>OZ014525.1:309979797-311229797 GCA_963966055.1 Lathyrus aphaca
GAACATTTGATCAAAACAATGCCTTAAAATGAAATTAATTCCATAAAAAATTGTCAAAAGACATCAAGATCAAAAAAGAAATTTGGTTTGGGGGTTGGACAATGTTTCTAAATGATTTTAAATGTTTCATGAATTTTTTGGTGATTTTTAAATACCTAAAAGTATTTTTAATTAATTAATTCTCATCAATTAATTAAAAATAATCTTTTAAATGGTTTAAAAATATTTTTTAATGCAAAAAATAAAAATAAAAATGTGTTTGGTTTCTGAAAATTAATAAAAGGTTGTATAAAAATTTTCAGAATTTTTGGAAATGTTTTACTATTTTAAATTAAATGAAGAAAACAAATGAAATAAAAAGAAAATAAAACTGAATTTAATGGAAGTAAGCATGATCAATGGCTGAGGTTTAAACTGAGAAACGCGCGCATTGACTGGCGCCACATCCAAAGGCTGATATTCAAACTTACCTAATTAAACTAATCTGGATTAATTAAATTAAATAAACTGAGATTAGGGCTAATCAAATGATCTGGACCCTTGAACACGCGCGGGAGTTGACTAAGTCAGCCAGATCAACGCACCACATTCAAACTACATTAATTACACAGATTAAACCCTAATTACTTTCAGGTGGCCGGAGAAGACTTCCGGTCGTCTTCTCCGGCAAGACCCTCACCTGAAAGTTGCTAAAATCCTCAAAACTCCATGAAAATGAAAACTAATGGCCCAGAAATCATCCCCATTCCACACTGAATCAAAACCCCTAAACAAAAATCATTTTTCATTCATTAATCATGCGAATCGAAGCAAAACATGTTTAGGTCAGAAAAGTTTCAGAACACGATTAAATGCTTATTTCTCAACCATTTCAAAAAGTAATAACATCAGAGTGATCAGCAAAGCATGAGGAACAAATTAGAAACTTAAAAACTCATTTCTGGAAAAAAAGTTCTTGAGATACCTGACCTTTGAGCTTTCTCAGTTTGCAACTTTCTGACCTTCTTTCTTTGTGCAAACCACTCCTCTTAGGCCCCTGATGAAGTCTTGATACTTGGAAGAAGTTTGTGATGGCTAGTTTGGAAGATCACAGAAGTTCTGTTCAAGGTGGGGTGGAGATCGTATTTTTGATTCAGGGAGTTTCAGGCAATGGTGATGGGTGGTTTGTGACCAGTGAAGTATGCTGAGTTGATTTGTGAAGTTGGTTTGTGTGTTTGCAGCTTGTGGAGAGTGTTTCGAAAGCTTTTGCAAATGGGGTCAAAAATGAGAGAGCTGTGTTCTTGGAGCTTTCAGGCTTGTGTTCTATGTGCTTTGGCTTGCTTTTTGTTTGTATAAACTAATGGGATTGGTTAGATGAGTTGATGTGTGCTTTTGTGATTGGTATGGCTCAAGTTGCCAAAATGTCAAAGTTGTGTAAGAGAGGCATGGGCTACTAGCTAGCCAAGGACAGATGGGGTGTCCTACGCAGCAAGATGTGTGGAGAGCCATAGGATTGGTTGTGAAGTCAGCAAGCAAGTGGATTCACACTTGAGTGAGTTTTTGCAACTTGCTTCACTTTTGTTTCCTTTGAGAAATCTTGCTCCATAAGTCATGAAGATGAGTGATCCCTTGGCCCATTCTGAATTTTAGATGTTATATGATCATGTTGTGAAGAAATGATACACATTTGAGGCCTTTAGAGCACTTGAACAAACCATTTTGCAAAATGTCTCTTTGGTAGAAAACTTCAAATTTTGTGATTTTAGCCAACTTTGACAAGCCATAACTTTTGATCCAAAATGAATTAGGTCATGTTCTTGTACTTTTTGAAAAGGGAATGATCCATTCTACAACTTTCATGACCAAAGTTTTTCCATTTGAAGCATTTTTGAATCAAAAAGCAAGGGTTGAAAAAGTTTCCCAAAATGGCAATTTCATTAAAAGTCAAACTTTCCCCAAAAAGTCAACTTTGCAAATGACTTGAAATTCTTCAATTTTGTGAACTTCCAACATCTTCCATGATCAAATAAAGATCATACACAATCAAAATGATGAAGAATACCCTTTGGTTGGGTCATTGGGGGCCTCAGATGCCCTGATTTTACACTGACTTGCTTAGAAAGTCAACTCTTGATCAGATGACTTCCCCATGGAGTTTCTTCATGAAAATTGATATGCATGCTTCCTATACCATATAGAGACCAATAGAAACAAGAATGACCAAAAAATTTGGAATTATGGCCTCTGAAACCAAAACCCTAATTCTAGGTCATCCGTGCAGTCAAACCTGGCCCTGCTTCCATACCATTCTCAGTTCTTGTGATTCTTTGACATTATTGACTTTGAAAGGATATAATATGATGCTTGAACATACATGGACCCCTTTTGAGTGATTGATGACCTTTGGAGTGGCTCAAGAAGCTCTTGGATTGCTCAGATCACAAATCCTAGATGCAGATGACTTTGAACCAATGCAATGAATCAAAAATGCAATCTGAGATGATATGATTGAACTTATGCACATAAGGAGATCACAAGCCATGGTGTGAATGGGTGAGGGCAAATTTGGGGTGTTTACAGCTGCCCCTATTCAAACATGAGTTAGCTGTGCAGGATGTAAGCAGCGGCTTAACAGGCTAACAAGATAACTTGTGGTTGAATACCAAAGACAGTCCAAAATTTGCACTCACAGAATGAAGAAGAAAAGGGATATATATTGTAAAAGAAAATAAAGTATATTATAAAGTGTGAGCGACGGAGGACGACCATCGAGCAGAGGACGACTGCCAGGGAAAGAGCAATGACGGGGACGGCCGACATGCTGGGGAGAGTGTGCGAAGTAAAGCAATGACGGGGACGGCCATCATGCTGGGGATAAAAGGGATTATGATAGAGACGACCATGAGGCTATAAGATTCTCTGAGGATTAATGAACAAATGATGGGGACGACCATCAAGTTCATAAAGTAAGGTAACCAACGATGGGGACGACCATCGGGCTAAACTGATGAAGGACGAACACCAGGAAAAGGGAAAGGGACCACGACGGGGACGGCCATCGGGTTAAAGAATAAATGAAATAATGATGAGGGACGGTCATCAAAGGTGAAGGACGATCACCTAGCAGGGGACGACTGCTCTGTAGGGGATAAGATGAGGGACGGTCATCTAAGGTGAAGGACGATCACCTGGCAGGGTACGGCTGCCGAAAATATCGCGACCTAGGACGAATGCCGGATAAAAGGTCGACGATGGGGACGGCCATCGGACGAGCATGATGAAGGACGATCATCAAGAGGTGAAGGACGATCACCTAGCAGGGGACGGCTGCTCTCAAGGTTTATCATGACATAGGACGAATGCCAGATAACAATATCAACGATGGGGACGGACATCGGATAAAATGATGAAGGACGATCATCAAAAGGTGAAGGACGATCACCTAGCAGGGGACGGCTGCTAAAGATATTACGACACAAGACGAATGTCGGATAAAGAAGATCAACGATGGGGACGGCCATCGGATGAGCATGACGAAGGACGATCATCAAGAGGTGAAGGACGATCACCTAGCAGGGTACGGCTGCTCTCAGGGTTTATCATGACATAGGACGAATGTCAGATAGAAAAGAAAATCTTACTCTACTGGGGAATAGTAAACACGGACGAGTGTTTACATCCAAAAGAAAATAAGAGGTATAAGTGTTTTGATGCTGTGTATAGATTAAAGAGGCGGACGAGCATCTTTAAGGCTATGATACGGACGAGTATCTAGTAGAAACAAACGCTGATACATGTTCGGAGATGATGATACGGACGAGTACCAACTGGTTAACAAGGAACACGGACGAGTGTTGATTCTGAGGTGATATAAGTGATGTATACAAGATACGGACGAGTATCTGTATAAGTGAAATATGAGTAATAAGTATGAGTGGTGTATAGACAGGCATTTAACCTGCTGGGGAGAATGACACAGACGAGTGCCGCAAGGAGGGAAGTAATATACACAAGTATCTGCTATACAAAGTGTTTAGGTTACTGTGCTGGAAAATGACATGGACGGATGTCAAGGAGTTGTATACATATGTATCTGTGAGTGCAAAAGAGGATGCTTTGGCTTTCCGCTGGGGATATGACACGGACAAGTGTCAAGGAATATCTGTTACTGACAATGATCCGGGCAGAACCTTTTTGGGGTATCTTCGGGGCGCAATGACACGTGCATGGGATTTTGTAACAAAATGTCTTGGTGGATTTTGAAAAGGCGTAGTCTTTGTTCAGCCCCGTTCAAAAATCTATCGGTAAGTAGACAAAATCAAAGAAGAAAGTGTTTTCTATTCCCTTTTCTCGATCTTTTGCGTTTTCAACCACGCAATGGTTCTTCAAGAACTTCACTATCATGTCTCGATTTTTTTTTTGCACCGCTATATGGAGGAAAAGAGGGGGTTGTGGTGACGAGGTTTGGGTGAGTGCAAAAGGGAAAGTATGTTGATGAATGAAAATGATGTTTTGTTGCAGTGGGGCGGTAATAGAAAAGAGGGTAAGAAAGGTTGATGCTGAAGAGGAATGAAAGTGAGATATGGAGGGTGAAGTTTTTTGCACTTGGTTGATGGGGCGAAATTCGGGAGCTTCTGTGCTTAAATCTGAACAAACAAAGGAAGCTACTGGAGAAGGAAATATGTGAGAAAGCGAAGGATGTGGCTTTTCCTAACAATGTGGATAAAAGGTGCGGTTAGGGATTCATACTCTCTTTCTCTCCCCCCTCCCCCTTTTTTTTTTTTGGCGACCCCGAGTTTCCGATCCAGAACATGGCTCTTGATTATGCAATATGTTTGATTTTTGCCGTAATGCTCCGTATTAGACGGAATGCTACGCTTTGTGGGGTGAATATGATGCGAATGCTATGATTATGCAAAAGGTACCGATCTGGGATTCGGATCCCGTTGCTGCGAAGATCTCTGGCCGATCTGTTTGAAGTGGACATCCCAGCTGGGGATGAGACCATTGAGATGTATCTGCTTGGAGGAACAGGTCACTGATAGACCCATTCTTGGTAATGAGGGACCCAGCTGGGGTTTGTAGAAGCCTTCGTCACTCTGTTGTGATTCTTTCGTGTGTTGTTTTTCCGGGTAGAGATTGACATTCTGTGGGGAGATGGTTCCCTGCCTTGACTGTGGAGGAATAGTAAATGGTAACTCGGCCGGGGAGAAACAACAAGTGGCAACTCAGCTGGGGAGAAAACATTTCTGGTGCTAAGGCTGAGTGAGTATTGATTTGCCAGCTCGCTGGGAGTGAAGTTTTCATGCCCCACGTCGTGTTTTGAATACCTACAATCCTGCAAAGATAGGAACGTACAAGTAATCCCGAGGTATCCCTTACCGGATTCCATCATAGGAGTTCAGACACTCCCGAGAGTGAATATATTCCCTGCAAGCACACATTCTTTAGAAAAGAAACATCTGTGTTTATGCAAACACACATCGGACATTTTGCAAATGAAAATAAAATGTACGAGACGAGACATGACTGAAAATCTGATTTTATTAATTCGTATGCCCTGAATTGGCAAGATACAGTCAAAGAAACATATCCCCCGAAATGAGGAGATTGCCTATAAATTGGGAAACAAAATGTTGGCAATGTTGACGACGCTTCAAGGAGCTTCCCTTCGCTATGACTCGTATGACTTTTGACGTTCTTCTCATCTTGCTTTCTGAAGAAGGCTGATTCTGAGTGAAGCTTGATCGGGGCTTACCAAGTTGTAGGTGATACAGACGAACTCAGCATGCAGTTGTTCGCTTATTCCCTTATTTTGCGTGGATCGCCCTTTCGGGTTTTCAATCCATCGGGATACCCATTTTTGCCTGAGTTGTCCGATGCGGCTTTTCAACTCAGCGGGTGTACATTTTTTATTTTCCCTTATTTTTGCCCGAGTCTTTTATTCTGTTTTTGACTCGCCGGGATGCCCTATTTTTGCCTGGACTTACATTCTGTTTTTATGTCCAGCGGGTCATTTTTATGCGAAGTATTTTTTAACTGCATCTGAATTCACAGGGGACGGGAAGTCTTCACCATCCATGGTGCTGAGCATCAGTGCTCCACCAGAGAAAACTTTCTTTACTACAAATGGTCCTTCATAGTTTGGAGTCCACTTGCCCCTGTGGTCTGTATGAGGAGGGAGGATTTTTTTCAGCACAAGGTCTCCTACTTGGTACTCTCGGTGCCTGACTTTCTGATCGAAGGCTTTCTTCATTCTTTTCTGATACAACTGCCCATGACAGATCGCAGCCAATCTTTTCTCTTCGATCAGACTCAGTTGCTCGTATCGGGATCAGACCCACTCTGCTTCGTTCAGCTTAACATCCATCAGTACCCGTAGGGAGGGTAGTTCAACTTCAACTGGTAGGACTGCTTCCATACCATACACCAGCTGATATGGTGTTGCCCCAGTGGATGTTCTGATTGACATGCGGTACCCATGCAAGGCAAATGGTAGCATCTCATGCCAGTCTTTGTAGGTGACTACCATCTTCTGCACAATCTTCTTGATATTCTTGTTAGCTGCCTCAACAACGCCGTTCATCTTCGGCCTGTAAGGAGAAGAATTGTGGTGTTGGATCTTGAAGTCCCGCAACAGCTCTGCCATCATTTTGTTGTTTAAGTTGGAACCATTATCAGTAATGATTCGCTCGGGAACTCCGTATCGACAGATGATGTCTCTCTTCAGAAATCGGGCTACCACTTGCCTTGTAACATTTGCATAGGAAGCTGCTTCAACCCACTTGGTAAAATAGTCAATAGCAACCAAGATGAATCTGTGGCCATTCGAAGCAGTTGGCTCAATCTTGCCAATCATGTCAATGCCCCACATAGCAAAGGGCCAGGGTGAAGACATCACGTTCAGAGGATTGGGAGGCACATGTACCTTATCCGCATAAATCTGGCATTTATGGCATTTTCTGGCATAGGCACAACAGTCGGCATCCATTGTGATCCAGTAATAGCCTGATCTTAGCAATTTCTTAGCCATGGCATGCCCTCCTGCATGGGTACCAAAGGATCCTTCGTGCACCTCGTGCATTAACAAGTCTGCTTCTGTTCTATCAACGCATCTGAGGAGTACCATATCAAAGTTTCTCTTATACAGGGAACCATCAGTATTCAGGAAGAAACTACCAGCAAGCCTTCTCAAAGTCTTCTTATCATTGGAAGATGCCCCAGGCGGGTATGTTTGATCCTCCAAGAAGCACTTAATGTCATGGAACCAAGGCTTATCATCTCTGACAACGTCTGCTGCAAATACATATGCTGGTCTGTCGAGTCTGGACACTGAAATCCGAGGCACAAAGTTGGCAGCTTGAACTTTGATCATGGATGAAATGGTAGCCAGAGCATCTGCAAACTGATTTTCATCTCGAGGGATATACTCAAGCTTGACCGTTGTAAAGAAATTCAGTAGCCTCCTTGTATAATCCCGGTAAGGTATCAGATGATCCTGGTGGGTGTACCATTTTCCGTTGATTTGATTAACTACCAGAGCTGAATCTCCGAATACAGTAAATGTTTTGATCCTGAGGTCAATGGCTTCCTCAAGACCCATAATGCAAGCTTCGTATTCAGCTTCGTTGTTAGTGCAGTTAAAGGTGAGCTTTGCCGAGAAAGGCATGTGAACTCCCTTAGGCGTAATGAGTACTGCACCAACACCACGACCATTCATATTAACACCCCCATCAAACATCATAGTCCATCCTTCTTCCGGGTCAGGCCCTTCAGTGTGAATAGGCTCTTCATGATCTTTTGCTTTTATGAACATGATGTCTTCATCAGGGAAGTCAAATCTCATAGGCTGGTAATCATCAATAGGTTGCCCAGCAAGATAATCAGACAATACACTGCCCTTGATGGCTTTCTGAGATGTGTACTGGATGTCATATTCTGTGAGGATCATTTGCCATCTTGCAACCCGTCCGGTAAGAGCTGGCTTCTCGAAAATGTACTTAACTGGGTCCATTTTTGATATCAACAAAGTGGTGTGGGTCAACATATACTGTCTCAGTCGGCAAGCAGCCCACGCTAAAGCACAACAAGTTTTCTCGAGCAGTGAATAACGTTGTTCACAATCGGTAAACTTTTTTCTTAGGTAGTAAATTGCGTACTCTTTTCGACCAGACTCGTCATGCTGGCCCAACACACACCCCATTGACTCTTCTAATACTGTCAAGTACATTATCAGAGGTCTTCCTTCAACTGGAGGCATAAGGATTGGTGGTTCTTGCAGGTATTCTTTGATCTTGTCAAAAGCCCTCTGGCAGTCTTCGTTCCACCTGACCGTCTGTTCTTTTCTTAACAGCTTAAACAAGGGTTCACAGGTTGCAGTAAGGTGAGATATGAACCTTGAAATGTAGTTCAATCTTCCTAGAAACCCTCGAACTTCTTTCTCAGTTTTCGGTGCAGGCATTTCCTGAATGGCTTTGACTTTATCAGGGTCAACTTCAATCCCTTTCTCGCTTACAATAAATCCCAGCAGCTTACCAGATTGCACCCCGAATGTGCACTTGTTGGGGTTCAATTTCAGTTGGTATTTCCTCAGACGCTTGAATAGCTTCAACAGATTCACCAGGTGGTCTTCTTCTATGAGGGACTTGGCAATCATGTCATCCACATAACACTCGATTTCTTTATGGATCATATCGTGGAATAATGTTACCATAGCTCGTTGATATGTTGCACCTGCATTCTTCAGTCCGAATGGCATCACCTTGTAACAAAACGTGCCCCAGGGTGTGATGAAAGTTGTCTTCTCCATGTCTTCAGGTGACATCTTGATCTGATTGTATCCTGAAAATCCGTCCATGAAGGAGAATATCGAGAACTGAGCCGTATTATCAACCAATACATCAATGTGAGGTAATGGGAAATCATTTTTCGGGCTGGCTCTGTTCAGATCCCGGTAGTCAACACACATCCTTACCTTGCCGTCTTTCTTAGGCACAGGTACTATATTAGCAACCCACGGCGGATAGCTAGTTACAGCAAGGAATCCGGCGTCCCACTGCTTTTGTACCTCTTCCTTTATCTTCATTGCCATATCCGGGCGAGTACGGCGCAACTTCTGTTTTACTGGCGGGCAGTCTTCTTTTAATGGCAGCTTGTGCATGACGATATCGGTGTCCAACCCTGGCATATCCTGGTAAGACCAAGCAAACACATTTGCATACTCCCGAAGCAAATCAATCAGTTGTTCTTTCACTGAGTTTTGTAGGCAGGCCCCGATCTTAACCTCTTTCACGTCTTCATCCGTACCAAGATTAACTATTTCAATCTCCTCCTAATGAGGAGTGATAACCTTCTCCTCTTGCCTTAACAACCTGGCTAGCTCTTCAGGAAGCTCAAAATCTTCTTCAACCCCTTCATCGGCTTGATTGGTTGGATTGTCAAAGTCATACGAAGCCATAGCTGTGCTGTTGTCGGTGCAGTCTGAAAGGCACTCTCTGCAAGGGTTTAGATTGTTCATTTTAGTGATTGATTTTAATCTTGCTTAGAAAAAGTGAAATGAAGTTATCATTTTGAAAACATTGCCATTTTATTTTTGTACAAAAAGAAAAATGAAAAACAGTGAGCAGAAAAGAAAAAGACTCATTTGCAAAAGACATCCGATATTCATTGATTGATCTGTTTGCACAAAATTACAAGATGGCCCGATTACAAAATGAGTCTTGTCATCTTGGGCAAGATGCAAGACTTGATGCATGCTTTAAAATATACAGGAAATAATAATTACTCTACAGGAGTAACCCTTATAATTTCCTGGGAAGACCAGTTTGAGATACGGCTCCCCGGGATCCTTGGTCGTATCCAGCTCTCCAGGTTGCGCTCATCTTCCGACTCATCTTCCAAGTTGTTTACAGCATCAGGGGTGAGCATCCCCCCACTAACAAAACTGGGCTTCTTAGCAGCCTCTGATTGATCTTGTTGAGTTGGTTTGTAACCCAACCCAAATCTGTCCTCTTTCTTTTCCACAGGCAACAGCTTGCCCCAGCCTTGAGCATTCCCCTCTTCAACAACCTTCCTGGCTTGCTGGTAGGATGTCATGGAAGTCCCAAGTATAGCAGATGCTTCATTAAGGTTCAGGGCTTCAAATCCCTGACTCATGGTTTCATGGATCTCCCCATCCATCTCAATGTATTTGTATGTAGCCAGATGGCTAACAAAAATATCCTCTTCACCGCAAATGGTGATGATCTGGCCCTCCCACTCGAATTTTAACTTCTGGTGAAGGGTGGACGTTACTGCGCCAGCGGCATGAATCCAAGGTCTACCCAACAAACAGCTGTAGGCTGGCTGAATGTCCATCACATAGAAGGTTATTTTAAACGTCTGTGGGCCAATCATCACGGGTAGATCAATCTCTCCTAGCACTGATCTCTTGGAGCCGTCAAATGCTCTCACTACCAAATTACTTGGCCGCAATGCCAAGCCATCATACTCCAGCTTTACCAAGGCTTTCTTTGGTAAGACATTGAGTGAAGACCCAGTGTCTACCAATACATGTGATATAACAGCACCCTTGCATTCCAGGGTGATGTGCAAAGCCTTATTGTGGTTACAACCCTCAGTCGTTAAATCGGCATTGGTAAAACCCAATCCATGGCTGGTATTGACATTTGCTACCACGGTCTCCAGCTGATTAACGGTGATCTCTTCCGGCACATATGCAGCGTGCAAGACTTTTAGTAATGCGTTCCGGTGAGCTTCGGAACACATCAGCAGGGATAAAATGGAGATTTTTGAGGGAGTTTGGTGAAGCTGATCCACCACCTTGTAATCACTCCTCTTGATAATTCTCATAAACTCGTCTACATCTTGTTCAAAAGATGTCTTCTGTGTCTCTTTGAGAATGGGTTCTTCAACTATTACACTCTTCCCTTTTGCTTTGGCAGCAGCTTCTGCTTCGGCATTGGGTCTTTGTGATTGCGAGGCAAAAAGGCGTCCGCTTCTGGTGAAGCCTCCGCCTCCCCCGACATTGTCAATCTGTGGAGAAGAGGTTGAAGAGTCAAGAGTGATTTTCTCTCCATTGCAGTACAGGTCAGAGCCATAATGCCAAGGAATGACATTACTGCTTTCATATGGAACGGGCCCAGGTACCATGATGGTAACCGGGCTGACTGCAGCAGAGGAGGGTGTTGCAATAGTATATGGATCATAGTAGATAGTGACCGGTGTCCTGGCAGGAGATGCCACTGCTTGTTGTTGGAAATTGTTGTTCGGAGGAATACTTGACGAATCATAATAAATAGTGACTGCTGAGATATTTGCTGGTGTTGTAGGAGAAGATTCTGAATAGAGGGGTGCTGACGTTGTAGAAGTAATGTTTGTTGATATCTGACTTGTTGAAGTGATAAATGAAGCATTTGTTGATGAAACTGAAGAATTGTTTGGAATAATTGTTGTTGCAGTTGTAGGAGACTCTGGAACTGTTGTCGGAGGGATTGCCGGATTTGAAGGCATTGATGTTGTGATTTGAAGTAGACCATTCTAGATAAGACTGTCTATGCCGCTTCTCAAATTATCACATCCATTTACCGAAATGTTGCAATAACCGCACCCGAGCTCGCACCCGGGGAATATCTGGCATTCAAGGAGTTGAGCTTTAATCTCTACCAGGGGTGTCCTAATTTTCCCAACACTGGTTATCAAGAAAGACGGCATATCTTCCTCAATAGCATTAATTTTGGGCCCTCCATGGTTGGGCATAGGGTTCTTGTTAACATTTGGTGGTGGTGCAAAGTTTAGAGCTTTAGAATCTACCAAGTCCTGTACTTTCATTTGTAGAGCCCTACACTTCTCTGTACTGTGGCCAGGTGCATTGGAGTGAAAAGCACATCTGGCATTGGCGTCATAATTTCTTGGCAGACTGGAAGGATCTGGTGGTGCCAACGTCCTTAACTCAACCAGGTTGAGCTTCAGGAGCTGTGGCAGTAAAGCGGCATAAGGCATAGGGATTGGATCAATCACCCTATTGGCCTGAGACAGTCTCTGTTGAAATGGTCTTTGCTGACTGTTGTTGTTGTTGTTGTTGTAGTTTCTCTGAGGAGGATACTGAGTTTGTTGCTGGTAATGGGGTTGTTGCTGTGGTTGATATGTTGGTTGCTGAGGAATTGGAGTGGGAATGGTGACTGCTGCCACCGACCTATGAACATATTGTGGTCTGCCCCTGCTGGCCTGAATAGCATTAGTCTCACCGGTTCTTCTTGGACCTACAAAAGGTTTTCTGGGGTTGCTGGACGAGCTCGTACCATTGTCAGAAATCTTGCCCATCTTTAATAGGCTCTCAATTCTTTCCCCAGCTATGACTACGTCAGCGAAGCTAGTGGAAGAAAAGGCAGCTAGCCTGTCAATGTATGTCCCTTGGAGGGTGTTCATAAACATGTCGGCCATTTCCCTTTCCGACATGGGTGGCTGGACAGCAGCAGCAAGCTGTCTCCACCTCTGGGCGTATTCCCGGAAGCTCTCCCTGGATGATTGAGACATTCCTATCAGGAGGGTCCTGTTAGGAGCCATATCCAAGTTATACTGGTATTGTCTGATAAAGGCCTCAGCTAGGTCCTTCCAGCATCTGATGGTTGCTCTAGTCAAGTGAGAGTACCATTCCCTTGAAGCTCCTGTTAAGCTGTCTTCAAAATAAAACATCCATAGCTTTTCATCCATGGTATATGCCTTTAGCCTCCCCAGAAAGGATTGTAAATGGGTTCGGGGACAGGAAGTTCCGTTGTACTTCTCAAAGCACGGAGGTTTAAACTTGTGGGGAATCCTTACCCCGTCCACTAAGCCCATGTCCATAACATATGAGCCCAAGGAATTCTGGGACTCTAAGGATCTCAATTTTTCAGCAATTTCTTCTAGCCTTCTGTCATAGGCTTCATCCCCGACTCCCATCACAGTGAATTGATCTTCTTGGGGGTCTTCTTGTAGTACTCTTCCGGCAATAGCATTTCCTTGCACATTAGCAGGGATGTTGATCTCTGGATGAAGGTGGGGTCCATACACTGGAGGATTAACATGAGGCTGAACCCTCTCATTGTTTCTCGTTCCCCCAGTCCCTAGATGGGGTTCCTCCTGGGTCTGCCTTTCTACTAATGCCCTTAATCTCTCTTGGCTCTGTGCCAATCCATTCATCACCTCCATAAACTGGGTCATCTGATTTCTCATCTCCAGTCTCTCATTGGCCATTTGAGTCCGGACCTCTGTAAGGTCCTGCTGTACTTGGTCCATTTGTATACCCGGAAGGTTGTTGCGGGTAGGATATCTGTGTGGACGGTTGAGTGGGAACACCCGACGTCGAACAATAGTTCCTGAATCACAACAGAGTTAGTAATAACAAAACAAAAACCTACAAAACAAAACAAAAGTTAGTATGCAATGCAGTATGCTTATTTGTTTCCAAGGTATCCGGCTTGGCATATGGTTTTGACCTTTCCAGACCCCTGAGGAAGGTGCTTTGATGTTGCTTGAGAGAAAAAGAACTCAGATGAAACAAACTAAAGAATATATTACAAATGGAGAATCATACATAGTTTGTTTTTTACAATACATGCCCCCTGAGGGGTCAAAAATACAACATAAAAGAAAAGTACATGAAATGAAAGCAACAACAAGCAAAAGTCAGACACCAAGACCAAACTCATCCTCCTGGACCTCCTTCAAAAGTGCTTCAGTCACAGGATTAGCTGGATGCTCCGTGAGGTTCCTGATTAGAAGATTCCTGGTGGTGATGGCAGTGGTTAGCTTCTTGTGCCTGCTTTGGTCCTTTGATCTCTTCACGCCAGCCCTGAGCTTCAATTCTGAGATCTCCCTCTGGGCTGCTAATAGGGCTTCTTGTTGCTCCTTTGCATTAGCCTCCAACTGCTCAATCTTGTCCTGAGTTCTTTTATCCTCCTGAGTGCGAGCTTCAGTGATCCTGACCCACCTAGCTTGGCTCTCCTTCAGATAAAGATCAGTCCTAGCTTTCTGGAACTGGGCCTCTTTACAGGCATTCTTCAAAATCTGTTCTCCAGCCCTTGACTTCTTGATGTAGTCCTCTGACTTTTCAATCCTGGCTAGATGCTCCACCTTTAGCTTTTCTAACCTCTCAATGTCCAGACGACCATCACTCCTCTCCCAGAGGGTCTTCTGCAGAGCTTGAGTCAAATTCTCATTCCTCTCTTTCAGTTTCTCAAACTCTTCCAAGCTGACAGTGGCTGGAGGTGGTGTTGTGGATGGCCCGGGTACATCCTTAATGGTGAAGGGCATCCCAGAAATTTGAGCCCTGGCATGAGACCACTCATAGTACTGAGCTGAGGCCACATTGTTGCATCTCCCAAGAATAGCCATCCCTTTGGTCTGGACATTGTCCCAAGCCCAGGATGCTTGCCTGACAATAGCCAAATTAAGCTTGATCTCACAATAAAGGGTCTCATCTAGATCTTGTACTCTAGGGGGGTGGACCAATGCATAGCCCAGTTGTCTTTTGAATAGCAGAGGGTTGTAGTTGATGCAACCCTTCACTCCTATCAGGGGTACATTGGGGAACTGCCCACAACTAGTAATGATGTCCCTGCCCTTGGTGCTCTGAGTGCACCACCTGATGTCAGCTGAGGTTAAAGCAATGAGTCTTCTAGCCCAATTCTTTTGCTGGTGAGGATTCAAGAATGCATCAGTCTTCGGCAAGTGCTTGAGCAGCCAGGTATGGAATAGGGGAGCACAACATCTCACCAATCTTCCTCTTTGCTTTTCATTCCTTTGGTGAACAGAGTAGTAGAAATCTCCCAGTAAGGTGGGTACTGGGTTCCTCAGAATGAAAAGATGGATTGCATTCTCGCTAATAAACTTAGGCTCATCTGCAAATAATATAACCCCATATATGCTGAGGGCTAATAATGCACAGACTGCCTTCCATTCCCCCAAGGAGGCCTTCAGGATAGCCTGGGAGGTTAAGAAATCCAAGTGTAGACCAGAGATTCCAGCCTTTGCTGTCATGTTCTGCTCAATCAGAACTGGTTCCAGATGCAATGCCTTTGCCACCTCTTCATTACTAGGAAAAGCCATCTTAGGGTTGAAGGGGACTCCACCCCTGATAGGTACACCAATCAGTGATGAATACTCTTCCAACAAGGGTCCCAACTGAAAATTCTGGAAGGTGAAGCACCTCAGAGGGGGATCATAGAACTGCAGGCAAGTATGAATCAAGCTCCTCTGGGAAGGGTCCAAATCCATAACCACATCAAGGATGCCTCCATAATGTTCTCTGAATAGTGGTATACGGTCTGGAGTAATCAGGGCCTTGACCTTCCTGATGCCAGCCAGCTCAGGCTCAAAGAAATGGTAGGAGATGTTGCTCTTCTTAGGTGCCATGTTGCTGAAGAAAAGCTGAAACAGATGCTGATGATGATGACTGATACTAAAAGATGGGCCACTGACAGGCTGAGACTGGTGATGCAGGTGACTGAAGCAGGTAGCTGATGAGGAATAGCCGAAGCAGATACTGGTGAAGATAGGTCTATGTAGATGAAGGGGTCAAAACCAAGCCAAAATATAGTATGGATACCCTGAAAAACAAATAAGCAAATGTTAAATGATGCAATGATGATGTATGCAAATGATGTGCAAGGGTTTGTGATCAAACTGGATCTGATTAACTGCCTTGATATAGGTCCATGTATGTTCAAGAAGTCCAGATGGAGGTTCATAAGTCCAGTAACCAAGGTGGGGGACTCAAATAAAGAGTCACATGTCCATGGTTAAAAATCACAAGAACTGTTCCAAAATGGAGTACTCTTAATCAAAACAAAGTAACAGGGTATGTTGAGGTCAAGGGTACCTGCAAACCTGTAAACAGCCCAACCCCCCTCACAGGTGGTGTTCTAAAACAAGGGTCCTCAGACTTGGATCAGTTATGAGAAGTGTAAACACTTCCAACCCGGAGGTACAGTGTTTACAATAACCATAAAAGATCCTCCTCTAATTCACCTCAGTTTCTGAAGGTCAATACTAAAGGTCATCCAGACTTAGCAGGCTTCCCAGATAGCCCTAGCACTACAGGAAATCCGTAGCACAGAGTTCTCAAGAAGAAACCCATATCTGAACCGTGTTTCATATTCCCGCACCAGACCGAAATGGAATGGGAAAGAACATGAACCACTCTAGCCTAGGTGTCACTCAGGTCCCAGGTATAGGACCTTAAACTCTCAATAGAACCCCACCCACCAAAGCAACAAAACCAGATCCAGCCAGATAACAGTATGACAGTATGATATATGTAAAGCTGTAAAGAAGGCAATAAATAAATAACTGTACATAAAGCAATAAATAAAACAAACATACAAACACAAATAGCACATAACACCCCAGTAAACACAAATCAAACAAGCGCTAGGAGGAACCCACAAAAAGAACCAGAAGCCCTGGTTACAGTCTACCCTTCCCCAGCAGAGTCGCCAAGCTGTCGCTCCCAAAAGATGACACCTGGTCAGAAGGGGTACAGACGCGAACGGTCGGCGAAAGGAGGAAGGTGAGAACACACAGGAGTGAACTCACAAGAAATGAATAGAGTCGCCAGCTAGGCATTTTTATCCCGGAGGAAAGGTAATGCTGCATAGACCTAGAAAGATATGGACAAGACGGTTGCGAACCAGAGAAACTGAGAAAGGGGGTTGGTTACAACCTGGGAAGGTATTAGCACCCAGATTGTCCGCCGTACTCGACGGGATCCACGCTTAAAAGATTTGTGTTTTAAAGGGGTAGTGTCAGTGCAATTTGTGTATCAAAGCTGGAAAGAATGCAAGTGTCAGTGCAAAAGAAAAGTGAAGTGTATAAGAGAAGTGTCAGTGTAAGAAATGAATGAAGCTCAAGACTATGAGGCCAAAAGAATGATACTGGAAAGAGGGGGAATATACAGAGACTTTTGTTCGATAACTGTTAAGTTATGCCTACGTATCCTCTCGTGCAATGAGGAAGTCAGAACACCGTAGTTCGACCCAAAGAGACTGAAAGATGAATTGACTGTGAACTGCTTGCTTGTCTATGCTCAAGTGTACGACCTGTCTGGCTCAGGTGCAAACTGTCTTGCATTAGACGGAAGAAGCGAGTTCTCGTTTATGAGTGAATGAGATGAGAAAAGAATCCCGGAGGAGACGATTATTGTTTGTTTTTGAATTTTCAGTCTTTTATTGCTTTTGAAAGTTTGTCATAAGTTAATGAGCTTAAGCCTAAACCAATGGATTTAGTAAACTCATCACATCTTCCCTCTGATTAGGGGTAATGAGAATATCTTAAGTGTGAAGTCAGCATCTCACACTTAATCACCATGATGTAGGGTTAAGGTCATTAACCTACTTGTGATTATTTAGATGTTTTTTGTGGTTCTTGTTTAGTGTTGAGTAATGAGATTAAGCCATAATCAAGGATTAAACAGGCCCATTACACCATCCTAATAGAAGGATAATATATGAGAATGTTTAAGCTGAGGAAAGCTCCTCAACTTAATCCATGATTAGGGATTAAACTCATGACAAAACAAAGCCTTTATTAAGTGGATTTTAGTTAATGATAAGATGATGAAGTGAGTTTTAGGGTTTGTAAGACAACTTGAGGGGGACTTGTCCATTAACACTAGGGTTAGTCCTTCTTAACCAATCAAGGAAGAATTAGAACCCTAATTCAAGGCCCAAGTTACAAGCTTGATGTACTGATGATTATTAAGTGAGTTGATTAAAGGATTTAAACACATTAAGGGTTTAACACTTAGGATTAAAGTTATACACTCCATCCTAATAGAAGGATGCAGGCATAAGCTTAATCACAAAGCCTTAAAACCTTTAGGGTTTAGTCCTGGATTATGAGATGAGAAGAGAAGACTCAATGAGACACAAAGGTAAAAGTTAAATGGGGAACTAATCAAAACCCTAATCATTGTCATGCTTGGTTGCTCCTAAGGTTTGTGAGGTTTACAAGAGAAATCTTCAGAGGAACCACCAGGAAGCAGATGAAAGGAGCAAAGAGAAACAAAGTAACTTGCTTCATTTAAGAAGACAAGTAACTTGAAGAAAGAAAGTAAGATGAAGAAGAATGAGCAAGCTCAATCTCAAACACAAGACAAAATGCAACAATGATGCATAAGAGGGATGAAAAGAAATTGTGAGAAGTGAAGGCAAATTCACTTCTCAAAGTTACTTACCACCTGAAAAGTTAGTGAAAGGAATGCAATGCAATGCCAAATGAGATGAAATGGCATGATACAAATCAAAACCATAAGCATATACATGATGTTAATGATGCTATGAGATGATGCAAACATGAAACAAGGCATGGGAATGATCATACAAGCATATGGATGCAAGAGAAGCATGCTTAGAATCATGGATATACATGAAAAGTTATGAAATGCAAATGACATACAACATGGCAAATGCAAGGTGCAATGATCAAACATGATTCTAATATGTCCTAAGATGTAATATGAATAAAAAAAATGCACAAAATGTCATGGCAAGTCATGGTATGCAAGCAAATGCAAGATGAATGCAAAAGGAAGCCCAAATTAGGGTTTATGATCAATGCACAAAACAAAAACCAAAACCAGAAGCAAACATCAAGATAAAAAATTGAAAATGCACACAAGGGAACCCTAAACCTATACAAACTCACTGCCCAAAGGAGGGGTTCTAACTCTTAACCTAATGAGGGTTATGAATTTCTTAAGATTGCTAGGGTTTTAAAGTATCTTGTCAAGGAAAATGTCAAACAAATTGAAAATGCACAAACAATTCATGCCAATTTAATCCTATAAACTACATGATATGCAAGATGCAATGCAAAAAGAACCAAAGTCCAACTCCTAAAGACTAGGCAGAAATGAATTTTTGAACATTTGATCAAAACAATGCCTTAAAATGAAATTAATTCCATAAAAAATTGTCAAAAGACATCAAGATCAAAAAAGAAATTTGGTTTGGGGGTTGGACAATGTTTCTAAATGATTTTAAATGTTTCATGAATTTTTTGGTGATTTTTAAATACCTAAAAGTATTTTTAATTAATTAATTCTCATCAATTAATTAAAAATAATCTTTTAAATGGTTTAAAAATATTTTTTAATGCAAAAAATAAAAATAAAAATGTGTTTGGTTTCTGAAAATTAATAAAAGGTTGTATAAAAATTTTCAGAATTTTTGGAAATGTTTTACTATTTTAAATTAAATGAAGAAAACAAATGAAATAAAAAGAAAATAAAACTGAATTTAATGGAAGTAAGCATGATCAATGGCTGAGGTTTAAACTGAGAAACGCGCGCATTGACTGGCGCCACATCCAAAGGCTGATATTCAAACTTACCTAATTAAACTAATCTGGATTAATTAAATTAAATAAACTGAGATTAGGGCTAATCAAATGATCTGGACCCTTGAACACGCGCGGGAGTTGACTAAGTCAGCCAGATCAACGCACCACATTCAAACTACATTAATTACACAGATTAAACCCTAATTACTTTCAGGTGGCCGGAGAAGACTTCCGGTCGTCTTCTCCGGCAAGACCCTCACCTGAAAGTTGCTAAAATCCTCAAAACTCCATGAAAATGAAAACTAATGGCCCAGAAATCATCCCCATTCCACACTGAATCAAAATCCCTAAACAAAAATCATTTTTCATTCATTAATCATGCGAATCGAAGCAAAACATGTTTAGGTCAGAAAAGTTTCAGAACACGATTAAATGCTTATTTCTCAACCATTTCAAAAAGTAATAACATCAGAGTGATCAGCAAAGCATGAGGAACAAATTAGAAACTTAAAAACTCATTTCTGGAAAAAAAGTTCTTGAGATACCTGACCTTTGAGCTTTCTCAGTTTGCAACTTTCTGACCTTCTTTCTTTGTGCAAACCACTCCTCTTAGGCCCCTGATGAAGTCTTGATACTTGGAAGAAGTTTGTGATGGCTAGTTTGGAAGATCACAGAAGTTCTGTTCAAGGTGGGGTGGAGATCGTATTTTTGATTCAGGGAGTTTCAGGCAATGGTGATGGGTGGTTTGTGACCAGTGAAGTATGCTGAGTTGATTTGTGAAGTTGGTTTGTGTGTTTGCAGCTTGTGGAGAGTGTTTCGAAAGCTTTTGCAAATGGGGTCAAAAATGAGAGAGCTGTGTTCTTGGAGCTTTCAGGCTTGTGTTCTATGTGCTTTGGCTTGCTTTTTGTTTGTATAAACTAATGGGATTGGTCAGATGAGTTGATGTGTGCTTTTGTGATTGGTATGGCTCAAGTTGCCAAAATGTCAAAGTTGTGTAAGAGAGGCATGGGCTACTAGCTAGCCAAGGACAGATGGGGTGTCCTGCGCAGCAAGATGTGTGGAGAGCCATAGGATTGGTTGTGAAGTCAGCAAGCAAGTGGATTCACACTTGAGTGAGTTTTTGCAACTTGCTTCACTTTTGTTTCCTTTGAGAAATCTTGCTCCATAAGTCATGAAGATGAGTGATCCCTTGGCCCATTCTGAATTTTAGATGTTATATGATCATGTTGTGAAGAAATGATACACATTTGAGGCCTTTAGAGCACTTGAACAAACCATTTTGCAAAATGTCTCTTTGGTAGAAAACTTCAAATTTTGTGATTTTAGCCAACTTTGACAAGCCATAACTTTTGATCCAAAATGAATTAGGTCATGTTCTTGTACTTTTTGAAAAGGGAATGATCCATTCTACAACTTTCATGACCAAAGTTTTTCCATTTGAAGCATTTTTGAATCAAAAAGCAAGGGTTGAAAATGTTTCCCAAAATGGCAATTTCATAAAAGTCAAACTTTCCCCAAAATGTCAACTTTGCAAATGACTTGAAATTCTTCAATTTTGTGAACTTACAACATCTTCCATGATCAAATAAAGATCATACACAATCAAAACGATGAAGAATACCCTTTGGTTGGGTCATTGGGGGCCTCAGATGCCCTGATTTTACACTGACTTGCTTAGAAAGTCAACTCTTGATCAGATGACTTCCCCATGGAGTTTCTTCATGAAAATTGATATGCATGCTTCCTATACCATATAGAGACCAATAGAAATAAGAATGAGCAAAAAATTTGGAATTATGGCCTCTGAAACCAAAACCCTAATTCTAGGTCATCTGTGCAGTCAAACCTGGCCCTGCTTCCATACCATTCTCAGTTCTTGTGATTCTTTGACATTCTTGACTTTGAAAGGATATAATATGATGCTTGAACATACATGGACCCCTTTTGAGTGATTGATGACCTTTGGAGTGGCTCAAGAAGCTCTTGGATTGCTCAGATCACAAATCCTAGATGCAGATGACTTTGAACCAATGCAATGAATCAAAAATGCAATCTGAGATGATATGATTGAACTTATGCACATGAGGAGATCACAAGCCATGGTGTGAATGGGTGAGGGCAAATTTGGGGTGTTTACAATAAGCTACCTCTGAAAGAAGATTGTCCGCCAGTAAAACAGAAGTTGCGCTGTACTCGCCCAGATATGGCTATGAAGATAAAAGAAGAGGTGCAAAAACAGTGGGACACCGGTTTCCTTGCTGTGACCAGTTACCCGCCGTGGGTTGCTAACATTGTACCTGTGCCTAAGAAGGATGGCAAACTAAGGATGTGTGTGGATTACCGAGATCTGAACAGAGCTAGCCCGAAAGATGACTTCCCATTACCTCACATTGATGTATTGGTTGATAATACGGCTCAGTTCTCGGTGTTCTCCTTCATGGATGGATTTTCAGGATATAATCAGATCAAGATGTCACCTGAAGACATGGAGAAGACTACTTTCATCACACCCTGGGGCACGTTCTGTTATAAGGTAATGCCATTCGGACTGAAGAATGCGGGTGCCACTTATCAACGGGCTATGGTAACATTATTCCATGACATGATCCATAAAGAAATTGAGTGTTATGTGGATGACATGATTGCCAAGTCCCTCACAGAAGAAGACCATCTAGTGAATCTGTTGAAGCTGTTCAAACGTCTGAGGAAGTACCAACTGAAGTTAAACCCCAACAAATGCACATTTGGGGTGCGATCCGGTAAGCTGCTGGGATTTATTGTAAGTGAGAAAGGGATTGAAGTTGACCCTGAAAAAGTCAAAGCCATTCAAGAAATGCCCGCACCGAAGACTGAAAAAGAAGTTCGAGGGTTTCTGGGTAGATTGAACTACATCTCGCAGTTCATATCTCACCTTACCACAACCTGTGAACCCTTGTTCAAATTGTTGAGAAAAGAACAAACGGTCAGGTGGAACGAAGATTGTCAGAGGGCTTTTGACAAAGTCAAGGAATACTTACAAGAGCCTCCTATCCTTATGCCTCCAGTTGAAGGAAGATCTCTAATCATGTACTTGACCGTATTAGAAGAGTCAATGGGGTGTGTGTTGGGCCAGCATGACGAGTCTGGTCGAAAAGAGTATGCAATATACTACCTGAGCAAAAAGTTTACCGACTGTGAACAACGTTATTCACTGCTCGAGAAAACTTGATGTGCTTTAGCGTGGGCTGCTCGCTGACTGAGGCAGTATATGTTGACCCACACTACCTTATTGATCTCCAAGATGGACCCAGTAAAGTACATTTTTGAGAAGCCAACACTTACCGAACGGGTTGCACGAGGGCAAATGATTCTGACAGAATATGACATCCAGTACACATCTCAAAAAGCCATCAAAGGCAGTGTATTGTCTGACTATCTCGCTGAGCAGCCCATTGATGATTACCAGCCTATGAGATTTGACTTTCCCGCTGAAGACATCATGTTCATAAAAGCAAGAGATCATGAAGAGCCCGTTCACACTGAAGGGCCTGAACCAGAAGAAGAATGGACTATGATGTTTAATGGGGCTGTTAATATGAATGGTCGGGGTGTTGGTGCAGTACTCATCACACCTAAGGGAGTTAACATGCCTTTCTCGGCAAAACTCACCTTTAACTGTACTAACAACGAAGCCGAATATGAAGCTTGTATTATGGGTCTTGAGGAAGCCATTGACCTCAGGATCAAGACTTTAACTGTGTTCGGAGATTCAGCTCTGGTAATCAATCAAACCAACGGCAAATGGTACACTCACCAGGATCATCTGATTCCATACCGGAATTATACAAGGAGGTTGCTTAATTTCTTCACTACAGTCAAGCTTGAGTATATCCCTCGAGATGAAAATCAGTTTGCAGATGCTCTGGCTACCATTTCATCCATGATCAAAGTTCAAGCTACCAACTTTGTTCCTCGAATTTCAGTGTCCAGACTTGACACACCGGCATATGTATTCTCAGCAGACCTTGCCAAAGATGACAAGCCTTGGTTCCATGACATCAAATGCTTCTTGGAGGACCAAACATACCCACCTGGGGCATCTTCCAATGATAAGAAGACATTAAGAAGGCTAACTGGTAGTTTCTTCCTGAATGTTGATGGTTCCTTGTACAAGAGAAACTTTGATATGATACTCCTCAGATGTGTTGATAGGGCAGAAGCAGACTTGTTGATGCACGAGGTGCACGAAGGATCTTTTGGTACCCATGCTGGAGGGCATGCAATGGCTAAAAAGTTGTTAAGATCAGGCTACTACTGGATCACAATGGATGCAGACTGTTGTGCCTATGCCAGGAAATGTCACAAATGCCAGATCTATGCAGACAAAGTGCATGTGCCTCCCAATCCTTTGAATGTGATGTCTTCACCTTGGCCCTTTGCCATGTGGGGCATTGATATGATTGGTAAGATTTAACCGACTGCTTCAAATGGCCACAGATTCATCCTAGTAGCCATTGACTATTTTACCAAGTGGGTGGAAGCAGCCTCGTATGCAAACGTCACCAGGCAAGTGGTAGCCGGATTCCTGAAGAGAGACATCATCTGTCGATATGGAGTGCCCGAGCGAATCATTACTGATAATGGTTCCAACTTGAACAATAAAATGATGGCCGAACTATGTCGGGACTTTAAAATCCAACACCACAATTCTTCTTCTTACAGGCCAAAGATGAATGGCGCTGTAGAGGCAGCTAACAAGAATATCAAGAAGATTGTGCAAAAGATGGTGGTCACCTACAAAGACTGGCATGAAATGCTACCATTTGCCTTACATTGATACCGTACTTCAATCAGAACATCCATTGGGGTAACACCGTATCATCTTGTTTATGGTATGGAGGCAGTACTACCTGTTGAAGTTGAATTGCCCTCTTTACGGGTACTAATGGATGTCAAGCTAAACGAAGTAGAATGGGTCCGATCCTGATACGAACAACTAAGTCTGATCGAAGAGAAGAGATTGGCTGCAATTTGTCATGGGCAATTATATCAGAAGAGAATGAAGAAAGCCTTCGATCAGAAAGTCAGGCTTCAAGAGTACCAAGTAGGAGATCTTGTGCTGAAAAGACTCCTTCCTCCTCATACAGACCACAGGGGCAAGTGGACTCCGAATTATGATGGTCCGTTCATAGTAAAGAAAGTTTTCTCGGGTGGAGCACTGATGCTCAGTACTATGGATGGTGAAGACTTCCTGTCCCCTGTGAATTCAGATGCAGTTAAAAAATACTTCACATAAAATGACCCGCTGGACATTAAAACAGAATGAAAGTCCAGGCAAAAATAGGGCATCACGGCGAGTCAAAAACAGAATAAAAGACTCGGGTAAAAATAAGGGAAAATAATAAAAATGTACACCCGCTGAGTTGAAAAGCCACATTGGACAGCTCAGACAAAAATGGGTATCCCGGTGGATTGAAAACCCAAAAGGGCGATTCACGCAAAATAAGGGAATAAGCGAACAACTGCATTCTACATTCGTCTGTATCACCCACGACACGGTAAGCTTCGAAGGTTCAAGCGTCGGTCAGAATCAGCCTTCTTCAGAAAGCAGGATGAGAAGAACGTCAATGTCATACGAGTCATAGCAAAGGGGAAGCACGCTAAAGCGTCGTCAACATTGCCAGCATCTTTTTGTTTCTCAATTTGTAACAATCTCCTCATTTCAGGGGATCGATTTCTTTGACTGTACTTGCCAATTCAGGGCACACAAATTAATAAAATCAGTTTTTCAGTCACATTTTGTCTCGTACATTTCATTTTTCATTTGCAAAAATGTCCGATGTCCTTTGATTGCATAAAATGCAAATGCGTCTTTTCTAAATTACATGCTTACAGGAAATATATTTGCTCCCGGGAGCGTCTAAAGCTCCTATGATGGAATCCGGTAAGGGATACCTCGGGATACTCGTATGTTTTCTTCGTCATAACAGGATTGTAGGTATCTAAAAGCGCAGCTTGTGGCATGAAAACTTCTCCCCAGCAGAATGCCAAATCATTACTTCCTCAACACTTTCTCCAGGACAGCATCAGGAAGGGCTCGCTTCCCCAACTGAGTTCATCATTCTCAGCAGATCCCCACAGATATCACTAGGAAGGTCGTTCAGTGATCGTTCCTCCCCAGCCAAGTGCAAAGACAGGGAACCATCTCCCCGTAGAGTTTCAGCCTCTATCCAGAAGAATAATATCTGAAGATCTCACAACAAAGTGACGAAAGCTTCCACATCCCCAGTTGGGCTCCTCATTTACAAAGATAGGTCTATCAGTGACCTATCTCCCCAAGCAGAGTCATACATCTTATCAGTTCTACCAATGATCTCACCCCTAGCTGGGATATCCTTTCAAGCAGATCAGCCAGAGATCTTCACGGCAACGGGATCCGAATCCCGGATCGGTGTCTTTTGCATAATCATAGCATTCGCATCACGTTTCCCCCCAGAGCGTAGCATTCCGTCTAGTACGGAGCATTACGGCAAGAAATCAAACATATTGCATAATCATAAGCCATTTTTTGAATCAACACTCATTTATACCAACATTCCATCAGCAATGTATACAAAATACCCCTCAATCCCCGGCAGAATGCCAAAGCATCCCCTTTGCACACTCAAGATACAGATACATGCTCCTTTTGGCACTCACCTGTGTCATTATTCCCCAGTAAAGTCGCCAGAAGATCCCCTACAAACAGATACTTATACATAACTTGTTCTTCCCGACACTCGTCTGTGTCATATTCCCAGCAGAAAGCCAAAGCGTCCCCTTTGTCATGTACAAATACAAATATACGTAACTACACACTTCCCTGACACCCGTCCGTGTCACCTTTCCCCAGCACCGTTGCTTAAGCACTTGTTTATAATATACTTCTTCCGACACCCGTCCGTGCCATCTTATCCCCACAGACCTTCAGAATATCTCTTACATTTTATATAACTTATACACTTCTCTTTATGATACTCATCTATATCGTGCCATCCCCGGCAAGTTGGACACTCATCTGTGGCTTACTCATACCTTTTTACTTATATAGGTACTCGTCTGTATCTTATATACACCTATTTTCCCCTCAGAGGCAACACTCGTCCGTGTTCTTTGTTAACCAGTTGATAATCGTTCGTATCATCATCTCTGAACATACGTCAGTGTTTGTTTCTACCGATACTCGTCCGTATCATAGTTATTAAGGATGCTCATCCGCATCTTTAATCTATACACAGCGTCAAACACTTATACCCTTCTCTCATTATATTTATACACTCGACTGTGTCTATCATTCCCCAGAAGAGTCCCCAGCAAATCCCAATTATTTCTTTCTATCCGGCATTCGTCCTATGTCGTGATACTTTCGGCAACCGTACCTTGCCAGGTGATCGTCCTTCACCTTTTGATGATCGTCCTTCATCATCCCCAGCGGAGTCTCCATTATTGGGACCCTTCCCTATCCGACATTCGTCCTATGTTGTGATTTTTTTAGCAGCCGTTCCCTGCTAGGTGATTGTCCTTCACCTTTTGATGATCGTCCTTCATCGTTGTATCCGATGGCCGTCCCCATCATTGGTCTTGTTATCTGACATTCGTCCTATGTCATGGTAAACCCCGAGAGCAGCTGTACCCTGCCAGGTGATCGTCCTTCACCTCTTGATGATCGTCCTTCATCATGCTTATCCAATGGTCATCCCCATCGTCGATTTTTTTATCCGGCATTCGTCCTATGTCGTGATACTTTCGGCAACTGTCCCCTACCAGGTGATCGTCCTTCACCTTAGATGACCGTCCCTCATCTTTCTCCCCAACAGAGCAGCCGTTCCCTGATAGGTGATCGTCCTTCACCTCTGATGACCGTCCCTCATCATTTATTTCTCCAACCTGATAGTCGTTCCCATCATCGCCTTTACCTTTAATCCCCAGAGAATTTTGTTACTTTACTTGATGGTCGTCCCCATCATGATCCTTTATTTCCCCAGCATGTCGGTCGTCCCCGTCATTGCTTATCCCCAGCAGTCGTCCTCTGCTCGGCGGTCGTCCTCCGTCGCCTGCACTTTATAAATAATACTTTACTTCCTTTTACAATCTATATCCTTTTTCTTCTTCATTCAGTAAGTGCAAATTTTGGACTGTCTTTGGTATTCAATCACAAGTTATCTTGTTTGCCTGTTAAGCCGTCGCTTACATCCTGCACAGCTAACTCATGCTTGAATAGGGGCAGCTGTAAACACCCCAAATTTGCCCTCACTCATTTCACCATGGCTTGTGATTCTTTTCATATTGCATAAATTCAATCATATCATCTCATATTACATATTTGCTTCACTGCATTGATTCAAAGTCATATGCATCTAGGGTTTGTGATCTGAGCAATCCCTGAGCTATCTGAGCCACCCCAAAGGTCATCAATCATCTCAAGAGGTTCCATGTATGTTCAAACATCATATTATATCCTCCAAAGATCAAGGAAGTCAGGAAATCACAAGAACTGAGAAAGGCATGGAAGCAGAGCCAAGTTTAACTGCACAAATGACCTAAAATTAGGGGTTTGGTTTCAGAGTCCATAACTCCAAAGTTTTTGGTCATTCTTGTTTCTATTGGTCATTATATGATATGAAGATCATGCATACCAATTTCCATGAAGAAATTCAATGGGGAAGGCATCTGATCAATAGACGACTTCTTGAGCAAGTCAGTGCAAAATCAGGGCATCTGAGGCCCCCAATCACCCAACCAAAGGGTCTTTTTCATCATTTTGGGTGTATATGATCTTTATTTGATCTTAAAAGAAGTTAGAAGTTCACAAAATTGAAGAATTTCAAGCCATTTGCAAAGTTGCCATTTTGGGAAAGTGACTTGTAATGCAAAATTGCCATTTTGGGAAAGTTTTTCAACCTCCTCTTTTTGATTAAAAAATGATTCAAATGAAACACTCTTGGTCATGAAAGTTGTAGATTGGATCATTCCCTTTTCAAAAAGTACAAGAACTTGACCTAATTCATCATAGAACTCAAGTTATGGCCTTGCAAAGTTGGGAAAAATCACAAATTTTCACTTTTGTGCCAAAGAGGGAAACTTGCAAATTCTCATGCCAAGCATTTTTGTGACTTCAAACACACTTTTACATGTCTTAACATCATAATGCATTGCCTAAGGATCAGAATTGGCCCAAGAATCACTTCATCCCATGCCTTGAACATCAAGAAATTCAAAAGGGGCTAAACTTCATGAAAATTGCAAAAGGGCACATAACCTTTCACAAGCTTGCTGAATCACCTCAATTTCAAATCTATGGCTCTCCTTGATCTATGCTGAGCCAGGACAAGCCAAAAGCCAGCTGCAAAACCAGCCCATACCTCAAGTACAAAACTTTTGACATTTTTGCAACTTGCCCATACCAATCACCAAAGGCCACCAACAACTCTTTGACCTATCAGAGATTGATACATGGACCAAAAGAAACTCATCACACCACACAACACAGGCTGAAACCACCAAGAACACAACATTCACCAAAAACTCCTCTTATGCAAAAGCCTTCGAATCTCCCAACTCAACCATCAAACCTTCAAACTTTTTCCACCATTCAACTCCATAAACATCACTGATCATTTCCCACCCTTCATTGTGCCCTAAATAGCCCAAAATCAAAAACACGATTTCAACATTTCACAAACTAAACTTCTGCCAACTTCCTCTTGAGGCCATTTTAGCTTCAACCAAACATCACAAGCTCTTGGGGGGAATCATTGGAGTGGATTTGAAGCAAAGAACTGGCCAAAAAGCTCCTGTTTCGAAAGCTCCAGCTCAGGTAGCCATGGAATTTATTTTTCCAGAACTCTTATTTTATGTTATAGAATGGTTCTACATATTCCACTGATCACCATGATGTCTTTACTTTTGAGAATAGTTGAGAAATAAGCATTTCATAAGCTTCTGAAATTTTTGCCATGTTTTCCGCTTCGATTCATGATTTTGATGTTGAATAAATGAGTTTTGATGTTTGATTCTTGCTGGGGTTGGGGAGAGGATCATTTCTGGAGCTTTAGGGGTCTTAGGGTTGCGTATTGAGGGAGATTGAGTGAGGAGCTAGCCGGGGAAGATGACCGGAACAGTGTAATTAGGGTTCATATTAGGGTTAATGACATAATTAGTGAAGTTTGAATTTGGGCCGTCCATTTGCGCGCGCTGGTCAATTCCCTCCCCTTTTATTTTGAATCTGGGCCTTTAGATCTGATTACTTTCATTTTAATTCATTTTAATTTCATTTTTATTATATTTCTTTCTACATTTTATAAAAAATAGTAAAACATTTCGGAAAAATTTCATTTTTTGCATCATGGTTCTAAATATTTTTCTCATTCTGAAAATAATTTTTATATTATTTTTTGCATAATTTTCGTATTTTAAAAATATTTAAATGTTTATTTTAATTAGTTAATGGGAATTAATTAATTAAAATAGCATTTAGGTTTCTAAAAATCACCAAAAAAATCATATTGAATTTTGATACATTTAGAAACATTATCAAACTCTTCAAAAAATTTCTTTTTGGTTCTTAACCTATTTTGGCATTTTTCTTTTGAATTAGGGTTCTTAAAAGTCAATATTTTTGCCCTAACTTAGAAAAATTCATTCTGCCTAACCTTGAAGAGTTTGATGATGGTTCTTTTTGCATTGCATTCTTCATGTCATTTAGTTTCTAGGATAAAATTGGTTTGAATTTATTCTTCATTTTCAATTTGTTGTGTATTTTCCCTTGTGAGGTCCCTTAAAACCCTAGCAAACTTAGGAAAATCATAACTTCTTTAGGGTTAGGAGTTAGGTCTTCCCCTTTGGGAAGTGAACTTGTGTAGGGTTAGGGTACCTTTGATCCCATTTTCAATTTTTTATCATGTCATTTGCTTCTGATTTTGATTTTTGTATTGCATGCTATGTATGAACCCTAATTTTTGCCTTCATTTGCATCCATCTTCCATATGCTTGCATTCATAAACTTGCCATGACATTTTGTGCATCCACATGACATATAAGACATCCTTGGACACATTAGAATCATGTTTGATCATTGCATCATTCATTTGCCATGTTGTGCATTCATTTCATTTCATAAACTTTCATGAACTTCTATGGTTCAAAACATGATTCATTTGCATCTTCATCCTTGTATGATCATCCACAACTCTTGTCTTGTGTTTGCATTATCTCTTAGAATCATTGACATCATGTTTATACTTATTACCTTTGTTTTCATCTTAGCATTTCATCTCATTTTCATTTCATTTCATTCCTTGTTGCTAACTTTTCAGGTGGTAAGTCATTAAGAAGTGAATTTGCCTTCACTTCTCATAACCTCTTCTCATCTCTTTTATGCATCATTTCTGCATTTTACTTTTGTATTGGAGTGAGCTTGCTCATTCATGTTCCTTCTCCTCCTTCTTTCTTTAAGCAACTTATCTTCTTAAGTGAAGTAAGTTGTCTTGCTTCTTTCTGCTTAATCTCCTTTCATCTGCTTCTTCCTTGGTGGCTTTTCTCTTGAAGACTTCTTGCAAGCCTCATAAACCCTAGGAATACCCAAGCATGATCACAATTAGGGTTTGATTAGTCCCCCATTAGTTTTACCTTTGTGTCATCTTTTGAGTCTTCTCTTCTCATCATTTAATCAAGGACTAAACCTTAAAGGTTTTAAGGCTTTGTGATTAGGGTTATGCATGTATCCTTCTATTAGGATGGAGTGTATAACTTTAATCCTAAGTGTTAAACCCTTAATGTGTTTAAATCCTTTAAATCAATCCATCTAATAATCACTAAGACATAAAGCTTGTAACTTGGGCCTTGCATTAGGATTCTAATTCTTCCATAATTGGTTAAGAAGGACTAACCCTAGTGTTAATGGACAAGTCCCCCTCAAGTTGTCTTACAAACCCTAAAATCCATTTCTTAATCTTACCATTAATAAAAATCCACTTTAATAAAGGCTTTGTTTTGTCATGAGGTTAATCCCTAATCATGGATTAAGTTGAGGAGCCTTCCTCAGCTTAAATGTTCTCATCTATTATCCTTCTATTAGGATGGTGTAATGGGTCCATTAAATCTTTGATTATGGCTTAAACTCATTACTTAACATTAAACAAAAACTACAAAAACATCTAAATAAATAAAAGTAGGTTAATGATCCTAATCCTACATCATGGTGATTAAGTGTGAGGTGTTTACTTCATACTTAAGGTATTCTCATTACCCCTAATCGGAGGGAGGATGTGATGACTTTATTAACCCTTGGTTTAGGCTTAAGCTCATTAACTTATGACAAACATCAAAAAGCAATAAAAGATTGAAAACTCAAAAACAAACAATAATCGTCTCCTCCGGGGTTCTTTTCTCAGCATCTTCATTCACAAACGAGAACTTGCTTCTTCCGTTTAATGCAAGACAGTTTGCACCTGAGCCAGACAGGTCATACACTTGAGCATAGACAAGCAAGCATTTCATCAGTCAATTTACCTTTCAGTCTCTTTGAGTCAAACTACGGCGTTCTGACTTCCTCATTGCACGAGAGGATACGTAGGCATAACTTAACAGTTATCGAACAAAAAGTCTCTGCATATTCCCCCTCTTCCAGCATTATTCTTTAGCCTCATCATCTTGAGCTTCACACTCTTTCCTTACACTGACACTTCACATAATTCACTTCACTTTCTTTTAGCACTGACACTTGCATTCTTTCCAGCTTTGATACACAGATTGCACTGACACTACCCCTTTTAAACACAAATCTTTCAGGCGTGGATCCCGTCGAGTACGACGGATAATCTGGGTGCTAATACCTTCCCAGGTTGTAATCAACCCCCTTTCTCAGTTTCTCTGGTTCGCAACCGTCTTATCCATCTTTTATTAGGTTTAAGCAGCATTACCTTTCCTTCGGGATAAAAATGCCTAGCTGGCGACTCTATTCATTTCTCTTCTCTTTCGCCGACCGTCCGCGTCTGTACCCCTCTTGGCCCTGTGTCATCAGGTGGGAGCGACACCGTGTTGAGCAACACGGGGGCCGTGTCAGGCTTCTGTACTTCTCCAATCAACTTGTTTTCCTTTCTCCGAAAGCTACGTTCTTCGTGCTTGCCTTTCGGGTTTTTTACCTGTGACCTGAGATCAACAACAACTACCAAATACACGTAAAATTCACCAAATAGCATGGAAACTAAAAAACTAAACAATTACAGAAAATAAATGCGGAATGTAAACATAAAGTGAAAGTAAGAGTAAACCACACAAATCATTATCGATTTTGTTACTTAATGCCAACAGAACGAATGAAAAACTCAAAGAAATGGTGACCGATCACAACCCCAAACTTATCTCATTACTTATCCTTAAGTGATGCTCAATACACAAGCCGGGAACCCCTAAATTTCCAACTAAACGCAACATCGCTAAGGCTTTTCACCACTCTCTTCCCACATTCCTTTCAACAATTTCTTTCTTACCCAACTTTGACAGTCCACCACATTTCCATATCTGAGTAGCTTTTCCACTGTCATCTTTCCCTCAATCTCTCTGCATCTCTCAGGGTTAAGTATTTACGCTCATAATCACAATATTAAATACCGACTCACAAATTTGAATACCATCTATTTTCATCTCTCGCACACACACAACATACTTTATGAGGACTTTTATGGTTGTAGCGGGGCTAAGGGACAAGGTTGGATAAAAATAAAAACGGAAAAGAAAAAACAAGAGGGTTTTTGGCTTAACTTCAGTGTTGTCTCTTTCATCTCTATGTAGTTTTCTATTCATCTATGAAAAAGGGGTTTGTACGCAATTTCCTAGTGCAGGATGTCTCAAAAGTAAGACGTTTTCCCGTGTCTCCATGCTTGGGGGGGGGGATTTCGTACCTATAAAAATTACAGAAAACTTGACGAAAGGATTAGTAGAAAATATTACCGTTAACGTGTAGAGGAAGGCGAGTAGAACAACTTTCGTGAATGCTCTGTAATGTTTCGGTGTACGGAGGAGCGGGAAAGTGAAGGTTTTGTTGGAGGTGGCTATGGAGTTTTTAGGAAAAAGGGTTAGTAAGAAGAGGGAGAAGGAGAGTTATGAGAAATAAAAGAAAATTAAAATAAAATAATGAAAGATGGGGTAGTAAATCAGGTGGACCCCATCACTTAAAAATTTAAATTTTGAAAAGCGGAAAGAAAATCCAAACTCGCGCTACCTGACACGGTCGTGTCACGCTAACACGGGGGCCGTGTCAGGCTTTTGTTTCTTCAAATAAATTTTCTTTTTGTTCTAGAATCTCTGACACGGGCCATGTCAGCTGACATGAGAGCCATGTCAGGCTTCTGATTTTTCCACTTTTCATCCTTTTCATCCCCTTCCTGACACGGGGGCCGTGCCAGGGCATTCATTCTCCTCTTTTTCTCCATTTTTTAACCTTTTTGTCATCTGGGTGTTTCTCCCACTTCCTCCTTCTTGATATGACACTATAAAACCTACAAAACATAAATAAATACACAAACACACTTAGTTAGTAATAAAATTATGGGTTGCCTCCCACTAAGCGCTTCGTTTAACGTCGCATGGCTTGACGGTAATCTTTCTTATCTCGCAAGACGAACGATATCCACTGACTTGTCCTTGATAATAAGGCTCCACTCTCTTCCCATTCACCTTGAAAGTATCCCCGCTTGTTTGATTTTTCAACTCAACAGCTCTATGCGGGAACACCTTGTTATCAATAAACGGTCCTAACCATTTGGTCCGCAACATCCTAGCGAATAACTTCAGACGAGAATTGTATAGAAGAACCAGTTGTCCTTTACAAAAATATTTTCTCTGAATTTTTTTATCATGCCACTTTTTTGTATGTTCCTTGTACATCTTGGAATTTTCGTAAGCATGGTTCCGAAACTCTTCCAACTCATGAAGCTGAAGAATCCTAGAACTTCCGGCAAGGGATGTATCCATATTCAAGAATTTTGTTGTCCAAAATGCCTTATGTTCCAACTCTAAAGGCAAATGACATGCCTTTCCATAGAAAAATTGGTATGGAGACATAGCGATGGGCGTTTTGAAAGCCGTTCAATAAGCCCATAGTGCATCATCCAACTTTGTTGCCCAATCTTTTCGGGACGAACTTACTGTCTTCTCCAAAATCTGCTTGAGTTTCCTATTCAACACCTCTACCTAACCACTTGTTTGAGGATGGTAAGGTGTGGCTATCTGATGCTTCACATTATACTTTTGAAGGAGCCTCTCAAAGAGATGATTCAAGAAGTGAGTTCCTTCATCTCTTATCAACTCTCTCGGTACTCCAAACCTAGCAAAAATGTTTTCTCTCAAGAACTTAACGACCACCTTTGCATCATTAGTGGGTAATGCAACAACTTCAACCCACTTGGAAACATAATCCACTGCTACCAAGATATAGTTCTTCCTAAACAACGGTGGAAATGGGCCCATGAAATAAATCCCCCAAACATCGAACAACTCAACCTCTAACATAAATTTACGTGGCATTTGATTCCTTTTCGATATATTCCGCATTCTCTGACATATATTACACTTTTTTACCATTTCTTGTGCGTCTTTAAATAATGAAGGTCAGTATAGTCCAGACTGAAGGACTTTGATGCAGTTCTATCACCGCTGAAATGTCCTCCATATTCTGAGTCATGACAAGCTTTCAGAACATCCTTTTGTACCTCTTCGAGCACACATCTCTGTTGCACCCCAAAATTTTCCCTCACCAAGACAAGACATTGTGTAATAAGTTGTCCCAAGAGGTTCACAAGGTTCACAAGATGTCTCATGAGGTTCACAAGGTTCACAAGATTCACAATTAGTCAGACAGTTTGGCAATTCCCTCAGACAATGCATCCTCCTAAGCAATGCATCTTAAACTATGGTTTTGACTTTCATCAGGCTAAATGGACTTCTAAGACTTAAAGTGAACTTCATAGCATCCTATATGTGTTCAAGAATCCCCATGACAAGTTTCAAGACTTTTCCCAAAGGTTTGCTCAGTCAAATGATCAGATAGGCTAAAATCAGTCAAAGCAGTCAAAAAGTCAAACTGAGGTCAACTGTGGTCAAACCAAAGTCAAATTTCATGATTTTTTGCCAACATCAAGTATATGAATTTAAATTCATCATTTGATCAAGGGTTGATCATGATTCATCAAGGAGATTTCAGATCATCAAGAATCAGGAGTTTCTAAATTAGGGTTTTCATAGGAAAAGTCAACTGAACTTTGACCAGCCATAACTTTCACATGCTTCATCAAAAAATTTCCATCCAAAGCTCATTTTGAAGTAAATTGAATTCTCTACAACTTTGTGTCTCACAAGCCAAGCCCAAAAATGCTTCATTTGGAATATATGAGCTAAGACATTATAGGTCATTTTAAAAGTCAACAAAAAGTCAACATCTTCCAAAGAGCATAACTTGAGATAAAATATGAAAATCAAATATTTGGATGAGATTATGATTCTAGAAAGTCATAAACATCAATTATAGATGATTGATCTAATCCAAATTCGTGCTAGCTTGATTTGGCAAGGTTAGATATGATCTTTTTCAATATTTGAAAGATAGAAACTTCATGATCAAGCAATCATTACAAAGCCCATAAATCCATGACTTTTTGACCTAATTTTCATCTCTACAATACCTGAATACATCCCAATCACAAGAGGACGATTTTCCAGCCTCCACACCTATCATTCAAACTTCAAAATATCAAGAAAAAGTCACATACGGTTTTGGACTTAGAGGGACTTTCAAGACAAAATAAAGGTTGCAAATCGTTCCTTGAAGGTCACTGAGTGTTTCTGGATCATAAAACCATCCATTCATGCACTGAATCATGCTAACCGAATCACTCTTATTCATGTTTTACATTTTTTTTCGATTTCATACTCCCATGCGTTATTAACTGTTTTTGCTTGTTGATTCGTGTTTGTTTTGAAGCATAGAAGCTTTCTGGATAAACCAATTGAAGTTTTATGACCTAAATCGCATTCCACCATTGTTAGGGTTTGAACGACCAACTTAGGGTTTTTTGATTTAGACAATATAAATAAATTCTAGCAACATAGGAAGATTGTATGATTCATAAGGATCACATTGCACTAATCAATTTGAATAAATTTTACTGTTTACTTGATGTTTGAGTTTCGTAGGTCAAGAACATGGAAGAACACGCAAGAAAATTCGCAGGAAAAGTTGTATGAAAATGCGCAGGAAATTTGGTGAAGAAGATGAAGTTTGGCGCTGAAATCAAAATTCAAATATTTTTTTTAAAATATATTGTTTGGTTGTTGATTTAATTTCAAACGCGCGCAGTTAGCTCAGTTGGTTTGTGTCTTGGTCTGTGAATGAATGGTCCTGGGTTCGAACCTCCCCCAGGCCATTTTGTTTGTTTTATTTTTGGTGTTTTTGCAGGTTAATAATAGAACAATTGTTGCCCAAACTCTATCACCTGCGCATGCCTGGCCTGGTGGCAGCCTTGTTGGTCCAAGGGAGGAAGGGTCTAGGGCGTGGGTTCGATCCCTGCCCCAGGTAAGTTTTGTTTTTTCATTTTCTCATTATTTTCTTTATTATTTTGTTTTATAATTAATATAAAATATATTATAAGAAAATTATTTTTAAATGATAATATGTAAATATATATAACTTCATCTCTTTTTCTAAAAAAATTTCAATTTATTTTCTAAAAGTTAACTTGGTTTATATTTAATTTAAAATTTGTTTATATTATTATTGTATATATTTTTTATAATTTAATTAAATTTAGATTAAATAATCAAAACCCTAATCCTGATTTTTTTTAATTGTAAAATTAACCCTAATTCCAAACCCTAATTTCTAACCCTAATGTTTTGTTAAAACTTTAAATATTAAATTTAATTAATTTTTCTAATATATAATTAATCATATTTTGTAAATAATTGTTATATGGTTCATTATTATTATTCTCATTATCTTATTTTCTTTTAAAAAATTCTTTAAAATTGCTTATATAATTTAAAAATATTCTCTTAAATTGTATATATTTTTTGTATATTAGTACTAACCTCTTCTTCTTATAATTATTTTATTACTAACTGTTGCGGTGAGAATCGGATACCAAGCTATTGATTAAGCTTGAATCGCAAAACATTTATGTTCACCACCGACTTTAATTTAATCCAAAGGGAAAAGGGAAAAAGATCGTAAAAACCCTAAATGAGGAGAAACTAGGTTCGAGGGTTGATTATACCTAGGGAAGGTGTTAGCATCCTAAGCATCCGCAGTATCCTACGGGAACCTCTTGTTAATATTTGTGTTATTGTTATTTATTGTTTGCTAAAATTATGTGAACCTAAGGTTTTTATTTCTAATGGTGCCCGCACAACATCGCATCGATGCCTACATATCGGGTATAGAATCAGAGCACTCGTAGTTCTCCTAAGGATTCACGAACACTTGGTTACGCTCAAGGTTCGCGGGGGAAGGTAAGTGTTATGGCAAACACTCACGTGACTTTAGCAAAGTCACAAAAAGTTGTAAAATAAAAATTCCTAATGGCTAAGGTTGAAAAGGAACTAGGGATGGCTAAACTTCTTATGACATTGAGTCAACTGCAGGAGTTCTTTCCCTTTTGGATTTAAATGCGAAAAAATAAAGTAAATAAATGAGGGTGCAAGCTCCTAAGTCTAAGGCATAGGTTGCTACTTGCAAAAATAGACTGAATGAAGTAAATGGAAGTGCAAGGTAAAAGGTTTAGTAACCGGGCTATGACTCGATATATGGATCGAGAATGCGGGGGTGGAAGACAAGCGTGGTGCGTCAATTTGCTTAAGTTGAGAAGCTGTGAAGTGTAAAGACTGTGCAGATGGCGATCGTAGAACGACCGACTTACGTGTGTGAGTGAGGTGTGTAAATTTCACTTGGCGTTGGACCAAGGATTTATTATCTTGAAAATTAATGTGCGTTTTCAATTTTATTTTAACAGGTATATGGTCATGATGCGAAATAAAATCAAACAATATATACAACCAAAATAATAAATAAAAAAAAATCATGCACATATTCACACAAAGAGAAAATAAACCTAAATTTAATCCCTCACGCTAAAGGGATACACCTAGAAGGATCAATCTTAAATTAAATTTCCTAAAAAACTATTTAGAAGAAAAGACTAGACACAAATTTTTTTAGGGTTTATATAATAAACAAGAATTAAGAAATAAAGAAATAAGTTAAAAGTTGAAATTAAAACTAAATGGATTGACAAAAATGAAAAGAGTTAAGGAAATATTTTTATTTTTATATTTACTGGGATTAAAATTAAAAAACTACATATAAAAATATTCTTGAAATAAAAAGTTCAACAAAATTAAAAGAAAGTATTTTTGCCTTTTTTAGATATTAAAAAAAAATGTTTAATGAAAATAAAAAGGGAATATTTTTGTTTGTCTCTTTTTTTAAAAAAAAATAAATAAATAAATACTGAAAATGAAATATTAGAAACAAACTAGAGATAATAAAAAAAAGTTGGAATGGGCTTGAATTCAGAACAGAAAAACCAAGGGTGCTGATAACAACAGAGTTTGAAAAAAAAGGCCCAACAGAAAACAGCCCACCAGGGGCGCTGGATCTAGGGGCGGGTCGGGTCAGGTCCGACCCGGATTCAATTCAGTTAGCAAGGAAAAGGGGAAAAGAAACCCTAACTCTAACAAAAAAAAAGCTGTCGAACCTTTTCCGAATTCAGAAAAACGCTCTCTCTCAATCGCTCCGGTTCTTCTCAAAACCGACACTCTCCCAAGCCCTCTCCCTCGATTTGGTTTACTCTTATTCAAACTGTGAGTTTCAAATCGTTCTCACGCGTCTCAGTTTTACGATCTTGCTTTCGCGCTCGGTCCGTCTCGGTTCTCTCTTCAATTTTCGCGGCGGCTTCTCCTTCAATCAATTCGCGAATGGCAAATTTACGGTGGGGTTTGGTTGCGGTTGAGTTCGCGAGGGAGTTTTGTTGCGGATTTGATGTGTTTGGTGTCGCGGCGGCTTGAAGATTTCGAAGGATGCTCGCCGTTTTCGCGTTTGTGTTTTGTGGGCTGAAGGAAGGTTTTGTGTGGTTTTTTGGGTTGAGACTTCCGGCGGGATTGTGACAGGTTTCGTGAATATGGTGATGAAGGTGAATGTTCTATTTTTCGATTGGCGAGGATGACGGAAGTGATGTTTCGATTTGGTCTGAGTTTGGGTTTCACAGGGTGATTTTGGTTTGGTGTTGTTTTTTCCGAATGGTCTCAGTATTGGTTCAAGATGGGCTCGTATGATAATTTGAACTGAGAATGGAGGCGGTTCACTTGGTGAAGTTTGGGCATTGCTGCGTTTCGCGATTGGGTGACTCGCGGGTTTGAAGGCGGTGGTTTCACAGTTGTTCGATTTACAGTGGTGGTTCGGTTTTGTTGTGTATGTTTGTGAATGAGTTGAAAAGTTGTTCTGTGAAAAGGATTTTTGGTATTGTTGGTGTGAAATTTGTGGGAGAAGGTGATAAAGTGTGAAAAGATCTGCAGAGTTGTATTTTGGTGGTGTTTAATGGTTGAATATAGTCTACTTGTTTCTGGTTTTACAGGAACAAATAAAAAAGGAATTATGTTATCATTCTGGTTTCTGTGGGTCAAGGTTCAATGGAGGGTGTTTGGAAGTTTGTGAAGATGGTTAAGGATTCTATGGATGAAGTTTGAAGAGAGGTTTGCAGTTTACAGTTTGGTTGGTTTGAATATTGTTTATGGTTTGGAGTTTAGTTGTGCGTGAGTTTTCTTGTTTGTTTGGATTTGGGTGTTTACGAAGGTTTTCTGTTAATTTGCTTCAGCGTCGGTTTCACTGGTGGTTTCTCAACAGTTTTGATGGAGATGCACGACATTCTTATGAAGTGAAGATTTGCATTGATGATTGTGGTATGGCTGAGATGAGGCGAAGATGTAAATGTCGTCATTGGAGGTATGGCTTTTTCTTCCTTTTTTTGGGTGTTTCCATGACTGCCTAGTGACTGTTGCTAAGGTTTTGGTTGCCTCATCAGGTTTTCTGTTATTGAAAATTTTTAGTGACGTGGCTGCCTTTTTTGTTGGTTTTTCTTTGGTCGTTTTTTTTTTTGGTGGCTGAGTAGTATGCGGCTAGGATTTTTGGGACTGGTTTACTGTGATATGATTCTTTTTGTCGTTGTTTGCTTATGGTTATGTGGCTGCCTCTTTGGTATTTTGTGTGAAGTTTTATGACTGCACTTTTTGTGTATGGAGTTGGCTGTTATGGTTGTAGTTTTGTGTGTAGTTTTGTATGAAGTTTGCTGGAGTTTGGTGTTTGGTTTGTGGAGATTTTAATATGAAGTTCCTGGTTTTGTGTATGCAGTGAGTGTTATGCAGTATGAGGAATGATGAAGTGAAACTAAAAAAAAAACTAGTCGAAATCGAGATCAAACCGTAAACATAAACATGGCCGCAAGAGGAATCAAACAAGATGAACAAAATATTCCGAAAAGAGGTGAAGGAAGAGGAGAACATTATCGACCCGAAAGTTATCGGGGTGAAGAATCCGCAATGGTAAGCTTCACTTCTGTTATTCCTCTTTTGTGTATCTTCTCCCTACTCCTTGCTACTGCTGGTGGTTATTGATATTTTTTGATGTTGCTGAATTTTTGTTTGCTTTTGTGTCAATCTCCTCTCTTGTGGTTTTTTTGTTGTTGTGAGAATGTGGCTGGTTTTGTGATGGTTTTCTTTGCAATGTAACAGTGCTTTTATAGGACTTTTCTAGGGTTTTTGGTTTGAATTCTGTACTGAGAAACTTGCTAAGGAAGGGTGTAGGATTAGGGGGAACCAATTCTGAATTTGTGTGCAGTAGTGGGGAGGTGGAGCAGCTTGTTTTGTGTGCTGTCAAACTGCTTTATTTGTGCAGTTATTCTGCTGTTTTTTTTTGTTTGCTAGTGAGCCATGGTCTTGCTGATTTTGTACTATGTATCTTGACACTTTGTTATGAGAAAAAGAAACTTTACAATATGTAAAAATGAATTATCATGAATGCTGAATTTTTGTTAATGGTATGCTTGAATGAAATGTTTGAGAATGATGAATGGTATGTGAATGAAATAGAAATTGAATGCTTATGTAACATATATGGGGCTGTTTTGAATTAACATGGAATTGGAATGATAATACTTGAAAATGAATATGTTTTGAATCAAATGTATGAACATGCTTTGACTTGGTGGTTTGCTTCTTTTGTAGGTTGATGCAACATGGACTATGCAAGGAAAAGCTTGAAGATGCTTAAAGAGGAATAAAAATCTAACACTTACACACTATCACTTGTAGTTTAAAGCCTTGTAAACTTGTAATGACACAACTAGGATGTAAACTCTTCTTGTAGTACTCTTTGAAAACAACTTGGAATGAATTGGTATTTGAGAGGAAAAAAAGACATGAATTCAAAATGAAATTAGACATGAAATGCCACTTATTTAAATTTGGAAATGTGAAATAGAACTTAAATTTGAATGGAGTTGGAAATACTTTGGAAAATTGAGTTTAGAGTCTTGAAGAAAAGTTGAATTTCTTTGTCATGGATTATGTAATGAATTGATCATGATTTGAAAAGTGTTTGGATGAATGAATTGCCATGAAATGGAAAATTGGAAATGATATGGTAACTTTGACATGAGTTCTCCATTAGGAAAGAACTTGAAACTAACAACTTGGAATAGAAGTTTAGAAATTGAAATTAGAATTGGAATAAAATGAAAAATGACAAAAAGATCTTGGAATTAAAATTTAGAATGAATTAAAATAAAAAAAATTGGAAATTGGAATTAAGTTAGAAATGGAATCTTAAAAAAAGTAAATTAAAAATAAAATTAGAAATTGAAATCAAATTAGAAATAGAAACTTGAAAATGGATTAAAAAATAAAAATTGGAGATTACAATTAAATTAGAAATGGAAATTAAAAAAAAGTGAATTAAAAATAAAAGTTAAAAAATAAAATTACATTAAGAAATAAAACTTTGAAAATTGAAAATAGAAATAAAATTACATTTAGAAAAACTTTGAAAATTGGAAATAAAATTACATTTTTTAACAAAACTTTGAAAATAAATGGAAATAAAAATTAAGTTTTAAAAATTTAGGAATGAATTAAAATTTTGAAATAGAATTTGAAATAATAAATTTTTTTAAAAAGAACTTAAAAAATAAAAATAAAATAGAAATTAAAATTAAAATTAAAAACACGAAAATGAATTAAAAAGTTAGAAATGAGAAATAGAAATTAAATTCAAGATGGAAGCTTGGAAGTGAAAAGAAATTAAAATTAAATTAATAAATAGCTTGAAAATGAGTTGAAAGCAACAGAAAATTAAATCTCGTAATTTCTCTGTTAAATGTGATGAATGTATGATGCAAGCAGTTAGGGGTAAAATTTGGGGTGTGACAGTTGCCCCTATTTAAATAACTTTACCAGACGGCATGAATGACGATAGACACTCAGGCGATCAGGGTGAAAGGTATTTAAATATAGAAATAACCTGAAATTTTGCCCCTAAGTGCAATGTTATGCTGGACTACAAACTATCTAACTCTGGTAACAACTATGCAATAAATGATGATTATGGTATGAATGATTAGAATGAGATATATCGACAACCACATGCCAAGACTTACTGGGGATGACAATACACTGGGGATACAGAAACGAAAACGGGAAGTATTCAAAGTGATAAATCAACAAGTTCAAGTGTAACTGTTGACACTAAGAATATCAAAAGACGGGAACCAAAGGAAATCCAACGCATTGGATCAACGAACACAGACAAAACAAAATAAAATTCAAAGTAACTGCACAGTGGCTCGGTACGATCAACTGACACCAAGAACAAAAATAAGACAAGGAAATAAATCGAAGTGGTAGATCAATGGCTCTATGCGACCAATTGACTTTGAGAAATAAAAACGCAACAACATATTCGAAGTGAATGCGCAGCGGCTCGATGCGACCAACTGGCACTAAGAATACAACAAAATAAACATTCGAAGTGAATGTGTAGCGGCTCTATGCGACCATCTGTCACTGGAAACGATAAACGTAATATTCAAAGTGAATGCGGAGCGGCTCGATGCGACCAACTGACACTAAGAATAGAAATGACACAATATTCAAAGTGAATGCGCAGCGGCTCGATGCGACCAACTGACACCATGAATAACAACAAAAATATTCGAAGTGGAAGCGCAACAGGTTTAAAAAAAAAACCGGTTGACACTAAGAATGATAAACGTAATATTCAAAGTGAATGCGCAGCGGCTCGATGCGACCAACTGACACCAAGAATTCAACAAAATAAACATTCAAAGGGAATGTGCAGCGGCTCGATGCGACCAACTGTCACTGGAAATGATAAACATAATATTCAAAGTGAATACGCAGCGGCTCGATGCGACCAACTGACACTAAGAATACAACCAAAATAAACATTCAAAGTGAATGCGCAGCGGCCATTGTCGGTCAACTGACATTAAGAACAGAAACGACCCAATATTCAAAGTAAATGCGCAGCGGCTCGATGCGACCAACTGACACCAAGAATTCAACAAAATAAACATTCAAAGGGAATGTGCAGCGGCTCGATGCGACCAACTGTCACTGGAAATGACAACAACAAACTTATTCAAAGTGAATGCGCATCGGCTCAATGCGACCAACTGACACCATGAATAACAACAAAAATATTCGAAGTGGAAGCGCAATAGGTTCGAGACCTATTGACACTAAGAATAGAAGCCAAGATACACTCAAAGTGAATGCGCAACAGGTTAAAAAAAACCGGTTGACACTAAGAATGATAAAGACAAAGTATTCAAAACGGTAAATTAACAGGTTCAAATGTAACTGCTAACACTGAGGATAAGGAAAGAAATCACATTGATTGAGTAGTGGCTCTGTGCGACCAGCTAGCATTGGGGATAGAATGCAAATCACCCAAAGATAGATCAACGGCTCTAGGCGACCGGCCAAACACGAAGACGTAACAACAAAATAAGTTGGATTTTTCAAATAAGATAAGACATCCAACCTCTGGAAATTCCTTCAGGAACCATCAGGAGAAAGGTACAAGTATGTGCCAAAATCAAATGGACTTGGATTTAAGCAAAAGGTTTCATGACCCGCTTAAAAGATTTGTGCCAATGACAATTGGACTTCAAAGAGATATTGGTGGTCATAAAGACAAATACCAATCACAATTAGAATTCCACGGGGAACACCAGCAATTACCGGGGACAAAAAAATTGGTAAACCAAACTTCGGGTACCAACAACAATGAATTTTCAAATTGAACACTAATGATATCTGGACTTGGAGTTAGACAGACGACAACTGGGGAAAGACAAATGCTAATGTCAAATGCGCATGATTGAGCATGATGCGAATGATCATGATATGCAAATGTTGACTCTAAAGAGACAAAGGGTTTTGACAAGACTCAAAGAGGAGTAGGCTCTCAACACTAATACTCAGATGAGCAATATGAAAAACACTAAGGAGATGTCTTCGAATTTTGGAAATCATCTTTGGCCCAAAGATCCATCCAAGAGTGTTATCTGTTTTGAACTTCTATGGGGATTTCTGAAATAATAGTATAAAAGTGTTGTTGCAAACCAGGACTTCTTGGGGAAACAAAAGGTCTTTCCAATTTTTCCAAAGTCAAAGAAACTTAAAAGTTTTTCAGTATGTTTTAAAAAAAAAAGACATTTCCTTAAAAAAAACTTGTCATTTTCAGAGTTAAATTGTAATCAAGTGATGGCATTTTGCATAACAAAAGAAAATAAGAAGCTGAACAACAAAATTCATAGGCAAAGTTTGTATTTTATTCAAAAATGGTAGCTTGCTAATGGCAAAAACTCCATGGGAAATTACAATTTGAAAATGGCAATGGGGAAAGGTCTACATTGAATCCAACGACCACTACAATCCCTAATAACTAAGACTGCCCGACACCTTGCTTATGACAAGAGCAATTGGATTGGTCTTCCATTATGATTCTTCAGTAATGGTAAACACCATCTAATACAGTCAAATGCCTTTGTCCCTAACTTTTGCCTGGACCGCCCTTTCGGGTTTTCAATCCACCGGGACGCTCTTTTTTGCCTAAGCCGCCCTTTCGGGTTTTCAACTTAGCGAGCTCTTATTTTTTCATTTTTATCCCTAACTTTTGCCTGGATCTCCTTCATAGGTTTTGATCCACCGGGATACCCATTTTTTTGCCTAGGTCGCCATTTATGGTTTTCGACCTATCAGGTTTTATTTAGGCATAATATTTTTTGACTGCATCAGAATTCACCGGGTGTTTCAGCTGTTCACCATCCATAGTTGTAAGGATTAAGGAACCCCCGGAGAATGCCACCTTCACAACATATGGGCCTTCATAGTTAGGACTCCATTTTCCACGCATGTCTTTATGGACTGGCAAGATTTTCTTGAGTACAAGATCTCCTTCTTTGAATTCTCGGAGACGGACTTTCTTGTCAAATGCTCTCTTGATGCGCTTTTGGTACAACTGGCCATGGCACATGGCGGTCATTCTCTTCTCGTCAATGAGGTTCAGTTGGTCAAACCTGTTCTGGACCCACTCAGCTTCCTCCAGTTTGGTTTCCATCAAGATTCTCAAAGATGGTATCTCTACTTCAATAGGGAGAACTGCATCCATCCCATACACCAGAGAGAAAGGGGTTGCCCCTGTTGAAGTGCGAACTGATGTTCTGTATCCGTGTAAAGCATATGGTAACATCTCGTGCCAATCTTTGTAAGTCTTCACCATCTTCTGCAAGATCTTTTTGGTGTTCTTGTTTGCAGCTTCAACAGCTCCATTCATCTTCGGACGATACGGAGAAGAGTTATGATGTTCAATCTTGAATGTCTCACACAGCTCTTTCATTGTTTTGTTGTTCAAATTGGTCCCATTATCTGTGATGATTCGGCTTGGGATTCCATAACGGCAGATAATTTGGTTCTTGATGAAACGGGCAACCACTTGCTTTGTCACATTGGCGTAGGAAGCTGCTTCTACCCATTTGGTAAACTAATCGATTGCGACCAAGATAAACCGATGACCATTGGAAGCTTTAGGCTCAATTTCCCCTATCATGTCAATGCCCCACATTGAGAAAGGCCAAGGCGATGACAGAACATTCAAAAGTATTGGAGGTACGTGCACCTTGTCGGCATAAATCTGGCATTTATGACACTTCTTGGCATACTTGAAACAATCTGATTCCATGGTCAACCAGAAGTATCCAGCTCTCAAAATCTTCCTGGACATGGCATGTCCATTGGCATGTGTTCCAAATGATCCTTCATGGATTTCCCTGATCAATAAGTCTGCTTCGCGCTTGTCCACACATCTGAGCAGAACCATATCATGATTTCTCTTGTAAAGCACATTGTTGCTAAGGAAAAACTTGGACGCCAATCTTCTTAAATTCTTCTTGTCTAGAGTTGTTGCATCCGCTGGGTACTCCTGATTTTGCAAATAGTTCTTGATGTCGTAGAACCACGGTTTCTCATCAGTTTCCTCTTCGACCAGTAGACAGTAGGCTGGTGCAGTTCTTCGCTCGATTGTAATGAGTGGAGCTTCATTAAGAAATCTGACTTGAAACATAGAGGCCAACATTGCCAAGGCATCCGCAATTTGATTTTCTGCCCTTGGAACATGATGGAAAGTGACTTCGTCAAAGTATTTAATCAATTCCACAATGTGGGCACGATATGGGATCAACTTCTCGTCACGGGTCTCCCATTCACCTTTGACTTGGTATATTACCAAAGCCGAGTCTCCATATACTTCAAGGATCTTGATTCTGGTATCAATTGCAGCTTCGATACCCAAAACACATGCTTCATACTCTGCGATGTTGTTTGTACATTCGAAACATAATCTGGCTGTGAAAGGAGTATAACCACCATCAGGATTCATCAAAACAACTCCTACATCATGCCCCATGTAGTTAGAGGAACCATCAAACATCATCTTCCAACGAGAACCTGGCTCGGGACCTTCATCTGGACCTGGAACTTCACAGTCCTTTATCAACATAATGTCCTCGTCCGGGAAATCGAATTTCAAAGGTTCATAATCTTCGACAGGATGATCAGCACGGTATTCAGATAAAACACTGCCTTTAATAGACTTCTGGGTTACATACTGGATATCATATTCGGATAACAACATGTGCCAACGGGCGAGTCTTCCTGTCAAGGCAGGCTTCTCAAAAATGTACTTTATTGGATCCATTTTCGAGATCCACAAAGTAGTGTGACAAATCATGTACTGCCTGAGGCGTCTGGCCGCCCACGCCAAAGCACAGCAAGTCTTCTCTAAAAGCGAATATCTGCTTTCACAATCTGTGAACTTCTTGCTTAAATAATAAATGGCATGCTCCTTACGACCAGTTTCGTCCCGTTGGCCTAAAACGCAACCCATAGAACCCTCAAGTACAGTTAGGTACATGAAGAGAGGCTTCCCTGGAGTAGGTGGGATCAAGATGGGAGGTTCCTGTAGATAAACCTTAATCTTCTCAAATGCATGTTGACAATCGGAATTCCACTCAATTGCTTGATCCTTTCGGAGCAACTTGAATAAGGGCTCACATGTAGCAGTCATGTTGGAGATGAATCTGGAGATGTAGTTCAATCTTCCGAGGAAACCCCTGACTTGCTTTTCTGTTTTGGGAGCTGGTATATCTTGAATTGCTCTGACCTTGTCCGGATCTACTTCAATACCTTGTTGACTAACAATAAAACCAAGAAACTTTCCTGATCGCACACCAAAGGTACATTTAGCTGGATTCAGGCGCAGTTGGAACTTTCTGAGGCGCTCAAATAACTTCAGGAGATGATTCAAATGATCCTCCTCACTCTGTGATTTGGCAATCATATCATCCACATAAACTTCTATCTCTTTGTGCATCATATCATGGAAAAGGGTGACCATTACCCTCTGATAAGTGGCTCCTGCATTTCTGAGACCAAATGGCATAACCTTGTAACAATAAGTGCCCCATGGTGTGATGAATGTAGTCTTTTCCATATCGTCAGGATCCATCTTGATCTGGTTGTATCCTGAAAACCCATCCATGAAGGAGAAAACAGCAAATTTAGCAGTGTTGTCAACCAAAGTATCAATATGCGGAAGAGGGAAATCGTTCTTCGGACTGGCTTTGTTCAGATCCCTATAGTCCACACACATTCTAACTTTGCCATCCTTTTTAGGGACTGGCACAATATTAGCTACCCACTCAGGGTACTTCGCAACTGCGAGGAATCCAACATCAAACTGCCTTTTGACCTCTTCTCGAATCTTCAGAGCCATGTCTGGTCTTGTTCTTCGAAGCTTTTGCTTTACGGGAGGACAATCTGGTCGAAGAGGTAACTTGTGGACCACTATGTCTGTGTCTAAACCAGGCATATCCTGATATGACCATGCAAACACATCTACATACTCTCTGAGAAGCTTGACCAATCTTTCTCTGATGTCTGCCCCAAGTGTTGTACCAATCTTGACTTCCTTCTTGTCTTCATCAGTGCCAAGATTGATGGTCTCTACCTGCTCCTTATGTGGCTGGAGCTCTGTGTGCTCATACTCAACTAATCTTGCCAGTTCTTCGGGAATGTCACAATCTTCCTCACTTTCATCTTCCGCTTGGTAGATGGGCGAATCAAAGTTAGGAGAGAATGTAGAGTCATTGGATTCAACAGGGTTTTCGCTTATTCTGCATATGAGAACGATTTGCTTTTATTAAAAGTGGAAAATAGAGAAATGCAAGAGAAAAAGCTTTTTTTTTGGTTTTGAAAGATTGCCATTTTCTTTTAAACAGTGAAAAGAGAGAGAGAGAGAGAGAGAGAGAGAGAGAGAGAGAGAAAAACAGTAAATGATCGAAATAAGAGTTTAACAAAATGCCTTCATTGATAATAACATTTGAAAATGAGAAGGGGCCCTACAAAATACTCCCATAGCCTTGGGCAGAGCTAGGGAACTTTGAAAACACTTAAAAAAACAATAAATTACTTTGAACAATGGAAAAATCTCTGGGATCTCGACTGCCTCCCAATTGCCCAAGGCTTCTTCACACTGATACACCAAATGATTCACATCTTCATCTTCAGAACCTCCATCAATTGCATTGACCTGATAACCAGCACTGGAAAACACCTCTTGAATGGTCTTCAGACGTCCTTAAACGGAGGTTGACGCTCCTTCCTTCACATGAGTTGGTTTGTAACCCAACCCACAACGATCTAGCTTCTGTTTGACTTCAATGACATCACCCCAACCTTCATGGCTTCTTTCTTCAATGGTGGAAATGGTACTCTTCAGCGATGCAAAAGATGGGATACCCCTCCCTTTTGGTTCCTCTACTTCCAAAAGGACAGCATTGGCTATCTCAAGAGCTTGGAAAGAAGTTTCCAAAGCATCTTCATCAGCCTCAATATAGCTAAAGGATGAAAGGTTGCTAACCATGAGATCTTCTTCCCCAGACACGGTTACCAGCTTATTATCGACCACAAACTTCATCTTCTGATGTAGGGTAGAAGTGACTGCCCCAGCGGCATGGATCCAAGGTCTTCCCAGCAAGAAACTGTAATTAGGGTTAATGTCCATAACCTGGAAAGTGATTTTGAAGACCTGTGGCCCAATCAAGATCGGTAGGTCTACTTCTCCAATAACAGTCCTCCTTGACCCATCAAAAGCTTTCACAATCAGTGCACTGGGTCTCATCTCGGCCCCTTGATAAGATAACTTGGCAAGCGTTCTTTTCAGCAAAACATTCAATGAAGATCCTGTATCCACAAGAACTCTTGCTAAAGTATCCTCTTGACATTTTACAGATATGTGGAGAGCACGATTATGGTCCAAGCCATCTTTTGGAAGATCCTCCATACTGAAGCTGAGATTGTTACATGCAGTGATATTGGCAATGACTCCATCAAACTGATTCACAGTTATATCATTTGTAACATGGGCTTGGGCTAGTAATTTCTGGAGAGCACCTCGGTGGGCCGGCGAATGCATTAGAAGTGATAAGATAGATATTTTGGAAGGCGTTTGATGTAGCTGATCAATAACCTTATAATCACTCTTCTTAATGATTCTGAGAAATTCTGCATCCTCTTCTCCCAAGACTACCCCTTTATCCTGGTTGACAACAACTGGAATGACTTCTTTAGGTGGAATCGTATTGGCTTGCTGAGTATAAACACGACCACTGCGAGTTAAACGACCTGCACCCGCTATGTCAGCACTTGCCACTTTTGAACCTTCCTTCTGACTAGCTTTATCAATCTTCTGATGAACTTTCCCTGTATCATACTTCCATGGAACTGCTTTAGTGTCTTCATAAAGGAAAGGGTTACTCCTTTGTTCAAACCTTGGCTCAGGTATATTGAAAATGGGCATCACAGGCTCTGGCATATTAAAGATGGGTTGAACTCTTGAGGACTCAGGCAGGTTGAACACTGGCACCAAGGTAGAATTAGATTCAGGCAAGTTGAAAATGGGTTCAATCATTGCCACTTCATTCTTCTTCACACGACCGCTTACTTGTAAAATACCCAGATTAATCAAATTTTTAACGTCTTTTAAGACCGATTCACATCCCTTTGGGTTATTTGCACAAGCTTCACAATTCTTATGACAGTTCTTCAACATACCCACTTCTACTAACTTCGCATGGAAGTCTCTAAGCGGGGTCTTGATCTTTGTGGCGTTGAAAATCAATCCTTCGTCAGACTAGTCAACAATGGCATTTATGGACCCATGCTTGGGTAAAGGATTATCTTTGACATTCGGACCAGTATTCCCAAATGACAGAATGTTTTTCTCCATCAAATCTTTCACTATATACTTTAAAGCATAACAACCCTCCAAATCGTGACCTGGGGCACCTTCATGGAATAAACAGTGGGCATTTGAGTTGTAATTTGGTGGGAGTGGATTTGGTGGAGGACCCAAAGGCCTTGGAGTAACCAAACCTTTCTTCAACAATGAAGGATATAATTCAGTATAGGTCATAGGGATTCGAGGATTAGGAGGCCTTCCTCCTGGTCTTCTATTCTGAAAGTTAGGATTCGGATGAGGAGCTGGAGTCCTCTGCTGGTAGGCCGAAGCATTGGGCGCTTGTTGATAGCCTGGATTGTTGAGCATTGGTTGATAAGCTGGAATCACTGGAGCCGCTTGCTGATACATCGGTACTGCTTGAGTTGGCCGATACATCGGGACTTGTGGATTATACGACGGTTGAACCGCCGCTACATAAGGATGTTTGGCATACTGTGGTGGATGAGCATACTGCTGTTGAGCCATAGGTGGAGGTCTCTGCCAAAGCGGATTTCTTCTTTGACTTGCCATTATGGCGTTCGTCTCGCCTTCTTTCTTCTTGTGGAAATTACTGGTAAATTTCTTGACATTATTTCCACTGCCAGTGCTGGAACTGCCAGATGAACCACTCATCTTTCCACTTTTTAGTCCAAGTTCAACTTTGATTCCCACGGCTACAAGGTCAGAGAAGCTAGCAGTTATGCTCCCCACCATTCTCTCATAGAATTCTGGTCGCACAGTGTCAACAAACCAGTCAGCTAATTCTCTTTCAGTCAATGGGGGCTCTACCTGAGAAGCGGTCCCCCTCCACCTCTGAGCATATTCTTTAAATGATTCAGAATCTTTTTGTGACATACTCAACAGTTGCCTCCTATCGGGAGCAAGGTCCATATTGTATTTGTATTGCTGGATGAAAGCATCTGCCAAGTCTTGGAAACTGCGAATCTTCGACTGGTCTAGCGTTAGATACCACTTGGAGGAGATTCCCTTCAGACTGTCCTGGAAGCAGTGGATCATTAATTTATCATTGTCCACCTGCGCAGCCATTCTTCGATAGTACATCAAGAGATGGTTCTTAGGACAAGTTGCGCCCTCATACATATCAAAAGCGGGTATCTTGAACTTTGGAGGTATTACCAATCCAGACACCAGACACATCTCTCTAGCAGCGGCCCCAAAGATCTGGTCACCTTCAATCGCCCTTAACCTTTTTTCAAGGGTATCAAAATTCTCTTGCATCTTCTCATGTTTCTCGTCTCCGTTTTCAGACATATCGGGCGCGTCATACACCTGATGGTCATTAAAGTATGGTTGAGCACGGGTGTGCACAATGTCTGGTGTAAAATTAGCAACTGCATGGTTTTCTACATTAGTCACAGGAATAGTCTGTTGAGCAGCAAATCCTTGAGGAGGAGGCACAAAACCTTGGGAAGGAAATGCCATGCCCTGAGAAGGAGGTGCGAAACTTTGAGAAGCTAAGCCTTGGGAAGGAGGGAAGAAACCCTGAGCAGCAAGTCCTTGGGAAGAAGGAAAGAAACCCTGAGCAGCAAGTCCTTGGGAAGAAGGAATAAAACTTTGAGAAGCAAGGCCTTGGGAAGGAGGGAAGAAACCCTGAGCAGCAAGTCCTTGGGAAGAAGGTATAAAACTTTGAGAAGCAAAACCTTGAGGAGGAGGGACAAATCCATGAGGAAGCCCAAAAGGAGGCCAGGTCACAGGGGTAGTGACTGACGACGTAGGCTCAGTCGTTGCAGTGACAATTTCTGACACCACAGTCTGTTGGGTATCCATCTTTGCTCGAATGACCTGCAACATTTCCATCATCTGACCCATATTTCCACGAATATCAGTAAGCTCCTCGTTAACTCTGTCCATCTCTAGGTCTCTTTCAGCCATCCTCTTTCTAGCTTGAGCTCGAGTGTAGTATTTGCGTGAGAGCCTCAGTGTGGAAGCTGAATTGAGAGCAGATGACGGGAATGAGTTTTATATGAAAAATGCAAATGAAATGCCAAATGTATGAGTGCAATGCGAAAATTAAATTTTATTCAAGGAACTTAAGAAACAATTTGCAAATACCAAGGAACACATAATGATCAAAAGGATATGATTTCATTAAATTCAAAAAGTGATACAAAGTCTTGAGTACATCTTCAAAAATCCTAAACAAAGCTTAATAAATACAAAGACAAAGTCCTAAGGAGATTCTCCTAAAAGCCTCAAGTTGAGCTTCTCGATTTGTGCCTTCATCTGAGCCCTTTCAAGCATAAGTTGATCCACGATCGACTTCCAAGAAGTGTCCCCTTGAGTGCTGGAGGAAAATAAATCCTCTTGCGCTTTCCTTTTCTTGTTGGAGAGCTCTTCTTCTTCCTTCATCTTCAGTTGTCTTCTAAGTTCTTCATTCTCACTACTGATGATCTGATGTCGATTCTTCCATGCATTCTTCTCTCGAAGCTCTTTCTCCAAATCAATCTTCAGCTTCTCTGCATCGTCCATAAAGATTAGAATGGGTTTCTTGAAGGTCATAGGATCCTGGCGAGGGTAAGGCATCTTCAGACTGATTGCCCTATCTCGTACCCATTGGAGATAGGGTTCCATAGAAACACAATTCGGCTTTCCCAAGCTACTCCTCCCCTTCCTATGGATGTATTTCCAAGCTTGCATAATCTGTTTCTTGAGCTCTGGTTCTTCATCATCCTTAAAGAAAATTCCTTCCACTTCAACACTCTTAGGTTTGTCCTTCAACGGATACCCGAGTTGGCGGCGAGCCAAAACTGGATTATAGCTGATTCCTCCCTTAGTGCCAAGAAGAGGTACATTAGCAAAATCACCACAGCTATCAATAATCAAGGCTCCATCATAAACACGATTGTACCAACTAATGTCAGAGTGGGTAAGAGACATGATCCTTTGTGACCACCACAAACCATCCTTAAGATTCCAAAATGAAGCTGACTTAGGCAAGTGCAAAATAAACCACTCGTACAGCAATGATGCACAACAAGTAATCATCCCTCCCTTATGGAGATTCCTCAGATGGATGGAATGGTAAGTGTCTCCGAGCAAAGTAGGGACCGGGTTCTTCTTCAGAAATATTTTGATGGCGTTCAGGTCTACAAAGTCTTCAAAGTTTGGGAAAAGTAGCACTCCATATATTAGCAGAATAAAGGTCGCCTCAAAAGCTTTCATATCCTTCACACCAACAAAACTCTTGGCCTTTTCTACCAAAAACTTTGTAGGGAATCCAAAAACCTTTCCTTTATAGGTCATATTTGCCTTGACCTCAGGAACACTCAAATATGTCGCCTTTGCAATCTCCGCTTCTTCAGGGTCCTTCTCTAGAACAGGGAATGGAAACTCATCCTTAACACGTGATCCCACCAGAAATGAATACTCTTCCAAAGTAGGCGCCAATTGGTAATCAGGGAACGTAAAACAATGGTAGAGAGGATCATAAAACTGGAGCATCACAAAGAGCAACCTTCCGTCCCACTCAGTCTTAAGTAAGGCTAAACGTCTCCTATGCTTCTCCATGAAGGCTTCTTGATCCAAAACCAAATCTCTTAATTTCCTTAGGTCTTCGAGTTTGGGAGTTTTGAATGTGTACTTGACAGTCTTTCTTCTTCCCAAGTCCATGATGATACCTACGATATTTGCAAAGATAGGTTTTCTGAGTTCCTTGAATAAATTGTACCTGTACAACGGGTTCTAAAAGTTCCCAGAATCATTGTCCCATCTTTCGGATATTACCGACTTCCCAACTCAACTTGGTAATCAATAATATTCTCAAGAGAGTCTCATCCGAGTGTAGTATCGCGTATCAACTATTTCAGATTTGCACCCTCATAGTCATCGCACTACATCCCTAAAAGGCCAAGTGGGGGTAAATGTTCTACGGTCCTCAACATTAACGGCTCTCAGGTCGAATATAGTAATGCTTTCACGACTGAACTCGATCAACAAAACTACATCTGAGGAGGCCTCCGCTGAGTGGTGGTGTCTCAAGTCAACTTGATCGGGACTTAACTCCCTACAAGCCTTCTTGAATATACCACCGTCCTATCTTATTTTGCACTCAAGTCCGGGTTAGGACTTATCTCACCACACATGGAACACCCAACAAAAATCCCAAATAATAACAAGCAATACAACAACAAATATACAAATATACAAGGTGGGCTTAACCCTCAAAAATAGAGTCCCCAGTGAAGTCGCCATTTCTGTTGCGGTGAGAATCGGATACCAAGCTATTGATTAAGCTTGAATCGCAAAACATTTATTTTCACCACCGACTTTAATTTAATCCAAAGGGAAAAGGGAAAAAGATCGTAAAAACCCTAAATGAGGAGAAACTAGGTTCGGGGGTTGATTATACCTAGGGAAGGTGTTAGCATCCTAAGCATCCGCAGTATCCTACGGGAACCTCTTGTTAATATTTGTGTTATTGTTATTTATTACTTGCTAAAATTATGGGAACCTAAGGTTTTTATTTCTAATGGTGCTCGCACAACATCGCATTGATGCCTACATATCGGGTATAGAATCAGAGCACTCGTAGTTCTCCTAAGGATTCACGAACACTTGGTTACGCTCAAGGTTCGCGGGGGAAGGTAAGTGTTATGGCAAACACTCACGTGACTTTAGCAAAGTCACAAAAAGTTGTAAAATAAAAATTCCTAATGGCTAAGGTTGAAAAGGAACTAGGGATGGCTAAACTTCTTATGACATTGAGTCAACTGCAGGAGTTCTTTCCCTTTTGGATTTAAATGCGAAAAAATAAAGTAAATAAATGAGGGTGCAAGCTCCTAAGTCTAAGGCATAGGTTGCTACTTGCAAAAATAGACTGAATGAAGTAAATGGAAGTGCAAGGTAAAAGGTTTAGTAACCGGGCTATGACTCGATATATGGATCGAGAATGCGGGGGTGGAAGACAAGCGTGGTGCGTCAATTTGCTTAAGTTGAGAAGCTGTGAAGTGTAAAGACTGTGCAGATGGCGATCGTAGAACGACCGACTTACGTGTGTGAGTGAGGTGTGTAAAGTTAACTTGGCGTTGGACCAAGGATTTATTATCTTGAAAATTAATGTGCGCTTTCAATTTTATTTTAACAGGTATATGGTCATGATGCGAAATAAAATCAAACAATATATACAACCAAAATAATAAAAAAAAAATCATGCACATATTCACACAAAGAGAAAATAAACCTAAATTTAATCCCTCACGCTAAAGGGATACACCTAGAAGGATCAATCTTAAATTAAATTTCCTAAAAAACTATTTAGAAGAAAAGACTAGACACAAAAATTTTTAGGGTTTATATAATAAACAAGAATTAAGAAATAAAGAAATAAGTTAAAAGTTGAAATTAAAACTAAATGGATTGACAAAAATGAAAAGAGTTAAGGAAATATTTTTATTTTTATATTTACTGGGATTAAAATTAAAAAACTACATATAAAAATATTCTTGAAATAAAAAGTTCAACAAAATTAAAAGAAAGTATTTTTGCCTTTTTTAGATATTAAAAAAAATGTTTAATGAAAATAAAAAGGGAATATTTTTGTTTGTCTCTTTTTTTTTAAATAAATAAATAAATAAATACTGAAAATGAAATATTAGAAACAAACTAGAGATAATAAAAAAAAGTTGGAATGGGCTTGAATTCAGAACAGAAAAACCAAGGGTGCTGATAACAACAGAGTTTGAAAAAAAAGGCCCAACAGAAAATAGCCCACCAGGGGCGCTGGATCTAGGGGCGGGTCGGGTCAGGTCCGACCCGGATTCAATTCAGTTAGCAAGGAAAAGGGGAAAAGAAACCCTAACTCTAACAAAAAAAAAAGCTGTCGAACCTTTTCCGAATTCAGAAAAACGCTCTCTCTCAATCGCTCCGGTTCTTCTCAAAACCGACACTCTCCCAAGCCCTCTCCCTCGATTTGGTTTACTCTTATTCAAACTGTGAGTTTCAAATCGTTCTCACGCGTCTCAGTTTTACGATCTTGCTTTCGCGCTCGGTCCGTCTCGGTTCTCTCTTCAATTTTCGCGGCGGCTTCTCCTTCAATCAATTCGCGAATGGCAAATTTACGGTGGGGTTTGGTTGCGGTTGAGTTCGCGAGGGAGTTTTGTTGCGGGTTTGATGTGTTTGGTGTCGCGGCGGCTTGAAGATTTCGAAGGATGCTCGCCGTTTTCGCGTTTGTGTTTTGTGGGCTGAAGGAAGGTTTTGTGTGGTTTTTTGGGTTGAGACTTCCGGCGGGATTGTGACAGGTTTCGTGAATATGGTGATGAAGGTGAATGTTCTGTTTTTCGATTGGCGAGGTTGACGGAAGTGATGTTTCGATTTGGTCTGAGTTTGGGTTTCACAGGGTGATTTTGGTTTGGTGTTGTTTTTTTCGAATGGTCTCAGTATTGGTTCAAGATGGGCTCGTATGATAATTTGAACTGAGAATGGAGGCGGTTCACTTGGTGAAGTTTGGGCATTGCTGCGTTTCGCGATTGGGTGACTCGCGGGTTTGAAGGCGGTGGTTTCACAGTTGTTCGATTTACAGTGGTGGTTCGGTTTTGTTGTGTATGTTTGTGAATGAGTTGAAAAGTTGTTCTGTGAAAAGGATTTTTGGTATTGTTGGTGTGAAATTTGTGGGAGAAGGTGATAAAGTGTGAAAAGATCTGCAGAGTTGTATTTTGGTGGTGTTTAATGGTTGAATATAGTCTACTTGTTTCTGGTTTTACAGGAACAAATAAAAAAGGAATTATGTTATCATTCTGGTTTCTGTGGGTCAAGGTTCAATGGAGGGTGTTTGGAAGTTTGTGAAGATGGTTAAGGATTCTATGGATGAAGTTTGAAGAGAGGTTTGCAGTTTACAGTTTGGTTGGTTTGAATATTGTTTATGGTTTGGAGTTTAGTTGTGCGTGAGTTTTCTTGTTTGTTTGGATTTGGGTGTTTACGAAGGTTTTCTGTTAATTTGCTTCAGCGTCGGTTTCACTGGTGGTTTCTCAACGGTTTTGATGGAGATGCACGACATTCTTATGAAGTGAAGATTTGCATTGATGATTGTGGTATGGCTGAGATGAGGCGAAGATGTAAATGTCGTCATTGGAGGTATGGCTTTTTCTTCCTTTTTTTGGGTGTTTCCATGACTGCCTAGTGACTGTTGCTAAGGTTTTGGTTGCCTCATCAGGTTTTCTGTTATTGAAAATTTTTAGTGACTTGGCTGCCTTTTTTGTTGGTTTTTCTTTGGTCGTTTTTTTTTGGTGGCTGAGTAGTATGCGGCTAGGATTTTTGGGACTGGTTTACTGTGATATGATTCTTTTTGTCGTTGTTTGCTTATGGTTATGTGGCTGCCTCTTTGGTATTTTGTGTGAAGTTTTATGACTGCACTTTTTGTGTATGGAGTTGGCTGCTATGGTTGTAGTTTTGTGTGTAGTTTTGTATGAAGTTTGCTGGAGTTTGGTGTTTGGTTTGTGGAGGTTTTAATATGAAGTTCCTGGTTTTGTGTATGCAGTGAGTGTTATGCAGTATGAGGAATGATGAAGTGAAACTAAAAAAAAAAACTAGTCGAAATCGAGATCAAACCATAAACATAAACATGGCCGCAAGAGGAATCAAACAAGATGAACAAAATATTCTGAAAAGAGGTGAAGGAAGAGGAGAACATTACCGACCCGAAAGTTATCGGGGCGAAGAATCCGCAATGGTAAGCTTCACTTCTGTTATTCCTCTTTTGTGTATCTTCTCCCTACTCCTTGCTACTGCTGGTGGTTATTGATATTTTATGATGTTGCTGAATTTTTGTTTGCTTTTGTGTCAATCTCCTCTCTTGTGGTTTTTTTTTGTTGTGAAAATGTGGCTGGTTTTGTCATGGTTTTCTTTGCAATGTAACAGTGCTTTTATAGGACTTTTCTAGGGTTTTTGGTTTGAATTCTGTACTGAAAAACTTGCTAAGGAAGGGTGTAGGATTAGGGGGAACCAATTCTGAATTTGTGTGCAGTAGTGGGGAGGTGGAGCAGCCTGTTTTGTGTGCTGTCAAACTGCTTTGTTTGTGCAGTTATTCTGCTGTTTTTTTTTGTTTGCTAGTGAGCCATGGTCTTGCTGATTTTGTACTATGTATCTTGACACTTTGTTATGAGAAAAAGAAACTTTACAATATGTAAAAATGAATTATCATGAATGCTGAATTTTTGTTAATGGTATGCTTGAATGAAATGTTTGAGAATGATGAATGGTATGTGAATGAAATAGAACTTGAATGCTTATGTAACATATATGGGGCTGTTTTGAATTAATATGGAATTGGAATGATAATACTTGAAAATGAATATGTTTTGAATCAAATGTATGAACATGCTTTGACTTGGTGGTTTGCTTCTTTTGTAGGTTGATGCAACATGGACTATGCAAGGAAAAGCTTGAAGATGCTTAAAGAGGAATAAAAATCTAACACTTACACACTATCACTTGTAGTTTAAAGCCTTGTAAACTTGTAATGACACAACTAGGATGTAAACTCTTCTTGTAGTACTCTTTGAAAACAACTTGGAATGAATTGGTATTTGAGAAAAAAAAAAAGACATGAATTCAAAATGAAATTAGACATGAAATGACACTTATTTAAATTTGGAAATGTGAAATAGAACTTAAATTTGAATGGAGTTGGAAATACTTTGGAAAATTGAGTTTAGAGTCTTGAAGAAAAGTTGAATTTCTTTGTCATGGATTATGTAATGAATTGATCATGATTTGAAAAGTGTTTGGATGAATGAATTGCCATGAAATGGCAAATTGGAAATGATATGGTAACTTTGACATGAGTTCTCCATTAGGAAAGAACTTGAAACTAACAACTTGGAATAGAAGTTTAGAAATTGAAATTAGAATTGGAATAAAATGAAAAATGACAAAAAGATCTTGGAATTAAAATTTAGAATGAATTAAAATTAAAAAAATTGGAAATTGGAATTAAGTTAGAAATGGAATCTTAAAAAAAGTAAATTAAAAATAAAATTAGAAATTGAAATCAAATTAGAAATAGAAACTTGAAAATGGATTAAAAAATAAAAATTGGAGATTACAATTAAATTAGAAATGGAAATTAAAAAAAAGTGAATTAAAAATAAAAGTTAAAAAATAAAATTACATTAAGAAATAAAACTTTGAAAATTGAAAATAGAAATAAAATTACATTTAGAAAAACTTTGAAAATTGGAAATAAAATTACATTTTTTAACAAAACTTTGAAAATAAATGGAAATAAAAATTAAGTTTTAAAAATTTAGGAATGAATTAAAATTTTGAAATAGAATTTGAAATAATAAAATTTTTTAAAAAGAACTTAAAAAATAAAAATAAAATAGAAATTAAAATTAAAATTAAAATTAAAATTAAAAACACGAAAATGAATTAAAAAGTTAGAAATGAGAAATAGAAATTAAATTCAAGATGGAAGCTTGGAAGTGAAAAGAAATTAAAATTAAATTAATAAATAGCTTGAAAATGAGTTGAAAGCAACAGAAAATTAAATCTCGTAATTTCTCTGTTAAATGTGATGAATGTATGATGCAAGCAGTTAGGGGTAAAATTTGGGGTGTGACACTAACCATTTTAATTTCTTTATTATATATATTTATTGTTTATATATTATAATGTAATTGCGAAAGCTTTGTAATAGTCTTAGTTTATTATTGTTTTTTGTCTTTATTATTAATAAATACTTTTGCCATGGTTAGTAATTATAGGGAGTGATAACCTGTTTGTGACTTAAAATTAATTTAGAATGACTTACTTAATAAGATAAATACATGAATATGAACACTCACACACGTAAGTCGATCTTTGATCGCCATCCTACACTTTCTAAGGTTACCTCTCATGTTGTCTACTTCTAAAGGTCAAGTAAGGTGTCTTAAAGCAAAGTCTCTTCACTAATATCATCAAGTCCCTTTAAGATTATAAGATCAAGTCCCTTCGATGTTGCCTATGGTAAATGATCTTGTCCCTTCGAATAAAAGATGATAAGTCCCTACGAATTGCTAAAGACACTTTATAGTTGCCTAAATACAGATGTCCCTTTACATGTCCCTTATCACATACAAGGTAATGACTACCTATTCCTTAATAATAGGGATAGTCTTACCATTTGAAAGAACATATAAGAACAGTAAAGATTTAACATAGGGTAGGTTCCTCTTAAGTAATTTCTCGCCTTTTCAAAGCACTTTCTTACACTTCACATTTCAAACAAATTTTCAAAACAAAGTCTTTATATACATCCATACAAGGATCATTATAAAGTACTTAGAAAATTTTAATCACACACTACACTTCTCAAAACAGTTTAAAGTGAGCTAAGTAACTAAGAGCCCATGGATAACCATGGATATAAAGGGTGCTAACACCTTCCCTTTATATAACCTACCCCCCGAACTCAAAATCTTTTTTAAGGTCTTTCCTGTTCTTTTATGCCCTTTCCTTTTGGATAAAATAAAAGTCGGTGGCGACTCTTGCTATCCATAACATTTAACTAAAGTCATTTCTCCCACCGTATTACAGAACTGGCGACTCTGCTGGGGACTTAATAAAAGAGGGGTACCCTTAGGAATTAGATCACTTTAAATTGTTTGCTTTGATTGATTTATATTTATTTGTTAGGATCTTATGTGTGAAATATCCTAACCCGGATCTAGTGTACCTTAGGTAAATGGCAATAGACCAAGGAAACTGTACGACGTATACCGATATGGTTGATCTGGTGGCCATAGTTAGTGTGACTTCTTTGTTGGTGCTTATGTTCCTTAAGCAAGTTGAGGATAATATGAGGCTGCCATATGTTGTCAATACACTAACTAACTTTTAGAACCTTAGTCATCCCATCTTGGCCTTTAGAAAAGTAGTGAGATAACCGGCTTTGGTGAAGACTGAAGTTGGTTGATACTCGATGCTACACTCATTGAGATTCTAAACTTGGAGGGTTTTGGTTAGCAAGTAAGTTGCCTACTGAACAAACACCCTTGTGAAGGATCAATCATATTGAGATCCCTTAGAACCTGGTTACTTTTGTAGGACAGGATGAACCAACTAAACTTCCGGGGAGGATACTTACCTTTAAACCTCATGCAAGCCTTTAAACCTAGGACTATTGTGTGACTTGTTTGTGTGTGCCACATGTTTGTGATTGAGCATAACATCATAACATCATCATGCATCATAAGCATAGCATTTTCACTAACCATTTCAAGGACCAAAGGATTTATCTTTGTTCTTTGTTGCAGGTCATGGCTTTTGCTCGTAGGAATAATATCCGGATTAACTTTGTAGGAATACCTCTTATGCTTAAAGAGTTGGTCTCTCAAGTTTCTGAAAACTCCCAATTCATCAAGAAGCATGGTCACCTACTGGATCTAGTCACTTTAGGGTTCAATGAAGACATGATGAGTGTTCTGTTTCAGTTCTTTGATCCTAAACATCATTGCTTCACATTCCCCAATTATCAGCTGGTTCCTACAATGGAAGAGTTCTCCAAGCTTCTGGGTATACCTATTCTTGATCCGAAACCCTTCACAGGCTTAGAAAAAGAGCCTAAACCTAAAGTCATTGTTGCAGCCCTACATTTAAAGAAATCAGACATTGTCCTAGAAACAAGGAGTGGAGTTAAGGGTATTCTTGCTAAGGTATTGATGGAGAAAGCTCAAACGTTCCTGAAGGCTATGAGTTATGATGCTTTTGAGGAGATCTTAGCCCTATTGATCTATGGCTTAGTGTTGTTCCCCAATCCAGACCAGTTTATAGACGTATACGCCATCAACATATTTCTGACTCATAATCCAGTGCCTACATTGCTTGGAGACATCTTACACTCTCTTCATACCCGTACTACAAAGACACGAGGAACTCTGATGTGCTACATACCTTTGCTATCTAGATGGTTTATTTCTCACCTTCCTCGATCAGTGATGAAGAATGAACAAGGGTTCAGGTGGTCTAAAAGGATCATGTCACTTTCTCATTCAGATATTCATTGGTGCTCTAGATCTATGGAGAATGTTACTATTATTGACCGTTGTGGGGAGTTCCCTAATGTGCCACTCCTTGGTATAAGAGGGGGCATTACCTACAATCCTTCCTTAGCTCTACGTCAGTTTGGTTACACTCAGAGTGATGGTCCTCATGACATGCTTATTCAGGGTATTGTGTTCGACTACGACAACAATTTGCAAGGTTATCGTCAAAGGTTCATACGAGCATGGGGTAAAGTGAACAAGGTTGACAGCAAGACTCTGGAACCCAAGTACACTATTTCTATGGAACCTTATCTCAAATGGGTGTGATCTCGTGCTCAGACTCTTATGATGCCATATCCTGCTATCCTGCCCGTTACCATGGAGCATGTTGCTGAAGGAGATACTCCTTATATCATTCTTCATCCAGACATGCCCACTGACATGGAAGAGTTACAGAGGTCCTGGATCTAGTTGAAGGAGCAAAGAGATACTTTTGAGACTCATTACAAAGCAAGTCAAGAAAGAATCATGGAGCTAACAAAGCAACTTCACGAGGAGCAGAATCTCAACTCATACCTCAACACAAAGAGGAAACATCCATGGGAGACTTAAAACCCAATTTTTGTATTCATTTCATTTTTGTTGTAAGCCCAAGGGGCAAACAAATTTATTGATTACTAATAAAAGTTTACTTTTGGTGGTTTAAACAAATTTAAATCCTACGGTCCTTGAAAACATTTCATATGCATTTACACACCATATCATTGCATCACAGGTTTCTTATGTACATGTATCTTATCTTCTCGCTGTTTATTTCAGCAGAAATGGCTCTTGAACAGACTGTCAAAGATCTCCAGGCACAGAACACACAGTTCCAAGAGTTGATTCTGAACTTGTCCAAGGGGCAAGATGAGCTGAAGAAACTGTTGGCTAAGAAGAATAAGAAGACTAGAAAATCAAGAGGCTTTATTAATCATGGAAGAAGATTCAAAGGTCCTATCAAGGCCAAGGAACCTATTGAGGATTCTGAGTCTGAAAATTCTGAGAAAGAGGGAGGTAGTCTCCATGATATTGTGGGAGATTCTGATTCTGAAGCAAATTATTATCATGATCCTAATGAAGATAAGTACAAGATGTTGGTAGACAGAATGAATGCCATGGAGTTACACAAATCTTCTGGGCTGGATTTTGAAGATCTAAGTTTAATATCTGGAGTGGTTATACCTATTGGTTTCAAGGTTCCTGCTTTTGTGGTGTACGATGGTGTCTCATGTCCCAAGCTGCATCTAAGGTCCTATGTCCGGAGGATTCAACCACATACTGCTGATAAGAAGTTATGGATTCATTTCTTCCAAGAGAGCTTGTCTGGAGCTCAATTGGAATGGTACTATCAATTGGAAAGTGTCAATATTCGTGATTGGAATGATCTTGCTGAGGCCTTCTATAGGCAATACCAATACAATGCTGATTTAGAACCTACTCGCATGCAGCTCCAAAGTATGTCAATGGGTGCTAAGGAGAATTTCAAGGAGTATGCCCAAAAATGGAGAGACCTGGCTGGCAGAGTTCAACCTCCTCTGAATGACAGGGAGCTAGTGGATATGTTTATGAGTACGCTGAATGGTCCTTTCTATAGTCACCTCATTGGAAGCTCATCATCTGGTTTCACCGAGCTGATAATGACTAGAGAACGTGTGGAAAGTGGTATAAGAAGTGGTAAGATACAGGTGGGTGCCTCTTCATCAAGCACTGCAAAGAATCCCCCTAGTGGAAAGAAGGAGTCTAATGTTGTGTATGGTCAACCCAGCCGTAACAGAAGTCACCAATCTGTGGGAGCAGTTCACATTTCTAATCCTACTCCTGCAGCACCAGAGCTACCACAGAGCAATCAACAGAAGCCTAGAAGACAGTTCACCAAGATCAACATGTCACTGGCCCAAGCCTTGCAATACATGTTGAAAGGGGAACTCATTACTTTGAAGGACCCTCCTCAGAATCCTAATACTTCCTCTCCTCGATACAATCCTAATGCACGATGTGCCTATCATTCTAATTGTCCGGGACATGATACCAACAACTGGTGGATATTGAAAAACAAGATTCAAGATATGATTGAAGTTGGAGAGATTGAATTTGACCCTCCTGGGACTCCAAATGTGATTACTGCTCCCATGCCCAATCATGAGAAGACTGTTAATGCTATTGATGAAGTTTCATATGTTTCCTCAGTAGCAGATGTGACTACTCCCCTATCTATTATTAAGAAGAAGCTGGTGCAGGCTGGATTCTTTCCAGGTTGCAATGAAGACTATTTTTATTGTGCTTACAAACCTGATAGCTGCTGGAAGTTGAAAGATGGTATTCAACGCCTCATGGACAATTATACTATATTGTTTGAGAGGACGCCTTCTGTGGAAAGTATGTGTGAACATCTGACTCGAGGTACGAAGGTTGAAGATGTGGATATGGTTGATAAAGTGCCAGTGAAGATTACCTCCAAAGGCCCTGTCAAGATCTCCTCCAAGGGTCCTATCAAAATTAATGCTAAAGGCCTTGTGAAGACTGTTGCTGAAGTTAGGGTGCCTCCCATGATCATTACCACTCCTGGTCCAATTCCTTATACTTCTGATAAATCTATACCCTGGAATTACGGTTCTGATGTTTATATCCACAGTGTTAAACAAGGACCTTTGACTGATACCCCTGCTACTAATGATAACCTTGATGTTGATAATATTGCTGGATCTAGTAATATCACCAGAAGTGGAAGAATTTTCTCTCCTCCGGCTGCCTCCAAGGGTGCAGTTACTCCAACTACTACCTCCACTTCTAAGCCAAGTACTGATGCTCGGGGCAAAGGTCCTGTAGTAGAACCTGTACAAGCTGAGACACCGACTGCTAAGAATCTTTCTAAACAGATGGAAGAAGTGCTGAAGATCATTCGCAAGAGTGATTATGATATTGTTGACCAGTTGGGGCATACTCCCTCCAAAATTTCCATGTTGTCTTTGTTGCTGTGTTCGGAGGCTCATGCTAAAGCCTTGATCAAATTCTTGAAGACTGCTCATGTACCAAATGAAATTTCTGTGGATCAATTTGAAAATTGTGTTCCACATCTGACTTATGATAATGGGTTAGGCTTTTCTGATGCTGACTTGACTCCTGCCAAGAGAAACCATAACAGAGCTTTGCATATCTCCATTGAATGTAGGGGCACTACCTTGTCTCATGTGCTGGTGGACAATGGTTCTTCATTGAATGTACTTCTCAAAGAGGTTCTGAACAAGCTCAGTCCTGAAGATGTTGTGTTAAGACCAAGTAATATAGTGGTGAGGGCCTTTGATGGTTCAAGAAGGGTGGTGCATGGAGAAATAGATCTCCCGATCAAAGTAGGCTCTCAAATCTTCAATTCTACCTTTTATGTAATGGATATTCGTCCTGCATACTCCTGTTTGCTTGGGCGCCCCTGGATCCACGGGGCAGGTGCTGTGACCTCCACTCTACATCAGAAGTTGAGATATCCAGTGAAGGGAAAGATCGTCACTGTTTATGGAGAGGAAGAATATATGGTCAGTCATGTGAATACATTTAAGTATGTTGAAGTGGAAGATGAATATGTTGAGACTCCTTGCCAGACATTTGAGGTAGTTCCTTGGGTCGTTCCTTCTACTGAAGCTCCTCCTGTTGTTAAAAGAGTTCCAGTGGTTACCAGAGTACCCCCTACAATGGCCTCCCTCAAAGACGCTAGAGTTGTGGTTGAAGAAGGTGGTTGTACTATTTGGGGTCAGCTTCCTGACATCCCTTACAAGTCTGACAAGTTTGGTTTGGGTTTCATTGCAGAGTCCCAGAAGGTTGTTCGTCATGCTCGTGCTGTTCGTATCACCAATCAAGGGGTCATGAGAGATCAAATCAATGCTGTGGGTGACTATAGTGAAGACTATAACCTGGATGATTGGATCTTTCCTAATGTGGGTGATGGGCTCAACAACTGGAAGACTGAAGACGTTATTCCTATCTCCTTTAGTCAGGAGTAAATACTATTACTATGTTTTTTATTCTAAGTTTGTAATTTTAAACAATTAAACTTTTAAGCCTTGTGCCTTACCCGGGGCACAATGGTATACTTGTTTCGGGATGCCATTTCATTTGCATACTTCATTCAATAAAATTCAATGGACGTTTCGTTTTCGTAAATATTGCGCTCCTTGTCTTTTATTTTTATTTTTCTTTTATCAGCTATGTGTTCTTACACACACCCACATCACTAAAATGCAGATCCTCATCCACTCTAGATCTTGTTGATAACAGTTCTAATATTGCCAATTATAATTTCGAGAATCCGATCTATCAAGCTGGAGATGGAAAGGAGGAAGATTGTGAAGTACCTGTAGAGCTTGCTAGGTTGTTACAACAAGAAGAGAAAGCTATACAACCACATGAAGAGCCAATCGAAATTGTGAATCTGGGAACTGAAGAAAGTAGGAAAGAGGTCAAGATAGGGGCTGAACTAGAAGATGGTGTTAAGAGTAGACTAATTCAGATGTTACATGATTATGTGGAGATCTTTGCTTGGTCCTATGAAGATATGCCAGGGTTGGATACAGACATTGTGGTTCACCGTTTACCAGTAAAAGAAGATTGTCGTCCAAAGAAACAGAAGGTTCGTCGCATGCGTCCTGAAATGTCAGAAAAGATTAAAGAAGAGGTGATGAAACAGTTTGATGCAGGGTTCTTAGCTGTGACTTCTTATCCTCAGTGGGTTGCAAATGTGGTACCAGTACCTAAGAAAGATGGTAAGGTACGTATGTGTGTAGATTACAGGGATTTGAACAAGGCCAGCCCTAAAGATGACTTTCCACTTCCTCACATTGATGTTCTGGTAGACAACACTGCTCAGCATAAGGTATTCTCTTTCATGGATGGTTTCTCTAGTTACAATCAAATCAAGATGGCACCTGAAGATATGGAGAAGACTACATTTGTTACACAGTGGGGCACCTTTTGCTATAAAGTGATGCCATTTGGTTTGAAGAATGTCGGGGCAACATATCAGCGTGCTATGGTGGCTTTGTTTCACGATATGATTCATCATGAGATAGAGGTATATGTGGATGATATGATAGCCATGTCCCAGAATGAAGAGCAACACCTTGATCATCTGCATAAGCTGTTTGAAAGATTGAAGAAATACAAGTTGAGATTGAACCCAAATAAATGTACTTTTGGAGTTAGATCTGGTAAACTCCTGGGTTTCATTGTCAGTGGAAAAGGTATTGAAGTAGATCCTGCGAAAGTGAAAGCTATACAAGAGATGCCAGCTCCCCGTACTGAGAAGGAAGTTAGAGGATTCTTGGGACGATTGAATTACATTGCAAGATTTATTTCCCAGTTAACTGCTACCTGCGAGCCCATCTTCAAGTTGTTGAAGAAAGATCAGGTAATGGAATGGAATGATGAATGTCAGACAGCTTTTGATGAAATCAAGAAATATCTCCTAGAACCTCCAATCTTGATGCCACCCGTTGATTGAATACCCTTGATTATATACTTAACAGTATTAGACAACTCAATGGGGTGTGTATTGGGGCAACATGACGAGTCTGGTCGAAAAGAGCAGGCAATCTACTACCTTAGCAAAAAGTTTACCGACTGTGAAACAAGATACTCACTGCTCGAGAAAACTTGCTGCGCTTTGGCATGGGCTGCTCGCCGACTAAGACAGTATATGTTGACTTATACTACCTTGTTGATTTCAAAGATGGATCCAATCAAGTACATATTCGAGAAGCCTTCTCTCTCCGGACGAATAGCAAGATAGCAAATGATCTTAACAGAATATGACATACAGTACACTACTCAAAAGGCCATTAAGGGTAGTGTGGTAGCTAATCATTTGGCTCATCAAGCAATGAATGATTATCAGTCAATGAGTTTTGAGTTCCCTGATAAAGACATTATGATTATTACCAAAGAACCTGGACAATATGACGGACCTGAACAAGGATCCCGATGGACCATGGTTTTTGATAGAGCTTCTAATGCACTTGGTAATGGTGTTGGTGTTGTGATTATTTCCCCTGAAGGTTGCCATACCCCGATTACTGCAAGACTTTGTTTCTATTATACCAATAACATGGCTGAGTATGAGGCATGTATCATGGGTATCAAAGTTGCCATTGAGATGAAGATTCAGTTCCTGGACGTATATGGAGATTCAGCCCTGGTAGTGAGTCGGATTAAAGGAGAATGGGATACCAAGCATGAAAATCTTATTCCTTACAGAGAGCATGTGTTGTCTTTGATCCCATATTTTGAAGAGATTACCTTTGTACATATTCCACGTGGAGAGAATCAGTTGGCAGATGCATTAGCCACCATGGCATCTATGTTTGAGATTAGCTGGGATGATGAAGCTCCCAAGATTACTATTGACAGATTTGAGAAGCCTGCATACTGCAATGAGATTGATACTGAAGAAGCAGAGGGGAAGCCTTGGTTCTATGAAGTGAAAAGATATCTTGAAACTCAGGAGTTCCCTGAAAGGGCATCTATCTGTCAAAGATAAGAAGTTTCTGAGGAGGTTTTCTACTAAGTTCTTCTTGAGTAATGGAATTTTGTACAAGCGCAATCATGATTCAACTTTTCTTCGTTGTGTGGATAAGAAAGAAGTAACAGAGATTATGGAAGACATGCATGATGGGATCTTTGGAACTCATTCTAGTGGTCATACCATGGCAAAGAAGATATTGAGAGCAGGTTAATATTGGTCTACCATGGAAAATGACTGCTATCAACATTCCAGAACATGTCACAAGTGTCGAATCTATGCTGATAAAGTGCATATACCTCCAGCTCCATTGAATGTGTTGACTGCTCCTTGTCCTTTTGCTATGTGGGGCATAGATATGATTGGTGAGATCAAGCCTACTGCTTCTAATGGGCATCATTTCATCCTGGTTTCTATTGATTACTTTACCAAGTGGGTGGAGGCAGCTTCGTTTGCATTTGTTACGAAGAATGTTGTGGCTCGATTCATTAAGAGTAATCTCATATGCAGGTATGGCATCCCTGAAAGGATTATCACAAACAATGGTTCTAATCTAAACAACACCATGATTACTGATCTCTGCACGCAGTTCAAGATTAAGCATCACAATTCTTCTCCATATCATCCGAAAATGAATGGGGCAGTAAAAGCTGCTAATAAGAACATCAAGAAGATTCTACAGAAGATGACTATTACTTACAAATATTGGCATGAGATGTTACCATTTTCTCTTCATGGTTATCGTACTACAATACGCACTTCAATATGGGCAACCCCATTCTCCTTAGTCTATGGTATGGAAGCAGTTCTGCCCATTGAAGTTAAGATCCCCTCCTTAAGAATCATGAAAGATGCAGGCTTGGATGAAGATGAGTGGATTCAGACTCGACTTGACCAGATAAATTTGATTGATGAGAAAAGGCTGGCAGCTGTTTTTCACGGCCAGATGTACCAGAAACGGATGATTAAAGCTTTTAATAAAAAGGTGAAACAAAAGGTATATCAGGTTGGGGACTTGGTAATCAAGCGTATCATATTACCACAGGGTGATCCTAGGGGCAAATGGACTCCTACATATGAAGGACCATTTATGGTCAAAAGAGTATTCTCAGGAGGTGCCATGATGCTTACTACTATGGATGGTGAAGACTTCCCACAGCCTGTAAACGCAGACATAGTTAAAAAATACTACGCATAAAAAGAGACCCGCTAGGTTGACTGGCCTAGGAAAAAATAAGGGCATCCCGGCGAACCAAAAGGGTCCGGGAAAACATTAGGGATATATATATATATATATATATATATATATATATATATATATATAAAATTGTACACCCGGCAAGTCGAAAACCTGAAAAGGCGGCTTGGGCAAAAAAGGGTACCCCGGTGGATTGAAAACCTGAAAGGGCAATCCAGGAAAAAGTTAGGGATTAAAGCGTATGACTATGTCTCGTTTGGATCACTCCTGTAACTTCAACTGATGGTGCTACCTAAATCAAGTTCAAACAGATAAAGATCAATCCAATCGTTTCCGTCTCAATGACAGAAGATGAGATACCTAAAGATAATGGCAATAGTAGAATTGAAACTCAATAGGATTATTTCTCACATAGTTGTTTTCTTTGTTTTGTAAAACTTTTATGACGAATTCCTCTTACTAGGATTTCTGTCTCCTTGTATAAACTTGCCTGTGTATAGGTCACTTTGTAATATAAATAAAAATTCATCTTTGAATCCAGATTTACCTTTACCCTATTTACATAAGCGAAAACGTCCATTGGTTGTGTTTGAATGTATGTATGCTTTTGAATATGATTGATGTTTACCAGAAATGCATGAAATGTAGTAATAGTATTTACTAAGGACGAACGAGGGTAGGAATTCAACGAAGCTTCGCCGGTTCATCCCCACAAGATAACTACAAATCCCCAGTAGAGAAAATCTATCTTTATAGATACTTCAAGCTACATCTCCCCTTGAATTTATTTCCATCTCTTTTATCCTCAGTCGGGATACTCAAGAACTTATTCCTTCAATAGAAGTACGACAAACGAAGACGGGAGGCTATAAATACTATACTATCAAACGAAACGGGAACAAGTTTCTCACATTCCTCAGCAACGAATCGGGATTTATTTTCCCGAGCCAGTAGTTGTTGTACAGAGATATCCAGACGCTTCAGGCTGCATGATTCATACATACATCATTTACATCATGCCATAACATATCCATAAATGCATAATACATTTACTCAGATGCACCATGTCATACATGCACACATATTGCATAAACTAACATTTTCTTTGCAGGATAGTTATATGCAGATAAAAATATCAACAATGCACAACAAGTCAGAGACGATCTATACGAAGGTCTAATGCTGATACTTAATCATTAATCAAGATACCCTTGGATAGTAGGCAAACGGTCTATACGAAGATCTATTCCCTAATCCAGGATATCTTCAAGGGATATAATCGCCACGAAGATTTAATCCTGATATTCTTTTGTCCTTAGATAGTAGGCAAATGGTCTGTAAAAAGATCCATTCCCTAGTCCAGGATATTTTTCAGAAGATTTAATCTATTTATTCTTGGATATTAGGAAAACGGTCTGTACAAAGATCCATTCCCTAGTCCAGGATATTTTCAGAAGATTTAATTTATTTATTCTTGGATATTAGGCAAACGGTCTGTACAAAGATCCATTCCCTAATCCAGGATATTTTTCAGAAGATTTAATCTATTTATTCTTGGATATTAGGCAAACGGTCTGTACAAAGATCCATTCCCTAGTCTAGGATATTTTCAGAAGATTTAATCTATTTATTCCTGGATATTAGGCAAACGGTCTGTACAAAGATCCATTCCCTAGTCCAGGATATTTTCAGAAGATTTAATCTATTTATTCTTGGATATTAGGCAAACGGTCTGTACAAAGATCCATTCCCTAGTCTAGGATATTTTTCAGAAGATTTAATCTATTTATTCTTGGATATTAGGCAAACGGTCTGTACAAAGATCCATTCCCTAGTCCAGGATATTTTCAGAAGATTTAATCTTGATATTTCTTTTGTCCTCGGAGAGTAGGCAAGCGGTCTATACTAAGATCTATTCCCTAATCCAAGATATTTCCAGAAGAGATAATTCTCACCATGTTGCATAAACGATTCAGAGACGACCTATACGAAGACCTAGTACTGATATCTAGCATCAACATCAAGATATTATCACCTCCTGATAGTATGGATGGCATCTATAAGCCCATCTCCAGTTCTTCCAAGTGGCATATTTAAGCCCACTTAAGCATATACAACTAATCATCAGTGTTACTTTACGCACCGGCGAGTGCAAAGTTTTGGGCTTTTGTGTTCAATCCCCTTCAACCTTTCTAGTCAGACTGGCGCATACACCAATCTAACCCCTCAAGTTTCAGAAAATTGAACAGGGGCAGCTGTTGCACCCAAAAATTTTCCCTCACCAAGACAATAAATTGTGTACTAAGGTGTCCCAAGAGGTTCACAAGGTTCACAACGTTCACAAGATGTCTCATGAGGTTCACAAGATTCACAATTAGTCAGACAGTTTGGCAATTCCCTCAGACAATGCATCCTCTTAAGCAATGCATCTTAAACCAGGGTTTTGACTTTCATCAGGCTAAATGGACTTCTAAGACTTCAAGTGAACTTAATAGCATCCTATATGTGTTCAAGAATCCCCATGACAAGTTTCAAGACTTTTCCCAAAGGTTTGCTCAGTCAAATGATCAGATAGGCTAAAATCAGTCAAAGTAGTCAAAAAGTCAAACTGAGGTCAACTGTGGTCAAACCAAAGTCAAATTTCATGATTTTTTGCCAACATCAAGTATATGAAGTGAAATTAATCATTTGATCAAGGGTTGATCATGATTCATCAAGGATATTTCAGATCATCAAGAATCAGAAGTTTTTAAATTAGGGTTTTCACAGGAAAAGTCAACTGAACTTTGACCAGCCATAACTTTCACATGCTTCATCAAAAATTTACCATCCAAAGCTCATTTTGAAGGAAATTTAATTCTCTACAACTTTGTGTCTCACAAGCCAAGCCCAAAAATGCTTCATTTGGAATATATGAGCTAAGACATTATAGGTCATTTTAAAAGTCAACAAAAAGTCAACATCTTCCAAAGAGCATAACTTGAGAATGGTAAAAGATATGGACATGAGACCAAAGAGGTTGGTTAGAGGACTCTTTAAGCTTTCTAAAATGTCCAAGAACACCTTCATAGCGTTAAAATTGAAGAATTTTTGCCCTTGCTAAGTTGGGAAATTTTTGGGAAGTTTATGAAGCAAATGAGACCTTTAAACCAATTTTTGCTAAATGAGCCCACCAAATTGCCATCCATTCTTTATAGTGTCATCAAGCACGACCCAACCCATGACTTTTATGATTTTTTATATTTTATTTAGTATTTATTTGAATTTTATTCATTAAAATACAAATTAAATTAAAATAAAATATGAAAATCAAATATTTGGATGAGATTATGATTCTAGAAAGTCATAAACATCAATTATAGATGATTGATCTAATCCAAATTCGTGCTAGCTTGATTTGGCAAGGTTTGATATGATCTTTTTCAATATTTGAAAGATAGAAACTTCATGATCAAGCAATCATTACAAAGCCCATAAATCCATGACTTTTTGACCTAATTTTCATCTCTACATATACCTGAATACATCCCAATCACAAGAGGACGATTTTCCAGCCTCCACACCTATCATTCAAACTTCAAAATATCAAGAAAAAGTCACATACGGTTTTGGACTTAGAGGGACTTTCAAGACAAAATAAAGGTTGCAAATCGTTCCTTGAAGGTCACTGAGTGTTTCTGGATCATAAAACCATCCATTCATGCACTGAATCATGCTAACCGAATCACTCTTATTCATGTTTTACATTTTTTCGATTTCATACTCCCATGCGTTATTAACTGATTTTTCTTGTTGATTCATGTTTGTTTTGAAGCATAGAAGCTTTCTGGATAAACCAATTGAAGTTTTATGACCTAAATCACATTCCACCATTGTTAGGGTTTGAACGACCAACTTAGGGTTTTGTGATTTAGACAATATAAATAAATTCTAGCAACATAGGAAGATTGTATGATTCATAAGGATCACATTGCACTAATCAATTTGAATAAATTTTACTGTTTACTTGATGTTTGAGTTTCGTAGGTCAAGAACATGGAAGAACACGCAAGAAAATTCGCAGGAAAAGTTGTATGAAAATGCGCAGGAAATTTGGTGAAGAAGATGAAGTTTGGCGCTGAAATCAAAATTCAAATATTTGTTTTAAAATATATTGTTTGGTTGTTGATTTAATTTCAAACGCGCGCAGTTAGCTCAGTTGGTTTGTGTCTTGGTCTATGAATGAATGGTCCTGGGTTCGAACCTCCCCCAGGCCATTTTGTTTGTTTTATTTTTGGTGTTTTTGCAGGTTAATAATAAAACAATTGTTGCCCAAACTCTATCACCTGCGCATGCCTAGCCTGGTGGAAGCCTTGTTGGTCCAAGGGAGGAAGGGCCTAGGGCGTGGGTTCGATCCCTGCCCCAGGTAAGTTTTGTTTTTTCATTTTCTCATTATTTTCTTTATTATTTTATTTTATAATTAATATAAGTTATATTATAAGAAAATTATTTTTAAATGATAATATGTAAATATATATAACTTCATCTCTTTTTCTAAAAAAATTTCAATTTATTTTCTAAAAGTTAACTTGGTTTATATTTAATTTAAAATTTGTTTATATTATTATTGTATATATTTTTTATAATTTAATTAAATTTAGATTAAATAATCAAAACCCTAATCCGGTTTTTTTTTAATTGCGAAAGCCTTGTAATAGTCTTAGTTTATTATTGTTTTTTATCTTTATTATTAATAAATATTTTTGCCATGGTTAGTAATAATAGGAAGTGATAACCTATTTGTGACTTAAAATTAATTTAGAATGACTTACTTAATAAGATAAATACATGAATATGAACACTCACACACGTAAGTCGATCTTTGATCGCCATCCTACACTTTCTAAGGTTACCTCTCATGTTGTCTACTTCTAAAGGTCAAGTAAGGTGTCTTAAAGCAAAGTCCCTTCACTAATATCATCAAGTCCCTTTAAGATTATAAGATCAAGTCCCTTCGATGTTGCCTACGGTAAATGATCTTGTCCCTTCGAATAAAAGATGATAAGTCCCTACGAATTGCTAAAGACACCTTACAGTTGCCTAAATACAGATGTCCCTTTACATGTCCCTTATCACATCCAAGGTAATGACTACTTATTCCTTAATAATAGGGATAGTCTTACCATTTGAAAGAACATATAAGAACAGTAAAGATTTAACATAGGGTAGGTTCCTCTTAAGTACTTGCTCACCTTTTCAAAGTACTTTCTTACACTTCACATTTCAAACAAATTTTCAAAACAAAGTCTTTATATACATCCATACAAGGATCATTATAAAGTACTTAGAAAATTTTAATCACACACTACACTTCTCAAAACAGTTTAAAGTGAGCTAAGTAACTAAGAGCCCATGGATAACCATGGATATAAAGGGTGCTAACACCTTCCCTTTATATAACCTACCCCCCGAACTCAAAATCTTTTTTAAGGTATCTCCTGTTCTTTTATGCCCTTTCCTTTTGGATAAAATAAAAGTCGGTGGCGACTCTTGCTATCCGCAACATTTAACTAAAGTCAGTTCTCCCACCGTGTTACAATCTCCTTATCAAACCATCAACTCCTCTTTTATACAAGTATGGATCATCCCACAAGTAAAACCTGCAATAAACAAATTTTTTCTTTCTATTAGAATCAAAATCATCGGGTATGACACCATCCACTAGATAGTTTGCATAATATGCAAACCAAGGAACACCAATAACAACAAGGATGTGTTCATCGACAAACTCATCCTTTATTGGGTGCTTATCCTTGGTCTCTTCAATAGGTGACATCTGAGAGAGGTGATCAACAACCGTATTTTCACACCCTCTCTTGTCAAGAATTTCCACATCAAACTCTTGAAGAAGAAGAATCCATCTAAGGAGTCTTGGTTTGGAATCCTGCTTAGCAAAAAGATACTTCAATGCAACATGGTCAGTATAAAAAATCACTTTTGAACCCAATAGATATTGCCTGAATTTATCAAAGGCTTAAACAACAACAAGAAACTCTTTTTTGGTAGTCGCATAATTCATCTGTGCAGGATTCAACACATAACTAGCATAATATATAACATGTAAACGCTTCTCTTTCCTTTGTCCAAGAACAGCCCCAACCGTAATGTCACTAGCATCGCACATGATTTTAAAAGGAAGAGACCTATCGGGGGAAATAAATATAGGAACCGACACAAGTTTATTTTTCAGTGTCTCAAAAGCATCGACACCCTCATCATTAAACACAAAAGCCTTGTCCTTAACCAAAAGCGTGGTTAGAGGTTTGGCTATCTTCGAAAAGTCTCTTATAAACTGACGATAAAAACCTGCATGGCCTAAGAAACTTCTTATACCTTTTTCGTTCACCGGTGGTGGAAACTTGGATATCGCCTCAACTTTAGCTTGGTCAACTTCGATCCCCTTGTGGGAGATCTTGTGACCCAAAAAAATACCTTCACGAACCATAAAATGGAAATTCTCCCAGTTTAGGATCAAATTGCTTTCCTGACATCTTTCCAAAATAAGAGAAATGTTAGTTAAACAAGTATCAAAGGAAAAGCCAAATACCGAAAAGTCGTCCACGAAGACTTCCATATACTTTTCAAGCATGTCAGCAAAAATGGAGGTCATGCACCTCTGAAATGTAGTCAAAGCATTACATAACCCAAATGGCATCCTTCTATATGCGAAGACTCCATACGGGCATGTAAAAGCAGTCTTCTCCCGATCTTCCGGTGCAACCACAAATTGGTTGTATCCAGAGTATCCATCCAAGAAACAGTAAAAGTCATGACCTTCTAGTCTCTCTAAAATTTCATCAATGAAAGGTAACGGAAAATGATCTTTTCTAGTAGCCAAATTCAACATTCGGTAGTCAATGCACACACGTCACCCTGTGACCGTTCTTGTAGGAATCAACTCATTTTTTTTCATTTGTGACAACGGTTGTTCCGCCTTCTTAGGAACCACGTGCACCAGACTAACCCAAGAGCTACCAGATATATGGTAAATGAGACCTGCATAAAGTAACTTTACTACCTCCTTTCTTACCACCTCTTTCATGGCCGAATTAAGTCTTCTTTGAGGTTGAACTACCGGTTTATGATCATCTTCCATCAGAATTTTATGCATACAAACCATTGGACTAATACCTTTCAAGTCCTCAATCTTCCAACCAATAGCACCCTTATACTTTTTCAGAATATCAATCAACTTTTCCTCTTGTATGCTCTTCAAGCAAGAACTTATAATGGCTGGACATTTACCATCAACATCAAGGAAGACACATTTAAGATTGTCCGGTAGTTGTTTCAAATCCGACCCCTTTTTAGTTTCTTCATTCCCTTCCGCCAATTAAGGTTGTCTTAAATCCTCCCACCGGTGTGGTCGGACTCCCTTCCATGGAGGTTTGGCTTCCATCATCGCTAGCACTTCCAATTCTCTTTCTCCCACTTCCTCATCATCTTCAAGAATTGAAAAACTTAACACTTTCTCCAATGGTAGCTTGGATATATTTTCCACATTCTTTTTCTCATCCATATGATCAAGCATCTCAATGTTTCTACTTGTGCTGAAATCTTCTTTATGCTTCATGGTTTCTTTAACATCAATCTTCAAATCCTCCTCATAAACCTTTAGAGTTAAGGTTCCGCCTTCCATGTCTATCATAATTCTATCGGTCTCTAAGAATGGTCTCCCTATAATTAACGGGATTTCTTCATCTTCCGACATTTCTAGAATCACAAAATTTACCGGAAACACAAATTTGTCAACTTTCACAAGAACTCTTGGACTACCCTATAAGGGAGCTTTACCGAATGATCCGCAAATTGGAGTGTCATTCTAGTGTCTTGTACAACACTTATACCCAACCTTTTGTAGATGGATAATAACATAAGACTTATACTTGCACCTAAATCAATAAGAGCTCTTTTGAATGATCGGTCTCCGATTGTGCAAGGAATAGTGACGGCACCTCGATCTTTCTTCTTCACCAGAATCTTCATACCCTACGAAATAGCACTACAAGTTTTGGTTAGAATAATTGGCTCCGTGTCGGTGGTTCTCTTTTTCGAGATGATATTTTTCATGAACTTTGCATAAGTAGGCATTTTCTCCATTGCCTCCAAGAGTGGGATGTTCAGTTCAAGATTTTTGAACATCTCAAGGAACTTCTCAAAATTCTTCTCTTGCTGCCCCTTCTTCTTATTCCTGAGTGTATAAGGAAGCTTGATCACCGGTTTGGGTTCAACAACTTTCTCTTTCACCACCAGTTTCGATGCCACCGATCCTTTCTCAACCACCTCATTTTCTTTGATTTCTAACTCAAATTCAAGCATTTGATCATCCAATTCAGAATTTTTTTTCAACTTCTTTATTAGAGTTACCTCTCCTAGTCATAACCGCATTCACATGATGTTGATCTTTAGGATTAGTAACGGTTGCACTTGGAAGAGCTCCTGGTGCTTGAGAACCCACAAGTTGTTGAGCTATTTGACTCATCTGGACTTCAAGGTTTTTGATCGAAGCACCTGTGTTTCTAAGATTAATTCTTGTTTCTTCTTGGAATTGAGAGCTCTAAGCGGCCATTTTTTTATGGCGATCTTCCAATCAACTTTTCTTGGTGCTTGTCGATGTTGCTGCTGCTGAGGTTGTTGATATTGATAAGGTTGATATTGTTGCTTCTATGAGGCTGGAACTTGCTTCTAAGGATTTCCTTGTTGATCCGTTTAGGAGAAATTTGGATGGTTCTTCCAACTTGGATTGTACGTGTTGGAGTAGGGATTATTCTTCCTCAGTAAGTTGATTGCTTCGACATGTTCTTGTGTAGATACACAATGCATAGAAAAATGGGGTCCTGCACAAATCTCACAAATAATAGCTTGGAACGGTTGTATATGTGCTACAGTTTGTGGCTCAAGATTCATCTTTTTAAGCCTTCTCTCAACCTCTGCCGCAATTTGATCTTCCATCTTCACTACATGCTCGACAAGCTTCAAATAACTTGCCTTTAGGTTGATTCAATGTTTTGTCATATAACTCCAGGTGTTTGTTTGCGGCTATAGCTTCTATAATTTTCTTTATACCAGTAGTTGTCGAGAAATTTGTGGAACCACCTGCAGCTATGTCAATGAGTTGTTTGGTCTTAATCCTGAGACCATTCACAAAATTCTACATTTGCTCAGTTGTATCCTTGTTATGAGTAGGGCATGAAGCTAAGCATCTTTTAAATCTCTTGTATGCATCTCCCAGCGATTCGCCTTCTTTCTGTTTGAAATTCACTATGTCATATCGCTTATGAATGTAGACAGACGCAGGGAAGTATTCGTTAAGGAATGCAGTCTCCATTTCTTGCCAAGTAGTGATACTTGCACCTGGAAGTGAGTAAAACCATTCTTCGGCATCATCAGTCAGGGTGAAAGGGAACATAACCAATTTTTCTCGTCCCTGCCATCCTTTCGAGACTTGCTTTGCAGAGTCTTTAGCACAGTGATCTTTCAGGTTCTGCGTCAAAGGAAAATTCAGTTGAGGCTTTACCTCGCATACAAAGTTAGATACAAATTAACAATAAGAAAGTAAATAGAATAGAAATGAAAGAAAGATCGAAAGTAGAAATAATAAATAAAAATAAAATAAAAATTTTAGTTGCAGAGCAACAAAATTTCAAGTGAATTTCACAAACTTAAATTTTGACAGTCCCCGACAACGGAGCCAAAAACTTGATAGGTAAAATAGAAAGTGTACTATTTTATCAATGTAGTAATAATAAGGGATTTCCCCAGTGCTGGTCTCTTGAGGACTGCACAGGAAAAATAAGTTTGAGCGAAACAATTGAAGAAAAATTACTTGGGTTATTTTAAGGTTGAAATTTTTGAATTAAAATTAACAAAGTAAAAGTACTTAATAAAATAAGTTGTTATGACAAATATGAGAAACACACTAGGAAGGTGTATAATTTGCAATTTAATGACTTGATAATTTATGACTCTAAAAAGATATGCATAAAATCTTATCTTTCCTATGTTCAAGGTTGTTTTTCCAAAATTCCTTTAAAGAAAAACCTTTGATATTCTTCCTCGACCCTAATTCCTCAGAAGCCTAGGAAGAACATCAAGCAATAGTTCTGACATAAAAATGGTTTTCACAAAGTATTCCAATTCCTCGGTAATATCTACCGTGATAAAAATTATGCAACAGGGTTAGGGTGGTTGGTCAGACCAAAACCTAACTACGATCAATTATCAGATTTTCCAAAAAGATAAAGCATTAAGAATGTTGCATAAGATAAATAATAAAATTAAACACACAATTCCATAGATTAAGAAATCCAAAAGTCATTACAATTGAAAATTAGGGACACCCCTAACATTGGAGGGTTTAGCCTCTCATGTTCATAACGTAAATTAAAACATAATATGAAAAGAAAATAAACATTACAATAAAAGTTGGATTGTTTGGATCGTAAAATCCTTCCGCTTTTGATCGAACCTTGTTCTCCGAGAATCTCCACTCTAAACTCCACTCGTCAAAGCGTAAAAGTTCAAAAGTCAAAAGTATCATTTCATAGCCACAATTTCCTAATTGTATCAGAATCCCATTAACTCAGTGAAATACCCAAACTGCCCTCCGGATAAGTAGATCAGAGACTGCAACAAAATAACAAAAATTTATGTCTCCAGCCCTCCTGACACGGGAGCCGTGTCAGGCCTTCTGTTAATGCGCCATAATTCCCTTGTCCCAGGTGTGCTGACACGGGGGCCGTATCAGCTCTCTGTTTCTTCCTCCAAAACCCCTTCCAAGGAATCTCTCTTACACGGGCCGTGTTGAGCAACACGGGGACCGTGTTAGGCCACTGTACTTTTCCAATATACTTGTTTTCCATGCTCTGAAAGCTACATTCTTTACGCTTTCCTTCCGGATCTTTTACCTGTGACCTGATATCAACAACAACTACCAATTACACGTACAATGAACCAAATAACATAGAAACTAAAAAACTAAACAATTACAGAAAATAAATGCGGAATGTAAACATAAAGCGAAAGAAAGAATGAAACCACCACAAATTGTTACCGATTTTGTTACTTAATGCCGACAAAATGAACGAAAAACTCAGAGAAATGGTGACTGATCAACCCTGCAGGGAGGTGCTTGTACCCCAGCATCGCGCCCTTTCGTAAGGTGATAGGAAAAAGCTTACATTTGATTGCACCTTCCACGTTGTGATAGTGGAACATGGCCTCGAGATTTTCGATGTGATCATCGGGATCAGTGGTCCCGTCGTAGGTGGCTAGTGGAGGAAGCTTTTTGAGTCCGCATGGGATGCGGGTCTCCATAATTTCGCAGCTAAGCACCCACGATGATCCTCGTCGTCGCTACTTCCGGAAAAAAGATATGAAGATCTGCTCCGACGAGGACTCCTACTACGCTGATGAGGACGACGGTCTTCATCGTAATAGGACTTCTTGCTCTGATCGTGATCTTTTGGCGAGCGTCTTGTCCTTCGGGAAGGAGATCGAGTACGTTTCCTGGCCCTTTCTAGACATGATCCTTCAGGCCTATCTTGATCCCTAGGAGGAGAAAGACGTCTTGGATTTTTCCCTTTGCGATTTTGCAGAGGAGATCAAAGTGGCAGGGAGGTATTTGATAACCTCTGCGACGACGTCTCCTGGATGGTGAAGGGGAACGATGGTTACCCTCGAGCACTTGTATGCGTTCACTCTGTTCTAAAAGAGCAAGTTTTGCCCAATTGAGGGCGGTGATAAGAGCCTAGGTGCGAACATCTGCGTCCGACGGGACGAGGATTGGTTCGAACACAAGGTCCCCGTGAGTGACGGGCGGTTATTTCAGAATGTTTGAAGCTGGGAAGGAGGATGTCTTTTGTGGTGGTTGGCATTGAGTTGGGTAATCCCATGGTTTCCAGTGTTATCTCCATCGCGGATGACGATGGTAAGAGTATCTTTCACAATCTCGTTGACCTGGGAAACTATGAAGACGAAAAGAGGATGAGCTTTGATCTCGTGGTGAAAAAAGAAAGGATCTTGGTCATGAAACATGGGGGAGCTGCTAGATTCCCACAGATGGTGCCACTGTACAAAAATGATCAGATAGGTCCTCGTGACCTTCAAATGGGATTGTGATGGTGTTTGTATGGGAGGGGGGTGTACCTGCAAGGGACTCCGACACTCAAGTAAGTTTTAGTGTAAGACAAACTAAAGCGTACAAAATTTGGTGATTAGAATTGAATAGGGCATGCGTCCGCGGATTATGGGCGCGTAGCCTTTGACTGAACATAATTGCCTCCTATAAATTTAGAGGCAGTTGGTCGCGTGAAAGATGTTATGGCGCGTGAGGGAAGGTCCTCGACGGCTATATGCTAACGGCTCTTTCTTACAATGGTCATATCTTCGTTAATCTCTTATTGGCCTTATGCCCATATGAATACTAGATTGGGCCTCAATTCGGCGTAGGGCACTTGCTAGGCCAGTCCAAAACTACATTAAAATACGATATATATATATATATATATATATATATATATATATATATATATATATATATATATATATATATATATATATATATATATATACACACACACACATACACACATGTATAGTTTAATGTTTGTATTATATGACACTTTTGAATTCAATTAAAGGTTATGTTTCTACTGAGTTTCGTTATCCATATTAATATGTGATGACAAATGTGTATTTGTAAAGACATGATAGACACATTATTGTATCCCTTAAAGTTATTTAAATTGAATTGATTCGTGATACATGGAAGGAATCAAGTTGATGAATAATTTGTGACCGTCATGATCCGATAATTTGAATTCATTAAAGATAATGACTTAGTGTTTTTAGTGAATGGTGCACAATTATGGTATAAGATTGAAACACCAAGTTTCCACATAAGTCAAATGAGAGACTGTTGGATTAGTTTATTAATACATTAATTATGACTCATGTAATTTAAAGTTTGGCTTAAGTGAAAGATACTCTAATGTGATGATTATTTGGGTGAATGGATAATTAAGTCAACATGACTTTATTTTGAAATTCGAAATTTAAATCACTCTTCTCTCTCTTCATAGATATTGAGACATGACTCTTGGTATGGTATGAAATGTGGCTATTGGAATAAGAGTCTATAAATATAGACCTTTAGAAAAACAAAATATTTTTCTCATCCCTTTTCATTTTCCTCACAAATATATATATAAGGAAGAAGGAAGAGAGGAAAGAACAATTGGAAGTAAGATCGAGAATCAAACAAGAATCAATGTTACGGATTCAAATACGTTTTTATTATTTTTGATAGAAATTGAAATAGTGTGAAAATCATGATATCAAAATCCTAAATCTAAAATTTTCTAATATAAAGTGTCAAACCTCCACTTTTCTAAATAATATGGAATTTAGAATTCACATTTATCTCTCAATATAATTCACATTTGTTTCTCAGCAATAAAGTCAAATCTTCCAAAAGGTGGAAGAGATAGATGATATATGATTTATGATTCTTGTGTTTGCAATCATCACACCATAAATATTTTATATATGTGGTATAATTATTATTTTTTAAGAATGAGGTAGTTAAAATTTGAGTTTGGATGAAAACCTGCTACAGCAAGTAAGAGGAATCATGACTTATGATTGACAAAAACTCCACTTTCTTATATTAAATCTCATCTTAACCTAACCCAACCTAAACCATATTTGTTATTGAATATTTACAACGATTTCTTATATTAAATCTCGTCTAACCTAACCCAACCCAACCATATTTGTTATTGAATATTTACAAATATATATATATATATATATATATATATATATATATATATATATATATATATATATATATATATATATATATATAAAGATTAAAATAATTTTATAGGAATTAAAATTCAACGTTTTTTTTATAAAGATTAACAATCAAAATTGAGATATTTATAGAGATCAAAAACATATTTAACCATATATATAATTATATAATTATTTTGATTTTTACCCCAAATATTTTAACATTAAATTAATCAATTCGATCTTGATATCAAATAATTTAATTTCAGTCTCTTCTAATTTTTTTTTACAGGTAAACAAATCCAATGAAACATTGATTTTTTTTATACGAAATAAAAATAGTAACATTCTAATATAAATATTCAACACTCTAAAAGAATTTCAACCAATAAAATAGTGTGTTGGGTATGTGTTATATAGATAGTGTATTGATAGCACTTTAAATTTCTATCATTACGTTAAGGGATCCTATATTTTAGAACATGAGTAGTAATAGTTTATTTTTTTAATTTCCATAATTGAGTACTAGCGCATGATTGATTTCCATAATTAACTTAATGATCATGTGTTTAATATCTTTTTCTTAAAAAAATTCTACCTTGCTTTGCCATGTGCAAACATATTGAAAATATGCTTTTGCACCAATAATTAGGAGATAAGATAAATGTTAATAAAGAAAATTAAGTGGAAGAAAAAAATTAAGAAAACATTAGTGATATTAGTGATATCTATGAAAGGCGCAAGTGGGTAGATATTATTAGTAAAGCCATCTATAAATACAATTGAAGTTTTAATCATTCTATTTTAAGAAAAACTAGTTTATTCCCTAGGTTTCTTTCCCTTTTTTGAATTTTGGTTCCCACTAAATTTTGCTGACACGATAGTGTTTAATTTGCTATATTTATTATATATGTCATATTTAAAATGCAATTTTAAGTCGTCTTAAATTTGTTAATATCAGCAATTTTTAAATCATTAAAATGAATCTTAAAAGAATATGAAATATTAAAATATTTACAAAGTTAAAATTGGAGAACTAAAATATAAATTTTAAAATAGGAAAATAATTTTTTTTAATAGATGATTAAAAATGTATTTAATTTTAATCCATATATTTACATCATGAAAAAATAATATGGAAGATATTACTATACACTAGTAGTACCCTTTAGTCAATCCACTTAAATTTATCCATTGTATTTAACATTCCATGTTAGTGAGTAGTGGCCTTGTGCATTTTATTAGAATAAAAAAAGAAAAGCAATTTTATAAATAAAAATAAAAATAAAAAACACAAGTAGAAGTTATTAAATTAAGTACATATTAAAACAGTAGCTAGGAGAGGTGCAAGTGGGTAGACATTATTAGTAGATCTATCTACATATAATTTATTATATTAATAAATGTATATATTTATGTTCGTGCACATCCAGAAAAAAAGATTTCATTTAATATACTCCCTCCGTCCCATATTATTTGTCACATTTGATCATTTCACACAGATTAAGAAACAGTAATAAATGAAAGAGAGAGAATAGTAACTTTACCAAATTATCCTAATTAACTATTGGTGTATTCAAATTAGCATTAATGTAAAGTGAGAAAACAATTAATTAAGAGTATTTATTAGAGGACACAATTAGAAGATTAAATATAAAAATGTCTTGGTAATGTAAAGTGACAAATATTTTGGGACAATATTTTTACTCAAATGTGACAATTATTTTGGGACGGAGGGAGTAAATAATATGAAAGACATTATTGCACTATTAGCCTTTAGTCACTCCACTTAAATTTGTCCATTGTATTTAACATTTCTTGTTAGTGACCTTAGGCTTTTAACTAAAATAGAGCAAAAGTTCATGTATGCACCCTACAAAAAGGAATAGAATAGAATAGAGCAAAAGTTGAAAGAAAGACCAAGTGGAAGTTATTAATTGAAAATATATTATGAGAGACACAAGTGGGTGATGGGTCAGAAGTAAATATTATATTGGGTGAAAGACTCAATTAAAGGTTAAAAGACACATTAAAAAAACGAGAGAGATATGTTAATCTAAAACATTAAGGTAATGAATGTATTAGATCATGTCAGTGGTAAAGTATTCAACTTCTATTTTTTTAAATACCTTTTTTAGTCATCTAACTATAGGTTAAAGTTCAATTTGGTTCTTTTTCTTTTAAAAGTTCTAAATTGGTCCCATATATTTTTAAATGGTTCCACGTTGGTCCAAATCATCAAATTGCAGCTAACGGTGTTAAAATTGCTGAAGTGTATTCTGAATTGGCATTGTTAATGTACAATCATCCTCCTTTTACATATTACTGCGTTTTCTTATAAAATTAGGTCACAAACTTGTATCTTCTTCTCATTAACAAAATCTAGGGCATAAATTTCTCTTCTTCTAATTGAAACTACAATCTTCCCTAAGTATGAGTGTCTCACGTGGTTCACCTTCTTCGTCAAGAACTGAGTTCGATCCACAAGTGTACACGTGTTTTGGGAAGATTATGTGTGGCTGTGGAGAAGTAGTTTTTCTTCGAAAAGCAAGAACATCCAACAACTACGGAGAGTTTTTTTGGGGTTGTTAATATTTTAAGGTAATGTTCTATCTTCAGCACCTGATCGACATTCTTCTCTTCAATGTTCTGACTGAAAAGCATTCTTGTACAGGGAAGCACAAATTCGGGGTGTGGATTCTTTGAATGGTTCTATGATGTTGCTAATGGTGAAAATGAAGAAAGCATAAGGAATATGCAATGGAAAATTGATATGCAATACAAAGAGTTGGTTGAACTCAAAAAAGAATTGTGCGAGGCAAAAGAAATGGTGGAAGTTTTGAAGGTGGAGAATTTGCAACAAGATGAATGCTTGAAGAACACTAAGAAATGGAAGCTTATATGGAAGTGCTTGTGTTACTCACTGTTGGTTGTTTTAGTAGTTAGGATGTTCTGAATATTAGGTGTTGTAATAGAGTTGAAAACTTCCTTGGTTTAATTGTAACAAGTTTCTGACTGTCAACTCTTTCGTAAGAAGTTGCTTTTGAATGAAAAAAGGTTGATTTAGGACAATCATGTTTTACTGTTATTGGCTAGATATATTAACAATTTGTTGCCATAATTTGTTTTGTAAATAAGTTGAACATAACATGTTGTAAATAAGTTGAACATAACTTGTAAATAAGTTGAGCATAAGTTGAACATAACAAATCATAACATGTTACAAAATGCAGAATTTACAAAAATGCAGAATTTACGAAATAGCAGATTTTGACAAATGCACTATATATCAGGTTTTGCAAAATAGCAGGTTTTGCAAAATGCACTATATAACAGGTTTTGCACATTACAACTTGACAATATAACAGATTTTGCAAAATGCACCACAGAACTTGACATAATTGACAATATAACAGATTTGTCTGATAGCATTAAGTCTAGCATTACAAAGCAGAATTGACAATATAACATATTTGACAATATAACAAAATGCATTATAGCATGTTTTTCACATTACATAACATTAAATCTAGCATTACAAAGCAGAATTGTCTAATAGATCAGAACATATTAGTACATAATAAGTACATAACAAGTACCATAACAACTAGCATTAAGTCTTGCACATTACATAGCAAAATACAAAGTACCATAACAACATTGCACAAAATACATCAGATCCTAAGATATAGTTCCTAAGAGATTTTTTTATGGGATGTTCCTTTTAGTAGGAGTTGTCCTCCTAGTGGTTAGACCTACTGCATTCTGTTATGCACTAAGCCTTTTAGTGGGACCTCTTGCAACCTGTGTTGGCTTTCTAAAAGGAAACTTGTACCTATCGTGTGGTGTAGTCCTCTTGTGAGTTGTCTGAGTTGGTGTAGCTGTCTGAGTTGTTATAGCTTCCTGAGTTGTTGTAGCTGCCTGCGATGGTATAGCTGCCTGAGTTGTCTGAGAAGCCTGAGTTGTCTGAGTTGAATGAGTTGCTGATTGGCCTGATGCATATGTTTGAGTAGTATGTGGTGTCTGCTTACATGTAGATTTGTAATGTCCAGTTTTTCTACACCTTGTACACCTCAGAACCATACCAGTTTTCCTAATTTTTCTGTCAGATCCATCAATTTCACCCTATTCATGATTCCTCCTTTTTTTGGGCCTTCCAGGCATCTTCTTGTATTTGGGTGGCTGGACATCAGGAAATTCAGTTCTAACCCATAAGTTGGCACCATTAAGTGGATAAATTATTGGTTTATAAATCTGAAGATACCTAGCCTTCTTGTAATAATCTGGCACAAAATCATCAACACAAAGACCTTTATCCTTCATTGAAGCAATTCCATGGACACATGGAAGACCTGTCAGTTTCCATTTCCTGCAAGAAAAATCATGGTCCTTCAAGTTGACCACAAATATATCACCCTGGTTCTCAATATGTTTCACCTTAAATATTTACTCTGCTGACATCCTATATAAACAAAATGAATAAGTCTTATATTACTGGTTTTATCCAGCTTCTATATAAACACAAGAATAAATGTTACATATCTATACAAACACAAGAATAAGTGTTACCTTACTATCCATGAATTAGTGTAGCTACTGGTTTTCTCCAACTTCTTCTTGATATTCGGTAACACATCCCCATCCCCCAAAGTAGAGAACCTCAATCTATTGGCTGCCCATTTTCCCATTATATACCCCCTTATTTCTTCTAACATTGTTACCAATGGTCTTGCCATTGCCTCTACAATCACACTATTGAATGCCTCTGACATATTATTTAGCATAATATCAAATTTTGTGGTGGTCCTAAAATATGACTTACTCCAAAATCTGGGTGGTGTCTGCATCATGTGCTTATAGGCATATTCATATATTTGTCTCATTCCTCTCATCTCCCTTTCCCAATATTTTAGGTAAGTTGCTCTAGCTGCTCTCCAAATCATCTCCTTCAATGTTTTCTTGGAAATCTCTTCCTAAAATTGTTGTATAAGTGCCTCACACAAAATCTTTGCTCAACACCTGGTAATAATTCATCCATAGCAGGAAGCAGACCCTGCAAATAAATACATACATATCAGAATAATATACAACCCAATATCAGAATAATATATAGAATAATATATAAAACTGAAACAAGGCCTTGTATTCTCAACCCCCCTCTAGAACAGGTGTGACATTAAGTTTCACAGTAGATCCAGGATTGGTCCTTAAAATCTCATGACAGTAGTCATAAATCCTTGTGTAATCTCCTAAGAATGATCCATCCACCATATCCCTTGCAACAAACCTAGCCCTAATTACCTTTGTTTTGTTAACCCATACATTCCATTTCTTAAGTGTCTTCTCCTTTATATCTTTCAACTTGAGTTTAGGATTAATTTTCAATGAATTTTGTAACCTCTTACTAAGCCATCTTGTACTCATCATTTTAACATTATACTCTCTAGGACAATTATGTTTGTCAACTAGTTTCCTAAGTTGCCAAGTCTCCTCATCAGGCAACTTTCCATAATATGCCTCCCACTCACATCCTTCCTTACAAATGACTTTCACTCTTTTTTTGTCATTTTTCAAAAAATTTAAACCTATTCCATTTTGAACTGCATATGTTTGTATGGCTTCCTTAAACTCACTTTTGGTATTAAAGTAAGTGCCCAACTCCCACTTATAGTCACACATATCTTTCATAGGCTTAAATATGGGATGCTTCTTCTTCCTTGGTACATAACTATCCTCACTATCACATCCACTGTCTAAATAGTCACTATCATATAAACCATCATTATCATGTACATTATGCCATTCCCCTTTCTTTTTCTTCAACTTAATGCATCCTTCAAGGTTATCATCAAAACTAACCATGTTGGCATCATTCTCTTCCTCATTCTCCAAACTAACATCAGAATCAGTAAATGACACTTCCATAGAACTATCATAAGCATATGAAGAATCCTCATCATCAGAACTTATGTTAACTCCCTCATTAATATGCACACTTCCACCTGTCTTCAGTCCCTCACCAGACTTGAATCCTTCACATGTACTCAATCCCTCCCTACCACCATCTCCCTCACCTTGATTGACACCATCATCATCATTCACTCCCTCACCTAAATTGACTCCTTCATCGGTATTCACTCCCACACCTGGATTGCCTCCCTCATTAGCATCAATATTCACTCCCTCACCTACATTGACTTCCTTCTCTACATCCTTCCTCACTTGTTCGACCAACTCTGCAACAATGTCATAGTGTTCAGGAATAACCATGTTCAAGGGTTCTTCATTTAATGGTTCCTCCTCCATGTTTTATATTTGTTCATCTAATGGAACATCAACATACTCAGGTTGGGACAAAGGGTGTTCAGTATAAATGTCTACTTTCAGGTGAACCCTACATAAGTCAGCTATGTCTAAGGCTCCCTTATTATCTTTAAGAAAATTAATTCCAAAGGTAGGATCCTTATAGTATATATTCTCTACCTAAGTATACCCTAGCTCTTTTAAAACACCAATCAACTCAAAATATGACCACCTATCAACATCTACCCTTAACTCATTGTATTTTCCTCCAACATAATTAGTTTTATCAGAATCCAAAAATTCACCACTATGGTGAATGTTAAGAAATATTATTTCTTCCATTTCAAATGAAAATCACCTACAAACGCAAATTTAAGAAAAGGCATACATCAACCCTAGATTTTGAAAGAGGGAAAAAACCCTAGAATATAAATTACATATCTCTCAGGCTAAAATCCCTAAACATACAAAATACATAAACCCTAGAATCAAAAAAGGAATTGATTACACTAACCTCTTTGATAAGTGTTCATCTTCGTCTTCGTCTTTAACAAATGCATTTGCAGCTTCTCGGTCTTCGTCTTCTCTGCTAGGGCACAAAATCACTTCTTCGTGTCTTGAAAAGATGAGGACTGTTGAGTCATACAACTAAAGGGAGGGTCAATAGTCAACACCGTGCCATATCACCATTCACTTCATTACACATCAGCCAACCAGTTACACATAATCAACATTTTAGGCCAAAATTTAACTTTTCTAACGGAATGGACAAACATGGAACCATTTAAAAATGTATGGGACCAATTTAGAACTTTTAAAAGAAAGAGGACCAAATTGGACCCTGGCCTATAGTTAGAGGACCAAAAAGGGTATTAAGCCCTATTTTTTTAAAGTAATGTAGGACTTTCACGACTCATACTTGTTTCTCATCAATCTCCTCCTCAAGTGTGAGTAAATCATATATATTCTCCCATAAGCGGAAGTTCTTTCATAAACATACTTGTACCGCCATTAATAGATACCATAATCTCACTAGGAGTTAACACTTCAATGGAATACATCGTCTGACCACCACCATGTCAAGAAGACTTTCAATACAAGGAGTCAATCTCTTATTTGAACCAGACTCTAATACCATTGATGGGTCATCATGAGAGGGAACATCTACATCGGTCAAGTAAGCACGTAAAAGTCAAATACTCACCCAAACAAATGAGTAAAACACCACATACTCACCCAAAATCTTAAGGCAATGAGTGTATGAGATCTCTCACTTATAAAGTGCTCAATCTCCACTTTTCTAAGCAATATGGGAAATACACAACTCACATTTTTTTCTTAATAATACCCCCCCCCCCCCTTAAGTGAGTCCATCCACTAAGCTTCCCCTTAAGTGAAAGCTCTTTGATCAACAAACTTGTATCGTCATTGATAGACATCCCAATGTCATTAAGGGTACTTCAACAAGACACGTCATTTGACCACCACCATATGAATAAGACTTTTGAGACAAGTAGTCAGTCCTTAATCAAACTAGGCTCTGATATCATTGATGGTTCCTCATGAGAGGAACATGTAAACTAGGTCAAAGAAGCACCTAAAGAATAAAGACTCACTCAAAATTGGTGTTCCTTTTGATTGGCTTCATTATGCAAAACAAAATGGAATGTACAAGATGTTTTGGTGAATAAAGGACATATATGGGAAATTATGTTCATACATGTGTGCAACGTCTTACCTATGTTAGAATGCCATGATTGTTATTGTTCTAAGAGAAATTTCTAATTGTGTTTCAATTCCATTTGTTTCTATGTTTTAGAAATGTGTTGATTAGATTTGTTGAAAAACAAATCAAAACAAAATCCTCTACAAATTTGTACGTGATCTAAAATCAAATGCCCATTTGGAGAAAAGTCCATAAATGCATTGCTATTTAAGGATACTCAAACCTAACGCTTGAAATATGTGCAAGTATTGAATATTTTTGTGTAGGGTTTCTATTTTGAGTCTTTTGTTTGCATTGTTCTTTGTGCATCACTCTAGTGTATGTATTCTTATCCAAGGTCATTTAGTTTGGTTTGTTAGTTGAGTTGTAATTTAACAATCAATATTCTGATTATTGTATTGATCACTAGGGTTAGTGATTGAGAGAAGATGAGATGGGTCTCATATATAGGGGGAGTACTGAATAGAAATACACGAGTAGAATTAAAAAGAGGGGAATTGAACAATAGTTGTTCATCTAATACTGTAACGCCCATATAATATATATCTAGAATAATATCATACAAGGGTTAATTTGGTACTGACACCATCATAAATACCTACTAGTATAATTCACATTCTTGACCAATTCTAATATTCTATACAACAATGGTACAAGACATGGAAATCAAACTAAAATAAAATCACTAAGATCAATACAATATCCATTATTGTACAAAAGATAGAAAATACACTGTGGAAGACTAAAACTATGCTTCACTTGAAACATCCCGAGCATAGCTCCACTTTTAAATCAAACATGCAAAAGAAACCTGAAAAGCAACAACAACAGTGGGGGTGAGATATCAAGATCTCAGTGGGTTCCCTATCTCGACGAGGAGGTTGATGAAGATGAAGATTCGATGAAGAAATGGTGATGATTCTTGATCTTGAAGCTTCTAGGTTTTTCCTCTTTTTTTCCTTCTCTTCCTTTTCTGTCTCTTTCTTTCTTTTCCTTTCTTTTTTTTCTTACCAACTTTCTTCTTCTTTCTTTCTTATAAATCCTTCTTTTCTCTTTTAAATAAAAAAACCATTAATTTTCAGTTAGTAACACTAACTGGTCCAATTTGAGAGTATCCAAAAATGTCTCTGAGTCCAATAATACTAATTAATCTTAATTAATATTATCTAGAGCACTTAATTAAATACGGGTATTACATCCTCCCCTCCTTGAATTGAAATCCGTCCTCAAATTTCCCTTACTCATCCACAACGACAGTTTACAACACTGTCTTAGATCCACACTTATCCTTAATTCTCTTATATATCCTGATATACTTATATTTTAATTCGACTTCGCGGCTCAAAATCCTCATATCATAACAAATCAAACTTCGCGTCCTTACTCATATGCTCGTTTCCAATATTGGGTTAACTTCCAACTTACTATTTATGCGATTGTTGCTTCATACTGAAACACTTAGTCGCATTCCTCCCTCGGAGAAAACATGCTACTCTAATTCCTTTCATTGAATCACAACACAAAACATAACACTCCAACTTGATTTTGGAACATTCAACACTCGATAAGGTCCCACAAGGTATCTTGGCAAAATCTTAACCACATATAATTTTCCAACAAAACTCTTATTACAATCCTTCAATCACTAAAGCCATTTCAAAAGTTGTCAAACGACTTCCTTACCAATTCCACTTGGTCTTATATCAAAATTGTAACCATTTACATTAGATACTTCATTCTTTCGGTATCTTACCATATACAACCCACTTAGAGCCAAATTCTCTTACTTCGGAACTTATAAATAAATCTCTTCAAATTCTCATAATCCGACTGAACTCTTTTCTCTGTCTCCCTCCACTATGCTTCCAAAGCCTAACGGTGGAGATACCATGAATTCTCAAGCAATACCAAGTAATTGGTAGTCTTCGGAGAAAACGCTTATCCATCGGAGCTCTCACCAACCAATAGAATAAGAACTTGCAAACATGCAACGATAGAACAATTCACTTGTCGACTACACAATAATAACATCAGACCAAAACTCTCTAACGATAGAGATACAGGGGTTGCGTTGCTGTAAACATAACTTACACAAACTCAATTCCATTCTAAACTCGAAACAATCCATCCAATTTAAACTTAACCAATCTGACCATGGTTACTATTCTCCATATCAATTCTCTTTACAAAATTCCATTCACTCGAGATTTCTGTTGACACAAGGTTTCCATCAATAATAACGCAGTAACGCCACAAAACTTACAATAACCAGAGAGTCACCAATACCAAACTCAAATCATCCTTAGAACACTTGTGGGTTTCCATAACACTTGCCTTCTGCATACAATATTCCATTTACTCACCCTTTTGGATCACACAAAACTTATCATTCAAATTCACTTCTCTCAAGGTCTCGTTCCGTAATTGATCCAATTTACATACTTAACTTCGGGACATTCATCTCCCACTGTACCTAGAAGGTAACTTAAAATTCTTATCTATGCATAAGGTTCAACTGCACACAATCGATATTACTCTTACGGGTTCCACAACTTGATGTTAAGAATTTACGATACTAAAATTAACCAATGGTTTATCTATTATCCACACAATAATTCAAATATCAAAACATTTCTAGAAAGATCAACACATCATGATCCTTGTATAGCTTTTCAACTTAATTCCTCATTAGTCACAACGACGACACACCAATTAACTAAATCATTTACCGCCTACTAGAACATTCCCACAGGAATATCCAACACTTCATTCTATGACACTTCGAATAGAAGCCAAAACAAACTTGCAGTTCAAAAAGTACAACTCTCTAAAAATCCTCCACAAAAGTCAGGTGTCAATCGATTACCTATCTAAGGCTAAACAGTCAAACACAACTGAACTTGTTCTTCTTGTTAACAACAATCCAAATCAAAATTACCAATTATTCCACACTACTTGCAAGATGGTTCTCATTTGCGGTCTCTAAAAAGGTGCAACAAGCACCCGCCATTCACAACTCAAAATAACACAGAACGGGCACAACATGCAGATCACAAACTCCAACAAGCGACAAAGTAGAACTACCATTCTATTACGGTCACAACACAAATACTCAACGGAATGGCTCGATTCCACTCGTACAATGATGTTATCAAAAGGGTCTTAGTCACAAGCTAACACTTGATTCATCCATAAACAAAACTAACACATAATCCTTATCGGGTAAAACAAAATGATGAACATCTCATCTCTAGTATACAACTTTGTCCTCTCTCTCTAAATTCCTTGGCGAGAATTAGTATCAACAACAACATCCCCAATCTCGCTAGAGGCATATTCCAAATACTTTGATTGTTCACAAATACATGAGTTTTCCCTTACACCTAAAAATTGAGGTAAAGCACTCCCCTAAAAAACCTTATTGTCTCTGCTTACATAACAATCAGGATTCCCTTACCCGCTTCTAATCATTATATAGAACGTTTCTACAGCTTCCCATCGGTACCAAGAACGCTTCGATCGGGCATTCAAGTCCAAATGTATGCATCTTAGAAAAAAATCCAATTTTCCAAAAGTTATAAATGATTATCGGTCACTACCAGGAGGGTAACCGGTTACTCAGTACAATCCTAGACTTCCAGTACCTAAAGGAGATTTAGAAACATAATTTTGTAACCGAGTACTACCTAGAGGGAAATCCGATTACTCAAACGCAGAAGCAAACTTATGGTCTTCATTGTTACATAAACCTCCCAAACTCATCCCAATCACATCCAAAATTTACAGCCATACCCAGCGACGATTCCACACATATAGTAGTCACACCACCAGATTCCTAATGAGCGAACTGTCATTTCTCACACTTCATTAACTTTAGTCTTAATAAAAACTTAACAACTCGATAGTACATTCGTCCAAGAATATTTTCCGATATCGCTTTCTCATAATACATTGCCATTACTGTTCCCATATCGTGTTCACTTCACGCTCTGTGGTAATCCTCTCATACTCAAACATAATTCATCTTACTAGAACTCTCCCGAAACCAAGGGGCTTACTTTATCACTTATCACAATCTTATATAGTCCATACCAAATACGCCTCAAGTCACTAAATAAAGCTTGTTCTTTCTTCGACACTATACTTTATACTATTCCTTGGGTAGTTTCAACACTTACTGAATTGATCCTTTACTAAATATAACATCCTGATGCATCACTCTAAACTTGTCTCCTCGATCATAACCAAAAATAAAACAACAACCTTCTATTTTCGTCCGGGGTGCGCTTGTCTTACCTGAAACGTGTAGTCACTTCCTTGTGTTTTTCTTCACGCTTCATCGCGACATTAGGTTCTCAAAATAAAATGAACATTCTTAACTTATAGCTTCCATCCATCTGTAAGGTATTATTCGAATACATTCCTTGAAGTACTCTCGTTCATCTATGATGCCACCACGATCTTAGAACTGAAATACTAACAATTATCTCACTCTTGAACCTACGTCGCACGTTCCATAAAGCATCTTCTCTTCTCGTGAAATGAAACTTCTCAACACTCTTGTCCATACCAGTGACCATTACTGATCCACCAATGACTTTACGTAATCCTTGATACACTGAACACTCCTACTGCAGATATTTGTACCCTTCATACTTTTCCATTCCAAAGGATTCCTCGAACAACACACTACTCGACAACTCCATATTACAGGAAGTAAAACTCTTAAGAAGACTCCAACTGAGCTGACCAAAGCTCCTTCTGCTAACTCTTGGCTTGAGCCCACTCTCACAACACAAGTTGCGACAACACTTCGGAGTCCTCATGGTCGCACAACCATAATTCTACCTATCACATATATAGCATTAGGTTATTCATGCTCAATACTACATAATATGATATTAAGAACCATGTCGGCTAGACACGCTTAAGAGGCAAGAAAGATTTACTTATGATGCTTCAAGGCTAGGTCGAGGACATGACCTGCTCTGATACCAACTGTAACGCCCATATAATATATATCTAGAATATAATCATACAAGGATTAATTTGGTACTGACACCATCATAAATGCCTACTAGTATAATTCACATTCTTGACCAATTGTAATATTCTATACAACAATGGTACAAGACATGGAAATCATACTAAAATAAAATCATTAAGATCAATATAATATCCATTATTGTATAAAAGATAGAAAATACACAACGGAAGATTAAAACTATGCTTCACTTGAAACATCCCGAGCATAGCTCCACTTGTAAATCAAACCTGCAAAAGAAACCTAAAAAGCAACAACAATAATGGGGTGATATATCAACATCTTAGTGGGTTCCCTATCTTAGAGTTCTCTCGGCTCTAAGGGTTCAATCTAAACATTCTCTAGTCTTTGGCCACTTCTCGTACAAGAAATAAAATAAAATGGAACATAAGCCCATGCCTACTCTCAACGCCAAACAAGTGGAACATCTACCTCAAGCCTTTATGGATGCTTCCTGTGGGACTAAAGGTAACCCACCTCAAGACTTACTCAAGACTTTACGGAGGAAACAATATACAATCACCAAAGTCTTTACGGATGGTTCCCGTGGGACTAAAGGTAACCCCCCTCAAGACTTACTCAAGACTTCCTGCGTAAACCAATCTAGTACTCACATCAAGCCTTTACAGATGCTTCCCGTGGGAATCAAAGCAACCTACCTCAAGACTTACTCAAGACCTTATGGAGGATCTAGTAACATACACACCTCAAGTCTTTACTGATGCTTCCCGTGGGACTCAGAATAACCCACCTCAAGACTTACTCAGACTTTACGGAGGTCCCAATGTAATACATACCTCAAGTCTTTACGGATGCTTCCCGTGGGACTAAAGTCAACCCACCTTAAGACTTACTCAAACTTTTACGGAGGACCTAGTGTTTTACACAAATAAAACCACTATCCCCGTATCACTACGCGGTACCTCAAGCCTTTACAGATGCTTCTTGTTATACTAAGAATATCCCACCTCAAGACTTACTCAAGACTCTACGGAGGACACCGTGTAATACACACCTCTAGTTTTTACGGATGCTTCCCGTGGGACTAAAGATAACCCACCTCAAGACTTACACAAGACTATTCTGGAGGCCTAGTGTACAACATGCTAACTGTTTGCAACAACCTAGGTAAAACTAGGCACCTCACAACTTATACCATCTAACAATTTCTAGTCATAATACTAGGCCACACTACTGGTTTATGGTAAGATTTCCTCACTCTTCTCCATTCTTGATGCTTTTAATTATATAGTTCTTAAGCATATAATTCTAACATTTTTAATTGATTGTCACCATTAAAAAATTCTCACAATAATCGCATTGTCTCTACTTCCATTCAATCCTTATGATTCAACATATACAACACAAACCGATTAGCACCCCAATTCTCTAATTGGCATAATCACGGTTAATCGGAAAAGTCGGGTAAAAGTCAGGTAAAAATATAATTTCTCGGCATCATGTGTTAGTATATAATTTTAGCTTCAAAACGGTATGCGGAACACTAAAAACGGATACCCGAATTAAAAGTTATGAAAAAACATAATTCAGCTGAAAGCTACAGTTCGCGGGGCGAACTCAGAAAATTTCTACAGTTTGCGGTGCAAACTCAGAAAAATTATGCTAAAAAACAGCTACGGGAAACCAATCCCAAAACCTCCAAATTTCACAAAAGTGCACCAAAACAGAGGAATCCAATCACAAATATGCATATAATCATATACCAAACATCATACTTATGTTTTATCGAGTTTTTAACAGTTTATTCTTTTGATTTCAAGCTTTTCTACCAAAATCTCTAAAACTCATAAACCCTAAAACTCAACCAAAAGTTATAACAAAAGTATCTAACTATGAACCCACCTTGCAGTCGACGAGGAGGTTGATGAAGATGAAGATTCTATGAAGAAATGGTGATGATTCTTGATCTTGAAACTTCTAGGTTTTTCCTCTTCTTTTCCTTCTCTTCCTTTTCTTTCTCTTCCTTTCTTTTCCTTTCTTTTTTTTCTTACCAACTTTCTTCTTCTTTCTTTCTTATAAACCCTTCATTTCTCTTTTAATAAAAATAACCATTAATTTTCAGTTAGTAACACTAACTGGTCCAATTTGAGAGTATCCAAAAATGTCTCTGAGTCGAATAATACTAATTAATCTTAATTAATATTATCCAGAGCACTTAATTAAATACGGGGTATTATAAAGACACTTTGTACTAATTATATTGAAAGAAAATTTCCTTTCTTGGGTTGGAAGCCCCCTAGATGTAAGTGACATTGCACCAAATTAGGTTAGCAATTATTTTATGTTATGTACTTGCTTTATAATTTATCATTCCATTTTCTATTATCTATCAATTCTGGTATAAGATGTTGAACACAATGGCTTAGGGAACTGGTCCAACATCTATCCTTAAGAACATAATTTCAATTGGCATCAGAGTAGGAATCTTATTCTGTTTGGATTAGCTTCAAGGAAGATATTTTCTGTTTAAATGGACAACACTAAGGATGATGGATCATTCAATAGACCACTTATCTTGGTTGGCACTGTTGACTGTGGTAAAATGACAAGAAAATGTTTATGATTGAAAGAACTCCCGAGGGTTGTCGTATCCACAGGGATCGGTGGAGGGAAAGAGCGTCATTCATGGTGACTATATTTCTAAGCTTGTTTGTTAAAAGTTGGTTGATAGTTTAACAACACAAAAATAAAAGCGTAAAACATTAATATGGAAAGCTTAAATAAATAAACGGAGCCTTGTTGGGGTTGGGATCTCATCAATCGATAACACATGCATTATTTTGAACATTTTATACACAAATCATTTGTTCGTCTAATATCATCACGTATCACTCACATGATACATATCCTCCCGGTCCCCGTATGTTGTGAGTGTTATTGTAGCGATCGATAATTGCTCTCTAACATTCCCAATCAATACAGTGTATTTATAACTTACGTGAATATTAACCCTAAACCCATCTCTCGTGTCTCAATCTAACAAATATTACTATAACATCCTGTAAATACCCCAAATTTGCCCTCACTAAGTTCACACTATGGCTTGTGATCTTTTCATTTGCATAAGTTCAACCATATCACATCATGTTGCATATTTGGTTCACTGCATTGGTTCAAAGTCATCTGCATCTAGGGTTTGTAATCTGAGCAATCCATGAGCCATCTGAGCCACTCCAAAGGTCTTAAATCATCTCAAGAGGGTCCATGAATGTTCAAGCATCATATTATATCCTCCCAAGATCAAGAAAGTCATAAAATCACAAGAACTGAGAAAGGCATGGAAGCAGAGCCAGGCTTAAGTGCACAGATGACCTAAAATTAGGGTTTTGGTTTCAGAAGCCATAACCCCAAATTTTTTGGTCATTCTTGTTTCTATTGGTCTCTATATGATATAAGGATCATTCATACCAAGTTGGATGGAAAAATTCATTGTGGAAGTCATCTGATCACTGGGTAGCTTCTTGAGCAAGTCAGAGCCAAATCAGGGCATCTGAGGCCCCCCAACATGGAACCAAAATGGATTTTTCATCAAAATGAAGTTATATGGTCTTTATTTTATCATTTAAGTGGTTTGAAGTTCACAAATTTGAAGAAAAGTGGACTAAACCAAAAGTTGCCAAATATGGAAATGACTTGTAATGTAAACTTTCCATTTTGGGAAAGTTTTTCAACCTCCTCTTTCTTAACCAAAAATGCTTCAAATGAAAAATTCTTGGTCATGAAAGTTGTAGATTGGATCATTCCCTTTTTTCAAAAAGTACAAGAACAAGACCTAATTCATTTTGGAACTCAAGTTATGGCTTTCCAAAGTTGGCAAAAATCACATAATTTCAAGTTTCATGCCTAAGAGGGATTTTTGCAAAACCTCATGCCAAGCTATTTTATGACTTCAAATGGACTTCTACACTTCATAACATCATAATGCAAAGCCTAAAAGTCAGATTTGTGCCAAGAATTCTCAAGTTTCATGACTTGTGCATGAAGAAATCAAGAAAGGGCCAAACTTCATGAAATTTTCAAAACCACCCACAAGCTTCAATCCACTTGCTAATTGGCCTCAATCTGAATTCCATGGTTGCCCATGAATCAAGATGCGCAGGACATGCCTTTGTCCTTGGCCTGAATTTGCCCATACCTCAAAGGACACCTAACCTTGACTTTTTGCAAAATGAACCATACCAATCAGCATAGGCCACCAACAACTCCCTGACCTATCAAGACTTGATACATGGACCAAATACAAGCCATTTCATACAACAAGCAAGCCAGAATCCTCCCACAAGTTAGCATTCACCAAATCTCCCTCTTTTGCATTTTCTATCGAATCTCATAACTCAACCACCTATTCTCAAAACTTCTTCCACCATTCATCTCCAAATGCATCACTGATCATTTCCCACCCATAAAAACAGCCTGAAACCACCTCAAACAGAAATACGATTTTCACCTCCCCTGAACTGAAAGCTTCAAAACACTCCACATAAACTTGTTTCAAGCTTACTAGAAGCATCAAGGAGTTCATTGGAGTTGAATAGCACAAGGAAGAAGGCCAGAAAGCCCAGGATTCGAAAGCTCAACCTCAGGTAGAATGATGAACATTTTTTCCAGAATCTTGTTTTTTAGTTACAATGTTGTTCTATGTGTTGCCCTGATCATGGGGATGTAATTATTTTCGAAAATGAGCCAGAAACAAGCATTTTATGTTGCTCTGAAACTTTTTCCTTAAACTTGTCTTTCTTCGATTCTCTCTGTATGGCTAAAATAAATTGTTTTTGTCCATGGATTCTTGTTATTTGATGTTAAGAGATGAGTTCTGGAGATTTTGGCATGATTTCATAGCCTAGGGAGTGAGATAGAGTTTTTAAGGGGAGAGTGTGGCCGGAGAAGATGACCGGAGGTCATTTCCGGCCACCTGAAAGTAATTAATTAGGTTAATTAGGTTTAGGGCGTAGTTTAAACCTGTACCCTTGGATTTGAGTTTGGCGCGTGTTCTGGATGGCCTGGATTGTGTCATTAATTTTAATTTTAGGATTAATAATTAATTAAATCAGATTAGTCAGGTTTGAACCTGGGCCGTCCAGATGCGCGCCCAGTCAACCTTTTAGAAGCCCAGAATCAATCCTGGCTCTCCATTGCACATACTTTCTTTTTATTTAAATTCTATTTCATTTATTTCATTTTAATTTGTACGAATTTTTAAAAATAGAAAAAATAGTCTAAAAATTATGAAATTTTTTATCCAACCTTTTATTAATTTTCAGAACCCAAAAATATTTTTATTTTTATTTTTTTCATTAAAAAATATTTTTAAATCATTTAAATGATTATTTTTAATTATTTAATGAGAATTAATTAATTAAAAATACATTTAGGTATTTAAAAATCCCAAAAATATTCAGAGAACATTTTCAAATATTTAGAAACATTTACAAACTCACAACACAAATTTCTTTTTGGTTTTGATCATACTTTGGCAATTTTCATTTGAATTAGGGTTCTTTAATTTGAATATTTTTAACCCTAACTTCAAAAATTCATAACTTTTGATCCAAGTTGAGTTTGTGAATGATTCTTTTTGCATTGTGTTATGCATACTTTCAAGCATCCAAAAAAATTTTTGTTTCATTTTAATAGTGCATTTTCAATTTGTTTGGCATTTTCCCTTTAGGATCACCCTTAAAACCTTAGAAACTTAGGAAAATCATAAGTCCTTTAGGGTTTAGCTTCTGACCTTCCCCTTTGGGCAGTGAACTTGTATAGGTTTAGGGTCCCTTTGATCCCATTTTCAATTTTTTATCTTACCATTTGCTTCTGATTTTGAATTTTGCATCTCATGTTGTACATAAACCCTAATTTGCATCTTCATTTGCATCCATCTTACATAAGCTTGCATACATGAACTTGCCATGACATTTTGTGCATCCACATGACATATAAGACATCTTAGAACATATTAGAATCATGTTTGATCATTGCATCATTCATTTGCCATGTTTTTGTTTTCATTTAATGTCATATGCATTCATGAACTTTCATGCTTCTTACATGTCTCATTTGCATTCCCATCCTTTGTATGATCATCCTCATCCCATGACATGCTTTCATACCATCTCATAGCATCATTTGTATCATGAATGTGCTTCTGACTTTGGCTTTCATCCTTGCCTTCATTTCATTTCATTTCTTTTTGCTAACTTTTCAGGTGGTAAGTGTTTGAGAAGTGAATTTGCCTTCACTTCTCATAATCTCTCCTCATTTCTCTTATGCATCATTGCTGCATTTTACTTGTGAATTAGAGTGAGCTTGCTCATTCATGCTCCTTCCTCTCTTTCTTCCCTTAAGCAACTTATCTTCTTAAGTGAAGTAAGTTGTCTTGCTTCTTCTTGCTTCTCCTTCCTCCATCTCGCTTCTTCCTTGGTGGATTTTCTCTTGAAGATCTTCTTGCAAGCCCCATAAACCCTAGGAACACCCAAGCATGATCATAATTAGGGTTTGATTAGTTCCCCATTAGTTTCTACCTTTGTGTCATCTTTGAGTCTTCCCTTCTCATCTCTTAATCAAGGACTAAACCTTCAAGGTTTTAAGGCTTTGTGATTAAGCTTATGCCTGCATCCTTCTATTAGGATGGAGTGTATTACTTTAATCCTAAGTGTTAAATCCTTAATGTGTTTAAATCCTTTAATAAATTCACCTAATAATCATCAAGACATCAAGCTTGTAACTTGGGCCTTGCATTAGGGTTCTAATTCTTCCTTAATTGGTTAAGAAGGACTAACCCTAGTGTTAATGGACAAGTCCCCCTCAAGCTGTCTTACAAATCATAAAATTCACTTCTTAATTTTACCATTAACTAAAATCCATTCTAATAAGGGCTTTGTTTTGTCATGAGGTTAATCCCTAATCATGGATTAATTTGAGGAGCCTTCCTCAGCTTAAATGTTCTCATCTATTATCCTTCTATTAGGATAGTGTAATGGGTCCATTAAATCTTTGATTATGGCTTAAACTCATTACTTAACACTAAACAAAAACTCCAAAAACATCTAAATAATTACAAGTAGGTTAATGATCTTAATCCTACATCATGGTGATTAAGTGTGAGATGTTTACTTCATGCTTAAGGTATTCTCATTACCCCTAATCAAAGGGAGGATGTGAGGAGTTTACTAACCCTTGGTTTAGGCTTAAGCTCATTTTATTATGACAAACACAAAAAAGCAATAAAAGATTGAAAGCATAAAAAACAAACAATAATCGTCTCCTCCGGGATTCTTTTCTCATCTCATTCACTCACAAACGAGAACTTGCTTCTTCCATCTATTGCAAGACAGTTTGCACCTGAGCCAGACAGGTCATACACTTGAGCATAGACAAGTAAGCAGTTCACAAGTCAATTTATCTTTCAGTCTCTTTGAGTCGAACTACGGTGTTCTGACTTCCTCATTGCACGAGAGGATACGTAGGCATAACTTAACAGTTATCGAACAAAAGTCTCTATATATTCCCCCTCTTCCAGCATTATTCTTTTAAGCCTCATTGTCTTGAGCTCTGCATTCTTCCCTTACACTGACACTCTTTTATTTCACTTCACATTTCTTTTGGTACTGACACTTGCATTCTTTTTCCAGCTTTTGCACACAAAATAGCACTGACACTACCCCTTTAAGCACAAATCTTTCAAGCGTGGATCCCGTCGAGTACGACGAACAATCTGGGTGCTAATACCTTCCCAGGTTGTAACCAACCCCCTTTCTCAGTTTCTCTGGTTCGCGATCGTCTTGTTCATTTCTTTCTAGGTTTATGCATCATTACCTTTCCTTCGGGATAAAAATGCCTAGCTGGCGACTCTTTTCAGTTCACCCTCGTGTTCTCTCCTTCGCCGACCGTTCGCGTCTGTACCCCTTCTGGCCCTATGTCATTTGGTGGGAGCGACACATCTATATCAAACTAACGATTAATTCATATACAAACCCATGAACATAATACATACACATGATTAATCCTTTTTACATGTATTCACTAATTTTCCAAACGTATGTGAACAAATTTATTCATCAATATTCTCATGCACCCTCACGATACCGTTCGTCAAGTGTTATCGCGGTCTTTATTGCATTAAATACTAGAAGTTATTCATTCTAACAGTCAACACAATGCTAAAAACCTAAGATGCAAATGAATATCAAATAACAAAACCATGTTAAAAGCTTGTTCATTGATAGATGAAAATTCAAAGATCTAGGGTTTGTTAAAGGGTTTTGTTATACCCACAAACAATAAACCAAAGATAAACAAAAATATTAACTCAAAACAAGTTCGCAATACATAGATTAGAAGAAATACATAAGGTATCTAAATATTACATCTTACCCCAACAAAGAGATCAAATATTTTAATCAAAGATCAAGCTTCGATTTTCTTTGATTTAATTTTCTCCGTCTTAAGGTTTTGTTTCTCTCTATAGAAATATCTTATACAAAATAAGAAAATGAAATAATGAAGAGAGAGAAAACAAAATAACTTAAGTTTCAATTTATACACGTCCCATAAAGTGTTGTATGTGGCACCGTGCTAAGCACCCTTAGAGTGCACTTAGCGCCCCCAGTTCAAAGGCGACAAATGTCGGTTGCATGATTATCGAGATCTCAGCGCCAAAACCCAGAATGGCTACTGCCCCTGCTCTAGGAAGTGCTCTTAGCAAGGTATCAACATGCTAGGAATGCTAGAACATCCAAAAAGTCTCGAAAATGATCTTCCAAGTTCCCGTTCATCATACATAGACTCCAAGTATCAAAGGAAGCAAGAAAACCTATCAAAATGCAACAAAATATCATAAAACGAGAATTGAACAAGTAAAAACGAAAACTTATGTATTTGTACTAAAACATATAGATTTACTATTAAAACATAAAAGAGACTATTGGAAAGTGCCATAAAATACTATCTAAAATAACTACATTTTGGCACTTAACAAGAACCAACTATGATTATTGGAAATTTTAGATGGTTACTCTTCTCAAATCCATGGTGTAACACCATTCTAAACCCCACGTATAATTAAAGAATCAATTAAATAAATATTCACCAACACAAGAGTGTCACACTTCATAAAGACATCATAAAACAATCTTGCTACGTAACACAAGTTATAGAAATGATATTAACTTTTCACAAACACACACCTTCATGATATTTACAATACTTCAACATTATGTTAGAAACATCACAGTGAAATCATCATTAAATAAATATTCTCAAATTTAAAATTCATGACATCTAGTCTCATAAAATATTTGAGCATAAAAATAGTTTGACATTCAAAAATCCTTGCAAAGGCTTCAACTTAGTTATAACGAAAGGAATCCAATACAACGTTCCCTACCCGATGTTACATATCAAAGAAAGACACCTTTAATTAATGGTAACTACTAATTACTCCAACGAGCTATCATCCTTACTTCAATGAGTTACTCCTAAGTATTTGCATGTTACCCATGTGGAGACAACATTCAAACAAAAAGGGCGAGTAATCATAATCAATCATAAATAATATAAGAGAAAGTAAACTTCAACAAGTATAATCTACAACTCAACAACATCAATATCACATGTACTCACACCTTCAATTCATCATAAAATACGTCACCTATCTCATTCGTCATGAATAACCACACAAGAAGCACCAATAAAATAACTTCATTATTTCACCAATGAAACTCATAAAATGACACATAAATGTTAATGTAATGACACTAACACAATGTGTAGCGTGGTTTTTGTGGTCTTTAATCACTATCGCATTTTTGCTACTTTCTGATTTCTTATTTTTTTTCTTGGTGAAGTTGGTTATGGAAGGGAAAAGATATCTTAAACTCATCCCGATTTGCATATTGTTATTTAACAGATGCCCACATGGTTTTGGGTTCTTCTTTAGCTTATTTCAACTCTTGGATTAGTGTAAAATTTGTCCTTTTTGATATTGATGGGGGTTTCTTTGATATGAGTCTGGGTATGAGATGAGTGTTGATTGATAGGATGATGTTTATGTTTTTGTGATTCTGTATCATCATAATTTTCTAATGTTTTTCTCAGGTTTAGAAACCTAATTGTTATTTTTGTTCAGTGTGCTCGCAAAGATCTTACGACCTTTTGCCTACGTACCCCCAAAAGAGAATTGAGGGATCAGAGCATTGTAGTTCCTCCTAAAAGGCTAGAGCGAGAAGGAGGGGGTTGATTTGTATCCTAGTTAAAGCACATGATGTTAATGTTCAAAAGTTTATATTTGTATCTTGATAAAAGCCCAAGATTTAAGCTGAAAAGTATGTTTGTTTCCTGATCCAAGCCCAGGTTTGAAGCTGAAAAATAGTTTTTGGTAACTAGTTGGTTGGTTGCTGGAATTGCATAGCTCAAGGCATAAACTGAATGAGCATCTTGATTTTCATAGCTCAAGAAAGGATGAATGGGTACACTGAATTGCATATCTCAAGGAGGACTGAATGGTTGACCTGGATTGTATAACTCAAGACAGCTGAATGGGTTATCTTGATTTGCATAGCTCAAGAAAGGATGGATGTTTAGCTTAGTTAGAGTCCAAGACTATGACTGTTAGGAAATTAGCTTAGTTAAAGTCCAAGACTATATCTGTAATGAGAGAATTAGCTTAGTTAAAGTCCAAGACTATGACTGTAATGAAAGAATTTTATGGTGTTTGACTGTTTGTGCCTTGATTGAAGCCCGAGGTTGAAGCTAAAAGGTGCTCAATAGAGAGAATTTGTCATCTTTAAAGAGGGAAGGTTTGTTTTATATGTGCCTTGATTGAAGCCCAAGGTTGAAGTTAAACAAAGAAAACCGACTTTATGGGAAAGTTTTATCTGTGTCCTAATTTGGAAGCCCATGCATGAAGCTTATTTGTGAGAGATTGACTATTGATTATCTGTATCCGATAACACGATTTTATATCGATTATTTAGCATGGTTTTCTATTAATTAAGTTATTGTTTTTCGTAATTTGCATAATATTACGCGTTTGCTGGTATTCTGATTTATATGACTTGTAGAAGAAATGAGCTAAAATGAGGAAGAAATGAAGGATTTATCAGAAGAAATGAAGATAGATGAAAAAAAACAAAGGATTATGCAATTCTACTATATGACGCCCGTAACAAGCTCATGACATCCGTCACAAAATTCTTAAGTGGGACGATCATCCGACATACTAGACGTCCGTCACAGGTCATAAACTCAGAAAGTTAAAACGCACTACTTAGTCAAAAGCCCGAAGAAGCCATTACGAAATCTGCTTGTTCAACTCAGTATCAGTCAAGCAACCATATCAAAGCCCAACAATATTTTTTCCTGCATTTTCTTAACAACACAGTCGTACATCAGAGGCTATAAATAAAAGCCAATGCAATATCCAAAAGGAGCTTCGACCCAAACCTTATTCTTCTGTTTTGTCTTCGGAGCCAATTTGATTATTTCCTATTCAGAGCTTTGTTTTAATTTATTCTTCTGCATTTATTTCTTTTTCGTTTCCGTACCAAATTAGTAATAGCTTCCTACATCGAGAAGCTATTGCACCCTTTTATTGTATCAAGCCACTACATTTCTAGTTTATTTTCCGCAAAATTTTATTACGCCAAGACTGTAGTTCTATCCAGGTTTATTATCAAATTAATATAATTGCCCTTCATTTTTATTCGCCATGCTTTACATTGTTTACTGCCTTTATTTATTTGTGTCTGTTTTAATTAACATGTCTGGCTAAAATACTTAATCGGTATGTAATTGATTAACCGGAATGGATTCGATAGATCTAGGCTAAAATCATAAACAAACTTAATCTCTGATTTCGATTTCTTAATTTAAAATCATATTTTATTACATAAGTAAAAATGTAACAAGGTTAGGATTAAGACCACGAGAGTGCGAGGTTTTAACCAGATAGCTAAAATCGGACATTAGTTTTAAATACAGCGGAAACGCTTTAAAGTTAATTAGAATCTATAGGTTTCAAAAAGTACTTTTAACTCAATTTGATACAGCGAGAGTGCTCAATCTGAATTAGGATTATATTTATAGGCAAGACCACGAGAGTGTGAGTTGACGACTTTTAAACTGATATTTTCTACAGAAAGATAATTTGACTAATCTTTATAAGCCGATAATTTATTGAATCCATGAAGGCATATTAATTACGTACCGAAATTCTATCGTAATCTAATTTAATTAAAATTCTTAATTCCCCGTTCCGTTTAAACTAAAACATCACTCGCCTTAGCTAAACATAGTAACATCTGAAAGCATTAGTTTGATTATCTAGTCCTTGTGGGATATATATCTTTTATTACTATGCGATTAGGCTGTATACTTGCAGTTAGTTCCCTAAGACATCAGAAAACCGCGATCAAGTATTTAGCGCCATTGCTAGGGACTCTGATTTAGTCAATAGTGCAATTTTTTTGCTGCGCCATATAGACTAAGGCAGACCAAAATTCCCTTTTTTCGGTTTTGTGTCCAATACTCGCTCATGAGGCGAAGACTTAGAACCACAAATCGACGAAATTGAATGTTTCTTAAGTTTAAGACGCTGAACCGAAATTTCAGAAAGTCCTTTACCTGAACCTCTTATACCCGAACCAGTTGAAGAACCAAACATGGTCGAAAACAGACAACATAACCGTCCACTCAAGTCATATGCGACTCTGACTCAACAAGAACCACATAACAGTATTGTTGCCCCATCTTTTACCCGAAACGATTTCAATTTGAAACCCTCACTACTATTAACTGTACAACAAAATAAATCCTCTGGAAATCCTGCGGATGACCCTAATGAACTTCTGACTAAGTTTGTGCAATATGTGGAGACAGTGAAAGTGAACGATGTATCCTAAGATGCAATAAGGTTAAGACTCTTTCCGTTCTCTCTAAGAGACAAAGCTTGGGCATGGTTGCAATCCTTACCAACCAACTCTGTTACAACATAGGCCGAACTGAAGAACATTTTCCTATCACATTATTTTCCACCAAGCAAGACAACTATGCTGAGAGAACATATCAATGGATTTCGACAAAAAGATGTTGAATCTCTCTACAAAGCATGGGAGAGATACAAAGACCTGATGAGGCTACGTCCACACCACGGTTATGAAAACTAGGTGACCATAATTACCTTATACAATGGGCTTTTATACAACACAAGGCTCACAATAGACGTTGCCACGGGAGGTACTCTCATGGACAAACCATACGATGAAGCATACAACCTCATTGCAAATATGGCTCAAAACCACTACCAATAGGTGGTGAAAGAACTCCTGTAGAAAAGACTCAAACAAAAGGTGGAATGTATGAAGTCAGTAGCCTAGATCACGTCAATGCTAAGGTAGATGCTCTTGTCCAAAAGATAGATAACTTGACCATAACACCTCTAGCCACTGTAGCTGCCGTTACTCCGAACTACAAGATATATCGAATTCCGGTGCACGCACCCCTGAACGCCAACTTTCAGCTAGATTAACCACAAACCAGGTGAATTATGCTCAAGGAAATCCGTATTCAAACACCTATAACCCAAGCTGGAAAAATCATCCTAATGTTTCCTTTAAGAATAATAACGTCTTATATGCACCCAACCAGACACCTTCCGCATCAACAGGATATCAAAAAGCTGCCAAAAATGCACCTATATATCATAGGAAATCTAACCTTGAACTGATGATGGAAAACTTCATAGTCACCCAAACTTTAACAAACAAAGAATTCTTGAATCAAAACATACATACTAGTGATAAAATCAATAAGTTGGTAACCAAAGTAGACACTCTAGCCACCCACAATAAAATGTTAGAAATACAGATTTCTCAAGTGGCACAATAACAAGCATCTACTGCTGCCCCAGCTGACACATTTCCTGGACAACCACAACCGAATTCTAAGGGACATGCAAACACAGTTATACTAAGAAGTGGAAAAGATTTAGATGAACCTACTGATCCTAGAACCCAAAATCCAGCCATGTACCAAAATCTTGATAAACCAACTGAGAAGAAAGATCAACCAAAGAAAAAGGAAGACAACAAACAAAAGGCCAAAGAAAAAGGAAAACCTTATGTGCCTCCACCACCATATAAACCACCCATTCCGTATCCCCAACATTTAACCAATTCTAAAACCATGGGACAATTTAAGAAATATTTAGAGCTTCTAAAGCAATTAAACATCACGATACCCTTTACAGAAGCCATTACTCATATGCTCTCATATGCCAAATTTCTAAAAGAAAACTATCCAACAAGAAAAAGATCGAGGAGAATGAAACAATTACACTTATTGCTGAGTGTAGCGCAATAATTCAAAACAATATGCCTCATAAGCTGAAGGATCTAAGAAGTTTCTCTATTGCCCGTGTAATCAGAAAGTTCCTTATAGGCAAAGATCTATGCGATCTAAGAGCCAATCTAAGTGTAATTCCCTTATCAATATGCAAGAAGCTTGATATGGGAGAACTAAGACTGACCAAGATGTCAGTTCAACTAGCCGACCGCTCAGTGAAGTATCCGATTGGTATTTTAGAGAATGTTCCAGTACGAATAGGCCAATTCTACATCCCCACTGGTTTCATAATCATAGACATTAAAGAAGATGCCACGACCCCTATCATACTAGGAAGACCATTTTTAGCTACCTTCGGAGCTATCATAGATGTGAAGAAAGGAAGGCTGACATTCGAAGTGGGAGAAGAGAAGGTCGAATTCATCTTCTAGATGTTATTGACGAATGTGTAAGAGAAATGAAGATGGAACTGACTACCTATTCTGATATAATGAGAATTCCAACCCCTCCGATCTTGGAAGACGATAATTGGCAAGAACCATATCAAGACGAAAGTCTAAGTGAATGCTTAGAAGTTACACCAGACCATATGCCTTACCAAATAAAACAACTCCAGAACTCAAAGTATTACCCAATAATCTGAGATACGAATTCCTAGACCCAGAACTTAAAAGACCAGTGATAGTAAATGCAGACCTAGGACAACTCGAAATTGAGAAATTATTAGACATCTTAAGAAAATACCCAACTACGTTAGGCTATAACATATCTGACCTAAAAGGAATAAGTCCTTCTATATGTATGCATCACATTATACTAGAGGAAGACTGCAAAACCTCTAGAGAACACCAGAGAATGATCAACCCGATTTTAAGTAGTGTAGTCAAGGATGAATTGAAAAAGTTACTAGACACTGGAATCATATATCCAATCTCTGAAAGTCAATGGGTTAGCCCTATGAAACATTTGCTTACCGTCGAATGTCGTTTGGATTATGTAACACTCCCACGACATTCCAACGGTGTATGATGGCAATCTTTGCCGATTTTATAGACGACATCCTGGAAGTGTTTATGGATGACTTTTCGGTCAGTGGACAAAGTTTTGAAGGATGTCTGTCGAACCTAGAGATGGTACTAGAGAGATGTGTTAAAGTGAACCTCGTACTTAATTGGGAAAATGATCGAGATTGAAAAAGCAAAGATAGAAGTAATAAAAGACCTTCAATCACCAAAGACCATAAAAGAATTACGAAGTTTCTTAGGACATGTCGGTTTCTATCAACGATTCATTAAGGACTTTTCGAAAATTACTAAGTTGTTGACCGATCTACTAATGAAAGACGCCAAGTTTATCTTCGACGAAGACTGTATAAACGCATTCAAAAAACTCAAAACAACTCTTATCACTGCACCCATCATGCAACCACCAGATTGGACACTACCTGTTTGAGATCATGTGTGATGCAAGTGATTATGTTGTTGGCGCACTCTTAGGACAAAGGAAGGATAAACCATGAGCCAAGGTTTCGAAGCATTGAATGTCAACGAGGCGAAAAATGAAGTATTTGCTGCATCCCAAGAGGATAGGATGGGTACTTCAATTGTCTCCTACCAACAAGCTCGAAAGGTTGTTGAAGATGGAAGCGCCCAAAGTTGGGGCAAGCTGCTACCTGTGGAGAAGAAAGAGGACAAATTCGGTTTGGGTTACAAACCATCCCGACAAGATCAAGCAGAGGCTGCTAAAGAGCCCAGGTTCATAAGTGGGGGAATGATATCAATAACGTGGAAGACGAGGCTGAAAGCGACCTCAACCTGGAGAGCTGGATTCGTCCAAGGATCCCGGGCCAACAAGTCCTTAACTGGTCTTCCTAGGAAATTATAAGAGTTACTCCTGCAGAGTAATTATTATTTCCTGCTTAAGCATGCATCAAGTCCTGCATCTTGCCCAAGGTGTAAGGACTCATTTTGTAATAGGTCCATATTTGTATTTTGTGCAAATGGAATATCAATGAACAATGGACATCTTTTGCAAACAATTTTCTTTTTCGCTCACTGTCTTTTCATTTTTGTTATTTTTTGCACAAAACAATAAATGGAAATGTTTTCAAAATAATAAATTCATTCACACTTTTTTCTGAACAAGATTAAAATTAATCACTAAAAAGAACAAATCTCAACCCTTGCAGAGATAATCTTCCAGATTGCACCGACAACGACACTGCTATGACCTTGTATGACTTCCAATTAATCAAGCAGATGAAGGGGTTAAAGAAGACTATGATTTGCCTGAAGAGTTAGCTAGGTTGTTGAGGCAAGAAGACAAAGTGATTACTCCTCATCAGGAGGAAGTTGAAACTGTTAATCTTGGTACCGAGGAAGATGTGAAAGAAGTGAAGATTGGGGCCAGTCTGCAAGCTCCGGTGAAAGAAAAACTCATTAGTATGCTTCGGGAATACGTCGCCGTCTTTTCTTGGTCCTATCAAGATATGCCAGGTCTGGATACGGACATCGTCATGCACAGGCTACCATTGAAAGAAGATTTCCCGCCAGTTAAACAGAAGTTGCGCCGCACTCGCCCAGATATGGCCATGAAGATTAAGGAAGAAGTACAAAAACAGTGGGACGTTGGTTTCCTTGCTGTAACTAGTTACCCGCCGTGGGTTGCTAACATTGTACCCGTGCCTAAGAAGGATGGCAAGGTGCGTATGTGTGTGGATTACCGGGACCTGAACAGAGCTAGCCCGAAGGATGATTTCCCATTACCTCACATTTATGTATTGGTGGACAACACAACTCAGTTCTCGGTATTTTCTTTCATGGACGGATTTTCTGGATACAATCAGATTAAGATGTCACCCGAGGACATGGAGAAAACAACTTTCATCACACCTTAGGGCACATTTTGTTACAAGGTATTGCCGTTTGGACTGAAGAACACCGGTGCAACATATCAACGGGCTATGGTAACATTATTCCATGATATGATCCACAAATAAATTGAATGCTATGTGGATGATATGATTGCCAAGTCCCAAACAGAAGAAGATCATCTGGTGAATCTGCTGAAGTTGTTTAAGCGTCTGAGAAAGTATCAGCTGAAGTTGAACCCCAACAAAGGCACATTCGGGGTACGTTTCGATAAGCTGCTGGGTTTTATCATAAGTGAAAAGGGAATTAAGTTTGATCCCGATAAAGTCAAAGCTATTCAGGAAATGCCTGCACCTAAGACTGAGAAAGAAGTTCGAGGGTTCTTAGGTAGATTGAACTACATCTCAAGGTTCATATCTCACCTCGCTGCAACCTGTGAACCCCTGTTCAAGCTGTTAAGAAAGGAACAAACAGTCAGGTGGAACGATGATTGTCAGAAAGCTTTTGACAAGATCAAGGAGTACCTGCAAGAACCTCCAATTCTCATGCCTCCAATTGAAGGAAGACCTCTGATAAAGTACCTGACAGTATTAGAAGGGTCAATGGAGTGTGTGTTGGGCCAGCATGACGAGTCTGGTCGAAAAGAGTATGCAATATACTACCTAAAAAAAACTTTACCGACTGTGAACAACGTTATTCACTGCTCGAGAAAACATGTTGTGCTTTAGCGTGGGTTGCTCGCCGACTAAGACAATATATGTTGACTCACACTACTTTATTAATCTCAAAGATGGACCCAGTCAAGTACATATTTGAGAAGCCAACACTTACCGGAAGGGTTGCAAGGTGGAAAATGATTTTAACAGAATATGACATTCAATACACCTTACAGAAAGCCATCAAGGGCAGTGTATTGTCTGACTATCTGGCTGAGCAACCCATTGATGATTACCAGCCCATGAGATTTGATTTCCCTGATGAAGACATCATATATTTGTAACACCCCAAATTTGCCCTCTTCATTTTAAGCATCATATCACATCATATTCATCATGAACATACCATTTTCTAAGCATCCTAGCATGGAAAGGTGAGGCATAACATTCTTCATGTCCTAGCATCAAGCATATGGTCATCTGTGGAGGTTCTTGAGGCATCACAAGCCATGACAAGGGTCCCAATGGTTTTGTACAAGTCCTATTAGGGGTCTACATTGCATTTACAAGATCAAGTCCATTTGCAAAAGCTCAGAGGGTTGCATGATCACCAGAGGTCTCAGGACAGGGCAAAGCTCCTACACAAGGCACCTAAACTAGGGTTTGAGATTCAAGCATCAAAACTTCACAACTTTGGCCATTTCATTTGGGAAAAGTCTTCTATATGTCAAGAGGATCCTAGATACCAATTTTCATGAAAAAATTCCATGTGGAAGTCAATAAATGCTTCAGTTGCTTGCAGATGAGGTAATCGGTCAACTGTGCCCTTAAAAAGTCAACTGTGTGATTTCAAGGGGTCCAACCAACTTTTTTTGGCCAAGGGGTGTCCTTACAATGTTATAAGAGGTTTGTAATGTTCAAATATTAAGAATCACAGAGATTTGAGGCATTTTGAAAAAATGGTACAAAGTTGGTTTTTGGAAATTTCCAATTTTGGCAACTTTTGCCCTAATTTTCAAGTGAGCTTAACATGATCAAAAATTCTCCAAATGGACCAAAGTCAAACATGAAAGTTGGATATTAAGGGCTCCCATTTTAAAAAAGTACAAGTACATTTTAATGGGATTTATGGTTTTTCCCAGAAGCCCTTCGAAAAATTGGATGAAATTAGGGCAAAACCAAAATTCCATGCATGCAACCAAAGCCAATTGTCATGAAACTTATTTTCAAGGCTTGGAATGGATCAATTATGTGTCCAATGTTAAAATACATTTCATTTGGCACACTTTGCTCAAGAGAAACTCCTATTTTCGTGCCAAGCAAGTTTGTTGTTCAAAAAGTGGATATTTTGCAAAATCATGAGGAAAGTGTGATAACCTCAATCCAAGGGCCAGGACTTGTTGTATTATGATCAAGGGTTGGATTTGAATTGCCCATGTGCTGAGAGGCCAAGCAAAGCATGAGGAGTGCATGCTTCCCTCACAATTTGCAAAATTTGCAAATTCACCAATTTCTCACCATCCACACGTGTAAATCACACAATTCTTTCAGCATGGGATTTTGAGGTCATACTTAAGAAGCTAGGGTTTCAGAATTGGAAAGCTCTCTCTCATTCTCTCATTTCCAAGTTTATGCACAACTTGCATTTTCTCTCATTTCTCATCACACACTTGCTCAATCTCAAAACAAATTGTGGATTCTTGATCAGTGCAAGCTAAGGATCATTAATCACACCATCATTCAAGCTCTCTCTCAAGTTCAACAACCTTGCCATTTCAGGGAAGGTGTGGGAAAAGCTTCAAATCCAGCCACATTCAATTATTTAGATGCATTTATTTTGCATCTAGAGTGAAGTAGGAGTGAATTTCATCCATTATCTGGTCTTCTAACACCTTGAATCAAGATCTGCAACTCAGGTATGGTTCTAAATCTCAAGATCTGAAAATGAAATTGATTAGGTGTTTTGTGATCTTTGACGTGCACTGAGCATTCTGCAACTTGTAGTTTTGAAAATGGTGCATTGTAGTATGAGATATTTGGATTTCAGTTTTCATGGTCATACTTGTTTCTCTTCGATATGTTTGATCCTTTGAGTTTTAGCCAATTTCAGTGTCATTTTCATGATCAGCATAGTTTAATTAGTTGTTCTGGAGCATTTGGTTTATTTTAGTGAGGTTTTGTTCATCTGTTATGAATTCCGGTGCTGGAGCCCTAGCTCCGGTCACCGGAAACTGCTTGTGCCTGCGCTAGGGTTTCAGGAGGTTGAAGATGAACCTCAACCCTCAGATCTTGCTTCTCCATGGTCCAGATGTTGCCACGCGTTTCATACCCCCTCCTCCTTCTCACGTGAATTTTATATTCTGTTTTAATCTTACATGTTTCGCATACCACGCTAGTTACCATGAGTCCTTCATTCACATCTCACCAAGGCTCCACGTCATTTAATGAGATTGTGTACAATGCGCGTCAGATCAATCCATTGGCTGTGTTATTTTCCAACTTATTCCATGAATTTCCACCATATAAGTCATGCACATGCGCAGTCCAATGGGCCTCTGGTTGCTATTCACACCCTCAGTTTCTTAAGCCCAAACAATTTGAACGTAATACCCTTGCTTCCTACACCCCCAGCCCAATTCTTCATATTTTAATTTCTTTTTTCCATTTTGGTCTTTATTTATATAAAATAGTTCCAGTCATTAAACAATTCCCAAAAAATTCTTGAGTCTTCTTTTAAGTTTCTTTTATTTTTCTATATTTTTATTTTCCATTTTTCCTAATTTCCACGTGTCATATTAATCCCTTATTTCAATTAACTTCTTTTTAATCCTTTTTTGAGTACAATGTCTTGTCCAATTTCCCTAGGGTTCATTATTTTGAGTTTTGCGTTCATTATTTTTATTCTGGATTCCTAAGATGATGTAGTTCTTGTGTGATTTTCCCCCTGATTTTTAGAAATTTATTCCTTGGGTCTTGGTCCTTTGACTTGTGTTGGAAGTTATCAACCCTAGTTTTTGTTCTTGCCTCCATTTGACCTAGTTTGCTTCTGAATTTTTCCAAATCCTTTTGGTGACTTGTTATATCATGTTTCAGGATCATTTGACTTAAGTTGTGGAATTTTTAGATGCTTAGTTGATTTAATTTGAGTTTTGTCTTGAACGTCCCATTTTGCTTCCATTTGATCACTAGGTCTCTTATAAGCTTAGAAGGGCACTTGTGCCAACTTCTTCTTCTCATTTGGGGTCTCTTTGGGGTATGGGAACCTTCCTGGTCTTGACTTAGGGTTTGAGTCTTAGAAATTTTTGTGTTTGCTTCCTTTTTAAGTCCTTTCATTTCTTAAGTGTATTCACTTCATCTTCTTTACTTCTTTCACTTCATTATGTGATTGTTTGGTCTTATGTGGCTCTTCTCTTCATCTTGTAGGCTTCTTAATCTCTTCTTTACCTTGTTTTGGTTCTGGTTGTGTACATTGAGTCCATTTTTGTGCATCTTTTCCTTGCACCTTTCTTAGGTTTGCATGTGTTTGTTATTTGTTCCATCTTGTCTCATTATTTGCTTGCATACTTCTTTCCTCATTCTTGTGAGTTGCATTTGCGTTGAGCATGTGTACATATCATTTCACTTCTGTTTGTATGATGTTGGCATGTTATTATGTTCATTTCATTTCACTTGTATGCATGTTACTAACCTTGCAGGGGCTATGGTAAGTGTGAGGTGTGGAAGTGAGTTCCACATCTCCAAATCTCATCTTCTTCTTCTTATTTATTTATTGACTAACCCTTTGATTGTTGGGCCTAGGCCTTTCTCATCTATTCTTCTTCTTCTCTTCTTCTTTCTTCCTTAGGATAGAAACCACACTAACCTTAGGATATCCATGCATGATAACACTTAGGATTCTTTAGTCCCCCACTTAGATTTTTACCTTTGTGATCCTCTTGGTTTCTTTTCTCTTCTCATCTCATAACCTTAAAGAAAACACTTAATAAAGTTTGAAGTAATACCTTGAGCAATAGCCTTATTCCATGAGGTATGCTTGTAGTCTTCCCATCTTGGGATAGTTCAAGTTTACCTTGTGATGCACAAGTCTGATCAAGGTATCTTCTTCACCAAGAAAAGCATGAAAAACACTTCTTCACTGTAAATACCAAAAACACTTAATAATTTAATGAGTTAGTGAGCTTAGGCCCTAATCTTTGGGTTCAAGTTTTGGGGATCTTCTCCTTACTTGAGTGTGCTTGTTCTGTTATTCCATCTTGGAATTGAGTGACAAGTGCACATTCCATGGAAAAGAGCTTGAGTGCACTTCCTTGTGACACACTCGTAAAAAGCTTCATAAAAAACACAAACAAACAATAAGCGTCTTTCCTTCGGGAATTCTTTTCTCATCTCCTTCGCTCCGTACGCGAACTTGCTCCTACTTGTCATTTTGCAAGACGGTTACACACTCGTCGTCCGAGTCTGCAACACCTGAGCAATGGCGTAGGTAGTTCAAGCCTTAATTCACAAGCAATTTCCTTGTTACCCCTAGTTAGGGGAACTACGGCGTCTCTGATCCTCATTATCCTGATGAGGTACGTAGGCAGCGGGGTAGGGCCCGTTCGAGCACAATCTTTATTTTCCCTACATTTTTTCTCTTTGTTTTCTCATTCAGTTCTTTTCCAGTTCCAGTTTCTTTTCATTTTCATTTCTTTGCAGCAGCTTTCATCCCCTCACCCTTTGAAACAGTTTCTTTTGCAAGCGTGGATCCCGTCGGGTACGGCGGATGATCTGGGTGCTAATACCTTCCCAGGTCGTAACCGACTCCCGAACTCAGTCTCTTTGGTTCGTAGGACCTGTGTCCTTCCTCTTCTTTATTCTGTTTTGTGCAGCATTACCATTCCCTTTCTTCGGGATAAAAATGCCTGGCTGACGACTCTTCTCTTTTATTTTTCCGCGCCACTTTCACGTTTATACCAGGATGAAAATCCGGGGAGCGACAGCTGGCGACTCTGCTGGGGACCGAACCCAAAATCTCTGGTTCCCCTGTGAGTCTCTCCTAGCGCTTGTTTGTTTTTGTTTCATTGGGTAATGTTTGTTTGCTGTGGCTTGTTGTATTTTATTGTTGTTTATTTACAGCTTTATTTACAGTTTTCAGTATTTATTTTCTGCATCATGTATATATACTGGACTGTCTGGACTGGTTTTCTGTTTGGTGGGATGGGTGTTACTGTGTCTGAGAGATGAGCTCATTACCACGGCTCGGGTGCACCTTAGGACTTATAGTGGTTCCACTTTGGCCTCATGAGATCTTGTCATGGGGGTAGTAGTGAGTTCCACGCCCAGATTTGCGATTGTCTTGGAAATGTCTTGATTTGGGGATCTTCCTCTCTCATTTCATAACCTTGACAATTATGTGCAGCTGGGGACCGATCATTGAGAACCTTGTGGAAATATCCCTCTTTAGTGATGACAGTGGCAGACCACATTGTGTGGCAAACCCATTCGCATCCGAGGGCCCACTTGGGACTTACATAGGATGACCTTGTTTCCCGGACTCAACCGAGGCCTCCCTACGTAGTATATAATGCCAAACCGATTACCTGATTTGGTCATGAGCCATTTCTCGGAGATGGTGACAGTATTATTGCTATTCGGCTTTGAGAGTCCGTGATGTCTGACCCGGAGCCTACCAGTGAGATTGGGAAGGGGTTTACAGGTGTGCAGGAACCCTTGGCCTTTACATACACCCATTATCAGTGGTCCTATGATTATGATTTCTGGATCTATGTTCCTATGGCTCTGGTATTCTGGTTTTCTTGGTACTGTGGTTCTGAGACTTCTATCAGAGAATTGTGATTATTTCTATCAGAGAGAGTTGTGACTCAGAGGACTTTTGGTTTACCAGTTGATCAGAGGGCCCTTGTGTTCAGTGTCCAGTATCCAGATGGTCCCAGTTGATCATATGCCTGCATTGCATTGCATCTGCATCATTCTTGCATTAACTGTTTATGTTTCCATTTTTCAGGTCATTGTTCATCATCAGCTCCCAGTTCTGGTAAATCTTATCTCCATGGCAGAAATCAGAAGAGTTCCAAGGAAAAAGAATGTGCACTATACTTTTCTTCAGCCTGAAGTTAGAGGTGTTCAGAAGTTAGCAGGTCTGATGAATGACCAAGTCTTGGGCAATTTCAGGAAAAGATATGGGCAGACACTGAAGTTTGTGGACAAGCCCACTGCAGACCAGAAGGACAGTTTGCATACCTTGTTGCAGTTTTATGATCCTCTACTGCGTTGCTTTGTGTTTCCAGGTTACATCTTAGCTCCTACATTGGAAGAGATCTCCAGCATGCTGAATGTTCCAGTCAGAGAGACCTGTCCACTCTATGGGTCTGAGGTTGTGCTTAAAGAAGAAGACATAGCCAAAGTTTGTTGTTTGCCAGCTGCTACAGTCAAGAGGGCTCTGAAAGAGAGTGAAGGCAAAGGACTCCCTTGGAGTGTGCTCATACCAGAGGCAGAGAGATATGCTGCAGAGGGTAATTGGAATGACTTTGGTGCTTTGCTAGCTTTGATGGTGTATGGGTCCAGCTTGTTCCCAGGAGAGAAGGAATTTGTAAGCTTGAAAGTGATTTCTATCTTTGCCAAAGGCAATCTAGTGCCTACTCTTTTGGGTGACTTCTACTACACTATGCATTACAGAAATGAGAAGGGTAGGGGTGGTCCAGTAGTCTGCTGTGCTCCTTTGTTTGCTGAGTGGTTTGCCAGACAACTGCTAAAATCAGGTGCCTTCAAGGAGATGAGGGATGAGTGGAGATGGTCAAGAAGACTGATGGGTTTAACTGCTGAAGATATTGCCTGGGGATATGACATAGATTTGCTAGGTAAAGAATTGCTAATCAGTTGTGGAAGGTTTACTGGAGTACCTTTGCTGGGAAGGAAAGGTGTCATCAGTTATTATCCAACACTAGCCAGGAAACAGTTTGGCTACCCTTTGAGAGATCCTCCACAGATGGAAGAGTTTGCTGAGTCTTTGTACTTTCCTGTGGAAGGAAACAAGGAGTAGGTATTGCAAGCAGTCCAAGCTTGGGCTCACAGGATAAGGAAGGGTAAGAAAGACTTTGGTAGAGTTGATCCCAAGATGTATCCACCATTTGCAGCATGGTTGCAAAGACATGTAGAAGAAGTTCTCATGCCTTTCTCAATTGAAGCTCCACTTTATCCCAGGGAAGTGCCAAGTCAGAGTAGTACTGTCTCCCTCGAAGAGTACAAGAAATTGGAAGCTCAGCTGCATGAAGTTAGAGTGGAGAATGCTGAAATGGTAAGCCTGTACCATCTTGCCAACAGGGCCAAGAATGAAGCAGAAGGGAAGTTGCTGAAGATCCAAGCCTCCTTGGAAGCCAAAGAGAAGGACTTTGCGGGAAGGGAAGCTCACTTTCACAGGTTGGGTCTGATGGAGGCCAAAAGAGAAGCTGAACGCAAAAAGACTTTGAAGACTCTCAAGGAAGCTCAACAATCCATTGTTTGGTTGCAAGGCCAAAGGGAGGAAGAGCAAAAGAAGTTCAGAGAGAAAGAATAGTTCTTTGAAGTGCAAATGGCCTTCAAGAAGGAAGAGGTGGAACAGGTCCACACCATCCGGAGGGAAAAGACTCAGTAGTTAGCACAAAGCCAGTTAGCCTTGGAGGAAGCAAGGAAAGAGATTGAAGAGCTCAAGCTGAGAGCGGGTGTCAAGAAGAGCAGAGCAGAGGTGGCAGAGCCTAGGTCCTTAGTTTAGTTTATTTTTCAGACTACCTACAGACTTGTTGTAGGAGTCTTGCTTTTTTGTTTGTCTTTTATTCATGTAATGGCTTGTAACCCTTCGGGGAATATTTCTGTTTGTATTCTGACTTTTGGGTCGACAGTGGTTTGTCCATGATACAGTGTTAATATGCAAGTTATCTTTTCTGAATGTGCAAGACTCGTTTGTCTGATACTGCTAATGTCTGAACACTCATCAAAGAGAAAGTTTGAAAGCTAATACTCAAAGTGTCTGTCTGGAGTAAATGCCAGAACTGGGGCATTGCAAATGCTTAAAACTTGGGAACATGAATAGTTACATTGCATTGCATATAACCTGTTTGTTTGTTTTGCAGGTAGTGCTTCGGTTGCTAATGTGTTTTGTGTTTCAGGAACTATAGCTCCCAGAAAAGTTCGGGAACAGTCAGTCGCACACAGATATCCAAAAAAGGTTAACAGAGAGAGAATCATGGACCAGATGCAAGCTGACTTAGCTGACCTGAGGCTAAGGATGGATAACTTCATGACTCTGATGGCAGGCATGGGTCAGAATCAAGAGCGTCTGCGGGAATTGGTTGAGAATCAAGCCAGGAATAACACTGCTGCTGCTGCTGCTGATAATCGTAACAGTGCAGGCGCACGTCAAGTGGAAATCCCTGTAACACAGCCAGGGGTGACTATAATCAATGATGGGTTGAATAATGTGCAAATGGATAACCAGGACGAACAGTTCACTCTGCTGGACGAAGCTGAAGGTCAGGGGGCTGAGATGAACAGGAAGTTCGAGGAGATGGCAGAACAAATCAAGGCTATTCAATCCCAGAGTTCTTTGGGATTCGACATAACAGACTTGGGCTTGGTTCCAGGGGTTAGAATCCCTTACAAGTTCAAAGTTCCAACTTTTGAGAAATACAATGGCACTGCATGCCCAAAGACCCATCTTCAGTCCTTCGTAGGAAGGATCGCTGCTCACACCGATGATGAAAAACTCTGGATGTACTATTTCCAAGACAGCTTGGTTGGAGCTTCTCTGGAATGGTATATGAAGCTTAGCAGAGTCAACATAAAGAGCTGGAAAGACCTGGCAGAAGCTTTTGTGAGACAATATCAATATAATTTGGACATGGCTCCAAATCGAACGCAATTGTAGCATATGTCTCAGACTGCTAAGGAGGGTTTCAAAGAATATGCTCAGAGGTGGCGTCAGCTTGCTGCCAGAGTGCAACCACCGCTGCTGGAGAACGAGATGGCTGACATGTTTATGGGGACTCTGCAAGGTGTGTTTCTTGAAAGATTGGCGTCCAGTTCTGCCACCAAATTAAATGACATTGTAATTGCTGGAGAGAGGGTTGAGACCTTGTGGAAGATGGGAAAGATCCAAGATACAAGTGCTAGCAACTCTAATGGAGCAAGGAAAGCTTTCAGTGGACCTCCAAGGAGAAGGGAGGGTGAGACAAATGATGTGTTTGGCCGAGGTTATAGAAGACCATACGAGCATGTGGCAGCAGTCACAATTCCTTCTAATCCAGTGCAACAGATGCAACCTCAACAACAACAACAACAACAGCCACAAAGAACCAACTATTAACAGAGACCTTATCATCCAAGGTAAACTCGCCCGGCTAATAGGGTGCTTGAGGCCATCCCCATGACTTATGCTGCTTTGCTACCAAGACTGCTAGATCTGAATCTGATTCAATTGAGAACTTTGGCACCACCACCTCCTGGAGAGCTTCCAGTGGGTTATGATGTCAATGCAAGATGCGTTTTCCACTCAGGGGCACCCGGGAACTCGACTGAGAAGTGCAGGGTGCTACATCACAAGGTTCAAGATCTGATAGACTCTAAAGCGATTAACTTCACACCACCGCCGAATGTTACTTCGAACCCTATTCCGAATCATGGAGGGGCTAGAATCCATGCTGTTTATAGTGGTGAGAAGTTAAGTCTGATGCTGAGTATTGAAGAAGTGAAGACTCCTTTGTTGGTAGTGAAAGAGAGGTTGCTAAATGGTCAAGTGTTTCCGGGTTGCAGTCCTGATTGCGAAGAATGTCTGAATGCTGTGAATGGATGTGAGAAGCTGAAGATGGGATTGCAGAGTTTGATTGATGATGGATCTTTGCAGTTCAACAAAGTTGGTACTAAAGTTGATGATGTGTCAACAATAACCATATTCTATGATGAAGCAGAGATGCCTGCCAGAAGAGAGCCTGTTACCATTTATGCTCCTGAGATTAGCCCTGTGACTATCACCGTGCCTGGGCCTGTTCCTTATACAGACGATAAAGCCATTCCTTGGAATTACGGCTCAGATGTATATGTGGCTGGACAGAAAGTAGAGAGCAAGTCTGTTGCTGTTGACCCGACTGTAGAGAATGTCGGAGGAGTTGGAGGCTTTACCAGAAATGGTCGTTTGTTTGCTCCCCCTGTGCTGAGAGGGGATCCTGAGGCTGAAGCTTCGTCAAAGGCCAAAGGAAAGCAAGCTGTGGTTGATGAGACAAATACTCCTGTTGCTGGACAGGGTACATTTGAAAAAGAGGTCGAGGAATTAATGCGCATTATTAAAAAGAGTGATTATAAGGTGGTCGAGCAGTTGAACCAGACACCTTCCGAGATATCCATTCTATCATTGCTGATGTGTTCTCCCGCACACAGAGAGGCCTTATTGAAAGTACTGCAGATGGCCTATGTTCCTCAAGAAATCACTGTCAATCAACTTGAAGCTGTAGTAGGCAGTGTTAATGCAAGCCACGGGTTGGGCTTTATAGACAGAGACCTCACGTCAGAGGGCCGAAACCACAACAAAGCATTACATATCACTATGGATTGCAAGGGTGCTGCGTTGTCACATGTTCTTGTAGATACAGGCTCCTCCCTTAATGTGCTTCCTAAGAAGGCATTAATGAAGCTCAATGTTGATGGTATAGTCCTGAGACCAAGTGATTTGATTGTCAAAGCTTTTGATGGGTCTAGAAGATCAGTTTTTGGAGAAGTTGAGTTGCCCGTCAAAATAGGTTCTCAAGTCTTCAAAAGTATCTTCTATGTCATTGACATTCAGCCTGCGTATAGCTGCTTGTTTGGACGCCCATGGATTCATGCTGTTGGAGCTGTAACTTCCACCATACATCAGAAGCTCAAATATGTGGTTGACGGCCAGGTCATCACAGTATGCGGAGAGGAAGACATCTTGGTAAGCCACTTGTCAACGTTCAAGTATGTAGAGATGGATGGAGAGATCCATGAGACTCTATGTCAAGCCTTCGAAGCAGTCAACGTCAGCATCTTGACCCCTGTAGAGAAGAGCAGTGAGAAGGAAGGTACCTCCATCCATTCCTACAAGCAGGCAAATGAAGTTGTTCAGTCAGGAAGTGCCCAAGGCTGGGGCAAATTGCTGGAGCTAGAAAAGAAAGACGACAAGTTTGGTTTGGGGTATCAGCCTGGTGGATCTACTCCAAGTGGTAAAGCCATTACCTTTACAAGCGCTGGATTGCTCGACCGCGACCAGATTTGTGTGACAAGGCAAGAGGGAGACAGTGATGGTGACTGGGACAACTGGATTCACCCGTGTGCGCCCGACGAGGAGTTGAAGAACTGGTCTGCTGAAGACATTGTCCAAGTTACCTGGCACTCAGAGTAATTCATTTTGTTTCCTTTTATTATCATACTGCATTGTCAAATCCAGCATTTTGCCCAAGATGCTAGGATCCATTGTATTGGGCCACCATGTTTTGTATGCATCTTATTTTACCATGAAATAAAAGGACATTTTCAGACAAATTGTGTTCTCTTTCTTTATTGTTAAAATTTTTCACAAAAAATATAAAAATGGAAATGTGTTTTTCCTTTTTGTTTTTGTGTTAGCGTCTCTTTTTCAAAATAAGCAAATTCTGAATAAGCACATCATCTGTGCAGTGTTGATCATCCGGATTCCATTGATAACGTTCCTGCTATGACTACGCATGACTTTGACAATCCTGTCTACCAAGCTGATGAAGGGGTTGAGGAAGACTGTGACCTCCCTGAAGAGTTGGTCAAATTGTTGAAACAAGAGGAACGGGTTATTCGGCCTCATCAAGAAGAAATTGAGATCATCAACATTGGCAGTGGAGATGTGAAGAAAGAAATCAAGATTAGGGCCAGTCTGCAGGCCGACGTCAAGAAAGAACTGATCAGTATGCTGCGAGAGTGTGTGGATATCTTTGCTTGGTCATATCAAGATATGCCAGGGTTGGATACCAACATCGTTGTGCATAAGCTACCTTTGAGAGAGGACTGTCCTCCTGTGAAACAAAAATTGAGAAGAACGCGTCCTGACATGGTGATGAAAATCAAAGAGGAGGTTCAGAAGCAATGGGATACCGGTTTCCTTGCTGTAACTAGTTACCCACCTTGGGTAGCTAACATTGTACCTGTACCAAAGAAGGACGGCAAGGTCCGGATGTGCGTTGACTACCGGGATTTGAATAGAGCGAGCCCAAAAGATGACTTTCCGTTGCCACACATTGACGTGTTGGTAGACAATACTGCTCAATTCTCGGTATTTTCCTTCATGGATGGTTTCTCCGGATATAATCAGATCAAGATGGCACCGGAAGACATGGAGAAGACAACGTTCACTACCCCGTGGGGTACATTCTGCTATAAGGTCATGCCCTTTGGTTTGAAGAACGCCGGGGCAACTTATCAACGGGCGATGGTCACATTGTTCCATGACATGATACACAAGGAGATTGAGTGTTATGTGGACGATATGATTGCTAAGTCCCGAGACGAAGAAAAGCATCTGGTCAACCTGAAGAATCTGTTTGATAGACTGATCAAATAAAAGCTGAGGTTGAATCCAAACAAGTGCACTTTCGGAGTGCGTTCCGGGAAACTGCTGGGTTTCATTGTTAGTCAGAGTGGAATTGAGGTAGATCCTGCCAAGGTAAAAGCTATTCAAGATATGCCTGCACCGAGAACAGAAAAAGAGGTGCGCGGGTTTTTAGGGAGGTTGAACTACATTTCTCGGTTCATATCTCATCTAACTGCCACGTGCGAACCAATATTCAAATTGCTAAGAAAAGAGCAAACGGTCAGGTGGAACGATGACTTCCAAAGAGCTTTCGACAAAATAAAAGAATATTTGCAGGAACCTCCAATTCTAATTCTTCCCGTGGAAGGAAGACCTCTAATCATGTACTTGACCGTACTAGAAGGGCCAATGGGGTGTGTTCTAGGCCAACATGACGAGTCTGGTCGAAAAGAGTACGCTATTTATTACCTTAGCAAAACGTTTACCGACTGTGAATCCCGTTACTCACTGCTCGAGAAAACTTGCTGCGCTTTGGTATGGGTTGCTCGCCGACTGAGGCAGTACATGTTGACTCATACCACACTGCTCATTTCCAAAATGGATCCTGTCAAGTACATTTTTGAGAAACCAGTGTTGACCGGAAGGGTTGCTAGGTGGAAAATGTTCTTAACTGAATATGACATCCAGTATACTTCTCAGAAAGCCATCAAGGGAAGTGTATTATCAGATTATCTTGCACAACAACCTCTTGAAGATGATTATCAAACAATGAAGTTTGATTTCCCTGATGAGGACATCATGTACCTCAAAGCAAACGATTGTGAGGAACCACTTCCGGAGGTGGGGCCTGACCCTGAATCCAAATGGAAGTTGATGTTTGATGGGGCCGTCAATATCAATGGACGTGGAGTTGGTGCCGTTCTTATCACTCCCGAAGGTGTTCACTTTCCCTTCGCTGCCAGAATTACTTTTGGCTGCACCAACAATGAGGCGGAATACGAGGCATGTATAATGGGAATAGAGGAGGCTATTAATCTTCAGATTAAGAACCTCGATATATTCAGAGATTCAGCCCTCGTTATTAACCAAGTTACCGGTAAGTGGTATACGCATCAAGAACATCTAATTCCATATAGGGATTATGCTAGAAAACTGTTGAAGTTCTTCACAACAGTTAAGCTTCAATACATACCACGTGATGAAAATCAGTTTGCCGACGCATTGGCCACTCTTTCTTCGTCTATCAAAGTCTTGTGTTGGAATTATGTACCCAGAATTGATATATCCAGGCTTGACGCTCCAGCTCATGCCTTCTCTGTAGACGCTGTGTCTGACGAGAAACCTTGGTATTTTGATATCAAGCTATTCCTGGAAATGCTAGAATACCCAGCTGGGGCATCTTCTAATGACAAGAAGACCTTAAGGCGACTTGCTTCTAGCTTCTTCTTGAATACAGATGGGGTTTTGTACAAGAGAAACTTTGACATGGTCTTGCTCAGATGCGTAGATAGACACAAAGCAAGCCTGTTAATGCAGGAAGTCCACGAGGGATCTTTCGGTACTCATGCAGGAGGGCATGCTATGGCTAAGAAATTGCTGAGATCAGGGTATTACTGGATGACAATGGATGCAGACTGTTGTTCATTCGCTCGTAAGTGCCACAAGTGCCAGATATATGCAGACAAAATGCATGTTCCTCCTAGCCCACTCAACGTCATGTCATCTCCTTGGCCCTTTTCTATGTGGGGAATTGACATGATCGGGAAGATAGAGTCTACTGCTTCAAATGGTCATCGCTTCATCCTGGTCGCGATTGATTACTTCACCAAATGGGTGGAAGCAGCATCTTATGCCAACGTCACTCGTCAAGTGGTGGCTAGATTTCTGAAAAGGGACATCATATGCAGATACGGAGTGCCCGAAAGGATCATTACTGACAATGGTTCTAATCTCAACAACAAGATGATGGTAGACTTGTGTCGGGACTTCAAGATACAGCATCATAATTCTTCCCCTTACCGACCAAAGATGAATGGTGCGGTTGAGGCAGCAAACAAGAATATCAAGAAGATTGTGCAAATAATGGTTGTCACTTACAAAGATTGGCATGAGATGTTACCATTTGCGTTGCATGGGTACCGAACGTCAGTTAGGACGTCAACTAGGGCAACTTCATTCTCTCTGGTATATGGTATGGAAGTAGTCCTGCCTGTTGAAGTAGAGATTCCTTCATTGCATGTGATGATGGATGTGAAGCTTGATGAGGCTGAATGGGTGTGTGCTCGTTACAATCAGCTATGTCTAATTGAGGAAAAGAGATTAGCGGCTATCTGTCATGGTCAGCTTTATCAGAGGATAATGAAGCGAGCATTCGACCAATGAGTACGTACTCGAGAGTATCAAGTGGGAGAACTTGTGCTGAAAAGGATCATTCCTCCAGGTTCAGATCACAGGGGCAAGTGGACCCCAAACTACGAAGGACCATTCATAGTGAAGAAAGTCTTCTCAGGAGGAGCACTGATGCTCACCACTATGGATGGAGATGACTTCCAGTCCCCTGTTAACTCGGACGCAGTTAAAAAATACTTCGCATAAAGAGACCCGCTGGACACAAAAATAGAATTAAAGTCCAGGCAAAAAAGGGCATCCCGGCGAGCTAAAAACAGAATAAAAAGCTCGGGCAAAAGTTAGGGAAATAAAAAAAAAGGTACACCCGCTGAGTTGAAAAGCCGCATTGGACAGCTCAGGCAAAAAAGGGTATCCCGGTGGATTGAAAACCCGAAAGGGCGATCCACGTAAAACAAGGGAATAAGCGAACAACTGCGATCCGAGTAATCTGAACCACGTCACTGTTTCGTACAACTTGACAATATCAGAAGGATAGGAAACAGTCCCCTCATCCTCCCAGAAATCAAAGCAAAATGGAGAGTCTTGAAGACATGTCGGTCATAGCAGAAATGGAACTCATTTGGATGTCGTGTCCATTGCCATTAGGATAGTTTCTTTTCTCAATTTTTATGGTGACTACCTCTTTCCAGGTGGTTGCTTCTTGATGTAAAGTCTTTGCCTATTCAGAGGCCTTCCAATAAAAAGAATATTCAGTCAAAAAGTTGTGTTGTGTTTATTTTTGTTTGCAAAATGTCCTGAATTTTTGGCAAAAATAGCATTGCTTTTAAACATGGTGATGATTTGAAAGAAAATGACATGCAGGGAAACATGTGAAACTCTATTTGAGTGTCGGGTGACTATGGATGAACATATCATACCATGCAAATCCCTGGGGCACACTTGTGTTTTCTTTTGTTGCAGGTTGCAGGATGGCGTCACATTCTCCCAAGTAGGTTGTTTCTCCTCAGGAGGGACACTTTGCAATTCCTATCTCCAGCAGAAGTTTCTCCAGCTAAGCCTTGGAAAGAAGCCCAAGCAGTTTATTATTCCCCCAGTGGAGTATGCCCAGTAGGAAGCTGAGTGTTTGATTTCCCCACAGAGTTAGAATTGTCAGAATTCTATCCCCAGCAAGGGTCACAGCCAGAGCTTGAATCAACAAATGCTCTCTCCAGCCAGAGTATTTTTGAAGCATCTTGCCCAGCCAAGTCTGAAGATGATCTTTCCTCACAGAGTTCATATTTGATTTTCACTCCCGTCAGTGAAATGTTCCCCAGCGAAGTTGCCAATTTATTTTTGGTCAATATGATGATACAGTCAGGTATTCATCACTTTAGTCAGAGTTAGGTGTCCAGGCCTCTTGACTTGTCTTCCCCTGCAGAGTTGTAACTCAGGGAGCCAATAAAGTGTTTGTTTGTTGCTCGTCTGCAATCTCCAGCACTCGTCTTTGTTATCACTTTTTTTGTTTCTCATCTGCAATCTTCAACACTCGTCTGTGTTTATACTGTATTGCTGTTCGTCTGCATCTTTCAACACCCGTCTGTGTTATCTCTTTGGTATTGCTCGTTTTCTCTCCCCAACAGTGGTCAATGATTACCTTTGATATTGCTCGTCCGCAATTCTCAACACTCGTCTGTGTTTAATACTTGACATTTTTGCTGTTGCTCGGCTGCAATTTCCATCACTCGTCTGTGCTTTGAAGTGTAATGTTTCTGTTTGCTCGTCTGCAACTCTCAACACTCGTCTGTGTTTGACATTTGACATTTGATGTTGCTCGTCTACAATTTTCAACACTCGTCTGTGTTTAACATCTGATATTTGATGTCGCTCGTCTGCACTTGCCAATACTCGTCTGTGTTTGGTGTATGAATACTTTGGTGGTTGCTCGTCCGCATTCTCCAGCACTCGTCTGTGTTGTTTATCTGTTTGAAGCTCATCTGCTTTGTTTGGATACTCGTCTGTATCATTCTCCAGTACTCGTCTGTGTTGTTTATCTGTTTGAAGCTCGTCTGCTTTGTTTGGGTACTCGTCTGTATCATCCCCAACACTCGTCTGTGTTAGCTTATATCTGTTTGTGAGGATTTTCTGTTTATCCTGGTAGTCTTCTGTTGCTACTCCAAATGCTCGTCTGTGTTTGAATTTCTGGTATTCGTCTGTACCAGTGGCTGATAATCGTCTGTATCATTGCTTGAAGTGCTCGTTTGTGTTTCTTAGATCATCGTCTGATACTCATCTGTATCATTGACTGTTGGCACTCGTCTGTGTTATCTTGATGATCATCCAATACTCGTCTGTATTGAAGAGGTTTAAAATCCTAACAGTGGGAATTAATGTCAAAATGGTTACCGGTCCTGGCGTAACAGGTATATCCGAAGGAGGCTCGTCTGTCTCAGGCACCACTTATTATTGCTGCACCTGGCGTAACAGGTTTGCTCAGAAGACTCGTCTGTCTTACACCATATATCCACGGATAATATATGAAGAAGGTTCGTCTACCTTGTTTATGCATGTTTATCCCACAGACTTTAGTGCATCCCAGTCCTGGCGTAATAGGTATATCCGAAGGAGATTCGTCTGTCTCAAGTCATATGTTCTTGCAGTGTTTGAGGACTCGTATGTCCAGCTCCTGGCGTCACAGGATTATTGAAGAAGACTCGTCTGTCAAAGTACTTTTGTTCCAGATATCAGTTTCAACTTGGAAGGAGCTCGTCTGCTTTTTCTCTCCGTGCAGTCACCAAAGCGTCATTTGGTTGGGTTTATATCCCAGTTTTGCATTCTTCGTCAGAGTGCGAATTTCCGGTCTTCTTGGTATTCAACCACCGTTTATCTTGAACGGTCAATAGCCCGTGCTACCGTCCTTTTCAGATTAACAGTTGTTTGAATAGGGGCAACTGTAACACCCCAAATTTTCCCTCTTCATTTTAAGCATCATATCACATCATATTCATTATGAACATACCATTTTCTTAGCATCCTAGCATGGAAAGATGAGGCATAACATTCTTCATGTCCTAGCATCAAACATATGGTCATCTGTGGAGGTTCTTGAGGCATCACAAGCCATGACAAGGGTCCCAATGGTTTTATATAAGTCCTATGAGGGGTCTACATTGCATTTACAAGATCAAGTCCATTTGCAAAAGCTTAGAGGGTTGCATGATCACCAGAGGTCTCAGGACAGGGCAAAGCTCCTACACAAGGCACCTAAACTAGGGTTTGAGATTCAAGCATCAAAACTTCACAACTTTGGCCATTTCATTTGGTTAAAGTCTTCTATATGTCAATAGGATCCTAGGTACCAATTTTCGTGAAAAAATTCCATGTGGAAGTCAAGAAATGCTTCAGTTGCTTGCAGATGAAGTAATTGGTCAACTGTGCCCTTAAAAAGTCAACTGTGTGATTTCAAGGGGTCCAACCAACTTTTTTTGCCCAAGGGGTGTCCTTAGAATTTTACAAGAGGTTTGGAATGTTGAAAGATCAAGAATCATGGAGATTTGAGGCTTTTTGCAAAAATGGTACAAAGTTGGTTTTTGGAAATTTCCAATTTTGGCAACTTTTGCCCTAATTTTCAAGTGAGCTTAACATGATCAAAAATTCTCCAAATGAACCAAAGTCAAACATGAAAGTTGGAGATTAAGGGCTCCCATTTTCAAAAAGTACAAGTACATTTTCATGGGATTTATGGTTTGTCCTAGAAGCCCTTCGAAAAATTGGATGAAATTAGGGCAAAACCAAAATTCCATGCATGCAACCAAAGCCAATTGTCATGAAACTTATTTTCAAGGCTTGGAATGGATCAATTATGTGTCCAATGTTTAATACATTGCATTTGGCACACTTTGCTCAAGAGAAATTCCCATTTTCGTGCCAAGCAAGTTTGTTGTTCAAAAAGTGGATATTTTGCAAAATCATGAGGAAAGTGTGATAACCTCAATCCAAGGGCCAGGACTTGTTGTATTATGATCAAGGGTTGGATTTGCATTGCCCATGTGCTGAGAGGCCAAGCAAAGCATGAGGAGTGCATGCTTCCCTCACAATTTGAAAAATTTTCAAATTCACCAATTTCAGACCATCCACACGTGCAAATCACACAATTCTTTCAGCATGGGATTGTGAGGTCATACTTAAGAAGCTAGGGTGTCAGAATTGGAAAGCTCTCTCTCATTCTCTCATTTCCAAGTTTATGCACAACTTGCATTTTCTCTCATTTCTCATCACACACTTGCTCAATCTCAAAACAAATTGTGGATTCTTGATCAGTGCAAGCTAAGGATCATTAATCACACCATCATTCAAGCTCTCTCTCAAGTTCAACAACCTTGCCATTTCAGGGTAGGTGTGGGCAAAGCTTCAAATCCAGCCACATTCAAGGCTTTAGATGCATTTATTTTGCATCTAGAGTGAAGTAGGAGTGAATTTCATCCATTATCTGGTCTTCTAACACCTTGAATCAAGATCTACAACTCAGGTATGGTTCTAAATCTCAAGATCTGAAAATGAAATTGATTAGGTGTTTTGTGATCTTTGATGTGCACTGAGCATTCTGCAACTTGTAGTTTTAAAAATGGTGCATTGTAGTATGATATATTTGGATTTCAGTTTTCATGGTCATACTTGTTTCTCTTCGATCTGTTTGATCCTTTGAGTTTTAGCCAATTTCAGTGTCATTTTCATGATCAACATAGTTTAATTAGTTGTTCTGGAGCATTTGGTTTATTTTAGTGAGGTTTTGTTCATCTGTTATGAATTCCGGTGCCGGAGCCCTAGCTCCGGTCACCGGAAACTGCTTGTGCCTGCGCTAGGGTTTCAGGAGGTTGAAGATGAACCTCAACCCTCAGATCTTGCTTCTCCATGGTCCAGATGTTGCCACGCGTTTCAGACCCCCTCCTCCTTCTCACATGAATTTTATATTCTGTTTTAATGTTACATGTTTCACATACCATGATAGTTACCATGAGTCCTCCATTCACATCTCACCAAGGCTCCACGTCATTTAATGAGCTTGTGTACAATGCGCGTCAGATCAATCCATTGGCTGTGTTATTTTCCAACTTATTCCATTAATTTCCACCATATAAGTCATGCACATGCGCAGACCAATGGGCCTCTGGTTGCTATTCACACCCTCAGTTTCTTAAGCCCAAACAATTTGAATGTAATACCCTTGCTTCCTACACCCCCAGCCCAATTCTTCATATTTTAATTTCTTTTCTTTATTTCTTTTTTCCATTTTGGTCTTTATTTATATAAAATAGTTCCAGTCATTAAAAAATTCCCAAAAAATTCTTGAGTCTTCTTTTAAGTTTCTTTTATTTTTCTATATTTTTATTTTACATTTTTCCTAATTTCCACGTGTCATATTAATCCCTTATTTCAATTAACTTCTTTTTAATCCTTTTTTGAGTACACTGTCTTGTCCAATTTCCCTAGGGATTATTATTTTGATTTTTGTGTTCATTCTTTTTGCTCTGGATTTCTAAGATGATATAGTTCTTGTGTGAGTTTTCCCCTGATTTTTAGAAATTTATTCCTTGGGTCTTGGTCCTTTGACTTGTGTTGGAAGTTATTAACCCTAGTTTGTGTTCTTGCCTCCATTTGACCTAGTTTGCTTCTGAATTTTTCCCAATCCTTTTGGTGTCTTGTTATATCGTATTTGTGGATCATTTGACTTAATTTGTGGAATTTTTAGATGCTTGGTTGATTTAATTTGAATTTTGTCTTGAACCTTGTCCCATTTTGCTTCCATTTGATCACTAGGTCTCTTATAAGCTTAGAAGGGCACTTGTGCCAACTTCTTCTTCTCATTTGGGGTCTCTTTGTGGTATGGGAACCTTCCTGGTCTTGACTTAGGGTTTGAGTCTTAGAAATTTTTGTGTTTTCTTCCTTTTTAAGTCCTTTCATTTCTTAAGTGTATTCACTTCATCTTCTTTACTTCTTTCACTTCATTATGTGATTGTTTGGTCTTGTGTGGCTCTTCTCTTCATCTTGTTAGCTTCTAGAGATCTTCTTTACAATGTTTTGGTTCTGGTTGTGTGCATTGAGTCCATGTTTGTGCATCTTTTCCTTGCACCTTTCTTAGGTTTGCATGTGTTTGTCATTTGTTCCATCTTGCCTCATAATTTGCTTGCATACTTCTTTCCTCATTCTTGTGAGTTGCATTTGCGTTGAGCATGTGTACATATCATTTCACTTCTGTTTGTATGATGTTGGCATGTTATTATGTTCATTTCATTTCACTTGTATGTGTCGCTCCCCAGATTTCCATCCTGGTACAAACGCGAAAGTGGCGCGGAAGAAGAATAGAGTCGCCAGCCAGGCATTTTTATCCCGAAGAAAGGGAATGGTAATGCTTCACAAACTAGAAGAAAGAAAGAGGAAGGACACGGGTCCTGCGAACCAAAGAGACTGAGCTCGGGAGTCGGTTACGACATGGGAAGGTATTAGCACCCAGATCGTCCGCCGTACCCGACGGGATCCACGCTTGCAAAAGAAAACTATTTCAAAGGGGTGAGGGTATGAAAGCTGCAGCAAAAGAAATTAAAATGAACTGGAACTGGAACTGGAACTGGAAAAGAAATGAATAAGAAATGAAAAGGAAAAATGTAGGGAAAATAAAGATTGTGCTCGAACGGGCCCTACCCCGCTGCCTACGTACCTCATCAGGACAATGAGGATCAGAGACGCCGTAGTTCCCCTAACTAGGGGTACTAAAAGGAAATTGCTTGTGAATTAAAGGCTTGAACTGCCTATGCCATTGCTCAGGTGTTGCAGACTCGGACGACGAGTGCGTAACCGTCTTGCAAAGTGACAAGTAGGAGCAAGTTCGCGTATAGAGCGAATGAGATGAGAAAAGAATTCCCGAAGGAAAGACGCTTATTGTTTGTTCGTGTTTTTTTAGAAGCTTTTATGAGTGTGTCACAAGGAAGTGAACTCAAGCTCTCATCAATGGAATGTGCACTTGTCACTACATTCGAAGAGGGAATAATAGAACAAGCACACTCAAGTAAGGAGAAGATCCCCAAAACTTGAACCCAAAGACTAAGGCTTAGGCTCACTAACTTGTTTAGTTATTAAGTGTTTTTTGATTATTTATAGATGAAGAAGTGTTTTTTATGCTTTTCTTTTATGAAGGAGATACCTTGATCAGACTTGTGAATCACAAGGTAAACTTGTACTATCCCAAGATGAGAAGACTACAAGCATATCTCATGGGATAAGGCTATGGATCAATGCACCACTTCAAGCTTATTAAATTGTTTTTTAAGAGTTATGAGATGAGAAGAGAAGAAGAACCAAAAGGATCTCAAAGGAAAAATTCTAAAGGAGACTAAAATAATCCTAAGTGTTAACATGCATGGATGTCCTAAGGGTTAGTGAGGTTTCTATCCTAATGAAGAAGGAAAGAAGAAGATAGAAGAAGGGATGAGAAAGGCCTAGGCCCAACAACAAAGAGTTAGTTCACATAAACATAAGAGGAAGAGATGAGAATTGGAGATGTGGAACTCAATTCCCACATCTCACACTTACCATAGCCCCTGCAAGGTTAGTATGCATACAAATGAAACAAAGATGAGTAAGATACTATCCTAACAATGAACAATCAGAAGTGACATGATATGAACAAATGCACAATGCAAATGCAACTCAAGGAAATGAGGAGAAGAAGTATGCAACTCAAAACGATGCAACATGAACACATGAAAACAAATGCACACTTATGAAACATGCAAAACAAAATGCACAAAATAAAAACCCAATACTCACAACCAGAATCAATATGAGATGAAGAATGGCTTAGGTAGCCAGCAAGATGAAGAGAAAAGAGGTACAAGACCAAACAAACACCAAATGGAAGTAAAAGAAGCAATAAGAAGAAATGAAAGCACTTAAAGAAGCAAATGACTTAAAGAAGAAGCAAATTCAAAAATTCAGAAGACATAAGACCTATCATAGGACCAAGAAGGTACCCACACCCCAAAGGAACCCCAAATGAGAAGAAGAAATGAGCACAAGTGCCTTTCTAGGCTTATGAGAGGCTTAAAGGTTCAAAGGAAGCAAAACGGGACAAGGTTCAAGGTAAAATCCACAATAAATCAAACAGCCATCTAAAAATTCCCCAATTGAAACCAAATGATCCTCAAACATGTTATATCAACTAGCCAAAAGGATTTGCAAAGATTCAGAAGCAAACTATGTCAAATGGAAGCAAGAACACAAGTTAGGACAACAAACTTACATCACAAGTTACCAGACCAAGACTCAAGAACTAAATTTCCAAAAATCCAGAGAAAAATCACATGAAAAGTACAGGATCGTAAGAGTAAAAAGCAAAAAGAATGGGATCAAAACTCAAAATATTGAAGGCTATAGAAATTGGACAAGGCAGACTGGTCAAGAAAGGCTTAAAAAGAAGCTATGTGCAATGAGAAATTAATTCTGACACGTGGATCAATGAAAAAAATAAAATAAAAATATGATAAAAAACTAGAGACACAAAAGAAGGTTCATGATTTTTTTGGGATTTTTTTGGATGAATATAACTATTTTATTCGAATTAAAATGAAACTGAAATAAAAAGAAATTAAATGGAAAAGAAATAAAAGGAATAATATGGAGGTGAGATTAGTAAGGCTGTGCGTTGGAAATGGATTGGGCTGGAATACTATTGGGGTGCGAAAAGAATTTGGTGCTAAGCCTAGGAAGGCGCGCAAGAGCATAGTCTTGGTGTGGGAATTACTTGAATTAAAATAATAAAGCTGGAAAACAACTGAGCCGCAAGATCAATCTAGTGGACACGGAAGACCACCTCATTAAATGAGGTGGCACTGGGACGCATGCTGATTGGAGGACGCATGGGACTTCATGTGAACATCACCACACGTTGCATTAAATAGAAATCAGAATTTATAACATGAATGGAAGGCTTATTAGGGACACGTGGTAGCACTACATGCGCATGATTTGAGATCCAAAGGCTATTGTTCATCTTCTTCCTTAGAAACCCTAGGTTGCTCACAAAAAAAATTCCGGTGACCGGAGCTAGGGCTCCGGCACCGGAGACCAAACCAGATCCAAAAATTTACCAGAAAATAAAAATGAATAGTCCAGATTGACTAATTCGACATCAAGGAATCCAAATATGGCATCAAAACAAGCTAAGACTCAATGAATTGGCCGGATCGAGCAAAATAAAGTGTCATCATCAAACTTTAAATGCACATCTTTCACTAAAATGCACCAAAATCAATTCTACAAAGTGCAGAATCATCAGGGAAGATCAATGAACACAAATCAACCATTCAATTACATTTCCAGAACAATAAGTTTTAAGTCATACCTGAGATGGAGATCTTGAAATGTTGAGATAGAAAACCAAATAATCCGTGCAAATCACTCCTATTACTCCTTAGATGCAAAATAAATGCATCTAAGGTCTTGAAATGGTGTAGATCTGAGGTTTCAACACAAGAGGCTTTGAAATGGCAAGCTTCCAATTCTGTGCTTTAAGCTTGAATGAGTGGATGGTTCTTGATCTCTATGATCCACTGATCAAGAATATGGAAGAAGTTTGTGGAGAATGCAAAGGAATGGAGAGATATGAAGCAAAATGCAAGAATGCAAGAAGGTTGAGAATGAGAGAATGAGAGAGAATTCAGATCTGGTTTTTTGCTTAATTCTCTTTGTTATGATGTAAAAAGTGAGTGCTGAAAGTGTGAAAGAAAGTGCACGAAAATTGAATGAGAAAAGTGTGGTTTTGCATAATGTTCACTTAGTGAAATAAGCATGCCATGCTCATGCTCTCTTGGGACTCTCAGCATGTGCAAGCTTCATTTCCCACCCTTGATCCAAATCCATTCATTCCTGGCCCTTAGATTTAGGTGTCACACTTATTTCATGAATTTTGCAAATTGGCATGTTTTGGAGGGAGTTTTCAAAAGTGTATGAAAATGACCATTTTTTTTGGAGAAAATTGGTCTTAAGGCAATGTATTTTAAGTTTGAAACAAGTTTGGGCCTGTACCATTTCACAAAAATAAGATTGGAGCCTTCTTGCACATGGTGGCTTTTTGGAAAAGTGAAAAAATGCCCTTGGGAGAGGAATTTTCGAATGGCCTAGGGAAGTAACCGGGAATCCGGTGAAAAAGTACTTGTACTTTTTGAAAATGGGAGCCCTTACTCTCCAACTTTCATGTTTGAATTTGGTCCATTTGAAGAATTTTTGATCATGTTAAGGCCACTTGAAAATTAGGGCCAAAATTGCCAAATTTGAAAAACTTCAAAAACCAACTTTGTACCATTTTTGCAAAATCCCTCAAATCTCCATGATTATTGAACTTTAGGAATTCCAAACCTCTTATAACATTTTAAGGACGCATCTTGGCCAAAACAATTGGGTTGGACCCCTTGAAATTGCACGGTTGACTTTTTCAGGGCTCTGTTGACTTTCTGCTTCATCTGCAAGCAACTGAGGCATTGTCTGACTTCCACATGGAATTTTATCATGAAATTTGACACATAGGATCCTCTTAAAATATAGAAGACTTGGCTCACAAGAAATGGCCAAAGTTATGAGCTCTTGGTGCTTGAATCACAAACCCTAATTTGGGTACACTGCATAGGAGCTTTGCCATGTCCTGAGATCTCTGATGATCATGCAATCTTCTGAGCTTTTGCCAAGGGACTTGATCTTGTAAATGTTACATAGACTCACCATAGGGCTTGTACAAACTCATTGGGACCCTTGTCATAATTTGAAATGCTTCAGGGAACTCCACAGATGACCATATGCTTGATGCTAGGACATGAGGGATGTTATGCTTCATCTTTCCATGATATGATGCTGAGGAAATGATATGAGTATGATGCATATGATATGATATGATGCTTAAAATAAAGAGGGAAAATTTGGGGTGTTACAGCTGCCCCTATTCAATCATCAGTTAATCTGAAAAGGACGATAGTACGGGCTATCGACCATTCAAGATAAACTGTGGTTGAATACCAAGAAGACCAGAAATTTGCACTCTGACGAAGAATGAAACACGGGGAAATAAACCCAATCAGATGACGCTCTGGGGGTAATAAATGGAGATGAGAAGCAGACGAGCTTCTTCCAAGTTGAAACTGAAATCTGGAATAAGAACACGTTGACAGACGAGTCTTCAAACAATCCTGTGACGCCAGGAGCTGGACATACGAGTCCTCAAACACTACAAGAACATAAGCTGAGACAAACGAGTCTCCGAACAATCCTGTGACGCCAGGAGCTGGACATACGAGTCCTCAAAACACTTCGAACATAATCTGAGACAGACGAGTCTCCTTTGGATTTACCTGTTACGCCAGGACCGGTAATGCACTTAAGTCTGTGGGATAGACATGCAATCAAGGTAGACGAACCTTCTTCATATATTATCCGCGGATATATGGTACAAGACAGACGAGTCTTCTATGAGCAAACCTGTGACGCCAGGTGCAGCAACAATAATTGGTGCTTGAGACAGACGAGCCTCCTTCGGATTTACCTGTTACGCCAGGACCGGTAACCATTTTGACATTAATTCCCACTGTCAGGATTTGAAACCTCTTCAATACAGACGAGTATTGGATGATCATCAAGATAACACAGACGAGTGCCAAAAGTCAATGATACAGACGAGTATCAGACGATGATCTGAGAAACACAGACGAGCGTTTCAGGCAACGATACAGACGAGTACCAGCCACTGGTATAGACGAATACCAGAAATTCAAACACAGACGAGCATTTGAAGTAGCAATACAGAAATACCAGGATAAACAACAAATCCACACAATACAAATATAAGATATAACACAGACGAGTGCTGGGGTTGATACAGACGAGTATCCAGGCAAAGCAGACGAGCTTCAAACATACGATCAACACAGACGAGTGCTGGGAATGATACACACAAATATCAGGCATCCCAAACACAGACGAGTGCTGGACAGTTGCAGACGAACGACAGCTGGAAATACATATCAAGGCACAGACGAGTGCAACAAAGGATCAAAATGCCAAACACAGACGAGTGTTGGGAAGTTGTGGACGAACAACAACAAATATCATATCAGAACACAGACGAGTGTTGAGGATTGCAGACGAGCAACAACAGAGAGCATATCAAACACAGACGAGTGTTGGAAAATTGCAGACGAGCAATAACAGGGTAATCATAAACCACTGCTGGGGAAAGCAAATGAGAAATACCACAGAGCCAACACAGACGAGTGTTGAAAGATGCAGACGAGCAGCAATAAAGCAGTAATACCAATGCTGGGAGGACTCTGCTTAGGGATAACACAGACGAGTGTTGAAGAAGTTGCAGACGAGCAACAAACAAATGCCTGAATGGCCACAAGAGTTACAAATCTGCAAGGGAAGACAAGTCAAGAGGTCTGGATACTCAACTCTGACTGAAGTGATGAATACCTGACTGTATCATCAAGTTACCCAAAAGTATGGCAACTTTGCTGGGAAACATTTCTCTGACGGAGGTGAAAATCAAATATGAACTCTGTAGGGACAGGATCATCTTCAGACTTGGTTGGGGAAGCTGCTTGAACAATACTTTGGCTGGGGAGAGCATCTGATGATTCAAGACTCCGAGGGGATATCAAGCTTTCAGTCACACCTGCTGGGAAGGACTCCTGCTGATAGAATTCTGGTAATTCCAATTCTGGTTATGTCAGGCTTTCAGGTACTTGCTAGGCATACCCCACTGGGGAAGACTAGACTGCTACTCAACTGGGGAAGAAGAAACTGCTTGGGCTACTGCCAAGGCTTGGCTGGAGAAAATCTATGTTGGAGACATTAGGCTTTCAGATACCTGCTGGAGGAAGAAATCTCTGCTTGGGGAGATCCTCTACTGGGGAAGAGTAAATTGCTTGGAAGAATGTGACGCCATCCTGCAACCTGCAACAACAGAAAACACAAGTGTGCCCCGGGGATTTGCATGGAATGATCTGTTCATCCATCGCCACCCGAAACTCAAAGAGGGTTACAGTTTCCCTGCATGTCAGTTTTCTTTTCAAAATTCACCATGTTTTAATGCAATGTTATTTTCGCCGAAAATTCAGGACATTTTGCAAACAAAAATAAACACACACAGCTTTTTGACTGAATATTCTTTTTATTGAATGGCCTCTGAATAGGCAAAGATTTACATCAGGAAGCAACCACCTGGAAAGAGGTAGCCACTATAAAATTGAAAAAAAGAAACTATCCTAATGGCAATGTACGACATTCCAAAGAGTTCCATTTCTGCTATGACCTGCATGTCTTCGAGACTCTCCATTCTGCTTTGGCTTTCTGAGAGGATGAGGGGACTGTTTCCTATCCTTCTAATATTGTCAAGTTGTATGAAACGATGGTGTGGTTCAGATAACTCGGATCGCAGTTGTTCGCTTATTCCCTTGTTTTGCGTGGATCGCCCTTTCGGGTTTTCAATCCACCGGGATACCCTTTTTTGCCTGAGCTGTCCAATGCGGCTTTTCAACTCAGTGGGTGTACATTTTTTTATATTTATTTCCCTAACTTTTGCCCGAGCTTTTTATTCTGTTTTTAGCTCGCCGGGATGCCCTTTTTTTGCCTGGACTATAATTCTGTTTTTGTGTCCAGCGGGTCTTTTATGCGAAGTATTTTTTAACTGCGTCCGAGTTAACAGGGGACTGGAAGTCATCTCCATGCATAGTGGTGAGCATCAGTGCTCCTGCTGAAAAGACTTTCTTCACTATGAATGGTCCTTCGTAGTTTGGGGTCCACTTGCCCCTGTGATCTGAACCTGGAGGAACGATCCTCTTCAATACAAGCTTTCCCACATGATACTCTCGAGTACGTACTCGTTGGTCGAATGCACGCTTCATTCTCCTCTGATAAAGCTGACCATGACAGATAGCCGCTAATCTCTTTTCCTCAATTAGACATAGCTGATTATAACGAGCACGCACCCATTCAGCCTCATCCAGCTTGACATCCATCATCACACGCAATGAAGGAATCTCTACTTCAACAGGCAGGACTGCTTCCATGCCATACACCAGAGAGAAGGGAGTTGCCCCTGTTGACGTCCTGACCGACGTTCGGTACCCATGCAAAGTAAACGGTAACATCTCATGCCAATCTTTGTAGGTGACAACCATTTTCTGCACAATCTTCTTGATATTCTTGTTAGCTGCCTCTACCGCACCATTCATCTTTGGTCGGTAAGGAGAAGAATTGTGATGCTGTATCTTGAAGTCCCGACACAAGTCTGCCATCATCTTGTTGTTGAGATTAGAACCATTGTCAGTAATGATCCTTTTGGGCACTCCGTATCTACATATGATATCCCTTTTCAGAAATCTTGCCACCACTTGACGAGTGACGTTGGCATAAGATGCTGCTTCAACCCATTTGGTAAAGTAATCAATAGCGACCAGGATGAAGCGATGACCATTCGAAGCAGTTGGCTCTATCTTCCCGATCATGTCAATGCCCCACATAGAAAAGGGTCAAGGAGATGACATGACATTGAGCGGGCTTGGAGGAACATGCACTTTGTCTGCATATATTTGGCACTTGTGGCACTTACGAGCGAATGAGCAACAGTCTGCATCCATTGTCATCTAGTAATACCCTGATCTCAGCAATTTCTTTGCCATAGCATGCCCTCCTGCATGGGTACCAAAACATCCTTCGTGGACTTCCTGCATCAACATGCTTGCTTCGTGTCTATCCACGCATCTGAGCAAGACCATGTCGAAGTTTCTCTTGTACAAAACCCCGTCTGTGTTCAAGAAGAAGCTAGCAGCAAGTCGCCTCAAGGTCTTCTTGTCATTGGAAGATGCCCCAGTTGGGTATTCTTGCTTTTCCAGGAATAACTTGATATCAGAATACCAAGGTTTCTCATCAGACACGGCGTCTACAGAGAAGGCATAAGCTGGAGCGTCAAGCCTGGATATGTCAATTCTGGGCACATAATTCCAACACAAGACTTTAATTGACGAAGAGAGAGTGGCCAATGCGTCGGCAAACTAATTTTCATCACGTGGTATGTATTGAAGTTTAACTGTCGTGAAGAACGTCAACAGTTTTCTAGCATAATCCCTGTATGGAATTAGATGCTCTTGATGCGTATACCACTTGCCGTTAACTTGGTTAATGACGAGGGCTGAATCTCCGAATACATCGAGGTTCTTAATCCGAAGATCAATTGCCTCCTCTATTCCCATTATACATGCCTCGTACTCCGCTTCATTGTTGGTGCAGCCAAAAGTAATTCTGGAAGCGAAGGGTAAGTGAACACCTTCGGGAGTAATGAGTACGGCACCAACTCCACGACCATTGATATTGACGGCCCCATCAAACATCAACTTCCATTTGGATTCAGGGTCAGGCCCCTCCTCTGGAAGTGGTTCCTCATAATCGTTTGTTTTGAGGTACATGATGTCCTCATCAGGGAAATCAAACTTCATTGGCTGATAATCATCCTCAAGAGGTTGTTGTGCAAGGTAATCCGACAATACACTTCCCTTGATGGCTTTCTGAGAAGTATAATGGATGTCGTATTCAGTTAAAATTATCTGCCACCTAGCAACCCTTCCGGTCAACGCTGGCAGTTAAAACCTCCCTAAAAACCGGCGCACTTCTTTTTCTATCCTCGGTGCAGGCATATCTTGAAAAGCTTTTACTTTAGCAGGATCTACCTCAATTCCTCTTTGACTTACAATGAAACCCAGCAGTTTCCCGGAACGCATTCCGAAAGTGCACTTGTTCGGATTCAACCTCAGCTTGTACTTGATCAGTCTATCAAAAAGCTTCTTTAGGTTGACCAGATTCTCCTCTTCGTCTCGAGACTTAGCAATCATATCGTCCACATAACACTCAATCTCCTTGTGGATCATGTCATGGAACAATGTGACCATCGCCCGTTGATAAGTTGCCCCGACGTTCTTCAAACTAAAGGGCATGACCTTGTAGCAGAATGTACCCCACGGGGTAATGAACGTTGTCTTCTCCATGTCTTCCGGCGCCATCTTTATCTGGTTATAACCGGAGAATCCATCCATGAAGGAAAACACCGAGAATTGAGCAGTATTGTCTACCAACACGTTAATGTGTGGCAACGGAAAATCAACTTTTGGGCTTGCTCTATTCAAATCCCGGTAGTCAACGCACATCCGGACCTTTCCGTCCATCTTTGGTACAGGTACAATGTTAGCTACCCAAGGTGGGTAATTAGTTACAGCAAGGAAACCGGCATCCCATTGCTTCTAAACCTCCTCTTTAATCTTCATCGCCATGTCAGGGCGAGTTCTTCTCAATTTCTGTTTCACAGGAGGACAATCCTCTCTCAGAGGTAGTTTATGCATCACGATGTCGGTATCTAAACCTGGCATATCTTGATATGACCAAGCAAAGATATCCACATACTCTCTCAGCATACTGATCAGCTCTTTCTTGACGTCGGCCTGCAGACTGGCCCCAATCTTGATTTCCTTCTTTGCGTCTTCACTGCTAATGTTGATGATCTCAATCTCCTCTTGATGAGGCTGAATAACCCGTTCCTCTTGTTTCAACAATCTGACCAATTCTTCAGGGAGGTCACAGTCTTCCTCAACCCCTTCATCAGCTTGGTAGACTGGATTATCAAAGTCAAGCATAATCATAGCAGGAATGTTATCCGTGGAATCCGGATGATCAACACTGCACAGATGATGCGCTTATTCAGAATCTGCTTATTTTGAAAAAGAGACGCTAACACAAAACAAAAAGAAAAACACATTGCCATTTTTTATATTTGTGAAAAAGTTTAAAACAAAGACAGGGAACACAGTTTGTCTGAAAATGTCCTTTTATTTCATAGCAAAATAACGATGCAATACAAAACATGGTGGCCCGATACAATGGATCCAAGCATCTTGGGCAGAATGCTGGATTTGACAATGCAATATGCTAATAAAAGGAAACAAAATAATTACTCTAAGAGCCAGTTGACTTGAACAATGTCTTCAGCAGACCAGTTTGCTAGCTCCTCGCCGGGTGCACACGGGTGGATCCAATTGTCCCAGTCTCCGTCACTATCCCCATCTTGGCTTGCTGTACAGATCTGATCGCGGTCGAGTAACCCAGCACTTGTAAATGTGATTGCCTTACCACTCTGAGCAGATCCACCAGGCTGATACCCTAAGCCAAAATTATCATCTTTCTTTTCCAGCTCCAACAGCTTGCCCTAGCCTTGGGCACTACCTGATTGAACAACCTCTTTTGCTTCCCTGTAGGAATGGATGGATGTACCCTCTTTCTCAGTGCTCTTCTCCACAGGAGTCAGGATGTTGACGTTGACTGCTTCAAAGGCCTGGCATAAAGTCTCATGGATTTCACCATCCATTTCTACGTACTTGAACATCGACAAGTGGCTGACGAATATGTCCTCCTCTCCACAAACTGTGATGACCTGGCCGTCAACCATGTATTTAAAATTCTGATGTAAGGTTGAAGTGACAGCTCCAGCAGCATGTATCCACGGCCTTCCCAACAAATAACTATATGCAGGCTGGATGTCCATAACGTAGAAAACACTTTTAAAGACTTGAGAGCCTATCTTGACGGGCAGCTCAACCTCTCCAAAAACTGATCTTCTCGAACCATCGAAAGCTTTAACAACCAGATCACTTGGCGTCAGGACAATCCCATCAATATTAAGCTTCATCAGTGCCTTCTTCGGAAGCACATTCAGGGAAGAGCCTGTGTCTACAAGAACATGAGACAGCACAACGCCCTTGCACTCTATTGTTATGTGTAGTGCTTTATTGTGGTTTCTGCCTTCCGACGTGAGGTCTCTGTCAGTAAAGCCTAAGCCATGGCTAGCATTGACACTTCCCACAACAGCTTCGAGTTGGTTAAAAGTGATCTCCTGAGGAACGTAGGCCATTTGCATGACTTTCAGTAAGGCCTCTCGGTGTGCGGGAGAGCACATCAGCAGTGACAAGATGGAGATCTTTGAAGGCGTCTGGTTCAGTTGATAAACCACCTTGTAGTCACTCTTCTTTATAATCCTCATGAATTCCTCGACTTCTTTTTCAAACGTACCCTGCCCAGCTACAGGAGTAGTTGACTCATCATTCACAGCTTGCTTTCCTTTGGCTTTGGACGAAGCCTCAGCCTCAGGATCCCCTCTCAACATAGGGGGAGCAAATAACCTACCACTTCTGGTGAAACCCCCAACTCCTCCGACATTCTCTACAGTCGGGTCCACAGCAACAGATCTGCTCTCAATCTTCTGTCCAGCAACATATACCTCTGAGCCATAATGCCAGGGAATGGCTTTATCGTCTGTGTACGGAACATGCCCAGGTACTGTGATAGTCACGGGGCTAATCTGAGGAGCATAGATTGTAACCGGCTCTCTTCTGACAGGCATGTCAGCTTCATCGTAGAAAATAGTAATGGTTGACACATCATCAGCCTCTTCATTACCCACTTTACTGAACTTCAAGGATCCATCATCAATCAAACCCTGCAAACCCATCTTCAACTTCTCACAGCCATTCTCAACAATCATACAGTCTTCACAATCAAGACAGCAACCAGGAAGCACCTGACCATTCAACAGTCTCTCTTTCACTACCCTCAAAGGAGTCTTCACTTCATTAATACTCAACACAAGACTCAACTTGTCACCTCCCTCAACAGCATTGACTCTTGCCCCTCCATGATGCGGCATAGGGTTTGAATTGACATTCGGCGGTGGCGCAAAGTTGATTGCTTTAGAGTCTACAAGATCCTGAACCTTGTGATGCAAAGCCCTGCACTTCTCAGTCGAGTGCCCGGGTGCTCCAGAGTGGAAAGCGCATCGTGCATTGACATCATAACCAACTGGAAGCTCTCTAGGAGGTGGTGGTGCCAAAGTTCTCAGTTGAATGAGGTTCAAATCCAGCAGTCTTGGAAGTAAGGCAGCATAGGTCATAGGGATAGCCTCAATCACCTTATTAGCCGGGCGAGTTTGCCTTGGCTGATACGGTCTCTGCTGATACTTGGTACGAGGTTGTTGTTGTTGATGTTGTTGTTGTTGAGGAAGAGGTTGCATCTGTTGTACTGGAGCTGAAGGAATTGTGACGGCAACCACATGCTCGTAAGGTCTTCTATAACCGCGGCCCCGGCCTCGGTCAAATATAGTGTTTGTCTCGCCCTCTCGTCTTCTAGGAGGTCCACTAAAAGCTTTCCTCGCTCCATTTGAGCTGCTAGCACTAGGATCTTGTATCTTCCCCATTTTCAGCAATGTTTCAACCCTTTCTCCCGCAATGACAATATCGTTGAATTTAGTAGCAGAGCTGGATGCCAGTCTTTCAAGAAACACACCTTGCAGAGTACCCATAAACATGTCATCCATTTCGTTCTCAAGCAGCGGTGGTTGCACACTGGAAGCGAGCTGGCGCCACCTCTGAGCATACTCTTTGAAACCTTCTTTAGCCGTCTGAGCCATGTGCTGCAACTGCGTGCGGTTCGGAGCCATGTCCATGTTGTATTGATATTGCCTCACAAAGGCTTCAGCTAAATATTTCCAACTCTTGATATTAACTCTGCTGAGCTTCATGTACCATTCCAACGAAGCTCCAACCAAGCTGTCTTGAAAATAATACATCCAGAGTTTCTCATCATCCGTGTGAGCAGCAATTCTCCCAACAAATGATTGCAGATGGGTCTTCGGGCATGCAGTGCCATTATACTTCTCAAAGGTTGGAACTTTGAACTTGTATGGGATCCTGACCCCAGGAACCAAGCCCAAATCTGTTATGTCAAATCCCAAGGAGCTCTGGGATTGAATAGCTTTGATTTGCTCAGCCATTTCCTCGAACCTCTTGTTCATCTCAGCTCCTTGACCTTCAGCTTCGTCAAGTAGAGTGAACTGGTCATCATGATTATCCATTTGAATATTATTCAACCCATCATTGATTATCGTCACCCCTGGCTGTGTAACAGGAGCTTCAACCTGACGTGCGTCCGCACCGATACGATTATCAGCAGCAGCAACAACAGTGTTCCTGGGTTGACTGTTCTCAATCATCTCCCGCAGACGCTCTTGGTTCTGCCCCATGCCGACCATCACTGTCATAAAGTTATCCATTCTCAGTCTCAGATCTGCCAAGTCCGCTTGCATCTGGTCCATGACTCGCTCTTTGTTAATCTTTGTTGGATACCGGTGTGCAACTGGTTGTTCCCGAACTTTACGGGGAGCTATAGTGCCTGAAACACAAAACACGTTAGTAACTGAGACACTACCTGCAAAACAAGAAAAGAGGTTACATGCAATGCAATGTAACTGTTTATGTTCCCAGGTTTTAAGCATTTGGCAATGCCCCAGTTCTGGCATCTATTCTCAGACAATCACTTTCAGTACTAACTTTCAAACTTTTCTCTTTGATAAGTGTTCAGACATTAGCAGTATCCAGACAAACGAGTCTTGCACATTCAAAATGATAACTTGCACATTAATACTGTATATGAACAAGCCACTGCAGGCTAAAAGTCAGAATACAACCAGAAATATTCCCCGAAGGGTTACAAGCCAGTACATAAAATAAAGACAAAATACAAAATAAGCAAGACTCCTACAACAAGCCTGTAGGTAGTCTGCAAAAATAAACAACTAAGCTAAGGATCCAGGATCTGCCACCTCTGCCCTGCTTTTCTTGACACCCGCTCTCAGCTTGAGCTCTTCAATCTCTTTTCTTGCTTCCTCCAGAGCTAACTGACTTTGTGCTAGCTGTTGGGTCTTTTCCCTTCGGATGGTGTGGACTTGCTCCACCTCCTCCTTCTTGAAGGCCATATGAACTTCAAAGAACTCTTCTTTCTCTCTGAAATTCTTCTGCTCTTCCTCTCTTTGGCCTTGCAGCCAAGCAATGGATTAACGAGCATCCTTGAGAGTCTTTAGAGTCTTCTTGCGCTCAGCTTCTCTTTGAGCTTCCATCATACCCAACCTGTGGAAATGGGCTTCCCTACCAGCAAAGTCCTTCTCTTTGGCTTCCAAGGAGGCTTGGAGCTTCTGCAGCTTGTCTTCAGCTTCATTCTTGGCCCTGTTGGCTTGGTGGTATAGGCTTACCATCTCAGTATTCTCCACTCTGACCTCGTGCAGCTGAGCTTCTAGCTTCTTGTACTCTTCCAGGGAAACAGTACTGCTCTGACTAGGAACCTCTCTGGGATAAAGTGGAGCCTCAACTGAAAAAGGCATGAGAACTGCTTCTACATGGCTTTGCAACCATGCAGCATATGGTGGATATGTCTTAGGATTAACTCAGCCGAAGTCTTTCTTAGCCTTTCGTATCCTGTGAGCCTAGGCTTGGACTACTTGTTGTACTAACTCTTTGTTCCCTTCCGCAGGAAAGTACAAAGATTCAGCAAACTCTTCTATCTGAGGAGGATCTTTCAAAGGGTAGCCAAACTGCTTTTTGGCTAATGTTGGATAGTAACTGATGACACCTTTCCTTCCCATCAAAGGTACTCCAGCAAACCTTTCGCAACTGACCATCAACTCTTTACCCAGCAAATCCCTGTCATAACCCCAAGCAATATCTTCTGCAGTCAACCCCATCAGTCTTCTGGACCATCTCCACTCGTCCCGCATCTCCTTGAAGGCACCTGACTTAGGCAACTGTCTAGAAAACCACTCAGCAAACAAGGGAGCACAGCAGACTACCGGACCACCCCTACCCTTCTCATTTATGTAATGGACGCTGTAGTAGAAGTCACCCAAAAGAGTAGGCACTGGATTGCCTTTTGCAAAGATTGAGATCACCTCCAAGTTGACAAACTCCTTCTCTCCAGGGAACAGGCTGGACCCATATACCATCAATGCAAGCAAAGCTCCGAAGTCATTCCACTTAGCTTCTGTAGCATATCTCTCCGCCTCTGGGATAAGCACACTCCAGGGTAGACCTTTGCCTTCACTCTCTTGCAGAGCCTTCCTGACTGAAGCAGCTGGCAACCTACAAACCTTGTCTATGTTTTAATCCTTGAGCACAACCTCTGACCCATAGAACGGCAGTGTCTCTCTGATCAGAACATTCAGCATGCTGGAGATCTCTTCCAATGTCGGAGCTAAGATATAACCTGGAAAAACAAAGCAACGCAACAGAGGATCATAAAATTGCAGCAGGGTATGCAAACTGTCTTTCTGGTCTGCAGTGGGCTTGTCCACAAACTTCAGTATCTGGCCGTATCTTTTCTTGAAATTGCCCAAGACTTGATCGTTTATCAGACCCGCTAACCTCTAAACACTTTTAACTTCAGGCTGAAGAAAGGTATAATGCACATTATTTTTTCTTGGAACTCTTCTAATTCCTGTCATGGAGATAAGATTACCAGAACTGGGAGCAGATTAAGAACAATGACCTGAAAAATGGGAAACATAAACAGTTAATGCAAAGAATGATGCAAATGTAATGCAATGCAAGCATATGATCAACTGGGACCATCTGAACTGGATCACTGACAAGGGTCCCTCTGAATAACTGGCAAATCAAAATTCCACTGAGTCACACTCTCTGATAACCATAACTCACTGAAGAAGATCTCAGGACCACAGTACCAAGAATACCAGAACAAGAACTCCAGAAAACCAGAACCAAGAAAACCAGAACTCCAGAACCATAGAACCATAGGACCAAAGATCATAATCACAGGACCACAGATCATAACAAGAACCACTGAACAGATGAGTGTATGTTGAGGTCATGGGTTCCTACACACCTGTAAACACCCCCCAATCTCACTGGTAAAAGGCTCCGGGTCAGACATCACGGACTCTCAAAGCCGAATAGCAATAATACTGTCACCATCTCCAAGAAATGGCTCATGACCAAATCAGGGAATCGGTTTGGCATTATATACTACGCAGGGAGGCCTCAGCTGAGTCCAGGACACAAGGTCATCCTATGTGATCCCCAGGTGGGCCCTCGGATGCGAATGGGTTTGCCACAAAATGTGAGCTGCCACTGTCATCACTAAAGAGGGATGTTTCCACAAGGTTCTCAATGATTGGTCCCCAGATGCACATAACTATCAGGGTTATGTAATGAGAGAGGAAGATCCCCAAATCAAGACATTTCCAAGACAATCGCAACCTGGGTGTGGAACTCACTACTACCCCCATGACAAGATCTCATGAGGCCAAAGTGGAACCACTCTAAATCCTATGGTGCACTCGAGCCGGGTACTTGGCTCATATCTCTCAAGAACAAGTAACACCCATCCCACCAAAGAAAACCAGTCCAGACATTCCAGTATATATACATGATGCAGTAAATAAAGACTGAAAACTGTAAATAAAGCTGTAAATAAAGCTGTAAACAAACAACAATAAAATACAACAAGCCATAGCAAACAAACATCACCCAATGAAACAACAACACACAAGCGCTAGGAGAGACTCACAGGGGAACCAGAGATCATCTGGTGTGAGTTATCCCCAACAGAGTCTCCAGCTGTCGCTCCCCAGATTTCCATCCTGGTACAAACGCGAAAGTGGCGCGGAAGAAGAATAGAGTCGCCAGCCATGCATTTTTATCCCGAAGAAAGGGAATGGTAATGTTGCACAAACTAGAAGAAAGAAAGAGGAAGGACACGGGTCCTGCAAACCAAAGAGACTGAGCTCGGGAGTCGGTTACGACCTGGGAAGGTATTAGCACCCAGATCATCCGCCGTACCCGACGGGATCCACGCTTGCAAAAGAAAATTATTTCAAAGGGGTGAGGGTATGAAAGCTGCAGCAAAAGAAATGAAAATGAACTGGAACTGGAACTGGAAAAGAAATGAATAAGAAATGAAAAGGAAAAATGTAGGGAAAATAAAGATTGTGCTCGAACGGGCCCTACCCCGCTGCCTACGTACCTCATCAGGACAATGAGGATCAGAGACGCCGTAGTTCCCCTAACTAGGGGTACTAAAAGGAAATTGCTTGTGAATTAAAGGCTTGAACTGCCTATGCCATTGCCCAGGTGTTGCAGACTCGGACGACGAGTGCGTAACCGTCTTGCAAAGTGATAAGTAAGAGCAAGTTCGCGTACGGAGCGAATGAGATGAGAAAAGAATTCCCGAAGGAAAGACGCTTATTGTTTGTTCGTGTTTTTTTAGAAGCTTTTATGAGTGTGTCACAAGGAAGTGAACTCAAGCTCTCATCAATGGAATGTGCACTTGTCACTACATTCCAAGAGGGAATAATAGAACAAGCACACTCAAGTAAGGAGAAGATCCCCAAAACTTGAACCCAAAGACTAGGGCTTAGGCTCACTAACTTGTTTACTTATTAAGTGTTTTTTGATTATTTACAGATGAAGAAGTGTTTTTTATGCTTTTCTTTTATGAAGGAGATACCATGATCAGACTTGTGCATCACAAGGTAAACTTGTACTATCCCAAGATGGGAAGACTACAAGCATATCTCATGGGATAAGGCTATGGATCAATGCACCACTTCAAGCTTATTAAAGTGTTTTTTAAGAGTTATGAGATGAGAAGAGAAGAAGAACCAAAAGGTTCTCAAAGGAAAAATTCTAAAGGAGACTAAAATAATCCTAAGTGTTAACATGCATGGATGTCCTAAGGGTTAGTGAGGTTTCTATCCTAATGAAGAAGGAAAGAAGAAGATAGAAGAAGGGATGAGAAAGGCCTAGGCCCAACAACAAAGAGTTAGTTCACATAAACATAAGAGGAAGAGATGAGAATTGGAGATGTGGAACTCAATTCCCACATCTCACACTTAACATAGCCCCTGCAAGGTTAGTATGCATACAAATGAAACAAAGATGAGTAAGATACCATGCTAACAATGAACAATCAGAAGTGACATGATATGAACAAATTCACAATGCAAATTCAACTCAAGGAAATGAGGAGAAGAAGTATGCAACTCAAAACGATGCAACATGAACACATATGAAAACAAATGCAGACTTATGAAACATGCAAAACAAAATGAACAAAATAAAAACCCAAGACTCAAATCCAGAATCAAGATTAGATGAAGAATGGCTTAGGAAGCCAGCAAAATGAAGAGAAAAGAGGTACAAGACCAAACAAACACCAAATGGAAGCAAAAGAAGCAATAAGAAGAAATGAAAGCACTTAAAGAAGCAAATGACTAAAAGAAGAAGCAAATTCAAATATTAAGAAGACACAAGACCTATCCTAGGACCAGGAAGGTACCCATACCCCAAATGAACCCCAAATGAGAAGAAGAAATGAGGACAAGTGCCTTTCTAGGCTTATGAGAGGCTTAAAGGTTCAAAGGAAGCAAAACGGGACAAGGTTCAAGGTAAAATCCACAATAAATCAAACAGCCATCTAAAAATTCCCCAATTGAAACCAAATGATCCTCAAACATTTTAAATCAACTAGCCAAAAGGATTTGCAAAGATTCAGAAGCAAACTATGTCAAATGGAAGCAAGAACACAAGTTAGGACAGAAAACTTACATCACAAGTTACCAGACCAAGACTCAAGAAATAAATTTCCAAAAATCCATAGAAAAATCACATGAAATAAAAAGGATCTTAAGAGTACAAAGAAAAAAGAATGGGATCAAAACTCAAAATATTGAAGGCTATAGAAATTGGACAAGGCAGACTGGTCAAGAAAGGCTTAAAAAGAAGCTATGTGCAATGAGAAATTAATTCTGACACGTGGATCAATGAAAAAAATAAAATAAAAATATGTTAAAAAAATAGAGACACAAAAGAAGGTTCATGATTTTTTTGGGATTTTTTGGATGAATATAACTATTTTATTCGAATTAAAATGAAACTGAAATAAAAAGAAATTAAATGGAAAAGAAATAGAAGGAATGATATGGAGGTGAGATTAGTAAGGCTGTGCGTTGGAAATGGATTGGGCTGGAATATTGTTGGGGTGTGAAAAGAATTTGGTGGTAAGCCCAGGAAGGCGCGCAGGAGCATAGTCTTGCTGTGGGAATTACTTGAATTAAAATAATAAAGCTGGAAAACAACTGAGCCGCAAGATCAATCTAGTGGACACGGAAGACCACCTCATTAAATGAGGTGGCGCTGGGACGCATGCTGATTGGAGGATGCATGGGACTTCATGTGAACATCACCACATGTTGCATTAAATAGAAATCAGAATTTATAACATGAATGGAAAGCTTATTAGGGACACGTGGCAGCACTACATCCGCAGGATTTGAGATCCAAAGGCTATTGTTCATCTTCTTCCTTAGAAACCCTAGGTTGCTCACAAAACAAATTCTGGTGACCGGAGCTAGGGCTCCGGCACCGGAGACCAAACCAGATCCAAAAATTTACCAGAAAATAAAAATGAATAGTCCAGATTGACTAATTTGACATCAAGGAATCCAAATATGGCATCAAAACAAGCTAAAACTCAATGAATTGGCCGGATCGAGCAAAATAAAGTGTCATCATCAAACTTTAAATGCACATATCTTTCACTACAATGCACCAAAATCAATTCTACAAAGTGCAGAACTATCAGGGAAGATCAATGAACACAAATCAACCATTCAATTACATTTCCAGAACAATAAGTTTCAAGCCATACCTGAGATGGAGATCTTGAAATGTTGAGATAGAAAACCAAATAATCCGTGCAAATCACTCCTCTTACTCCTTAGATGCAAAATAAATGCATCTAAGGTCTTGAAATGGTGTAGATCTGAGGTTTCAACACAAGAGGCTTTGAAATGGCAAGCTTCCAATTCTGTGCTTTAAGCTTGAATGAGTGGATGGTTCTTGATCTCTATGATCCACTGATCAAGAATATGGAAGAAGTTTGTGGAGAATGCAAAGGAATGGAGAGATATGAAGCAAAATGCAAGAATGCAAGAAGGTTGAGAATGAGAGAATGAGAGAGAATTCAGATCTGGTTTTTTGCTTAATTCTCTTTGTTATGATGTAAAAAGTGAGTGTTGAAAGTGTGAAAGAAAGTGCACGAAAATTGAATGAGAAAAGTGTGGTTTTGCATAATGTGCACTTAGTGAAATAAGCATGCCATGCTCATGCTCTCTTGGGCCTCTCAGCATGTGCAAGCTTCATTTCCCACCCTTGATCCAAATCCATTCATTACTGGCCCTTAGATTTAGGTGTCACACTTATTTCATGAATTTTGCAAATTGGCATGTTTTGGAGGGAGTTTTCAAAAGTGTATGAAAATGACCATTTTTTGGAGCAAATTAGTCTTAAGGCAATTTATTTTAAGTTTGAAACAAGTTTGGGCCTGTACCATTTCACAAAAATAAGATTGGAGCCTTCTTGCACATGGTGGCTTTTTGGAAAAGTGAAAAAATGCCCTTGGGAGAGGAATTTTCGAATGGCCTAGGGAAGTAACCGGGAATCCGGTGAAAAAGTACTTGTACTTTTTGAAAATGGGAGCCCTTACTCTCCAACTTTCATGTTTTACTTTGGTCCATTTGAAGAATGTTTGATCATGTTAAGGCCACTTGAAAATTAGGGCCAAAATTGCCAAATTTGCAAAACTTCAAAAACCAACTTTGTACCATTTTTGCAAAACCCCTCAAATCTCCATGATTATTGAACTTTAGGCATTCCAAACCTTTTATAACATTGTAAGGACCCCTCTTGGCCAAAAAAATTGGGTTGGACCCCTTGAAATTGCACGGTTGACTTTTTCAGGGCTCTGTTGACTTTCTGCTTCATCTGCAAGCAACTGAGGCATTGTCTGACTTCCACATGGAATTTTGTCATGAAATTTGACACATAGGATCCTCTTAACATATAGAAGAATTGGCTCACAAGAAATGGCCAAAGTTGTGAGCTCTTGGTGCTTGAATCACAAACCCTAATTTGGGTACACTGCATAGGAGCTTTGCCTTGTCCTGAGATCTCTGATGATCATGCAATCTTCTGAGCTTTTGCCAAGGGACATGATATTGTAAATGTGAAATAGACTCACCATAGGGTTTGTACAAACTAATTGGGACCCTTGTCATAACTTGAAATGCTTCAGGGAACTCCACAGATGACCATATGCTTGATGCTAGGACATGAGGGATGTTATGCTTCATCTTTCCATGATATGATGCTGAGGAAATGATATGAGTATGATGCATATGATATGATATGATGCTTAAAATAAAGAGGGAAAATTTTGGGTGTTACAGTATGCATGTTACTAACCTTGTAGTGGCTATGGTAAGTGTGAGGTGTGGAAGTGAGTTCCACATCTCCAAATCTCATCTTCTTCTTCTTATTTCTTTATTGACTAACCCTTTGCTTGTTGGGCCTAGGACTTTCTCATCTCTTATTCTTCTTCTCTTCTTCTTTATTCCTTAGGATAGAAACCACACTAACCTTAGGATATCCATGCATGATAACACTTAGGATTCTTTAGTCCCCCACTTAGATTTTTACCTTTATGATCCTCTTGGTTTCTTTTCTCTTCTCATCTCATAACCTTAAAGAAAACATTTAATAAAGTTTGAAGTAATACCTTGAGCAATAGCCTTATTCCATGAGGTATGCTTGTAGTATTCCCATCTTGGGATAGTACAAGTTTACCTTGTGATGCACAAGTCTGATCAAGGTATCTTCTTCACCAAGAAAAGCATGAAAAACACTTCTTCACTGTAAATACCAAAAACACTTAATAATTTAATGAGTTAGTGAGCTTAGGCCCTAATCTTTGGGTTCATGTTTTGGGGATCTTCTCCTTACTTGAGTGTGCTTGTTCTGTTATTCCATCTTGGAATGTAGTGACAAGTGCACATTCCATGGAAAAGAGCTTGAGTTCACTTCCTTGTGACACACTCGTAAAAAGCTTCATAAAAAACACAAACAAATAATAAGTGTCTTTCCTTCGGGAATTCTTTTCTCATCTTCTTCGCTCCGTACGCGAACTTGCTCCTACTTGTCATTTTGCAAGACGGTTATGCACTCGTCGTCCGAGTCTGCAACACCTGAGCAATGGCGTAGGAAGTTCAAGCCTTAATTCACAAGCAATTTCCTTGTTACCCCTAGTTAGGGGAACTACGGTGTCTCTGATCCTCATTATCTTGATGAGGTACGTAGGCAGCGGGGTAGGGCCCGTTCGAGCACAATCTTTATTTTCCCTACATTTTTTCTCTTTGTTTTCTCATTCAGTTCTTTTCCAGTTCCAGTTTCTTTTCATTTTCATTTCTTTGCAGCAGCTTTCATACCCTCACCCTTTGAAACAATTTCTTTTGCAAGCGAGGATCCCGTCGGGTACGGCGGACGATCTGGGTGCTAATACCTTCCCAGGTCGTAACCGACTCCCGAACTCAGTCTCTTTGGTTCGTAGGACCTGTGTCCTTCCTATTCTTTCTTCTGGTTTGTGCAACATTACCATTCCCTTTCTTCGGGATAAAAATGCCTGGCTGGCGACTCTTCTCTTTTCTTTTTCTGCGCCACTTTCGCGTTTGTACCAGGATGGAAATCCGGGGAGCGACAATATTTAAAAGCAAAAGATTGTGAAGAGCCAGTTCACACTGAAGGGCCTGGCCCAGAAGAAGCATGGACTATGATGTTTGACGGGGCTGTCAATATGAACGATCATGGAGTTGGTGCAGTGCTCATTACACCTGAAGGAGTTCATATGCCTTTCTCGGCAAAACTCACCTTTTCCTGCACTAACAACGAAGTAGATTACGAAGCCTGTATCATGGGTCTTGAGGAGGCCATTGACCTCAGGATCAAAACCTTGAATGTATTCGGAGATTCGGCTTTGGTAATCAACCAGACCAACGGCAAATGGTACACTCATCAGGAGCATCTGATTCCATACCGTGACTATACGAGGAGATTGTTGACCTTCTTCACAATAGTTAAGCTTGAATACATCCCTCGAGATGAGAATCAGTTTGCAGACGCTTTAGCTACCATTTCATCCATGATCAAAGTACAAGCTTATAATTATGTACCTCGGATTTTGGTATCTAGACTGGACAGACCGGCATATGTATTCTCCGTGGACACTGTCACTGACAACAAGCCTTGGTTCCAGGACATCAGATGCTTCTTGGAAAATCAGACATACCCACCTGGGGAATCGTCAAATGATAAGAAGACATTAGAAGGCTGGCCGGCAGTTTCTTCCTTAATACTGATGGTTCATTATACAAGCAAAACTTTGACATGGTCCTGCTCAGATGTGTTGACAAGAAGGAAACGGACCTGCTGATGCACGAAGTACACGAAGGTTCTTTCGGCACCCATGCCGGAGGACATGCAATGGCAATGAAGTTGTTAAGACCAGGTTACTACTGGATCACAATGGATGCAGACTGTTGTGTCTATGCCAGAAAATGCCACAAGTGCTAGATCTACGCAGATAAAATGCATGTGCCTCCGAATCCTTTAAATGTAATATCTTCACCTTGGCCCTTTTCCATGTGGGGCATTGACATGATTGGAAAGATTGAACCGACTGCTTCAAATGGTCACCGATTCATTCTGGTAGCCATTGATTACATTACCAAATGGGTTGAAGCAGCTTCGTATGCAAACGTCACCAGACAAGTGGTAGCTAGATTTCTAAAAAGGGATATCATCTGTCGATACGGAGTTCCCGAGCGAATCATTACTGATAATGGTTCCAATTTGAACAACAAGATGATGGCATAACTTTGCCGGGACTTCAAAATCCAACATCACAACTCTTCTCCTTACAGGCCAAAGATGAACGACTCTGCTGAAGCCGCTAACAAGAACATCAAGAAGATTGTGCAGAAGATGGTAGTTACCTACAAAGACTGGCATGAGATGCTACCATTTGCCTTGCATGGGTACCGAACCTCAATCAGAACATCTAATGGGGAAACGCCTTATCAACTTGTGTATGGTACGGAAGCTGTCCTACCTGTTGAAGTTGAGCTACCCTCCTTACGGGTAATGATGGATGTGAAACTGGATGAAGCAGAATGGGTCCGGTCTCGGTACAATCAACTGAATATGATTGAAGAGAAAAGATTAGCTGCCATCTATCATGGGCAGTTATATCAGAAGCGAATGAAGAAAGCCTTTGATCAGAAAGTCAGACCTCGGGAATACCAAGTGGGAGAGCTTGTTCTGAAAAGAATCACTCATCCTCATACAGACCACAGGGGCAAGTGGACACCAAACTATGAAGGTCCCTATGTGATAACTAAAGTCTTCTCGGGTGGAGCACTGATGCTCGCAACCATGGATGGTGAAGACTTCCCGTCTCCTGTGAATTCAGATGCAGTTAAAAAATACTTCGCATAAAATGACCCGCTGGACATAAAAACAGAATGTAAGTCCAGGCAAAAATAGGGCATCCCGGCGAGTCAAAAACAAAATAAAAGACTCAGGCAAAAATAAGGGAAAAAATCAAAAAAATGTACACCCGCTGAGTTGAAAAGCCACATCGGACAGCTCAGGAAAAAATGGGTATCCCGGTGGATTGAAAACCCGAAAGGGCGATCCACGCAAAATCAGGGAATAAGCGAACAACTGCATTCTAAATTCGTCTGTACCACTCACAACATGGAAAGCTTCGAAAGGACAAAGCGTCAGTCAGAATCAGCCTTCTTTAGAAAGCAAGATAAGAAGAACGTCAAGGTCATACATGTCATAGCAAAGGAAGCTCACTGAAGCGTCATCTTCAACATTGCCAACATTTTTATCTTTCTCAATTTACAACAATCTCCTTCTTTAGGGGATTCGCTTCTTTGACTTTACTTGCCTATTCAGGGCACACAAATCAATAAAATCATAATATTCAGTCACACTTGGTTTTTACCTTTTGCTTGCAAAATGTCCAGAGTTCGTAATACAACATTTGCATGAAAACATATGAGCAATTTTAATAAATGCTTGCAGGAAATATGTTACTTTCGGGAAAATCTAACTCCTATGACGAAATTCGTTTAAGGATACCTCAGGACACTTGTGCGTTTTCCTTTGTCTTAACAGGTTGCAGGTACTCGAGACAAACAATCTTTCGCAACATGGGGCATATCAAGCATTACATCCCCAACAAACTACTTCCTAGAAGTTATCTCCTCCCTGAGCGGGATCTCCTGAGCAATGCCTGACAACTCTTCCACATCAAAGTGGTCAAAGAACTTTCTTTCCCCCACCACAGATGCCAGATTTCCCTCATCCTCAGTAGAGTTGTTGGAATTGATTCCCCACAGAGTTGATTCCCCAGTAGAGCAATACGTGAAATACATCCCCAGCGGAGTTGCTAAAACCTCCTCATCCCCATTAAGGAGTTCTCCCTCCAAACAGATCAGCCAGAGATCTTTATCCCCGCAGGATCCGAATCTCGGATCGAGTTTCTCATTTGCATAATCATAACATTCACATCATATTCACCGAAATAAGCGTAGCATTCCATCTAATACGAAGCATTACAGAAAAATTCAAACATTGGCATGATCGTAAGCCAGGTCCGAGCCAATCGCTTGCAAATACTATCAATATTTCACCGGCAATATACAAAACTCATATCCCCTGCAGATAAAAGCCAAAGCATCCCCTTTGCACTCCCAAAACACAGATGCCTGTTTATATTTATACATGCTCTTTTCGACACTCGTCTGTGTCATCCTATCTCCCACAGGTCGCCAGAATACCTTTTGCACTCTCAAATACAGATATTGGTTCATAGCTTGTACATATTCTTTTTTGGCACTCATCCATGTCATACTTCCCCAGCAAGTCGAACACTCTTCTGTGTCCCTTGCCCAATCTTTCGACACTCGTCCGTGTCTTGCACATACTTCACCAATAGATCAACACTTGTACATATACAATCCTCTGATACTCGTCCGTATCTTGTATGTATCATCTCCTCAGCAGATCAACACTCGTCCGTGTTCCTTGCTTAACCGATTGATACTCGTCCGTATCAACATCTCCAAACACGCGTCAACGTTTGTTTCTATCGATACTCGTCTGTATCATGGTTCTAAGGATGCTCGTCCGCTTCTTTAGTCTATACACACCGTCAACACACTTATATCTTTTATTTTTGAAGACGTAAGCACTCCACCGTGTTTACCACTCCCTAATAAGTCGCCAACAAAATAACTTTCTTCTATCCGACATTCGTCCTATGTCGTGATACTTTCGGCAGCCGTCCCCTGCCAGGTGATCATCCTTCACCTTCAGATGACCGTCCCTCATCCTTTTCCCCAGTGGAATCTCCATTGTTGGAACCTTCTATCCGGCATCCGTCCTATGTCGTGATAGTTTTAGCAGCCGTCCCCTGCTAGGTGATCGTCTTTCACCTTTTGATGACCGTCCCTTATCATTTATCTGATGGTTGTCCCCATTGTTGATCTTGTTATCCGACATTTGTCCTATGTCGTGATAATCCCCGAGAGCAGCCGTACCCTGCTAGGTGATCGTCCTTCACCTCTTGATGATCTTCTTTCATCATGCTTATCCGATGGCTGTCCCTATCGTTGGCCTTTTCTATCCGACGTTCGTCCTATGTCGTGATATTTTCAGCTGCCGTCCCCTGCTAGGTGATCGTCCTTCACCTTTGATGACTGTCCCTCATAATTATTTCATTTATTCTTTCACCCGATGGTCATCCCCATCGTTGTTTACTTTACTTTTCAAACCCGATGGTCGTCCCCGTCAGTGCTTTCCTCATTTCTTTAACCACAAAGAGTTTTATTTCCTTACCCGATGGACGTCCCCGTCATGGTCTCTTTATTTCCCCAACTTGTTGGTCGTCCCCGCCATTGCTTAACTTACCATTTTATCCCCAACAGTCGTCCTCTGCTTGATGGTCGTCCTCCATCGCCTTCATTTGATAATCATACTATACTACCTTTTACAATTTATATCCCTTTTCTTCTTATCCCTAGCGAGTGCAAATTTCGGACTGTCTTTGGTATTCAACCACAAGTTATCTTGTTTGACTGTTAAATCAGGCGCTTACATCCTCCACAGCTAACTCATGCTTGAATAGGGGCAGCTGTAAACACCCCAAATTTTCCCTCACTCTTTCTCACACCATGGCTTGTGATCTTTCATTTTTTGCATTAGCATAAGCATACCATCTTAAATTGCATATTTGTTTCACTGCATAGTTCATTTCATCTGCATCTAGGGTTTGTGATCTGAGTAATCCAAGAATGATATGAGCCATCCCAAAGGTCTTGGAGCTTACCAAGAGGGTCCATGTGTGTTCCATGATCATAATATGTTCCCCAAAGTTCATGAAAATCAAGAGATCACAAAGAATGGCAAAGGCATAGAAGCAGAGTTAGGGTTTTCCTACACAGATGACCAAAATTAGGGTTTTGGTTTCAGAGGCCTTAATCCCAATTTTTTTGGTCATTCTTGTTTCTAATGGCCTTAATATGTTATAAGGATCATGTGTACCAAATTTGATGAAGAAATTCACTGTGGAAGTCATATTAACTTCTTGAGCAAGTAAAGTCAAAATCAGGGCATCTGAGGCCCCCAACAAGAGTACCAAAGGGTCATCATCATCATTTTGAGTATCTATGATATTTATTTGATCTTAGAAGTGGCTGGAAGTTCACAAAGTTGAGGAATTTTGGGCCAAATGCAAACTTGCTATTTTTGGAAATGACTTGTAATGAAAACTTTCCAATTTGGGAAAGATTTTCAACCTCCTCTTTCATTACCAAAAATGCTTCAAATGAAAAATTCTTGGGCATGAAAGTTGTAGATTATGTCTTTCCCTTTTCAAAAGTACTAGAACATGTCTTGATTCATCCTAGAACTCAAGATATGGCCTTTCAAAGTTGGCAAAAATCCTATAATTTTTCAAGTTCATGCCAAAGAGGATTTTTTGCAAATTCATGTTTCAAGCCATTTCATGAACTCTAATTAATTGCTAGGCATCATACAAACATAGTGCAATGCGTTTGAACCAAAATTGTGCCTTGGATTGCAAGTTTCCACAAGACATTTTCATGAAATTCTAAAAGAGGGAAAAGTTGCAAAACCTCTTGAAACCTTCCCTCCACTTGTGCCAGCTGCATAAAACCAATCCTATGGCCCTCCATGAATCAGGCTGAGGCCAGACACCCATTGAAGCCAGCTCTACCATGGCCCATACCTCCAAGTACACAAAATTGACTTTTTTGCAAAATCTCCCATACCAATCAAGTTGTGCCACACCAACTCTCTGAACCAATCACAATTGTTTATACTAACCTTAAGCATTCCAAAGCACACAACACACAAGCTCAGAACCTCCCATAAGTCAGCATCACAAAATTGGCCAAAAACTTCAAGTCTTTGAAACTCTCAGCACAAACACAAAACCTCAAATCTTTTTCCACCAATCATCTCCACACGTCATAGGGAGCAAAAACCACCATTCACTTTGCCCTTAAAGTCCCTCAAACTCAAACACGATTTTCCACCTCTCAGAACTGAACCTTCAAAAGGAGGCCATTTAAACACTTGCAAAGCTTCTCAATAGCATCAGGGTGATCAAAGGAGGTGTCTAGCACAAGAAGCAGGCTTTGGGGGTCCACATTTGCTCAACTCCACCTCAAGTATAGCTCAAGAACTTTTTTCTCAGAGCTTTGATTTTAAGTTGCAATGTGATAAAGCATGTTTCTCTGATCATTATGCACTTTGAATCACTGAAAATGGTTAAGTATGTGGGATGTATTCAACTTCTGAAATTTTTGCCAGTTTTCCGTTTGGCTTCGATTCTCTCTTTTGATGCAAAATAAATTGTTTTTGTTTGGGGATTCTTGTTGTTTGATGTTAGAGGATTGATTTTGGAGATTTTGGCACGTTTTTATGGCCTTGAGAGAGAGATAGGGGTTTGGTGTTGCCGAAGAAGATGACCGGAGGTCTTCTCTGGCCACCTGAATGTCATAAGGGTTAATTAGGGTTTTATTTTCCAGATTGATTGCTAGCCCTAGGATCATGTTTTAATTAGCGTGTGGACGACCCATATGAGGTCATTAACCCTAACCTTTATTTATTTAATTTAATTAGGATTATTTGAATTAATTTAATCAGAAACAATCCTAGCCATCAGTTAACGCGCACAGTCAACTTCCCTCTCCCAAGTTTGAATCTGGACCCTCAGATGTGCTTACTTCCATTTTATTTCATTTTTATTCATTTCTTTTGCATATTTTATTTAAAATAGTTAAAAACATTAAAAAAATATAATCTTTTGCATTTCTGATCCAAATATTTTTCTTAACCCAAAAATGATTTTTATTTTATTTTTTGCATTTAAAAAGTATTTTTAAAATATTTAAATGTTATTTTTAATTAATTAATGGATTTTAATTAATTAAAAATACATTTAGGTTTCTAAAAATCACAAAAAACTTCATGAACCATTCCAATACATTTAGAAACATTTTAAAACTCATCATAAAAATTTCTTTTTAGGTTTGATCATAATTTCACAATTTTCTTTGAATTAGGGTTCTTAAAAATCACATTTTCTAACCCTAAATTGAAAACTTCACTTCTGCCTAACCATGATGAGTTTGAACTTGGTTCCTTTTGCATTGTTTCACATATTGCATGTAGTTTCTAGGTTAGTTTTCTCATGAATTTATCTTGAATTTTCAATTTGATTTGCATTTTCCCTTAAGAATCACCCAAAAACCCTAGCAAACTTAGAAAATCCATAACTTTCAATAGGATTAGCTTCTGACCTTCTCCTTTGGGGTTTGATCTTGTATGGGATTAGGGTTTGATTGAGCTTGATTTCAATTTTTTATCATGTTTATTGCTTCTGTTTTGGTCATTTGCATCTCATACATTCATAAAACCCTAATTTCTCATGTTCATTTGCATCCTTCTTTGCATATCATCATCATATGACCTTGCCATGACATTTCAAGCATTTGTATGTCATCTTAGACATCTTAGGACATGTTAGAACATTGTTTGATCATTTCTTCATTCATTTTCCATATCTTGCATTCATTACATTTCATAAACATCCATGTGTTTTCATGCTTCTAAGCATGCTTCCTTTGCATCTCATCTTTGTATGATCATTCATATGCATCTTGTATGACATTGCATCATCCCATATGACTTTTAAATTGAATTTTCACTTCTTACTTTGGTCTTTACATCTCATTTCAATTCATTTATTTATGCTTTATGCCTTATGCATTCATACTAACATTTCAGGTACCTTTGGTAAGTTATCTGGGAGGTGGATTTGCCTTCACCTCCCACCTCTTATTATCTCATTCATATGCATTTTTACATGTATTTGAAGTGAATCTAATTCACTTATATTCCATCCTTCTTACTTTCTTTCTTTCAAGTTAATTATCTTCTTCAGGAAGTAAGTAACTTGTTCTTCTTTCTCCTTCTCTTTTCATTTGCTTCTTCCATTGGTGGCCTTAAAGATCCTTTTATCTTAAGCCTAACAAACCATAGGATACCCAAGAATGATACATTTTAGGGTTGTGTATAGTCCCCATTTATCTTTTACCTTTGAGTCTCTTTGAGTCTCTTTTCTCATCTCAATAATCAGAGACTAAACTCTTAAAGTTTTAGGACTTTGAATTAGGGTTACGCCTGCATCCTTCTCTTAGGATGGAGTGTATAAATTTAATCCTAAGTGTTAAAACTTTAATTTGTTTACACCTCTTAATCAAAACACATTAATAATCACTAAGACTTTATCTTGTAACTTGGGCCTTACATTATGGTTCTATCTCTTCCTTATGGTTAAGAGGGACTAACCCTAGTGTTTAATGGACAAGTCCCCCTCAAGTTGTCTTACAAACTTAAAATCCACTTTCTTAATCTCACCCTTTAATTAAAATCCATTTAATAAAGGTTTTTTATATAATGAATTTAATCCCTAACCATGGATTAAGTTGAGGTATCTTCCTCAGCTTAAGTGCTCTCATCTATCATCCTTCTATTAGGATGGTGTAATGAGTTCACTAATCTGTGATTGGAGATTAAACTCATTACTTAACACTAAACAAAAACCCAAAAACATCTAGTTAATCACAAGTAGGTTAATGATCTTAATCCTACATCATCATGGTAATTAAGTTGAGATGCTTGTCTCATACTTAAGTAGGCTCATTATCCCTAATCAGGGAGGATATAATGATTTTGCAAGCCCTTGATTTAGGCTTAAGCTCATAATCCTATGCAAAACACCAAAAACAATAACAAAACTGAAAACACAAAAAAACAAACAATAATCGTCTCCTCCGGGATTCGTTTCTCATCACACTCATTCACAAACAAGAACTGGCTTCTTCTGTCTAATGCAAGACAGTTAGCACTCGATCCAGACGAGTCATACACTTGAGCATAGACAAGTAAGCAGTTCACAATAAATTTATTTTCAGTATCTTTGAGTCAAACTACGGTGTTCTGACTTCCTCATTGCACGAGAGGATACATAGGCATAACTTAACTGTTATCGAACAAAAGTCTCTTTGTCATCCCCCTCTTTCAGTGTTCTTTCTAAAGCCTCAGTTCCTGAGCAATTCACCTTTTTGCACTGACACCTGTACTTTCATCCCTAGTTTTTGCACACAGATAGCACATACATTACCCCTTTAAACACAATCTTGTAAGCGTGGATCCCGTCTAGTACGACGGGAAATCTGGGTGCTAATACCTTCCCAGGTTGTAACTAACGCCCTTTCTCAGTTTCTTTGGTTCGCAACCGTCTTATCCATCTCTTTCCAAGTTTATGCAGCATTACCTTTCCTTCGGGATAAAAATGCCTAGCTGGCGACTCTATTTAATTCATTTCACTTTCTCTTTTCGCCGACCGTTCGCGTCTGCACCGGGATGTAAATCTTCGGGAGCGACATACATGATTCATCATGAAATTGAGGTTTATGTTGATGATATGATAGCAAAATCCCAAAAAGAAGAAGAGCACTTGGTCAATCTAGCAAAGTTGTTTGAAAGACTCCGAAAGTTCAGATTGAGGTTGAATCCAAACAAGTTCACCTTTGGGGTCCGTTCCGGTAAACTACTTGGTTTCATTGTTAGTGAGCGGGGAATCGAGGTTGATCCAGCCAAAGTAAGAGCCATCCAAGAGATGCCTGAGCCAAAGACTGAAAAGTAAGTGCGTGGTTTCTTAGGGAGACTAAACTACATTGCACGGTTTATCTCTCACCTAACAGCCACGTGTGAGCCCATCTTCAAGCTTCTGAGGAAGAATCAGGCCATTAAATGGAATGAAGACTGTGAGCGAGCCTTTGACCAAATCAAGGAGTACCTGCTAGAACCTCCAATTCTCATGCCTCCATTTCCAGGGAGACCCTTGATCATGTATCTTACTGTGCTCGAAGGATGGGATGTATGCTGGGTCAGCAGGATGAGTATGGTCGAAAAGAGCATGCCATTTATTACCTTAGCAAAAGGTTTACCGATTGTGAGACACGCTACTCACTACTCGAGAAAAATTGATGCGCTTTGGCATGGGCTGCTCACCGACTAAGACAGTACATGCTAACCCACACCACTCTCTTAATTTCCAAGATGGATCCTGTGAAATATATCTTCGAGAAGCCAGCTCTAACAAGAAGGGTAGCCCGATGGCAGATGATTCTAACGGAGTATGATATCCATTACACTTCGCAAAAAGCAATAAAATGGAGTGTATTGTCAGAATACTTGGCTCAGCATCCAATCGACGATTATCAACCCATGAAATTCGAGTTTTCGGATGAGGACATCATGTTCCTCAAGTTACAGGACTGTGAAGAACCACTTCCGGAGGAGGGGCCAGACCCTGAATCCAAATGGAAGTTGATGTTTGACGGAGCTGTGAACATGAACATAAGAGGAGTAGGTGCTGTTATCATCTCACTAGAAGGGGTCCATACACCTTTAGCTTCTCGGTTGACTTTCAAATGCACTAACAATGAGGCAGAGTATGAATCTTGCATCATGGGGGTTGAAGAGGCAATCAACTTGCGAGTCAAGAACCTCGAGATCTTCGGAGATTCCGCTCTGGTGGTGAACCAAGTCAATGGAAAATGGTTAGTTCATCAACCTCACTTGGTTCTTTATAGGGATTATACCAGGAGGTTGCTAACCTTCTTCACCAAGGTCAAGTTGAGTTATATTCCCCGAGACAAAAATCAGTTTGCTGATGCTCTAGCAACTTTGTCATCTATGATTAAAGTTTGCCAAGAGAATTTCGTGCCTCGAATCATGGTCTCCCGCCTTGAAAGACTTGCCTTTGTCTTTGTAGTTGACATTGGTGAAGATAACAAACCTTGGTATCATGATATCAAGCAATTCTTGAAGGCTCAAGAGTACCCGGCTGGGGCATCCAATAAAGACAAGAAGACCCTCAGAAGACTAGCAGATGGTTTCTTCTTGAATCAAGATGGTGTGTTATACAAGAGAAACTTCGACATGGTTCTGCTTGGATGCGTGGATAGACACAAAGCAGATCTGTTGATGTAAGAGGTTCATGAAGGCTCCTTTGGTACCCATGCTGGAGGACATGCTATGGCCAAGAAATTGTTGAGATCGGGATATTATTGGATCACCATGGAATCCAATTGCTGTAAATACTCCCGTAAATGTCACAAGTGTCAGATTTATGTCGATAAGGTTCATGTGCCTCCGAATCCATTGAGTGTCATGTCTTCACCTTGCCGTTCGCCATGTGGGGCATTGATATGATTGGCAAGATCGAGCCGACAGCTTCCAACGGTCACCGTTTCATCCTGGTTGCTATAGACTATTTTACGAAGTGGGTCGAAGAGGCATCTTATGCCAATGTTACTAAGCAAGTGGTAGCCCGGTTTATTAAAAGAGACATCATTTTCCGGTACGGAATTCCCGAAAGAATCATGACTGATAATGCTTCTAATCTCAACAAGATGATGGCTAACTTATGTCGGGATTTCAAAATAGAACATCACAACTCTTCTCCATATCGCCCGAAGATGAATGGCGCCGTCGAGGCGGCCAACAAGAACATCAAGAAGATCGTGCATAAGATGGTTGTAACATACAAAGACTGGCATGAGATGCTACCATTTGCGTTGCATGGGTACATAACGTCAGTGCGTACCTCAACAGGGGTAACTCCGTTCTCACTGGTATATGGTATGGAGGCAGTCCTACCAATTGAATTGGAAATCCCCTCGTTGAGGTTAATGATGGAAATTAAGCTAGATAAAGCTGAGTGGCTCCGATCCAGATATAATCAACTGAGCCTCATTGAAGAAAAACGCCTAACAGTTGTATGCCATGGACAGGTGTATAAGTGGCGGATGAAGCAGGCTTTTGACAAGAAGGTACGACTACAAAGGTACATACCAGGTGACCAGTGCTGAAAAGGATTCTTCCTCCTCTTAACAATCACAGGGGCAAGTGGACACCTAATTATGAAGGGCCATTTGTGGTTAAACAGGTTTTCTCAGGTGGAGCCTTGATGCTGACAACCATGGATGGAGAAGATTTCCATTCCCCTGTCAACGCAGACGCAATAAGAAAATACTTCGTGTAAAAAAGGACCCGTTGGATAAAAAAGAATAAAGATCCAGGCAAAAATGGGCATCCCGACGAGCCAAAAACAGAATAAAAGGCTCGGGAAAAAATTAGGGAAATCTTGGAAAAAAATGTACACTTGCTGAGTTGAAAAGCCACATCGGACAGCATAGGCAAAAAAGGGTATCCTAGTGGATTGAAAACCCGAAAGGGCGATCCACGCAAAAGAGGGACTAACACGAACGACTGCGATCTGCGAGATTCGTAACTCATCTGCAATTGAGGTTATTCTAAAGGTTGAAGACCATTTCAATCACCTTTCTCAAGGGGAAGAGCGAGCGGATAGTCTTGAAGATATACGAGCCATAACCGGGTTGAAACTTGATGAGATCCACTTATCACATTGCCAATAGGATAGTTTGTTTTCTTTTTTGGCTATTTCCTCTTTCCAGGGAATTGCTTCCTTTGTAATGCCTATTCATGACCATTTTTCCAAATCAATAAAAATTAAATTTCAGTCAACTTGTAACTACTGCTTCTTGTTTTTGTTATTCATCTAGCATTGATTGATTGCGTAAACGTCCAGCAAATTGTGATTTATATTGTGTTGTGAATATTTGAATGCTTTCTAACTCACGCAGGAGGACATAAACATTTAATACAACTCTAAGAGGGTGTCAAGATGCCCAGATAATGATTCATGCTATGAGCTTGGGGCATACAGGTCTAAACTAACTCTCCATGTTGCAAGCACTATCAACTGTGTTTACGCAGGTACAGGTACAGGTGTTGCTAACAGAGCTAAAGCAGATTTCCAGGAGGAACATTTCATTATACTTGAACAAGAACATGTGTTTTCCCGGTTGTCTCCAGTCATCCCTAGTAGAGTTGGAAGTTGAAATCTCCCCCAACAAGGCAGCAGAAGGTTGGTGTCCTCCCCAAGAAGATACTTCCCTTCAACACAGGGGCAATCCCCCAGCAGTGCAAGGAATTTGTTTCTCCCCCAACAGGTTGCTTCCTCAGCAGTGTCGTGCATCTGGCTCCTCAGCCAAGTCAGAAGTGTCTTCACTTCCCCATCAGAGTGCAAGAAGGGTCCATCTCCAGTAGGGTCTTGGCTTTTCAATCTCAAAGTCCAATTTATTTTTGTCAATGGCGGCAGTTCAGAGCCGATGTATCATTAACAACATTCCCCACAGAGTTGTTTCCTCCTCACCAGGACTAACTAGATCAATGCAGTGATCATCAGTTCCTCCCCAGTCAAGCCATCTGGGATACTTGCAGTCTCCTTTCCGGGAGATCCTTTGCATTTGCATTTGCATAATCATCATTACATTTGCATCCTCCAAAGCGTAGCATTTCCATCACCATGGAGCATTACACCATAAATTCAAACATAAGCATACCAACATGGGCCAGTTTTGAGGTATATTACATACGACCTGTAACATCTTCTCAACCTAAAATATTCCCCATAGAAGATACTTATACCATTTGCCAGACATCTTTGTCTTTCCAAGTCAATGTTGTCATTTTTCTTTGTGGCTTGATTCGCTTAGCAGTCACATTTCTGAGTTCCGTTTTACACAATGGTCTCATTCAAAGCCCTATTTTGTACAACAGGCCCCCTTTGTGGCTTGATTCGCTCAACAGTCACATTTCCGAGTTCCGTTTTGTACAATGGTCTCGTTCAAAGCCCTGTTTTGTACAACAGGCCCCCTTTGTGGCTTGATTCGCTCAGCAGTCACATTTCCGAGTTCCGTTTTGTACAATGGTCTCGTTCAAAACCCTGTTTTGTACAACAGGGCCCCTTTGTGGCTTGATTCGCTCAGCAGTCACATTTCCGAGTTCCGTTTTGTACAATGGTCTCGTTCAAAGCCCTGTTTTGTACAACAGGCCCCCTTTTGTGGCTTGATTCGTTCAGCAGTCACATTTCCGAGTTCCGTTTTGTACAATGGTCTCGGTCAAAGCCCTGTTTTGTACAACAGGCCCTTCCTTTTCCGTGGCTTGATTCGCTCAGCAGTCACGTCGCAGGTTATCGTTTTGTACAACGGTCCTGTTTGCCTGGGCTCTCGTTTATGTACAACGAACCCGTTCCACCTTGTTCTTTTCCCGCTACCTATTCAGAGGTCAAAACAAAAAAAACAAAAAAAAACAAATAAAGAGCATATGGCATTTCTATTATCCACTGAGTTCAAATTTCTAGGTTTTATTCGAGTATTCAATCACTCCATACCTTGAAGGGCTAAAAGCTTTCGCAATTATTCATTCAAGCTTGCAGATGATTGAATAGGGGAAGCTGTAATACCTCAAAATTTTCCCTCTCATATCCTCAACATTTGGCATAACATTTAGCATACATAAGTTCATAAAATAACCAAAAAAACATTGCATCATGTGTAGCATAGTTGAGGCATAGGTATGTGGTCAATGACTGGAGCAACTGGAGCCTATACAAAGAAAATCAAAGGGCCAAAAAGCTCCTCAATCATGTGCAAGGGGTCTACAACATCCCACAAGTCTCCATTTTAAGCCTCAAGTCTTGGAAAGAAGTGAATGGCTCCAAGGAATGCAAGCAGTGCAACATCTCATGAGGAAATGATCCAAATTAGGGTTTCAATTGTGAAGGGCTTCTCCATGAATTTTTGAGCAAACGTGGATTCCATTATGTTCTATATGACAACAAGTGTATAGGGTTCAAAGTTCATCCACAAATTCATTTTGGAAGAGGTTCAATTGGTCAGATGATTGCAAATTAGGAATTTGGGGAAAAGTCAACCATGCTAAAGAAAAAGTCAACTCCTGACTTTTTGAGATCAAAATCATGAAATTAGGGTTATAAGGACCCTATGGTTCAAATTTGATCAAGCAATGATGGAGGGATCATGAAAAATCAAGAAGACTAAAACTTACCATTTTTGGAAAATTTGGGTTTCCAAAAATGACAAGTTTTGGTCATTTTTGCAGCCACTTAAAAAGAGGTTTTTTCCCAAAAAATAAGAGGCCTATGAAAATTCTACCTTGAGCAAATGAAATAGGGCATCCTAAGTAATAAATCCATATGTGGAACTCCTTCATAGGATCAAAATTTAGAGAGATATGATCGTTCAATGTTTGGGCAAAAACAAGGCAATACAGCAGGCTATGTATCGATGCATACGACTTATGTATCGACGCATAAAGGGCCCATGTATCGACGCATAAGCCTATGTATCAATACATACTGAACTCGAAAACACTATGTATCGACGCATGGTGTACATAAAAAGCCTATGTATCGAAGCATCCGAGTTATGTATCGACGCATGCTGTAGAAAAACCAGTTTTTTCTGCATTTTTATGGAATTTCAAGCTGGTTTATGGTTGGTTCATGTTATAAATGCATTTGGCATTAAAAGGCATTTCATATGGGTTGCAATTGGCTGTAAATACCACCACCATAATTGTCATGTATTGAGCAAAACATTGAGGCATCAATCATTGATCAATTGAGTTGCAAATAAGTTGCACTCTCACCATAACAATCCCAAACTTCACCACATAAGAGCACGCCCAAGAGTTGCATAACCGAATTTTCCAATCCACCCTCATTTCACCTTACACCTCAAGTTAGAATTGACCATGGTTCTAACTGTTAACCATGATGGTTAACAATTAACCTAAGATATATAAGGCTTTCTCCAACTGAATTTTGAGAACACACTTCATTTCTACCAAAATTTCATCACAACTTCATCCCTTTTCTCTCTGTTTTCATTCTGATTTTGGAAGCTACATTACGCTAAATCTTCATCAATTTAGTCCCAAACTTCATCTGTTTATCTTCATCTTCATTAATTCAGTCCCAATCTTCATCTATTCTCCATCATCATCATCATCAAGAGCTTCATTTCCATGGTAGAATTTCATTGAATCTTCCACTCTATACCAATGCACATTGCTGCATTTTGCCTCCATACTCTTGATTCTTGTCTACAGCATCACACTTATCATAAAATCATCATCAACATCAAGATTACATTGTTGTAAATTTTCTGCATCTTCATCAATTTCTCAAGATTCTACATCAACAAAGTTTTTATTTCACTTCACAAAGGATCAAGATCAAGCATAAAAGACATTGGAACCTCAACTCTGGATTTCTACAACTCTAAACACCACTGAATTCCAGGTGTCATCTTCAATTCCATTGACACGAATTCTGTTTTTTTTTGTTATTTTGTGTTGATATGAGCTCAATAGGGGAAATGCTTGTGCTGGCTAGTAAATAGGCACCTTAGGTTCTTAGATTCAATTTTTAGGTTGATTCTTGTGTGCTTCGATTTGCATTATTCATGAGCCTTAGGAGAAAATCAAGCCTAGATTGATGATGTACCTAAAGAGACGAATCTGTCCATGGCCTTATTTTTCAGTTTGGTATACATTTGTCCAAACCCTAACCGGAGAGTGATCGGAGAAGATGACCGGAGTTTAGTTCCGGTGACCAGAATAGTAAGCCTAACATTAAGTGGGAACATAACACAGCCGTTAGATCAGTTTCCATCTGACAAACCAGAATCAACCACCACATTAATGAACATGTGCCCTCATTTGTGAAGAGCTTTTCAGATCACTATTTGCACCCCAGCATGTTTGGGTCCAGCCCAATTCAGTTCAACTTTCCACTTCCTGGACCCCTCCCCATTTGCCTTGTTTCTTTATTTTCCTGTTTTGATATAGTTTCAATTTTAATCCAACAAAAATACCAAAACTCATGATAAAATTCCCCAAAATTCACAGAGAATTCTTAACTCATTTTAGAAAATTTCCACACTTTTACTTTCTGAGCTTTAGCCATTTTCCATTTTATTTCGATTTTCCATTTAATTAGTTTGCTATGGAATTCTTGCAGCTACACTTCAATTTGTTCATTTTATTTCTCCCACTTCCAGTAATCATTTTAGCCCATTATTTTTGCTTTGATTAGAGGACTAGTGATAGGACCTGGAATAATGTTTGGTAGATTTTTAGGCCATTTTATCCACTGTTTTGGTAGCTTAGTTCATGTAAAATTGTGATTAGTTCTTAGGTAGATTTAAGTGACTTTTTGTCATAGTTAGGTTCTGAATTTTTAGGATATTTTTTAACACAATATAATAGTCAGGTTAAGGACCTTAGAGAATTAATTTCATATTTTTTTTCAGGAATATTTGCTATTTTTTTAGTGCATTTGTTTTAGTTGAGTTTTACAATGTAAATCATCTAGTTTAGCTTATGATCTTATGGTTCGTTAAGATTTAGCTTAATTAGGTTTAATCTTAGGATTTTAGAATGATTTAGTATAGTTTAGTTACTGATTTTAGAATAGTGATATTAAATAAATTCCTTTAGTTTTAGGACTTAGGCTTAGAATTTGCATTAAGTATGTTTAGATGAGGTTTAGGCTTATTTTAGTTTTATGCTTTAATATGCATTTTTTGGAATTAATTTCTTCTTCCTATTTTCTTGTTTTTGCCTTAATATTTGTATTTTCTACTTGTATAGGCTTCCCCATGTTTCTTAGAACTAACTTAACTTCCTTAGGAAGTAAGTTGAGTTCTAGTAGTTTTTAGTTCCCTTTTATCCATTAGGATTAGAAAACTCCACAAACCATTAGGACCACTTTTGAATATAATAACTAAAATTAAGGTTGAGTCTTAGTCCCCTTAGTTTTTTCCTTTTTGCAACTTGATTTATTCTTTCTTACCTCATGAAGAAAAATAATAAAAATACTTAATAAAAATCGAACGTTCTTATACGCCATGAGACTTTGTTGCGGAGTACTTATACGCGTCCTGTTTCGGGGCGAGGCATAAGTATTTACCACGATGGATAGGTCTTAGTATGAGAATATTCACAAACAAATTCAAAACATTTCTCATAAAAGACAAAAACAAATAATAAGCGACTATCCTACAAGAACTCCTCTTTCTCATCTCATTCATTCTAAACGCGAACTTGTGACGACTTGTCTCGCATGCAAGACGGTAAAAGCACTCGTACCAGACAAGCCTGTAACACCTGAGCATAGACATACGCAGTTCCATCCATAAAAAACACAAACAAAGTTCCCGCCTGGTTAGGCGAACTACGTCGACTCTAATCCTCATTTTCCCGATGAGGTACGTAAGCAGCGGGGTAGGGCCCGTTCGAGCACATTATTTATTTTCCCTACATTTTCCCCATTGTTTCTTTTTGTTCTCTTTCAGTTCCTTTCTCATTGCAGTTCCAGTTACCAGTTAGCAGTTCTTGTTCAGCAGCATCTTATTTCTCACCCTTTGAAATAAACAAACAAGGTGGAGCACGTCGGGTATGGCAGACGATCTGGGGTGCTAATACCTTCCCAGGTCGTAACCGACTCCCGAACCCAGATCTTTGGTTCGCAGGACCTTGTCCTTTCCTTCTTCCCTAGGTTTGTGCAGCATTACCTTTCCCGTTCCTTCGGGATAAAAATGCCTGGCTGGTGACTCTATCTTTTCCGCGCCACTTTCGCGTTTGTACTAGGATGAAAATCCCGGGAGCGACAGGTCGGACATGGACGAGGCTCGTTTTATGGAGGAAAAAGGGGTATACCTGCGAAGGCACTCCGATGCTAAAGTCAGAAAGCGAGCAACGAGTGAGCAAGTATGAGATATAGGGTGAAGATTTGAATACCTGACCCTCTCAAATGAGAGGGTTTTTATACTGGTCCAAGTGGATGGCCATTGGCTCGTATTTTTAGGTGTGGATCGCGAATTCCGTAATAACCGCTAACAGTCAAGAACTAGCCGTTGGAGCGATATTTGCCTCGCTTGGCTTGGCCGTTGGTCGGATGGTACCGGTGTCGAGCAAGGGACATGTCGAGCGTCCGTCAACGGGTTATTGAGATGATTGGGCATGAGAGATTACTTGGGCCCAAATCCGTAATTTGGGGCAGTCCGGAACAGGAGCCCCCCAAGTCTTTGTTTCTGGTCGAGGAAGTGATTACTTAAGGATGTTTGGCTGCTCGGAGATACCTGTAATGTTGATGGACTAGCTTTTGACGGACGAACGACCTTTCTTGGGAGATAAACGGGAGCTCGGTGGACGGGCACCCCATCAGTCGGTCGATGAAGAGGAAGAAGAAACAAAAAGGTGATGTGTCTTGGGACTTGTGTCCATTTAATGTTCTGACGGCTAGCCTAGGGGCTAGCGAATAGGCCGTCATTGCCTAGGGATAAGGGTCATGCATCAGCTGCATGTGCCCCATTCCTTATAAATAGGAGGATTACCTCATTTGTCACCTTTTTCGTTTCATCTTCCTTACACCATTCCGATCGACTCTCCAGCAACCTTAGACGACTGTCGACCACCGCAGTTCTTTTCCGGATTTTTGTCTTACTTTTTCAAGAATAGACATGCATGCGGTTTATGTTTTCCTTTTAGACAATATATTAGGGTAGTTTTAGATGATTTTTAAGTTGCTGTAGTTACTAATACGCTGCCTGTTCTGAACCCTAGTTTATGGTCGGGGGTGACCATGGTCGAAGCTCGACCAAGACCTAGGTGTAGAACCTCAAATTTGCCCTCTTCATTTTAAGCATCATAATACACCATTTTCATCATAAGAATATCATATATATAGCATTATAGCATAGAAAAATAAAGCATGACAAGCATCAAGCCCTAGCATGAGGCATATGGCCATCTGGGGAGGTGTTGAAGGCCATTTAAGCCAAGACAAGGTTTCCAATGGATTTGTGGGAGGCCTATGATGAGTCTAGACTCCTTTGGCAAGGCCAAGTTCACTTGCAAAAGCTCAGAAGATTGCTTAATCATCACAAGTTTCAAGACAATGCAATGCTCCTAAGTAGTGCAAACAAATTAGGGTTTTGGTTTCAAGGGCCTTAACCTCATAATTATGGCCAACTCTTTTGGGTAATGTTTTCTATATGATAAGAGGTTCCTACATGTCAATTTTCATGGAAAAATTTCAAGTGGAAGTCAGTCTTTTCCTAAGTTACTTGCAGATGAAGTAGAAAGTCAACTGGGCCCAGAAAAAGTCAACTGTGCCATTCCAAAGGGTCCAACCCAACTTTTTTAGCCAAATGAGGTCTATTCAATGTCATAAGATGTTTGGTGAGTTTGAAGTCCAAGAATTTTGGTGGTTTGAGGGGTTTTGGCAAAAGTGCACAAAGTTGGTCATGGAAAAGTTACTATTTTTGGCCATTTTGACCTAAAACTTCACAAGGCCTTAACTTGATCAAAAAATCTTCAAATGGACCAAAGGTAAACATGAAAGTTGGAGAGTAAGGGCTGCCATTTTTAAAAAGTACAAGAGCATTTTCTGAAGATTTCTAGATTTTCCTATAGGTCCCTCGAAAATTTGAGCATTCTAGGGCAAATTTCAAATTTTCAAGGCCAAGCCATTTGCACAAAGGCTCAAAAGTGGATAGTTTGCTATGCTATGTCCAAAGTAAGTTTACACAATCAAAATTCATCCCATTTAGGTCATTTGGCTCAAATAAAAGTGGAAAAATTCGTGCACATGAAAAAGTTCCATAAAACTTGCATTTTACACTTGAATTTGCACAAGGCATGGCAATTGTGTGATAGCTTACATCCAAGGGCTGAAGTTGTTTGCTGGGAATCATTGGTGGGATGGTGAATGCACATGCAAGAGAGGCCAGCAAATCATGAGCTTGGCATGCTTATGGCACACTTGGGCCAAAATTGCATTTTCACAAAAATCAGCTCTCTCTCACGTGCATTTGTTCTAACCCTTTTGCATTGCCATATATATTCTATAACAATCAGAATTAGGGTTAGAGGCAGCCAGAATACACACCCATTCTCCCATTCACATCTCTTATGCAAAATTGTTCATTCTCCACAAACTCTTGCTACAAGAATCCATTCACAAAACTCTTGCTGGATTCTTAATCCTCATGACTCATAGATCATTTCCATACCATTTGTTTAGATTATTCTTCAAGAATCATCCATTTCCCATTCCTTGTGCACATTTGCATTTTGTGCCATAACTTTTGATCTAGGCAAGCTTTCTTCAATCCAAGACCACATTCATACTCCTCTCATCTCAAGGATCATTAAGCACCCGTGGATCTAGATTTATAGTGAAGTTTGTTCAAGTGGCCATTTGAGAAGCTTTGAAGCACAAGGAAGCACATTGCTGGATTTACAAGCTTGCAAAGCCTTAGATGCATTTATTTTGCATCTAAGGGGATAAGGAGATCATTTTCCATCATTCTATACCATTCTTGACTTCAAATTTTGAACAACACCTTAGGTATGCTCAAATTTCGAATCTCATAGAAATGTGTTTGGTTGTGTGTTTTAGAATCCTCATGTTGTGCTGGTTACAATGCTCTTTGTAGTTTGTAAAATGGTTGAGTATTCACAAAGTTATGGTGATTTAAAGTTTCATGGACAATTTTATTTTCATTCATATCTTGAGTTTCTTTGAGTTTTAATTCAATCCAAGCATGTATTCTTGTTTAATGATGTTAGATTATGTATTCTGGAGAGTTTCATGGCCGGCCGTGGCTTGGTTTGTGATTTCATGAAGTTAGGGTTAGGGTTTTGTTCATTAATGGTGGTGAGAGTTTTAGGGTTTCTTTCGTGAAGAAGAAGGTGCAGCCCTCAGCGCTATCTGCACCCCCCACGCAAGGCCCATGCTGTTTTTTTGAACTAGTGTGTTACTCTTTACACCCCCTTTGGCCCATTTGTTTTATTTTCATTTTTTTTCTTTACTAATTTATTCCATTTGCTTTTAATTCATTTAAAATATTTCTTTAACTCTAAAAAATCCAAAAATATTGATATGCACTCCTTGATTCATCTAGTTTTTTATCATGATTTTTCCAGATTTTTATTTTTATCCCACGTGGCCAAATAAATTCAACATTGAGCATTGCTTTCTTGTGGACTCTCATAGACCAATCTGCCTTGTCCAATTTCTATTTTTCTCATCCTTTAAGCTATGAACCCCATTCTTTTTGCATTGAAACCCTAAAACACGCTACTATCTTCATGATTTATCTTGGATTTTTCACAAATTTTCTTGCTGGACTTTGCTTGAGTTACTTGTGCCTTAATTTCCAAAACCCTAAATGGTGATACCTTGCATCCTTGAGCTTCATTGACCTAGTTTGGCGCTGTATTTTTGCAAACCCTTTTGGATTCTCATTTATTTGTGTTTGGAGAGTACTTTTCTGGTTGGGTAGAATTTTTAGGTGCTTGGATATTTTCTTGGGTATTTTCTTCCTCACCTTGCCTTGTTTTGCATCCTTTGAGTCTTCTAGTCTCTTTTAAGCTTAGAAGGGCACTTGTGCCAACTTCTATTCATCTTTTGGGGTCCTTTATAGGTCTATGGTTGCTCCTGGTCTTAGGATAGGGTTTGAACCTCCTTGAGTCTTGGTGTTGGGTCTTTTTTATGTGCTTTATTTCTTTAAGTGCCAAGCATGCCTTCACTGCATTTGTTTCACTTCCAGTCATCTCAATATGATCTTGTGTTGCTTTGATTATCATCTTGTGAACTCTTTGTCATGCCTATATGCTTGTGTAGCTTCTGACTTGTTGGTTCATGCCTTGATTTTATGTGGTTACACTAACCTTGCAGGGGCTATGGTAAGTCTGAGATGTGGGAATTGAGTTCCACATCTCCATTTCTCATCTCTCCTCATTTTGTTTATATGGACTAACATCTTCTTGTTGGGCTTAGGCCTTTCTCATCTATCCTTTTATCTTCTTCTTCTTCTCTTGAGATCTTGTTTTTAGGTTAGAAGGACCTCACAAACCCTAGGAACTCCATGCATGCTAACTTAGGATAGAAACTTCCCCCTAGTTTTCTTTCTTTCTTGTTCCTTTGGTGCCTTCTCTTCTCATCTTCAAATTCAATTTTAATTCATTTAATAAAGGTTGAGTACTTTCATGTGGCATGAGACTTTTCTATGAGATGCTTGCACGCGTTCCGTTTCGGGGCGAGGTGTGAGTCATCACTCGTGGTGGACAGGTCTTAGCATGAGTACCTCACAAAGAAAAAGCCAAAAAACACTTCTTAACCAAAAAACCACAAAAATACCTAATAATGGTAATAGGCCAGTGTGCTTAAGCCTTCACTTGTGGGACTAGCTTTGGGGATTTCCTCCATAGATAGGTGTGCCTCTTGCACATTCCATTTCGGGATGATGTGAGACGTACACATCCCATTGAGTAAGACTTAGGTACACTCACCTATGCAAACCTTCACTTATAAAAGCTTCTAAAAAAAACCAACCAAGCAATAAGCGTCTTTCCTTCGGGAATTCTTTTCTCATCTCCTTCGCTCCGTACGCGAACTTGCTCCTACTTGTCACTTTGCAAGACGGTTACGCACTTGTCGTCCGAGTCTGCAACACCTGAGCAATGGCATAGGCAGTTCAAGCCTTAATTCACAAGCAATTTCCTTGCCACCCCTAGTTAGGGGAACTACGGCGTCTCTGATCCTCATTATCCTGATGAGGTACGTAGGCAGCGGGGTAGGGCGCGTTCGAGCACAATCTTTATTTTCCCTACATTTTTCCTTTATTTTCTTATTTCAGTTTTTTTTCCAGTTCCAGTTTCTTTTCATTTTCATTTCTTTTGCTGCAGTTTTCATACCCTCACCCTTTGAAACAGTTTCTTTTGCAAGCGTGGATCTCGTCGGGTACGGCGGACGATCTGGGTGCTAATACCTTCCCAGGTCGTAACCGACTCCCGAACTCAGTCTCTTTGGTTCGCAGGACCTGTGTCCTTCCTCTTTTTCTTCTGGTTTGTGCAGCATTACCATTCCCTTTCTTCGGGATAAAAATGCCTGGCTGGCGACTCTATTCTTTTTCCACGCCACTTTCGCGTTTGTACCAGGATGGAAATCCAGGGAGCGACAGCTGGCGACTCTGCGGGGGACTGCACACCAGATAGTCTCTGGTTCCCCTGTGAGTCTCTCCTAGCGCTTGTGTGTTTCTGTTTCATTGGGTGATGTTTGTTTGTTGTAGCTTGTTGTATTTTATTATTGTTTATTTACAGCTTTATTTACAGTTTTCAGTATTTATTTTCCGCATCATATATCATACTGGACTGTCTGGACTGGTTTTCTGTTTGGTGGGCTCGGGTGATACTGTTTCTGAGAGATAAGCCAAGTACCCGGCTTGAGTGCACCCTAGGATTAGAGTGGACATATTGTACTCACATGTGGCATGATGAGTGGCAATGTGTTTCGCGCCCAGATTGCGACCGTCTTAGAAATATCTTGTGTGGGGATTTCCTCCACTTCGGGATAGGACCTTGATAGTTATGTGCATCTGGGGACCTATCATTGAGAACCTTTGTGGAAACAACCCTCTCCAGTGGTGGCAGTGGCAGACCATATTTTGTGGCAAACCCATTCGCACCCGAGGGTCCACTGGGGAATCGCATAGGATGGCCTGGTTCTCTTATAGGAAATCAGTCAAAGCATCTGGTCGTATGACATTAGTACTGTATCCTACGGGCTGAATGTACTATTGTTTCTCGATTTCAGCGCTTGAAGCCGGGGACTTATAAGGGATGCTTGTTTTTCCTGGACTCAGCTGAGGCCTCCCTGCGTAGTACATAATGCCTAACCGATTCCCTGATTTGGTCATGAGCCATTTCTCGGAAATGGTGAAAGTATTATTGCTATTCGGCTTTGAGAGTCCGTGATGTTTGACCCGGAGCACACCCGTGAGGTTGGGAATGGGTTTACAGGTTTGCAGGAACCCTTGACCTCATCATACCCTTGTTACCAGTGCAGTTCATATTATGATACAGTTCCGGAGATCTGGTTTTCTTGTTCTGGTATTCTTGATACTGTGGTCTTGATATCTTCTTTAGAGAGTTGTGATTATCAGAGAGTGTGACTCAGTGGACTTTTAGTTTGCCAAGTTATTCAGAGGGGTCTTTGTCAGTGTCCAGATTCCAGACAGTCTTAGATGGCCATATGTCTTTGCATTTGCATCTACATTGCATCATTGCATCATTAATCATTGTTTTTGTTCTCATTCACAGGTTCATATCTCTGCTTCCGGTTCCGGTATTCTCTTCAAAGATGGAAGATCCTCGCAAACAGAATATTCATTTCAAGTTCTTTGATATCAAGGTTGGCTTGTTGAAAAAAATGGTAAAGTTGATTACACCCAACCAGGTAGAGAGATTCAGAAAAGCTTACGGGAGTATTCTTGACGTGGTGATAGAGCTAGATCCTTCCGAAAGGAGTGCCATTCATACATTGCTTCAGTATTATGACCCTCAGCTCCGTTGCTTCACCTTTCCTGATTTTCAGTTGGGCCCTATGCTGGAGGAGTATGCTCTGATCCTGGGTGTGCCGGTTCGAGACCAAGTTCCTTTCAATTCTGAGATGAGTAGACCGGCACCTGAGGCTATTGCTAAGGCTCTTTATTTGAGCCCTTCTACTGTGAAGTCTTTGACCATTATTAAAGGAGGTGTGTCTGGGTTTTCTTTGGAGGCTCTGGTGAAAAAGGCGGAAGAATTGGCTGTTGAAGGAGAATGGGATGCTGTCTGTGCTATCTTGGCTCTTTCTATCTATGGCATTATCTTGTTTACTGATATGGAGAAGTTCATAGATATAAACGCCATACATCTCTTTTTGCTGAAGAATCCTGTGCCTACCTTTCTCGGGGACTTGTATTACTCAGTTCATTACAAAACTGAGAAGAAGAGGGGAGGTTTGGTTCGTTGCTGTGCTCCATTATTTCACATGTGGTTCATGAGGCATTTGCCTAGTACGGGAGTGTTTAGTGACCACACTCTGGTATGGGCTCAGAAGTTGGAAAGGTTGCTGGCCAAAGATGTTAGATGGTTCACTCAAAGGCTGCAAGGTGCACGTTTCATCACCAGCTGCGGGAGTTATCATAGTGCGCCTTTGTTGGGAATAACTGGAGGGATTAATTACAATCCAATCCTGTTAAGAAGACAATTGGGATACGCTTTGAGAGAAGTGCCTGAAGATTTGAAACTGACCCCTATTTTCTACTTCTCAGTGAAAGATAATATGCCCTTAGTGAGGAAGGTTGCGGGAGCTTGGAAGTGCATTAAGGGAGAAGGGATAGCTAGCTTTGGGAAGTGTAACAATCAGACATTCCCAGAGTACGAAGCTTGGTTGAAAGACAGAGCTAGAAGAGTTTTGTTACCATTTTCAACACCAGTTCCCCCAGTTGCTGAGTCCATTGATACTGTGCCTCTAGAGGAATTCAAGAAGTTGGAAGCCCAGCTACATGCAGTTAGAGTTGAAAATACTGAGATGGTAAGCCTGTATCACCAAGCCAACAGGGCCAAGATTGAAGCTGAAGAGAAGTTGATGAAGATACAAACGACTTTAGAGGCTAAGGAGAAGGACTTTGCAGGTAGAGAAGCACATTTCCGCAGATTGGGGATGATGGAAGCCCAAAGAGAAGATGAGCGCAGAAAGAAGTCAAAGACCCTCAGAGATGCTCGTCAGTCTATTGTCTGGTTGAAGGGACAGAGAGAGCAAGAGCTGAAGCAATATAAAGAAAAAGAAGAGTTCTTTGAAGTTCAGATGGCTTACAAAAAAGAAGAGGTGGAGCAAGTCACAAAATTCGCAGAGAGAAGACCCAACAACTCGCAGACAGTCAACAAGCCCTCGAAGCAGCACTTAAAGGGATTGAAGACCTAAAGTTGATGGCGGGAGTCAAGAAGGTCAGATTTGATGGGGGGTTTAGTGATGGAGCTTCAGGGTCCTTAGGCGTTGGTTCTGCTTCTTAGTTTACTTTTCTTGTATCTGGATTACCTACATGCATGTTGTAGGAGTCCTAGTTGGTTGTTTCTCCTTTGTAAAGACTTGTACCCTACGGGGAATTCTGTGTTATTTGCCTAATAGGTTGATTTATGTTATGGTTTTTTCCATTATTTCTTGGTTCGCTTGCTGTTGTGGTTTGAATGTGGTCTCTCGCGAAGGTTTCTGGAAGTCGAGGATCAGTACCCATCTGGTTTTCTTTGCTAAATACCGGAACCGGGGCATAAATGACTTGTGATTGGAAACATAAAACAACTGCATTGCATCCATATAACTTGTTTGTTGTTTTGAAGGTAGTGTCTCGGTTACTAACGTGTTTTGTGTTTTAGGCACTATAGCTCCTCGTAAAGTTCGGGGACAACCAGCAGTACACAGATATCCAACCAAGATTAACAGAGAACGAGTCATGGACCAGTTACAAGCGGACTTGACAGATTTGAGACAAAGGATGGATAATTTTATGACACTAATGACTGGCATGGGGCAGACCCAAGAGCGTCTGCGGGAGATGGTTGAGAATCAGAACAGGAACACTGCGGCTGCTGCTACTGCTGACAATCGTACCGGTGCGGGCGCACGTCAGGTCGAGCCTCCTGTTACACAGCCATGAGTGACAATAATCAACGATGGGTTGCACAACATTCAGATGGACAATCATGACGACCAGTTCACTCTACTTGATGAAGCTGAAGGTCAAGGGGCAGAGATGAACAAGAGGTTCGAAGAGATGGCTGAGCAAATCAAAGTTATTCAGTCCCAAAGCTCTTTGGGATTTGACATAATCGACTTGGGCTCGGTTCCTGGGGTCAGGATCCCGTATAAGTTCAAAGTTCCAACCTTTGAGAAGTATGATGGCACTACTTGTCCGAAGACCCATCTGCAATCATTTGTCGGGAGAATTGCCGCTCATACAGAAGATGAGAAACTTTGGATGTATTATTTTTAGGATAGCTTGGTGGGAGCTTCTCTTGAATGGTACATGAAGCTCAATAGGGTCAATATCAAGAGTTGGAAGGATTTAGCTGAAGCCTTTGTGAGGCAGTATCAATATAATATGGACATGGCTCTGAAACGCACGCAGTTGCAGCATATGGCTCAGACGGCAAAAGAAAGTTTCAAAGAATATGCCCAGAGATGGCGCCAGCTAGCTGCCAGGGTACAACCACCCCTCTTAGAAGACAAAATGGCCGACATGTTTATGGACACTCTCCAAGGTGTTTTTCTAGAGAGGTTGGCATCTAGCTCGGCCACCAAGTTCAATGATATAGTGATTGCTGGAGAGAGATTTGAGACTTTGTTAAAGACGGGGAAGATTCAGGACCCTAATACTGCTGGTAGCTCTGGAGGAGCGAGGAAAGCCTTTGGTGGACCTCCTAGAAGAAGAGAAGGGGAAGCTAACGCAGTATATGGCCGACGCAGAGCCAGAGGTTATAAACAAGAATACAATCAGATAGCTGCAGTCACAATTCCCACTACACCAATTCAACCAGCTCAACAGGCTCTACAACAGCCTCAACAACAACAGCAGCGCAACTATCAACAGAGACCGTATCAGTAGAGGCAGCCACGCCAAGCTGATAGGGTTTTTGATGTGATTCCAATGACTTACACAGCTTTACTCCAGAGATTGTTGGAACTGAACTTAATTCAACTGAGGACCTTGGCTCCACCTACTGGAACTCTTCCTCCAGGTTACGACGCCAATGTTCGATGTGCTTTCCATTCCGGGGCACCCTGGCACTCAACGGAGAAGTGCAGGGCTTTGCACTATAAAGTTCAGGAGTTGATCGACTCCAAGGCGATCAATTTTGCGCCGCCTCTGAATGTCACGAATAACCCTATCCTTAATCATGGAGGAGCCAGGGTTAATGCTATTGAGATGGAGGAGAGGCTGAACTTGGTGGAGAGGGTTGGAGAAGTGAAGACCTCCTTGCTGCTGGTCAAGGAGAGATTGTTGAAGGGTCAGGTTTTCCCGGGTTGTGGGCTCGATTGCGAAGACTGTGATGAGTCGAAGAATGGTTGTGACAGATTGAAGACTGGTTTACAGAGACTGATGGACGATGGGCTATTACAGTTCGACAGGGTTGATAAGAGGACTGATGAAGTGTCAACGGTGACCATATACTATGATCCTGCTGAAATGCCAACGCGAAGAGAGCCGGTTACTATTTATGTCCCGGAAGTAAGTCCCGTCACCATCACGGTGCCTGGGCCTATTCCGTATTCAGATGAAAAGGCTATTCCGTGGCATTACGGATCAGAAGTGTATGTCAGAGGGCAGAAAGTGGAAGATAGGACAGTAACCATGGACCCAGCTGTGGTGAATGTTGGGGGAAGTGGAGGTTTCACGAGAAGTGGTCGCTTATTCGCTCCCCAGACTTTGAGAGGAGATAGTGATATTGAGGCTTCTGCTAAAGCCAAAGGGAAGCACATAGCAACTGACGACAATGCCACTCCCGCTACTGGTCAAAGTACTTTCGAGAAAGAAATGGAAGAGTTCATGAGGATTATTAAGAGGAGCGACTACAAGGTAGTCGAGCAGCTAAATCAAACTCCCTCCAAAATCTCTATCTTGTCGCTGCTGATGTGCTCACCAGCTCATAGAGAAGCCCTTCTGAAGGTGTTGCAGATGGCGTATGTTCCTCAGGAGATTACCGTGAATCAGTTAGAAGCTGTGGTGGGAAGTGTAAATGCAAGCCATGGTTTGGGCTTTACTGATAGGGACCTTACTACTGAAGGGAGGAATCATAACAAGGCTCTCCACATCACAATTGAATGCAAAGGGGCTGTGCTGTCCCATGTCCTGGTTGATACTGGGTCATATCTTAATGTCTTGCCGAAGAAGGCGTTAATGAAACTCAGTGTGGAAGGGGTTGTTTTGAGGCCAAGTGATTTGGTGGTAAAGGCTTTCGACGGTTCTCGAAGGTCTATCTTTGGAGAGGTTGAGTTGCCAATCAAGGTTAGGTCGCAAGTGTTTAAGAGCACGTTCTACGTGATGGACATCCAACCTGCTTATAGCTGTCTGCTTGGTCGACCCTGGATCCATGCCGCAGGGGCTGTGACGTCAACCTTGCACCAGAAGCTCAAGTACGTGGCAGATGGTCAAGTTGTGACTGTGTGCGGTGAAGAGGACATATTTGTGAGCCATTTATCTAAATTCAAATATGTGGAGATGGATGGTGAAATTCATGAAACCCTGTGTCAGGCATTTGAAGCAGTGAATGTTAGTTCCTTGTCTCCTCTGAGTAGAGCTGAAGATAAAGAAGGTACGTCTATTACCTCCTACAAGCAGGCCAAGGAGGTTGTGCAATCCGGCAGTGCCCAGGGCTGGGGCAGACTACTGGAGCTGGAAAAGAAGGAAGACAAGTTTGGGCTTGGGTATCAGCCTGATGGGCTCGTCCGTTCATCAGACCACAAAACCATTACCTTTACTAGTGCTGGGTTGCTGGACCGCAATCATATCTGTGCTACCAGTGAAGACGGAGATAGCGAATGCGACCTGGATAATTGGATCCGCCCGTGTGCACCGGGAGAGGAGCTGCCCAATTGGTCTACGGAAGACATCGTCGAAGTCACCTGGATCACAAAGTAATTGTTTATTTGTCATTTTTCTACATACTGCATGTCAAATCCTGTACTCTGCCCAAGGTACAAGGATCCATTGTTTGGGCCTCCATGTTTTGAAAGCATTTATTTGTCATAAATAAAGGACATTTTTCAATCAGATCGTTCCTTTTCTTTCAATTTTAATTTTCTGCACAAATAAAGAAAATGGCAATGTGTTTTTCTTTCTTGCTTTTGGTGTGTGTTTTCTCTAAACAGATTCTGAATGAGCACATCACTTGTGCAGTGTCGATCAACCGGATTCCATTGTCAACTCTCCTGCTATGACTGAGCATAACTTCGACAATCCAATCTACCAAGCTGATGAAGAGGTTGAAGAAGATTATGAACTCCCTGAAGATCTGGTCAGGTTGTTGAAGCAAGAGGAAAGAGCTATTCAGCCTCATCAGGAGGAAATCGAGGTTATCAATATCGGCACAGAAGAGGTTAAGAAGGAAATCAAGATAGGTGCCAGCCTGCAGACTGAAGTTAAGAAGGGGTTGATTGAAATGTTGCGTGAATATGTTGACATCTTTGCCTGGTCATATCAGGACATGCCAGGGTTGGATACAGACATAGTTGTTCATCGACTACCGTTAAAAGAAAACTGTCCTCCTGTTAAGCAAAAGCTGAGAAGAACTCGCCCTGACATGGCGATGAAGATCAAAGAGGAGGTACATAAACAGTGGGACGCCGGGTTCCTTGCCGTGACTAGTTACCCACCGTGGGTAGCTAACATTGTTCCAGTGCCAAAGAAAGATGGCAAGGTGAGGATGTGTGTAGATTACCGGGACCTGAATAGAGCCAGCCCGAAAGATGATTTCCCTTTACCTCACATTGATGTATTGGTCGACAATACGGCTCAGTTCTCGGTGTTCTCCTTCATGGATGGATTTTCAGGATACAATCAGATCAAAATGTCACCTGAAGACATGGAGAAGACAACTTTCATCACACCCTGGGGCACATTATGTTATAAGGTGATGCCATTCGGCCTGAAGAATGCTGGTGCTACTTATCAACGGGCTATGGTGACATTATTCCATGACATGATCCATAAAGAAATCGAATGTTATGTGGATGACATGATTGCCAAGTCCTTCACAGAAGAAGACCACCTGGTAAATCAGTTGAAATTATTCAAGCGTCTGAGGAACTACCAATTGAGGCTAAACCCCAACAAATGCACATTCGGGGTACGATCTGGTAAGCTGCTGGGATTTATTGTAAGTGAGAAAGGGATTGAAGTTGACCCTGTCAAAGTTAAAGCCATTCAAGAAATGCCTGCACCAAAAACTGAGAAAGAAGTTCGAGGGTTCCTAGGTAGATTGAACTACATTTCAAGGTTCATATCTCATCTTACAGCAACCTGCGAGCCCTTGTTCAAGCTATTAAGAAAGGAATAAACGGTCAGGTGGAACGAAGACTGCTAGAGGGCTTTTGACAAAATCAAGGAATACTTACAAGAGCCTCCGATCCTTATGCCTCCAGTTGAAGGAAGGCCTCTGATCATGTACTTGACGGTATTAGAAAAATCAATGGGGTGTGCGTTGGGCCAGCATGACGAGTCTGGTCGAAAAGAGTATGCAATATACTACCTAAGCAAAAAGTTTACCGACTATGAACAACGTTATTCACTGCTCGAGAAAACTTGATGTGCTTTAGCATGGGCTGCTCGCCGACTAAGGCAGTATATGTTGACCCACACTACCTTGTTGATCTCCAAGATGGATCCAGTCAAGTATATATTTGAGAAGCCAGCGCTTACCGGACGGGTTGCAAGATGGCAAATGATTCTCACAGAATATGACATTCAGTACACATCCCAAAAAGCTATCAAAGGCAGTGTATTGTCTGATTATCTCGCTGAGCAACCCATTGATGATTACCAGCCTATGAGATTTGGCTTCCTTGATGAAGACATCATGTTCATAAAAGCAAAAGATCATGAAGAGCCTATTCACATTAAGGGGCCTGACCCGGAAGAAGAATGGACTATGATGTTTGATGGGGCTGTTAATATGAATGGTCGTGGTGTTGGTGCAGTACTCATTACACCTAAGGGAGTTCACATGCCTTTCTCGGCAAAACTCACCTTTAACTGCACTAACAACGAAGCTGAATACGAAGCTTGTATTATGGGTCTTGAGGAAGCCATTGACCTCAGGATCAAGACTTTGACTGTGTTCGGAGATTCAGCTCTGGTAATTAATCAAACCAACGGCAAATGGTACACGCATCAAGATCATCTGATACCTTATCGGGACTACACAAGGAGGTTGTTGACTTTCTTCACAACAGTCAAGCTTGAGTACATCCCTCGAGACGAAAATCAGTTTGCAGATGCTCTGGCTACCATTTCATCCATGATCAAAGTGCAAGCTGCCAACTCTGTGCCCCAAATTGCAGTATCCAGACTTGACAGGCCAGCATATGTGTGCTCAACAGACATTGTCAAAGATGATAAGCCCTGGTACCATGACATCAAATGCTTCTTGGAGGATCAAACATACCCACCTGGGGCATCTTCCAATGATAAGAAGACATTAATAAGGCTAGCTGGTAGTTTCTTCCTGAACACTGATGGTTCCCTGTATAAGAGAAACTTTGATATGATACTTCTCAGATGTGTTGATAGGGCAGAAGCAGACTTGCTGATGCACGGGGTGCACGAAGGATCCTTTAGTACCCATGCCGGAGGGCATGCAATGGCCAAAAAGTTTCTAAGATCAGGCTATTACTGGATCACAATGGATGCGGACTGTTGTGCCTATGCCAGAAAGTGTCATAAATGCCAGATTTATGCGGATAAAGTGCATGTGCCTCCAAATCCTCTGAATGTGATGTCTTCACCCTGGCCCTTTGCCATGTGGGGCATTGATATGATCGGCAAGATTGAGCCAACGACGTCAAACGGACATCGCTTCATCTTGGTCGCGATTGATTACTTCACCAAATGGGTAGAAGCTGCGTCTTATGCCAATGTTACTCGCCAGGTGGTAGAAAAATTCCTGAAAAGAGATATCATATGCAGATATGGAGTGCCCGAGCGAATCATTACTGATAATGGTTCTAATCTGAAGAATAAGATGATGGCAGAACTGTGCCGGGACTTCAAAATCCAACATCACAATTCCTCTCCTTACCGACCAAAGATGAATGGTGCGGTAGAGGCAGCTAACAAGAATATCAAGAGGATTGTACAGAAAATGGTTATTACTTACAAAGATTGGCATGAGATGCTACCGTTTGCGTTACATGGGTATCGAACGGCAGTCAGGACGTCGACTGGGGAAACCCCCTTCTCTTTAGTCTACGGCATGGAGGCAGTCTTGCCTGTTGAAGTGGAAATCCCTTCACTGCGGGTGCTGATGGATGTCAAGCTTGATGAGGCTGAATGGGTACGTGCTCGATACGATCAACTATGCCAAATTGAGGAAAAGAGATTAGCAGCTATCTGTCATAGCCAACTTTATCAAAGGAGAATGAAGCGAGCCTTCGATCAGCGAGTACGTACTCGGGAGTACCAAGTAGGCGAGCTTGTACTCAAGAGGATCATTCCTTCCAGTTCAGATCACAGGGGCAAGTGGACCCCAAATTATGAAGGACCATTCATAGTGAAGAAAGTATTCTCAGACGGAGCACTGATGCTCACCACTATGGATGGCGAAGACTTCCAATACCCTGTTAACTCGGACGCAGTTAAAAAATACTTTGCATAAATGACCCACTGGACACAAAAACAGAATTATGGTCCAGGCAAAAAAAGGGCATCCCGGCGAGCTAAAAACAGAATAAAAGCTCAGGAAAAAATTAGGGAAAAATATAAAAAAATGTACACCCGCTGAGTTGAAAAGCCACATCGGACAACTCAGGCAAAAAAGGGTAACCCGGTGGATTGAAAACCCGAAAGGGAGATCCACGCAAAATCAGGGAATAAGCGAACAACTGCGCTCCGGGTAATCTGAACCACATCACCGCTTCAAACAGCTTGACCATATCAGAAGGGTAGAGATCAGCTCCCCTCATTCTCTTCAGAAGGTCGAAGACAGAACGGAAAGTCTTGAGGATATGCCAGTCATAGCAGGAAGGAAACTCTTTGGGATGCCGTGCCATTGCCATTAGGATAGTTTCTTTTCTCAATTTTACAGTAGCTACCTCTTTCCAGGTGGTTACTTCCTGATGTAAAATTTTGCCTATTCAGAGGCCAATCAATAAAAAGAATATTCAGTCAAGCACCGTGTTATGTTTATTTTGTTTACAAAAATGTCCTGAATTTTTGACAAATAACATTGCATGCGAAACATGTTGCTTTTCAAACTGATAGAAATGACATTGCAGAGACACTTAACATCGCTTTGAGTGTCAGGTGATGGCGGATGAATAGATCAGGCCATACCAATCTTGGTGCATATGTGTGTATTATGTTATTGCAGGATTTGCAGGTTATCACCGTATCCCCAAGCAGCAGAGGGTTATTCTCCAAGTAGAGGTATTTCCCCGACAGAGCGCCTGTTTTCAAGTGACTTATTCTCAACAGGTATTTGAACACCTGCACTCCCCAGAGGTCGGGTCAATCCCCAGCAGGAGTCAGTAGAAGTCTCCCATCCTCAGTGGAGTTGTCAGAAGTTTATTATCCGCAGCGGAATCGCTAAAAGTTCTCCTTGCCCAGCAGAATTGCAGGTAACTTCATTTCCCCAGCAGAGCAAGAAGAAATTCTCCCCAGTGGAGTCAGAGCAGGATGATCAGATCCTCAGTAGATTGTTCAAAGCAGTTAAACGAAGTATACCTCACGCAGAGTCGTCTTTCCTCCAGTGAAAACCTCTCCAACAAGCATCAGGTTGCCAACACTTTGTTCCCATCAGAGTTAAAAGCTTTAAGTCCCCAGCAGGATGCCGGAATCTTCTCCCACAGGTCCCCAGGACTTCATTCCCTAGCCAGAGTGGAGTTGTCTACTTCCCCAACATAATCAACCTTTGTCTGTGTTGATTCAGTGTCCGTTCGCACTCTTAGACACTTATCTGATGATTCAGTTTGCTCGTCCGCAGTCTCCAGAAGAATTAGCACCTTGTGGCACTTGTCTGTGCACTTTCCCCAGTGGAGTCTATGTCTACTAGCACTCGTCCGTGCCTTTTCCTCAGCAGATTCCTCTTTATTTGAGGTATTCCTCAGCGCTCGTCCGTGCTAGCATCTTTATTTGATGCTCATCCTCTTTCAGCACTTGTCCGTGCCTTTTCCTCAGCAGATTCCTCTTTATTTGAGGCATATCCCCAAGAAAGTCGCCAGTACTCGTCCGTACTCGCATCTTTATTTGATGCTCGACCTCATCTCTTAGCACTCGTCCATGCCTATTACTTATCTAGTGCTCGTCTGCACACCCCGGCACTCGTCCGTGTTTGGTATTTTCTTTTGAAGATCATCTGAAGTAAGTTGATACTCGTCCGTATCATTATCAGAAGCACTCGTCCGTGTTTCTCGGATCATCGTCCGGTACCCGTCCGTATCGTCGACTTATGACACTCGTCCGTGTTTCTTTGATGATCATTCTGATGCTCGTCCGCATTGAAGAGGTTGAAAATCCTGACGGTGGGATTAAAACGTCAAAACCATTTCCAGAACCTGCGTAAGGGTTATCCGAAGAAGACTCGTCCGTCTTATTCCACTTATCTGCGTAAGGATTCGTGAAGAGGTTGAAAATCCTGACGGCGGGATTAAAACGTCAAAACCATTCCCGGAGCCTGCGTAAGGGTTATCCGAAGAAGACTCGTCCGTCTTATTCCACTTATCTGCGTAAGGATTCGTGAAGAGGATTCGTCCATCCTAGTTGCATGTCTATCCCACAGACTTATATGCATTCCCGGAGCCTGCGTAAGGGTTATCCGAAGAAGACTCGTACGTCTTATTCCGCTTATCTACGTAAGGATTAGTGAAGGAGTTTCGTCTATCTCAGGTTACTTTGAAGATTCTTAAGGACTCGTCCGCTTTCTGCTCCTGGCGTCACAGGTCACAAGAAGACTCGTCTGTTTCATGTTTCATCAGAACCTTTGGTTTCGTTGGAAGGAGCTCGTTTGCTCATCTCTCAGCTCAGTTGCAACGTCATTGGATTGGGTTTATTTCCCATTTCTTGTTTTCTGCATCAGAGCGCAAATTTCCGTTTTCTTGGGTATTCAACCACAGTTTATCTTGAACGGTCGAAAGCGGAAGCAATCGTCCTTTTCAGATCAACAGTTGCTTGAATAGGGGCAGCTGTAGAACCTCAAATTTTCCCTCTTCATTTTAAGCATCATAATACACCATTTTCATCATAAGCATATCATATATATAGCATTATAGCATAGAAAAATAAAGCATGACAAGCATCAAGCCCTAGCATGAGGCATATGGCCATCTGGGGAGGTGTTGAAGGCCATTTAAGCCAAGACAAGGTTTCCAATGGATTTGTGGGAGGCCTATGATGAGTCTAGACTCCTTTGGCAAGGCCAAGTTCACTTGAAAAAGCTCATAAGATTGCTTAATCATCACAAGTTTCAAGACAATGCAAGGCTCCTAAGTAGTGCAACCAAATTAGGGTTTTGGTTTCAAGGGCCTTAACCTCATAATTTTGGCCAACTCTTTTGGGTAATGTTTTCTATATGATAAGAGGTTCCTACATGTCAATTTTCATGGAAAAATTCCAAGTGGAAGTCAGTCTTTGCCTCAGTTACTTGCAGATGAAGTAGAAAGTCAACTAGGCCCAGAAAAAGTCAACTGTGCCATTCCAAAGGGTCCAACCCAACTTTTTTAGCCAAATGAGGTCTATTCAATGTTATAAGATGTTTGGTGAGTTTGAAGTCCAAGAATTTTGGTGGTTTGAGGGGTTTTGGCAAAAGTGCACAAAGTTGGTCATGGAAAAGTTACTATTTTTGGCCATTTTGACCTAAAACTTCACAAGGCCTTAACTTGATCAAAAATTCTTCAAATGGACCAAAGGTAAACATGAAAGTTGGAGAGTAAGGGCTGCCATTTTTAAAAAGGACAAGAGCATTTTCTGAAGATTTCTAGATTTTCCTATAGGTCCCTCGAAAATTTGAGCATTCTAGGGCAAATTTCAAATTTTCAAGGCCAAGCCATTTGCACAAAGGCTCAAAAGTGGATAGTTTGCTATGCTATGTCCAAAGTAAGTTTACACAATCAAAATGCATCCCATTTAGGTCATTTGGCTCAAAGAAAAGTGGAAAAATTCTTGCACATGAAAAAGTTCCATAAAACCTGCATTTTACACTTGAATTTGCACAAGGCATGGCAATTGTGTGATAGCTTACATCCAAGGGCTGAAGTTGTTTGCTGGGAATCATTGGTGGGATGGTGAATTCACATGAAAGAGAGGCCAGCAAATCATGAGCTTGGCATGCTTATGGCACACTTGGGCCAAAATTGCATTTTCACAAAAATCAGCTCTCTCTCACGTGCATTTGTTCTAACCCTTTTGCATTGCCATATATATTCTATAACAATCAGAATTAGGGTTAGAGGCAGCCAGAATACACACCCATTCTCCCATTCTCATCTCTTATGCAAAATTGCTCATTCTCCACAAACTCTTGCTACAAGAATCCATTCACAAAACTCTTGCTGGATTCTTAATCCTCATGACTCATAGATCATTTCCATACCATTTGTTTGGATTATTCTTCAAGAATCATCCATTTCCCATTCCTTGTGCACATTTGCATTTTGTGCCATAACTTTTGATCTAGGCAAGCTTTCTTCAATCCAAGACCACATTCATACTCCTCTCATCTCAAGGATCATTAAGCACCCATGGATCTAGATTTATAGTGAAGTTTGTTCAAGTGGCCATTTGAGAAGCTTTGAAGCACAAGGAAGCACATTGCTGGATTTACAAGCTTGCAAAGCCTTAGATGCATTTATTTTGCATCTAAGGGGATAAGGAGATCATTTGCCATCATTCTATACCATTCTTGACTTCAAATTTTGAACAACTCCTTAGGTATGCTCAAATTTCGAATCTCATAGAAATGTGTTTGGTTGTGTGTTTTAGAATCCTCATGTTGTGCTGGTTACAATGCTCTTTGTAGTTTGTAAAATGGTTGAGTATTCACAAAGTTATGGTGATTTCAAGTTTCATGGACAATTTTATTTTCATTCATATCTTGACTTTCTTTGAGTTTTAATTCAATCCAAGCATGTATTCTTGTTTAATGATGTTAGATTATGTATTCTGGAGAGTTTCATGGCCGGCCGTGGCTTGGTTTGAGATTTCATGAAGTTAGGGTTAGGGTTTTGTTCATTAATGGTGGTGAGAGTTTTAGGGTTTCTTTCATGAAGAAGAAGGTGCAGCCCTCAGCGCTATCTGCACCCCCCACACAAGGCCCATGCTGTTTTTTTGAACTAGCGTGTTACTCTTTACACCCCCTTTGGCCCATTTGTTTTATTTTCATTTTTTTTCTTTACCAATTTATTCCATTTGCTTTTAATTCATTTAAAATATTTCTTTAACTGTAAAAAATCCAAAAAAAATCATATGCACTCCTTGATTCATCTAGTTTTTTATCATGATTTTTCCAGATTTTTATGTTTATCCCACGTGGCCAAATAAATTCAACATTGAGCATTGCTTTCTTGTGGACTCTCATAGACCAATCTGCCTTGTCCAATTTCTATTTTTCTCATCCTTTAAGCTATGAACCCCATTCTTTTTGCATTGAAACCCTAAGACACTCTCCTATCTTCATGATTTATCTTGGATTTTTCAAAAAATTTCTTGGTGGACTTTTCTTGAGTTACTTGTGCCTTAATTTCCAAAACCCTAAATGGTGATACCTTGCATCCTTGAGCTTCATTGACCTAGTTTGGCGCTGTATTTTTGCAAAACCTTTTGGATTCTCATTTCTTTGTGTTTGGAGAGTACTTTTCTGGTTGGGTAGAATTTTTAGGTGCTTGGATCTTTTCTTGGGTATTTTCTTCCTCACCTTGCCTTGTTTTGCATCCTTTGAGTCTTCTAGTCTCTTTTAAGCTTAGAAGGGCACTTGTGCCAACTTCTCTTCATCTTTTGGGGTTCTTTAGAGGTCTATGGTTGCTCCTGGTATTAGGATAGGGTTTGAACCTCCTTGAGTCTTGGTGTTGGGTCTTTTTTATGTGCTTTATTTCTTTAAGTGCCAAGCATGCCTTGATTGCATTTGTTTCACTTCCAATCATCTCAATATGATATTGTGTTGCTTTGCTTATCATCTTGTGAACTCTTTGTCATGCCTATATTCTTGTGTAGCTTCTGACTTGTTGGTTCATGCCTTGATTTATGTGGTTACACTAACCTTGCAGGGGCTATGGTAAGTCTGAGATGTGGGAATTGAGTTCCACATCTCCATTTCTCATCTCTCCTCATTTTGTTTATATGGACTAACATCTTCTTGTTGGGATTAAGCCTTTCTCATCTCTCCTTTTATCTTCTTCTTCTTCTCCTGAGATCTTGTTTTTAGGTTAGAAGGACCTCACAAACCCTAGGAACTCCATGCATGCTAACTTAGGATAGAAACTTCCCCCTAGTTTTCTTTCTTTCTTGTTCCTTTGGTGCCTTCTCTTCTCATCTTCAAATTCAATTTTAATTCATTTAATAAAGGTTGAGTACTTTCATGTGGCATGAGACTTTGCTATGAGATGCTTGCACGCGTTCCGTTTCGGGGCGAGGTGTGAGTCATCACTCGTTGTGGACAGGTCTTAGCATGAGTACCTCACAAAGAAAAAGCCAAAAAACACTTCTTAACCAAAAAACCACAAAAATACCTAATAATGGTAATAGGCCAGTGTGCTTAAGCCTTCACTTGTGGGACTAGCTTTGGGGATTTCCTCCATAGATAAGTGTGACTCTTGCGCATTCCATTTCGGGATGATGTGAGATGTACACATCCCATTGAGTAAGACTTAGGTACACTCACCTATGCAAACCTTCACTCATAAAAGCTTCTAAAAAACACCAAACAAGCAATAAGCGTCTTTCCTTCGGGAATTCTTTTCTCATCTCCTTCGCTCCGTACGCGAACTTGCTCCTACTTGTCACTTTGCAAGACGGTTACGCACTCGTCGTCCGAGTCTGCAACACCTGAGCAATGGCATAGGCAGTTCAAGCCTTAATTCACAAGCAATTTCCTTGCCACCCCTAGTTAGGGGAACTACGGCGTCTCTGATCCTCATTATCTTGATGAGGTACGTAGGCAGCGGGGTAGGGCCCGTTCGAGCACAATCTTTATTTTCCCTACATTTTTCCTTTATTTTCTTATTTCAGTTTTTTTTCCAGTTCCAGTTTCTTTTCATTTTCATTTCTTTTGCTGCAGTTTTCATACCCTCACCCTTTGAAACGGTTTCTTTTGCAAGCGTGGATCCCGTCGGGTACGACGGACGATCTGGGTGCTAATACCTTCCCAGGTCGTAACTGACTCCCGAACTCAGTCTCTTTGGTTCGCAGGACCTGTGTCCTTCCTCTTTTTCTTCTGGTTTGTGCAGCATTACCATTCCCTTTCTTCGGGATAAAAATGCCTGGCTGGCGACTCTATTCTTTTTCCGCGCCACTTTCGCGTTTGTACCAGGATGGAAATCCGGGGAGCGACTCTAGGGTTTAGTGATGAGCATCTGTTCATTGCGAACCTTGCATTTTTGTGACTCCTTGTCGAGCGTTGATTGATCGTTTCGAGCGATGACCACTCGAGGGCTTTGGGCGGGGACCCCGTTCCCGGGCTGTTGCACGCCTTTTCACTTGATAGGTAGTGAAAGGGTGGATTTGATATTTTAATCGAATTCACTGACACCTTCCCTCTACTTTTCAGGTGAAAATGCGCTCGTCGATCCCTATGACATCTCCTCAAGTGAAGACACGTCGTAGGATTCAGGCTCTTTGACAATTATCCCATCCGACCCCGAGAGCTCTTCAAGGGACTCAGAAGCAACCGAAATAGATGATGTGGCCACGATATCCAGGGGAGTGGCTGGTGCTCCCGTGGTACTAGAAGAAGAGGAGGTGGCTCTTACCCCCGAGGAATGGGTCGTTGAGGACCTGCTTGATAAAGTTTCATCTTACGCTCGACCGCGCGAAGATCCACTGCCCGTGGTGGGGAACCCTGCTCATTGGATGGTGACATGTCCGGGCGATGATGACAAAATCTTCTCCGACTTTGGGGGAGGAAATTCTCTATGTATGAGTATGCTGTTTCAACTTTAGGGATCAGGTTTTCGTTCAGCGATTTGGTCTGCTCAGTGCTCGGACACCTAGGAGTAGCGCCCTCGCAGCTGCATCCCAACTCTCTTGGCTTGTAGAAACGGGCAAGAAGTGTCTGAAATGTTTGGTACTTGCTTTGTTTTTTGTTTATTTGTCCTGTGATTTTATGCTCGTAGCCGACCTGACCCCTTTCGATTCCCCGCTCGGTCAAATAAAACCCGAGGAATTTTCCCGCTCGAACTCCAAACGTGCATTTTTCAGGGTTGAAGTGCATCTTGCATTTTCGAGCTTAGTCAAACACTTTTCGTAAGTGGGAAGCGTGATCTGTCTCTTGCTGAGATTTAACGATCATGTCGTCCATATATACTTCGAGCATGTCTCCAATTTCTACTCGGAAAACCTTATTCATCATGCGCTGATAAGTGGAGCACGTGTTTTTCAGGCCGAAGGGCATAACATTACAGTAGTAATTGCCCGATTCGGTCATGAAAGTTGTGTGCTTTTTTTTGGTCACGACCATGGGGATTTGATTGTATCCCGAATAGGCGTCCATAAATGATAGTAGTTTGAAATCGGCCGAGTTGTCGACTAGTTTGTCGATATTTGGCAATGGATAAGCATCCTTCGGGCAAGCCCGGTTGAGATCGGTATAATCAACGCACATTCTCAACTTTCCATTAGGTTTTTTCACAAGTAATACGTTAGAGAGCCAGGTTGTGTACCTGGCATGCGTTACAAAGTTTGCCTCTAGGAGGTCTTCTACAGCTTTTTCGGCCGCTTTAGTTTTTTCGGTCGATTGTTTCCTCCTCCGTTGGGAAACAACTTTGTGATCAGGATCGATGGAGAGATGGTGGCAGGCCACGTCCGGGTCAAGTCCGGGCATCTCTACTGCACTCCATGCGAATAAATCTGCATTTCCTTTCAGGCATGCCTCCAGTTTTTTGTTTTCCAGGTCTGGGAGATGGGCCCCAATCTTCACGCATCTGTTCGGATCTTCCCCCAGAGGGATCAGCTCGAACTCACCGTCGGGGATTGGTCGGGCTAACAAAGTGGATGGCTGCTGGGAGCTTTCGGTTTCTTCCAGAAACCTGCAATCTAGGTCGATGGAGTCTACCCGAGGGAGAGGTGTGGGCGCTTATGTGTTTCCGGAGGATGTTGAGGCAGAAGCTTTGGGCTGGTAGATATCGAGCTAAGGCCTTTAAAGGTTTCCTCGAAACAACGACGGGAAGCTTCGACATCACTGTGCAGAGTGGCCACTCTCCCCGGCATCATGTAGTACTTCATCTTCAGATGGACAATTGATGGAACGGCCAGGAGATCGACCAACGTTGGTCGATCGAGAATGCATTGGTACAGGGAAAGGAAATCGACAATCAGAAATTGGACGCGGACTGAACGGGAAGTTTCTGCATCCCCAAAAGTGACTATGAGGTCGACATAACCCCATGGTCGAGATATTGCCCCGTTGAAACCCTGCAGGTCGTATCCCACGTATGGCGTCAGATGAGTCTCTTTCAGCTGAAGTGTCGCGAACAGTTGCGAATACATGATATCACATGAACTGCCCTAGTCGACTAGTATTCTTCGAACGTCGAAATTGGCCATCTGGGCCCGAATGAGCATTGGGATGCTAGCGTTAGGTTCTCCCCCCAGTAGTTCCTCTTTGTAAAAGGAGACAGGCACTGAGTTGTCTCTGGATGGGTCTAATGTAGTATTCAGGGCCGGTCCCTTTGCGATTAGTTGGTCGAACATCCTCTTCACGGAACCGACCGTGATCTTGTTAAATCCTCCACCTGAAATCACCATGGTGGAAGGGAATGCTTCCCAGGGGCTATGGGAAGACATATAGCCCGGACTTCTTTGACTATCGGGAAATAAGAAATCTTCAGGGTGACAGATGCTGAGAGCGACCTGGATATTGGTGTCTGCGGGCACCACCACTGCTTCCTTGACTTTTATGGTCTCCTGCGCCTCCGGCCTGGAGGTTTCTTGAGATTTCGTGAATTGTTTGAGGTGGCCGTCTTTTATGATTATTTCGATTGCGTTCTTCAGATGAATGTAATCCTCAGTATTGTGTCTGTGGCTTTTGTGGAACCTACAATACTTGGTTTTGTCAGTGCCCGGCTTGGTAGGTGTCGCTCACCTGAAAAGACACTAGGTCCCAAGGTGCAGATTCGAACGGTCGACGAAAGGAGAAGGTGAAAATGAATTTAATAGAGTCGCCAGCTAGGCAATTTTATCCCAAAGGAAAGGTAATGCTGCATAAACCTGGAAAGAGATGGATAAGATGGTTGCGAACCAGAGAAACTGAGAAAGGGGGTTGGTTACAATCTGGGAAGGTATTGACAATGAACTACTTACTTGTCCATGCTCAAATTTATGACTCGTCTGGCTCGAGTGCTTACTGTCTTGCATTAGACGGAGGAAGCAAGTTCTCATTTATGAATGAGTGTGATGAGAAAAGAATCCCGGAGGAGACGATTATTGTTTGTTTTTGTGTTTTTCAGTTTTGTTATTGTTTTTGGTGTTTTGCATAAATTAATGAGCTTAAGCCTAAATCAAGGGCTTGCAAACTCATTATATCCTCCCCGATTAGGGATAATGAGCCTACTTAAGTATGAGATAAGCATCTCAACTTAATTACCATGATGATGTAGGATTAATATCATTAACCTACTTGTGATTAATTAGATGTTTTTGGGATTTTGTTTAGTGTTAAGTAATGAGTTTAATCTCTAATCACAGATTAATGGACTCATTACACCATCCTAATAGAAGGATAATAGATGAGAACACTTAAGCTGAGGAAGATACCTCAACTTAATCCATGGTTAGAGATTAAATTCATTATATAACAAGCCTTTATTAAGTCGATTTTAATTAAGGGATAAGATTAAGAAGTGGATTTTAAGTTTGTAAGACAACTTGAGGGGGACTTGTCCATTAAACACTAGGGTTAGTCCCTCTTAACCATAAGGAAGAGATAGAACCCTAATGTAAGGCCCAAGTTACAATATAAAGTATTAGTGATTATTAATGTGATTTGATTAAGATGTGTAAACAAATTAAAGGTTTAACACTTAGGATTAAAGTTATACACTACATCCTAAGAGAAGGATGCAGGCATAACCCTAATTCCAAGGTCCTAAAACTTTAAGAGTTTAGTCTCTAATTTGTGAGATGAGAAGAGAGACTCAAAGAGCCTCAAAGGTAAATTTCTAAGGGGAACTATACACAACCCTAAAATTTATCATTCTTGGATATCCTATGGTTTTTTAGGCTTAAGAGGAAAGATCTTCAAGGCCACCAATGGAAGAAGCAGATGAAAAGAGAAGGAAGGAGAAGAATAAGTTACTTACTTCCTGAAGAAGATAAGTAACTTAAAGAAAGAAAGTAAGAAGGATGGAACACAAGTGAATTAGATTCACTTCAAAGACATGTAAAATGCACATGAATGAGATAAGAGGAGGTGGGAAGTGAAGGCAAATCCACTTCCCAGATAACTTACCCAATGTTCCTAAAAGTGTTAGTATGAATGCATAAGACATAAAGCATAAAGAAATGAAATGAAATGAGATGAAAAGACCAAATTCAGAAGTGATTATTCAATGCAAATGGCATATGAGATGATGCAATGTCATACAATGTGCATATTAATGTTCATACAAATATGAGATGCAAAAGAAGCATGCTTAGAAGTTTGAAAACACATGGATGTTTATGAAATGTAATGGATGCAAGACATGGCAAATGAATGAAGAAATGATCAAGCAATGTTCTAACATGTCCTAAGATGTCTAAGATGACATATGAATGCTTGAAATGTCATGGAAAGTTCACATGATGATGAATATGCAAGGTGAATGCAATTGAACATGAGAAATTAGGGTTTTATGAATGTATGAGATGCAAATGACCAAAACAGAAGCATATATCATGATAAAAAATTGAAATCAAGCTCAATCAAACCCTAAACCCATACAAGGTCAAACCCCAAAGGAGAAGGTCAGAAGCTAATCCTATTGAAAGTTATGAATTTTCTAAGTTTATTAGGGTTTTTGGGTGATTCTTAAGAGAAAATGCAAATCAAATTGAAAATGCAAGATAAATTCATGAGAAAAATAACCTAGAAACTACATGCAATATGTGAAACAATGAAAAGAGAATCATGTTCAAACTCTTCATGGTTAGGCAGAAATGAATTTTTCAAATTAGGGTTAGAAAATGTGATTTTAAAGAACCCTAATTCAACGAAAATTGTGAAATTATGATCAAACCTAAAAATAAATTTGTATTAAGAGTTTGAAAATGTTTGTAAATGTATTGGAATGGTTCATTATTTTTTTGGTGATTTTTAGAAACCTAAATGTATTTTTAATTAATTAAAATCCATTAATTAATTAAAAATAACATTTAAATATTTTAAAAATATTTTTTAAATGAAAAAAATAAAATAAAAATCATTTTTGGGTTGAGAAAAATATTTGGATCATAAATGCAAAAGATCAAATTTTTGTGATATTTTTAACTATTTTAAATTAAATATGCAAAAGAAATGAATAAAAATGAATTAAAAATGAAACTAAATGGAAGTCAATACCTCCAGTGGTCCAGATTTGAACAAAAAGGGAGGGAATTGACTGGCGCGTGTTTGTGCGGCTAGGATTCATTCTGGAAAAACTTAAATTAAACCTAATTAATTAAACTAATTAATCTGATTAGGGTTTTAATGAACACATCCAGGCCCTCCATCCACGCGCGAAAACCTAATCAAACGGCCCACATTTAAACTGACCCTTAAACCCTAATTAAGAGCCCTAAGCATTTTCAGGTGATCGGAGCTAGCTCCGGTCATTTTCTCCGGCAGCCCATTCACCCTAACTTCTTCCCTAGGCTAAATCAAACCCTCTAAAGCTCCAGAAATGATCCTCTAACATCCCTAAACATGAATTCAACATCAAATAACATTTATCACTCAAGAAAATCATGATTCGAAGCAAAACGGAAAAATAATCAAAACTTTCAGAAGTTCAATACATGCTTGATTCTTAACCATTTTCAAAAGTAAACATATCAGGATGATCAGTGCATCATGTAGAAGCATTTAAGAACTTAAAATGAGAGTTTTGGAAAAAATGTTCTTCATGGTTACCTGAGATGAAGCTTTCAATCCCTGAGCTTTATGGCCTCTTTCTTGGTTTAAATCAACCCCAATGAGCTCCTTGATGATGTTGCAATGCTTGGAACAAGTTTGTATGGCTTGGTTTATGAGTTTCAGTTCCTCTGCACCAAGAATCGTGTTTTCGTTTGGATGTGTTTCAAGGCTTTTCAGAGGGTGGTTTGTGTTCTATGAGTGATTTGAAGATGATTGGTGAAGTTTGTTTTGAAGTTTGATGGTTGTGTTGTGCAATTCGAAGAGATGAAAGTTTTGGTGGATTTTGTGAATTCTGAGTTGAGAGAGCTTGCAGGCTCGTGTGTTATGTTTTTTTTTGTTCCTTTGGGTTTGTATAAACCAATAGGAGTGATCAGAAGAGTTTGTGTGGCCTAGTTGATTGGTATGGGCAAGTTGCAAAAAAGTCAAATTTATGTACTTGAAGGTATGGGCCATGGCAGGAGCTATTCAATGGGGTGTCTGGCCTTAGCAAGATTCATGGAGAGCCATAGAATTCATTTGATGTAGCTGGCACAAGTGGATGGAAGGATCCAAGGCATTTTGCAAATTTTGTGAGTTTTTTCCCTTTTGAGATTTCTTAAAGATCAAGTCATGAAAGTCATGAAAACTTGGGCCAATTCTGATCTTTGGAAGTTTCCTTGACATGTTATGATGCATAGAAGTTGATTAGAGGTCATGAAATGGCTTGGCAAGTGAAATTGTAAAAAATCCTCTTTGGTATGAACTTGAAAATTATAGGATTTTTGCCAACATTGAAAGGCCATATCTTGAGTTCTAGGATGAATCAAGACATTTTCTAGTACTTTTTGAAAAGGGAAATACCTAATATACAACTTTCATTTCCAAGAATTTTTCATTTGAAGCACTTTTGGTCATGAAAGAATAGGTTGAAAATCTTTCCCAAAATGGAAAGTTTCCGATACAAGTCATTTCCAAAAATGGCAAGTTTGCATTTGGCTCAAAATTCTTCAATTTTGTGAACTTCCAACCACTTCTAAGATAAAATAAAGATCATAGGGACTCAATTTGATGAAAATGATCTTTTGGTACCCTTGTTGGGGGCCTCAGATGCCCTGATTTTGACTTTACTTGCTCAAGAAGTTACCCAATGATCAGATGACTTCCACAATGAATTTCTTCATCAAACTTGGTATACATGATCCTTATAACATATTAAGAACATTAGAAACAAGAATGACCAAAAAATTTGGAGTTAAGGCCTCTAAAACCAAAACCCTATTTTTGGTCATCTGTGCAGGAAAACCCTAGCTCTGCTTCCAAGCCTTTGCCATTCTTTGTGATCTCTTGACTTTTGTGAACTTTGGGGAGCATATTATGATTATAGAACACACATGGACCCTCTTGGAAAGCTTCAAGACCATTGGGATACTCAGATTGATTCTTGGATTGCTCAGATCATAAACCCTAGATGCAGATGAAATGGAATTATGCAGATGAAAAAAATATGCAATATGAGATGTAATGCTTATGTTAAAACAAAAATGAAAGATCACAAGCCATGGTATGAGAAAAGGTGAGGGCAAATTTGGGGTGTTTACAGCTGCCCTTATTCAAGCATGAGTTAGCTGTGTTGGATGTAAGCGCCTGGCTTAACAGACAAACAAGATAACTTGTGGTTGAATACCAAAGACAGTCCGAAATTTGCACTCGCTGGGGAGAAGAAGATAAGGGATATAAATTGTAAAAGGTAGTATAGTATGATTATCAAATGAAGGAGATGGAGGATGACCATCGAGCAGAGGACAACTGCTGGGGATAAAGTGCTAAGTAAAGCAATGACGGGGACGACCGACAAGCTGGGGAAATAAAGAGACCATGATGGGGACGCCATCGGGTAAGGAAATAAAACTCTATGGGGATTTAGACAAGCATAGATGGGGACGACCATCAGGCTTTGAAAGTAAAGTAAACAACGATGGGGACGACCATCGGGTTAAAGAATAAATGAAATATTTGATGAGGGACGGTCATCAGAAGTGAAGGATGATCACCTAGCAAGGGACGGCTGCTGAAAATATCATGACATAGGACGAATGTCGGATAGAAAATGGTCAACGATGGGGACGGCCATCGGATAAGCATGATGAAGTACGATCATCAAGGGGTGAAGGAAGATCACCTAACAGGGTACGGTTGCTCTCGAGAAGTATCCCGACATAGGACGAATGTCGGATAAGAAAGATCAACGATGGGGACGACCATCAGATAAATGATGAGGGACAGTCATCAAAAGGAAGATCACCTAGCAGGGGATGACTACTAAAAATATCACGACATACGACGAATGTCGGATAGAAAATTCCAATAATGGAGATTCCACTGGGGAAAAAAGGATGAGGGACGGTCATCCAAAGGTGAAGGACGATCACCTGGCAGGGGATGGCTCCCGAAAGTATCACGACATAAGACGAATGTCGGATAGGAGAAAGTTGTTTTGTTGGCGACTTACTGGGGAATGGTAAACACAGAAGAGTGCTTACGCTTTTAAAATAAAAAGATAAAAGTGTTTTGATGGTGTGTATAGATTAAAGATGCGGACGAGCATCCTTAGGACCATGATACGGGCGAGTATCGGTAGAATCAAACGCTGACACGTGTTTAAGGATGATGATACAGACGAGTATCAAACGGTTACACAAGGAACAAAGACGAGTGTTTGATATTCCGGGGAGGTAATGTATACAAGATACAAACGAGTATCAGAGGATTGTATATGAGTATGCACAAGTATTGATCTGTTGGTGAAGTATGAGCAAGACACGAACGAGTGTCGAAAGATTGGGCAAGAGACATGGACGAGTGTTTGACTTGTTGGGGAAATATGACATGGACGAGTGTCAAAAGGAATATGTACGAGTTATGAACAAAAATCTGTATTTAAGAGTGCAAAAAGGTATTTTGGCGTCCTACAGGGGAATAAGATGACACAGACGGGTGTCGAAAAGTGCGTGTATAAATATAAATAGGCATTTGTGTTTTTGAGAGTACAAAGGGGATGCCTTGGCTTTTATTTGCGGGAGATATGAGTTTTGTATATTGTTGATGAAATGATGATGGTATTTGCAGGTGACTGGCTCGAACCTGGCTTATGATCATGCAAATGTTTGATTTTTGCCGTAATGCTCCGTATTAGACGAAATGTTATGCTTATTTTGGTGAATATGATGCGAATGCTATGATTTATGCAAACGAGAGAATTGATCCGAGACTCGGATCCTATGGGGATAAAGATCTCTGGCTGATCTGCTTGGGGGAATAACCCCGCTAGGGAAGAGATCATTGATAGATCTGTCCGGAGGGAGAACTTTGCTTGGGGAAATAGATCATTGATAGATCTGTCCGGAGGGAAAACTCTGAATGGGGATGAGGAATTTTTGGCAACTCCACTGGGGACGTGTTTCAGGTATTGCTCTTCTGGGGAGGCAATCCCGTGGGGAATCAATTCCACCAACTATGCTGAGGACGAGGGAAATCTGGCACTCCGGTGGGGGATAGGAAAATCCTTGACCACCTTGATGTGGAAGAGGCTGTTAGGCACTGCTTGGGAGGTCCTGCTCGGGGAGGGGATAAATTCTGGGAAGCAGTGTGCTGGGGATTTAATACTTGATATGCCCCGTGTTGCGAAAGATTGTCTGTCTTGAGTACCTGCAACCTGTTAAGACAGAGGAAAGCGCACAAGTGTCCCGAGGTATCCTTAACAGGATTCCGTCATAGGAATTAGATTTGCTGAGAGCAACATATTTCCTGCAAGCATTTATTAAAATGGCTCATATGTTTTATGCAAGTGTTGTATTATGAACATTGGACATTTTGCAAACGAAGCAAAAATGTACAAAACAAAGTGTGACTGAAAACTCTGATTTTATTAATTTGTGTGCCCTGAATTGGCAAATACAGTCAAAGAAGCAAATCCCCTTAAAGGAGGAGATTGCCGTAAATTGAGAAAATAAAAGTGTTGGCAAGGTTGAAGATGACGCTCCAGTGAGCTTCCTTTCCTATGACCTGTATGACCTTGACGTTATTCTTATCTTGCTTTTGAAGAAGGTTGATTCTGACCGATGCTTTATCCTTTCGAAGCTTTTCCACGTTGTGAGTGATACAAACGAATTCAAAATACAGTTGTTCGCTTATTCCCTGATTTTGCATGGATCGCCCTTTCAGGTTTTCAATCCACCGGGATACCCATTTTTGCCTGAGCTGTCCAATGTGGCTTTTCAACTCAGCGGGTGTACATGTTTTTCATTTTTCCCTTATTTTTGCCTGAGTCTTTTATTCTATTTTTGACTCGCCAGGATGCCCTATTTTTGCCTGGACTTACATTCTGTTTTCATGTCCAGCGGGTCATTTTTATGCGAAGTATTTTTTAATTGCATCTGAATTCAAAGGAGACGGGAAGTCTTCACCATCCATGGTTGCGAGCATCAGTGCTCCACCTGAGAAGACTTTGGTTATTACGTAGGGACCTTCATAGTTTGGTGTCTACTTGCCCCTATGGTCTGTATGAGGAGGAAGGATTCTCTTCAGAACAAGCTCTCCCACTTGGTATTCCCGAGACCTGACTTTCTGATCGAAGGCTTTCTTCATTCGCTTTTGATATAACTGCCCATGACATATGGCAGCTAATCTTTTCTCTTCAATCAGATTCAGTTAATTGTACCGAGACCGGACCCATTCTGCTTCATCCAGCCTTACGTCCATTAATACCCGTAAGGAGGGTAGCTCAACTTCAACAGGTAGGACAACTTTCATGCCATACACAAGCTGATAAGGCGTTTCCCCAGTAGATGTTCTGATAGAGGTTCAGTACCCATGCAAAGCAAATGGTAGCATTTCATGCCAGTCTTTGTAGGTGACTACCATCTTCTGCACAATCTTCTTAATGTTCTTGTTAGCTGCTTCAACAATGCCATTCATCTTTGGCCTGTAAGGAGAAGAGTTGTGGTGTTGAATTTTGAAGTCCCGACAAAGTTCTTCCATCATTTTGTTGTTAAAATTGGAACCATTATCAGTAATGATTCACTCGGGAACTCCGTATCGACAGATGATGTCTCTTTTCAGAAATCTAGCTACCACTTGTCTGGTGACGTTTGCATACGAAGCTGCTTCAACCCATTTGGTGAAGTAATCAATGGCTACCAGGATGAATTTGTGACCATTTGAAGCAGTTGGTTCAATCTTTCCAATCATGTCAATCTCCCACATGGCAAAGGGCCAAGGTGAATACATTATGTTCAAAGGATTTGGAGGCACATGCACTTTATCTGCGTAGATCTGGAACTTGTGGTATTTTCTGGCATAGGCACAACAATTTGTATCCATTGTGATCCAGTAGTAACCCGACCTTAATAACTTCTTTGTCATTGCATGTCCTCCGGCATGGGTACCGAAAGAACCTTCATGCACCTCATGCATCAGTAGGTCTGCTTCTTTCTTGTCAACACATCTAAGTAGAGCCATGTCAAAGTTTCGCTTGTATAATGAACCATCAGCATTGAGGAAGAAACTGCCGGCCAGTCTTCTTAATGTCTTCTTATCATTTGGCAATGCCCCATGTGGGTATGTCTGATTCTCCAAGAAGCATTTGATGTCATGGTACCAAGGATTGTCATCACTAGCAGTGTCCACAGAGAATACATATGTCGGTTGGTCCAGTCTGGATACCAAAATCCGAGGCACATAATTCGCAGCTTGTACTTTGATCATGGAGGAAATGGTATCTAAAGCGTCTGCAAACTGATTCTCATCTCAAGGGATGTATTCAAGTTTGACTGTTGTGAAGAAAGTCAATAATCTCCTCGTATAGTCACAGTATGGAATCAGATGCTCCTGATGAGTGTATCATTTGCCGTTGGTCTGGTTGATTACCAAAGCAGAATCTCTGAATACATTCAAAGTTTTGATCCTGAGGTCAATAGCTTCCTCAAGACCCATGATACAAGCTTCTTATTTTGCTTCGTTGTTAGTGCAGGCAAAGGTGAGTTTTGCCGAGAAAGGCATGTGAACTCCTTTAGGTGTAATGAGCACTGCACCAACTCCACGACCGTTCATATTAACAGCCCCGTCAAACATCATATTCCATGTTTCTTCTGGGTCAGACCCTTCAGTGTGCACATGCTCTTCACAATCTTTTGCTTTCAAGAACATGATGTCTTCATCCGGGAAGTCAACCCTCATAGGCTTGTAATCATCAATGGGTTGCTCAGCCAGATAATCAGATAATACACTGCCCTTGATGGTTTTTTGAGAGGTGTACTGAATGTCATACTCTGTTAGAATCATTTGCCACATGGAAACCCTTCCGGTAAGTGCTGGCTTCTCAAATATGTACTTGACGGGGTCCATTTTTGAGATCAACAAGGTAGTATGAGTCAACATATATTGTCTTAGTCGGCGAGCAGCCCACGCTAAAGCACAACTAGTTTTCTCGAGCAGTGAATAACGTTGTTCACAATCGGTAAACGTTTTTCTTAGGTAGTATATTGCATACTCTTTTCGACCAGACTCGTCATGCTGGCCCAACACACACCCCATTGACTCTTCTAACACCGTCAGATACATGATTAAAGGTCTTCCTTAAATTGGAGGCATGAGAATTGGAGGTTCTTGCAGATATTCTTTGATCTTGTCAAAAGCCCTCTGACAATCGTCGTTCCACCTGACTGTTTGTTCCTTTCTTAACAGTTTGAACAAGGGTCCGCAGGTTGCAGTGAGATGAGATATGAACCTTGAAATATAGTTCAATCTACCTAGGAACCCTCGAACTTCTTTCTCAGTCTTAGGTGCAGGCATTTCCTGAATAGCCTTGACTTTGTCGGGATCGACCTCAATTCCCTTTTCACTTACGATAAAACCCATCAGCTTACCGGAACGTACCCCGAATGTGCATTTGTTGGGGTTCAACTTCAGCTGATACTTCCTCAGACGCTTAAACAACTTCTGCAGATTCACCAGATGGTCTTCTTCAGTAAGGGACTTGGCAATCATATCATCCACATAGCATTCGATTTCTTTGTGGATCATATCATTGAATAAGGTTACCATAGCTCGTTGATACATTGCACCGGCGTTCTTCAGTCCAAACGACATTACCTTGTAACAAAATGTGCCCCAAGGTGTGATGAAAGTTGTTTTCTCCATGTCTTCGGGTGACATCTTGATCTGATTGTACCCAGAAAATCCGTCCATGAAAGAAAATACCGAGAACTGAGATGTGTTGTCTACCAATACATCAATGTGAGGTAATGGGAAATCATCCTTCGGGCTAGCTCTATTCAGGTCCCGGTAGTCCACATACATACACACCTTGCCATCCTTCTTAGGCACGGGTACAATGTTAGCTACCCACGGCGGGTAACTAGTTACAGCAAGGAAACCGGTGTTCCAATGCTTTTGTACTTCTTCCTTAATCTTCATGACCATATCTGGGCGAGTGCGACGCAACTTCTGTTTAATTGGAGGACAATCTTCTTTCAAGGGTAGCCTGTGCATGACAATATTCGTATCTAGACCTAGCATATCTTGATAGGACCAAGCAAAGACGTCGACATATTCCCCAAAGCATACTGATAAGCTGATCTTTTACTGGAGCTTGTAGACTGGCCCCAATTTTCACTTCTTTCAAATCTTCCTCGGTACCAAGATTAACAATTTCAATTTCCTCCTGATGAGGAGTAATCACTTTCTCTTCTTGCCTCAACAACCTGGCTAACTCTTCAGGTAACTCATAGTCTTCATCAACCCCTTCATCTGCTTGATTAATTGGATTGTCGAAGTCATACAAGGTCATAGCAGTGCTGTTATCGGTGCAATCTGGAGGATTATCTCTGCAAGGGTTGAGATTTGTTCTTTTTAGTGATTAATTTTAATCTTGTTTAGAAAAAGAGTAAATGCAGTTATTATTTTGAAAACATTTCCATTTATTGTTTTGTGCGAAAAATAACAAAAATGAAAAGACAGTGAGCAAAAAAGAGAATTGTTTGCAAAAGATGTCAATTGTTCATTGATATTCCATTTGCACAAAATACAAATATGGCCATATTACAAAATGAGTAATGACACCTTGGGCAAGATGCAGGACTTGATGCATGCTAAAAGAAAGAAATAATAATTACTCTGTAGGAGTAACTCTTATAATTTCCTGGGAAGACCAGTTAAGGACTTGTTGGCTAGGGATCCTTGGACGAATCCAATTCTCCAGGTTGAGGTCACTTTCAGCCTCGTCTTCCACGTTATTAACAGCATCTGGGGTCAGCATTCCCCGACTCACGAATTTGGGCTCTTTAGGAGCCTCTGCTTGATCTTGTCGAAATGGTTTGTAACCCAAACCGAATATGTCCTCCTTCTTCTCCAAAGGTAGCAGTTTGCCCCAGCCTTGGGCGTTTCCATCTTCAACAACCTTCCAAGCTTGTTGGTAGGAGACAATTGAAGTACCCATCATATCTTCTTGGGATGCAGCAAATACTTCAGTTGTCGCCTCATTGATGTTCAGTTCTTCGAAACTTTGGCTCATGGTCTTGTGGATTTCACCATCCATCTCAATGTATTTGTAGGTAGCCAGATGGCTAACAAAAATGTCCTTTTCACCACAGATTGTGATAATTTTCCCTTCCCACTCGTATTTTAATTTCTGGTGAAGGGTCGACGTAACTGCGCCAACGACGTGAATCCATGGTCGACCCAACAAACAGGTGTAGGCCGACTGAATGTCCATCACGTTGAAAGTAGTTTGAAAGACCTACGGGCCAATTATCACAGGAAGCTCCACCTCTCCAAGAACATACCTCGTGGAACCATCAAAAGCTATGACCACCATATTGCTTGATCGGAGAGCTATACCATCATATTTAAGCTTAACAAGGGATTTCTTTGGCAAGACATTGAGTGAGGACCCAGTGTGAACTAGAACATGTGAAAGCACAGCCCCTTTACACTCCAGAGTGATGTGCAAACCTTTATTATGATGATGACCTTCCGTAGTCAAATCAGCGTTGGTGAAGCCTAGTCCATGACTAGTATTAACATTGGAAACCACTGTCTCTAGCTGATTTACCGTGATCTCCTCAGGCATGTAGGCTGCATGTAGGACTTTAAGTAATGCATCCCGATGAGCTTCGGAAGACAATAGCAATGATAAAATGGATATCTTGGAAGGAGTTTGGTGGAGCTGATCCACAACCTTGTAATCGCTTCTCTTGATTATCGTCATAAATTCATCCACATCTTGATCAAAGGACGTCTTATGGGCTTCTTTTCTAACTGGTTCTTCAGGCACCACATTTTTTCCTTTAGCTTTGGCAGCAGCCTCTGCCTCAGTGTTAACTCTTGGGAGTTTTGACGCAAAAAGACGTCTGCTTCGAGTGAAGCCTCTGCCTCCCCCGACATTATCGACCTATGGTGTATGAGTTGAAGAATCAAGTACGACTTTCTCCCCGTTGCAGTAGAGGTCTGAACCATAGTACCATGGTACAACATTATCTTTTTCATAGGGAATGGGTCCAGGTACCGTGATGGTGACTGGACTGACTGCAGCGGAGGTAGGAACTGTTATTGTCTGTGGATCGTAATATATGGTAACAAGACTTCTGACTGGTGGTGGTGAAAGGCTGAAGCTGGGTTGTTGTTGAGTTTGTTTCTGAAAATTGTTGGAATCGGGGACCATTGTTGGGTCGTAGTATATGGTGACTGTGGAGATGTCATTATTAATGGTTGTTGTAGTTGTAGAAGCGGATGCGGTTGAACTAACATTTGTTGAAGTGGTGGAAGAGATGATTGTTGACTTTGTAGACGAGTTTGTCGGAACAATTGTTTTTGAAGTTGTAGGAAGAGTGCTTTTTGTTGTTATAGGAGGAATTGCTGATGTTGTAGATGATGAAACTGTTGATGTTATCTACAGGATACCTTCTTTGATAAGGCCATTGATGCCATTCCTTAAACTTGCACAACCATTGGCGGAAACTTTGCAAGATTCACAACAGGCCTCACAACCTGGGAACACCTGGCATTTTAAAAGCCAAGCTTTAACCTCTACCAGAGGTGTTTGAATGCTTGCAGTATCTTCAATTAGGTTCATGGGTTGATCTTCCTCAATTGCCTTTATCCTGGGCCCACCATGGCTGGGCATAGGATTCTTTGTGACGCTAGGAGGAGGTGCAAAATTTTAGGCCTTTGAATCAACTAGATCCTGGACCTCCATGAGCAAAGCTCTACACTTTTCTGTGGTATGGCCAGGTGCATTAGAACGGAAGGCACATTTGGCATTGACGTTGTAATTCTGTGGAAGGTTCTGAGGATCCAGTGGAGCCAGAGTCCTTAATTCAACAAGATTGAGTTTCAAGAGTTGTGGTAGTAAAGTGGCATAGGGCATCGGTATAGGATCGATTACCCTATTGACTTGAGATGGCCTTTGCTAGAAAGGACGTTGCTGTTGGTTGTTGTTGTTGTAGGACCTTTGTTGAGGAAAATGTTGTGGTTGTGGAGTGTATTGTTGTTGAGGTGGTGGAGTGGGAATTATGACAGCGACAATTGATCTTGGCATATACTGGGGCCTACCACTTCCCATGTGTATTGAATTGGTTTCACCCGACCTGCGAGGCCCTGCAAAAGGTTTCCTTGTGCTGCTAGAGCTGGCGCCGTTATCAGAAATCTTACCCATTTTTAACAAACTCAATTCTTTCTCCTACTATGACCACGTCGGCAAAGCTAGTGGAAGAGAAAGCAACCAACCTATCAATGTATATCCCCTATAGGGTGTTCATAAACATATCTGCCATTTCTCTTTCCGACATTGGAGGTTGAACGGCAACAGCTAATTGCCTCCATCTTTGAGCATACTCTCTGAAGCTTTCCCTAGAGGATTGTGACATACCCATTAGAAGAGTTGTTAGGAGCCATGTCTAAATTCTATTGATATTGGCGTATGAAAGCCTCAGTCAAATCCTTCCAATTTCTGATTGTTGCCCTAGTCAGATGAGAGTACCACTCATGGGATGCCCCAGTCAAGCTATCTTCAAAATAGAACATCCATAGTTTTTCATCCATAGTGTAAGCCTTCAATCTTCCCAGAAAGGATTGAAGATGGGTGCGAGGGAAAGATGTTCCATTATATCTTTCAAAGCAGGGAGGTTTGAATTTGTGAAGGATTCTTACACCCTCCACCAGCCCCATATCCATAACATCAAACCCTAAGGAGTTTTGAGACTCCAAAGATCTCAGCTTTTCTGCTATCTCGTCCAGACGACGAACATAGATTTCATCTCCAGCTCCAACTACAGTGAACTGTTCCTCTTGAGGGTCCTCTTGCAAGGCCCGTCCTCCAGTATTACCTTGGGTGTTCCTGATAGCATTAACATCAGGGTTGAGATGAGACCCAAACTCCGGGGGATCAGTACGAGGCTGTACATGATCATTGTTGCTGGTACCCCCTGTACCTGGGTGAATTTCTTCAGGAGTTTGCCGCTCGACCAACTCTCTTAATCTTTCTTGGCTTTGGGCCAACCCAGTCATTACTTCCATGAATTGGTTCATCTGAGCCCTCATTTTAGTTCTTTCATTAGCCATATGGGTTCTCACATCATTCAAATCTTGATGAACCTGGTCCATCTATAAGCTCGGAAGGTTGTTTCTTGTAGGATACCGGTGAACTCTGTTGATGGGGAAGACCCTCCTACGAGCAATATTTCCTGAAACCACAACAAAGTGAGAAAACAAACAAAAGAAAATACCTACAAAACAAAGAAATGAGGTTAGTATGCAATGTAGTATGTCTATTTTTCTTCCAAAGGTATCTGGTTTGGTTCTTTGGTTTTGACCTTCCAGACCTCGAGGAATGATGATGTTGAAGAGAAATGAGGCCCAAAGGATAACACACAAACCATATATTACAAATGAAAAGATACATAGTTTTGTGATTACAAACAAGTTCCCATGATGGGTCAAAATACAACAAAATCAACAAAAGTACAAGCAAAATGAAGTACAAATACAAAGAAATCAAACATCTAGCCCAAAGTCATCCTCTTTGACTTCCTTTAGGAGAGCATCAGTCACTGGTCCAACGGGATGCTCTGTGATGGTCCTGATAAGAAGGTTCCTGGTGGCAATAGCATTTTTCAACTTCTTATACTTGTCTTGGTCTTTTGACCTCTTCAACCCCGCCCGTAGTTTCAACTCGGAGATTTCTTTCTGTGCTGCTGACAAGGCTTCCTGACTCTTTTTCTCATTAGCTTCTAGTTGCTCTATCCTAGCCTGGGTCTTCTAATCTTCCTGTGAACGGGCTTCAGTAATTCTGATCCATCTAGCCTGACTCTCTTCCAAGTAGTGCTCAGCTCTGGCCTTCTGAATCTTAGCTTCTTTGCAAGCATTCTTCAACACTAACTCCCCTGCCCAGGCTCTTCTGATGTAATCATCTGTCTTCTCAATCTTGGTCATATGCTCGATCCGGAGCTTCTCTAACCTCTCATTGTCCAGAAGACTATCATTCCTCTCCCAGAGGGTCTTCTTTAGAGCTTCAGAAAGCTGAGTGTTCCTTTCCTTCAACTTTTCAAACTCTTCTAAACTGACTGTAGCTATAGTCTCTACTGTTGATGGTCCAGACACATCCTCCAGGGTGAATGGCATGCGGGTGAGTTGTCCTCTGATACGTGACCAATCAAAATAATAAGCTGAAGCTATGGTGTTGCACTTGCCAAGAATATTAGTCCCTTTTGTCTAAATATCACCCCAAGCCCAGGCTGCTTGTCGGACGATATCATGATTATTCTGAATGTCACAGTAAAGGGTTTCTGACAAGTCATGATCTTTTGGTGGATGTACCAAGGCATACCCTAGTTGTCTTTTGAACAGCAAGGGATTGTAGTTGATGCAACCCTTCACTCCAATCAGAGGTACATTGGGATACTGCCCACAGCTTGTGATTATGTCTCTGCCCTTGGTGCTCTGAGTGTGTAAACACCCCAAATTTTCCCTCACCCATTCACACCATGGCTTGTGATCTTTTCATGTGCATAAATTCAATCATAGCATCTCATACCACATTTTTTATTCATTGCATTGTTTCTAACTCATGTGCATCTAAGGTTTGTGATCTGAGCCATCCAAGAGCCATTTGAGCCACTCCAAAGGTCATCAATCACTTCAAATGGGTCCATGTATGTTCAATCATCATATTATATCCTCCCAAGATCAAGAAAGTCAAAAATCACAAGAACTGAGAAAGGCATGGAAGCAGAGCCAGGTTTAACTGCACAGATGACCTAGAATTAGGGTTTTGGTTTGAGAGGCCATAACTACAAAGTTTTTGGTCATTCTTGTTTCTATTGGTCTCTATATGTTATAAGGATCATGCATATCAAGTTTCATGAAGAAATTCCATGGGGAAGGCATCTAATCAAGAGTTGACTTCTTGAGCAAGTCAGTGCAAAATCAGGGCATCTGAGGCCCCCAATGACCCAACCAAAGGGTGTTCTCCATCATTTTGAATGTGTATGGTCTTTAATTGATCATAGAAGATGTTAGAAGTCCACAAAATTGAAGAATTTCAAGCCATTTGCAAAGTTGCCTTTTTGGGAAAGTGACTTGTAATGAAAACTTGCCATTTTGGGAAAGTTTTTCAACCCTTTCTTTTTGATTCAAAAATGATTCAAATGAGAAAACTTTGGTCATGAAAGTTGTAGAATGGATCATTCCCTTTTCAAAAAGTACAAGAACTCATTCTAATTCATTATGGATCAAAAGTTATGGCTTGTCAAAGTTGGACAAAATCACATAATTTCAAGTTTGGTACCAAAGAGGCAAAGTTGCAAAACCTCTTGCCAAGGAAAAATATGACTTCAATGTGACTTCTAACCTTTGCACAAACATGAACCATGACCTAAAAGTCAGAATGCATCAAAGAATTGTCCAAATTCATGACTTGTGCATTAAGAAACTTCAAAAGGGCCAAGACTTTGTGAAATTGCAAAAACTCTCACAAACCCTAATCCACTTGCTGCATTGCCTCTAATCCATTTCCATGGTTCTCCTTGATTCAAGCTGCAGCCAAGCCATGCCTTGTACCTTGACAGAATTGACCCATACCTCTCTTACACAAAAAGTTGACTTTATGCATTTTGCTCCATACCAATCACACTGCTCCACAACAACTCTCTGACCTATCAAGGATTGATATGTGTACCAAAAGCAACCCAACACATAACACAACACATCCTGAAACATCCCACAAGGCAGCATTCTCAAAACTCACCTCTTATGCATTTTCATTCGAATCTCCTCACACAAGCTTAAAACATCAAGATAAACTTCACATAAACACTCACCATGATCCACTGACCAGTTACCAACCATTACTTTGCCCTGAAACCCTACATATCAAAAACACGATTCTCATCCCTCACTGAACAGAACTTCATCAAGCTCACAAATTAGTCACAATAAACTCCATACAAGCTTTGAAAACTCCTCAGGAGGTTCATTGGAGTCATTTTGAAGCAAGGAAGCAGTCAAAAAGTTCCTGGATTGAAAGCTCCATCTCAGGTAGCCATGAGAAAACATTTTTCCAGAACTCTTGTTTTAAGTTTCTAAATGATTAAGCTTGATTCCCTGGTCACACTGAACTTTAAATTTTCGAAAATGGTTGAGAAATGAGTGTGTATGGCTTGTCTGAAATTTCTGCCATTTTTGTACCTTGCTTCGAATCTTGTTAATGGTTAGGAATAAATTGTTTTTGAGGTCAGGGATGAGTTTAGGGAGGTGAGAGGAAGTGATCTGGAGCTTTAGAGCTCCAGAAATGACCTAGGGAGTGGGTTTGAAATTTTCAGGGAGAGATGTCACCGGAGAAGACGACCGAAGCTCTTCTCCGGTGACCTGAATGTGATTAGGGCTTAATCTGTGATTAGGGAAAAGTTTGAATCTGGACCATGGATCTAGTTGACTAGGTTTGACTCCCGCGTGTTTGAATGGCCTGGATCATTTCATTAAACCCTAATCCTAATTAATTAGATTAATTAATCAGATTTAATTTAATCCAGCCAGTTCAAATGTGGGCCGTCCAGATACGCGCGGGTCAATTCCCTCCTTTTCCCTTTGAATCTCAGCCAGTGGATGTGCATACTTCTCATTAATTCATTTTTATTTTCATTTTATTTGATTTATCTTTTACGAATTATTTAAAATAGCAAAACATCTTTAAAAATTCTGAAAATTTTTGTCAAACATTTTATTAATTTTCAGAACCCAAAAATATTTTTATTTTTATTTTTTGCATTAAAAATTATTTTTAAATCATTTAAATGTTTATTTTTAATTAGTTAATGAAAATTAATTAATTAAAAATACATTTAGGTATTTAAAAATCACAAAAAAATTCACATTGCATTTTAAAACATTTAGAAACATTATCCAACTCTCAAAACAAATTTCTTTTTGGTTCTTGATGCCTTTTGATCATTTTCATTGAAATTAAATTCATTTTAAGGCAATATTTTTGTTCTAACTTTGAAAAATCCATTCTGCCTAACCATTGAGAGTTTGATGATGATTCTTCTTGCATTGCATCCTTCATGGCATGTAGTTTATAGGATAAATTTGGTTTGAATTGATCTTCCATTTTCCATTTGTTTTGCAGTTTTCATGATAAGGTACCTTAAAACCCTAATTGACTTAGGAAATTCATAACTTGCACTAGGTTAAGAGTTAGGTCCCCTCCTTTGGGCAGTGAACTTGTGTAGGGTTAGGGTTCCTTTGATCCCATTTTCAATTTTTTATCACATCATTTACTTCTAGTTTTGAATTTTTGCATTGTATGATATATGTAAACCCTAATTTGTGCTTTCACTTGCATTCATCTTTCATTTGCTTGCATTCAATGACTTGCCATGACATTTGGTGCATCCACATGACTCATAATACATCTTAGGACATATTAGAATCATGTTTGATCTTTGCATCATTCCTTTTCCATGTTATATGTTCATTTCATTTCATAAACATTCATCAATCCTTATGGTTCAAGACATGCTTCATTTGCATTCTATTGCTTGTTTGATCACTCTCATATCTTGTCTTGTGTTTACATCACCCCTTAGCATCATTAACATCATGTGCATGCTTCTGGTTTTGGTTTGCACTATGGCATTCCATCTCATTCTCATTGCATTTCATCTTCTTTTGCTGACTTTTCAGGTGGTAAGTTGTTTGAGAAGTGAATTTGCCTTCACTTCTCACAATCTCTCTTCATCTCTTTCATACCTTCTTTTCTGCATTTTGTATGTGTATTAGAGTGAGCTTGCTCATTCATGTTCATCTCTTACTTTCTTTCTTCAAGCAACTTATCTTCTTAAGTGAAGCAAGTTGTCTTGCTTCTCTCTGCTTCTTCCTCCTTTCATCTGCTTCTTTCCTGGTGGTTCCTCCTTTTGAAGATCTTTTGCTAGCTTCACAAACCATAGGAACAACCAAGCATGATAACAATTAGGGTTTGATTAGTCCCCCATTAGTTTTACCTTTGTGTCATCTTTGTGTTTTCTCTTCTCATCTCTTAATCAAGGACTAAACCTTAAAGGTTTTAAGGCTTTGTGATTAAGCTTGTGCCTGCATCCTTCTATTAGGATGGAGTGTATAACTTTAATCCTAAGTTTTAAACCCTTAATGTGTTTAAATCCTTTAATCAATCCATCTAATAATCATCAAGACATCAAACTTGTAACTTGGGCCTTGCATTAGGGTTCTAATTCTTCCTTAATTGGTTAAGAAGGACTAACCCTAGTGTTAATGGACAAGTCCCCCTCAAGTTGTCTTACTAACCATAAAAATCACTTCTTAATCTCATCCATTAACTAAAATCCACCTTAATAAAGGCTTTGTTTTGTCATGAGGTTAATCCCTAATCATGGATTAAGTTGAGGAGCCTTCCTCAGCTTAAATGTTCTCATCTATTATCCTTCTATTAGGATGGTGTAATGGGTCCATTAAATACTTGATTATGGCTTAAACTCATTACTTAACACTAAACAAAAACTCCAAAAACATCTAAATAAAGGCAAGTAGGTTAATGATCTTAATCCTACATCATGGTGATTAAGTGTGAGGTGCTTACTTCATACTTAAGGTATTCTCATTACCCCTAATCAGAGGGAAGATGTGATGAGTTTACTAACCCTTGGTTTAGGCTTAAGCTCATTTTCTTATGACAAACTCCAAAAAGCAATAAAAGATTGAAAACCCAAAAACAAACAATAATCGTCTCCTCCGGGATTCTTTTCTCATCATCTTCACTCACAAACGAGAACTTGCTTCTTCCGTCTATTGCAAGACAGTTTGCACCTGAGCCAGACAGGTCATACACTTGAGCATAAATAAGTAAGCAGTTCACAAGTCAATTTATCTTTCAGTCTCTTTGAGTCGAACTACGGTGTTCTGACTTCCTCATTGCACGAGAGGATACGTAGGCATAACTTAACAATTATCGAACAAAAGTCTCTGTATATTCCCCCTCCTTCTAGCATCATTCTTTAAACCTCATAGTCTTGAGCATCTCATTCTTGTTCTCACACTGACACTTCTCTTATACACTTCACTTTTCTTTTACACTGACACTTGCATTCTTTCCAGCTTTGATACACAGATTGCACTGACACTACCCCTTTAAAACACAAATCTTTTAAGCGTGGATCCCGTCGAGTACGACGGACAATCTGGGTGCTAATACCTTCCCAGGTTGTAACCAACCCCTTTTCTCAGTTTCTTTGGTTCGCAACCGTCTTATCCATATCTTTCTAGGTCTATGCAGCATTACCTTTCCTCCGGGATAAAAATGCCTAGCTGGCGACTCTTTTCTTTTCTTTTGAGTTCACCCTTGTGTGTTCTCTCTCCTTTCGCCGACCGTTCGCGTCTGTACCCCATTTGACCTGGCCTCATTTGGTGGGAGCGACAGCTTGGCGACTCTGCTGGGGACCCTTATACTGTAACCATGGCTTCTGGTTCTTTTTGTGGGTTCCTCCTAGCGCTTGTTTGATTTGTGTTTACTGGGGTGTTATGTGTTATTTGTGTTTGTTTATATGCTTTATTTACTGCTTTATGTACAACTTTATTTACGGCTTTCTTTACAGTCTCTCATATTTCATACTGTCATTATCATTGCTGGATCTGTTCTTCTGTCTTGGTGGGTTGGGTTCTATTGAGAGTTTAAGGTCCTATACCTGGGACCTGAGTGACACCTAGGCTAGAGTGGTTCATGTTCTTTCCCATTCCATTTCGGTCTGGTGCGGGAATATGAAACACGGTTCAGATATGGGTTTCTTCTTGAGAACTCCGTGCTACAAATTTCCTATAGTGCTAGGGCTATCTGGGAAGCCTGCTAAGTCTGGATGACCTTTATTATGACCTTCAGAAACTGAGGTGAATTAGAGGAGGATCTTTTATGGTTATTGTAAACACTGTACCTCCGGGTTAGAAGTGTTTACACTTCTCATAATTGATCCATGTTTGAGGATCCTTGTTTTAGAACACTACCTGTGAGGGGGTTGGGCTGTTTACAGGTTTGCAGGTACCCTTGGCCACATCATACCCTGTTACTTGTCTGGTTTAAGAGTACTCCATTTTGGACAGTTCTTGTGATTAAACCCTGGACATGTGACTCTTTATTTGAGTCCCCCGCCTTGGTTATTGGATTTCTGGACCTCCATCTGGACTTCTTGAACATACATGAACTTTATATCAAGACAGATAATCAGATCCAGCTTGATCACAAACCCTTGCATATCATTTGCATACATCATCATTGCATCATTTAACATTTGTTTATTTGTTTTTCAGGGTATCCACATTATATTTGGCTTGGTTTTGACCCCTTCATCTGCATAGACCTCTGTTCATCAGTTATTTGCTTCAGTTATCTTCATCATCACCAGCACTAGCCTATCAGTGGCTCATCTTCAGTACCAGTTTTGATCTTCATCAGCACTTATCTTCAGCTCTTCATCAGCACTCATGTCTGCACCCAGGAAGAGCAACATTTCATACCATTTCTTTGAGCCTGTGTTGACTGGTATCAGACAGGTCCAGTCACTTATCACCCCTGACCACATCCCATTATTCAGAGAGCATTATGGAGGCATCCTTGACATGGTTATGGACCTGGATCCTTCTCAGAGGAGTATGATCCACACCTGCCTACAGTTTTATGACCCTCCTTTGAGATGTTTCACATTCCAAAAATTTCAGCTAGGACCTCTTTTAGAGGAGTTTTCATCATTGATTGGAGTACCTGTCAGGGGTGGTGTTCCCTTCAACCCAGAGATGACTTCTCCCAGCAAGGGAGAAGTGGCAAAAGCACTGTACCTGGAACCTATTTTGATTGAGCAGAACATGACAACAAAGGCTGGGATCCCTAGTTTGCACTTAGACTTCTTGATTTCTCAGGCCATCCTGAAGGCCTCCTTGGGAGAATGGAGGGCAGTTTGTGCATTGTTAGCCCTCAGCATATATGGGGTTATATTGTTTGCAGATGAGCCCAAATTTATCAGCAAGAATGCCATTCATCTTTTCCTTCTGAGGAACCCAGTACCCACCTTGCTGGGAGATTTTTATTACTCCATTCACCAGAGGAATGAAAAACAAAGGGGGAAGTTGGTGAGATGCTGTGCTCCTTTGTTTCACACCTGGCTGCTCAAACACCTGCCTAAGTCAGATGCATTCCTGAATCCCCACCAACAGAAGAATTGGGCCAAAAGGCTCATTGCTTTGACTTCAGATGACATCAGGTGGTGCACCCAAAGCACCAAGGGCAAAGACATCATCACCAGTTGTGGGCAATACCCAAATGTACCTCTGATAGGAGTAAAGGGTTGCATCAACTACAATCCTTTGCTGTTTAAGAGACAACTGGGTTATGCTTTGGTTCACCCTCCTAGAGTGCAAGATTTAGCTGAGACCCTGTATTGTGAGATAAAGCCTAATCTAGCTGTTTTCAGACAAGCATCCTGGGCTTGGGACAACATCCAGACAAAGGGGATGGCTATTCTTGGAAGGTGCAATAATGTTGCTTCAGCCCAGTACTATGAATGGTCCCATGCCAGAGCTCAGATCACTGTGTAAACACCCCAAATTTGCCCTCACCCATTCACACCATGGCTTGTGATCATTTCATATGCATAAACTCAATCACACCATCTCATATCACATTTTTATTTCACTGCATAGATTCAAAGTCATCTGCACCTAGGGTTTGTGATCTGAGCAATCCAAGAGCCTCCTGAGCCACTCCAAAGGCCACCAATCACTTCAAAGGGGTCCATGTGTGTTCTTATATCATATTATATCCTCTCAAAGTCAAGAATGCTAAAGAATCACAAGAACTGAGATTGGTATGGAAGCAGAGCCAGGTTTAACTGCACAGATGACCTAAAATTAGGGTTTTGGTTTCAGAGGCCATAACTTCAAATTTTTTGGTCATTCTTGTTTCTATTGGTCTCTATATGGTATAGGGAGTATGCATATCCATTTTCATGAAGAAATTCCATGGGGAAGTCATCTGATCAAGAGTTGACTTTTCAGACAAGTCAGTGTAAAATCAGGGCATCTGAGGCCCCCAATGACCCAACCAAGGGGTGATCTCCATCATTTTGAGTGTATTTGATCTTTATTTGATCATGGAAGAAGGTTTAAGTTCACAAAATTCAAGAATTACAAGTTTTTGCAAAGTTGACTTTTTTGGGCATGGTTAACTTTTAAGGAATTTGTCATTTTAGGCCATTTTTCAACCCTTACTTTTTGATTCAAAAATGCTTCAAATGGAAAAACTTTGGTCATGAAAGTTGTAGATTATATCTTTCCCTTTTCAAAAAGTACAAGAACATGACCTAATTCATTTTGGATCAAAAGTTATGGTGTGTCAAAGTTGGCAAAAATTACTAATTTTCAAGTTATGCACCAAATGAGAAACTTGCAAAATCTTGTACCAAAGGCATTTGTGACTTCTAATTGTTGTCTAACCATTACACAAACATCACATGTTACCTAAAAATCAGAATGGACCAAGAGTTTCTCATGTTTCATGGCTTGTGAGGCAAGATATTTTCATGGAAAGCAAAAGCAAGCAAGTTGCAAAACCAATGATCACACTTCATCCACTTGCTGCCTAGCCTGCTGAATCACACTGGCCTTTCCCTCATGCCATGCTGCGCCAGACAAGCCCTTTGTACTTGGCTAGAAGCTGCCCATGCCCTCTCTTACAAGAAGTTGACATTTTGGCAAAAGCTAGCACACCTATCACAAAAGCACAGGTCACATCCTCTGACCAATTGCATTTGTTTATACAAAGAAAAGGCAAGCCAAACCAGCCAACACACAAGCCTGAAGCACACTAGAACTCAGCATCCTCATTTTCACTCCCTTGAGCAAAAACCTTCGAATCTCTTCATACAAGCCACAAACACTCAAACAAGCTTCACCAATCATCCCACCATGCTTCACTGAACATAAACCAACACTCAAAACAGCCTGAAAGCCACTGAATCAAAAACACGATCCTCACCTGACCTTGAACAGAACTCAAGCAAACTCTTCAATCAGCCCAAATAAACTTCATACGAGCCTGGAAAACACTTTGGAGAGGTCATTGGAGTTGTTTAGAAGCAAGAAACTGGCCCAGAAGCTCCTATTTTGAAAGCTTCGAATCAGGTAGCTATGGCATTCCATTTTTCCAGAACCTCTATTTATTGTTTCTAATTGATTAGGCATGTTTCACTGATCACACTGAGCTTGAAATTATTGAAAATGGTTGAGAAATGAAGTTGTATTGCTTGTCTGAAATTTTGGCAGTTTTTGTTCTTAGCTTCGATTCATGGTTATGGCTGGAAATAAATGAGAAATGAGGTTAGGGTTGAGTTTAGGAGAGTGAAAGGAATCAATCTGGAGCTTTAGAGCTCCAGAAATGACCTAGAGAGTGATTTGAAAATTTTCAGGGAGGGAGGTCACCGGAGAAGACGACCGGAGTTCGTCTCCGGTGACCTGAGAGTCATTAATGTGTAATTAGGGTTAGGGCTTCAAGTTTAAATTTCAAGCGTTGGATGGGTTGACTAAGTCTTTTCCCGCGTGCATCCAATGGCTCAGATCATGTCATTAGTTTTAATTAGGTTTAATTTAATTAATTAAGTGAGATTAGCCCAGTTTGAATGTGATCCATTAGATCTGGCGCGCAGTCAACAACTCCATTGCCAGATTCAATCTCAGCCTCTCATTTAGCATACTTCCATTTATTTTGATTTTTATTTCAATTTTTCTCATTTAATTTGTACAATTTATTTAAAATAGCAAAAATCATTTAAAAATTATGAAATTTTTCACCAAGAGTTTCATTAATTTTTAAAACACAAAAATATTTTTATTTTCATTTTTTGCATTTTAAAAGTATTTTTAAAAATTTAAAAGTTTCTTTTTAATTAATTAATGAGAATTAATTAATTAAAAATACTTTTAGGTATTTAAAAATCACCAAAAAATTCATGAAACATTTAAAAACATTTAGAAACATTGTCCAACCCTCAAACCAAATTTCTTTTTTGATCTTGATGCATTTTGAGAATTTTCCATGGAATTAAAATCATTTTGATGCATTATTTTGATCCTAACTTCCAAAAATCATTTCTGCCTAACCCTAAAGAGTTGGACCTTGATTCTTTTTGCATTGCATTGTGTTTAACATGTAGTTTGTGAGATTAAATGGCCATGATTTGATCTTTCATTTTCCATTTGTTTGGTAATTTTCTTGTTTAGGAACCCTAAAACCCTAGAAAACTTAGAAAAATCATAACTTGAATTTGGTTAGGAGTTGAAACCTTTCCTTTGGGCAATGGGTTAGTATAGGATTAGGGGTCCTTTGAGTGCATTTTCAATTTTTTATAGTGTTGTTTGCTTCTGATTTTGGTTTGTGTTTGATGCTTTGATCATAAACCCTAATTTGGGCTTCCATATGCATCCACCTTGCATTTACTTGCATAACATGACTTGCCATGACATTCCATGCCTCCATTTGATTCATTGAACATCTTAAGACATGTTGAAAGCATGTTTGATCATTGAATTTTGCATTTGCCTTGTTGTATGCCACATGCATCTCATAACTTTTCATGTATGTTCATATGTCTTAACTTGCTCCATTTGCATCCATAAGCTTGTATGATCATCCTCATGAGTTGTTTCATGTTTGTGGCATCTCATAGCATCATTAACATCATGTATGTACTTCTGGTTTTGTTTCTCATCATGTCATTTCATTTCATTTTGCATTGCATTGCATTTCTTTCACTAACTTTTCAGGTGGTAAGTTATCTTGAGAAGTGAATTTGCCTTCACTTCTCATAACTTCTCTTCATCTCTTTTTATGCATCCTTGCTGCATTTATGTTTGTGTTTGAGATTGAGCTTGCTCATTCTTCTTTTTCTCACTTTCTTTCTTCAAGTGACTTGTCTTCTTAAATGAAGCAAGTTACTTTGTTTCTCCTGATCCTTTCATCTGCTTCCTGGTGGTTCCATTGAAGATTGCTCTTGTAAACCTCACAAACCTTAGGAACAACCAAGCATGACAATGATTAGGGTTTTGATTAGTCTCCTCACTTAGTTTTACCTTTGTGTCTCTTTGAGTCTTCTCCTCTCATCTCATAAACAGGGACTAAACCCTAAAGGCTTTAAGGCTTTGTGATTAAGCTTATGCCTGCATCCTTCTATTAGGATGGAGTGTATGACTTTAATCCTAAGTGTTAAACCCTTAATGTGTTTAACTCCTTTAATTAATTCACTTAATAATCATCAAGACATCACACTTGTAACTTGGGCCTTGCATTAGGGTTCTAATTCTTCCTTAATTGGTTAAGAAGGACTAACCCTAGTGTTAATGGACAAGTCCCCCTCAAGTTGTCTTACAAACCCTAAAAATAATTTCATCATCATATCATTAAATAAAATCCACTTAATCAAAGGCTTGTTTTGTCATGGGTTTAATCCCTAATCATGGATTAAGTTGAGGAGCTTTCCTCAGCTTAAACTTTCTCATCTATTATCCTTCTATTAGGATGGTGTAATGAGTCTGTTTAATCCTTGATTATGGCTTAATCTCATTACTTAACACTAAACAAAAACCACCAAAAACATCTAAATAATCACAAGTAGGTTAATGATCTTAATCCTGCATCAAACGTGATTAAGTGTGAGAAGCTGACTTCACACTTAAGGTATCCTCATTACCCCTAATCAGAGGGAAGATGTGATGAGTTTACTAAATCCATTGGTTTAGGCTTAAGCTCATTTACTTATGACAAACTTCCAAAAGCAATAAAAGACTGAAAACACAAAAACAAACAATAATCGTCTCCTCCGGGATTCTTTTCTCATCTCATTCAATCACAAACGAGAACTTGCTTCTTCCGTCTAATGCAAGACAGTTTGCACCTGAGCCAGATAGGTCTTACACTTGAGCATAGGCAAACAAGCAGTTCACAAGTCAATTTATTTTCAATCTCTTTGGGTCGAACTACGGTGTTCTGACTTCCTCATTGCACGAGAGGATACGTAGGCATAACTTAACAGTTATCGAACAAAACTCTCTGTATATTCCCCCTCTTTCAGCTTCATTCTTTTAGCCTCATTATCTTGAGCAATTCATTCTCATTCTTACACTGACACATCATTTACACATATTACACATCACTTCTCTTACACTGACACCTGTACATTCTTTTCCAGCTATTTTACACACAGATCGCACTGACACTACCCCTTTAAAACACAAATCTTTTAAGCGTGGATCCCGTCGAGTACGGCGGACAATCTGGGTGCTAATACCTTCCCAGGTTGTAACCAACCCCCTTTCTCAGTCTCTCTGGTTCGCAACCGTCTTATCCATATCTTTCTAGGTCTATGCAGCATTACCTTTCCTCCGGGATAAAAATGCCTAGCTGGCGACTCTTTTCTTTTCCAGTGAGTTCACTGCTGTGTGTTCTCATTGTCCCTCTCGCCGACCGTTCGCGTCTGTACCTTTATTTGGCGACTCTGCTGGGGACCCTTATACTGCAACCAGGGCTTCTGGTTCTTTTTGTGGGTTCCTCCTAGCGCTTGTCTGATTTGTGTTTACTGGGGTGTTATGTGCAGTCTGTGTTTGTATATTTGTTTTATTTACTGCTTTATGTACAGTTTTGTTTACTGCTTTTCTTTGTGCATATATATCATACTGTCATGCTGTCTGTGCTGGATCTGTTTTGTTGCTTTGGTGGGTGGGTATTCTATTGAGAGTTGAGGTCCTATACCTGGGACCTGAGTGACACCTAGGCTAGAGTGGTTCATATTCTTTCCCATTCCATCTCGGTCTGGTGCGGGAATATGAAACACGGTTCAGATATGGGTTTCTTCTTGAGAACTCTGTGTTGCAGATTTCCTGCAATACTAGGGCTATCTGGGAAGCCTGCTAAGTCTGGATGACCTTTAGTATTGACCTTCAGAAACTGAGGTGAATTAGAGGAGGAACTGTTATGGTTATTGTAAACACTGTACCTCCGGGTTAGAAGTGTTTACACTTCTCATAACTGATCCAAGTCTGAGGATCCTTGTTTTAGAGCATCACCTGTGAGGGGGGTTGGGCTGTTTACAGGTTTGCAGGTACCATTGACCTCAGCATACCCTGTTACTTTGTATTGATTAAGAGTACTCCATGTTGGAACAGTTCTTGTGATTTTTAAACCCTGGACATGTGACTCTTTATTTGAGTCCCCCACCTTGGTTACTGGACTTATGAGCCTCCATCTGGATTTCTTGAACATACATGGACTTATATCAGAGCAGTTAATCAGATCCAGCTCAGTCACAAACCCTTGCATATCATTTGCATACATCATTGCATCATTCTAACATGTGTTTATTTGTTTTTCAGGGTATCCATCCTATTATTTTGGCTTGGTTTTGACCCCTTCTTCAGCTTAGACCCATCTTCATCAGCACTTGCTTCAGCTATCAGCCACTTGCTTCAGTCACTTGCATCCTCAGTCTCATCCTATCAGTGGCCCACCTTCAGTGTTGTCCTCAGTCAGCATCATCAGCACCCATTCTTCAGCAACATGGCACCTAAGAAAAGTAACATCTCCTACCACTTCTTTGAGCCTGAGCTAGCCAGCATCAGGAGGATTCAGACCCTGATTACTCCAGACCATATACCACTCTTCAGAGAACATTATGGGGGAATCCTTGATGTGGTTATGGATTTGGACCCTTCACAGAGGAGCCTGATACATACTTGCCTGCAGTTCTATGATCCCCCTCTGAGGTGCTTCACATTTCAGAATTTCCAGTTGGGACCTTTGCTGGAGGAGTATTCATCATTGGTGGGTGTACCCATCAGGGGTGGAATCCCTTTCAACCCTGAGATGGCTTTCCCAAGTAATGAGGAGATAGCCAAAGCATTACATCTGGAACCAGTTTTGATTGGGCAGAACCTGACATCTAAAGCTGGAATCTCTGGTTTTCATCTGGATTTCTTGACTTCTCAGGCTAGTCTGAAGGCCTCCCTGGGGGAGTGGAGGGCAGTCTGTGCTCTGTTGGCCCTCAGCATATATGGGGTCATACTTTTTGCAGATGAGCCTAGGTTTGTTAGCAAGAATGCAGTCCATCTTTTCATCCTGAGAAACCCAGTGCCCACCTTACTGGGAGACCTTTACTACTCAGTTCATCAAAGGAATGAAAAGCAAAGGGGGAGATTAGTGAGATGCTGTGCACCTTTGTTCCATACTTGGTTGCTCAAGCATTTTCCAAAAACTGATGCATTCTTAAACCCTCACCAGCAGAAGAACTGGGCTAGAAGGCTTGTTGCTCTAACCTCAGATGATATCAGATGGTGTACTCAGAGCACTAAGGGCAGAGACATCATTACAAGTTGTGGGCAATTTCCCAATGTGCCTCTGATTGGAGTAAAGGGTTGCATCAATTACAACCCTCTGCTTTTCAAAAGACAACTGGGCTATGCATTGGTCCATCCCCCTAGAGCACAGGATCTGACTGAGACCCTTTATGTTGAAATCAAGCCTAATCTGGCTGTTGTCAGGCAAGCAGCCTGGGCCTGGGACAATGTGCAGACTAAAGGAGTAACCATCCTTGGGAGATGCAACAATGTAGCCTCAGCCCAGTACTATGAGTGGTCTCATGCCAGGGCTCAGTTATCTGGAATGCCTTTCACTATTGAAGATATGCCTGGACCTTCATCAGCACCACCTCCAGCAACTGTCAGCTTAGAGGAGTTTGAGAAATTGAAGGAGAGAAATGAGAAATTGACTCAAGCTCTACAGAAGACCCTCTGGGAGAGGAGTGATGGTAGGTTGGATATTGAGAGGCTGGAAAAGTTGAAGGTTGAGCATTTGGCTAGAATTGAGAAGTCTGAGGATTACATTAAGAAGTCTAGGGCTGGAGAACAGATCTTGAAGAATGCCTGCAAGGAAGCTCAGTTCCAGAAGGCCAGGACTGATTTATATCTAAAGGAGAGTCAGGCTAGGTGGGTCAGGATCACCGAAGCCCGTACTCAGGAGGACAAAAGAACTCAGGATAAGATGGAGCAGATGGAAGCTAGTGCAAAAGAGCAACAGGAAGCTCTGGCAGCAGCCCAGAGGGAGATCTCAGAGTTGAAGATTAGAGCTGGAGTGAAGAGGTCAAAGGACCAGAGTCAGCACAAGAAGCTAACTGCAGCTATTGCTACAAGGAATCTCCTCATCAGGAATCTTACGGAGCGTCCAGCTGATCCTGTGACTGAAGCACTTCTCAAGGAAATTCAGGAGGATGAATTTGGCCTTGGTGTTTGACTCTTTGCTTGTTGTTGTTTTCATTTTTATGTATTTTTCTTCATGTTGTATTTTTGACCCCTCAGAGGGCTTGTATTGTAAAAGAAACAATGTATCATTTACCTTTTTGTAATATATGTGTTGGTTTGTTTCATCTGAGTTATTCAAGCAACATCACAAGCATCTTCTTCAAGGGGTCTGGAAAGGTCAAAACCAAGTGCCAAGCCGGATACCTTGGAAACAAATAGACACGCTGCATTGCATACTAACCTTTTGTTCTGTTTTGTAGGTTTTTATTTTATTGTTACTAACTCTGTTGTGACTTCAGGAATTATTGCTCGACGTCGAGGGTTTCCACTCAACCGTCCACACAGATACCCCACCCGCAACAATCTTCCGGGCATACAGATGGATCAAGTACAGTAGGACCTTACAGAGGTCAGGAATCAAATGGCCAACGAGAGGTTGGAAATGAGGAATCAGATGACACAGTTTATGGAGGTGATGAACAACATGGCTCAAAGCCAAGAGAGGTTAAGAGCACTGGTAGAAGGGAGAAACCAGGAAGACCATCAGCCCGGGACTGCTGGAACAAGCAACAATGAAAGAGTCCAACCTCATGTCAATCCCCCAGTCTTTGGACCCCACCAGCATCCAGAGATCAACATCCCTGTCAATATACAAGGGACTGCCACAGCAGGGAGGGTACTGCAAGAAGACCCCCAGGAAGATCAGTTCACAGTGATGGGAGCTAGGGAGGAGGCCTATGATAGAAGGCTGGATGAGATAGCTGAGAAATTAAGATCCTTAGAGTCTCAAAACTCTTTGGGTTTTGATGTTATGGATATGGGCTTGGTAGACGGGGTCAGGATCCCCCACAAATTTAAGCCACCATGCTTTGAGAAGTATAACGGGACTTCCTGTCCCCGGACCCATTTGCAATCTTTTCTGGGGAGGCTGAAGGCCTATACCATGGACGAAAAGTTATGGATGTTTTATTTCGAGGATAGCTTAACTGGAGCATCGAGGGAATGGTACTCCCACCTGACAAGAGCAACTATTAGATGCTGGAAGGACTTGGCAGAGGCCTTTATCAGACAGTACCAGTACAACCTGGATATGCCCCCCAATAGGACCCTCCTGATGGGGATGTCTCAGTCGTCCAGGGAAAGCTTCCGTGAGTACGCTCAAAGATGGAGACAGCTTGCTGCTGCTGTCCAGCCACCTATGTCAGAGAGGGAGATGGCTGATATGTTTATGAACACCCTCCAGGGGACTTACATTGATAGGCTAGCTGCCTTCTCATCTACCAGCTTTGCAGATGTAGTCATAGCCGGGGAGAGAATTGAAAGCCTATTGAAGATGGGTAAGATCTCAGACAACGGTGCGAGCTCATCCAGTAATGCAAGAAAGCCTTTTGCAGGCCCGAGAAGAACTGGTGAGACCAATGCTATCCACACCAACAGGGGCAGGCCTCAATATGTTCATAGGTCTGTGGCAGCAGTCACCATTCCCGCTCCAGCTCATCCACAACCAGCTTATCAACCACCGCAACAAAATTATCAGCAACAACCTCAGTACCAGCAACAAACTCAGTATCCTCAAAAAAATTACAACAACAGCAACACCAACAATAACAATCAGCAGAGACCATTCCAACAGAGGCCCTCTCAGGCCAATAGGGTGATCGATCCGATCCCTATGCCCTATGCCACATTACTGCCACAACTCTTGAAACTCAACCTAGTTGAGCTAAGGACGTTGGCACCTCCGGATCCTAATAGTCTGCCCAGAAATTACGACGCCAGCGCCAGATGTGCCTTTCACTCAAATGCACCTGGACATAGCACGGAAAAGTGCAGAGCTTTGCACATGAAAGTGCAGGATTTAGTGGATTCCAAAGCTTTAAACTTTGCACCACCACCAAATGTCAACAAGAACCCTATGCCACACCATGGTGGTCCCCGAATCAATGCTATTGAAGAAGACAAGTCGTCTTACTTGATAACTAGTGTGGGTCAGATTCGGACACCTTTGGTAGAGATCAAAGCTCAGCTCCTCGAATGTCAAATGTTCCCAGGATGTGAGTTAGGGTGTGCTTATTGCAACATTTCAGTGAATGGTTGTGATAACCTGAGGGATGGCATAGATGGCCTCATTCAGAGTGGCCTGCTTCAAATTACAACGTCAATTCCTACCAATCCAGCAATCTCCTTAACAACAGCTCCAGGACCTCCTACAACTGCAACAACCATTGTTCCAGACAACTCTTCAGCTTCATCAACAAATGTTTCATCAGTCATTTCAACTGACCAGATATCAACGAACATTCCTTCTACAACTTCAGCACCACTTCATTTTGAATCTCCTACAACAACAACACCCATCCTTCCAACAATGTCTCCTACAACATCCGTAGCCAACCATGAAGATGTCTCAACAGTTACGATTTATTATGATCCTGAAAATGATTCCGCCTACAACTCACAAAGTGTTACTCCTACCAGGGCACCAGTCACAATATATTATGATCCACAGACTATCACAGTCCCTTCTGCAGCTGCCATCAGTCCAGTCACTGTCACAGTGCCTGGGCCAGTACCTTATGAAAGCAGTAATGCCATCCCTTGGCATTACGGCTCTGATTTATACTACGAAGGACAAAAGATCACTTTTGAATCATCAACTTCTGCACCACAAATAGACAATGTGGGAGGAGGCGGAGGCTTTACTCGAAGCGGACGTCTTTTCGCCCCACAAATTCAAAGACCCACTGCCGAAGCAGAAGCTGTTGCCAAGGCGAAAGGAAAAAGTATGGTGCAAGAAGAGCAGGTTGTTAGAGAAGCTTTGAAAACACCTTTCGATCAAAAAGTTGATGAGTTCATGAGAATCATCAAGAAAAGTGATTACAAAATAGTGGACCAGCTTCACCAGACGCCTTCCAAGATCTCCATTCTATCATTGCTTATGTGCTCCGAAGCTCATCGGAACGCACTACTCAAAGTCTTGCATGCAGCTTATGTGCCGGAAGAGATCACGGTCAATCAGTTGGAAGCTGTGGTTGGAAATGTTAATGCTAGTAATGGGCTAGGATTCACCAACACTGATTTGACTTCGGAAGGCCGTAATCATAACAAGGCTCTGCACATTACCATGGAATGTAAAGGTGCAGTTCTTTCCCATGTGCTGGTAGACACAGGATCATCCCTCAATGTCTTACCTAAAAAGGCCCTTGTGAAGCTGGAATATGAAGGATTGGCATTACGACCCAGTAACTTGGTAGTGAGAGCTTTTGACGGCTCTAAGAGATCGGTTCTGGGAGAAATTGAGTTGCCTGTAACGATTGGCCCACAAACTTTCAAAACGACCTTCTACGTGATGGACATTCAGCCTGCCTACAGCTGTTTGTTGGGTAGACCATGGATTCATGCCGCTGGCGCAGTAACGTCTACCCTTCACCAGAAGTTAAAATTTGAGTGGGAAGGTCAAGTCGTTACTATCTGTGGAAAGGAGGATATATTTGTTAGCCATCTGGCTACTTATAAGTATATTGAGATGGATGGGGAGATCCACGAGACGATGAGCCAAGGGTTTGAGGCCCTGAATATTAATGAAACCTCTGTTGTGTTTGGGACCTCTATGACATCCTACCAACAAGCCCGGAAGGTGGTGGAAGAAGGAAACGCTCAAGGCTGGGGCAAACTGTTGCCTGTGGAGAAGAAAGAAGATAGATTTGGGTTGGGTTACAAACCAACTCAAGAAGATCAAACAGAGGCTGCCAAGAAGCCCAACTTTGTTAGTGGGGGGATGCTCACCCCTGATGCTGTCAACAACTTGGAAGACGAGCTAGAAGAAGAACGCAACCTGGAAAGCTGGATTCGTCCAAAGATCCCGGGGAGCAGTATCTCAAACTGGTCTTCCCAGGAAATTATAAGAGTTACTCATGCAGAGTAATTATTATTTCCTGTATTTTACAGCATGCATCAAAGTCTTGCATCTTGCCCAAGATGACAAGACTCATTTTGTAATCGGGCCATCTGTACTTTTTGTGCAACAAGATTAATCAATGAAATATCAGACATCTTTTGCAAACAAGTCTTTTTCTTTTCCGCTCACTGTTTTTTCCATTTTTCTTTTTGTACAAAAAATAAATGGCGATGTTTTCAAAATGACAACTTTATTTCACTTTTCTAAACAAAGATTAAAATCAATCACTAAAATGAACAAACTGAACCCTTGCAGAGAGTGCCTTCCAGACAGCACCGACAACAGCACGGCTATGACTTCGTATGACTTTGACAATCCAATCAATCAAGCTGATGAAGGGGTTGAAGAAGATTATGAGCTTCCTGAAGAGCTAGCCAGATTGTTGAGACAAGAGGAGAAGGTTATCACTCCTCATCAGGAGGAGGTGGAAACGATTAATCTTGGTACAGTTGAAGATGTGAAAGAGGTTAAAATCGGGGCCGGCTTACAAGACTCAGTAAAGAAACAACTGATTGACCTGCTTCAGGAATATGTGGATGTGTTTGCTTGGTCTTACCAGGAAATGCCAGGGTTGGACACCGATATTGTTATGCACAAGCTGCCTTTGAGGGAAGAGTGCCCACCGGTCAAACAGAAACTGCGCCGTACTCGCCCGGACATGGCAATGAAAATCAAGGAAGAGGTACAAAAGCAGTGGGACGCCGGGTTCCTTGCTGTAACTAGCTATCCACCGTGGGTTGCTAATATAGTACCTGTGCCTAAGAAAGACGGCAAAGTAAGGATGTGTGTTGACTACCGGGATCTGAACAGAGCTAGCCCAAAGGATGATTTCCCATTACCTCACATTGATGTATTGGTTGATAATACGGCTCAGTTCTCGGTATTCTCCTTCATGGACGGATTTTCAGGATACAACCAAATCAAAATGTCACCTGAAGACATGGAGAAGACAACTTTTATCACACCCTGGGGCACGTTCTGTTACAAGGTGATGCCATTCGGATTGAAGAATGCTGGTGCAACATATCAACGGGCTATGGTAACATTATTCCACGATATGATCCATAAGGAAATCGAGTGTTATGTGGATGACATGATTGCCAAGTCCCTTACAGAGGAAGATCACCTGGTAAATCTGCTGAAGCTATTCGAGCGTCTGAGGAAGTACCAATTGAAGCTGAACCCCAACAAGTGCACATTCGGGGTGCGATCTGGTAAGCTGCTGGGTTTTATTGTAAGCGAGAAAAGGATTGAAGTGGACCCTGATAAAGTCAAAGCCATTCAAGAAATGACTGCACCGAAAACTGAGAAAGAAGTTCGAGGGTTTCTAGGTAGATTGAACTACATCTCAAGGTTCATATCTCACCTTACAGCGACCTGTGAACCCTTGTTCAAATTGTTAAGAAAGGAACAAACGGTCAGGTGGAACGAAGACTGCCAGAAGGCTTTTGACAAGATCAAGGAATACCTGCAAGAACCACCAATCCTTATGCCTCCAGTTGAAGGAAGACCTCTGATAATGTACCTGACAGTATTAGAAGAGTCGATGGGGTGTGTGTTGGGCCAGCATGACGAGTCTGGTCGAAAAGAGTATGCAATATACTACTTGAGCAAAAAGTTTACCGACTGTGAACAACGTTATTCACTGCTCGAGAAAACTTGTTGTGCTTTAGCGTGGGCTGCTCGCCGACTGAGACAGTATATGTTGACCCACACTACCTTATTGATCTCAAAAATGGACCCAGTCAAGTACGTTTTCGAGAAGCCAGCTCTTACCGGACGGGTTGCAAGATGGAAAATGATTCTCACGGAATATGACATCCAGTACACCTCTCAGAAAGCCATCAAAGGCAGTGTACTATCTGAATATCTTGCTGAGCAACCTATTGATGACTACCAGCCTATGAGATTTGACTTCCCTGATGAAGACATCATGTTCATAAAGGCAAAAGATCATGAAGAGCCTGTTCACACTAAAGGGCCTGACCCGGAAAAAGAATGGCCTATGATGTTTGATGGGGCTGTTAATATGAATGGTCGTGGTGTTGGTGCAGTACTCATTACACCTAAAGGAGTTCACATGCCTTTCTCGGCAAAACTCACCTTCAACTGCACTAACAACGAAGCTGAATACGAAGCTTGCATTATGGGTCTTGAGGAAGCCATCGACCTCAGGATCAAGACATTAACTGTATTCGGGGATTCAGCTCTGGTAGTTAATCAAACCAATGGCAAATGGTACACACACCAGGATCATCTGATACCTTACAGGGGTTATACAAGAAGGTTATTGACTTTCTTCACAACGGTCAAGCTTGAGTATATCCCTCGGGACGAGAATCAGTTTGCAGATGCTCTGGCTACCATTTCGTCAATGATCAAAGTTCAAGCTGCCAACTTTGTGCCTTAGATTTCAGTGTCCAGACTCGATAGACCAGCATATGTATTTGCAGCAGATGTTGTCAAAGATGATAAGCCTGGGTTCCATGACATTAAGTGCTTCTTGGAGGATCAAACATACCCATCTGGGGCATCTTCCAATGATAAGAAGACCTTGAGGAGGCTTGCCGGTAGTTTCTTCCTGAACACTGATGGATCCCTATACAAGAGAAACTTTGATATGGTACTCCTCAGATGCGTTGATAGAACAGAGGCAGACTTGTTAATGCATGAAGTGCACGAGGGATCCTTTGGTACCCACGCTGGAGGACATGCAATGGCTAAGAAATTGCTAAGATCAGGCTATTACTAGATTACAATGGATGCAGACTGTTGTGCCTACGCCAGAAAATGCCATAAATGCCAAATCTATGCAGATAAAGTGCATGTGCCTCCCAATCCTTTGAACATAATGTCTTCACCATGGCCCTTCGCTATGTGGGGCATTGATATGATTGGCAAGATTGAGCCAACTGCTTCAAACGGCCACAGATTCATCCTGGTCGCCATTGACTATTTCACCAAGTGGGTTGAAGCAGCCTCATATGCAAATGTTACAAGGCAAGTGGTAGCCAGATTTCTGAAGAGAGATATCATCTGTCGATACGGAGTTCCCGAGCGAATCATTACTGATAATGGTTCCAACTTGAACAACAAAATGATGGCAGAACTATGTCGGGACTTCAAGATCCAACACCACAATTCTTCTCCTTACAGGCCAAAGATGAACGACGCTGTTGAGGCGGCTAATAAGAATATCAAGAAGATTGTGCAGAAGATGGTAGTCACTTACAAAGACTGGCATGAAATGCTACCATTTGCCTTGCATGGGTACCGTACATCAATCAGAACATCCACTGGGGCAACACCGTATCAACTTGTGTATGGTATGGAGGCAGTCCTACCTGTTGAAGTTGAATTACCCTCCCTACGGGTACTAATGGATGTTAAGCTGAACGAAGCAGAATGGGTCCGGTCCCGATTCGAACAATTGAGTCTGATTGAAGAGAGAAGATTGGCTGCAATCTGTCATGGGCAGTTGTATCAGAAAAGAATGAAGAGAGCCTTCGATCAGAAAGTCAGGCACCGAGAATACCAAGTAGGGGATCTTGTGCTGAAAAGAATCCTCCCTCCTCATACAGACCACAGGGGCAAATGGACTCCAAACTATGAAGGACCATTCGTGGTAAAGAAAGTTTTCTCTGGTGGAGCGCTGATGCTCAGCACCATGGATGGTGAAGATTTCCCGTCCCCTGTGAATTCAGATGCAGTTAAAAAATACTTCGCATAAAATGACCCGCTGGACATAAAAACAGAATGTAAGTCCAGGCAAAAACAGGGCATCCCGGCGAGTCAAAAACAGAATAAAAGACTCGGGCAAAAATAAGGGAAAATAAACAAAAAAATGTACACCCGCTAAGTTGAAAAGCCGCATTGGACAGCTCAGGCAAAAATGGGTATCCCGATGGATTGAAAACCTGAAAGGGCGATCCATGCAAAATAAGGGAATAAGCGAACAACTGCATTCTGAATTCGTCTGTGTCACCTACAACTTGGTAAGCTTCGAGAGGATCAAGCTTCTTTCAGAATCAGCCCTCTTCAGAAAGCAAGACGAGAAGAGCGTCAATAGTCATACGAGTCACAGCAGGAGGAAGCTCCTTCAAAGCGTCGTCAACATTGCCAGCATTTTGTTTCTCAATTTGTAACAATCTCCTCATTTCAGGAGATATGTTTCCTTGACTGTATCTCTCCAGTTCAGGGCACATGAATTAATAAAATCAGATTTTTCAGTCAGGTTTTGTCTTGTACATTTTATTTGCAAAAATGTCTGATGTCCTAAAAATTGGTTGCATGAATACAGATGCTTATCTTCAAAAAATAATAAAACACATGCTTGCAGGAAATATACTTACTCTTGAGAGTGTCTCACTCCTATGACGGAATCCAGTAAGGGATGCCTCGGGATTACTTGTACGTTTCTCTGTCTTTGCAGGATTGCAGGTATCCGAAGTGCAACATGGGGCATGAAAGCTTCATCCCAGCAAGCTGGCAAATCAACACTCACTCGGTCTTAACACTCAAAGTGCATTCTCCCCAGCTGAGTTGCCACTTGTTGCTTCTCCCCAACCGAGTTGCCAATCATTCTTCCTCAGCCAAGTACAAAAGCCAGGGAACCATCTTCCCCACAGAATTTCAGCCTCTATTCAGAAGAGCAACGCATGAAGGAGTCACAACAGAGTGAAGAAAGCTTCTACAAACCCCAGTTGGGTCCCTCATTACAAGGATATGTCCATCAGTGACCTATATCCCCAAGCAGAATCATCTCATCAGATCTACCAATGATCCCATCCCCAGCTGGGATGTTCACTCCAACCAGATCGACCAGAGATCTTCACAACAACGGGATCCGAATCCCGGATCTGTCTTCTCTTGCATAATCATAGCATTAGCATCATATTCACCCCACAAAGCGTAGCATTCCGTTTAATACGGAGCATTACGGCAGAAATCAAACATGTAGCATAATCATAAGCCATGGTCTGAATCTAACACTTGTGAATATTATCAACCCCTCAACAATATACAGAATACCCCCCAGAGTCCCCAGCAAAAGCAGTTGCCTCACATTCACCAATACAAATATACACTCCCTTTGACACCCGTCCGTGTCACATCCCCAGCAGAAAGCCAAAGACATCCTCTTTGCACTCATAGATGCTTATATATATACAATTCCTCGACACCCGTCCGTGTCACCCTCCCCAGCACAGTAACATAAACACTTTGTATATCAGATACTTGTTTGTACTATACTCATCTCCTTTGACACTAGTCCGTGTCACTCTCCCCAATAGTTTAAACACTCATCTATACACCACTCATACTTAATTTACTTATACAGATACTCGTCTGTATCTTGTATACACCATTTATATCCCCGCAGACTCAACACTCGTCCGTGTTCTTTGTTAACCAGATGGTACTCGTCCGTATCATCATCTCAGAACATGCGTCAAGCGTTTGTTTCTACCTGATACTCGTCCGTATCATAGTCTTAAGGATGCTCGTCCGCATCTTTAATCCATACACCGTGTCAAACACTTTTGTCTTCTTGAATATAGATACTCGTCTGTGTCTAACTATTCCCCAGAAGAGTCCCTTCAGATTCAACACTCGTCCGTGTTCCTTGTTAACCAGTTGATACTCGTCCGTATCATCATCTCTGAACATGTGTCAGTATTTGTTTCTACTCGATACTCGTCTGTACCATAGCCTTAAGGATGCTCGTCCGCATCTTTAATCTATACACAAACATCTAAACACTTATACTTTTATTTCTTGGATATAAACACTCGTCCGTGCTTACTATCCCCCAGTAAATCGCCAGCAAGGCAATTTCTTCTTTTATCTGACATTCGTCCTGTGTCATGATAAACCCTGAGAGCAGCCGTACCCTGCTAGGTGGTCGTCCTCCACCTCTTGATGATCGTCCTTCATCATGCTCATCCGATGGCCGTCCCCATCATTGATCTTTTATCCGATGGCCGTCCCCATCGTTGATATTTAGCAGCCGTCCCCTGCTAGGTGGTCGTCCTCCACCTCTTGATGATCATCCTTCATCACTTTATCCAATGGCCGTCCCCATTGTTGATTTTGGTTATCTGACATTCGTCCTATGTCATGACAAACCTCGAGAGCAGCCGTCCCCTGCTAGGTGGTCGTCCTCCACCTCTTGATGGTCGTCCTCCATCATGCTCGTCCGATGGCCGTCCCCATCGTTGACCTTTTTATCCGGCATTCATCCTATGTCGCGATATTTTCGGCAGCCGTACCCTGCCAGGTGGTCGTCCTCCACCTAAGATGACCGTCCCTCATCTTAACCCGACAGAGCAGCCGTCCCCTGCTAGGTGATCGTCCTTCACCTTTGATGACCGTACCTCATCATCTGTTTATTTCATTTATTCTTTAACCCGATGGCCGTCCCCGTCGTGGTCCCTTTTCCTTTTAGCCCGATGGCCGTCCCCATCGTTGGTTACTTTGCTTTATGAACTTGATGGCCGTCCCCATCATTTTTCATTAATCCCCAGAGAATCTTATAGCTTTACTTGATGGCCGTCCCCGTCATAATTATTTTTCTCCCCAGCATGTCGGCCGTCCCCGTCATTGCTTTACTGTCCGCACTTTTCCCAACATGTCGGCCGTCCCTGTCATTGCTCTTTACCCAGCAGTCGTCCTCTGCTCGACGGTCGTCCTCCGTCGCCCACACTTTACAATATACTTTATTTTCCTTTACAATCTATATCCCTTTTCTTCTTCATTCTGTGAGTGCAAATTTTGGACTGTCTTTGATATTCAACCACAAGTTATCTTGTTTGCCTGTTAAGCCGTTGCTTACATCCTGCACAGCTAACTCATGTTTGAATAGGGGCAGCTGTAAACACCCCAAATTTTCCCTCACCCATTCACACCATGGCTTGTGATCATTTCATATGCATAAACTCAATCACACCATCTCATATCACATTTTTATTTCACTGCATAGATTCAAAGTCATCTGCACCTAGGGTTTGTGATCTGAGCAATCCAAGAGCCTCCTGAGCCACTCCAAAGGCCACCAATCACTTCAAAGGGGTCCATGTGTGTTCTTATATCATATTATATCCTCTCAAAGTCAAGAATGCTAAAGAATCACAAGAACTGGGATTGGTATGGAAGCAGAGCCAGGTTTAACTGCACAGATGACCTAAAATTAGGGTTTTGGTTTCAGAGGCCATAACTTCAAATTTTTTGGTCATTCTTTTTTCTATTGGTCTCTATATGGTATAGGGAGTATGCATATCCATTTTCATGAAGAAATTCCATGGGGAAGTCATCTGATCAAGAGTTGACTTTTCAGACAAGTCAGTGTAAAATCAGGGCATCTGAGGCCCCCAATGACCCAACCAAGGGGTGATCTCCATCATTTTGAGTGTATTTGATCTTTATTTGATCATGGAAGAAGGTTGAAGTTCACAAAATTCAAGAATTACAAGTTTTTGCAAAGTTGACTTTTTTGGGCATGGTTGACTTTTAAGGAATTTGTCATTTTAGGCCATTTTTCAACCCTTACTTTTTGATTCAAAAATGCTTCAAATGGAAAAACTTTGGTCATGAAAGTTGTAGATTAGATCTTTCCCTTTTCAAAAAGTACAAGAACATGACCTAATTCATTTTGGATCAAAAGTTATGGTGTGTCAAAGTTGGCAAAAATCACTAATTTTCAAGTTATGCACCAAATGAGAAACTTGCAAAATCTTGTACCAAAGGCATTTGTGACTTCTAATTGTTGTCTAACCATTACACAAACATCACATGTGACCTAAAAATCAGAATGGACCAAGAGTTTCTCATGTTTCATGGCTTGTGAGGCAAGATATTTTCATGGAAAGCAAAAGCAAGCAAGTTGCAAAACCAATGATCACACTTCATCCACTTGCTGCCTAGCCTGCTGAATCACACTAGCCTTTCCCTCATGCCATGCTGCGCCAGACAAGCCCTTTGTACTTGGCTAGAAGCTGCCCATGCCCTCTCTTACAAGAAGTTGACATTTTGGCAAAAGCTAGCACACCTATCACAAAAGCACAGGTCACATCCTCTGACCAATTGCATTTGTTTATACAAAGAAAAGGCAAGCCAAACCAGCCAACACACAAGCCTGAAGCACACTAGAACTCAGCATCCTCATTTTCACTCCCTTGAGCAAAAACCTTCGAATCTCTTCATACAAGCCACAAACACTCAAACAAGCTTCACCAATCATCCCACCATGCTTCACTGAACATAAACCAACACTCAAAACAGCCTGAAAGCCACTGAATCAAAAACACGATCCTCACCTGACCTTGAACAGAACTCAAGCAAACTCTTCAATCAGCCCAAATAAACTTCATACGAGCCTGGCAAACACTTTGGAGAGGTTATTGGAGTTGTTTAGAAGCAAGAAACTGGCCCAGAAGCTCCTATTTTGAAAGCTTCGAATCAGGTAGCTATGGCATTCCATTTTTCCAGAACCTCTATTTATTGTTTCTAATTGATTAGGCATGTTTCACTGATCACACTGAGCTTGAAATTATTGAAAATGGTTGAGAAATGAAGTTGTATTGCTTGTCTGAAATTTTGGCAGTTTTTGTTCTTAGCTTCGATTCATGGTTATGGCTGGAAATAAATGAGAAATGAGGTTAGGGTTGAGTTTAGGAGAGTGAAAGGAATCAATCTGGAGCTTTAGAGCTCCAGAAATGACCTAGAGAGTGATTTGGAAATTTTCAGGGAGGGAGGTCACCGGAGAAGACGACCGGAGTTCGTCTCCGGTGACCTGAGAGTCATTAATGTGTAATTAGGGTTAGGGCTTCAAGTTTAAATTTCAAGCGTTGGATGGGTTGACTAAGTCTTTTCCCGCGTGCATCCAATGGCTCAGATCATGTCATTAGTTTTAATTAGGTTTAATTTAATTAATTAAGTGAGATTAGCCCAGTTTGAATGTGATCCATTAGATCTGGCACGCAGTCAACAACTCCATTGCCAGATTCAATCTCAGCCTCTCATTTAGCATACTTCCATTTATTTTGATTTTTATTTCAATTTTTCTCATTTAATTTGTACAATTTATTTAAAATAGCATAAATCATTTAAAAATTATGAAATTTTTCACCAAGAGTTTCATTAATTTTTAAAACACAAAAATATTTTTATTTTCATTTTTTTCATTTTAAAAGTATTTTTAAATATTTAAAAGTTTCTTTTTAATTAATTAATGAGAATTAATTAATTAAAAATACTTTTAGGTATTTAAAAATCACCAAAAAATTCATGAAACATTTAAAAACATTTAGAAACATTGTCCAACCCTCAAACCAATTTTTTTTTGATCTTGATGCATTTTGAGAATTTTCAATGGAATTAAAATCATTTTGATGCATTATTTTGATCCTAACTTCCAAAAATCATTTCTGCCTAACCCTAAAGAATTGGACCTTGATTCTTTTTGCATTGAATTGTGTTTAACATGTAGTTTGTGAGATTAAATGGCCATTATTTTATCTTTCATTTTCCATTTGTTTGGTAATTTTCTTGTTTAGGAACCCTAAAACCCTAGAAAACTTAGAAAAATCATAACTTGAATTTGGTTAGGAGTTGAAACCTCTCCTTTGGGCAATGGGTTAGTATAGGATTAGGGGTCCTTTGAGTGCATTTTCAATTTTTTATAGTGTTGTTTGCTTCTGATTTTGGTTTGTGTTTGATGCTTTGATCATAAACCCTAATTTGGGCTTCCGTATGCATCCACCTTGCATTTACTTGCATAACATGACTTGCCATGACATTCCATGCCTCCATTTGATTCATTGAACATCTTAAGACATGTTGAAAGCATGTTTATTAATTTCATTTTGCATTTGCCTTGTTGTATGCCACATGCATCTCATAACTTTTCATGTATGTTCATATGTCTTAACTTGCTCCATTTGCATCCATAAGCTTGTATGATCATCCTCATGAGTTGTTTCATGTTTGTGGCATCTCATAGCATCATTAACATCATGTATGTACTTCTGGTTTTGTTTCTCATCATGTCATTTCATTTCATTTTGCATTGCATTGCATTTCTTTCACTAACTTTTCAGGTGGTAAGTTATCTTGAGAAGTGAATTTGCCTTCACTTCTCATAACTTCTCTTCATCTCTTTTTATGCATCCTTGCTGCATTTATGTTTGTGTTTGAGATTGAGCTTGCTCATTCTTCTTTTTCTCACTTTCTTTCTTCAAGTGACTTGTCTTCTTAAATGAAGCAAGTTACTTTGTTTCTCCTGATCCTTTCATCTGCTTCCTGGTGGTTCCATTGAAGATTGCTCTTGTAAACCTCACAAAACTTAGGAACAACCAAGCATGACAATGATTAGGGTTTTGATTAGTCTCCTCACTTAGTTTTACCTTTGTGTCTCTTTGAGTCTTCTCCTCTCATCTCATAAACAGGGACTAAACCCTAAAGGCTTTAAGGCTTTGTGATTAAGCTTATGCCTGCATCCTTCTATTAGGATGGAGTGTATGACTTTAATCCTAAGTGTTAAACCCTTAATGTGTTTAACTCCTTTAATTAATTCACTTAATAATCATCAAGACATCACACTTGTAACTTGGGCCTTGCATTAGGGTTCTAATTCTTCCTTAATTGGTTAAGAAGGACTAACCCTAGTGTTAATGGACAAGTCCCCCTCAAGTTGTCTTACAAACCCTAAAAATCATTTCATCATCATATCATTAAATAAAATCCACTTAATCAAAGGCTTGTTTTGTCATGGGTTTAATCCCTAATCATGGATTAAGTTGAGGAGCTTTCCTCAGCTTAAACTTTCTCATCTATTATCCTTCTATTAGGATGGTGTAATGAGTCTGTTTAATCCTTGATTATGGCTTAATCTCATTACTTAACACTAAACAAAAACCACCAAAAACATCTAAATAATCACAAGTAGGTTAATGATCTTAATCCTGCATCAAAGGTGATTAAGTGTGAGAAGCTGACTTCACACTTAAGGTATCCTCATTACCCCTAATCAGAAGGAAGATGTGATGAGTTTACTAAATCCATTGGTTTAGGCTTAAGCTCATTTACTTATGACAAACTTCCAAAAGCAATAAAAGACTGAAAACACAAAAACAAACAATAATCGTCTCCTCCGGGATTCTTTTCTCATCTCATTCAATCACAAACGAGAACTTGCTTCTTCCGTCTAATGCAAGACAGTTTGCACCTGAGCCAGATAGGTCTTACACTTGAGCATAGGCAAACAAGCAGTTCACAAGTCAATTTATTTTCAGTCTCTTTGGGTCGAACTACGGTGTTCTGACTTCCTCATTGCACGAGAGGATACGTAGGCATAACTTAACAGTTATCGAACAAAAGTCTCTGTATATTCCCCCTCTTTCAGCTTCATTCTTTTAGCCTCATTATCTTGAGCAATTCATTCTCATTCTTACACTGACACATCATTTACACATATTACACTTCACTTCTCTTACACTGACACCTGTACATTCTTTTCCAGCTATTTTACACACAGATCGCACTGACACTACCCCTTTAAAACACAAATCTTTTAAGCGTGGATCCCGTCGAGTACGGCGGACAATCTGGGTGCTAATACCTTCCCAAGTTGTAACCAACCCCCTTTCTCAGTCTCTCTGGTTCGCAACCGTCTTATCCATATCTTTCTAGGTCTATGCAGCATTACCTTTCCTCCGGGATAAAAATGCCTAGCTGGCGACTCTTTTCTTTTCCAGTGAGTTCACTGCTGTGTGTTCTCATTGTCCCTCTCGCCGACCGTTCGCGTTTGTACCTTTATTTGGGCCCTCCCCATTTATCGGGAGCGACACACTGGAATGCCTTTCACCATTGAGGACACACCTGGACCTTCTACAGTACATCCAGCAGCCACTGTTAGCCTGGGGGAGTTTGAGAAATTGAAGGAAAGGAATGAGAATCTGTCTCAAGATCTGAAGAAGACCCTCTGGGAGAGGAGTGATGGTCGTCTGGACATTGAGAGGTTGGAGAAGCTTAGGGTGGAGCATCTGGCCAAGATTGAGAAAACAGAGGACTACATCAAGAAATCAAGAGCCGGGGAGCAAATATTGAAGAATGCCTGTAAGGAGGCCAAGCTTCAGAAGGCTAGGACTGATCTCTATCTGCAAGAAAGTCAAGCTAGGTGGGTCAGGATCACTGAAGCCCGGACACAAGAAGATAAGAGAACTCAAGCCAAGATTGAGCAGTTGGAGGCCAATGAAAAGAAGCAGCAAGAAGCTTTGCTGGCAGCCCGGAAGGAGATTTCAGAGTTGAAGCTTAGGGCTGGTTTGAAAAGATCAAAGGATCAGGACAGGCACAAGAAGCTGACCACTGCTATTGCCACTAGGAACCTCCTCATCAGGACCATTACAGAGCATCCAGCTGGTCCGGTGACTGAGGCACTTCTAAAGGAGGTTAAGGAGGATGAGTTTGGGCTTGATGTCTGACTTTTTGTTTGTTGTTACTTTCATTTGATGTACTTTTCTTTTATGTTGTATTTTGACCCTTTTGGGGCATGTGTTGTAAAAAAACAAACTATGTATTATGCACCATTTGTACTATATTTGTCAGATTGCTTCATTGGATTTCTTTCTCTCAAGTAACATCAAAGCATCTTCCTCAAGGTCTGGAAAGGTCAAAACCAAGAGCCAAGCCGGATACCTTGGAAGATAAATAAGCATACTGCATTGCATACTAACTTTTGTTTTGTTTTGTAGGATTGTGTCATTATTTTGTTTGTTTCTAACTCTGTTGTGGTTAAGGAAATATTGCTCGCAGAAGAGTGTTCCCTGTCAACCGTGCACATCGGTATCCTACTCGCAACAACCTTCCGGGTATTATCATGGAGCAAGTACACCAAGACCTGACCGAGGTCAGAACCCAGATGGCTAACGAAAGAGTGGAGATGAGGAACCAAATGGCCCAATTCATGACTGTGATGACTGGTCTGGCTCAGACCCAAGAAAGGTTAAGGGCATTGGTAGAAATACAAACCCCCAAGGAGCCTCATCCGGGGACTGGAGGAACAAGCAACAATGAGAGGGGTCAGCCTCATGTTAACCCACCTGTATTTGGACCTCATCTAGATCCGGAAGTCAACATCCCGGCTAATGTGCAAGGAAATAATACTGAGGGGAGGATCTTACAAGAAGACCCCCAAGAGGAGCAATTCACTGTCATGGGAGCTGGGGATGAAGTCTATGATAGGAGGTTTGATGAAATTGCTGAGAAGTTGAGATCTCTGGAGTCTCAAAATTCCCTGGGTTTTGATGTCATGGATATGGGGTTAGTAGATGGGGTAAGAATTCCCCACAAGTTCAATCCTCCGTGCTTCGAGAAATACAATGGAACCTCCTGTCCACGAACTCACTTGCAGTCTTTTCTGGGAAGACTTAAAGCATATACCATGGATGAAAAGCTGTGGATGTTCTATTTTGAAGACAGTTTGACTGGGGCTTCAAGAGAGTGGTACTCACACTTGACCAGAGCTACTATCAGATGCTGGAAGGACTTAGCTGAAGCCTTCATCAGGCAGTACCAATAGAATCTGGACATGGCTCCTAACAGGACCCTCTTGATGGGAATGTCTCAATCCTCCAGAGAAAGCTTCAGGGAGTATGCCCAAAGGTGGAGACAGCTTGCTGCTGCTGTCCAACCACCCATGTCGGAAAGAGAAATGGCCGACATGTTCATGAATACTCTGCAAGGAACATACATTGATAGACTGGCTGCCTTTTCTTCCACCAGCTTCGCAGACGTGGTTATAGCCGGTGAAAGAATTGAGAGCCTGCTAAAAATGGGCAAAATTTCTGATAATGGTGCAAGTTCGTCCAGTAATCCCAGGAAGCCTTTTGTAGGACATAGAAGAACCGGTGAGACAAACGCCATTCATGCCAGTAGGGGCAGACCTCAGTATGTCCACAGATCAGTAGCAGCTGTCACTATTCCAGCTCCGATTCCTCAGCAACCAGTATATCAACAACAACAACAACCCCATTATCAACAGCAAGTTCAGTATCCGCCACAGAGAACCTACAAAAACAATAACAACAATCAACAACAAAGACCCTTTCAGCAAAGACCATCACAGGAAAATAGGGTGATTGACCCTATCCCCATGCCTTATGCAGCCTTATTGCCACAACTCCTGAAACTTAACTTGGTTGAGCTAAGGACATTGACACCTCCAGATCCCTCCAATCTCCCTAAGAATTACGATGTCAACGCCAGGTGTGCTTTTCATTCCAATGCACCAGGTCACAATACAGAGAAATGCAGGGCCTTACAGATGAAAGTTCAGGATCTGGTGGATTCTAAAGCCCTCAACTTCGCACCTCCTCCAAATGTCAACAGAAATCCTATGCCTAATCATGGTGGTCCGAGGATTAATGCCATTGAGGAAGACAAACCGTCTACTTTGATCACCGGTGTTGCACAAATTCGAACACCTCTGGTCGAAATTAAAGCTCAGCTTCTAGAGTGCCAGGTGTTTCCCGGGTGTGAACTCGGTTGTGGGTATTGCAACATTGCAGTCAACGGGTGTGATAGTTTGAGAAGAGGAATAGATGGTCTTATCAAAGATGGTATCCTTCAGATCTCAACAACAGCGCCTACAAATCCAGCAATTCCTTCGACAACAATTCCTGGTTCTTCTACCACAGCAGCAACAATCATTCCAACCGATTCATCAATATCATCAACAATGGCTTCATCCATCACTTCAACAAATCAAATGTCAACAACCATTTCTTCTACAACATCAGCATCCTTTTCATCAGCAGAATCTTCTACAACGCCAACAGAAATTAATGAAGATGTCTCAGCAGTCACCATTTACTATGATCCATCAGATGTTCCTCCAAGCAACAATTTCCAACAACAAGCAGTGGCACCTCCTGCGATCCGCACACCATTACAGTACCCTCCTCTCTAGCAGTCAGTCCAGTTACTATCATGGTGCCTGGACCAGTTCCCTATGAAAGCAGTAATGCCATACCTTGGCATTATGGCTCTGATCTCTACTGCAACGGGGAGAAAATCACTTTGGACTCTTCAACTTCTTCTCCACAGATTGATAATGTTGGGGGAGGCGGAGGCTTTACCAGAAGCGGACGCCTTTTTGCCTCACAAGAACAAAGACCTAATGCTGAAGCAGAAGCGGCTGCTAAAGCAAAAGGAAAGAGCGTGGTATTTGAAGAGCCAACTATCAAAGAAACTCAGAAGACATCTTTTGAACAAGATGTAGACGAGTTTATGAGAATCATAAAAAGAAGTGATTACAAAGTGGTGGATCAGCTTCACCAAACTCCCAGAAAAATCTCCATATTATCACTGTTGATGTGTTCCGAAGCTCACAGGAATGCGTTATTGAAAGTCCTGCACGCAGCATACGTGCCAGAGGAGATCACAGTTAATCAGCTAGAAACTGTTGTGGCAAATGTCAATACCAGTCATGGACTGGGCTTTACCAATGCTGACTTAACAACAGAGGGACGTAACCACAACAAGGCTTTACATATCACCTTGGAATGCAAAGGTGCTGTTCTATCCCATGTACTGGTAGACACTGGGTCTTCACTCAATGTTCTACCAAAGAAAGCCTTAGTGAAGCTGGAGTATGATGGCTTGGCATTGCGTCCAAGTAATTTGGTGGTGAGAGCATTTGATGGCTCTAAAAGATCAGTGCTTGGGGAGATTGATCTGCCTGTGATGATTGGCCCGCATACTTTTAAGACTACCTTCTATGTGATGGACATTCAGCCGGCCTACAGCTGTTTGTTGGGTAGACCCTGGATCCATGCCGCTGGCGCTGTCACGTCTACCCTTCACCAGAAGCTGAAATTCGAGTGGGAAGGCCAGATCATCACCATCTGTGGGGAGGAAGACATCTTTGTTAGCCATCTGGCTACGTACAAGTACATAGAAATGGATGGAGAAATCCATGAAACTATGAGCCAGGGGTTTGAGGCCCTGAACATTAATGAAGCATTTGCTGTACTGGGAACCTCCATAACGTCTTATCAGCAAGCCTGGAAGGTTGTTGAAGAGGGTACTGCCCAGGGCTGGGGCAAGCTGTTGCCAGTGGAGAAGAAAGAGGACAAATTTGGGTTGGGTTACAGACCAACTCAACAAGATCAATCAGAGGCTGCCAAGAAGCCCAATTTTGTCAGCGGGGGAATGCTTACCCTGGATGCTGTAAACAGCTTGGAAGACGAGGAGGAAAGCGACCGCAACCTGGAGAGCTGGATACGTCCAAGGATCCCGGGGAGCCAAGTCCTTAACTGGTCTTCCCAGGAAATTATAAGGGTTACTCCTGCAGAGTAATTATTATTTCCTGTATTTTTAAGCATGCATCAAGTCTTGCATCTTGCCCAAGATGACAAGACTCATTTTGTAATCGGGCCATCTTGTAATTTTGTGCAAATGGATTAATCAATGAATATCGGACATCTTTTGCAAATGAGTCTTTTCCTTTTTCGCTCACTGTTTTTCATTTTTTTTCTTTTTGTACAAAAAATAAAAATGGCAATGTTTTCCAAAATGATAACTTCATTTCACTTTTTCTAAACAAGATTAAAATTGATCACTAAAATGAACAATCTAAACCCTTGCAGAGAGTGCCTTTCAGATTGCACCGACAACAACACTGATATGGCTTCGTATGACTTTGACAATCCAATCAATCAAGCTGATGAAGGGGTTGAAGAAGATTATGAGCTTCCTGAAGAGCTATCCAGGTTGTTAAGGCAAGAGGAGAAGGTTATCACTCCTCATCAGGAGGAGGTCGAAACGGTTAATCTTGGTACGGAGGAAGATGTAAAAGAAGTGAAGATCGGGGCCTGCCTACAAGATTCAGTAAAAGAACAACTGATTGATATGCTTCGGGAGTATGTGGATGTGTTTGCCTGGTCTTATCAGGATATGCCAGGGTTGGACATCGATATTGTCATGCACAAGCTACCCTTGGAAGAAGACTGCCCGCCGGTAAAACAGAAGCTGCGCCGTACTCGCCCAGATATGGCAATGAAGATAAAAGAAGAGGTGCAAAAGCAGTGGGACGCCGGTTTCCTTGCTGTGACTAGCTATCCTCCATAGGTCGCTAATATTGTACCTGTGCCTAAGAAAGACGGAAAGGTGAGGATGTGTGTGGACTACCGGGACCTGAACAGAGCCAGCCCAAAAGATGACTTCCCATTACCTCACATTGATGTATTGGTTGATAATACGGCTCAGTTCTCGGTGTTCTCCTTCATGGACGGATTTTCAGGATATAATCAGATCAAGATGTCACCTGAAGACATGGAGAAGACAACTTTCATCACACCCTGGGGCACATTCTATTATAAGGTGATGCCATTCGGATTGAAGAATGCTGGCGCAACTTATCAACGGGCTATGGTAACATTATTCCACGACATAATCCATAAAGAAATTGAATGTTATGTGGATGACATGATTGCCAAGTCCCTCACAGAAGAAGACCACCTGGTGAATCTGTTGAAGCTATTCAAGCGTCTGAGGAAGTACCAACTGAAGTTAAACCCCAACAAGTGCACATTCGGGGTGCGGTCTGGTAAGCTGCTGTGATTTATTGTAAGTGAGAAAGGGATTGAAGTTGACCCTGATAAAGTTAAAGCCATTCAGGAAATGCCTGCACCGAAGACTGAGAAAGAAGTTCGAGGGTTCCTAGGTAGATTGGACTACATTTCACGGTTCATATCTCATCTTACAGTAACCTGTGAACCTTTGTTCAAACTGTTAAGAAAAGAACAAACGGTCAGGTGGAATGAAGACTGCCAGAGGGCTTTTGACAAAATCAAGGAATACTTACAAGAGCCTCCGATCCTTATGCCTCCAGTTGAAGGAAGACCTCTAATCATGTACTTGACAGTATTAGAAGAGTCAATGGGGTGTGTGTTGGGCCAGCATGACGAGTCTGGTCGAAAAGAGTATGCAATATACTACCTAAGCAAAAAGTTTACCGACTTTGAACAACATTATTCACTGCTCGAGAAAACTTGCTGTGCTTTAGCGTGGGCTGCTCGCCGACTGAGACAATATATGTTGACCCACACCACTTTATTGATCTCCAAAATGGACCCAGTCAAGTATATATTTGAGAAGCCAGCACTTACCGGACGGGTTGCAAGATGGCAAATGATCCTCACAGAATATGACATTCAGTACACATCTCAAAAAGCCATCAAGGGCAGTGTATTGTATGATTATCTTGCTGAGCAACCCATTGATGATTACCAGCCTATGAGGTTTGACTTCCCTGATGAAGACATCATGTTCATAAAAGAAAAGGATCATGAAGAGCCTATTCACACTGAAGGGCCTGACCCAGAAGAAGAATGGACTATGATGTTTGATGGGGCTGTTAATATGAATGGTCGTGGTGTTGGTGCAGTACTCATTACACCCAAAGGAGTTCACATGCCGTTCTCGGCAAAACTCACCTTTAACTGCACTAACAACGAAGCTGAATACGAAGCTTGTATTATGGGTCTTGAGGAAGCCATTGACCTCAGGATCAAGACGTTGACTGTGTTCGGAGATTCAGCTCTGGTAATCAATCAAACCAACGGCAAATGGTACACCCACCAGGATCATCTGATACCTTACAGGGATTATACAAGGTGGTTATTGACTTTCTTCACAACAGTCAAACTTGAGTATATCCCTCGAGACGAAAATCAGTTTGCAGATGCTCTGGCTACCATTTCGTCCATGATCAAAGTTCAAGCTGCCAACTTTGTGCCTCGGATTTCAGTATCCAGACTTGACAGACCAGCATACATGTTCTCAGCAGATGTTGTTAAAGATGATAAGCCTTGGTTCCATGACATTAAGTGCTTCTTGGAGGATCAAACATACCCACCTGGGGCATCTTCCAATGACAAGAAGACACTAAGAAGACTAGCTAGTAGTTTCTTCCTGAATACTGACGGTTCCCTGTACAAGAGGAATTTTGATATGGTACTCCTCAAATGCGTTGATAAGACAGAAGCAGACTTGTTGATGCACGAAGTGCACGAAGGATCCTTTGGTACCCATGCAGGAGGGCATGCTATGGCTAAAAAGTTGCTAAGATCAAGATATTACTGGATCACAATGGATGTAGACTGTTGTGCCTATGCTAGAAAATGCCATAAATGCCAGATCTATGCGGATAAGGTGCATGTGCCTCCGAATCCTCAGAATGTGATGTCTTCACCCTGGCCCTTTGCCATGTGGGGCATTGATATGATTGGCAAGATTGAACCGACTACTTCGAATGGCCACAGATTCATCCTGGTTGCCATTGACTATTTTATCAAGTGGGTTGAAGCAGCTTCTTATGCAAATGTTACCAGGCAAGTGGTAGCCCGATTTCTAAAGAGAGACATCATCTGTCGGTATGGAGTGCCCGAGCGAATCATTACTGATAATGGTTCCAACTTAAACAATAAAATGATGGCAGAACTCTGCCGGGACTTCAAGATCCAACACCATAATTCTTCTCCTTACAGGCCAAAGATGAATGGCGCTATAGAGGCAGCTAACAAGAATATCAAGAAGATTGTACAGAAGATGGTGGTTACCTACAAAGATTGGCATGAGATGTTACCATTTGCCTTGCATGGGTACCGTACGTCAATCAGAACATCCACTGGGGCAACACCGTATCAGCTTGTGTATGGTATGGAGGCAGTCCTACCTGTTGAAGTTGAATTACCCTCCCTGCGGGTACTGATGGATGTTAAGCTGAACGAAGCAGAATGGGTCTGATCCCGGTATGAACAACTGAATCTGATTGAAGAGAAGAGATTAGCCGCAATCTGTCATGGGCAATTATATCAGAAGAGAATGAAGAAAGCCTTCGATCAGAAAGTCAGGCTTCGAGAGTACCAAGTAGGAGATCTTGTGCTGAAAAGACTCCTTCCTCCTCATACAGACTACAGGGGCAAGTGGACTCCGAATTACGATGGTCCGTTCATAGTAAAGAAAGTTTTCTCTGGTGGAGCACTGATGCTCAGTACTATGGATGGCGAAGATTTTCCGTCCCCTGTGAATTCAGATGCAGTTAAAAAATACTTCGCATGAAATGACCCGCTGGACATAAAAACAGAATGTAAGTCCAGGCAAAAATGGGGCATCCCGGCGAGTCAAAAACAGAATAAAAGACTCGGGCAAAAATAAGGGAAAATAAATATAAAAAAATGTGTACACCCGCTGAGTTGAAAATCCGCATTGGACAACTCAGGCAAAAATGGGTATCCCGGTGGATTGAAAACCTGAAAGGGCGATCCACGCAGAATAAGGGAGTAAGCGAACAACTGCATTCTGAATTCATCTGTATCACTTGCAACATGGTAAGCTTCGAAAGGTTCGAGCATCGGTCAGAATTAGCCTTCTTCAGAAAGCAAGACGAGAAGAACGTCAATGTCATACGGGTCATAGCAAAGGGAAGCTCCTCGAAGCATCGTCAACATTGCCGACACCTTTTGTTTTTGTAACGGTTCCCTCATTTCCGGGGATCCGTTTCTTTGAACGTATCTTGCCAAATTCAGGGCACTCGAATTAATAAAATCAGATTTCCAGTCACACACTGTCTCGTACTCTTTTATTTGCAAAAATGTCTGGTGTTCTTTAAGATATTGATTGCATAAATACAGATGCTTCCTTTCTAAAAATATGTGCTTTCAGGAAATATACTTACTCCCGGGAGTATCTAAGTTCCTATGATGGAATCCGGTCAGGAATACCTTGGGATATTTGTGCGTTTCTTTGTCTTTACAGGATTGCGGGTATCCAAAGCGCAGCATGGGGCATGAAAGCTTCTCCCCAGCAAGCTGTCAAATCATTATCTACTCAGTCCGTCGTCCAGATTAGCACCGGAGGTGTTTTCTCCCCGGCTGGGTTGTCAAGTATCATCCTCAGCAGGATCCCTACAAAAATCTCTAGGAAGATCTTCGAATGATCTTTCTTCTTCCCCAGCCAAGTGCCAACTAGGGAACTACCTCCCCACAGAGTTTCAACCTCTATCCAGAAAAGCAACGCGTGAAGAAATCACAACAGAGTGAAGAAAGCTTCTACAAACCCCAGTTGGTTCCCCCATTGCTGAGATGGGTCTATCAGTGATCTGTTTCCCTATGAAGATACATCTTATCAGATCTATCAATGATCTTATCCCCAGCTGGGATGTCCACTTCAAGCAGATCAGCCAGAGATCGTCAAAGCAACGGGATCCGAATCCCGAATCGTTATCTTTACATAATCATAGCATTCGCATCATATTTTCCCCACAGAGCATAGCATTCCGTCTAAAACGGAGCATTACGGCAAAAATCAAACATGTTGCATAATCATAAGCCATGTTCTGAATCAAATACTTGTAAATACCAGCTTTCCATCAACAATATACAAATACCTCTCAAATACATCACCAGAGAGCCAAAGCATGTTCCTTAAAGATACGGATACATGCTCCCTTCGGCACCCGTCCGTGTCATATCCCCAGCAGAAAGCCAAAGCGTCCCCTTTGCACTCACCATACAGATACATATATATACACAACTCCTTGACGCCCGTCCGTGTCACCTTCCCCAGCATAGTTACCCAAACACTTTGGAAACCATACACTTGTTTATAATACACTTTTTCCGACACTCGTCCGTGTCTTACTCATACTTGTTACTCATCATCTTTTTACTCATAGAGATACTCGTCCGTATCTTGTATACACCCCTTAGATTCGACACTCGTCTGTGTTCTTTGTTAACTAGTTGGTACTCGTCTGTATCATCATCTCTGAACATGCGTCAAGTGTTTGTTTCTACTTGGTACCCGTCCGTATCATAGTCTTAAGGATGCTCGTCTGCATTTTAATCTATACACAGTGCCAAAAACTTATACCTTTAATTTCTTGGATGTAAACACTCGTCCGTGTTTACTATTCCCCAGCGAAGTCTCCAACAAAACTTGTTAAACTATTTCCTTTCTATCTGACATTCGTCCTATGTCATGATACCTTTTCGGCAGCCGTGCCCTGCCAGGTGATCGTCCTTCACCTTTTTTGATGATCATCCTTCATCATTCCCAGTGGAGCCTCTATTCATTAGAACCCCTTCCTATCCGACATTCGTCCTATGTCGTGATATTTTCGGCAGCCGTACCCTGCCAGGTGATCGTCCTTCACCTTTTTAATGATCGTCCTTCATCAGTCTATTCGATGGTCGTCCCCATCATTGATCTTGTTATCTGACATTCGTCCTATGTCATGATAAACCCCGAGAGCAGCCGTACCCTGCTAGGTGATCGTCCTTCACCTCTTGATGATCGTCCTTCATCATGCTTATCTGATGGCCGTCCCCATCGTCGACCGTTTTATCCGACATTCGTCCTATGTCGTGATACTTCAGAGCAGCCGTACCCTGCCAGGTGATCGTCCTTCACCATAGATGACCGTCCCTCATCTTATCCCCAATAGAGCAGCCGTCCCCTGCTAGGTGATCGTCCTTCACCTTTGATGACCGTACCTCATCATTTACCTATGATCCCCAGAGAATTTTATAGCTTTACTTGATGGCCGTCCCCATCACAATCTCTTATATCCCCAGCTTGTCGGCCGTCCCCGTCATTGCTTTATTTCCTGCATTTTCCCCAGCATATCGGTTATCCCCGTCATTGCTTCATCCCCAGCAGTCGTCCTATGCTCGATGGTCGTCCTCCGTCGCCCGCACCTTATAATTATACTTGATTTTCTTTTACGATATATATCCCTTTTCTTCTTCATTCTGTGAGTGCAAATTTTGGACTGTCTTTGGTATTCAACCACAAGTTATCTTGCTTGCCTGTTAAGCCGTTGCTTACATCCTGCACAACTAACTCATGCTTGAATAGGGGCAGCTGTAAACACCCCAAATTTTCCCTCACCCATTCACACCATGGCTTGTGATCTTTTCATGTGCATAAATTCAATCATAGCATCTCATACCACATTTTTGATTCACTGCATTGTTTCTAAGTCATCTGCATCTAAGGTTTGTGATCTGAGCCATTCAAGAGCCATTTGAGCCACTCCAAAGGTCATCAATCACTTCAAAGGGGTCCATGTATGTTCAATCATCATATTATATCCTCCCAAGATCAAGAAAGTCAAAAATCACAAGAACTGAGAAAGGCATGGAAGCAGAGCCAAGTTTAACTCCACAGATGACCTGGAATTAGGGTTTTGGTTTCAGAGGCCATAACTCCAAAGATTTTGGTCATTCTTGTTTCTATTGGTCTCTATATGTTATAAGGATCATGCATATCAAGTTTCATGAAGAAATTCCATGGGAAGGCATCTAATCAAGAGTTGACTTCTTGAGCAAGTCAGTGCAAAATCAGGGCATCTGAGGCCCCCAATGACCCAACCAAAGGGTGTTCTCCATCATTTTGAATGTGTATGGTCTTTATTTGATCATAGAAGATGTTAGAAGTCCACAAAATTGAAGAATTTCAAGCCATTTGCAAAGTTGCCTTTTTGGGAAAGTGACTTGTAATGAAAACTTGCCATTTTGGGAAAGTTTTTCAACCCTTTCTTTTTGATTCAAAAATGCTTCAAATGAGAAAACTTTGGTCATGAAAGTTGTATAATGGATCATTCCCTTTTCAAAAAGTACAAGAACTCATTCTAATTCATTATGGATCAAAAGTTATGGCTTGTCAAAGTTGGACAAAATCACATAATTTCAAGTTTGGTACCAAAGAGGCAAAGTTGCAAAACCTCTTGCCAAGGCAAAATATGACTTCAATGTGACTTCTAACCTTTGCACAAACATGAACCATGACCTAAAAGTCATAATGCATCAAAGAATTGTCCAAATTCATGACTTGTGCATTAAGAAACTTCAAAAGGGCCAAGACTTTGTGAAATTGCAAAAACTCTCACAAACCCTAATCCACTTGCTGCATTGCCTCTAATCCATTTCCATGGTTCTCCTTGATTCAAGCTGCAGCCAAGCCATGCCTTGTACCTTGACAGAATTGACCCATACCTCTCTTACACAAAAAGTTGACTTTATGCATTTTGCTCCATACCAATCACACTGCTCCACAACAACTCTCTGACCTATCAAGGATTGATATGTGTACCAAAAGCAACCCAACACATAACACAACACAGCCTGAAACATCCCACAAGGCAGCATTCTCAAAACTCACCTCTTATGCATTTTCATTCGAATCTCCTCACACAAGCTTAAAACATCAAGATAAACTTCACATAAACACTCACCATGATCCACTGACCAGTTACCAACCATTACTTTGCCCTGAAACCCTACATATCAAAAACACGATTCTCATCCCTCACTGAACAGAACTTCATCAAGCTCACAAATTAGTCACAATAAACTCCATACAAGCTTTGAAAACTCCTCAGGAGGTTCATTGGAGTCATTTTGAAGCAAGGAAGCAGTCAAAAAGTTCCTGGATTGAAAGCTCCATCTCAGGTAGCCATGAGAAAACATTTTTCCAGAACTCTTGTTTTAAGTTTCTAAATGATTAAGCTTGATTCCCTGGTCACACTGAACTTTAAATTTTCGAAAATGGTTGAGAAATGAGTGTGTATGGCTTGTCTGAAATTTCTGCCATTTTTGTACCTTGCTTCGAATCTTGTTAATGGTTAGGAATAAATTGTTTTTGAGGTCAGGGATGAGTTTAGGGAGGTGAGAGGAAGTGATCTGGAGCTTTAGAGCTCCAGAAATGACCTAGGGAGTGGGTTTGAAATTTTCAGGGAGAGATGTCACCGGAGAAGACGACCGAAGCTCTTCTCCGGTGACCTGAATGTGATTAGGGCTTAATCTGTGATTAGGGCAAAGTTTGAATCTGGACCATGGATCTAGTTGACTAGGTTTGACTCCCGCGTGTTTGAATGGCCTGGATCATTTCATTAAACCCTAATCCTAATTAATTAGATTAATTAATCAGATTTAATTTAATCCAGCCAGTTCAAATGTGGGCCGTCCAGATGCGCGCGGGTCAATTCCCTCCTTTTCCCTTTGAATCTCAGCCAGTGGATGTGCATACTTCTCATTAATTCATTTTTATTTTCATTTTATTTGATTTATCTTTTACGAATTATTTAAAATAGCAAAACATCTTTAAAAATTCTGAAAATTTTTGTCAAACATTTTATTAATTTTCAGAACCCAAAAATATTTTTATTTTTATTTTTTGCATTAAAAATTATTTTTAAATCATTTAAATGTTTATTTTTAATTAGTTAATGAAAATTAATTAATTAAAAATACATTTAGGTATTTAAAAATCACAAAAAAATTCACATTGCATTTTAAAGCATTTAGAAACATTATCCAACTCTCAAAACAAATTTCTTTTTGGTTCTTGATGCCTTTTGATCATTTTCATTGAAATTAAATTCATTTTAAGGCAATATTTTTGTTCTAACTTTGAAAAATCCATTCTGCCTAACCATTCAGAGTTTGATGATGATTCTTCTTGCATTGCATCCTTCATGGCATGTAGTTTATAGGATAAATTTGGTTTGAATTGATCTTCCATTTTCCATTTGTTTTGCATTTTTCATGATAAGGTACCTTAAAACCCTAATTGACTTAGGAAATTCATAACTTGCACTAGGTTAAGAGTTAGGTCCCCTCCTTTGGGCAGTGAACTTGTGTAGGATTAGGGTTCCATTGATCCCATTTTCAATTTTTTATCACATCATTTGCTTCTGGTTTTGAATTTTTGCATTGTATGATATATGTAAACCCTAATTTGTGCTTTCACTTGCATTCATCTTTCATTTGCTTGCATTCAGTGACTTGCCATGACATTTGGTGCATCCACATGACTCATAATACATCTTAGGAAATATTAGAATCATGTTTGATCTTTGCATCATTCCTTTTCCATGTTATATGTTCATTTCATTTCATAAACATTCATGAATCCTTATGGTTCAAGACATGCTTCATTTGCATTCTATTGCTTGTTTGATCACTCTCATCTCTTGTCTTGTGTTTACATCACCCCTTAGCATCATTAACATCATGTGCATGCTTCTGGTTTTGGTTTGCACCATGGCATTCCATCTCATTCTCATTGCATTTCATCTTCTTTTGCTGACTTTTCAGGTGGTAAGTTGTTTGAGAAGTGAATTTGCCTTCACTTCTCACAATCTCTCTTCATCTCTTTCATACCTTCTTTGCTGCATTTTGTATGTGTATTAGAGTGAGCTTGCTCATTCATGTTCATCTCTTACTTTCTTTCTTCAAGCAACTTGTCTTCTTAAGTGAAGCAAGTTGTCTTGCTTCTCTCTGCTTCTTCCTCCTTTCATCTGCTTCTTTCCTGGTGGTTCCTCCTTTTGAAGATCTTTTGCTAGCTTCACAAACCATAGGAACAACCAAGCATGATAACAATTAGGGTTTGATTAGTCCCCCATTAGTTTTACCTTTGTGTCATCTTTGTGTTTTCTCTTCTCATCTCTTAATCAAGGACTAAACCTTAAAGGTTTTAAGGCTTTGTGATTAAGCTTGTGCCTGCATCCTTCTATTAGGATGGAGTGTATAACTTTAATCCTAAGTGTTAAACCCTTAATGTGTTTAAATCCTTTAATCAATCCATCTAATAATCATCAAGACATCAAACTTGTAACTTGGGCCTTGCATTAGGGTTCTAATTCTTCCTTAATTGGTTAAGAAGGACTAACCCTAGTGTTAATGGACAAGTCCCCCTCAAGTTGTCTTACTAACCATAAAAATCACTCCTTAATCTCATCCATTAACTAAAATCCACCTTAATAAAGGCTTTGTTTTGTCATGAGGTTAATCCCTAATCATGGATTAAGTTGAGGAGCCTTCCTCAGCTTAAATGTTCTCATCTATTATCCTTCTATTAGGATGGTGTAATGGGTCCATTAAATACTTGATTATGGCTTAAACTCATTACTTAACACTAAACAAAAACTCCAAAAACATCTAAATAAAGGCAAGTAGGTTAATGATCTTAATCCTACATCATGGTGATTAAGTGTGAGGTGCTTACTTCATACTTAAGGTATTCTCATTACCCCTAATCAGAGGGAAGATGTGATGAGTTTACTAACCCTTGGTTTAGGCTTAAGCTCATTTTCTTATGACAAACTCCAAAAAGCAATAAAAGATTGAAAACCCAAAAACAAACAATAATCGTCTCCTCCGGGATTCTTTTCTCATCATCTTCACTCACAAACGAGAACTTGCTTCTTCCGTCTATTGCAAGACAGTTTGCACCTGAGCCAGACAGGTCATACACTTGAGCATAAACAAGTAAGCAGTTCACAAGTCAATTTATCTTTCAGTCTCTTTGAGTCGAACTACGGTGTTCTGACTTCCTCATTGCACGAGAGGATACGTAGGCATAACTTAACAGTTATCGAACAAAAGTCTCTGTATATTCCCCCTCCTTCTAGCATCATTCTTTAAACCTCATAGTCTTGAGCATCTCATTCTTGTTCTCACACTGACACTTCTCTTATACACTTCACTTTTCTTTTACACTGACACTTGCATTCTTTCCAGCTTTGATACACAGATTGCACTGACACTACCCCTTTAAAACACAAATCTTTTAAGCGTGGATCCCGTCGAGTACGACGGACAATCTGGGTGCTAATACCTTCCCAGGTTGTAACCAACCCCTTTTCTCAGTTTCTTTGGTTCGCAACCGTCTTATCCATATCTTTCTAGGTCTATGCAGCATTACCTTTCCTCCGGGATAAAAATGCCTAGCTGGCGACTCTTTTCTTTTCTTTTGAGTTCACCCTTGTGTGTTCTCTCTCCTTTCGCCGACCGTTCGCATCTGTACCCCATTTGACCTGGCCTCATTTGGTGGGAGCGACAGCTTGGCGACTCTGCTGGGGACCCTTATACTGTAACCATGGCTTCTGGTTCTTTTTGTGGGTTCCTCCTAGCGCTTGTTTGATTTGTGTTTACTGGGGTGTTATGTGTTATTTGTGTTTGTTTATATGCTTTATTTACTGCTTTATGTACAACTTTATTTACGGCTTTCTTTACAGTCTCTCATATTTCATACTGTCATTATCATTGCTGGATCTGTTCTTCTGTCTTGGTGGGTGGGGTTCTATTGAGAGTTTAAGGTCCTATACCTGGGACCTGAGTGACACCTAGGCTAGAGTGGTTCATGTTCTTTCCCATTCCATTTCGGTCTGGTGCGGGAATATGAAACACGGTTCAGATATGGGTTTCTTCTTGAGAACTCTGTGCTACAGATTTCCTGTAGTGCTAGGGCTATCTGGGAAGCCTGCTAAGTCTGGATGACCTTTATTATGACCTTCAGAAACTGAGGTGAATTAGAGGAGGATCTTTTATGGTTATTGTAAACACTGTACCTCCGGGTTAGAAGTGTTTACACTTCTCATAATTGATCCAAGTCTGAGGATCCTTGTTTTAGAACACTACCTGTGAGGGGGTTGGGCTGTTTACAGGTTTGCAGGTACCCTTGGCCACATCATACCCTGTTACTTGTTTGGTTTAAGAGTACTCCATTTTGGATAGTTCTTGTGATTAAACCCTGGACATGTGACTCTTTATTTGAGTCCCCCACCTTGGTTATTGGATTTTTGGACCTCCATCTGGACTTCTTGAACATACATGAACTTTATATCAAGACAGATAATCAGATCCAGCTTGATCACAAACCCTTGCATATCATTTGCATACATCATCATTGCATCATTTAACATTTGTTTATTTGTTTTTCAGGGTATCCACATTATATTTGGCTTGGTTTTGACCCCTTCATCTGCATAGACCTCTGTTCATCAGTTATTTGCTTCAGTTATCTTCATCATCACCAGCACTAGCCTATCAGTGGCTCATCTTCAGTACCAGTTTTGATCTTCATCAGCACTTATCTTCAGCTCTTCATCAGCACTCATGTCTGCACCCAGGAAGAGCAACATTTCATACCATTTCTTTGAGCCTGTGTTGACTGGTATCAGACAGGTCCAGTCACTTATCACCCCTGACCACATCCCATTATTCAGAGAGCATTATGGAGGCATCCTTGACATGGTTATGGACCTGGATCCTTCTCAGAGGAGTATGATCCACACCTGCCTACAGTTTTATGACCCTCCTTTGAGATGTTTCACATTCCAAAAATTTCAGCTAGGACCTCTTTTAGAGGAGTTTTCATCATTGATTGGAGTACCTGTCAGGGGTGGTGTTCCCTTCAACCCAGAGATGACTTCTCCCAGCAAGGGAGAAGTGGCAAAAGCACTGTACCTGGAACCTATTTTGATTGAGCAGAACATGACAACAAAGGCTGGGATCCCTAGTTTGCACTTAGACTTCTTGATTTCTCAGGCCATCCTGAAGGCCTCCTTGGGAGAATGGAGGGCAGTTTGTGCATTGTTAGCCCTCAGCATATATGGGGTTATATTGTTTGCAGATGAGCCCAAATTTATCAGCAAGAATGCCATTCATCTTTTCCTTCTGAGGAAACCAGTACCCACCTTGCTGGGAGATTTTTATTACTCCATTCACCAGAGGAATGAGAAACAAAGGGGGAAGTTGGTGAGATGCTGTGCTCCTTTGTTTCACACCTGGCTGCTCAAACACCTGCCTAAGTCAGATGCATTCCTGAATCCCCACCAACAGAAGAATTGGGCCAAAAGGCTCATTGCTTTGACTTCAGATGACATCAGGTGGTGCACCCAAAGCACCAAGGGCAAAGACATCATCACCAGTTGTGGGCAATACCCAAATGTACCTCTGATAGGAGTAAAGGGTTGCATCAACTACAATCCTTTGCTGTTTAAGAGACAACTGGGTTATGCTTTGGTTCACCCTCCTAGAGTGCAAGATTTAGCTGAGACCCTGTATTGTGAGATAAAGCCTAATCTAGCTGTTGTCAGACAAGCATCCTGGGCTTGGGACAACATCCAAACAAAGGGGATGGCTATTCTTGGAAGGTTCAATAATGTTGCTTCAGCCCAGTACTATGAATGGTCCCATGCCAGAGCTCAGATCACTGGAATGCCTTTCACCATTGAGGACACACCTGGACCTTCTACAGTACATCCAGCAGCCACTGTTAGCCTGGGGGAGTTTGAGAAATTGAAGGAAAGGAATGAGAATCTGTCTCAAGATCTGAAGAAGACCCTCTGGGAGAGGAGTGATGGTCGTCTGGACATTGAGAGGTTGGAGAAGCTTAGGGTGGAGCATCTGGCCAAGATTGAGAAAACAGAGGACTACATCAAGAAATCAAGAGCCGGGGAGCAAATATTGAAGAATGCCTGTAAGGAGGCCAAGCTTCAGAAGGCTAGGACTGATCTCTATCTGCAAGAAAGTCAAGCTAGGTGGGTCAGGATCACTGAAGCCCGGACACAAGAAGATAAGAGAACTCAAGCCAAGATTGAGCAGTTGGAGGCCAATGAAAAGAAGCAGCAAGAAGCTTTGCTGGCAGCCCGGAAGGAGATTTCAGAGTTGAAGCTTAGGGCTGGTTTGAAAAGATCAAAGGATCAGGACAGGCACAAGAAGCTGACCACTGCTATTGCCACTAGGAACCTCCTCATCAGGACCATTACAGAGCATCCAGCTGGTCCGGTGACTGAGGCACTTCTAAAGGAGGTTAAGGAGGATGAGTTTGGGCTTGATGTCTGACTTTTTGTTTGTTGTTACTTTCATTTGATGTACTTTTCTTTTATGTTGTATTTTGACCCTTTTGGGGCATGTGTTGTAAAAAAACAAACTATGTATTATGCACCATTTGTACTATATTTGTCAGATTGCTTCATTGGATTTCTTTCTCTCAAGTAACATCAAAGCATCTTCCTCAAGGTCTGGAAAGGTCAAAACCAAGAGCCAAGCCGGATACCTTGGAAGATAAATAAGCATACTTCATTGCATACTAACTTTTGTTTTGTTTTGTAGGATTGTGTCATTATTTTGTTTGTTTCTAACTCTGTTGTGGTTCAGGAAATATTGCTCGCAGAAGAGTGTTCCCTGTCAACCGTGCACATCGGTATCCTACTCGCAACAACCTTCCGGGTATTATCATGGAGCAAGTACAGCAAGACCTGACCGAGGTCAGAACCCAGATGGCTAACGAAAGAGTGGAGATGAGGAACCAAATGGCCCAATTCATGACTGTGATGACTGGTCTGGCTCAGACCCAAGAAAGGTTAAGGGCATTGGTAGAAATACAAACCCCCAAGGAGCCTCATCCGGGGACTGGAGGAACAAGCAACAATGAGAGGGGTCAGCCTCATGTTAACCCACTTGTATTTGGACCTCATCTAGATCCGGAAGTCAACATCCCGGCTAATGTGCAAGGAAATAATACTGAGGGGAGGATCTTACAAGAAGACCCCCAAGAGGAGCAATTCACTGTCATGGGAGCTGGGGATGAAGTCTATGATAGGAGGTTTGATGAAATTGCTGAGAAGTTGAGATCTCTGGAGTCTCAAAATTCCCTGGGTTTTGATGTCATGGATATGGGGTTAGTAGATGGGGTAAGAATTCCCCACAAGTTCAAACCTCCGTGCTTCGAGAAATACAATGGAACCTCCTGTCCACGAACTCACTTGCAGTCTTTTCTGGGAAGACTTAAAGCATATACCATGGATGAAAAGCTGTGGATGTTCTATTTTGAAGACAGTTTGACTGGGGCTTCAAGAGAGTGGTACTCACACTTGACCAGAGCTACTATCAGATGCTGGAAGGACTTAGCTGAAGCCTTCATCAGGCAGTACCAATACAATCTGGACATGGCTCCTAACAGGACCCTCTTGATGGGAATGTCTCAATCCTCCAGAGAAAGCTTCAGGGACTATGCCCAAAGGTGGAGACAGCTTGCTACTGCTGTCCAACCACCCATGTCGGAAAGAGAAATGGCCGACATGTTCATGAATACTCTGCAAGGAACATACATTGATAGACTGGCTGCCTTTTCTTCCACCAGCTTCGCAAACGTGGTTATAGCCGGTGAAAGAATTGAGAGCCTGCTAAAAATGGGCAAAATTTCTGATAATGGTGCAAGTTCGTCCAGTAATCCCAGGAAGCCTTTTGTAGGACCTAGAAGAACCGGTGAGACAAACGCCATTCATGCCAGTAGGGGCAGACCTCAGTATGTCCACAGATCAGTAGCAGCTGTCACTATTCCAGCTCCGATTCCTCAGCAACCAGTATATCAACAACAACAACAACCCCATTATCAACAGCAAGTTCAGTATCCGCCACAGAGAACCTACAACAACAATAACAACAATCAACAACAAAGACCCTTTCAGCAAAGACCATCACAGGAAAATAGGGTGATTGACCTTATCCCCATGCCTTATGCAGCCTTATTGCCACAACTCCTGAAACATAACTTGGTTGAGCTAAGGACATTGGCACCTCCAGATCCCTCCAATCTCCCTAAGAATTACGATGTCAACGCCAGGTGTGCTTTTCATTCCAATGCACCAGGTCACAATACAGAGAAATGCAGGGCCTTACAGATGAAAGTTCAGGATCTGGTGGATTCTAAAGCCCTCAACTTCGCACCTCCTCCAAATGTCAACAGAAATCCTATGCCTAATCATGGTGGTCCGAGGATTAATGCCATTGAGGAAGACAAACCGTCTACTTTGATCACCGGTGTTGCACAAATTCGAACACCTCTGGTCGAAATTAAAGCTCAGCTTCTAGAGTGCCAGGTGTTTCCCGGGTGTGAACTCGGTTGTGGGTATTGCAACATTGCAGTCAACGGGTGTGATAGTTTGAGAAGAGGTATAGATGGTCTTATCAAAGATGGTATCCTTCAGATCTCAACAAAAGCGCCTACAAATCCAGCAATTCCTTCGACAACAATTCCTGGTTCTTCTACCACAGCAGCAAAAATCATTCCAACCGATTCATCAATATCATCAACAATGGCTTCATCCATCACTTCAACAAATCAAATGTCAACAACCATTTCTTCTACAACATCAGCATCCTTTTCATCAGCAGAATCTTCTACAACGCCAACAGAAATTAATGAAGATGTCTCAGCAGTCACCATTTACTATGATCCATCAGATGTTCCTCCAAGCAACAATTTCCAACAACAAGCAGTGGCACCTCCTGCGATCCGCACACCATTACAGTACCCTCCTCTGTAGCAGTTAGTCCAGTTACTATCATGGTGCCTGGACCAGTTCCCTATGAAAGCAGTAATGCCATACCTTGGCATTATGGCTCTGATCTCTACTGCAACGGGGAGAAAATCACTTTGGACTCTTCAACTTCTTCTCCACAGATTGATAATGTTGGGGGAGGCGGAGGCTTTACCAGAAGCGGACGCCTTTTTGCCTCACAAGTACAAAGACCTAATGCTGAAGCAGAAGCTGCTGCTAAAGCAAAAGGAAAGAGCGTGGTATTTGAAGAGCCAGCTATCAAAGAAACTCAGAAGACATCTTTTGAACAAGATGTAGACGAGTTTATGAGAATCATAAAAAGAAGTGATTACAAAGTGGTGGATCAGCTTCACCAAACTCCCTCAAAAATCTCCATATTATCACTGTTGATGTGTTCCGAAGCTCACAGGAATGCGTTATTGAAAGTCCTCCACGCAGCATACGTGCCAGAGGAGATCACAGTTAATCAGCTAGAAACTGTTGTGGCAAATGTCAATACCAGTCATGGACTGGGCTTTACCAATGCTGACTTAACAACAGAGGGACGTAACCACAACAAGGCTTTACATATCACCTTGGAATGCAAAGGTGCTGTTCTATCCCATGTACTGGTAGACACTGGGTCTTCACTCAATGTTCTACCAAAGAAAGCCTTAGTGAAGCTGGAGTATGATGGCTTGGCATTGCGTCCAAGTAATTTGGTGGTGAGAGCATTTGATGGCTCTAAAAGATCAGTGCTTAGGGAGATTGATCTACCTGTGATGATTGGCCCGCATACTTTTAAAACTACCTTCTATGTGATGGACATTCAGCCGGCCTACAACTGTTTGATGGGTAGACCCTGGATCCATGCCGCTGGCGCTGTCACGTCTACCCTTCACCAGAAGCTGAAATTCGAGTGGGAAGGCCAGATCATCACCATCTGTGGGGAGGAAGACATCTTTGTTAGCCACCTGGCTACGTACAAGTACATAGAAATGGATGGAGAAATCCATGAAACTATGAGCCAGGGGTTTGAGGCCCTGAACATTAATGAAGCATTTGCTGTACTGGGAACCTCCATAACGTCTTATCAGCAAGCCCGGAAGGTTGTTGAAGAGGGTACTGCCCAGGGCTGGGGCAAGCTGTTGCCAGTGGAGAAGAAAGAGGACAGATTTGGGTTGGGTTACAGACCAACTCAACAAGATCAATCAGAGGCTGCCAAGAAGCCCAATTTTGTCAGCGGGGGAATGCTTACCCTGGATGCTGTAAACAGCTTGGAAGACGAGGAGGAAAGCGACCGCAACCTGGAGAGCTGGATACGTCCAAGGATCCCGGGGAGCCAAGTCCTTAACTGGTTTTCCCAGGAAATTATAAGGGTTACTCCTGCAGAGTAATTATTATTTCCTGTATTTTTAAGCATGCATCAAGTCTTGCATCTTGCCCAAGATGACAAGACTCATTTTGTAATCGGGCCATCTTGTAATTTTGTGCAAATGGATTAATCAATGAATATCGGACATCTTTTGCAAATGAGTCTTTTCCTTTTTCGCTCACTGTTTTTCATTTTTTTTCTTTTTGTACAAAAAATAAAAATGGCAATGTTTTCCAAAATGATAACTTCATTTCACTTTTTCTAAACAAGATTAAAATTGATCACTAAAATGAACAATCTAAACCCTTGCAGAGAGTGCCTTTCAGATTGCACCGACAACAACACTGATATGGCTTCGTATGACTTTGACAATCCAATCAATCAAGCTGATGAAGGGGTTGAAGAAGATTATGAGCTTCCTGAAGAGCTATCCAGGTTGTTAAGGCAAGAGGAGAAGGTTATCACTCCTCATCAGGAGGAGGTCGAAACGGTTAATCTTGGTACGGAGGAAGATGTAAAAGAAGTTAAGATCGGGGCCTGCCTACAAGATTCAGTAAAAGAACAACTGATTGATATGCTTCGGGAGTATGTGGATGTGTTTGCCTGGTCTTATCAGGATATGCCAGGGTTGGACACCGATATTGTCATGCACAAGCTACCCTTGAAAGAAGACTGCCCTCCGGTAAAATAGAAGTTGTGCCGTACTCGCCCAAATATGGCAATGAAGATAAAAGAAGAGGTGCAAAAGCAGTGGGACTCCGGTTTCCTTGCTGTGACTAGCTATCCGCCATAGGTCGCTAATATTGTACCTGTGCCTAAGAAAGACGGAAAGGTGAGGATGTGTGTGGACTACCGGGACCTGAACAGAGCCAGCCCAAAAGATGACTTCCCATTACCTCACATTGATGTATTGGTTGATAATACGGCTCAGTTCTCGGTGTTCTCCTTCATGGACGGATTTTCAGGATATAATCAGATCAAGATGTCACCTGAAGACATGGAGAAGACAACTTTCATCACACCCTGGGGCACATTCTATTATAAGGTGATGCCATTCGGATTGAAGAATGCTGGCGCAACTTATCAACGGGCTATGGTAACATTATTCCACGACATGATCCATAAAGAAATTGAATGTTATGTGGATGACATGATTGCCAAGTCCCTCACAGAAGAAGACCACCTGGTGAATCTGTTGAAGCTATTCAAGCGTCTGAGGAAGTACCAACTGAAGTTAAACCCCAACAAGTGCACATTCGGGGTGCGGTCTGGTAAGCTGTTGGGATTTATTGTAAGTGAGAAAGGGATTGAAGTTGACCCTGATAAAGTTAAAGCCATTCAGGAAATGCCTGCACCGAAGACTGAGAAAGAAGTTCGAGGGTTCCTAGGTAGATTGAACTACATTTCACGGTTCATATCTCATCTTACAGCAACCTGTGAACCTTTGTTCAAACTGTTAAGAAAAGAACAAACGGTCAGGTGGAATGAAGACTGCCAGAGGGCTTTTGACAAAATCAAGGAATACTTACAAGAGCCTCCGATCCTTATGCCTCCAGTTGAAGGAAGACCTCTAATCATGTACTTGACAGTATTAGAAGAGTCAATGGGGTGTGTGTTGGGCCAGCATGACGAGTCTGGTCGAAAAGAGTATGCAATATACTACCTAAGCAAAAAGTTTACCGACTTTGAACAACGTTATTCACTGCTCGAGAAAACTTGCTGTGCTTTAGCGTGGGCTGCTCGCCGACTGAGACAATATATGTTGACCCACACCACTTTATTGATCTCCAAAATGGACCCAGTCAAGTATATATTTGAGAAGCCAGCACTTACCGGACGGGTTGCAAGATGGCAAATGATCCTCACAGAATATGACATTCAGTACACATCTCAAAAAGCCATCAAGGGCAGTGTATTGTCTGATTATCTTGCTGAGCAACCCATTGATGATTACCAGCCTATGAGGTTTGACTTCCCTGATGAAGACATCATGTTCATAAAAGCAAAGGATCATGAAGAGCCTATTCACACTGAAGGGCCTGACCCAGAAGAAGAATGGACTATGATGTTTGATGGGGCTGTTAATATGAATGGTCGTGGTGTTGGTGCAGTACTCATTACACCCAAAGGAGTTCACATGCCGTTCTCGGCAAAACTCACCTTTAACTGCACTAACAACGAAGCTGAATACGAAGCTTGTATTATGGGTCTTGAGGAAGCCATTGACCTCAGGATCAAGACGTTGACTGTGTTCGGAGATTCAGCTCTGGTAATCAATCAAACCAACGGCAAATGGTACACCCACCAGGATCATCTGATACCTTACCGGGATTATACAAGGAGGTTATTGACTTTCTTCACAACAGTCAAACTTGAGTATATCCCTCGAGACGAAAATCAGTTTGCAGATGCTCTGGCTACCATTTCGTCCATGATCAAAGTTCAAGCTGCCAACTTTGTGCCTCAGATTTCAGTATCCAGACTTGACAGACCAGCATACATGTTCTCAGCAGATGTTGTTAAAGATGATAAGCCTTGGTTCCATGACATTAAGTGCTTCTTGGAGGATCAAACATACCCACCTGGGGCATCTTCCAATGACAAGAAGACATTAAGAAGACTAGCTAGTAGTTTCTTCCTGAATACTGACGGTTCCCTGTACAAGAGGAATTTTGATATGGTACTCCTCAAATGCGTTGATAAGACAGAAGCAGACTTGTTGATGCACGAAGTGCACGAAGGATCCTTTGGTACCCATGCAGGAGGGCATGCTATGGCTAAAAAGTTGCTAAGATCAAGATATTACTGGATCACAATGGATGCAGACTGTTGTGCCTATGCTAGAAAATGCCATAAATTCCAGATCTATGCGGATAAGGTGCATGTGCCTCCGAATCCTCAGAATGTGATGTCTTCACCCTGGCCCTTTGCCATGTGGGGCATTGATATGATTGGCAAGATTGAACCGACTACTTCGAATGGCCACAGATTCATCCTGGTTGCCATTGACTATTTTATCAAGTGGGTTGAAGCAGCTTCTTATGCAAATGTTACCAGGCAAGTGGTAGCCCGATTTCTAAAGAGAGACATCATCTGTCGGTATGGAGTGCCCGAGCGAATCATTACTGATAATGGTTCCAACTTAAACAATAAAATGATGGCAGAACTCTGCCGGGACTTCAAGATCCAACACCACAATTCTTCTCCTTACAGGCCAAAGATGAATGGCGCTATAGAGGCAGCTAACAAGAATATCAAGAAGATTGTACAGAAGATGGTGGTTACCTACAAAGATTGGCATGAGATGTTACCATTTGCCTTGCATGGGTACCGTACGTCAATCAGAACATCCACTGGGGCAACACCGTATCAGCTTGTGTATGGTATGGAGGCAGTCCTACCTGTTGAAGTTGAATTACCCTCCCTGCGGGTACTGATGGATGTTAAGCTGAACGAAGCAGAATGGGTCTGATCCTGGTATGAACAACTGAATCTGATTGAAGAGAAGAGATTAGCCGCAATCTGTCATGGGCAATTATATCAGAAGAGAATGAAGAAAGCCTTTGATCAGAAAGTCAGGCTTCGAGAGTACCAAGTAGGAGATCTTGTGCTGAAAAGACTCCTTCCTCCTCATACAGACCACAGGGGCAAGTGGACTCCGAATTACGATGGTCCGTTCATAGTAAAGAAAGTTTTCTCTGGTGGAGCACTGATGCTCAGTACTATGGATGGCGAAGATTTTCCGTCCCCTGTGAATTCAGATGCAGTTAAAAAATACTTCGCATGAAATGACCCGCTGGACATAAAAACAGAATGTAAGTCCAGGCAAAAATGGGGCATCCCGGCGAGTCAAAAACAGAATAAAAGACTCGGGCAAAAATAAGGGAAAATAAATATAAAAAAATGTGTACACCCGCTGAGTTGAAAATCCGCATTGGACAACTCAGGCAAAAATGGGTATCCCGGTGGATTGAAAACCTGAAAGGGCAATCCACGCAGAATAAGGGAATAAGCGAACAACTGCATTCTGAATTCATCTGTATCACTTTCAACATGGTAAGCTTCGAAAGGTTCGAGCATCGGTCAGAATTAGCCTTCTTCAGAAAGCAAGACGAGAAGAACGTCAATGTCATACGGGTCATAGCAAAGGGAAACTCCTCGAAGCGTCGTCAACATTGCCGACACCTTTTGTTTTTGTAACGGTTCCCTCATTTCCGGGGATCCGTTTCTTTGAATGTATCTTGCCAAATTCAGGGCACTCGAATTAATAAAATCAGATTTCCAGTCACACACTGTCTCGTACTCTTTTATTTGCAAAAATGTCTGGTGTTCTTTAAGATATTGATTGCATAAATACAGATGCTTCCTTTCTAAAAATATGTGCTTTCAGGAAATATACTTACTCCCGGGAGTATCTAAGTTCCTATGATGGAATCCGGTCAGGAATACCTTGGGATATTTGTGCGTTTCTTTGTCTTTACAGGATTGCGGGTATCCAAAGCGCAGCATGGGGCATGAAAGCTTCTCCCCAGCAAGCTGTCAAATCATTATCTACTCAGTCCGTCGTCCAGATTAGCACCGGAGGTGTTTTCTCCCCGGCTGGGTTGTCAAGTATCATCCTCAGCAGGATCCCTACAAAAATCTCTAGGAAGATCTTCGAATGATCTTTCTTCTTCCCCAACCAAGTGCCAACCAGGGAACTACCTCCCCACAGAGTTTCAACCTCTATCCAGAAAAGCAACGCGTGAAGAAATCACAACAGAGTGAAGAAAGCTTCTACAAACCCCAGTTGGTTCCCCCATTGCTGAGATGGGTCTATCAGTGATCTGTTTCCCTATGAAGATACATCTTATCAGATCTATCAATGATCTTATCCCCAGCTGGGATGTCCACTTCAAGCAGATCAGCCAGAGATCGTCAAAGCAACGGGATCCGAATCCCGAATCGTTATCTTTACATAATCATAGCATTCACATCATATTTTCCCCACAGAGCATAGCATTCCGTCTAAAACGGAGCATTACGGCAAAAATCAAACATGTTGCATAATCATAAGCCATGTTCTGAATCAAATACTTGTAAATACCAGCTTTCCATCAACAATATACAAATACCTCTCAAATACATCACCAGAGAGCCAAAGCATGTTCCTTAAAGATACGGATACATGCTCCCTTCGGCACCCGTCCGTGTCATATCCCCAGCAGAAAGCCAAAGTGTCCCCTTTGCACTCACCATACAGATACATATATATACACAACTCCTTGACGCCCGTCCGTGTCACCTTCCCCAGCATAGTTACCCAAACACTTTGGAAACCATACACTTGTTTATAATACACTTTTTCCGACACTCGTCCGTGTCTTACTCATACTTGTTACTCATCATCTTTTTACTCATACAGATACTCGTCCGTATCTTGTATACACCCCTTAGATTCGACACTCGTCCGTGTTCTTTGTTAACTAGTTGGTACTCGTCTGTATCATCATCTCTGAACATGCGTCAAGTGTTTGTTTCTACTTGGTACCCGTCCGTATCATAGTCTTAAGGATGCTCGTCTGCATCTTTAATCTATACACAGTGCCAAACACTTATACCTTTAATTTCTTGGATGTAAACACTCGTCCGTGTTTACTATTCCCCAGCGAAGTCTCCAACAAAACTTGTTAAACTATTTCCTTTCTATCTGACATTCGTCCTATGTCATGATACCTTTTCGGCAGCCGTACCCTGCCAGGTGATCGTCCTTCACCTTTTTTGATGATCATCCTTCATCATTCCCAGTGGAGCCTCTATTCATTAGAACCCCTTCCTATCCGACATTTGTCCTATGTCGTGATATTTTCGGCAGCCGTACCCTACCAGGTGATCGTCCTTCACCTTTTTAATGACCGTCCTTCATCAGTCTATTCGATGGTCGTCCCCATCATTGATCTTGTTATCTGACATTCGTCCTATGTCATGATAAACCCCGAGAGCAGCCGTACCCTGCTAGGTGATCGTCCTTCACCTCTTGATGATCGTCCTTCATCATGCTTATCCGATGGCCATCCCCATCGTCGACCGTTTTATCCGACATTCGTCCTATGTCGTGATACTTCAGAGCAGTCGTACCCTGCCAGGTGATCGTCCTTCACCATAGATGACCGTCCCTCATCTTATCCCCAATAGAGCAGCTGTCCCCTGCTAGGTGATCGTCCTTCACCTTTGATGACCGTACCTCATCATTTACCTATGATCCCCAGAGAATTTTATAGCTTTACTTGATGGCCGTCCCCATCACAATCTCTTATATCCCCAGCTTGTCGGCCGTCCCCGTCATTGCTTTATTTCCTGCATTTTCCCCAGCATATCGGTTATCCCCGTCATTGCTTCATCCCCAGCAGTCGTCCTATGCTCGACGGTCGTCCTCCGTCGCCCACACCTTATAATTATACTTGATTTTCTTTTACGATCTATATCCCTTTTCTTCTTCATTCTGTGAGTGCAAATTTTGGACTGTCTTTGGTATTCAACCACAAGTTATCTTGCTTGCCTGTTAAGCCGTTGCTTACATCCTGCACAGCTAACTCATGCTTGAATAGGGGCAGCTGTAAACACCCCAAATTTGCCCTCACCCATTCACACCATGGCTTGTGATCTTTTCATGTGCATAAATTCAATCATAGCATCTCATACCACATTTTTGATTCACTGCATTGTTTCTAAGTCATCTGCATCTAAGGTTTGTGATCTGAGCAATTCAAGAGCCATTTGAGCCACTCCAAAGGTCATAAATCACTTCAAAGGGGTCCATGTATGTTCAATCATCATATTATATCCTCCCAATATCAAGAAAGTCAAAAATCACAAGAACTGAGAAAGGCATGGAAGCAGAGCCAGGTTTAACTGCACAGATGACCTAGAATTAGGGTTTTGGTTTCAGAGGCCATAACTCCAAAGTTTTTGGTCATTCTTGTTTCTATTGGTCTCTATATGTTATAAGGATCATGCATATCAAGTTTCATGAAGAAATTCCATGGGGAAGGCATCTAATCAAGAGTTGACTTCTTGAGCAAGTCAGTGCAAAATCAGGGCATCTGAGGCCCCCAATGACCCAACCAAAGGGTGTTCTCCATCATTTTGAATGTGTATGGTCTTTATTTGATCATAGAAGATGTTAGAAGTCCACAAAATTGAAGAATTTCAAGCCATTTGCAAAGTTGCCTTTTTGGGAAAGTGACTTGTAATGAAAACTTGCCATTTTGGGAAAGTTTTTCAACCCTTTCTTTTTGATTCAAAAATGCTTCAAATGAGAAAACTTTGGTCATGAAAGTTGTAGAATGGATCATTCCCTTTTCAAAAAGTACAAGAACTCATTCTAATTCATTATGGATCAAAAGTTATGGCTTGTCAAAGTTGGACAAAATCACATAATTTCAAGTTTGGTACCAAAGAGGCAAAGTTGCAAAACCTCTTGCCAAGGCAAAATATGACTTCAATGTGACTTCTAACCTTTGCACAAACATGAACCATGACCTAAAAGTCATAATGCATCAAAGAATTGTCCAAATTCATGACTTGTGCATTAAGAAACTTCAAAAGGGCCAAGACTTTGTGAAATTGCAAAAACTCTCACAAACCCTAATCCACTTGCTGCATTGCCTCTAATCCATTTCCATGGTTCTCCTTGATTCAAGCTGCAGCCAAGCCATGCCTTGTACCTTGACAGAATTGACCCATACCTCTCTTACACAAAAAGTTGACTTTATGCATTTTGCTCCATACCAATCACACTGCTCCACAACAACTCTCTGACCTATCAAGGATTGATATGTGTACCAAAAGCAACCCAACACATAACACAACACAGCCTGAAACATCCCACAAGGCAGCATTCTCAAAACTCACCTCTTATGCATTTTCATTCGAATCTCCTCACACAAGCTTAAAACATCAAGATAAACTTCACATAAACACTCACCATGATCCACTGACCAGTTACCAACCATTACTTTGCCCTGAAACCCTACATATCAAAAACACGATTCTCATCCCTCACTGAACAGAACTTCATCAAGCTCACAAATTAGTCACAATAAACTCCATACAAGCTTTGAAAACTCCTCAGGAGGTTCATTGGAGTCATTTTGAAGCAAGGAAGCAGTCAAAAAGTTCCTGGATTGAAAGCTCCATCTCAGGTAGCCATGAGAAAACATTTTTCCAGAACTCTTGTTTTAAGTTTCTAAATGATTAAGCTTGATTCCCTGGTCACACTGAACTTTAAATTTTCGAAAATGGTTGAGAAATGAGTGTGTATGGCTTGTCTGAAATTTCTGCCATTTTTGTACCTTGCTTCGAATCTTGTTAATGGTTAGGAATAAATTGTTTTTGAGGTCAGGGATGAGTTTAGGGAGGTGAGAGGAAGTGATCTGGAGCTTTAGAGCTCCAGAAATGACCTAGGGAGTGGGTTTGAAATTTTCAGGGAGAGATGTCACCGGAGAAGACGACCGGAGCTCTTCTCCGGTGACCTGAATGTGATTAGGGCTTAATCTGTGATTAGGGCAAAGTTTGAATCTGGACCATGGATCTAGTTGACTAGGTTTGACTCCCGCGTGTTTGAATGGCCTGGATCATTTCATTAAACCCTAATCCTAATTAATTAGATTAATTAATCAGATTTAATTTAATCCAGCCAGTTCAAATGTGGGCCGTCCAGATGCGCGCGGGTCAATTCCCTCCTTTTCCCTTTGAATCTCAGCCAGTGGATGTGCATACTTCTCATTAATTCATTTTTATTTTCATTTTATTTGATTTATCTTTTACGAATTATTTAAAATAGCAAAACATCTTTAAAAATTCTGAAAATGTTTGTCAAACATTTTATTAATTTTCAGAACCCAAAAATATTTTTATTTTTATTTTTTGCATTAAAAATTATTTTTAAATCATTTAAATGTTTATTTTTAATTAGTTAATGAAAATTAATTAATTAAAAATACATTTAGGTATTTAAAAATCACAAAAAAATTCACATTGCATTTTAAAACATTTAGAAACATTATCCAACTCTCAAAACAAATTTCTTTTTGGTTCTTGATGCCTTTTGATCATTTTCATTGAAATTAAATTCATTTTAAGGCAATATTTTTGTTCTAACTTTGAAAAATCCATTCTGCCTAACCATTGAGAGTTTGATGATGATTCTTCTTGCATTGCATCCTTCATGGCATGTAGTTTATAGGATAAATTTGGTTTGAATTGATCTTCCATTTTCCATTTGTTTTGCATTTTTCATGATAAGGTACCTTAAAACCCTAATTGACTTAGGAAATTCATAACTTGCACTAGGTTAAGAGTTAGGTCCCCTCCTTTGGGAAGTGAACTTGTGTAGGGTTAGGGTTCCTTTGATCCCATTTTCAATTTTTTATCACATCATTTGCTTCTGGTTTTGAATTTTTTCATTGTATGATATATGTAAACCCTAATTTGTGCTTTCACTTGCATTCATCTTTCATTTGCTTGCATTCAATGACTTGCCATGACATTTGGTGCATCCACATGACTCATAATACATCTTAGGACATATTAGAATCATGTTTGATCTTTGCATCATTCCTTTTCCATGTTATATGTTCATTTCATTTCATAAACATTCATGAATCCTTAGGGTTCAAGACATGCTTCATTTGCATTCTATTGCTTGTTTGATCACTCTCATCTCTTGTCTTGTGTTTACATCACCCCTTAGCATCATTAACATCATGTGCATGCTTCTGGTTTTGGTTTGCACCATGGCATTCCATCTCATTCTCATTGCATTTCATCTTCTTTTGCTGACTTTTCAGGTGGTTAGTTGTTTGAGAAGTGAATTTGCCTTCACTTCTCACAATCTCTCTTCATCTCTTTCATACCTTCTTTGCTGCATTTTGTATGTGTATTAGAGTGAGCTTGCTCATTCATGTTCATCTCTTACTTTCTTTCTTCAAGCAACTTGTCTTCTTAAGTGAAGCAAGTTGTCTTGCTTCTCTCTGCTTCTTCCTCCTTTCATCTGCTTCTTTCCTGGTGGTTCCTCCATTTGAAGATCTTTTGCTAGCTTCACAAACCATAGGAACAACCAAGCATGATAACAATTAGGGTTTGATTAGTCCCCCATTAGTTTTACCTTTGTGTCATCTTTGTGTTTTCTCTTCTCATCTCTTAATCAAGGACTAAACCTTAAAGGTTTTAAGGCTTTGTGATTAAGCTTGTGCCTGCATCCTTCTATTAGGATGGAGTGTATAACTTTAATCCTAAGTGTTAAACCTTTAATGTGTTTAAATCCTTTAATCAATCCATCTAATAATCATCAAGACATCAAACTTGTAACTTGGGCCTTGCATTAGGGTTCTAATTCTTCCTTAATTGGTTAAGAAGGACTAACCCTAGTGTTAATGGACAAGTCCCCCTCAAGTTGTCTTACTAACCATAAAAATCACTTCTTAATCTCATCCATTAACTAAAATCCACCTTAATAAAGGCTTTGTTTTGTCATGAGGTTAATCCCTAATCATGGATTAAGTTGAGGAGCCTTCCTCAGCTTAAATGTTCTCATCTATTATCCTTCTATTAGGATGGTGTAATGGGTCCATTAAATACTTGATTATGGCTTAAACTCATTACTTAACACTAAACAAAAACTCCAGAAACATCTAAATAAAGGCAAGTAGGTTAATGATCTTAATCCTACATCATGGTGATTAAGTGTGAGGTGCTTACTTCATACTTAAGGTATTCTCATTACCCCTAATCAGAGGGAAGATGTGATGAGTTTACTAACCCTTGGTTTAGGCTTAAGCTCATTTTCTTATGACAAACTCCAAAAAGCAATAAAAGATTGAAAACCCAAAAACAAACAATAATCGTCTCCTCCGGGATTCTTTTCTCATCATCTTCACTCACAAATGAGAACTTGCTTCTTCCGTCTATTGCAAGACAGTTTGCACCTGAGCCAGACAGGTCATACACTTGAGCATAGACAAGTAAGTAGTTCACAAGTCAATTTATCTTTCAGTCTCTTTGAGTCGAACTACGGTGTTCTGACTTCCTCATTGCACGAGAGGATACGTAGGCATAACTTAACAGTTATCGAACAAAAGTCTCTGTATATTCCTCCTCCTTCTAGCATCATTCTTTAAACCTCATAGTCTTGAGCATCTCATTCTTGTTCTCACACTGACACTTCTCTTATACACTTCACTTTTCTTTTACACTGACACTTGCATTCTTTCCAGCTTTGATACACAGATTGCACTGACACTACCCCTTTAAAACACAAATCTTTTAAGCGTGGATCCCGTCGAGTACGACGGACAATCTGGGTGCTAATACCTTCCCAGGTTGTAACCAACCCCTTTTCTCAGTTTCTTTGGTTCACAACCGTCTTATCCATATCTTTCTAGGTCTATGCAGCATTACCTTTCCTCCGGGATAAAAATGCCTAGCTGGCGACTCTTTTCTTTTCTTTTGAGTTCACCCTTGTGTGTTCTCTCTCCTTTCGCCGACCGTTCGCATCTGTACCCCATTTGACCTGGCCTCATTTGGTGGGAGCGACAGCTTGGCGACTCTGCTGGGGACCCTTATACTGTAACCATGGCTTCTGGTTCTTTTTGTGGGTTCCTCCTAGCGCTTGTTTGATTTGTGTTTACTGGGGTGTTATGTGTTATTTGTGTTTGTTTATATGCTTTATTTACTGCTTTATGTACAACTTTATTTACGGCTTTCTTTACAGTCTCTCATATTTCATACTGTCATTATCATTGCTGGATCTGTTCTTCTGTCTTGGTGGGTGGGGTTCTATTGAGAGTTTAAGGTCCTATACCTGGGACCTGATTGACACCTAGGATAGAGTGGTTCATGTTCTTTCCCATTCCATTTCGGTCTGGTGCGGGAATATGAAACACGGTTCAGATATGGGTTTCTTCTTGAGAACTCTGTGCTACAGATTTCCTGTAGTGCTAGGGCTATCTGGGAAGCCTGCTAAGTCTGGATGACCTTTATTATGACCTTCAAAAACTGAGGTGAATTAGAGGAGGATCTTTTATGGTTATTGTAAACACTGTACCTCCGGGTTAGAAGTGTTTACACTTCTCATAATTGATCCAAGTCTGAGGATCCTTGTTTTAGAACACTACCTGTGAGGGGGTTGGGCTGTTTACAGGTTTGCAGGTACCCTTGGCCACATCATACCCTGTTACTTGTTTGGTTTAAGAGTACTCCATTTGGGACAGTTCTTGTGATTAAACCCTGGACATGTGACTCTTTATTTGAGTCCCCCACCTTGGTTATTGGATTTCTGGACCTCCATCTGGACTTCTTGAACATACATGAACTTTATATCAAGACAGATAATCAGATCCAGCTTGATCACAAACCCTTGCATATCATTTGCATACATCATCATTGCATCATTTAACATTTGTTTATTTGTTTTTCAGGGTATCCACATTATATTTGGCTTGGTTTTGACCCCTTCATCTGCATAGACCTCTGTTCATCAGTTATTTGCTTCAGTTATCTTCATCATCACCAGCACTAGCCTATCAGTGGCTCATCTTCAGTACCAGTTTTGATCTTCATCAGCACTTATCTTCAGCTCTTCATCAGCACTCATGTCTGCACCCAGGAAGAGCCACATTTCATACCATTTCTTTGAGCCTGTGTTGACTGGTATCAGACAGGTCCAGTCACTTATCACCCCTGACCACATCCCATTATTCAGAGAGCATTATGGAGGCATCCTTGACATGGTTATGGACCTGGATCCTTCTCAGAGGAGTATGATCCACACCTGCCTACAGTTTTATGACCCTCCTTTGAGATGTTTCACATTCCAAAAATTTCAGCTAGGACCTCTTTTAGAGGAGTTTTCATCATTGATTGGAGTACCTGTCAGGGGTGGTGTTCCCTTCAACCCAGAGATGACTTCTCCCAGCAAGGGAGAAGTGGCAAAAGCACTGTACCTGGAACCTATTTTGATTGAGCAGAACATGACAACAAAGGCTAGGATCCCTAGTTTGCACTTAGACTTCTTGATTTCTCAGGCCATCTTGAAGGCCTCCTTGGGAGAATGGAGGGCAGTTTGTGCATTGTTAGCCCTCAGCATATATGGGGTTATATTGTTTGCAGATGAGCCCAAATTTATCAGCAAGAATGCCATTCATCTTTTCCTTCTGAGGAACCCAGTACCCACCTTGCTGGGAGATTTTTATTACTCCATTCACCAGAGGAATGAGAAACAAAGGGGGAAGTTGGTGAGATGCTGTGCTCCTTTGTTTCACACCTGGCTGCTCAAACACCTGCCTAAGTCAGATGCATTCCTGAATCCCCACCAACAGAAGAATTGGGCCAAAAGGCTCATTGCTTTGACTTCAGATGACATCAGGTGGTGCACCCAAAGCACCAAGGGTAAAGACATCATCACCAGTTGTGGGCAATACCCAAATGTACCTCTGATAGGAGTAAAGGGTTGCATCAACTACAATCCTTTGCTGTTTAAGAGACAACTGGGTTATGCTTTGGTTCACCCTCCTAGAGTGCAAGATTTAGCTGAGACCCTGTATTGTGAGATAAAGCCTAATCTAGCTGTTGTCAGAAAAGCATCCTGGGCTTGGGACAACATCCAGACAAAGGGGATGGCTATTCTTGGTAGGTGCAATAATGTTGCTTCAGCCCAGTACTATGAATGGTCCCATGCCAGAGCTCAGATCACTGGAATGCCTTTCACCATTGAGGACACACCTGGACCTTCTACAGTACATCCAGCAGCCACTGTTAGCCTGGGGGAGTTTGAGAAATTGAAGGAAAGGAATGAGAATCTGTCTCAAGATCTGAAGAAGACCCTCTGGGAGAGGAGTGATGGTCGTCTGGACATTGAGAGGTTGGAGAAGCTTAGGGTGGAGCATCTGGCCAAGATTGAGAAAACAGAGGACTACATCAAGAAATCAAGAGCCGGGGAGCAAATATTGAAGAATGCCTGTAAGGAGGCCAAGCTTCAGAAGGCTAGGACTGATCTCTATCTGCAAGAAAGTCAAGCTAGGTGGGTCAGGATCACTGAAGCCCGGACACAAGAAGATAAGAGAACTCAAGCCAAGATTGAGCAGTTGGAGGCCAATGAAAAGAAGCAGCAAGAAACTTTGCTGGCAGCCCGGAAGGAGATTTCAGAGTTGAAGCTTAGGGCTGGTTTGAAAAGATCAAAGGATCAGGACAGGCACAAGAAGCTGACCACTGCTATTGCCACTAGGAACCTCCTCATCAGGACCATTACAGAGCATCCAACTGGTCCGGTGACTGAGGCACTTCTAAAGGAGGTTAAGGAGGATGAGTTTGGGCTTGATGTCTGACTTTTTGTTTGTTGTTACTTTCATTTGATGTACTTTTCTTTTATGTTGTATTTTGACCCTTTTGGGGCATGTGTTGTAAAAAAACAAACTATGTATTATGCACCATTTGTACTATATTTGTCAGATTGCTTCATTGGATTTCTTTCTCTCAAGTAACATCAAAGCATCTTCCTCAAGGTCTGGAAAGGTCAAAACCAAGAGCCAAGCCGGATACCTTGGAAGATAAATAAGCATACTTCATTGCATACTAACTTTTGTTTTGTTTTGTAGGATTGTGTCATTATTTTGTTTGTTTCTAACTCTGTTGTGGTTCAGGAAATATTGCTCGCAGAAGAGTGTTCCCTGTCAACCGTGCACATCGGTATCCTACTCGCAACAACCTTCCGGGTATTATCATGGAGCAAGTACAGCAAGACCTGACCGAGGTCAGAACCCAGATGGCTAACGAAAGAGTGGAGATGAGGAACCAAATGGCCCAATTCATGACTGTGATGACTGGTCTGGCTCAGACCCAAGAAAGGTTAAGGGCATTGGTAGAAATACAAACCCCCAAGGAGCCTCATCCGGGGACTGGAGGAACAAGCAACAATGAGAGGGGTCAGCCTCATGTTAACCCACTTGTATTTGGACCTCATCTAGATCCGGAAGTCAACATCCCGGCTAATGTGCAAGGAAATAATACTGAGGGGAGGATCTTACAAGAAGACCCCCAAGAGGAGCAATTCACTGTCATGGGAGCTGGGGATGAAGTCTATGATAGGAGGTTTGATGAAATTGCTGAGAAGTTGAGATCTCTGGAGTCTCAAAATTCCCTGGGTTTTGATGTCATGGATATGGGGTTAGTAGATGGGGTAAGAATTCCCCACAAGTTCAAACCTCCGTGCTTCGAGAAATACAATGGAACCTCCTGTCCACGAACTCACTTGCAGTCTTTTCTGGGAAGACTTAAAGCATATACCATGGATGAAAAGCTGTGGATGTTCTATTTTGAAGACAGTTTGACTGGGGCTTCAAGAGAGTGGTACTCACACTTGACCAGAGCTACTATCAGATGCTGGAAGGACTTAGCTGAAGCCTTCATCAGGCAGTACCAATACAATCTGGACATGGCTCCTAACAGGACCCTCTTGATGGGAATGTCTCAATCCTCCAGAGAAAGCTTCAGGGAGTATGCCCAAAGGTGGAGACAGCTTGCTGCTGCTGTCCAACCACCCATGTCGGAAAGAGAAATGGCCGACATGTTCATGAATACTCTGCAAGGAACATACATTGATAGACTGGCTGCCTTTTCTTCCACCAGCTTCGCAGACGTGGTTATAGCCGGTGAAAGAATTGAGAGCCTGCTAAAAATGGGCAAAATTTCTGATAATGGTGCAAGTTCGTCCAGTAATCCCAGGAAGCCTTTTGTAGGACCTAGAAGAACCGGTGAGACAAACACCATTCATGCCAGTAGGGGCAGACCTCAGTATGTCCACAGATCAGTAGCAGCTGTCACTATTCCAGCTCCGATTCCTCAGCAACCAGTATATCAACAACAACAACAACCCCATTATCAACAGCAAGTTCAGTATCCGCCACAGAGAACCTACAACAACAATAACAACAATCAACAACAAAGACCCTTTCAGCAAAGACCATCACAGGAAAATAGGGTGATTGACCCTATCCCCATGCCTTATGCAGCCTTATTGCCACAACTCCTGAAACTTAACTTGGTTGAGCTAAGGACATTGGCACCTCCAGATCCCTCCAATCTCCCTAAGAATTAAGATGTCAACGCCACGTGTGCTTTTCATTCCAATGCACCAGGTCACAATACAGAGAAATGCAGGGCCTTACAGATGAAAGTTCAGGATCTGGTGGATTCTAAAGCCCTCAACTTCGCACCTCCTCCAAATGTCAACAGAAATCCTATGCCTAATCATGGTGGTCCGAGGATTAATTCCATTGAGGAAGACAAACCGTCTACTTTGATCACCGGTGTTGCACAAATTCGAACACCTCTGGTCGAAATTAAAGCTCAGCTTCTAGAGTGCCAGGTGTTTCCCGGGTGTGAACTCGGTTGTGGGTATTGCAACATTGCAGTCAACGGGTGTGATAGTTTGAGAAGAGGTATAGATGGTCTTATCAAAGATGGTATCCTTCAGATCTCAACAACAGCGCCTACAAATCCAGCAATTCCTTCGACAACAATTCCTGGTTCTTCTACCACAGCAGCAACAATCATTCCAACCGATTCATCAATATCATCAACAATGGCTTCATCCATCACTTCAACAAATCAAATGTCAACAACCATTTCTTCTACAACATCAGCATCCTTTTCATCAGCAGAATCTTCTACAACGCCAACAGAAATTAATGAAGATGTCTCAGCAGTCACCATTTACTATGATCCATCAGATGTTCCTCCAAGCAACAATTTCCAACAACAAGAAGTGGCACCTCCTGCGATCCGCACACCATTACAGTACCCTCCTCTGTAGCAGTCAGTCCAGTTACTATCATGGTGCCTGGACCAGTTCCCTATGAAAGCAGTAATGCCATACCTTGGCATTATGGCTCTGATCTCTACTGCAACGGGGAGAAAATCACTTTGGACTCTTCAACTTCTTCTCCACAGATTGATAATGTTGGGGGAGGCGGAGGCTTTACCAGAAGCGGACGCCTTTTTGCCTCACAAGTACAAAGACCTAATGCTGAAGCAGAAGCTGCTGCTAAAGCAAAAGGAAAGAGCGTGGTATTTGAAGAGCCAGCTATCAAAGAAACTCAAAAGACATCTTTTGAACAAGATGTAGACGAGTTTATGAGAATCATAAAAAGAAGTGATTACAAAGTGGTGGATCAGCTTCACCAAACTCCCTCAAAAATCTCCATATTATCACTGTTGATGTGTTCCGAAGCTCACAGGAATGCGTTATTGAAAGTCCTGCACGCAGCATACGTGCCAGAGGAGATCACAGTTAATCAGCTAGAAACTGTTGTGGCAAATGTAAATACCAGTCATGGACTGGGCTTTACCAATGCTGACTTAACAACAGAGGGACGTAACCACAACAAGGCTTTACATATCACCTTGGAATGCAAAGGTGCTGTTCTATCCCATGTACTAGTAGACACTGGGTCTTCACTCAATGTTCTACCAAAGAAAGCCTTAGTGAAGCTGGAGTATGATGGCTTGGCATTGCGTCCAAGTAATTTGGTGGTGAGAGCATTTGATGTCTCTAAAAGATCAGTGCTTGGGGAGATTGATCTGCCTGTGATGATTGGCCCGCATACTTTTAAAACTACCTTCTATGTGATGGACATTCAGCCGCCCTACAGCTGTTTGTTGGGTAGACCCTGGATCCATGCCGCTGGCGCTGTCACGTCTACCCTTCACCAGAAGCTGAAATTCGAGTGGGAAGGCCAGATCATCACCATCTGTGGGGAGGAAGACATCTTTGTTAGCCATCTGGCTACGTACAAGTACATAGAAATGGATGGAGAAATCCATGAAACTATGAGCCAGGGGTTTGAGGCCCTGAACATTAATGAAGCATTTGCTGTACTGGGAACCTCCATAACGTCTTATCAGCAAGCCCGGAAGGTTGTTGAAGAGGGTACTGCCCAGGGCTGGGGCAAGCTGTTGCCAGTGGAGAAGAAAGAGGACAGATTTGGGTTGGGTTACAGACCAACTCAACAAGATCAATCAGAGGCTGCCAAGAAGCCCAATTTTGTCAGCGGGGGAATGCTTACCCTGGATGCTGTAAACAGCTTGGAAGACGAGGAGGAAAGCGACCGCAACCTGGAGAGCTGGATACGTCCAAGGATCCCGGGGAGCCAAGTCCTTAACTGGTTTTCCCAGGAAATTATAAGGGTTACTCTTGCAGAGTAATTATTATTTCCTGTATTTTTAAGCATGCATCAAGTCTTGCATCTTGCCCAAGATGACAAGACTCATTTTGTAATCGGGCCATCTTGTAATTTTGTGCAAATGGATTAATCAATGAATATCGGACATCTTTTGCAAATGAGTCTTTTCCTTTTTCGCTCACTGTTTTTCATTTTTTTTCTTTTTGTACAAAAAATAAAAATGGCAATGTTTTCCAAAATGATAACTTCATTTCACTTTTTCTAAACAAGATTAAAATTGATCACTAAAATGAACAATCTAAACCCTTGCAGAGAGTGCCTTTCAGATTGCACCGACAACAACACTGATATGGCTTCGTATGACTTTGACAATCCAATCAATCAAGCTGATGAAGGGGTTGAAGAAGATTATGAGCTTCCTGAAGAGCTATCCAGGTTGTTAAGGCAAGAGGAGAAGGTTATCACTCCTCATCAGGAGGAGGTCGAAACGGTTAATCTTGGTACGGAGGAAGATGTAAAAGAAGTTAAGATCGGGGCCTGCCTACAAGATTCAGTAAAAGAACAACTGATTGATATGCTTCGGGAGTATGTGGATGTGTTTGCCTGGTCTTATCAGGATATGCCAGGGTTGGACACCGATATTGTCATGCACAAGCTACCCTTGAAAGAAGACTGCCCGCCGGTAAAACAGAAGTTGTGCCGTACTCGCCCAAATATGGCAATGAAGATAAAAGAAGAGGTGCAAAAGCAGTGGGACGCCGGTTTCCTTGCTGTGACTAGCTATCCGCCATAGGTCGCTAATATTGTACCTGTGCCTAAGAAAGACGGAAAGGTGAGGATGTGTGTGGACTACCGGGACCTGAACAGAGCCAGCCCAAAAGATGACTTCCCATTACCTCACATTGATGTATTGGTTGATAATACGGCTCAGTTCTCGGTGTTCTCCTTCATGGACGGATTTTCAGGATATAATCAGATCAAGATGTCACCTGAAGACATGGAGAAGGTAACTTTCATCACACCCTGGGGCACATTCTATTATAAGGTGATGCCATTCGGATTGAAGAATGCTGGCGCAACTTATCAACGGGCTATGGTAACATTATTCCACGACATGATCCATAAAGAAATTGAATGTTATGTGGATGACATGATTGCCAAGTCCCTCACAGAAGAAGACCACCTGGTGAATCTGTTGAAGCTATTCAAGCGTCTGAGGAAGTACCAACTGAAGTTAAACCCCAACAAGTGCACATTCGGGGTGCGGTCTGGTAAGCTGTTGGGATTTATTGTAAGTGAGAAAGGGATTGAAGTTGACCCTGATAAAGTTAAAGCCATTCAGGAAATGCCTGCACCGAAGACTGAGAAAGAAGTTCGAGGGTTCCTAGGTAGATTGAACTACATTTCACGGTTCATATCTCATCTTACAGCAACCTGTGAACCTTTGTTCAAACTGTTAAGAAAAGAACAAACGGTCAGGTGGAATGAAGACTGCCAGAGGGCTTTTGACAAAATCAAGGAATACTTACAAGAGCCTCCGATCCTTATGCCTCCAGTTGAAGGAAGACCTCTAATCATGTACTTGACAGTATTAGAAGAGTCAATGGGGTGTGTGTTGGGCCAGCATGACGAGTCTGGTCGAAAAGAGTATGCAATATACTACCTAAGCAAAAAGTTTACCGACTTTGAACAACGTTATTCACTGCTCGAGAAAACTTGCTGTGCTTTAGCGTGGGCTGCTCGCCGACTGAGACAATATATGTTGACCCACACCACTTTATTGATCTCCAAAATGGACCCAGTCAAGTATATATTTGAGAAGCCAGCACTTACCGGACGGGTTGCAAGATGGCAAATGATCCTCACAGAATATGACATTCAGTACACATCTCAAAAAGCCATCAAGGGCAGTGTATTGTCTGATTATCTTGCTGAGCAACCCATTGATGATTACCAGCCTATGAGGTTTGACTTCCCTGATGAAGACATCATGTTCATAAAAGCAAAGGATCATGAAGAGCCTATTCACACTGAAGGGCCTGACCCAGAAGAAGAATGGACTATGATGTTTGATGGGGCTGTTAATATGAACGGTCGTGGTGTTGGTGCAGTACTCATTACACCCAAAGGAGTTCACATGCCGTTCTCGGCAAAACTCACCTTTAACTGCACTAACAACGAAGCTGAATACGAAGCTTGTATTATGGGTCTTGAGGAAGCCATTGACGTCAGGATCAAGACGTTGACTGTGTTCGGAGATTCAACTCTGGTAATCAATCAAACCAACGGCAAATGGTACACCCACCAGGATCATCTGATACCTTACCGGGATTATACAAGGAGGTTATTGACTTTCTTCACAACAGTCAAACTTGAGTATATCCCTCGAGACGAAAATCAGTTTGCAGATGCTCTGGCTACCATTTCGTCCATGATCAAAGTTCAAGCTGCCAACTTTGTGCCTCGGATTTCAGTATCCAGACTTGACAGACCAGCATACATGTTCTCAGCAGATGTTGTTAAAGATGATAAGCCTTGGTTCCATGACATTAAGTGCTTCTTGGAGGATCAAACATACCCACCTGGGGCATCTTCCAATGACAAGAAGACATTAAGAAGACTAGCTAGTAGTTTCTTCCTGAATACTGACGGTTCCCTGTACAAGAGGAATTTTGATATGGTACTCCTCAAATGCGTTGATAAGACAGAAGCAGACTTGTTGATGCACGAAGTGCACGAAGGATCCTTTGGTACCCATGCAGGAGGGCATGCTATGGCTAAAAAGTTGCTAAGATCAAGATATTACTGGATCACAATGGATGCAGACTGTTGTGCCTATGCTAGAAAATGCCATAAATGCCAGATCTATGCGGATAAGGTGCATGTGCCTCTGAATCCTCAGAATGTGATGTCTTCACCCCGGCCCTTTGCCATGTGGGGCATTGATATGATTGGCAAGATTGAACCGACTACTTCGAATGGCCACAGATTCATCCTGGTTGCCATTGACTATTTTATCAAGTGGGTTGAAGCAGCTTCTTATGCAAATGTTACCAGGCAAGTGGTAGCCCGATTTCTAAAGAGAGACATCATCTGTCGGTATGGAGTGCCCGAGCGAATCATTACTGATAATGGTTCCAACTTAAACAATAAAATGATGGCAGAACTCTGCCGGGACTTCAAGATCCAACACCACAATTCTTCTCCTTACAGGCCAAAGATGAATGGCGCTATAGAGGCAGCTAACAAGAATATCAAGAAGATTGTACAGAAGATGGTGGTTACCTACAAAGATTGGCATGAGATGTTACCATTTGCCTTGCATGGGTACCGTACGTCAATCAGAACATCCACTGGGGCAACACCGTATCAGCTTGTGTATGGTATGGAGGCAGTCCTACCTGTTGAAGTTGAATTACCCTCCCTGCGGGTACTGATGGATGTTAAGCTGAACGAAGCAGAATGGGTCTGATCCCGGTATGAACAACTGAATCTGATTGAAGAGAAGAGATTAGCCGCAATCTGTCATGGGCAATTATATCAGAAGAGAATGAAGAAAGCCTTTGATCAGAAAGTCAGGCTTCGAGAGTACCAAGTAGGAGATCTTGTGCTGAAAAGACTCCTTCCTCCTCATACAGACCACAGGGGCAAGTGGACTCCGAATTATGATGGTCCGTTCATAGTAAAGAAAGTTTTCTCTGGTGGAGCACTGATGCTCAGTACTATGGATGGCGAAGATTTTCCGTCCCCTGTGAATTCAGATGCAGTTAAAAAATACTTCGCATGAAATGACCCGCTGGACATAAAAACAGAATGTAAGTCCAGGCAAAAATGGGGCATCCCGGCGAGTCAAAAACAGAATAAAAGACTCGGGCAAAAATAAGGGAAAATAAATATAAAAAAATGTGTACACCCGCTGAGTTGAAAAGCCGCATTGGACAACTCAGGCAAAAATGGGTATCCCGATGGATTGAAAACCTGAAAGGGCGATCCACGCAGAATAAGGGAATAAGCGAACAACTGCATTCTGAATTCATCTGTATCACTTTCAACATGGTAAGCTTCGAAAGGTTCGAGCATCGGTCAGAATTAGCCTTCTTCAGAAAGCAAGACGAGAAGAACGTCAATGTCATACGGGTCATAGCAAAGGGAAGCTCCTCGAAGCGTCGTCAACATTGCCGACACCTTTTGTTTTTGTAACGGTTCCCTCATTTCCGGGGATCCGTTTCTTTGAATGTATCTTGCCAAATTCAGGGCACTCGAATTAATAAAATCAGATTTCCAGTCACACACTGTCTCGTACTCTTTTATTTGCAAAAATGTCTGGTGTTCTTTAAGATATTGATTGCATAAATACAGATGCTTCCTTTCTAAAAATATGTGCTTTCAGGAAATATACTTACTCCCGGGAGTATCTAAGTTCCTATGATGGAATCCGGTCAGGAATACCTTGGGATATTTGTGCGTTTCTTTGTCTTTACAGGATTGCGGGTATCCAAAGCGCAGCATGGGGCATGAAAGCTTCTCCCCAGCAAGCTGTCAAATCATTATCTACTCAGTCCGTCGTCCAGATTAGCACCGGAGGTGTTTTCTCCCCGGCTGGGTTGTCAAGTATCATCCTCAGCAGGATCCCTACAAAAATCTCTAGGAAGATCTTCGAATGATCTTTCTTCTTCCCCAACCAAGTGCCAACCAGGGAACTACCTCCCCACAGAGTTTCAACCTCTATCCAGAAAAGCAACGCGTGAAGAAATCACAACAGAGTGAAGAAAGCTTCTACAAACCCCAGTTGGTTCCCCCATTGCTGAGATGGGTCTATCAGTGATCTGTTTCCCTATGAAGATACATCTTATCAGATCTATCAATGATCTTATCCCCAGCTGGGATGTCCACTTCAAGCAGATCAGCCAGAGATCGTCAAAGCAACGGGATCCGAATCCCGAATCGTTATCTTTACATAATCATAGCATTCGCATCATATTTTCCCCACAGAGCATAGCATTCCGTCTAAAACGGAGCATTACGGCAAAAATCAAACATGTTGCATAATCATAAGCCATGTTCTGAATCAAATACTTGTAAATACCAGCTTTCCATCAACAATATACAAATACCTCTCAAATACATCACCAGAGAGCCAAAGCATGTTCCTTAAAGATACGGATACATGCTCCCTTCGGCACCCGTCCGTGTCATATCCCCAGCAGAAAGCCAAAGCGTCCCCTTTGCACTCACCATACAGATACATATATATACACAACTCCTTGACGCCCGTCCGTGTCACCTTCCCCAGCATAGTTACCCAAACACTTTGGAAACCATACACTTGTTTATAATACACTTTTTCCGACACTCGTCCGTGTCTTACTCATACTTGTTACTCATCATCTTTTTACTCATACAGATACTCGTCCGTATCTTGTATACACCCCTTAGATTCGACACTCGTCCGTGTTCTTTGTTAACTAGTTGGTACTCGTCTGTATCATCATCTCTGAACATGCGTCAAGTGTTTGTTTCTACTTGGTACCCGTCCGTATCATAGTCTTAAGGATGCCCGTCTGCATCTTTAATCTATACACAGTGCCAAACACTTATACCTTTAATTTCTTGGATGTAAACACTCGTCCGTGTTTACTATTCCCCAGCGAAGTCTCCAACAAAACTTGTTAAACTATTTCCTTTCTATCTGACATTCGTCCTATGTCATGATACCTTTTCGGCAGCCGTACCCTGCCAGGTGATCGTCCTTCACCTTTTTTGATGATCATCCTTCATCATTCCCAGTGGAGCCTCTATTCATTAGAACCCCTTCCTATCCGACATTCGTCCTATGTCGTGATATTTTCGGCAGCCGTACCCTGCCAGGTGATCGTCCTTCACCTTTTTAATGATCGTCCTTCATCAGTCTATTCGATGGTCGTCCCCATCATTGATCTTGTTATCTGACATTCGTCCTATGTCATGATAAACCCCGAGAGCAGCCGTACCCTGCTAGGTGATCGTCCTTCACCTCTTGATGATCGTCCTTCATCATGCTTATCCGATGGCCATCCCCATCGTCGACCGTTTTATCCGACATTCGTCCTATGTCGTGATACTTCAGAGCAGCCGTACCCTGCCAGGTGATCGTCCTTCACCATAGATGACCGTCCCTCATCTTATCCCCAATAGAGCAGCCGTCCCCTGCTAGGTGATCGTCCTTCACCTTTGATGACCGTACCTCATCATTTACCTATGATCCCCAGAGAATTTTATAGCTTTACTTGATGGCCGTCCCCATCACAATCTCTTATATCCCCAGCTTGTCGGCCGTCCCCGTCATTGCTTTATTTCCTGCATTTTCCCCAGCATATCGGTTATCCCCGTCATTGCTTCATCCCCAGCAGTCGTCCTATGCTCGACGGTCGTCCTTCGTCGCCCGCACCTTATAATTATACTTGATTTTCTTTTACGATCTATATCTCTTTTCTTCTTCATTCTGTGAGTGCAAATTTTGGACTGTCTTTGGTATTCAACCACAAGTTATCTTGCTTGCCTGTTAAGCCGTTGCTTACATCCTGCACAGCTAACTCATGCTTGAATAGGGGCAGCTGTAAACACCCCAAATTTTCCCTCACCCATTCACACCATGGCTTGTGATCTTTTCATGTGCATAAATTCAATCATAGCATCTCATACCACATTTTTGATTCACTGCATTGTTTCTAAGTCATCTGCATCTAAGGTTTGTGATCTGAGCCATTCAAGAGCCATTTGAGCCACTCCAAAGGTCATCAATCACTTCAAAGGGGTCCATGTATGTTCAATCATCATATTATATCCTCCCAAGATCAAGAAAGTCAAAAATCACAAGAACTGAGAAAGGCATGGAAGCAGAGCCAGGTTTAACTGCACAAATGACCTAGAATTAGGGTTTTGGTTTCAGAGGCCATAACTCCAAAGTTTTTGGTCATTCTTGTTTCTATTGGTCTCTATATGTTATAAGGATCATGCATATGTTTCATGAAGAAATTCCATGGGGAAGGCATCTAATCAAGAGTTGACTTCTTGAGCAAGTCAGTGCAAAATCAGGGCATCTGAGGCCCCCAATGACCCAACCAAAGGGTGTTCTCCATCATTTTGAATGTGTATGGTCTTTATTTGATCATAGAAGATGTTAGAAGTCCACAAAATTGAAGAATTTCAAGCCATTTGCAAAGTTGCCTTTTTGGGAAAGTGACTTGTAATGAAAACTTGCCATTTTGGGAAAGTTTTTCAACCCTTTCTTTTTGATTCAAAAATGCTTCAAATGAGAAAACTTTGGTCATGAAAGTTGTAGAATGGATCATTCCCTTTTCAAAAAGTACAAGAACTCATTCTAATTCATTATGGATCAAAAGTTATGGCTTGTCAAAGTTGGACAAAATCACATAATTTCAAGTTTGGTACCAAAGAGGCAAAGTTGCAAAACCTCTTGCCAAGGCAAAATATGACTTCAATGTGACTTCTAACCTTTGCACAAACATGAACCATGACCTAAAAGTCAGAATGCATCAAAGAATTTTCCAAATTCATGACTTGTGCATTAAGAAACTTCAAAAGGGCCAAGACTTTGTGAAATTGCAAAAACTCTCACAAACCCTAATCCACTTGCTGCATTGCCTCTAATCCATTTCCATGGTTCTCCTTGATTCAAGCTGCAGCCAAGCCATGCCTTGTACCCTGACAGAATTGACCCATACCTCTCTTACACAAAAAGTTGACTTTATGCATTTTGCTCCATACCAATCACACTGCTCCACAACAACTCTCTGACCTATCAAGGATTGATATGTGTACCAAAAGCAACCCAACACATAACACAACACAGCCTGAAACATCCCACAAGGCAGCATTCTCAAAACTCACCTCTTATGCATTTTCATTCGAATCTCCTCACACAAGCTTAAAACATCAAGATAAACTTCACATAAACACTCACCATGATCCACTGACCAGTTACCAACCATTACTTTGCCCTGAAACCCTACATATCAAAAACACGATTCTCATCCCTCACTGAACAGAACTTCATCAAGCTCACAAATTAGTCACAATAAACTCCATACAAGCTTTGAAAACTCCTCAGGAGGTTCATTGGAGTCATTTTGAAGCAAGGAAGCAGTCAAAAAGTTCCTGGATTGAAAGCTCCATCTCAGGTAGCCATGAGAAAACATTTTTCCAGAACTCTTGTTTTAAGTTTCTAAATGATTAAGCTTGATTCCCTGGTCACACTGAACTTTAAATTTTCGAAAATGGTTGAGAAATGAGTGTGTATGGCTTGTCTGAAATTTCTGCCATTTTTGTACCTTGCTTCGAATCTTGTTAATGGTTAGGAATAAATTGTTTTTGAGGTCAGGGATGAGTTTAGGGAGGTGAGAGGAAGTGATCTGGAGCTTTAGAGCTCCAGAAATGACCTAGGGAGTGGGTTTGAAATTTTCAGGGAGAGATGTCACCGGAGAAGACGACTGGAGCTCTTCTCCGGTGACCTGAATGTGATTAGGGCTTAATCTGTGATTAGGGCAAAGTTTGAATCTGGACCATGGATCTAGTTGACTAGGTTTGACTCCCGCGTGTTTGAATGGCCTGGATCATTTCATTAAACCCTAATCCTAATTAATTAGATTAATTAATCAGATTTAATTTAATCCAGCCAGTTCAAATGTGGGCCGTCCAGATGCGCGCGGGTCAATTCCCTCCTTTTCCCTTTGAATCTCAGCCAGTGGATGTGCATACTTCTCATTAATTCATTTTTATTTTCATTTTATTTGATTTATCTTTTACGAATTATTTAAAATAGCAAAACATCTTTAAAAATTCTGAAAATTTTTGTCAAACATTTTATTAATTTTCAGAACCCAAAAATATTTTTATTTTTATTTTTTGCATTAAAAATTATTTTTAAATCATTTAAATGTTTATTTTTAATTAGTTAATGAAAATTAATTAATTAAAAATACATTTAGGTATTTAAAAATCACAAAAAAATTCACATTGCATTTTAAAACATTTAGAAACATTATCCAACTCTCAAAACAAATTTCTTTTTGGTTCTTGATGCCTTTTGATCATTTTCATTGAAATTAAATTCATTTTAAGGCAATATTTTTGTTCTAACTTTGAAAAATCCATTCTGCCTAACCATTGAGAGTTTGATGATGATTCTTCTTGCATTGCATCCTTCATGGCATGTAGTTTATAGGATAAATTTGGTTTGAATTGATCTTCCATTTTCCATTTGTTTTGCATTTTTCATGATAAGGTACCTTAAAACCCTAATTGACTTAGGAAATTCATAACTTGCACTAGGTTAAGAGTTAGGTCCCCTCCTTTGGGCAGTGAACTTGTGTAGGGTTAGGGTTCCTTTGATCCCATTTTCAATTTTTTATCACATCATTTGCTTCTGGTTTTGAATTTTTTCATTGTATGATATATGTAAACCCTAATTTGTGCTTTCACTTGCATTCATCTTTCATTTGCTTGCATTCAATGACTTGCCATGACATTTGGTGCATCCACATGACTCATAATACATCTTAGGACATATTAGAATCATGTTTGATCTTTGCATCATTCCTTTTCCATGTTATATGTTCATTTCATTTCATAAACATTCATGAATCCTTATGGTTCAAGACATGCTTCATTTGCATTCTATTGCTTGTTTGATCACTCTCATCTCTTGTCTTGTGTTTACATCACCCCTTAGCATCATTAACATCATGTGCATGCTTCTGGTTTTGGTTTGCACCATGGCATTCCATCTCATTCTCATTGCATTTCATCTTCTTTTGCTGACTTTTCAGGTGGTTAGTTGTTTGAGAAGTGAATTTGCCTTCACTTCTCACAATCTCTCTTCATCTCTTTCATACCTTCTTTGCTGCATTTTGTATGTGTATTAGAGTGAGCTTGCTCATTCATGTTCATCTCTTACTTTCTTTCTTCAAGCAACTTGTCTTCTTAAGTGAAGCAAGTTGTCTTGCTTCTCTCTGCTTCTTCCTCCTTTCATCTGCTTCTTTCCTGGTGGTTCCTCCTTTTGAAGATCTTTTGCTAGCTTCACAAACCATAGGAACAACCAAGCATGATAACAATTAGGGTTTGATTAGTCCCCCATTAGTTTTACCTTTGTGTCATCTTTGTGTTTTCTCTTCTCATCTCTTAATCAAGGACTAAACCTTAAAGGTTTTAAGGCTTTGTGATTAAGCTTGTGCCTGCATCCTTCTATTAGGATGGAGTGTATAACTTTAATCCTAAGTGTTAAACCCTTAATGTGTTTAAATCCTTTAATCAATCCATCTAATAATCATCAAGACATCAAACTTGTAAAAATCATCAAGTTGTCTTACCATAAAAATCACTTCTTAATCTCATCCATTAACTAAAATCCACCTTAATAAAGGCTTTGTTTTGTCATGAGGTTAATCCCTAATCATGGATTAAGTTGAGGAGCCTTCCTCAGCTTAAATGTTCTCATCTATTATCCTTCTATTAGGATGGTGTAATGGGTCCATTAAATACTTGATTATGGCTTAAACTCATTACTTAACACTAAACAAAAACTCCAAAAACATCTAAATAAAGGCAAGTAGGTTAATGATCTTAATCCTACATCATGGTGATTAAGTGTGAGGTGCTTACTTCATACTTAAGGTATTCTCATTACCCCTAATCAGAGGGAAGATGTGATGAGTTTACTAACCCTTGGTTTAGGCTTAAGCTCATTTTATTATGACAAACTCCAAAAAGCAATAAAAGATTGAAAACCCAAAAACAAACAATAATCGTCTCCTCCGGGATTCTTTTCTCATCATCTTCACTCACAAACGAGAACTTGCTTCTTCCGTCTATTGCAAGACAGTTTGCACCTGAGCCAGACAGGTCATACACTTGAGCATAGACAAGTAAGCAGTTCACAAGTCAATTTATCTTTCAGTCTCTTTGAGTCGAACTACGGTGTTCTGACTTCCTCATTGCACGAGAGGATACGTAGGCATAACTTAACAGTTATCGAACAAAAGTCTCTGTATATTCCCCCTCCTTCTAGCATCATTCTTTAAACCTCATAGTCTTGAGCATCTCATTCTTGTTCTCACACTGACACTTCTCTTATACACTTCACTTTTCTTTTACACTGACACTTGCATTCTTTCCAGCTTTGATACACAGATTGCACTGACACTACCCCTTTAAAACACAAATCTTTTAAGCGTGGATCCCGTCGAGTACGACGGACAATCTGGGTGCTAATACCTTCCCAGGTTGTAACCAACCCCCTTTCTCAGTTTCTCTGGTTCGCAACCGTCTTATCCATATCTTTCTAGGTCTATGCAGCATTACCTTTCCTCCGGGATAAAAATGCCTAGCTGGCGACTCTTTTCTTTTCTTTTGGGTTCACCCTTGTGTGTTCTCTCTCCTTTCGCCGACCGTTCGCGTCTGTACCCCATTTGACCTGGCCTCATTTGGTGGGAGCGACAGAGTGCACCACCTGATGTCTTCTAAAGTGAGAGCAATCATTCTCTTAGCCCAATTTTTTGACTGATGAGGATTCAAGAAAGCTTCTGACTTTGGCAAGTGTCTCAATAACCAACAGTGGAAGAGAGGTGCACAACATCTGACTAATATTCCCCTTTGCTTCTCATTTCTCTGATGCACTGAGTAATAGAAATCCCCGAGTAAGTTAGGAACTGGATTCTTCAATAGGAAGAGATGGATAGCATTCTTGCTTACAAAATTAGGCTCGTCTTCAAACAAGATGATACCATATATTCTAAGGGCCAAGAGAGCACAAACAGTTTCCCACTTTCCTACTATAGCATGACTGGTGGCCTGAGTGATCAAGAAGTCCAAATGGAGGCCTGTGATTCCAGCCTTGGTAGTTATATTCTGATCAATGATGGTGGTTTCCAAATATAGAGCCTTAGCTATATCTTCATTCTTGGGAGCAGTCATCTCGGGGTTGAAAGGAATCCCTCTCCTAATGGGGACACCCAACAACATGGAAAACTCCTCTAACAAAGGGCCCAACTGAAAGTCTGGAAAGGTAAAACATCTGAGAGGAGGGTCATAAAACTTAAGGCAAGTGTGGATCATACTCCTCTGTGATACATCCAAGTCCATGATCATGTCCATGATACCACCATAATGTTCCCTGAATAAAGGGACATGATCAGGAGTGATGAGTGTCTGAATCTGCCTGATGCCTGCTAGAGAGGGCTCAAAGAAATGATAAGAGATGTTGCTCTTCCTGGATGGGTCCATACTGATAATGGATGTCGATGGAGATGTCTGAGGAGAATTGCTGATGAAGACAAAATGATGAAGGTGCTGAAAAGAATCTCTGATGAAGATAGCTTGTGAAGATGGCTGATGCAGATGAACAGTCAAAACCAAAACCAAATAAGATGTGGATACACTGTAAAACAAATAAATAAATGTTAAAATGATGCAAAATGATGTATGCAGAATGATATGCAAGGGTTTGTGATCAAGTGTTGGATCTGTTATCTGCCTTGATAAGGTCCATGTGTATTCATAAGTCCAGATGAAGGCTTAGAGAACCAGTAACCAGGTGGGGGACTCAAATAAAGAGTCACAAGTCCAGGGTTTCAGTCCAAAATGATGTAACCTTAAAACAAATCTAGTAACAGGGTATGATGTGGCAAAGGGTTCCTGCAAACCTGTAAACATCCCAATCCCCTCACAGGTATTATTATAGAACAAGGATCCTCAAACTTGGATCAGTTATGAGAAGTGTAAACACTTCTAAACCGGAGGTACAATGTTTACATTAATCATAAAGGATCCTCCTCTAATTCACCTCAGATTCTAAAGGTCATCTAAAAAGGTCATCCAGACTTAGCAAGCTTCCCAGATAGCCCTAGTACTACAGGAAATCCGTAGCACAGAGTTCTCAAGAAGAAACCCATGTCTGAACCGTGTTTCATATTCCTGCACCAGACCGAAATGGAATGGGAAAGAATATGAAGCCACTTTATCCTATGTGTCACTCAGGCTCCCGGTGTGGAACCTTACTCACTGAGTATCCCTCCCACCAAGGTAAACAACAGACCCAACACAATGATATGATGACAGTAATATGAAATGCAATAAAACAGTAAATGAAAGCAATAAATAAAGCTGTATAGAAAGCAATAAATAAATCAATAAACAAAAAACACAAGTAGCACATAACACCCCCATAAACACAAATCAAACAGGCGCTAAGAGAAACCCACAAAAAGAACCAGAAGCCCTGGTTGCAAGATTTGTCCCCAACAGAGTCGCCAAGCTGTTGCTCCCCGGAAAAGACACTAGGTCCCAAGGTGCAGACGCGGACGGTCGACGAAAGGAGAAGGTGAAAATGAATTGAATAGAGTCGCCAGCAAGGCATTTTTATCCCGAAGGAAAAGTAATACTGCATAAACCTGGAAAGATATGGATAAGACGGTTGCGAAGCAGAGAAACTGAGAAAGGGGGTTGGTTACAACCTGGGAAGGTATTAACACCCAGATTGTCTATCGTACTCGACGGGATCCAAACTTACAAGATTGTGTTTAAAAGGGTAGTGTAAGTGTTGTCTGTGTGCAAAAGCTAAAAATGAATGTACAGGTGTTAGTGCAAAAAGGTGAATGCTCAGGAGCTGAGGCTTAGAAAAGAATGCTGGAAGAGGGGATGACAAAGAGACTTTTGTTCGATAACTGTTAAGTTATGCCTACGTATCCTCTCGTGCAATGAGGAAGTCAGAACACCGTAGTTCGACTCAAAGAGACTGAATATAAATTGACTATGAACTACTTACTTGTCCATGCTCAAGTGTATGAATCGTCTGGCTCGAGTGCTAACTGTCTTGCATTTGACGGAGGAAGCAAGTTCTCATTTATGAATGAGTTTGATGAGAAAAGAATCCCAGAGGAGACGATTATTGTTTGTTTTTGTGTTTTCAGTTTTGTTATTATTTTTGGTGTTTTGCATAAATTAATGAGCTTAAGCCTAAATCAAGGGCTTGCAAACTCATTATATCCTCCCTGATTATGGATAATGAGCCTACTTAAGTATGAGATAAGCATCTCAACTTAATTACCATGATGATGTAGGATTAAGATCATTAACCTACTTAAGATCATTAACCTAGGGATTAAATTCATTATATAACAAGCCTTTATTAAGTGGATTTTAATTAAGGGATGAGATTAAGAAGTGGATTTTAAGTTTTTAATACAACTTGAGGGGGACTTGTCCATTAAACACTAGGGTTAGTCCCTCTTAACCATAAGGAAGAGATAGAACCCTAATGTAAGGCCCAAGTTACAAGATAAAGTATTAGTGATTATTAATGTGATTTGATTAAGAGGTGTAAACAAATTAAAGGTTTAACACTTAGGATTAAAGTTATACACTCCATCCTAAGAGAAGGATGCATGCATAACCCTAATTCCAAGGTCCTAAAACTTTAAGAGTTTAGTCTCTGATTAGTGAGATGAGAAGAGAGACTCAAAGGTAAAAGTCTAAGGGGAACTATACACAACCCTAAAAGTTATTATGCTTGGATATCCTATGGTTTGTTAGGCTTAAGAGGAAAGATCTTCAAGGCCACCAATGGAAGAAGCAGATGAAAAGAGAAGGAAGGAGAAGAATAAGTTACTTACTTCCTGAAGAAGATAAGTAACTTAAAGAAAGAAAGTAAGAATGATGGAAAACAAGTGAAATAGATTCACTTTAAAGACATGTTAAATTCACATGAATGATATAAGAAGAGGTGGGAAGTGAAGGCAAATCCACTTCCCAGATAACTTACCCAATGTTCCTGAAAGTGTTAGTATGAATGCATAAGACATAAAGCATAAAGAAATGAAATGAAATGAGATGCAATTACCAAAGTCAGAAGTTATTATGCAATGCAAATGGCATATGATATGATGCAATGTCATACAATGTGCATATGAATGTTCATACAAATATGAGATGCAAAAGAAGCACGCTTAGAAGTTTGAAAACACATGGATGTTTATGAAATTTAATGGATGCAAGACATGGAAAATGAATGAAGAAATGATCAAGAAATGTTCTAACATGTCCTAAGTTTTCTAAGATGACATATGAATGCTTGAAATGTCATGGCAAGTTCACATGATGATGAATATGCAAGGTGAATGCAAATGAACATGAGAAATTATGGTTTTATGAATGTATGAGATGCAAATGACCAAAACAGAAGCATACATCATGATAAAAATTGAAATCAAGCTCAATCAAACCCTAAATCCATACAAGGTCAAACCCCAAAGGAGAAGGTCAGAAGCTAATCCTATTAAAAGTTATGAATTTTCTAAGTTTGTTAGGGTTTTTGGGTGATTCTTAAGAGAAAATGCAAATCAAATTGAAAATTCAAGATACATTCATGAGAAAAATAACCTAGAAACTACATGCAATATGTGAAACAATGCAAAGAGAATCAAGTTCAAACTATTCATGGTTAGGCAGAAATGAATTTTACAAATTAGGGTTAGAAAATGTGATTTTAAAGAACCCTAATTCAAAGAAAATTGTGAAATTATGATCAAACATAAAAATAAATTTGTATTAAGAGTTTGAAAATGTTTCTAAATGTATTGGAATGGTTCATGATTTTTTTGGTGATTTTTAGAAACCTAAATGTATTTTTAATTAATTAAAATCCATTAATTAAGTAAAAAAAACATTTAAATATTTTAAAAATACTTTTTAAATGCAAAAAATAAAATAAAAATCATTTTTGGGTTGAGAAAAATATTTGGATCAGAAATGCAAAAGATCAAATTTTTGTGATATTTTTAACTATTTTAAATTAAATATGCAAAAGAAATGAATAAAAATGAATTAAAAATGAAATTAAATGGAAGTCAGCACATCCAGTGGTCCAGATTTGAACAAAAAGGGAGGAAATTGACTGGCGCGTGTTTGTGTGGATAGGATTCATTCTGGCAAAATTTAAATTAAACCTAATTAATTAAACTAATTAATCTGATTAGGGTTTTAATGAACACATCAAGACCCTCCCTCCATCCACGCGCGAAAACCTAATCAAACGAACCACATTTAACTTACCCTTAAACCCTAATTAAGAGTCCTAAGCATTTTCAGGTGACCGGAGCTAGCTCCGGTCATCTTCTCCGGCAGCCCATTCACCCTAACTTCTTCCCTAGGCTAAATCAAACCCTCTAAAGCTCCAGAAATGATCCTCTAACATCCCTAAACATGAATCCAGCATCAAATAACATTTATCACTCAAGAAAATCATGATTCGAAGCAAAACATAAAAATAATCAAAACTTTCAAAAGTTCAATACATGCTTGATTCTTAACCATTTTCAAAAGTAAACATATCAGGATGATCAGTGCATCATGTAAAAGCATTTAAGAACTTAAAATGAGAGTTCTAGAAAAAATGTTCTTCATGGTTACCTGAGATGAAGCTTTCAATCCCTGAGCTTTCTGACATCTTTCTTAGTTCAAATCAACACCAATGAGCTCCCTAATGATGTTGCAATGCTTGGAACAAGTTTGTATGGCTTGGTTTATGAGTTTTAGTTCCTTTGCACCAAGAATCGTGTTTTGGTTTGGATGTGTTTCAAGGCTTTTCAGAGGGTGGTTTGTGTTCTATGAGTGATTTGAAGATGATTGGTGAAGTTTGTTTTGAAGTTTGATGGATATGTTGTGCAATTCGAAGAGATGAAGGTTTTGGTGGATTTTGTGAATTCTGAGTTGAGAGAGCTTGCAGGCTTGTGTGTTATGTGTTTTGTGTTCCTTAGGGTTTGTATAAACCAATAGGAGTGATCAGAAGAGTTGGTGTGGCCTAGTGTGATTGGTATGGGCAAGTTGCAAAAAAGTCAAATTTGTGTACTTGAAGGTATGGGCCATGGCAGGAGCTGTTCAATGGGGTGTCTGGCCTTAGCAAGATTCATGGAGAGCCATAGAATTGGTTTGATGCAGCTGGCACAAGTGGATGGAAGGATCCAAGGCATTTTGCAAATTTTGTGAATTTTTGCCCTTTTGAGATTTCTTAAAGATCAATTCATGAAAGTCATGCAAACATGGGCCAATTCTGATCTTTGGAAGTTTCCTTGACATGTTATGATGCATAGAAGTTGATTAGAGGTTATGAAAAGGCTTGGCAAGTGAAATTGCAAAAAATCCTCTTTGGCATGAACTTGAAAATTATAGGATTTTTGACAACTTTGAAAGGCCATATCTTGAGTTATAAGATGAATCAAGACATGTTCTAGTACTTTTTGAAAAGGGAAAGACCTAATCTACAACTTTCATGTCCAAGAATTTTTCATTTGAAGCACTTTTGGTCATGAAAGAATAGGTTGAAAATCTTTCCCAAAATGGAAAGTTTCCATTACAAGTCTTTTCCAAAAATGGCAAGTTTGCATTTGACTCAAAATTCTTCAACTATGTGAACTTCCAACCACTTCTAAGATCAAATAAAGATCATAGGGACTCAATTTGATGAAAATGATCTTTTGGTACCCTTGTTGGGAGCCTCAGATGCCCTGATTTTGACTTTACTTGCTCAAGAAGTTACCCAATGATCATATGACTTCCACAATGAATTTCTTCATAAAACTTGGTACACATGATCCTTATAACATATTAAGAACATTAGAAACAAGAATTACCAAAAAATTTGGAGTTAAGGCCTCTGAAACCAAAACCCTAATTTTGGTCATCTGTGCAGGAAAACCCTAGCTCTGCTTCTAAGCCTTTGCCATTCTTTGTGATATCTTGACTTTTGTGAACTTTGGGGAGCATATTATGATTATAGAACACACATGGACCCTCTTAGAAAGCTTCAAGACCATTGGGATGGCTCAGATTGATTCTTGGATTGCTCAGATCACAAACCCTAGATGTAGATGAAATGGAACTATGCAGATGAAACAAATATGCAATATGAGATGTAATGCTTATGTTAAAACAAAAATGAAAGATAACAAGCAATGGTATGAGAAAAGGTGAGGGTAAATTTGGGGTGTTTACAGTAGGAAGCTTCTTGGGAAAGCGAACCCCCGCTTGCCGGAATTTTGAATTGGCGCACTCGGACAATATTTTCTCCTTCGACACGGAGAGAGGAGTATACTCACAAAAGCGACCTACCGGTCCTCTTTGCTCCCACGGTTCACGGGACATATCGAGCGTCCGTCAACATGTTATTGGGTTGATTGGGCGTGAGAGATTGCTTGGGCTCAATTTCGTAATTTGGGGCAGTCTGAAACAGAAAGTAAAATAGTAATATAGTAGTAATAATAATATATAGATAATAGTGGTATGGTGAACTTAATTATCCACAACCAAAAGAGTAACCAAACACTTAGTGCCAAAAACTGAAAAGGCAACCGATTTCGGTTAGTATCTTATACTATAGTGATTAACCGATGCGATTAGACCAAAATTCGATGAAACTTGAAAGAAGATTGGGATAATCAAAGAAACTACACATCAAGCTTCAAAGTCGTGGATCTAATGCAAATGATTAACCAACATTGGGATTACGCGACCAACACGAGTTCCAGTCCACAAAAGTGCAAGAATCCAATTGGGATTTTTATTCCGAGGTAGGGACACATTTAGGCATATGTTGAGCAATCGCCGAGTAATTTACAGAGTAATTACCCTACAAATGAGGTCGGCCAAAATCAATTAAGGTTAACGATGTTAGTGCTAATACATGCGAGATAAACGATATGTAAATCACCATCTGAATGTAATGCCATAAAAAAATAAAGATGAATACCAAATTGAGTTACACTTATGGTATTCTTTCATCTTTAACTTCAATCACTCATTTTGGTGGATTCAAGGTATGAAAATATATCACTAATTCAAAGCACCTAAAGTGAATTAAATAATTCACTTATAGATCGATTTGAACTAATGAACATTAACTCCTCTAATCTACACCTAAAGTCCATTGAGATTAAAGAGAAATCAGTCCCAAAAATGTCTCCCAAGGTGAAAATAAGAAGAAAGGAGAAGAAGAACCAAAAGGAACCAAAAACAAGTAAGAAAACTAGTGAAATATTGCCACTGGAACAGTGTTAATCGATTAACCACTTAACACGTGAAAATTTTGAATTTTGCGCCACTTTTAAATAGGTTAACTATAACACCCCATTTCTACCCGACGATTATATAGAAAATCAGAGTATTGAAGTTCAACCAAATAGTACACAAACAGGATAATACATTTTCAACTTATAAAAACTTTAGTTAATTTCATGAAAATTGATAGATAACACTTTTGGTTCGTAAGAAACTATTAACAATAAATTTTATTCATTTAAGAAACCAAATTCAACTTTTACAACTATGCAACAGATTTTCAAATTATTCAACTAAACATGGTATAACATGTTATTCAACTTAAGAACAACTTAGTAACAACATAATCATACTGAAACAACTTAAAAATAACAACAAGACAACTAAGCGTCAAATCCCCGAGTGTTACATATCAGAGCATCGACACCGACTCGAACTAATGAAGGTAATCATCTTCCTTCAAGCAACCAACACATTACCAACATAGGGGTAACATTCAAACAAAAGGGGTGAGATATCGATAATTATAAACGGCATATGATAAACAATACTTAGATAAGGATCATAAATAATTCACCACTTCACAACATCAACAACAAAACAATGACTTAACAATAATCCACCTTTTATCAAATTATTTTACTACTATTATATCCCTCAACATTTTCTATATAAATCATATAGTCATATATTCAACAAGAACTACTTAATTAGCCTAATCAACACAATTCACTTAATCAACTTGAAAACAACATAACAACTTACCAACTTGAACGACATAAACAACTTATCAACTTGAACAACATAAATAACATAACCAACATAAATAATGCAACACAAATGCAACTCAACTATGCAAATGCATGTGGTACCATTGGAGTAAAACTCCCAACTTAAAATATATCAGGTTATCAAGGTATCTGTAAGGCATAAGCCTTCAACTTAATAATTTTGTCAATTTACCGAGGCATTAAGGCATAAGCCTTCAACTTTCAACTTAATTGCCAATCCAGACCAACATGGTGTGAGCAACGCTCTGACACAATGTGTAAATGTTCTATATGGCATACACGACTTTACAATGCAAACAACATAACAATATGAGCAACATAACAACATACGACATCAAACAACACAACCAGCTTATACAACTTGAACAACTTAAATCAACATTGGCTATTAAGCCTCCAACTTGACCAACATAACAACTTAGACAACATAGAACAAATTAAACAACTTGAGCAACTTAAACAAAATAAATAAGCAACGCAAACCACTTATACGACATAGGCAGCTTAAAATCAACTTTGGCTTATAAGGCCTTCAACATAACAACTTAGAGATTTTCTGTAAACCGAAATCATTTACCAACTCAATTGTACCTTTAACTTAACTTTACAACATATTTTCGACAAAAAAATTCAACAAAAATCAACTATTAAATTACCCGACTTACCCCGACAAATTTCGTTAAATTCCGAGCAACTACATTTTTCGCCTAATTCGGCTAAACCGACATTGTTTTCATCATTCTGCGATCATCATGAGTTTATTACGAAACCTACAATTTATGTTTTCCTATACATATTATATGTCATAAGAATATAGGCTTACTATCCATTTCTGCTAAATTCTTAAAACTATCTCTTTCTGTCAAAAGTTATATAACACAGTGTTAGTTAACAAAATTGTTTTGTTCGCAATACAATTGCTCCTGATTTCTAACTTATCAATACAACTTTCTGATTCTTAATAAATAATTATTTTCATGAGATTAGAATATTATAGTTATAATTAATAAACATAATATAATATTATAAGATTTCTTGGAATTTTATTTAATTAAAATAATGCATAACCAAAAATCACATCCTCCCTTTTTAACAGGGTGGCTTGCGCCACCCTTCCAACATAACTCATGTGGCTTGCGCCACATTCATTTTTTTGTGGCCACAAACAAAGTGGAACCCGCCACTTAAGCACCTGGCTTGCGCCATGGTGCTTGGGAGCAAAAGGCTCCCACCACTAAAATATGGCCCTCTCTCTACCGGTCTCTGTGTTATTGACCCAAACCAGCATTTTCCAGAATTTTATGCAACGCAGTATTAATACTAAAAATCAACGCAATCCCGAAAAACTTAAAACCAACATAAAATCAACAATTTATAGAACAACTTGTAAGCGATTTATAATCATCGATCAACAACAATTTCAAACCAGATAATTATCACGACATTCATTTACAGATTTTCATAAACCATATCAACATCAACAAAACATAACACATACAACCACCCAAACCTAGTATTATTTATCAAACCTGGTTATAAAGATTGAACCCCACCCTTACCTTAATCAATGGCCGCTTGAATCTCCGATCGAATTTCTAACCCTTTTCCTCTCCTCTTTCAACCATTGGAGATTAGAAATATGAACGTGCTGCCATTGAGTTCCTATCTTGACCGAAATTCAGCCCCATCATAATCAATCTCGTAACTACTATTTGACCAATTTCCAGCATGAACTTCCAAACTTCAAATGCATTTTTCTCCTTCAATATCGAACTTATTGACACGAAATCATATATCAAATTGAAGGGAATTTCATAAGTTTTCCAAAAATTCAAGAATCGCTTTAATCGGAACTACGAGTAAAAAGTTGTTACATGTTTAGTGGAGGTTGTACCGTAAGTGCGAAAATGGAGATATGATCATGACTTCTTCTTTCTCCTTCTTTGCTCCCAAGCTATTTTCTCTCCTCTAAAACCCTTATTTTTCTCTAAGACTTTTTCCTCTGTAACTTCCACGTTCCAAGCCTATTTGCTACACCCCTCTACTTGCTAATTCCGACGAAACCCAAGCCTATTAACCAACATGCTCCAATAATCAATATTATCACTTATAATATCGTTTCCTTGACTTTTTGACCTAATATTCCGACTTAATGACTTAACATAAAATCAACCGAATAATAATTTGCGACTAACTACTCATTCCCGACTTAATAGATTAACTCTCGGTAATCAACCAAATGGTCCAACGGTCCAATCCACATATTTGACAATAAACGGAAAATACTTCATATCGTCTTCTACAACTTATATCGACTTAAATAATTAAATTCAACTTAAACCAACTTATAACCATCAACATAATATTCCGATAAATTCGTCCATCAACACAAGTCGACACAATTCTACACAAAGCAACGCAAATCGACAAAAAAAATACTCAAATCAACACGAATTACCACAACATACCGCAATTATATTTAATTAAATAATTATTTAAATAAACGGGCGTTACATTAACCAGTTAACCTTTTTGTACTGCAAATGGTTAATCGCTTAACACTGAACCAGAGGCAAAAATAAGGCCAAAATTTAGCATGACCTTCTTTCAAAACAATTTCCAAACACCTTATGATCATGAACTGAATTGTCACGAATTTTAAAGTAAGAAAAATAGTGGAATCCCTGCAATCAAACAATAATTTATGATCCAAAGGATCAACAACCAGTAGCACAAAAGATCAACATCTTGAATGATCGTGACGAAGATGTAACAATGGAGGAAGATGAATTACTAAGAACAAACTTCAAATTACTCCACTAGCAAGCTTTATCTACTGAAATTGATGAAGAAAAATGAAAAGGATGGAGGTTTAGCTTAAAGTTAATAAAAAATTCAATTCAAATTCTTGATAACTTTCAAAAGAAGAAAATGAGTTTTAGGTGAATTTTTGTGGTTTGGGAAGATATTTTGCAAGGGATTTTTTTGCTATCAAAAGCTTCAAAGAAATTTTTGCAAGGTGAATTTGGCTATCAAAAGGTTGAGAAATGAATGAGAAAAGGCCTTAATTTAAAGATTTTAGGTATGAGAATTTGGTGGAATGGAGCTTGCTTTAGAAAATCAAAATTAGACTTGGAAACAAAATTTGGAGGGAAATTCATAAAAGAGTGGTGATTAGTGAAGGTATATGGTGGGAAATGATCAAAGTCATGTAGAGGAATAAAAGTGGAATGGATCTAGAATATTCCAAATGATATCAAGGGCTAGTATGTGCTTAATTTGAAAAAATTATTCAAATTTCGCCCTGGTTAATCGGTTAACACATTGGTTAACCAGTTAACCAAGTCAAAATTTGAATTTTTCTTCCTTTGATTGCATGGTTATTGTTTCAGGTCGATTCTTTTGTGCATCGAAGAAGGCATGAAAATAAACATATTAACCTTTAAATTCCTTGAATAAATCAATTAAAACTTGAGAAATCCCTGATCAGATGAATTTGAATTGTTTGCGAATCAACTTCAACTTTGTTCAGATGAAACTTGTTCGAGTTGAGGAACTGCTATTTTTGGTATTTTTGACCTTTTCTTCCCCTAAAAATGTTAATAAAAGAAGAAAAAATATTTTTTAATTTTAAATAAAGGTTAGTAAACATAAAAAGGAACAAACAAAAGCAAAATGGTGATCCCCTGTGAGACATAAACCTGTAACCAAAAAGGAAAGAAGAACTAGTGTGTGATCTTGTTTGTATGAAAAATGAAAATGAAAAATATGAAAAATCTTAGGGGGGAAAATTAGGGTATGACACATACCCAAAATTGAAGTTATGCGCTTGGACATGCCATCTTACATCTTTGCAATCGAAACTGCTACTGATGGCAGACCTTGGTATTACGATATTCAGCAATTCCTATAGAAAAGGGAATACCCATATGGATCGTCAAGAAAAGACAAGAAGACCCTTCGAAGAGTGGCAGGCAACTTCTTCCTTAACAAATATATAATTTACAAGAGAAACTTTGACATGGTTCTACTTAGATGTGTAGACGAAAGGAAAACGAAAATGATCATGAAGGAAATTCATGAAGGATCCTTTCGTACTCATACCAACGAACATATGATGGAAAGGAAAATACACTGAGCAGGATACTACTGGCTCACAATGGAGGCATATTGCCTCAAGAATGCGATGAAATGTCATAAATTCCAGATTTATGCTGATAAGATTCATATGCCTTCAGCACTTCTCAAGGATCTCTCTTTTCCATGGCCATTTTCAATATGGGGAATCGACATGATTGGAATGATCGAACCCAAAGCTTCAAACAGACATCAGTTCATTATAGTAGCCATTTATTACTTCACCAAATGGGTTCGAAGCAGCATCATATGCCAATGTAACTCGACAATTGGTTATCCGAATTATCAAAAACAATATCATCTATCGTTACGGTGTTCCGACTCAACTCATTACTAACAATGGGTCCAACTTGAACAACAAGATGATGAAGGAATTATGTGTAGAGTTCAAGATCGAGCACCATAAATCTTCTCCTTATCGACCAAAGATGAATGGCGCAGTGGAAGCCACCAACAAAAATATCAAGAAAATTGTCTAGAAGATGGTCGTAACATACAAGGACTGGAACGAGATTCTCCTTTACACGCTTCATTGATATCGAACCTCTGTTTGTACTTCAACAGGGGCAACCCCTTTCTCACTAGTATATGTCATGGAAGAAATGCTCCCCATAGAAGTTGAAATCCTATCAATAAGGATATTAATGGAGGCCAAACTCATTGAAACTGAGTGGTGCCCAACCAGATTCGACGAGCTCAATCTGATAGAAGAAAAGAGAATGATTGCCCTATGTCACAATCATTTATACCAATAAAGGATGAAGAAAGAATTTTACAAAAAGGTTCGACCTTGTGTCTTCAAAGAATGAGATATCATGCTCAAGAAAATCCAATATTTTCTCACCGACTCTCGGGAAAAATGTGCAACACCCCAAAATTTGCCCTCTTATTTATTGCCAACCTCAAGTGGTTTATGCTTCGCCATTTTTGCATGTTCGTCCATACATTGCATTGCATCCGAAAAATAAATAAAAATAATCAGTGAAATCATTCATCATTGGCATATGCATGAGGCTTGTAATCAAGTATTTCTTGTCAATCTTTGGAGCTTAAGAAGGAAAATAATATCACAAAAATAACCCAACTCATTTCCATGTTAACCCATCAAAGGAAAGAAAAATTCATATTTTTCATCCATTAACCGGTTAACGCCTGCAAAATTTGAATGAGATTTTCAAAATTCAGTTGGTTTTCCTACTTCCCTCCATTTTTTTCCACCTTGCATTACACTCCATTTTCCCACTTCACTTTGCCTTGAATTCCTAAACATTTTCTAGATCCTTCTACCACCTTCCAAGGAATATTCCAAGGAATATTCTAGAAACTCCAACTAACTTTAACTAACTCCAAGCCTAGTTCCTAACCACATTTTCCAAACCCAATGCCTAAGCTAACTCCTAAACCAAGCCTCATGCCAAACTAGCTTCTATATAAGCTCATTTCACTCCAAACCTCATAACTTAAACCATTTTTCACATTTTCATCTCATTTTTCATCTCAATTCTCTCAACTTTTCTCTCCATTTTCCAAATTCCCCAAAGCTTCTCCATCATAATTTCTTCAAGTTTTGCATTGAAGCTTGAAGAACTTGAAGCTAAACTTTCATCCAAACATTGATTCCATGGTTTATTGAAGATTAATCGGAGTAATTGCTTTTGTTTGGGGCTGATTCTGCATTTTGGAAGTGCTTTTGTGATTATTCATCAAGATCTTCATCAATTGCATTTATTTTGCATTCTCGCGGATCGAAGCTAAGAATCTCCGGTACTCTCTTCGTTTATGCATCGATCAACTCACAACAATCACCAAAGCAAGCCTCCACTTTGTAGGTTGGTGAATCTGAATCACTTTCTCAATTTAACTTATTTTCTCTTCATCTCGCCTCAAGCATTCTTCGTTTTATTGTTTTTTGATGCTTTAATTAATTAATCATTCAAAACTAGGAATTGTGATGTGCATGTGGTTTTATTAGGAGCTAAGATGTTGCTTCTAGGTGTAGAATTCATGCTCATTGGATAGGGTAAGTATTAGGAGCTTTTAGAAATAAGTTGCTAGCTAAGAAGTGCTTTTCACTACTGATTTTTTAGCTTTTGTCCAGTGTTAATCGGTTAACGCTAGGGGTTAACCGGTTAACACGTGTTTTGCATTTTTTTTTTGTGGTTGTTTGGGGACCGTTAACTAGTTAACCCCTAGCGTTAACCTGTTAACATTGTTCAGATTTTGAAAAATGGTTTGTTTCATTGCATGTTTGTGTTTCATTGCTTCTTTAATCTTTGCGGATTGTTAGATCCTGATTTTAGGGATTTTTTATGACTGATTTAAGTGCAAGGTTATGTATTCTTGAGGTCTTTCGATGTGCTCGTTTGCTAATTTTCATGTTTTGTGCCTAATAGTGAAAATAATGCATAAAGTGATTTGTGAATGTTGTTGCTATGTGCAAACCTCTTTATTTACATGCCAATAATGTTTTCAAGTTCTGTTTTTCTTCACTTTTATGATACACGCATATTTCGACAACTTGAATGCATAATGTTATGTTGTGTTTTTCTTTAAAATGTATGATCACACATGTATGTTCATTCTTACATCCTTGCTTGCTTAATTACACTTTCATGTTGATGCCAATTCTGATTTTTTGTATCAAAGTGCATGCTTAGTTGTTGATTCTTGGTGATACATGTTCACACTTCATGCATATTTTCTACATTTGTTTAGATCTTGAAAATGCATACTTGTTGCTTATTGTTTCTTTTTTGTGTTTTCATTAATAAACAAATCTTGAAAGTGTTCACATGTACATAACCATTCCTATGCCATTCATTTTGACTTCCCTTGTCAATGTTATGTGATGTTTGCTCACTATTTGTCATTCATTTTGGTGCATTTTGAAAATGATCAAATATGTCTTGCTTTTTGTAGCTGCATTTTGAAGCAGGAGTTGTTAAATGTATGTTGTTTGTTGTGTTTTCACCCTTTTTACACCTATTTTGCATGTTGTTTGTTAGTTGTAATAAGTTGTTTGTGATATGCATTACATTTCCTAGTTGTTTGAGTTATAGGAGTTATGGTAGCTGTTGGATTTTAGCTTTGCATAGTTTTTAGTACCCTTAGACTTAGGATTGAGTTTAGTTAGTTCCTAGTTTCCTTAAGAATGGTTTTGGTACTTGTTTACCTTATTCATTTTAATCACATGCAATACTACTCTTTTTTTTGTAGGGAGGTTGAGGTAATTTTTCTTCACCTTACTCTTTTCCTCATTACTTTATGCTTTAATTTGCATTTGCCTTTATGTTTCATGCTTGTGCTTGTATAGGCTTTTCCCCATTTTTAGAATCAACTTAGCTTCCTTAGGAAGTAAGTTGCATTCTAATTCTCTTTTCTTTCCTTCTCTCCTTAGGATTAGAAAGCCACACTAACCATAGGACATCCCATGCAATAAACAACTTAGGATTGGTCTTAGTCCCCCTTAGTTTTGTCCTTTTTCCAACTTGAGTCTTTCTTTCTCATCTCAAAGAAAAAGCTAAAAAACACTTTAATAAAGATTGAAGTAGTCTTAGATGCATAGACTTATTCCAGGGTGTAATACCTCAAAAATTTCCCTCTTATATCCTCAATATTTTGCATATCATTTGGCATATATAAGTTCATGAAAATGACCAAAAAAACATTGCATCATGTGTAGCATAGTTGAGGCATAGGTATGTGGTTGACTGGAGCAACTAAAGGTTATGCAAAGACAATAAAAGGGCCACAAAGCTCCTCAATCATGTGCAAAGGGTACACAACATCCCATAAGTTCTCATTTGAAGCACAAGTTATGGAAAGATTTGGTTTGATCAAGGAAATCAAGCAGTGCAACATCTCCTGAGGAAATGATCAAAATTAGGGTTTCACTTGTGAAGGGCTTCTTCATGAAATTTTGAGCAAATGTGGATTCCATTTTGTTCTATATGACAACAAGTGTATAGGTTTCAAATTCCATCCACAGATTCATTTTGGAAGAGGTTCAATTGGCCAGATGACTGAAAATTAGGGATTTGGGGAAAAGTCAACCATGCTGAAGAAAAAGTCAACTCCTGACTTTTCAAGATCAAAATCAAGAAATTAGGGTTACAAGGATCCTATGGTTAAAAATTGATCAAGAAATGATGGAGGAATCAAGAGAAATCAAGAAAACCAAAACTTACCATTTTTGGAAAATTAGGGTTTCCAAAAATGGCAAGTTTTGGCCATTTTTGCAGCATTTTTGAGAGAGGCCTTCTCCCAAAATATGAGAGCTATGAAAATTCTACTTTGAGCTGATTAAAGAGGGTATCTTGAGCTTCAAATCAATAGGTAGACCCCCCCCATAGCATTAAAAATGAGAGAGATATGGTCTTGTAAAGTTGAAGAAAAGTAGGGCAAAATGCAAGGCATGGGCGAGGCAGCCTGTAGGCCAGCGCGCGCCATGCAAGGCATTTGATCAAACAGGTGGAGGACCAAATGGGAAGCCATTTTTCTTGGTAAATAAGACTTCAAATGAAATTTTCTTGAACTACAAAGTTGTTCCTTGATATGATTTCTACAATGTTGATGTTCAAAGTTTTTTCATTGGATCAATGGATTGAGAGCTATGAGGGGTCAAAGTAGGGAGGTTGCAACTGGTCACACATAGGTCAATTGACACAAGGCAAGCCAAAGTCGTGCCAGGCATTTTTGCATTCACATTGCCTTGTTTCCTAAGGAATATTTGAGTAACTTAGAAGCCATATCCTATCATGATCCAAACCTCAAACTTGTTCTATGATCTTTCTACTTCAAATTGAGACCAAGAAACACATGAATTGATGACTTGTGATGGAAGCTTCATCTTGTGGAAAACTACAGTTTGCAATCTGATGTCTTGTAGTCCAAGTTATTGAATCATGGGAGTATTACATCTCAGTCTAGCTTGTATACCTCAGTTGGCATACTATGGTTACAAACCTCATGTTCAAGAAGTTCAAGATATCACATGTGTGCATGATCACCTCAGCTACCATGCACCTCTTTTTGAAATTCAAGCCAAATAGCAAGCTTTCAAATATGACACTACTTGATGCAGCATTGATCCTGTCAGCTTCATACTTCATCACATCACCCTCACTCCAATTGCCATGAACCTCACCACATTCAATCAGCTCCATAACTTACCTCAACTCGAGATCCAACTAACTTCACTCACCATAACCAATTCATAACTAATTTGACTCAGTTAACTCAAGTTTCAACTGTTAACTACACTGAGTTTAGAGGTTAACCTATCCTATATAAAGAATTAACCATAGATGCATTGAACACTTCATTTTTTGCTCAGAATCTCACTCCTCATTCATCAAATTCTCTCAAGTTCTTCTTCTGCATTTGGATTCGAATAAGCTTCACCTTCATCCAAATTGATCCATTCTTCTTCAATTCATCATCATCACCTCAAGCATGACATTCATGGAGGATTGAACTTGAATCTTCAAGAATCGCATACTGCAACTTTGTGATTGCACTGCATTTTTTATTGAAGCTTCATAATCTTCATCTCTCAGGCTTTGAGCTTCATCCAATCATCATCAGCATCAAGTCTTGCACAAGATTCATGGCTTGTTCAGCTTGAAGCATCAAAGAGTCATCACTGCATAATCTTATACTTCTCTACATTTTCATCGTATACTCAAGATATCCCCGTCACATAGTGTTTATTTCACTCTCATTGCTCAAGAACAAGTCAAAGCAAGAGCTCAGGATTCTCATCTCTGGTTTTCCTCAACTTGTGGCATCTCTGCAATTCAGGTGCACTCTGAAATTCTACTTTATTTCTTTCATCAATATTTTTTGTTTTCATGTTAAGTGAAGCTTGATAGAAGCAATGGAACCTCTGGCTAGTTGATATGCACTCTAGGTGCTTAGATGCAGGTTTTAGGGTCAAAATGTTTTCCTTCGATTCATGAGATATAAGAACCCTAAATGAGATGTGAGGCCATATTCGTGATCGGGGAAGAGAGGCGAGTTGAACAGTGGTCATAGATATTATTTTGGTGATGATTTGAGCTTGCCCTACCTGTGACCTGGCCAAAGAAGATGACCAGAATTCATCTCCGGTCATCTGAACAGTGTTGCCCTAATTTTTGTAACTTTAAGTCACAACCTTCAGATCAAATCCATCCAATGTTTATGAAGCTGCCAGCACATTAAAATTGTCGTGACTGGCACATGATATAAAGTCAACCAAAAGTCTTCAGCCACTATCCACACCCCCAGCGCAATTCAGTAAAGCCCATTTGTGTTGTTTTTGTTACTTTCAGCACCCCCCAGGCCCATTGTTTCTTTATTCTTTATATTTTCATTTTCACTTTTATTCCATTTTTGTTTTGCATTATTAAAAATACCAAAAAGCATTGAAAAATTCCAAATAAATTCATATAGGATCTTCATAATTTTCCTTAAATTTCCATATTTTTAGATTTTAATTTTATTAATTGTTGAAGTCAGAATTAATTTCTCTTTTAATTGTTTCACAATTTCCCCATTTTGAACCATTCCTTTTGTATATTTTTGTTCTCATAAACCACAAATGTTAAAGACCCCATTCTTTTTGCATCCTTTTAATAGATCATTAAACTTACCCAAAATATTTTTCTCTAAATTTTTAGGTCTTGGTTTAGGTCTTTTGAGTCCATGTTTTTCACATTGATCACATGAACCCTAATTGTGTTCCAAAGAACCTTTCACCACTCAAAAATAGGAATTTTTGTGCGATTTTTTGTATGCAAGTCACCATCTGGATTTTGTATTCAAGTGTCAATTTTCATAATTTTTCATGATCATTTAGTATTTTTTTCAAGTTGCTTGGTTCACAAGTCATTTTTTTGATCCTTTTATTCCTTTCCTTTGGTCCCTTTTGAATAAGGCATTCATGCCATTAGTATAAGGTCTTGTTTCTGGTTCTTAGGAGTCATATTATTGGCCCTCTAACATTGAAAACCACCATTGGGTCCTCACCTTTTGTTTTTAGGCTTACCTTGAACCTTAAGTCACCATTGTCTCCATTTTGACCTAATTCTTCTTCACCTTCCATCTAAACCCCTCAAAACCTATTTTGAGAGGATTCTTGTATGTTTTAACTTCACTTTAACATTCCATTAAGTCTCTGGTCCTTGTATGGGGATTTAAAATCCTTTGTTTTCATATTTGATTTTTACTTTAAAGTTTCTTCCTTTTGAAGTTTCATATGCATCCTTTCTTATGTTCACCACTACTTCTCAAGTAGTTTGCATCTCTTTCACTTGATCCTCTTCCCTCCATCTTGTTTGACCTCTTAGGAGACTTATATTAGCCCCTGGATTTTCTATTCACCTTAGGGTTTATACCTTTTTAGGTCACTTAGTCCTTTAAATTTCTTAATGTAACTTCACCTTAGATTTTTGTTAGGGTTTAGCTCCCTTTTAGGGCATAGTTTGGAGTTGTCCAATTTTGTAGATTTAGAATACTCAAGTTAGGGGTAGCTACTGACTTTTTAAGTTCACCATCTTATAAGTTGCCTTAGGCTTAAGTATTTATCTTAGGAATTCACTAATCTCTTCATTAGATAGTAAGGATTGTTTGTGAGGATTTATCTTGTAATAATTGTTCATTTTTCTCCATCATACTAATATTTGTTTTGTAGGGGGGAAGATGAGGTAGTTACTTCATTCCTTTATCTCTTATGCATCTATTTGTTTTACCTTAGCACTTTGTGCTTTGTTCATAGGCTCCTCTTTCTCTCTTTAGATTCAACTTAACTTCCTTAGGAAGTAAGTTGAATTCTAACTTGTTCTTTCTTCTCCTTAGGTTAGAATACCTCATTAACCATAGGAATACTATTGTACATAGTGAGATAACTTAGGGTTGTGTCTTAGTCCCCCATTAGCTTTGACCTTAGCCTTTTGAGTCTTCTATTCTCATCTTCAAACAAAAAATCAAAAAGACTTAATAAATGCATGAAAGGATCCCTTGTGTATAGCCTTATTCCATGGGGCGCTTGCATTCATTCTATCTTGGAGTAGTGTAGGCTTGTCTAGCATGATGTACAAGTCTTATCAAGGGGTTGTTTCACAAAGAAAACATAAAAGATAGTTCTTCACAAAAGCAACAAAAACACTTAATAAAGTTCAATAAGCTAGTGAACTTAGATCCTAATCCTAGAAAACCAGTCTTGGATTAATTCTCCTTACTGGGTGTGCTTGTTCTATAATTCCATCTTGGAATGTAGTGGCAAGTACACATTCCATGGAAAATAGTTTGAACTCACTTCCTTGTGCCAAATTCAAACAAAACTCTTAAAAAGAAAACAACAAACAATAAGCGACTTTCCTGCGGGAACTTCTCTTCTCACCTCATTCATTCTGAACGCGAACTCGCGACGACTTGTCTCGCATGCAAGACGGTAAACGCACTCGTACCAGACGAGCCTGCAACACCTAAGCATAGACATACGCAGTTCTAGCTATAAAAAACACAAACAAATAGTTCCCGCCTTAGTTAGGCGAACTATGTCGACTCTGATCCTCATTTTCCCGAGGTACGTAGGCAGCAAGGTAGGGCCCGTTCAAGCACATTCTTTATTTTTCCTACATTTTCCCCATTCTTTCCTTTTGTTCTCTTTTAGTTCCTTTCTCATTGCAGTTCCAATTCCAGTAGCAGTTCATTTGTTCAGCAACAGATTTATTTTCTCACCCTTCAAAATAAACAAGCAAGCGTGGATCCCGTTGGGTACGACGGACGGTCTGGGGTGCTAATACCTTCCCAGGTCGTAACTGATTCCCGAACCCTGATCTATGGGTCGCAAGACCTTGTCCTTTCCTTCTTCCTCGGGTTTTGGCAACATTACCTTTCCCATTCTTTCGGGATAAAAATGTCTGGCTAGCAACTCTACCTTTTCTGCGCTACTTTCGCGTTTGAACTAGGATTAAAATCCTGGGAGAGACAGCTGGCGACTTCACTGGGGACCGAACCCAGAATCTCTGGTTTCCCTTGTATAGTCAATCCTAGCACCTGTTTGTTTTTGCTTTCTTTGGGTGTTTGTATGTGTGTGTTGTTGTGTTTGTTTACTGTTTTCATTTACAATTAACTTTACAGCTTTATTTACTGCTTTCAGTATTTATTTTCACATGCATCATGTACTGGACTGTGTTGGTTTCATTTTTTCTGTGGGATGGGCTTTGTTGTTGTGAGATAAGCCAAATACCCGGCTTGAGTGCACCTAGGATTTAGAGTGGTTCCACTGTGGCTTCATGGCATCTTGCTATGTTGGTATTAGTGAGTTCCACGCCTTGACTTGCGACCTTCTTGGAAATGTATTGATGCCAGAATCTTTCTGGGGCAATACACTACCTTGATAGTTATGTGAAGTCAGGGGACAGATCATTGAGAACCTTTGTGGAAACATCCCTCTCCAGTGATGACAGTGGCTGACCACATTTGTTGGCAAACCCACTTGCATCCTAGGTCCCACTGGGAACTCGCATAGGATGGTCTGGTTCTCTCATAGGAATCCAGTTAAGGTAAACTATTCGTATGACGATAGTATTGTACTCTTCGGGATGAATGTACTATCTTTTCTCGATTCAGTGCTTGAAGCTGAGGACTTATGAGGGATGCTTGTTTCCTTGGACTCAGCTGAGACCTCCCTGAGTAGTACATAATACCAAATTGATTCCCTGATTTGGTCATGAGCCATTCTCAGAAATGGTGAATGTATTATTGTTATTCGGCTTTGAGAGTCTGTGATGTTTGACCCGAGTAGCACACCCGTGAGATTGGGAGGGGTTTACAGGTTTGCAGGAGCCTAAAACTTCAACATACCCATGTATACCAGTACACTTCAGTGATATAATCTTGTTCTTCTAGCTATGGGTTCTGAAACCATGAACTACTGATCAGAAAGATACTTGTGATGATGTTGTGGCCTTGCACAGACACTTGATTACCTGATTCACTACACAGACACATCACTGATCACATGCCTTGCCTTGCATAACATCATAACATCATTAATCATTTTGTGTTCTTTTTATTCTCAGGATTCATTACCTCCTATTCCTGGTCATATTTGCTGCTTCAACATGGAGATTCCAAGGAAGAGAAATGTCCATTATACTTTCCCACATCCAGAGACAGATGGTATTCAGAAGTTAATTGGCTTGATGGGTGACAAAGTGCTTGAGGATTTCAGAAAACAGTTTGGAAAGATCCTAGATTATGTGAATAAGCCCACCACTGACCAGAGGGATAGCTTGCATTCTCTACTGCAGTTCTATGATCCACAGTTAAGGGTTTTTGTTTTCCCTGACTACATTTTGGCTCCCACATTAGAAGAGATATCCAGCATCCTCAAAATCTCCATCAAACATGGTGCTCCTTATTATGGCATAGAGAAGGTGCCTTCATCCAAAGATATAGCTGAGTCTTTTCTTCTGGATTTATCCAAGGTTAGTAGAGAAGTGGATGCCACCAAGGGTAAAGGACTTTTCTTAGATTTTCTTATCAAGGAAGCTTAGGACCTGGCCTCTAAAAACAAATGGGCTAAGTTCAACACCTTGCTTGCTTTGATAGTGTATGGGACTAGTCTGTTTCCAGGAGAGAATGGTTTAATTAACATGGAAGCTATCACCATATTTGCCAGAAGAAATCCAATACCCACTTTGCTAGGTGACTTTTACTACGGGGTTCACCATAGAAATGAAAAGAGGAAGGTGTCGCTCCCCGGATTTCCATCCTGGTACAAACGCGAAAGTGGCGCGGAAAAAGAATAGAGTCGCCAACCAGGCCTTTTTATCCCGAAGAAAGGGAATGGTAATGTTGCACAAACCAGAAGAAATAAAGAGGAAGGACACAGGTCCTACGAACCAAAGAGACTGAGTTCGGGAGTCGGTTACGACCTGGGAAGGTATTAGCACCCAGATCATCCGCCGTACCCGACGGGATCCACGCTTGCAAAAGAAACTGTTTCAAAGGGTGAGGGTATGAAAACTGCAGCAAAAGAAAAGAAACGAACTGGAGAAGAAACTGAGAAAAGAACTAAAAAGAAAATAAAGAGAAGAAATGTAGGGAAAATAAAGATTGTGCTCGAACGGGCCCTACCCCGCTGCCTACATACCTCATCAGGATAATGAGGATCAGAGACACCGTAGTTCCCCTAACTAGGGGTGTCAAGGAAATTGCTTTTGAATTAAAGCTTGAACTGCTTATGCCATTGCTCAGGTGTTGCAAACTCGGACGACGAGTGTGTAACCGTCTTGCAAAGTGACAAGTAGGAGCAAGTTCGCGTACGGAGCGAATGAGATGAGAGAAGAATTCCCGAAGGAAAGACGCTTATTATTTGTTTGGTGCTTTTTAGAAGCTTTTATGAGTGAAAGTTTGCATAGGTAAGTGTACCTAAGTCTTACTCAATGGGATGTGTACATCTCACATCATCCCGAAATGGAATGCGCAAGAGGCACACCTATCTATGGAGGAAATCCCCAAAGCTAGTCCCACAAGTGAAGGCTCAGACACACTGACCTATTGTCAATTATTAAGTGTTTTTGTGGTTTTTATGATTAAGAAGTGATTTTTATACTTTTCTTTGTGAGGTACTCATGTTAAGACCTATCCACCACAAGGGATGACTCACACCTCGCCCCGAAACGGAACGCGTGCAAGTATCTCATAGCAAAGTCTCACATCACATGAAAAGTACTCAACCTTTATTAAGTGAATTAGAATTGAGTTTGAAGATGAGAAGAGAAGGCACCAAAGGATCACAAAGGAAAAAATTCTAAAGGAGGACTAAAGAAATCCTAAGTATTAACATGCATGGATGTCCTAAGGGATAGTGAGGTTTCTATCCTAATGAAGAAGAAAAGAAGAAGAGAAGAAGAAGAAGAGGGGAGATGAGAAAGGCCTAATCCCAACAACAAAGGGTTAGTGCACATAAACATAAGAGGGAGAGATAAGATGAGATTTGGAGATGTGGAACTCAATTCCCACACCTCACACTTACCATTGCCCTTGCAAGGTTAGTACAGTGAACACAAATGAAACACAATGAGCAAGACAACATGCTAACATCACACAATCAGAAGTGAAATGATATGACCAAGTGCACAATTCAAATTCAACTCAAAGGGATGAGGAGAAGAAGCTTATAAGCAAAAGATGCAACATGAACACATATGAAAACTTATGTACACTTAAGGAGGATGCAAAGCAAATATGCATAAACATGGATACAATGCACACAACCAGAACAAAAATAATATGAAGAAAGGCTTAAGAAGCCAACAAGATGAAGAGAAAAGAGGTACAAGACCAAACAATTACCAAATGGAAGTGAAAGAAGCAATGAGATGAAGTGAAAGCACTTAAGGAAATAAATGACTCAAAAGGAAGCAAGACCCAAAAATTCCTACGACTCAAACCCTAAGCTAGGACCAGGAAGGTACCCACACCCCAAAAGAACCCCAAATGAGAAGAAGAAGTTGGCACAAGTTCCCTTCTAGGCTTATTTGAGAACTAAAGGTTCAAAGGAAGCAAAATGGGACAAGGTTCAAACCAAAATTCAAAACAAATCAACCAACCATCTAAAAAATCCATAATTGAAACCAAATGATCTTCAAACATGTTATATCAACTAGCCAAAAGGATTTGAAAAGATTCAGAAGTAAACTAGGTCAAATGGAAGCAAGAACACAAGTGAGGGTTACAAACTTACATCACAAGTCACAAGATCAAGACTCAAGAAATAGGTTTCTAAAAATCCAGAGAAAAATCACATGAAAAGTAAAATGTTTTAAGAATCCAAAGCAATAGGAATGGGATCAAAACTCAAAATATTGAAGAGTATGGAAAATATACAAGGCAGTGTGGTCAAGAAGAACTTAAAAAGAAGCTAGGTGAAAGGATGATTTAATTCAGACACGTCGCAAATGAAAAAAAATAAAATAAAAATATGATAAAATAAAGGAGACATTAAATGAGACTCATGATTGTTTTGGGATTTTTTATGTGAAGGAAAGTATTTTAAAATAATTGAAACTAAACTGAATAAAAAGGAAAATAAATGGAAAAGAAAATAAAATGGAAAATGGAATGGAGGTGTGATAAGCAAGGTTTTGCACTAGAAATGATTGGGCCTAAGTTGGTTGGGGGTGTGAAAAGCACACTGAAGACCCAAAGGATTACGCTGGAATATGGCTTTTATTGTGGAATTTAGTGAAATTAACTGAAAAAAACAAAGAACACAAGATGGATCCAACGCACGCTGGTGAGAGCTCATTAATTGAGCTGGCATTTTGGAGAATCATGAATGGTTGGCGCATGGTACTTGTGGTGTGTTGCGTCACACATTGATTTAAATGAAATAAAACAGAAATGCAAGGTGACGGAAGATGCTAGGGCTAGGTGGCAAGCTGCTGAGCGCTGGATGAACGAATCTGACGGCTTAGACTTTGTCTTCTTCAATTGCAAACCCTAACTGAACACAACAATTTTCCGGTGACTGGAGCTAGGGCTCCGGCACCGGAATTCGTAACAGAACCTCAAACAACCATAACACAACACCAAATGCTCCAGATCAAACAATTAACATGCACTGAACACGAAAATGACCTCAAAAACTCTTAAAACTCCATGGATCTAAGGGATCGAAGAAAATAAAGATTGACCTTCAAAACTGAAATGCATATAACTTTCACTACAATGCACCAAATTCAAATCTACAAAGTGCAGCATGATCAGCAAACATCACAAATTAAGAATCACACATACAATTTCATTTTTAGATCATGAGATTCCATGCCATACCTGAGGTGAAGAGCTTGATTCAGTGAGCTAGAAAACCAACCAATGCGTGCAAATCACTCCCCTTACTCCTTAGATGAAAAATAAATGCATCTAAGGTCTTGAAACAGACTAGATCTGAGGTTTCAAAGCAATTTGCCTTGAAATGGTAAGCTTCTATTTCTGTGTCTTAAGCTCAAATGAATGGTAGAATCTTGATCTATGTCACTCACTAATCAAAAATGTTGAAGAAGTTTCTGAAGAATGTAAGAGAATAAAGAGATATGTGAGAAAATGCAAAGTTGCATGAAGTTTGAGAGTGAGAGAATGAAAGAGATCTGAGACTTGCTAAACCCTAATTCTCCTCTTTGTGACCTCACAAGGCAATGCTGAAAGAATGAAATCAAATGCACGAATGAGTCATGAGTTTTGTGTGATTTTGCATTTTGTGCAACATGTGAGATAAGCATGCTATTCTCATGCTCTCTTGGGACTCTCAGCACATGGGCAATTCATTTCCCACCCTTGATTCAAATCCAATCACTCATGGCCTTTAGATTCAAGCATCACACTTATTTCATGACTTTTGCCAATTTGCATGTTTTGGAGGGATTTTCTCATAGTGCACGAAAATGAACAATTCTTTTGAGCAAATTGGTCATAATGGTATGTATTTTAAGTTTGAAACATAATTGAACCCATACCAAGTCATAAAAACCAAGTTGGAAGCCTTTTGCATTTGGTGGCTTTATGAAAAGTTGAAATTTGCCCTAGAATGTGCAAATTTTCGAAGGACCCATAGGAAAATCTAGGAACCCTATGAAAATGTACTTGTACTTTTTGAAAATGGGAGCCCTTACTCTTCAACTTTCATGTTTGACTTTGGTCCATTTGAAGAATTTTTGATCATGTTAAGGCCATTTGAAAATTAGGGCAAAAGTTGTCAAATTTGGAAAATTCCATAAACCAACTTTGTACCATTTTTGCAAAACCCTTCAAATCTCCATGATTCTTCAACTTTAGGCATTCCAAACCTCTTATAACATTGTAAGGACCCCTCTTGGCCAAAATATTTGGGTTAGACCCCTTGAAATTGCATAGTTGACTTTTTAAGGGCACAATTGACTTTTTCCTTCATCTGCAAGCAACTGAGGCATTGACTGACTTCCACATGGAATTTTATCATGAAAATTGACACCTAGGATCCTATTAACATATAAAAGACTTTGCCCAAATGAAATGGCCAAAGTTGTGAGATCTTGGTGCTTGAATCACAAACCCTAATTTGGGTGCCTTGTATAGGAGCTTTGCCTTGTCCTAAGATCTCTGATGATCATGCAATCTTCTGAGCTTTTGCCAATGGACTTGATCTTGTAAATGGAGTATAGACTCACCATAGGACTTGTACAAACTCATTGAGACCCTTGTCATGGCTTGAAATGCTTCAAGGACCTCCACAGATGACCATATGTTTGATGCTAGGACATGAAGGATGTTATGCTTCATCTTTCCATGATATGATGCTGAGGAAATGATATGAGTATGACGAATATGATGTGATATGATGCTTAGAATGAAGAGGGCAAATTTGGGGTGTTACAGCTGCCCCTATTCAATCATCAGTTAATCTGAAAAGGACGGTAGCACGAGCTATCGATCATTCAAGATAAACTGTGATTGAATACCAAGAAGACCAGAAATTTGCACTCTGACGAAGAATGCAGAATTGGGAAATAAACCCAACCAGATGACGCTCTGGGGATAAGAAGGAGAGAAAAAGCAGAAGAGCTTCTTCCAAGTTGAAATTGATATCTGGAATAAGAACATGTTGACAGACGAGTCTTCAAACAATCCTGTGACGCCAGGAGCTGGACATATGAGTCCTCAAACACTACAAGAGCATATGACTTGAGATAGACGAGTCTCCTTCGGATTTACCTGTTACGCCAGGACCGGTAATGCACTAAAGTCTGTGGGATAGACATGCAATCAAGGTAGACGAACCTTCTTCATATATTATCCGCGGATATATGGTATAAGACAGACGAGTCTTCTTTGAGCAAACCTGTTACGCCAGGTGCAGCAACCATAATTAGTGTCTGAGACAGACGAGCCTCCTTCGAATTTACCTGTTACGCCAGGACCGGTAACCATTTTGACATTAATTCCCACTGTCAGGATTTGAAACCTCTTCAATACAGACGAGTATTGGATGATCATCAAGATAACACAGACGAGTGCCATAAGTCAATGATACAGACGAGTATCAGACGATGATCTGAGAAACACAGACGAGCGTTTCAGGCCATGATACAGACGAGTATCAGCAACTGGTATAGAAGAATACCAGAAATTCAAACACAAATGAGCATCTGAAGTAGCAATAGAAGAATATCAGGATAATCAGCAAATCCACACAAAGCAGATGAGCTTCCATAGGTAAACAACACAGACATAAACTAGCACAGACGAGTGCTGGGGATGATACAGACGAGTATCCAAACAAAGCAGATGAGCTTCAATAGGTAAACAACACAGACGATTGCTAGAAATGATATAGACGAGTATCCACAAATATCAGGCATACCAAACACAGACGAGTGCTGGAGAGTTGCAGACGAGCAACAGTTGAAATTACATATCAAGGACAGACAAGTGCAGCAAAGGATCCAATACCAAACACAGACGAGTGTTGGAAGTTGCAGACGAGCAATAACATATTAGACATCATAACACAGACGAGTGTTGAGAATTGCAGATGAGCAACAGCAATTATCATATCAGAACACAGACGAGTGTTGAGAATTGCAGACGAGCAACAACAATTATCATATCAGAACACAGACGAGTGTTGAGAATTGCAGACGAGCAATATGAAGGTAATCATAAACCACTGCTGGGGAGAGCAAACGAGCCATACCACAGATATAACACAGACGAATGTTGAGAAATGCAAACAAATAGCAATAAAGCAACAATATATCACTGCTGGGGAAAGCTCTGCTTAGGGATAACACAAACGAGTGTTGAAGATTGCAGACGAGCGGTAGACAATGCCTGATTGGCCATAAGAGTTACAACTCTGCAGGGGAAGACAAGTCAAGGGGTCTGAATACCTGATTGACTGAGGTGATGAATACCTGACTGTATCATCAAATTAACCAAAAGTATGGCAACTTTGTTGTGGAATATTTCACTGACAGAAGTGAAGATCAAATATGAACTTTGTGGGGACAGAATCATCTTCAGACTTGGCTGAAAAAGATGCATCAAAAATACTCTAGTTGGGGAGAGCATCTGCTGATTCAAAGCTTTGGCTGAGAAAGACTCTTGCTGGGAAAGACTCTTGCTGAGGATAGAGTTCTGATAATTTTAAATCTGGTGATGTCAGGCTTTCAGATACCTGTTGGACATACTCCACTGGGGGAGAGTAATTGCTACTTCACTGGGGAAGTAGAAACTGCTTGGGCTGCTGCCAAGGCTTAGCTGGAGAAAAATCTCTGCTGGAGATGTCAGGCTTTCAGATACCTGCTGGGGGAAGAAATCTCTGCTTGGGGAGACACTCTACTAGGGAAGAGTAAATGCTCGGGAGAATGTGACGCCATCCTGCAACCTGCAACAAAAGAAAACACAAGTGTGCCCCGGGGATTTGCATGGTATGATCTGTTCATCCATCGTCACCCGACACTCAAAGAGGGTTACAGTTTCCCTGCATGTCATTTTCTTTCAAAATTATCACCATGTTTTAAATGCAATGCTATTTTTGCTGAAAATTCAGGACATTTTGCAAACAAAAATAAACACACACAGCTTTTTGACTGAATATTCTTTTATTGAATGGCCTCTGAATAGGCAAAGATTTACATCAGGAAGCAACCACCTGGAAAGAGGTAGCTACCGTAAAATTGAGAAAAGAAACTATCCTAATGGAAATGGACACGGCATTCCAAGGAGTTCCGTTTCTGCTATGACCAGCATGTCTTCGAGACTCTCCATTCTGCTTTGGCTTTCTGAGAGGATTGAGGGGACTGTTTCCTATCCTTCTGATATTGTCAAGTTGTACGAAACGATGACGTGGTTCAGATTACTCGGATCCAGTTGTTCGCTTATTCCCTTGTTTTGCGTGGATCTCCCTTTCAGGTTTTCAATCCACCGGGATACCCTTTTTTGCCTGAGCTGTCCAATGTGGCTTTTCAACTCAGCGGGTGTACATTTTTCATTTATTTCCCTAACTTTTGCCCGAGCTTTTTATTCTGTTTTTAGCTCGCCGGGATGCCCTTTTTTTGCCTGGACTATAATTTTGTTTTTGTGTCCAGCGGGTCTCTTTATGCGAAGTATTTTTTAACTGCATCCGAGTTAACAGGGGACTGGAAGTCATCTCCATCCATAGTGGTGAGTATCAGTGCTCCTCCTGAAAAGACTTTCTTCACTATGAATGGTCCTTCGTAATTCGGGGTCCACTTGCCCCTGTGATCTGAACCTGGAGGAACGATCCTCTTCAACACAAGCTCTCCCACTTGATATTCTCGAGTACGTACTCGTTGGTCGAATGCACGTTTCATTCTCCTTTGATAAAGCTGACCATGACAGATAGCCGCTAATCTCTTTTCCTCAATTAGACATAGCTGATTGTAATGAGCACGTACCCATTCAGCCTCATCAAGCTTTACATCCATCATCACACGCAATGAAGGGATCTCTACTTCAACAGGCAGGACTGCTTCCATGCCATACACCAGAGAGAAGGGAGTTGCCCCTGTTGACGTCCTGACTGACGTTCGGTACCCATGCAACGCAAATGGTAACATCTCATGCCAATCTTTGTAAGTGACAACCATTTTCTGCACAATCTTCTTGATATTCTTGTTAGCTTCCTCTACCGCACCATTCATCTTTGGTCGGTAAGGAGAAGAATTTTGATGCTGTATCTTGAAGTTCTGACACAAGTCTGCCATCATCTTGTTGTTGAGATTAGAACCATTATCAGTAATGATCCTTTCGGGCACTCCGTATCTGCATATGATATCCCTTTTCAGAAATCTTTCCACCACTTGACGAGTGACGTTGGCATAAGATGCTGCTTCTACCCATTTGGTGAAGTAATCAATCGCGACCAAGATGAAGCGATGACCATTTGAAGTAGTAGGCTCGATCTTCCCGATCATGTCAATGCCCCACATGGAAAAGGGCCAAGGAGATGACATGACGTTGAGCGGGCTAGGAGGAACATGCACTTTGTCTACATATATTTGGCACTTGTGGCACTTATGAGCAAATGAACAACAATCCACATCCATTGTCATCCAGTAATACCCTGATCTCAGCAATTTCTTTTCCATAGCATGCCCTCCTGCATGGGTACCAAAAGATCCCTCGTGGACTTCCTGCATTAACAGGCTTGCTTCGTGTCTATCCACGCATCTGAGCAAGACCATGTCGAAGTTTCTCTTGTACAAAACCCCGTCGGTGTTCAAGAAGAAGCTAGCAGCAAGTCGCCTCAAGGTCTTCTTGTCATTGGAAGATGCCCTAGTTGGGTATTCTTGCTTTTCCAGGAATAGCTTGATATCAAAATACCAAGGCTTCTCGTCAGACACAGCGTCTACAGAGAAGGCATGAGCTGGAGCGTCAAGCCTGGATATGTCAATTCTGGGCACATAATTCCAACACAAGACTTTGATTGACGAAGAGAGAGTGGCCAATGCGTCGGCAAACTGATTTTCATCACGTGGTATGTATTGAAGCTTAACTGTCGTGAAGAACGTCAACAACTTTCTAGCATAATCCATGTATGGAATTAAATGCTCTTGATGCGTATACTACTTGTCGGTAACTTGGTTAATGACGAGGACTGAATCTCCCAATATATCGAGGTTCTTAATCCGAAGATTAATTGCCTCCTCTAATCCCATTATACATGCCTCGTATTCCGCTTCATTGTTGGTGCAGCCAAAAGTAATTCTGGAAGCGAAGGGTAAGTGAACACCTTCAGGAGTAATAAGTACGACACCAACTCCACGTCCATTGATATTGACTGCCCCATCAAACATCAACTTCCATTTGGATTCAGGGTCTGGCCCCTCCTCCGGAAGTGGTTCCTCATAATCGTTTGCTTTGAGGTACATGATGTCCTCATCAGGGAAATCAAACTTCATTGGCTGATAATCATCTTCAAGAGGTTGATGTGCAAGGTAATCCGACAATACACTTCCCTTGATGGCTTTCTGAGAAGTATACTGGATGTCGTATTCAGTTAAAATCATCTGCAACCTAGCAACCCTTCCGGTTAACGCTGGTTTCTCAAAGATGTACTTGACAGGATCCATTTTGGAAATGAGCAGTGTGGTATGAGTCAACATGTACTACCTCAGTCGGCGAGCAGCCCATACCAAAGCGCATCAATTTTTCTCGAGCAGTGAGTATCGGGATTCACAGTCGGTAAACATTTTGCTAAGGTAATAAATAGCGTACTCTTTTCGACCAAACTCGTCATGTTGGCCTAGAACACACCCCATTGACCCTTCTAGAACGGTCAAGTACATGATTAATGGTCTTCCCTCCACTGGAGGCATTAGAATTGGAGGCTCCTGCAAATATTCTTTTATTTTGTCGAAAGCTCTTTGGCAGTCATCGTTCCACCTGACCGTTTGCTCTTTTCTTAGCAGTTTGAATATTGGTTCACACGTGGCAGTTAGATGAGATATGAACCGAGAAATGTAGTTCAACCTCCCTAAAAACCCGTGCACCTCTTTTTCTGTTCTCGGTGCAGGCATATCTTGAATAGCTTTTACTTTGGCAGGATCTACCTCAATTCCTCTTTGACTAACAATGAAACCCAGCAACTTCCCGGAACGCACTCCGAAAGTGAATTTGTTTGGATTCAACCTCAGCTTGTATTTGATCATTCTATTAAACAACTTCTTCAGGTTGACCAGATGCTCCTCTTCGTCTCGGGACTTTGCAATCATATCGTCCACATAACACTCAATCTCCTTGTGTATCATGTCATGGAACAATGTGACCATCGCCCGTTGATAAGTTGCCCCGACATTCTTCAAACCAAAGGGCATGACCTTATAGCAGAATGTACCCCAAGGGGTAATGAACGTTGTCTTCTCCATGTCTTCCGGCGCCATCTTAATCTGGTTATATCCGGAGAAGCCATCCATGAAGGAAAACACCGAGAATTGAGCAGTATTGTCTACCAACACATCAATGTGTGGCAACGGAAAGTCATCTTTTGGGCTTGCTCTATTCAAATCCCGGTAGTCAACGCACATTCGGACCTTGCTGTCCTTCTTAGGTACAGGTACAATGTTAGCTACCCAAGGTGGGTAACTAGTTACAGCAAGGAAACCGGCATCCCATTGCTTCTGAACCTCCTCTTTGATCTTCATCGCCATGTCAGGACGAGTTCTTCTCAATTTCAGTTTCACAGGAGGACAGTCCTCTCTCAGAGGTAGCTTATGCATAACGATGTCGGTATCCAACCCTGGCATATCTTGATATGACCAAGCAAAGATATCCACATACTCTCTCAGCATACTGATCAGCTCCTTCTTGACGTCGGCCTGCAGACTGGCCCCAATTTTAATCTCCTTCTTCGCATCTTCACTGCCAATGTTGATGATCTCAATTTCTTCTTGATGAGGCTGAATAACCCGTTCCTCTTGTTTCAACAATCTGACCGATTCTTTAGGGAGGTCACAGTCTTCCTCAACCCCTTCATCAGCTTGGTAGACTGGATTGTCAAAGTCATGCATAGTCATAGCAGGAACGTTATCCATGGAATCCGGATGATCAACACTGCACAGATGATATGCTTATTCAGAATCTGCTTAAAGAGACGCTAACATAAAACAAAAAGGAAAAACACATTGCCATTTTTATATTTTTTGTGAAAAAGTTTAAAAACAAAGACAGGGAGCACAATTTGTCTGAAAATGTCCTTTTATTTCATAGCAAAATAAGATGCAATACAAAACATGGTGGCCCAATACAATGGATCCAAGCATCTTGGACAGAATGCTGGATTTGACAATGCAGTATACTAATAAAAGGAAACAAAATAATTACTCTGAGAGCCATGTGACTTGTATGATGTCTTCAGAAGACCAGTTTGTTAGCTCCTCGCCGGGCGCACACGGGTGGATCCAGTTGTCCCAGTCACCGTCACTATCCCCATCTTGGCTTGCTGTACAGATCTGGTTGCGGTCGAGTAACCCGGCGCTTGTAAACATGATAGCCTTACCATTTGGAGTAGACCCACCAGGATGATACCCTAAATCAAACTTATCATCTTTCTTTCCAGCTCCAAAAGCTTGCCCCAGCCTTGGGCACTGCCTGATTGAACAACCTCTTTTGCTTCTCTATAAGAATGGATGGATGTACCCTCTTTCTCACTGCTCTTCTCCACAAGAGTCAATATGCTGACGTTGAGTGCTTCGAAGGCTTGGCATAAAGTCTCATGGATCTCTCCATCCATCTCTACATACTTGAATGTCGACAAGTCGCTTACGAAGATGTCCTCCTCTCCGCAGACTGTAATGACCTGGCCGTCAACCACATATTTAAGCTTCTGATGTAGGGTTGAAGTAACAGCTCCAGCAGCGTGTATCCACGGGCGTCCCAATAGGCAGCTGTATGCAGGCTGGATGTCCATGACGTAGAAAACACTTTTAAATACTTGAGAGCCTATCTTGATGGGCAACTCAACTTCTCCAAAAACTGATCTTCTCGAACCATCAAAAGCCTTAACAATCAGATCACTTGGTCTAAGGACAATCCCATCAACATTAAGCTTCATTAGTGCCTTCTTCGGAATCACATTCAAGGAAGAGCTTGTGTCTACAAGAACGTGAGACAACACAGCACCCTTGCACTCCATAGTGATATGTAGTGCTTTGTTGTGGTTTCTGCCCTCTGACGTGAGGTCTCTGTCTGTAAAGCCTAGGCCATGGCTTGCATTGACACTACCTACAACAGCTTCAAGTTGGTTAACAGTGATTTCCTGAGGAACATAAGCCATTTGTAGCACCTTCAATAAGGCCTCTCTGTGCGCGGGAGAACACATCAGCAGTGATAAGATGGATATCTTGGAAGGTGTCTGGTTCAGTTGATCGACCACCTTATAGTCACTCTTTTTGATAATCCTCATGAATTCCTCGACCTATTTTTCAAATGTACCCTGCCCAGCCACAGGAGTATTTGATTCATCATTCACAGCTTGCTTTCCTTTGGCTTTGGATGAAGCCTCAGCCTCAGGATCCCCTCTCAGCACAGGGGGAGCGAATAAACGACCACTTCTGGTGAAACCCCCAACTCCTCCGACATTCTCTACAATCGGGTCCACAGCAACAGACTTGCTCTCAATCTTCTGTCCAACTACATATACATCTGAGCCATAATGCTAAGGAATGGCTTTATCGTCAGTGTATGGAACAGGCCCAGGTACGGTGATAGTCACGAGACTAATCTGAGGAGCATAGATTGTTACAGGCTCTCTTTTGACAGGCTTGTCAGCTTCATCATAGAATATGGTAATTGTTGATACATCATCAGATTCATCATTACCAACTTTGTTGAACTGCAAGGATCCATCATCAATCAAACCCTGCAATCCTATCTTCAGCTTCTCACATCTATTCTCTGAACTTAGACATTCTTCACAATCAACACAACAACCAGGAAACACTTGACCATTCAACACTCTCTCTTTTACTACCCTCAAAGGAGTCTTTACTTCTTCAATACTCAGCACAAGACTCAACTTGTCACCACCCTCAACAGCATTGATTATTGCCCTTACATGATTCGGAATAGGGTTCGAATTAACATTCGGTGGTGGCGCAAAGTTGATTGCTTTAGAATCTATAAGATCTTGAACCTTGTGATGCAAAGCCCTGCACTTCTCAGTCGAGTGCCCGGGTACTCCATAGTGGAAAGCGCATCGTGCATTGACATCATAACCAACTAGAAGCTCTCCAGGAGGTGGTGGTGCCAAAGTTCTCAGTTGAATCGGGTTCAAATCTAGCAGTCTTGGCAGCAAAGCAGCATACGTCATAGGGATAGCCTCAATCACCCTATTAGCCGGGCGAGTTTGCCTTGGCTGATACGGTCTCTGCTGATAGTTGGTACGGGGTTGTTGTTGTTGCTGATGTTGTTGTTGTGGAGGAGGTTTCATCTGTTGTACTAGAGCAGAAGGAATTGTGACAGCTGCCACATGCTCATAGGGTCTTCTATAACCACGGCCCCGGCCTCGGCCAAATACAACATTTGTCTCACCCTCTCTTCTCCTAGGAGGTCCACTGAAAACTTTCCTCGCTCCATTCGAGCTACTAGCACTTGGATCTTGGATCTTTCCCATCTTCAGCAAGGTCTCAACCCTCTCTCCAGCAATAACAATATCGTTGAATTTAGTGGCAGAACTGGACGCCAACCTTTCAAGAAACACACCCTGCAGAGTACCCATAAACATGTCAGCCATTTCATTCTCTAGCAGCGGTGGTTGCACTTTGGCAGCGAGCTGGCGCCACCTCTGAGCATATTATTTGAAACCTTCCTTAGCAGTCTGAGCCATGTGCTGCAATTGCGTGCGGTTTGGAGCCATGTCCAAATTATATTGATATTGTCTCACAAAGGCTTCTTCTATATCTTTCCAACTCTTGATATTGACTCTGCTAAGCTTCATGTACCATTCCAACGAAGCTCCTACCAAGCTGTCTTGAAAATAATACATCCAGAGTTTTTCATCATCCGTGTGAGCAGCAATTCTCCCAACAAATGATTGAAGATGGGTCTTCGGGCATGCAGTGCCATTGTATTTCTCAAAGGTTGGTACTTTGAACTTGTATGGGATCCTGACCCCAGGGACCAAGCCCAAATCTGTTATGTCAAATCCCAAAAAACTCTGGGATTGAATGGCTCTGATTTGTTCTGCCATTTCTTCAAACCTCTTGTTCATCTCAACTCCTTGACCCTCAGCTTCGTCAAGTAGAGTGAATTATTCGTCCTGATTATCCATTTGAATATTATTCAACCCATCATTGATTATTGTCACCCCTGGTTGTGTTACAGGAGCTTCAACCTGACGTGCGCCCGCACCGGTACGATTATCAGCAGCAGCAGTGTTGTTCCTGGGTTGATTGTTCTCTATCATCTCCCGCAGACGCTCTTGGTTCTGACCCATGCCTGCCATCAATGTCATAAAGTTATCCATTCTCAGTCTCATATCTGCCAGGTCAGCTTGCATCTGGTCCATGACTCGCTCTCTGTTGATCTTTGTTGGATATCTATGCGCTACTGGTTGTTCCCGAACTTTCTGGGGAGCTATAGTGCCTGAAACACAAAAAACGTTAGCAACTGAGACACTACCCGCAAAACAAACAAATAGGTTATATGTATGCAATGCAGTTGTTTATGTTTCCAATCCTAGGTCATTCATGCCCCGGTTCCGGTATTTAGCAAAGAAAACCAGATGGGTACTGATCCTCGACTTTCAGAAACCTTCGCGAAAAACCACATTCAAACCATAACAGCAGGCACACCAATAAATGGTGAAAAAGTCATAACATAAATCAGCCTATTAGGTAAATAAAACAGAATCCCCCGTAGGGTACAAGTTTCTAAAAAGAAAACAAACAGCCAGGACTCCTACAACATGCCTGTAGGTAATCTAGATACAAGGAAAACAAACTAAGAAGCAAAACCACTGCCTGAGGGCCCTGAATCTCCCTCACTAAACCCCACATCAGACCTAACCTTCTTGACTCCAGCCATCAACTTGAGGTCTTCAATCTCTTTAAGTGCTGCTTCGAGGGCTTGTTGACTATCTGCTAACTGCCGAGTCTTCTCTTTGCGGATCTTGTGGACTTGCTCCACCTCTTCCTTTTTGTAGGCCATCTGTACTTCGAAGAACTCTTCTTTTTCCTTATATCTCTTCAGCTCCTGCTCTCTCTGTCCCTGCAACCAGACAATAGACTGACGAGCTTCCTTGAGAGTCTTTGAATTCTTCTTGCGTTCAGCTTCTCTTTTGGCTTCCATCATTCCCAACCTGTGGAAGTGAGCTTCCCTTCCAGCGAAGTCTTTCTCTTTAGCCTCCAAGGTAGTCTGCATCTTCAACAACTTATCTTCAGCTTCATTCTTGGCCCGGTTGGCAAGATGATACAGACTAACTACTTCAGTGTTCTCCACTCTGACTGCATGCAGCTGGGCTTCCAACTTCTTGAATTCCTCTAAAGACACAATATCAATGGACTCAACAACTGGAGGAACTGGTGGTGAGAATGGCAGCAAAACTCTTCTGGCCCTGTCTTTCAACCAAGCTTCATACTCTGGGAATGTCTGATTGTTGCACTTTCCAAAGCTAGCTATCCCTTCTCCCTTAATTCACTTCCAAGCTCCAGCAACCTTCCTCACTAAGGGCATATTGTCCTTCACTGGGAAATAGAAAATAGGGGTCAACTTCAATTCTTCTGGTACCTCTCTCAAGGCATATCCCAATTGTCTTCTTAACAAGATTGGATTATAATTGATCGCTCCAGTTACTCCCAATAAAGGTACACTAAGATAACTCACACAGCTAGTGATGAAACGTGCACCTTGCATCCTTTGAGTAATCCACCTGACATCCTTGGCAAGCAACTTTTCCAACTTCTGAGCCCATACCAAGGTGTGGTCACTAAACACTCCAGTACTAGGCAGATGCCTCATGAACCACATATGAAATAAAGGAGCACAGCAACGAACTAAACCTCCCCTCTTCTTCTCAGTCTTGTAGTGCACTGAGTAATACAAATCTACGAGCAATGTAGGCACAAGATTCTTCAGCAAAAAGAGATGTATGGCATTCATATCTATGAACTTCTCCATATCAGCAAACAAGATAATGCCATAGACAGAAAGAGCCAAGATAGCACAGACAGCATCCCATTCTTCTTCAACAGCCAACTCTTCCACCTTCTTTACCAGAGCCTCTAAAGAAAATCCAGGTACACCTCCCTTAATGATGGTCAAAGAATTCACAACAGAAGTGCTCAAATAAAGAGCCTTAGCAATAGCCTCAGGTGCAGGTCTACTCATCTCAGCATTGAACGGAATCTGGTCTCGAACAGGCACTCCCAAGATCAGAGCATACTCCTCCAGCAAAGGGCCTAGCTGAAAATCAGGAAAAGTGAAGCAACAGAGCTGAGGATCATAATACTGAAGAAGGGTATGAATGGAACTTCTCTCAGAAGGATCTAACTCTACCACCACATCCAGAATACTCCCATAAGCCTTCCTGAATCTCTCTACATGGTTGGGTGTAATCAGCTTCACCATCTTCTTCAACAGGCCAACCTTGGTGTCAAAGAACTTGAAATGAATATTCTGCTTGCGAGGATCTTCCATCTCTGAAGAGGATACCGGAACCAGAAGCAAAGATATGAACCTGTGAATGAAAACAAAACATGATTAATGATGAAATGATGCAATGCAGATGCAAATGCAAAGACATATGATCATCTGGGACTGTCTGGAATCTGGATACCAAGGCCACATGATCAGAAACCCCAAATCCTCTGGATATCAGCCTATAAATACTCAGATAAGCTCAGATACTCCCAATCAAAGACCAGAGAAACTCAAGAACTCCGGAACCAAAGTAACTGTATCAGAACATGAAACTGTACTAGTAACAAGGGTATGATGAGGTCAAGGGTTCCTGCAAACCTGTAAACCCCTCCCATTCTCACAGGTGTGCTCCGGGTCAAATATCACGGACTCTCAAAGCCGAATAACAATAATACTTTCACCATTTCCGAGAAATGGCTCATGGCCAAATCAGGGAATCGGTTAGGCATTATGCACTATGCAGGGAGGCCTCAGCTGAGTCCGGGAAAAACAAGCATCCCTTATAAGTCCCCAGCTTCAAGCGCTGAAATCGAGAAGCAATAGTACATTCAGCCCGTAGGATACAGTACTAATGTCATACGACCAGATGCTTTGACTGAGTTCCTATAAGAGAACCAGGCCATCCTATGCGAGTCCCCAGTGGACCCTCGGGTGCGAATGGGTTTGCCACAAAATGTGGTCTGCCACTGCCACCACTGGAGAGGGTTGTTTCCACAAAGGTTCTCAATGATCGGTCCCCAGATGCACATAACTATCAAGGTCCTATCCCGAAGTGGAGGAAATCCCCACACAAGATATTTCCAAGACGGTCGCAATCTTGGCGTGAAACACACTGCCACTCATCATGTCACATGTGAGTACAATATGTCCACTCTAATCCTATAGTGAACTCAAGCCGGGTACTTGGCTTATCTCTCAGAAACAGTATCACCCAAGCCCACCAAACAGAAAACCAGTCCAGACAGTCCAGTATGATATACATGATGCGGAAAATAAATACTGAAAACTGTAAATAAAGCTGTAAACAACATCAATAAAATACAACAAGCCACAGCAGACAAACATAACCCAATGAAATAGAAACACACAAGCACTAGGAGAGACTCACAAGGGAACCAGAGATTCTGGGTTCGTTCCCCAGCAGAGTCGCCAGCTGTCGCTCCCCAGATTTCCATCCTGGTACAAACGCGAAAGTGGCGCGGAAAAAGAATAGAGTCACCAGCCAGGCCTTTTTATCCCGAAGAAAGGGAATGGTAATGCTGCACATACCAGAAGAAAGAAAGAGGAAGGACACAGGTCCTACGAACCAAAGAGACTGAGTTCGGGAGTCGGTTATGATCTGGGAAGGTATTAGCACCCAGATCGTCCACCGTACCCGACGAGATCCACGCTTGCAAAAGAAACTGTTTCAAAGGGTGAGGGTATGAAAACTGCAGCAAAAGAAAAGAAACGAACTAGAGAAGAAACTGAGAAAAGAACTGAAAAGAAAATAAAGAGAAGAAATGTAGGGAAAATAAAGATTGTGCTCGAACGGGCCCTACCCCGCTGCCTACGTACCTCATCAGGATAATGAGGATCAGAGACGTCGTAGTTCTCCTAACTAGGGGTGGCAAGGAAATTGCGTGTGAATTAAAGCTTGAACTGCCTATGCCATTGCTCAGGTGTTGCAAACTCGGACGACGAGTGCGTAACCGTCTTGCAAAGTGACAAGTAGGAGCAAGTTCACGTACGAAGCGAATGAGATGATAGAAGAATTCCCGAAGGAAAGACGCTTATTATTTGTTTGGTACTTTTTAGAAGCTTTTATGTGTGAAAGTTTGCATAGGTAAGTGTACCTAAGTCTTACTCAATGGGATGTGTACATCTCACATCATCCCGAAATGGAATGTGCAAGAGGCACACCTATCTATGGAGGAAATCCCCAAAGCTAGTCCCACAAGTGAAGGCTCAGACACACTGACCTATTGTCAATTATTAAGTGTTTTTGTAGTTTTTATGATTAAGAAGTGCTTTTTATACTTTTCTTTGTGAGGTACTCATGTTAAGACCTATCCACCACAAGGGATGACTCACACCTCGCCCCAAAACGGAACGCGTGCAAGTATCTCATAGCAAAGTCTCACGTCACATGAAAAGTACTAAACCTTTATTAAGTGAATTAGAATTGAGTTTGAAGATGAGAAGAGAAGGCACCAAAGGATCACAAAGGAAAAAATTCTAAAGGGGGAATAAAGAAATCCTAAGTATTAACATGCATGGATGTCCTAAGGGTTAGTGAGGTTTCTATCCAAATGAAGAAGAAAAGAAGAAGAGAAGAAGAAGAAGAGGGGAGATGAGAAAGGCCTAAGCCCAACAACAAAGGGTTAGTGCACATAGACATAAGAGGGAGAGATAAGATGAGATTTGGAGATGTGGAACTCAATTCCCACACCTCACACTTACCATTGCCCCTGCAAGGTTAGTACAGTGAACACATATGAAACACAATGAGCAAGACAACATGCTAACATCACACAATCAGAAGTGAAATTATATGACCAAGTGCACAATGCAAATGCAACTCAAAGGGATGAGGAGAAGAAGCTTATAAGCAAAAGATGCAACATGAACACATATGAAAACTTATGTACACTTAAGGAGAATGCAAAGCAAATATGCATAAACATGGATACAATGCACACAAACAGAACCAAAATAAGATGAAGAAATGCTTAAGAAGCCAACAAGATGAAGAGAAAAGAGGTACAAGACCAAACAATTACCAAATGGAAGTGAAAGAAGCAATGAGATGAAGTGAAAGCACTTAAGGAAATAAATTACTCAAAAGTAAGCAAGACACAAAAATTCCTAAGACTCAAACCCTAAGATAGGACCAGGAAGGTACCCACACCCCAAAAGAACCCCAAATGAGAAGAAGAAGTTGGCACAAGTGCCCTTCTAGGCTTATATGAGAACTAAAGGTTCAAAGGAAGCAAAATGGGACAAGGTTCAAACCAAAATTCAAAACAAATCAACCAACCATCTAAAAAATCCACAATTGAAACCAAATGATCTTCAAACATTTTATATCAACTAGCCAAAAGTATTTGAAAAGATTCAGAAGTAAACTAGGTCAAATGGAAGCAAGAACACAAGTGAGGGTTACAAACTTACATCACAAGTCACAAGATCAAGACTCAAGAAATAGGTTTCTAAAAATCCAGAGAAAAATCACATGAAACGTACAATGTTTTAAGAATCCAAAGCAAACGAATGGGATCAAAACTCAAAATATCGAAGAGTATGGAAAATATACAAGGAAGTGTGGTCAAGAAGAACTTAAAAAGAAGCTAGGTGAAAGGATGATTTAATTCAGACACGTGGAAAATGAAAAAATAAAATAAAATATGATAAAATAAAGGAAACATTGAATGAGACTCATGATTTGTTTGGGAATTTTTATGTGAAGGAAAGTATTTTAAAATAATTGAAACTAAACTGAATAAAAAGGAAAATAAATGGAAAAGAAAATAAAATGGAAAATGGAATGGAGGTGTGATAAGCAAGGTTTTGCACTGGAAATGATTGGGCCTAAGTTGGTTGGGGGTGCGAAAAGCACACTGAAGGCCCAAAGGATTACGCTGGAATATGGCTTTTATTATGGAATTTAGTGAAATTAACTGAAAAAACAAAGAACACAAGATGGATCCAATGCACGCTGGTGAGAGCTCATTAATTGAGCTGGCATTTTGGAGAAGCATGAATGGTTGGCGCACGGTACTTGTGGTGTGCTGCGTCACACATTGATTTAAATGAAATAAAACAGAAATGCAAGGTGACGGAAGATGCTAGGGCTAGGTGGCAAGCTGCTGAGCGCTGGATGAACGAATCCAACGGCTTAGACTTTGTCTTCTTCAATTGCAAACCCTAATTGAACACAACAATTTTCCGGTGACCGGAGCTAGGGCTCCGGCACCGGAATTCGTAACAGAACCTCAAACAACCATAACACAACACCAAATGCTCCAGATCAAACAATTAACATGCACTGAACAAGAAAATGACCTCAAAAACGCTTAAAACTCCATGGATCTAAGGAATCGAAGAAAATAAAGATTGACCTTCAAAACTGAAATGCATATAACTTTCACTACAATGCACCAAATTCAAATCTACAAAGTGCAGCATGATCAGCAAACATCACAGATTAAGAATCACACATACAATTTCATTTTTAGATCATGAGATTCCATGCCATACCTGAGGTGAAGAGCTTGATTCAGTGAGCTAGAAAACCAACCAATGCGTGCAAATCACTCCCCTTACTCCTTAGATGCAAAATAAATGCATCTAAGGTCTTGAAACAGACTGGATCTGAGGTTTCAAAGCAAGTTGCCTTGAAATGGTAAGCTTCTATTTTTGTGTCTTAAGCTCAAATGAATGGTAGAATCTTGATCTATATCACTCACTGATCAAGAATGTGGAAGAAGTTTGTGAAGAATGTAAGAGAATGAAGAGATATGTGAGAAAATGCAAAGTTGCATGAAGTTTGAGAGTGAGAGAATGAAAGAGATCTGAGACTTGCTAAACCCTAATTCTCCTCTTTGTGACCTCACAAGGCAATGCGGAAAGAATGAAATCAAATGCACGAATGATTCATGAGTTTTGTGTGATTTTGCATTTTATGAAACATGTGAGATAATAATGCTATGCTCATGCTCTCTTGGGCCTCTCAGCACATGGGCAATTCATTTCCCACCCTTGATTCAAATTCAATCACTCCTGGCCTTTAGATTCAAGCATCACACTTATTTCATGACTTTTGCCAATTTGCATGTTTTGGAGGGATTTTCTCATAGTGCACGAAAATGAACAATTCTTTGGAGAAAATTGTTAATAATGGGATGTATTTTAAGTTTGAAACATAATTGAACCCATACCAAGTCATAAAAACCAAGTTGGAAGCCTTTTGCATTTGGTGGCTTTATGAAAAGTTGAAATTTGCCCTAGAATGTGCAAATTTTCGAAGGACCCATAGGAAAATCTAGGAACCCTATGAAAATGTACTTGTACTTTTTGAAAATTGGAGCCCTTACTCTTCAACTTTCATGTTTGACTTTGGTCCATTTGAATAATTTTTGATCATGTTAAGGCCATTTGAAAATTAGGGCAAAAGTTGCCAAATTTGGAAAATTCCATAAACCAACTTTGTACCATTTTTGCAAAACCCTTCAAATCTCCTTGACTCTTGAACTTTAGGCATTCCAAACCTCTTATAACATTTTAAGGACCCCTCTTGGCCAAAAAATTTGGGTTAGACCCCTTGAAATTGCACAGTTGACTTTTTAAGGGCATAGTTGACTTTTTCCTTCATCTGCAAGCAACTGAGGCATTGACTAACTTCCACATGGAATTTTCTCATGAAAATTTACACCTAGGATCCTCTTAACATATAAAAGACTTTTCCCAAATGAAATGGCCAAATTTGTGAGATCTTGGTGCTTGAATCACAAACCCTAATTTGGGTGCCTTGTATAGGAGCTTTGCCTTGTCCTGAGATCTCTGATGATCATGCAATCTTCTGAGCTTTTTCCAATGGACTTGATCTTGTAAATGGAGTATAAACTCACCATAGGACTTGTACAAACTCATTGGGACCCTTGTCATGGCTTGAAATGCTTCAAGGACCTCCACAGATGACCATATGCTTGATGCTAGGACATGAAGGATGTTATGCTTCATCTTTCCATGATATGATGCTGAGGAAATGATATGAGTATGATGAATATGATGTGATATGATGCTTAGAATGAAGAGGGAAAATTTGGGGTGCTACAGAAGGGACATGTAAATTGTTGTGCTCCCCTATTTGCTGATTGGTTTCTAAGGCAATTCCCTAAATTAGGGCCCTTTCAGGATTTGAAACAATCTTGGAAATGGTCCAAAAGATTAATGGGCTTAACCTCAACTGAAATTGCTTGGGGATGTAATAGAGATCTTGTGGGAAAATAAATTATGGTCAGTTGTGGTAGCTTCCCAAATGTGCCCTTGATAGGAAGGAAAGGTGGGATCAGCTACAATCCTATCTTATCCAGGAAACAATTTGGCTATCCTTTAAGAGACGTACCTTTGATTGAAGATACAAATGATTCTTTATACTTTCCAGCAGAAGGAAATTTCAAGATGAGCATACTAGCATCCCAAGATTGGGAAGTTAGAGTGATGAAAGGAAAGAAAGACTTTGGGAGGGTAGATCCCAATACTTATGATCCTTTTGCCAACTGGTTGGAAGATCGTGTAAAGACCATGTTACTCCCATTTTCTAGAGAAACACCTCTCTACCCTAAGGAGGTAGCACCCACAACTTCAGTGCCTCTTCAAGATTATCAAAAGTTGGAAGCCTTGGTTCAATAACTCAGGTTAGAGAATCAAGAAGCTTACAATTCATGTTAGAAACTAAAGATGCAGAATCAAAAGTTGGAGGAAAGAGCTCACAAAGATGAAGAGATGGTTAGGCTCAAGCAACAAGATTTTCAAGAGAGAGAGCTCTACTTCAAGAAAAGGGGATTATCTGAAACTCACAAGGAGGCCCAACGTCGGAAGGAGAGGAAGGATTTGAATGAAGCCAATGAAGCTGTCACCTTATGGCATGAGAAGTGGGAAGACAATTTAAGGAAGCAGAAGAAGCTGGAGGTTAAGCACAAGCTAGAAGTCAAGAGTCTTCAAGATTCTTTGGATGGATAGAGAGAACTCCTTCAGAAGGCTTATCATCAAGAGAAGAGTCGTCTCCAAAGTTTAGCAGAAAGCCAACAAGCAGTAAAGGAAACTCAGAAAGAAATAGAAAATTTGAAATTGAAAGCTGATGTCAAGAGAGCCAAGAATGATTCCATTACAAGCCAAGAAAGTGAAAAGGTGTTCCTACAGCAAATCGAGGAATTGCATGCCTCCTTTGACCTTAGGGATATCCTAATTCAAAAGCTTGTACAGGAGCCTACGCATCCAGACATAGCTCAGATGTTGCAAAATGTCAAGCGCCTCAGTTGGAGATTACAGGATTAGACTTTCCTAAGCTTTAGTTGTATATGCATATGACTTGGATTACCCACAGGCTTGTTGTGGGAGTCTCTCTTTCTTGATGTACTTTTTCTTTCTTGACATATTGAATTTGTACCTTGTGAGGATCTTTGTTATTCCAATTGTCTTCTGATTCACCTGAAGTCTCTGGTTATATCTGTTGCACAGACACAAAATAAATGCCACCACTTCAAGCTTGAATGTCACACAGGATTTTCTTGCAAGGGGTCTTTTTCTTAACACCAGAAGGGGAAAGTAATTAAAGCCTTGGGAATAAAAGGAACACATTGCATTGCATACACATCATTTGCATTTTTCTTTGTTTTGCAGGTTTTCTACAGGTTGCTTAACTTATTTGTGTTACAAGCAAAGATTGTGAGGGCCGCCAAGACCCATCATCCTCGACAGAATATCCCGCATCGTTACACAGCTCGCAACAACCAGAGGACAGTCATGGATGCTATGCAAACTGAGCTTAATGAGTTTCGCACCAGAATAGGAGAGTTCATGGTCATGATGCAAGGGATGGATCAGGGACAACAAGAGTTAAGAAATGCTATTCAGGGGCTCAACCCTCCTCAGACTAATATCCCTGTAACCACTCCTGACGTACAAGTGACTCCTCCTAACACCAACAATTGCCCAGTTGGACCTCAAGTTCCAGAGCAGGGCACAACAACTTTCATTCCAGTACAAGACAGGCAGGAAGATCAGTTCCCTTCTTTCAACAATGACATGGGGTTCGATGAAGAAGGAAATCTTCAGGACTTTTTGATGCTTGCTGAGAAAGTCAAAGCCCTCGAGTGTAAAGACACTTTGGGGATAGATGTGTCTGACATGAGTCTAGTCTCTAGGGTGGTCATTCCTCACAAAATCAGGCCACCTACTTTTGACAAGTATAACGGTAGTTCCTGTCCTAAAACTCACTTGCAGGCATTCTACCGTAAAATTGCTGCCCATACTAGGGATGAAAAGCTCTGGATGTACTACTTCCAGGATAGTCTCTTTGGAGGATCCTGGGAATGGTATATGAAGCTAGAGAGAAGCTTTATGAGAAGTTGTAAGGAATTGGGAGAAGAATTCCTCAAGAAATATCAGTATAATATAGACATGGTGCCCAGTCACACTCAACTTCAAAGTCTGACTCAGAAGAACTCCGAGAGCTTCAAAGATTACGCACAAAGGTGGCGCGAAGTGGCCACTAGAGTACAACCACCTTTGTTGGAGAGAGAAATGGTAGACCTGTTCCTGGATACCCTCCCTGGGCATTTCATGGAGAGGCTAGTTGGATGTTCCTCAAGTGGGTTCTCAGATATCATATTGACTGGTGAGAGGGTAGAAAGCTGGATCAAGCAAGGGAAGATTCAGAATGGGGCCGCTTCGAGTTCTGGTGTCAAGAAGCCCTTCGTGAATAGGGGAGAAGGAGAGACTGGGGCAGTGTACGCGCAGAGGAGAGGAAACAACAGAGGGTTTTATCAGCAAATGGCCCCCGTCACTATATCAGCTCAACCTGTTCAATAAAAAGTCCAACCACCGCAACTGCAACGCCAACAAGGGTACCAACAAAGAGCTACTCATTCATATTACCCCCAGAAGACCAGAGAAAGACATCTCGAAACTCCGCTGATGTCCTATTCACAGCTTTTGAAGAATCTCCTACAACTCCGGATGGTTAAACTCTGAACTTTACAACCCCTGAAGCCAGGCCAAATCCCCGAGGGTTATGATATAAACGCCAGATGCGAATTTCATTCCGGAGCTCCTGGGCATACCACAGAAAACTGCAAAGCTCTGAAGCATGTTGTTCAAGACCAACTGGTTTCTAAAGCGATTAATTTTACTCATACTCCTAATGTAATACAAAACCCAATGCCTCCTCACGGGGGTACGGTTGGGGCAGTTGACGATGGGGAGAATCTAAACTCGGTGTGTGATATCGACGTCCTGCAAACTCCGTTGAGTGTTGTTAAAGCATGTTTGGTCCTGAGGGGTGTGTTTACAGGTTGTGGAAGTGATTGTCCAGGGTGCGTTGAAGCTCCAAATGGTTGTGAGCAGTTGAAAGCAGAGATTCAAGGTATGATTAATGAAGGAATGTTGAAATTTGACAAAGTTGTAAGAGAAAGCGAAGTCTCCAAAATAACCATTTTCTACGATCCATCTCAAGTTCCTCCACGGGCCAGAGTGGCACCGATAATGATTACCACTACAGGACCAGTAATGTATCAGAGTGATAAAGCCATTCCATGGAATTATGGTGGCGAAGTATATTGTAACGGCCAGAAGCAAGAGTTAGCCACGTCTAGTACGACCCCAACTCAAGTAGAAAATGTTGGAGTATGGGGCTTTACTAGAAGTGGAAGATTATTTGCGCTGTAAACACTAAGAAATAGTATGATACCACCCAGAGACACCGCAGAAGCCCAGACTAAGGCAAGAGGGAAGCAACCAATGGTTGTCAATAAGCCCACGCCAGTGACTAATCCAGACATTACATTTGATAAAGAAGCTGAAGAATTTTTGAGAATGATAAAAAAGAGCGATTACAAGATTGTGGACCATCTGCAGCAGACTCCATCGAAGATTTCCATCTTGTCTCTGCTAATGTGTTTCGACTCCCATAGGAAAGTTCTCTTGACTATCCTGAACAAGGCTTATGTGCCTCAAGATATTTCAGTAAATCAGTTAGAAGCGGTGGTATCTAGTGTCAATTCCAGTCACATATTGGGCTTTACAGACATGGATCTAACATCTCAAGGGCATGCTCATACTCGGGCACTGCATATCTCTTTAGAATGTAAAGGTGCAATACTTTCTCACGTGTTGGTAGATACTGGATCATCGTTGAATGTTCTTCCTAAGAAGGCATTGATGAAGTTGGATTATGATGGAGTGGTTTTAAAGCCTAGCAACCTGGTGGTTAGAGCATTTGATGGGTTAAGAAGATCAGTATTCGGGGAGGTGGATTTACCAATTAAAGTAGGTCCACAAATCTTCAATACCACATTCTATGTAATGGATATACAACCTGCATATAGTTGTTTGCTGGGAAGGCCTTGGATACATTCAGCAGGAGCAGTATCATCCACACTTCATCAAAAGCTAAAGTTCGTCTGGGAAGGCCAAATTGTAACTGTCAGTGGGGAAAAAGACATTTTTGTTAAGTCATCTATCTTCATTCAAGTATGTGGAGATGGATGGCGAAATAGTTGAAACTCCATGTCAGGCTTTTGAGCCCCTGAAAATTGAACAAGCATCTTCATTGGCAGCTTCTTCTAAAGAACCAAAGAAGGGGGTTTCCATAGCCTCTTATAAGCAAGCTCTTGAGGTGGTAGAGTCGGGGATACGAGAAGGCTGGGGAAGTCCAGTAGAAGTTCCAGAAAAGAAAGATATGTTTGGGATTGGTTACCATCCTGGGAAGTCGTCATCCGGACCGAGTGCTAGAGGTCGTCAAGGCCCGATTACTTTCACGGGTGCGGGAGTGGTGGATTATGGAAGCATCAGTGTTGTGCAAGACGATACAGTTGATAGTGACTGTGACTTAGATGAGTAGATTAGGCCTGCTATTCCAGGAACTCAACTTAGCAATTGGACATCTGATAGGCTTATCTCAATCACCTCCTTTGAAGAGTAATAATCTTTGTTTTTGTCTTTCCTGTACTCAAGCACTATGTCTTTCCTGGGGCATAGTAGCTTTTTGTAAGGGTTCTTTTGTTCCTAACACAATTCATAATCATAAATAAAGTTGACGTTTCACATTCATCCATGTTGTTCTTTGCCTTTCATATTTTGCTTTTGGTTTTCAAAAAGAAAGAAAAGTTTTAAAATGGCAATGTTTCTCATTTTCTCAAACTCTTTCTAAAGCCTTGCATGAATCACCCTTCATGCAGGTGCTCGTCACCGGATCTTATCAATGACAACCCTGTTATGGATAAGTATGACTTTGACAATCCAATTTACCAAGCTGATGAGGAAGGTGAAGAAGATTGCGAACTACCTCAAGAATTGGTCAGAATGCTTAAACAGGAGGAGAAGATGATTCAGCCGCATGAAGAGGTCGTCGAAGTGATAAACCTGAGTACCGAAGAAGGCAAGAAAGAAGTTAAGATCGGGTTACATAAGAAGAATCTATCAAGACCCGTCTAATTGCTATGCTTCGAGAGTATGTTGATGTCTTTGCATGGTCCTACCAAGATATGCCTGGTTTAGACACTGACATTGTGGTGCACAAGCTGTCTCTGAAAGAAGACTGCCCGCCGATAAAGCAGAAGTTGATATGCACACGCCCTGATATGGAAATCAAAATAAAAGAGGAAGTACATAAGCAGTTTGATGCTGGTTTCTTGGCCGTGACCAGTTACCCTCCATGGGTTGCCAATATTGTGTCGGTCCCTAAGAAATACGGTAAGGTCAGGATGTGTGTAGACTACATGGATTTGAACAGGGCCAGCCCTAAAGATGATTTCCCTCTACCACATATAGATGTTCTTGTTAATAATACTTCTCAGTTTTCTGTGTTCTCTTTCATAGATGGGTTTTCAAGTTATAACCAGATCAAGATGTCTCCTGATGATATGGAAAAGACTACCTTTATCACGCCTTGGGGCAGTTTTTGTTACAAGGTTATGTCGTTTGGTCTGAAGAATGCTGGGGCCACTTACCAACGGGCAATGGTGACGCTCTTTCATGACATGATTCATCATGAAATTTAGGTTTATGTTGATGATATGATGGTGAAATCCAAAATAGAAGAAGAGCACTTGGTCAATATAGCAAAGTTGTTTGACAGAATCCGGAAGTTCAGATTGAGGTTGAATCCAAACAAGTGCACCTTTGGGGTCCGTTCCGGTAAGCTACTTGGTTTCATTGTTAGTGAGCGGGGAATTGAGGTCGATCCAGCCAAAGTAAAAGCCATCCAAGAGATGCCTGAGCCAAAGACTGAAAATAAAGTGTGTGGTTTCTTAGGGAGACTAAATTACATTGCACGGTTTATCTCTCACCTAACGGCCACGTGTGAGCCCATTTTTAAGCTTTTGAGGAAGAATCAGGCAAGTAAATGGAATGAAGACTGTCAGCAAGCCTTTGACCGAATCAAAGAATACCTGCTAGAACCTCTAATTCTCATGCCTCCAGTGCCAGGGAGACCTCTGATCATGTATCTTATTGTGCTCGAAGGATCGATGGGATGTGTAATGGGTTAGCAAGACGAGTCTGGTCGAAAAGAGCATGCCATTTATTACCTTAGCAAAAAGTTTACCGATTGTGAGACACGCTACTCACTACTCGAGAAAACTTGTTGCGCTTTGGCATGGGCTGCTCGCCGACTAAGACAGTACATGCTGACTCACATCACTCTCTTAATTTCCAAGATGGATCCTGTGAAATATATCTTCGAGAAGCTGACTCTAACAGGAAGGGTGGCCCGGTGGCAGATGATACTAACAGAATATGATATCCATTACACTTCACAAAATGGAAATCAAAGGAAGTGTACTGTCATAATACCTGGCTCAGCAGCCAATCGACGATTATCAACCCATGAAATTCGAGTTTCCGGATGAGGACATCATGTTCCTCAAGTTGAAAGACTGTGAAAAACCACTTCCGGAGGAGGGTCCAGACCTTGAATCCAAATGGAGGTTGATGTTTGACGGAGCCGTGAACATGAACAGAAGCGGAGTAGGTGCTGTTATCATCTCACCAAAAGGGGTCTATACACCTTTAGCTACTCGGTTGACTTTCTAATGCACTAACAATGAAGAAGCAATCAACTTACGAGTCAAGAACCTCGAGATCTTCGAAGATTCCGCTCTGGTAGTGAACCAAGTCAATGGCAAATGGCTAGTTCATCAACCTCATTTGGTCCCTTACAGGGATTATACCAGGAGGCTGTTAACATTATTTACCAAGGTCAAGTTGAGTTATATTCCCCGGGACGAAAACCAGTTCGCTGATGCTCTAGCAAATTTGTCGTCTATGATTAAAGTGTGTCAAGAGAATTTCGTGCCTCGAATCATGGTATCCCGTCTTGAAAGACCTGCTTATGTCTTTGCGGATGACAGTGGTGAAGATAACAAATCTTGGTATCATGATATAGAGGTTCATGAAGCAGACCTGTTGATGCAAGAGGTTCATGAAGGCTCCTTCGGTACCCATGCTGGAGGACATGCTATGGCCAAGAAATTATTGAGATTGGGATATTATTGGATCACCATGGAATTCGATTGCTGTAAATACTCCCGTAAATGTCACAAGTGTCAGATTTATGCCGATAAGGTCCACGTGCCTCCGAATCCATTGAGTGTCATGTCTTCACCATGGTCGTTTGCCATGTGGGGCATTGATATGATTGGAAATATCGAGCCGACAACTTCCAACAGTCACTGTTTCATCCTGGTTGCTATAGACTATTTTACTAAGTGGGCCGAAGCGGCATCTTATGCCAATGTTACTAAACAAGTGGTAGCCTGGTTTATTAAAAGAGACATCATTTGCCGGTACGGAATTCCCGAAAGAATCATTACTGATAATGGTTCTAAGCTCAACAACAAGATAATGGTTGACTTGTGTCAGGATTTCAAAATAGAACATCACAACTCTTCTCCATATCGTCCGAAGATGAATGGTGTTGTAGAGGCAGCTAATAAGAACATCAAGAAGATTGTGCAGAAGATGGTTGTGACATACAAAGACTGGCATGAGATGCTACCATTCGCTTTACATGGGTATAGAACGTCAGTGCGTACCTCAACAGGGGCGACCCCGTTCTCACTGGTATATGGTATAGAGGCAGTCCTACCAATTGGAGTGGAAGTCCCCTCGTTGAGGTTAATGATGGACATTAAGCTAGATGAAGCTAAGTGGCTCCGATCCAGATATAATTAGTTGAGCCTCATTGAAGAAAAACATCTAGCAGTTGTATACCATGGGCAGTTGTATCAACGGTGGATGAAGCAGGCCTAAGACAAGAAGGTATGACCACAAAGGTACATACTAGGTGACTTGGTGCTGAAAAGGATTCTTCCTCCTCTTAACGATCACATGGGCAAATGGACACCTAATTATGAAGGACCGTTCGTGGTTAAAAAGGTTTTCTCAGGGCGAGCCTTGATGCTGACAACCATGGATGGAGAAGACTTCCAGTCCCCTGTCAACGCAGACGCAGTAAGAAAATACTTCGTGTAAAAAGGACCCGTTGGATAAAAATAGAATAAAAATCTAGGAAAAAAATGGGCATCCCGGCGAGCCAAAAATAGAATAAAAGGCTCGGGCAAAAATTAGGGAAATCTTGAAAAAAAAAATGTACACCCGCTGAGTTGAAAAGCCACATCGGACAGCTCAGGAAAAAAAGGGTATCCTGGTGGATTGAAAACCCGAAAGGGCGATCCACGCAAAAGAGGGACTAACACGATTGACTGCGATCTACGAGATTCGTAATTCATCTGTGATTGAGGTTATTCTAAAGGTTGAAGACCAGTTCAATCACCTTTCTCAAGGGGCAGAGCGAGCGAATAGTCTTGAAGATATACGAGCCATAACCGGGTTGAAACTTGATGAGATCCGCTTCTCACATTGCCAATAGGATAGTTTGTTTTACTTTTTGGATATTTCCTCTTTCCATGGAATTGCTTCCTTTGTAATGCCTATTCATGGCCATTTTTCCAAATCAATAAAAATTCAATTTCAATCAACTTGTGACAATCTGCTTCTTGTTTTTGCTTTTCATCTAGCTTTGATTGATTGCGAAAACGTCCAACAAATTGTGATTTATACTGTGTTGTGAACATTTGAATGTTTTCTAACTCATGCAGGAGGACAGAAACATTTAACACAACTCTAAAAAGGGTGTCAAGAGGCCCAGATAATGATTAATGTATGAGCCTGGGGCATACAGGTCCAAACTAACTTTCCATGTTGCAGGCACTATCGATTGTGTTTATGCAGGTACAGGTACAAGAGTTGCTAATGGAGCTAAAAGCAGATTTCCAGGAGGAACTTTTCTTTATGCTTGAACAAGAACATGTGTTTTCCCGGATGTCTCCAGTTATCCCCAGTGGAAGTGAAGTTGAATTTATTCTCTAGCATTAATTGCAAGAGATGTTTTCCCTCCCCTAGTAGAAGTTTTCCTTCAATACATGGGAAATTCCCAGCAATGTAAGGAGTGTCTTTCCTCTCCCAGCAGTTTGCTTCCTTAGCAGAGCCATACCTCAGGTTCCCAGCCAAGTCAGGAGGTCTCTACTTCCCACCAGAGTGCGAGAAGGGTCCGTCTCCAGCAGGGTCTTGGCTCCCCAATCTCAAAGCCCAATTTATTTTTGGCAATGGCGGCAGTTCAGAGTCGGTGCATCATTAACAACTTTCCCCGCAAAGTTGTTTCCTCTCAAGGATGGATCAGATCAGTGCAATGATTATCAGTTCTCCACAGTCAAGCCATCTGGGATGCATGCAGTCTCCTTATCAGGAGATATCTTTGCATTAGCATATGCATAATCATCATTACATATGCATACTCAAGCGTAGCATTTCCATTGTTATTATCATTACGCCATAAATCCAAACATATGCATACCAGTATGGGCCAGTTTTGAGGTACATTACATATGACCTATAACACCTTCTCAACCTGAGATGTTCCCCGAAAAAGATACTTATGCCATCTTCCAGACATCTTTGTCTTTCCAAGTCAATGTTGTCATCTTTCTTTTTGTGGCTTGATTCGCTCAGCAGTCACATTTCCGAGTTCCGTTTTGTACAATGGTCTCGTTCAAAGCCTTGTTTTGTACAACATGCCTTTTCTTTTTGTGGCTTGATTCGCTCAGCAGTCACATTTCCGAGTTCAGTTTTGTACAATGGTCTCGTTCAAAGCCCTGTTTTGTACAACAGGCTCTTTCTTTTTGTAGCTTGATTCGCTCAGCAGTCACATTTCCGAGTTCCATTTTGTACAATGGTCTCGTTCAAAGCCCTGTTTTGTACAATAGGCCCTTTCTTTTTGTGGCTTGATTCGCTCAGCAGTCACATTTCCGAGTTCCGTTTTGTACAATGATCATGTTCAAAGCCCTGTTTTGTACAACATGCCCTTTCTTTTTGTGGCTTGATTCGCTCAGCAGTCACATTTCTGAGTTCTGTTTTGTACAATGATCTCGTTCAAAGCCCTTTTTTGTACAACAGGCCCTTTCTTTTTGTGGCTTGATTCGCTCGGCAGTCACATTTCCGAGTTCCATTTTGTACAATGGACTCGTTCAAAGCCCTGTTTTGTACAATATGCCCTTTCTTTTTGTGGCTTGATTCGCTCAGCAGTCACATTTCCGAGTTCTGTTTTGTACAATGGTCTCGTTCAAAGCCCTGTTTTGTACAACAGGCCCTTTCTTTTTCTGGCTTGATTCGCTCAGCAGTCACATTTCCGAGTTCCGTTTTGTACAATGATCTCGTTCAAAGCCCTGTTTTATACAACATAACCCTTCCTTTCCGTGGCTTGTTTTGTACAACAGTCGCGTCGCAGGTTTTCGTTTTGTACAACGGTCCTGTTTGCCTGGGCTCTCATTTATGTACAACGATCCTGTTCCACCCAGTTCTTTTCCCGCTACCTATTCAGAGGTCAAAATAAAAAAACAAATAAGAAGCAGATGGCATTTCTATTACCCACCGAGTTCAAATTTCTAGGTTTATTCGAGTATTCAATTGCTCCATATCTTGAATGTCTAAGAGCTCTCGCAATTAGTCATTCAAGCTTGCAGATAATTGAATAGGGGCAGCTGTAATACCTCAAAATTTGCCCTGTCATATCCTCAATATTTTGCATATCATTTGGCATATATAAGTTCATGAAAATAACCAAAAAAACATTGCATCATGTGTAGCATAGTTAAGGCATAGGTATGTCGTTGACTGGTGAAAATGAAGGCTATGAAAAGACAATCAAAGGGCCACAAAGCTCCTCAATCATGTGCAAAGGGTCCATAACATCCTACAAGTTCTCATTTGAAGCCACAAGTTATGGAAAGATTTGGTTTGATCAAGGAAATCAAGCATTGCAACATCTCCTAAGGAAATGATCAAAATTAAGGTTTCACTTGTGAAGGGCTTCTTCATGAAATTTTGAGCAAAAGTGGATTCCATTGTGTTCTATATGACAATAAGTGTATATGTTTCAAATTCCATCCACAAATTCATTTTGGAAGAGGTTCAATTGGCCAAATGACTAAAAATTAGGGATTTGGGGAAAAGTCAACCATGCTGAAGAAAAAGTCAACTCCTGACTTTTCAAGATCAAAATAATGAAATTAGGGTTACAAGGATCCTATGGTTCAAAATTGATCAAGAACTGATCGAGGAATCAAGAGAAATCAAGAAAACCAAAACTTACCATTTTTGGAAAATAAGGGTTTCCAAAAATGGCAAGTTTTGGCCATTTTTGCAGCATCTTTGAGAGGCCTTCTCCCAAAATATGAGAGCTATGAAAATTCTACTTTGAGCCAATTAAAGAGGGTATCTTGAGCTTCAAATACATAGGTCTTGCAAAGTTGAAGAAAAGTAGGTCGAAATGCAAGGCATGGGCGAGGCAGCCTGCAGGCCAGCGCGCGCCCCGCAAGGCATTTGATCAAACAGGTGGAGGACCAAATGGGAAGCCATTTTTATTGTTCAAGAAGACTTCAAATCAAATTTTCTTGAACTACAAAGTTGTTCCTTGATATGATTCCTACAATGTTGATGTTCAAAGTTTTTTCATTGGAATAATGGATTGAGAGCTATGAGGGGTCAAAGTAGGGAGGTTGCAACTGGTCACACATATGCCAATTGACACAAGGCAAGCCAAAGTCGTGCCAGGCATTTTTGCAGTCACATTGCCTTGTTTCCAAAGGAATATTTGAGGAACTTAGAAGCCATATCCTATCATGATCCAAACCTCAAACTTGTTCTATGATCTTTCTACTTCAAATTGAGACCAAGAAACACATGAATTAATGACTTGTGGTGGAAGCTTCATCTTATGGAAAACTACAGTTTGCAATCTGTTGTCTTGTAGTCCAAGTTATTGAATCATGGGAGGATTTCATCTCAGTCTAGCTTGTATACCTCATTTGGCATACTATGGTTACAAACCTCATGTTTAAGAAGTTCAAGATATCACGTGTGTGCATGATCACCTTAGCTACCATCCACCTCTTTTTGAAATTCAAGCCAAATAGAAAGCTATCAAATATGACACTACTTGATGCGGTATTGATCCTGTCAGCTTCATACTTCATCATATCACCCTCACTCCAATTGCCATGAACCTCACCAGATTCAATCAGCTCCATAACTTACCTCAACTCGAGATCCAACTAACTTCACTCACCATAACCAATTCACAACTAACTTGACTCAGTTAACTCAAGTTTCAACTGTTAACTACTCTGAGTTTAGAGGTTAACCTATCATATATAAATAATTAACCATAGCTACATTGAACACTTCATTTTTTGCTCAGAATCTCATTCCTCATTCATCAAATTCTTTCAAGTTCTTCTTCTGCATTTGGATTCGAATAAGCTTCACCTTCATCCAAATCGATCCATTCTTCTTCAATTCATCATCATCATCACCTCAAGCATGATATTCATGGAGGATTGAACTTGAATCTTAAAGAATCGCATACTGTAACTTTGTGAATGCACTGCAATTTTTTATTGAAGCTTCATAATCTTCATCTCTCAGGTTTTGAGCTTCATCCAATCATCATCAACATCAAGTCTTGCACAAGATTCATGGCTTGTTCAGCTTGAAGCATCAAAGAGTCATCACTGCATAATCTTACACTTCTTTGCATTTTCATCAAATACTCAAGATCTCCCAGTCACAGAGTGTTTATTTCACTCTCATTGCTCAAGAACAAGTCAAAGCAAGAGCTCATAATTCTCATCTCTGGTTTTCCTCAACTTGTGGCATCTCCGCAATTCAGGTGCACTCTGAAATTCTACTTGCTTGCTTTCATTAAATTTTGTTGTTTTCATGTTAAGTGAAGCTTGATAGAAACAATGGCACCTCTGGCTAGTTGATATGCACTCTAGGTGCTTAGATGCAGGTTTTAGGGTCAAAATGTTTGCCTTCGATTCATGAGATATAGGAACCCTAAATGAGATGTGAGGCCATATTCGTGACCAGGGAAGAGAGGCGAGTTGAAATCTGGTCATAGATTTTATTTTGGTGATGATTTGAGCTTGCCCTACCTGAGACCTGGCCGGAGAAGATGACCATAATTCATCTCCGGTCATCTGAACAGTGTTGCCCTAATTTTTGTAACTTTAAGTCACAGCCTTCAGATCAAATCCATCCAACGTTTATGAAGTTGTCAGCACATTAAAATTCTCGTTCTTGGCACATGTTATAAAGTCAACCAAACGTCTTCAGCCACTATCCACACCCCTAGCGCAATTCAGTAAAGCCCATTTGTGTTGTTTTTGTTACTTCCAGCACCCCCAGGCCCATTGTTTCTTTATTCTTTTTATTTTCTTTTTCACTTTTATTCCATTTTCGTTTTGCATTATTAAAAATACCAAAAAGCATTGAAAAATTCCAAATAAATTCATATAGGATCTTCATAATTTTACTTAATTTTCTATATTTTTAGATTTTATTTTTATTAATTGTTGAAGTCAAAATTAATTTCTCTTTTAATTGTTTCATAATTTCCCCATTTTGAACCATTCCTTTTGTATATTTTTGTTCTCATAAACCACAAATGTTAAAGACCCCATTCTTTTTGCATCCTTTTAATAGCTCATTAAAATTTGCCAAAATATTTTTCTCTGAATTTTTAGGTCTTGGTTTAGGTCTTTTGAGTCCATGTTTTCCACATTGATCACATGAACCCTAATTGTGTTCCAATGAACCTTTCACCACTCAAAAATAGGAATTTTTGTGATATTTTTTGTATGCAAGTAACCATCTGGATTTTGTATTCAAGTGTCAATTTTAATAGTTTTCATGATCGTTTAGTATTTTTTTCAAGTTGCTTGGTTCACAAGTCATTTTTTGATCCTTTTATTCCTTTCCTTTGGTCCCTTTTAAATAAGGAATTCATGCCATTAGTATAAGGTCTTGTTTCTGGTTCTTGGGAGTCATATTACTGGTCCTATAATATTGAAAACCACCCTTGGGTCCTCACTTTTTTTTTTAGGCTTACCTTGAACCTTAAGTCATCATTGTCTCCATTTTGACCTAATTCTTCTTCACCTTCCATCTAAACCCCTCAAAACCTATTTTGAGAGGATTCTTGTATGTTTTAACTTCACTTTAACATTCCATTAAGTCTCTGGTACTTGTATGGGGATTTCAAATCCTTTGTGTTCATATTTGATTTTCACTTTAAAGTTTCTTCCTTTTGAAGTTTCATATGCATCCTTTCTTATGTTCACCACTACTTCTCAAGTAGTTTGCATCTCTTTCACTTGATCCTCTTCCCTCCATCTTGTTTTACCTCTTAGGAGACTTATATTAGAGGTTAGCCCCTGGATTTTCTATTCACCTTAGGGTTTATACCTTTTTAGGTCACTTAGTCCTTTAAATTTCTTAATGTAACTTCACCTTAGATTTTTGTTAGGGTTTAGCTCCCTTTTAGGGCATAGTTTGGAGTTGTCCACTTTTGTAGCTTTAGAATACTCAAGTTAGGGGTAGCTACTGACTTTTTAACTTCACCATCTTATAAGTTGCCTTAGGCTTAAGTATTTTTCTTAGGAATTCACTAATCTCTTCAATAGATAGTAAGGATTGTTTGTGAGGATTTATCTTGTAATAATTGTTAATTTTGCTCCATCATACTAATATTTATTTTGTAGGGGGGAATATGAGGTAGTTACTTCATTCCTTTATCTCTTATGCATCTATTTGTTTTGCCTTAGCACTTTGTGCTTTGTTCATAGGCTCCTCTTTCTCTCTTTAGATTCAACTTAACTTCCTTAGGAAGTAAGTTGAATTCTAACTTGTTCTTTATTCTTCTTAGGTTAGAATAACTCATTAACCATAAGAATAATCTTGTACATAGTGAGATAACTTAGGGTTGTGTCTTAGTCCCCCATTAGCTTTGACCTTTGCCTTTTGAGTCTTCTATTCTCATCTTCAAACAAAAAATCAAAAAGACTTAATAAATGCATGAAAGGATCCCTTGTGTATAGACTTATTCCATGGGGCGCTTGCATTCATTCCATCTTGGAGTGGTGTAGGCTTGTCTAGGATGTACAAGTCTTATCAAGGGGTTGTTTCACAAAGAAAACATAAAAGATAGTTCTTCACAAAGGCAACAAAACACTTAATAAAGTTCAATAAGCAAGTGAACTTAGACCCTAATCCTAGGAAACCAGTCTTGGATTAATTCTCCTTACTGGGTGTGCTTGTTCTATAATTCCATCTTGGAATGTAGTGGCAGGTACAAATTCCATGGAAAAGAGTTTGAATTCACTTCCTTGTGCCAAATTCATACAAAACTCTTAAAACGCAAACAACAAACAATAAGCGACTTTCCTGTTGGAACTTCTCTTCTCACCTCATTCATTTTGAACGCGAACTCGCGACGACTTGTCTCGTATGCAAGACGGTAAACGCACTCGTACTAGACGAGCCTGCAACACCTGAGCATAGACATACGCAGTTCCAGCTATAAAAAACACAAACAAATAGTTCTCGCCTTAGTTAGGCGAACTACGTTGACTCTGATCCTCATTTTCCCGATAAGGTACGTAGGCAGCGGGGTAGGGCCCGTTCGAGCACATTCATTATTTTCCCTACATTTTCCCCATTCTTTATTTTTGTTCTCTTTCAGTTCCTTTCTCATTGCAGTTCCAGTTCCAGTAGCAGTTCATTTGTTCAACAGCAACTTTATTTTCTCACCCTTCAAAACAAACAAGAAAGCATGAATCCCGCCGGGTACGACGGATGGTCTGGGGTGCTAATACCTTCCCAGGTTGTAACCGACTCTCGGACCCAGATCTTTGGTTCGTAGGACCTTGTCCTTTCCTTCTTCCTCAGGTTTGTGCAGCATTACCTTTCCCATTCTTTCGGGATAAAAATGCCTGGCTGGCGACTCTACCTTTTCCGCGCCACTTTCGCGTTTGTACTAGGATGAAAATCCCAGGAGCGACACAGGGGGCACTTGTATTCATCCCATCTTGGTGATAGTACAAGTTTGTTTCTCATGATGTACAATTCTAATCATGAGGCTATTTTCACAAACAACGAAAGAAAAAAACCTCTTTAAAAGACATTAAACAAACAACACTCGTCTTTTCTGTTAGACGTTGTGGCTAGTGATCTAGAGGGGGGGTGAATGGATCACTTCCTTGTTAACAAGGTTTTAAAAAAAAATTAAGAGTTTTTAAAGATTAGCGGAAAAACACGGTCCCTAATCGACTTTCGTCTATTCTGGACCAGCCACTAGAAGACCGGACATGTGATAAAGTGTTGGATTTGCAATTGAGATGTTAAAGACTTAAACACACAAGCTGTAAAAGTATTGAATGCACCTATCACAAAAACTATTTCCAATGAATCAAAACCGATTAAAACCATAAATAGAGATGGAGAAGGAATACAATACACAGAGATTTGGTAAGGAAGTTCCCCACGTTCGTCCTCGCGTGTGGGTACGTCTCCCTCTCAATTTCAAACCGAAATTGAGAACTTTTATATCGATATTGCTAAAATCGTCGTTTACAAGGTTGCTATACAAAAACCATAAATCTATAAACCTAGATCTTCCTATTGTATGAACCTTCACTTGATCTGAGCCAAATCAAGATTCCTTTGCAAGTAATACAAACAATTCACCGGTTCCACGATCTATTTGAGAAATCTCCCAATTTCCAAACCTTACGCTGCGGCTGAATCTGTTTTGTAAACGTGACTGACAAACCCTCAAGAACACACCCATTCTTGAAGGACAAACCAGATGGTTTTTCCTTGAAACTTTCTTTTACTCTTCAACTCAGCTAGATCATCGATCGTTCCGCTGAACGTTATCTCTTGATCCTCTAATTCACAGAACAACAATGATTATGTGTTGATGTTCTTGAATCACAGTGATTGAGAAAATGATGAAGATGAATTTTCTTCTTAGGTTTCAATCCTGCTCACTATTGAATGCACACCCGAAAACTTCTTTTATTGATTGTGTTCTTCAATTTTCTTGACCTAAATTCACTTTCGAATTTCTCACCACAACACTGCACTAACAGAAAACCTGTATATACTTGACAAAGTCTGTTAGAAATAGAAACAGATTAATGCATCGATACGAAGTGCGAATGTGTCGATACATGATGGTTTTTACACTGTTATGTATCAATACATAATGGAATTAATCGATACATACTGAACCAATGCAAAAGAAACAGAGAAATGAAAACATAATGAATCAATGCATGTTGCGAATGTATCGATACATAGCAGAAATTCCAGAATCATCTGTACAGCATGTATCGATGCATGTTGCGAATGTATCGATACATAGCAGAAATTCCAGAATCATCTCTACAGCATGTATCGATGCATGTTGCGAATGTATCGATGCATTTGACTTATTTCAGAATTTCAAGGACATTATGTATCGATACATCTTGCGAATGAATCGATACATAAAGAAGAAAAAGTCAAATTTTTGTTTAAAACAAGACATGTGTTAAAAGCTTGCAATGCATACAAAGTGTATCAATACAAAGTGTATGTTAAAAGCATAAACGCATAAAATTTATTATCATACAAAACTAAAGAGTTGCTCACAAACTCCCCCTTTTTGATGATGGCAAATTTTTGCAGAAGTGTGAAAACCACTCCCCCTGAGTTTGTGCATGCTGTCATTTTTCACACTCAAGCCTTTCTCCCCCTTTGTCAACATCAAAAAAAAATTGTATAGGCGAAGCAATATTCAGCAATAAGAAGATATATAAGCTAATCATTCACAAAGAGTGAAACATAAAGGGCAAACCAATTAATCGTAAACAACAAACAAGCATAGGCATTTAATTGGTCTAGTAGAGTTAAGAATTACAAAAGCAAACCAAACGCATACAATGTTTAAACATAAAATCAAAAAAAAAACTTAAGCATCAAGGAAAAAGGAAATGATGTAATGCAATTATGAAATGCAGCCTTAGTGAGGATTGTAGCCACCACAGGACTCCGCATCATCTCTATCGGGATCTCTGAAACTTGGAGGAGGAGGTGGAGGAGGCATCTCATCAGGATTTTTCCCCATGAAGTTGTAATGCCTGAACCGATTCTGAACCTCGGTGCTTCTGAATCTGTCCATAATACCCGGATACGCACGGCAATCATCCATGAAACCGGATATCTCATTGTAGAAAACTTGATGCCATTTGACCAAGTCTGTGTGCCATGAGTGTTGGTTATGATACATCCTAGTGTGTTCATCATGCCACTCCCGGTGCTCGTTGTGCCACTCCGTTTGTTGTACATGCCACGCACGGGCTTCTTCATGTCGGGCATTATTGGCAATTTCCATTTGCTCAAACATTTGAGTTAGATATGCAGGAGGAGTAGTAGATGATGTTGGTGGAACGGATGGAGGAACCGGTTCATAGTTAGTAGGAGACCACCTTTGTGGCACCCACTCACCCCAAGCAGTGTTGACATTTGCTTCAGGGGGATTTTCTTCATTTACATCCTCCATATCTTCATCTCTTTGTTCTTCAGCAACAAAAATCTGTTAAGAAGGTGTATCAAAGTTATAAATTCTGGTTCTAGAGCTGCGTTCAAAGAAGTAATAGCATCAACGCTCTGTGTCCTACCTATATCCTAAATGAGAAAGAGTAGCACTATTGAATTCTTGAACAGTAGATGAAGATAAGAGAGGAACAGGGGGTACGACCACCTTCCAGAACTTAATGATCCTCATAATCTGTGCGGCATAAGCAAGAGTGATGTTCTTCGAACTATTTCTTGTAAGAAAAATACGCTTCACAAAATAATTGGGCCAATTCAACGAAATCTTCTTCTGCAGAATATACAAGAGATGTATGTCTGGCTTATCCAATCTAGAGTGCCCACCGAACCTCAGACGTAAAATATGCGAGAGAATCCAATGCAGAATTCTGGGGACACTCTTAATCATTCCAGAAGTTAAATGCTCATCATCACCTAGAGGTCTTTCCAGTTTTGAAATAGATGCACAATATTCCTTCAGATTAAACTTAGTTTCAAATTTCTGATCATGCCACATCTGCAACTCAGGCGTCGGGGATGGCATTTGGAACACCTTGTTCCAATCACCAGCCTCAAAACAATAAGTCCTTGTTCCAATAGAGCACTTGAACATGTACCCTTTACCAAATTTCACACCTGCATAAAAAGCACGGATGAAGTCCTCATGATAGTCATCATTAATAGTTAAAAAGGACCCAAGTTTTTGTGCTTCAATCAAATCAGCAACTTCATCTAAGAAAAGAGTACGCACATCTTGAGTATTGAAGACATGGGGTTTCATGACTAACCTTGTCTTGAAGGAAACCTCAAACTCTTTAGCAATGGCAGGATGGAGAATGGATGACCCAGTGGGAGGAATTTCTGGAGCAGGCGGAGCTTGGTGTGAAGCCTCAACATGTTCTTTCCCTTTACCTCTACCTTTTGCTCTAGGAAGCATGAATCTTGGAGGCATGATTATGAAGTTAGGGTTTTGGAAGAACAGGGGTTTGTGGTGTTAGGGTTTTTTTAATCGTTAATGATGCAAATGGAATGAAGAAGGAGATAAAATAGAGATTATAACTGATGCAAATGTCATAACTGATGGTGATGTGTCGATACAAAAAAAGAAACGGATTTTATAACAGTATGCATCGATACATAATCGTATGCATCGATTCATGTTGCGAAATTTTGGATTTTCAAGATGCTATGTATCGATACAAACCACGAATGTATCGATACATGTTGCGAAATTTTGGATTTTCAAGTTGCTATGAATCGATACAAACCACGAATGTATCCATACATACTGTAATAATTTTGACAATTTTTAAAAGAAATTGAACATGTATCGACACAAAATGAATATGCATCGATACATAGACCTTATGTATCAATACATGAGACTTATGAAAAAAAATTAATGCAGAATGCAGAGTGAATCATAACATTTTAATGATGCTTAAGAATACTTTACAAACTAATGATTAATGCTCAAACAATCATATGTAAAGAAGTACATATAAGCGAGAAAAAATTGCTCAAACATACATTTATCACACAATATCAACAAGATGTAGAGAGGAACAATATTACCTCCGTCGTAGTAATCTCATGAAGTACGAGTGAAGTCTACATTCAGATCTCAGTAAACACGATGAGATAAATATAAACTAGATCAAACAAACTTAAGACACCAATGCGGAGAGATCAAGAATCCCTAATTCACGACGAATGTTGAAGAATGGTTCAGTTGCCAATGGTTTAGTGAAAATGTCAGCAAGTTGATTTTTAGAATCAACATGCTCAAAAACAACATCTCCTTTTTCAACATGATCGCGAAGGAAGTGATGTCTAATCTCTATATGTTTGGTGCGTGAGTGTAAAACAGGATTCTTAGTGAGATTAATGGCACTAGTGTTGTCACACTTTATTGGAATACGTTTAAGTTGAATATCAAAATCTTGTAGTTGTTGTCTTAGCCACAAAATTTGAGCGCAACAGCTACCGGCTGCAGTATACTCAGCCTCTGCAGTAGACAACGCCACGGATACTTGCTTTTTGCTATGCCAACTTATTAAAGAATTTGAAAATAGATGAAATGTACCACTAGTGCGTTTTCTATCTGATTTGCAGCCAGCAAAATCAGAATTAGAGTAACCTACTAAGCTGCAATCGCTCCCTTTGGAATACCAAAGCCCGTATTTAGGTTTTCCATGAAGATACCTAAATATACGCTTGACTGATTTTAAGTGAGATTCCTTAAGATTTGATTGATATCATGCACACATACAAACACTAAACATGATGTCCGGTCTAGAAGCAGTTAGATACAAGAGAGACCCAATCATACCTCTATACCTTTTGACATCAACACACTTACCATGTTCATCTTTGTCCAAGTTTCCGTTGGTAGGCATGGGAGTGTCGATTGATTTTGAATTATTCATTCCAAAGCGCTTGAGAAATTCTTTGCAGTATTTTGTTTGACATACTGTTGTACCTTCATCGAGTTGCTTTATTTGGAGGCCTAAGAAGTAGTTCAACTCCCCCATAAGACTCATCTCAAACTCACCCTGCATAACATTAGAAAAATCTTCGACCAAGTGTATGTTAGTTGAACCAAAAATTATATCGTCTACATAAACTTGAACTAAAAGAATGTGCTTTCCTTTATGTCTAATGAAGAGTGTATTATCCACTTTACCTCTAGAATATCCATGATCAATTAGAAATTTGCCAAGTCTTTCGTACCACACACGAGGTGCTTGCTTAAGACCATATAAAGCACGCTTTAATTTGTAAACATGATCTAGATATTCAGAATTTTCAAAACCGGGAGGTTGTGAAACATATACTTCTTCATTTATGACACCATTTAAAAACGCACTCTTTACGTCCATTTGGTAAAGCTTGAAATTCATAGGACACACATAAGCAAGCAAGAGACGTATAGCTTCAAGGCGAGCCACTAGAGCATAAGTCTCCTCATAATCTATGCCCCCCTCTTGGTTATACCCTTGTGCTGCCAAGCGTGCCTTGTTCCTAGTTATCTCTCCGTTTTCATCAAGTTTAATCCTAAACACCCATTTAGTACCTATGATATGATGATCTCGCGGACGAGGGACAAGTTCCCAAACGTCATTTCTTTTAAATTGATTAAGCTCTTCTTGCATGGCCATTAGCCAAAATTCATCAATCAAGGCCTCTTTAGCATTTTTAGGCTCTACTTGTGATACAAAAGCGAAGTGAGAACAAAAGTTACTTATCTTAGAACGAGTCAACACTCCCTTTGAAATATCTCCCAATATATTGTCTATAGGGTGGTCTTTAGAGGATTTCCAAGCTGGTGGAAGTTCATTCACTTCAGATGTTCCTTCCTCTTTATCTTTTTCATGACTAGTATCTTCCTCCTTCTCATTTTCAGCAGTTTCAGATTGATCAATTTCCGTAATAGCTTCTTTGAGTATGTCTTCTGTAGATACACCTGCATCATCAAAAGAGATACCTTTTCCGACAATTTTTGGATAAGACTCATCAAAAGAAACATGGACATATTCTTCAACAGAAAGTAAACGCCTATTATACACTCTATATGCTTTACTTGATTGAGAGTATCCAAGGAAAATACCTTCATCAGCTTTGGCATCAAACTTCCCAAGGTTTTCCTTACCATTATTTAAAATAAAACACTTACAACCGAACACGTGAAGATGAGACAAGTTTGGCTTTCTACCTTTTAAAATTTCATAAGGGGTTTTATTCAAAATAGGATGAATTAAAATCCTGTTCAGAACATAACAAGCTGTGCTAATTGCATCAGCCCAAAAATATTTTGGCAATCCACCCTCATTGAGCATTGTTCTTGCCAATTCCTCTAAAACTCGATTTTTGCGCTCCACAACACCGTTTTGTTGTGGAGTTCGAGGAGCTGAAAAGTTGTGCTCAATGCCATACTTGTCACAATACTTATCAAAGAGATGGTTTTGAAATTCACCTCCATGATCGCTTCGAATTGTAACTATTTTAGAATTCTTTTTGTTTTGGGAAAGTTTTGCAAAACTTTTAAAAGCAGAAAAAGTTTCATCTTTGCTATGAAGGAATATAGTCCAAGTGAATCTAGAGTAGTCATCTACTATTACGAAACCATAATAGTTTCCACCTAAGCTCTTTGTCCTAGATGGTCCAAAGAGGTCCATATGGAGAAGCTCAAGGGGTCTTGAAGTTGAAATTATGTTTTTAGATTTAAAGGAGACCCTTGTTTGTTTTCCCATTTGGCAGGCATCACATAGGTGGTCTTTTGAAAATTTTATTTTTGGAAGACCTACTACTAGATCCTTAGATACAACCTTATTAAGCAAATCGAAATTAACATGCGCTAAGCATCTATGCCATAGCCATGAATCATCATTTAGGGCAACTAGACATTTAGTGCTTGTTAAAGATACATCCAAAAGATCAAGCATATATATGTTGTTTACTCTTACACCTTTAAACACAACATTATGTTTAGTATGTTCAATTTTGCAACAAGTTTTTGTGAAAGAAACTTTATAACCTTTGTCTCATAATTGACTTATACTCAACAAATTGTGTTTAAGTCCCTCTACAAGATGGACATCAGAAATAGTAGTGGTAGAGGGATTACCTACACTACCTTTGCCAAGTATAGCTCCTTTGTTATTGTCTCCATAAGTGACATACCCCTTCTTCTTTGCTTTGAAGTCAATAAAAAGTGATATGTCACCCGTCATGTGCCTTGAACACCCGCTGTCCAGAAACCATCTTCTTTCCACGGATGCAAGACACTCATCCTACAATATCAAAAGAGAGAGGTAGGTACCCAATTTTTATTGGGTCCAAGTGGGTAAGTGGTAACATGGTTGTCTTTAGGCTTCCATTAATAAATACCTTTAGGCACTAGGAATCTTCTAAATTTGCATTTTTCAATGGTATGGCCAACATGACAACAATAATGACATACACTACGACAATGTTGTTGTTTATGTTTGGTCCTTAAATCCTTTGGAATAAAAGAGTATCTTGCATATGGAGGATTTAATGACTTTTTAAACAACCTAGTGTCAATGGCATAAGTAATCTTAGGTTGTAAAGCTTTTTCCAATTTGACCTTAAGAGAAATGACCTCTTTTTGCCAAATGTGACAAGCTTCACAATACCTCATTTTACTACAACCATCAATATCAATAGCTTTTGAATTTTCTGCAATGCTAGCTTTCAAGTACTCTAGATCTTTTTCAGCATGGAGTACTTTACCTTCCAAGCAAGAAATTTTTTTTTTATCGGAAGATAATCTTTTAAACGCTTCTATAGCTTCATTATGCAGTTTTTCAAAAGCTATTTTCAATTCAGAAAAGGACATAGAAGAGAAATTGTTATAGTAAGCTTGTTTTACCCTTTTATCATCAATTTTCTTCTTGTGGTGGGACTGATTTTTGGTGTGAGCCATAAGACACAAATTTGCGGTTTCATCGCTATCACTTGAGCCTTGTGTACTTGATGAATCACTATCACTTTCCCAAGCAATGTAAGCTCTTCTTTGCTTATTGTACCTTTTTGGTGGAGCTTTTCCTTTATCCTTTTTCTTCAAAGGACAATCTGTCTTATAATGTCCGGACTTACCGCAATTAAAACAAGACCCTTTTTCTCTATTCTTCTTAATCTCTTCCTGTTTTGAATCTATAGATTTTCTTCTAAACTTTATGAGATTTTTGTCGGAATGCTTGATTCCATTCTTTCGAATGAATCTATTATATCTCCTAACAAAAAGTCCCATCTCTTCGTCACCGGAGTCTTCGTCACTACTTGACTCATTGTTGCTTAGCTCCTTTTGTGAGGACTTTGAGTTAGAAGCCACAAGAGCTATAGGCCTCTTCTCACCCTCTTTGTCTTTATTCTTCTCCTTTCCCTTTTTACTCTTGTTCTCAAACTTTTCGAGACTTTCTAGTTCTTGCTGATGTTCCTCTAGCTTTCCAAACAAAGTAGTCATTGAGAGTGTCGTTAGATCGTTGGCTTCCTTGATAGCTGTTACTTTAGGTTGCCATTCCCTGCTAAGACATCTCAGAATTTTATTAGTAGCAATTTCATTGGAAATAGGTTTTCCTAGTGCATTCAAATGATTGATGAGATGAACAAATCTCTTTTGCATGTCGGGGATAGATTCTCCTTGTTTCATGCGAAAGAGTTCAAACTCTTGATTAAGTGTGTTAATACGGGACTGTTTTACTTCAGTTGTACCTTCATGTGCAATTTCTAAAGCGTCCCACATTTCTTTAGCTGTCGAGCAATGGGATACTCGATAATACTCATCAGCACTAAGCGCTGAAATTAGTATATTTCGAGCTCTCCAATCACTTGACCACTTTTTCTCATCTTTCTCATCCCAATCATCTTCTGGTTTAGGTACTATGGCACCTGCCTCATTCATCATGGTGATTTGAAAAGGACCATTTTGAATGGCAGTCCATACGCGCCTATCCACAGAATTTATGTGAACTCGCATGCAGTCTTTCCAGTAGCCATAATATTCACCATTGAAAACAGGAGCTCTATAATACGCCCCCTTTGGTTCAGAATCCATATCGTTACAAGCAGCCACAAAGCACCAGCGAACCGGTGCTCTGATACCACTTGTTAGACGTTTTGGCTAGTGATCTAGAGGGGGGGTGAATGGATCACTTCCTTGTTAACAATGTTTTAAAAGATTTTTCAGAGTTTTTAAAGATTAGCGGAAAAACACGGTCCCTAATCGACTTTCGTCTATTCTGGACCAACCACTAGAAGACCGGACATGTGATAAAGTGTTGGATTTGCAATTGAGATGTTAAAGACTTAAACACACAACTTGTAAAAGTATTGAATGCACCTATCACAAAAACTATTTCCAATGAATCAAAACCGATTAAAACCGTAAATAGAGATGGAGAAGGAATACAATACACAGAGATTTGGTAAGGAAGTTCCCCACGTTCGTCCTCGCGTGTGGGTACGTCTCCCTCTCAATTTCAAACCGAAATTGAGAACTTTTATATCGATATTGCTGAAATCGTCGTTTACAAGGTTGCTATACAAAAACCAGAAATCTATACACCTAGATCTTCCTATTGTATGAACCTTCACTTGATCTGAGCCAAATCAAGATTCCCTTGCAAGTAATACAAACAATTCACCGGTTCCACGATCTATTTGAGAAATCTCCCAATTTCTAAACCTTACGCTGCGGCTGAATCTGTTTTTAAACGTGACTGACAAACCCTCGAGAACACACCCGTTCTTGAAGGACAAACCAGATGGTTTTTCCTTGAAACCGTTTTTCACTCTTCAACTCAGCTAGATCATCGATCGTTCCGCTGAACGTTATCTCTTGATCCTCTAATTCACAGAACATCAATGATTATGTGTTGATGTTCTTGAATCACAATGATTGAGAAGATGATGAAGATGAATTTTCTTCTTAGGTTTCAATCCTGCTCACTATTGAATGCACACCCGAAAACTTCTTTTCTTGATTGTGTTCTTCAATTTTCTTGACCTGAATTCACTTTTGAATTTCTCACCACAGCACTGCACTAACAGAAAACCTGTATATACTTGACAAAGTCTGTTAGAAATAGAAACAGATTAATGCATCGATACGAAGTGTGAATGTGTCGATACATGATGGTTTTTACACTGTTATGTATCAATACATAATGGAATGAATCGATGCATACTGAACCAATGCAAAAGAAACAGAGAAATGAAAACATAATGAATCGATGCATGTTGTGAATGTATCGATACATAGCAGAAATTCCAGAATCATCTCTACAGCATGTATCGATGCATGTTGCGAATGTATCGATACATAGCAGAAATTCCAGAATCATCTCTACAGCATGTATCGATGCATGTTGCGAATGTATCGATGCATTTGACTTATTTCAGAATTTCAAGGACATTATGTATCGATACATCTTGCGAATGAATTGATACATACAGAAGCAAAAGTCAAATTTTTGTTTAAAACAAGACATGTGTTAAAAGCTTGCAATGCATACAAAGTGTATCAATACAAAGTGTATGTTAAAAGCACAAACGCATAAAATTTATTATCATACAAAACTAAAGAGTTGCTCACATTTTCCTGCGGGAATTCTTTCTCATCTCACTCACTCTTAACGCAAACTTGCAACGACTTGCCCCATTTGCAAGTCGGTTACGCACTCGTACGAGACGAGCCTGCAACACCTGAGCATAGGCATAAGCAATTTCAGTTAAAAAACACAAATAAATAGTTTCTGCCTTAGTTAGGAGAACTACGTCGATTTTGATCCTCGTTTTCCTGATGAGGTACATAGGCAGTGGGGTAGGGCCCGTTCGAGCACATTCTTTAATTTCCCTACATTTTCCCCATTCTTTCTTTTCGATTTCTTTTTCAGTTCCCTTTCTCATTTCAGTTCCAGTTCCAGTTAGCAATTATTTCGTTCAAACAACATCTAATTTATCACCCTTTGAAATAGACTAACAAGTGTGGATCCCGTCGAGTACGGCAGACGGTCTGGGGTGCTAATACCTTCCTAGTTCGTAACCTACTTCTGAACCCAAATCTTTGGTTCGCAGGACCCTGTCCTTTCCTTTTCTCCTCGGTTTGTGCAACATTACCTTTCCCAGTCATTCGGGATAAAAATGTCTGGCTGGCGACTCTACCTTTTTCGTGCCACTTTCGCATTTGTACTAGGATGAAAATCCCGAGAGCGAAAAAATGGACTCTGAATTATGATGGCCCCTATGTTGTCAAGAAAGCATTCTCATGTGGTTCCTTGATACTTGTAATAATGGACGGTGAGAAATTCACTTATCCTACAAATGTTGATGCAGTCAAGGAATACTTCACCTAAAGAAAAAAAACAGTCTCGGTGGATAGAAAACCCGAAAGGGTGATCCAGGAAAAAATTAGAGACAATTCAAAAAATATATATATCCCGCTAGAAAAATCTATGCAAATGTTAGGGATTCATGGAAAGAAACCGCATCCGAACTCATAATGGGTAGAAGGAGAAGGATCATTATGTTTCAACATATCCCTTTTCCCTATGAATTACCATTTTCTACTTTGTAAAAATTCTGTGGAATCACGCCTTCGGCTGATTACCACCATTTATATGATAATTTGAGCCTTTGCCCATTTTTTTGCAACTCTTATTTTCTTTCTCTTCACAAAATGACAATTTTTAAATTGTTTTTCCATTTTCTTGTAATGAATGAATTTTCTTTGCTTTTATTTTCAAAATAAAAACGATAATTTCCTTTGGTCTATGAACGTAAAAGGAAATCACTCAGTTGCTCTAAAAGTAACCAACTTCTGGAATGTCTCGAGAGGACAGACTTGTGTCTCCCTGCAGAGTCATACCCTCAGAATTTCCAAGCAAGGACAGGACCTCCCCTCTATAATGAGCAACTCATCAAAAGATGCATTAACATTCCATCTCTGGATCGGCCCAATATTCCTTGTCTGTCTTATCTTCCCGTGTGTCGTGTCTGTTTTGTTAGTATACACATTCATTCATAGATAATTATATTTGGATTCACGCTGTGCATAATCCTAGTAGAATTTTTTAGAGTCTTCTCTAAATTTCTTTCTTGGACAGGACGTCAGTCCTCAAGCTTTAATAACTTGAACCTCTACAACAATGCAACAACCTGGCATCTTCGGATAATTGTTTTGGGTATTCCAGATATTTAATCCTCATGTACCCCGAATATTCCAATGATTTCAACATTCTTATCTTCAGGTCCAAGAAGATTAAATAGAGGCATTTGTCATACCCTAAATTTTGATCCTAAGATACCCACACACCCATCAGTTCAATGGACAGTGTTGAAGTTTACCGGGTCACATCCCCATAGTGAATCAGGATTCCCGAGTCCCTAAGAGGATTCAAGAAAAGGATCAATCATAAATTCCTAAGATTTTAAACATTTCAAACATTCTAAAAGGATCAAAATGGTGAAGATTCATAAAAAGATTGCACAAATTTTCAGTGATTTGAGCCTCGAGGCCTCAGTGTCACAAATTAGGATTTTTCAGTCGATTGTTCCCTCTAGAGGAATATTTTCATAGGAAAATGAGCCAATACATAAAAATGCCATTCAAGGAGCTTAACATAAACCTAATGAACCATCTATAAGTAGGAATCAAGATTAATGGATGCAGAGATCAAGGATCCCAAAATTAGGGTTTCACATAACCTAAATTAGGGTTTTGACTAATCGCGGAACCCAAAGTTGAAATTATCAACTGAACATGAGCCAATACCATAGGAAATGGTTTAAATATCTCATATGCATCATGGAAGTACATTCACAAGTTCAAAATTCCTCATAGGATGCTCAGTCAAAAAAATAAAAATCAGGGGTATCTAGTGTAATTTTCATTTGGACCAAAATGTCAAACTTTGACTTTTTGACCTAAAATGATCCTCATGACCTATATTACAAGAATATATGGTCCATGAATGCATTTGACCATAAGAAAATAAAGAATTTGAAGATAACTTGTAAAAGAGGCTAACTTAGAAATTTTGGAAATTTTTCTAAGTTATGAAAAAAAGTGTGCATGTACCATTCTTTCAAGCATCATAACTTGTCATCCAAGCATCAGATTTTTGTGAACCAAAGCTCAAATGAAATATTTTACCACAAACTACAAATTTTTTAACTACATCAAACTACAATTCATCATGGATTTTAAGTTGAAGATTGATCAAAATCAAGACAAAGTTGGAAGTTTCAACACTTAGACAAAATCTGTCTAAGTCCAAAATCAGTCAAAACATCTAAACTTGGAGGCGTTTTTCACATAGTTCCAAGATGATTCAGATCCTTGTGAAAACACTAATGTTATCCCAAATGTTACTAACAATTCAAAGAACCAATTGGCATGAAAAGATCTTGCTTGAGCATGAAGAAATCTCTTGTCAAACACAACATGTCACAACTATTTATCAAAAACAGATTTTTACAAAACTTGAGATTTAGATTTTAGTGAGTCAAGGGATAAGATAAGATTAATAAGAGCATCTAAGAAATCATCACGAACCTAGGCAACCTGTAAATTCATGATTGCATTCAAAGACCTTCCATTTATGGCATTCATGAATTTCAACACCTATGCACTTGATCCAAGGGTCGTGATCCTCCAAAAAGGCATATCCTAGAATATCTTGATCAACAAGAAACATGTGTTAGTAAACAAAGAATATAATATCTGAATAATGTGAAAATAGTTGTTGTATAGCCGAGCTATTTCAGAATTTCATCATTCTGTGTGTAAGAGATATTTTGGCAAGCAAATGATCAACAATGCTAAACTTATTTCTTCAAGAATTGTAGGCTAAGTAATATCAACATTTCTTCCTATAAATAGAGACCTCAAATGACTCAAAAAATCACTCCAAAGCTCCACAATTCATATCTTTCTCTCTTTCACTCGCAAAGACTCAAAACTTAATATTTTGAGCAAACACCATCGGGTTTTGAGTTTGAGCTACAACAAGCCCAAACCAATCACTCTAACACATCACATATGATGTATTAGAGGTGTTCAAACACTCATCCCACCTCTAACCCAAAATCACTCTTTAAAACCTCAAAAAAAACTTACTTTCTACATCTTGAACACCACAACTTGTTCCAGCCAGTTGCAATCAAATCCAAGTGTTCAAACACACTCCATATGCTATAGGGAAATTGTTCAAATCATCAAAACTCTTCTGTAACATATCCATCTCAAAGATCAAATTTCTCTTGCAGTTTCAAGTTCAAGTAAGCCTAAAACTTGGTCATTTCATAATTCATGCATATTTTCTCGTACTGTCTTTTTACCATGTGTGCGTAATTATATTTTAAGTGTTTTCCCTTAATCAATTGCATAGAAACATCATCATGTAGAATTTCATGAGGCTTGGGCCAAATTAGAGTTCTTTAGTGTTCGTCACTAATTTCTTCCACCACACTTAAAATAAATAAAATTAATTGTTACAATAATGTTCGTGAGTTAAAATCGAGCAAGTTTGATGTTTATTTCATTTCATTCAGTAATCACTGAGATATGATAACTTTTGCAAAATCTGAATTTTTGGGCAAGATGAATAACATGTGCGTGTTCTTCATGTGTTCTTGGCGACTTTTTCAAATATTTGAATATTTGAATTTTCTCAAGTTATTTTAATTGATCAAAAAATCAATAACTCGCAGATTCTTTTGAGTTTTTAAATGATTATTTTTTCATTAATTCTAAAAAATGTTTAAATATTATATTCCCCCCAAAAATCACAAAAAAATTATTTTTCAATATATTTTGTATTTTTATAAATAATTTATTTTTATTTGTTTTTAAACATTTTAAAAATCTTCTTTCACTTGATTTTTCAAACACGGGTGAATTACAAGTCATCTCATGGATACATATATAAATTTTCAAACAATGATCCAAGGTTTCAACTAGTTTTTCATTTATGTTTGAAATTTCTCAAAGTTTTAATTATTTTTAATTGTTTAAAATACCAAAATTAGGGTTTTGATCTTATCACCCCTAATTTGTCAAATCTTACACTTTTGGGCCTCTATTAGAGTGTAAGACCCATCCCTTTTTAAAAACTAAACCATTAGGGTTTATCTGAGTTATTTTCAAAAAGTCAACGCAATCACCTTTTTCACTACATTGTATTTTCATCTTTCTTTCTTTGAGTTTCTTAACACGTAAATCTTTATTTTCTAAAATGAATTGTAAAATTTTTTCATGGGGAATCCTTTGTGTGTAGGGCCTTTTTTTTGTTTTAAACTTTTTTCGGTCTGTTTTAAAAATTCGTCAGGCTTCCGTATAAGTCCTGATCCTCCCAATTGATTTCTTAAACAGGTTTTCAATCTCCTAACAGATATTATGGTCCATTTGTTTACAAGTCTCATCTCCTTTTTTTTCATCTTTTTAAACTAAAGATCTAATATACCCGCTACTAGACTGAGCTTCACTCCGGTGAACTGCTTTCTTGGCGTTAGGCAGCTTTTCAACACTCAAGCCCTACCTTGTGTATGAAATCATAAGATAATAAAATACAAAACAAATTCCATAGGCATCCCCTATTATTGTCTTTTGAGCCATCTCTTCTCCCTCTAACTTCTTGTTGTTTTCTTAAACTGATGTTTGCTTGTTAGATTAGGGTTTATGTTTAAAACTATCTTTCTTTATCTCATACTATAGCAAAGATAGTAAAATACTTCTTAATCATCAAAGAAGATACAATATAAAACATATCTGTAATCTATCTCCCTCAAAATTTTGGGCGTCTACTTCCTAATGTAATTCCCAACATCATTCTTAAAAATCACTTAAGAATACTTAAACCATAGCATTGACATACTAAAAAATGTTCAACACATTCACTGACACATTTATTTGTCTGCATGCATCTTATCTGTATATACTTGCATCTCTACTAGAATCTCTAAGTGGTTAGGTTATCTTCATCCAAATAGATACACCATTCAAACTCAAACCTAGGATTTTTCTTTACAACTTTACTATTGATTTATAGAGATAAGAAGTTCCTCGGTGAAATATTTCTTTGTAAACTATCCCCAGCCTCCTCTTCGGCTTTGTTCAAGGACCCATGGGCCTCTTAAAAGTAACCCAGCCTCCTCTTGGGTTTAAACACAAGGACCCTAAAAGGCTCCCTAAAATCATAGGAACATATCCTTAGAATCAAACACGTATAATAATCCCCTATCCCCGATAGATTACTAAGATAGCCTCTTCTTGGGCTCTAAATAATTTAACCTCTCTAGATAAAAAACCTTTTATAAAAAAACAGACAAAACACTCCTCATCAAGAGTCAGTCTCCCATCAAAAGTCAACCTTCCATCTCGGGCTTCATTCAGGATATAGATAAATGAAGAGACAGTCTCTCACTAAATAAGCTTCACACTTGGGCTTCTAAATCAGGACACAGATAAAACTTTCCCTCCTAGAGAGTTAGATTTCTTTGTTTAACTTCAACCTTAGGCTTCAATCAAGGTACACATATAAATCAACTTTTCCCCTCTTTAGAGATGCCAAATTCTCTCTACTGAGTCTTTTTAGCTTCAACCTTGGGCTTTAATCAAGGCACACAAAGTCAAACACTTACCAGCCAATTCAATATTACAGTCATAATCTTAGACTCTAACTAGGCTAAATCATTACAATCATGGTATTGGACTCTAACTAAGACAATCCTCCCACAGTCATAGTCTTGGACTCTAACTAAGCCAAAGAATTACAGTCATAGTCTTGGACTCTAACTAAGCTAATCTCTTCATTCATACACTTGGACTAAAACTACGATCACTTTCCACCAGTCATATTTCCACCCAAAGTCAGCTTTCCTGAGCTATGTAATTCAGGTTAACCATTCAGTCCTCCTTGAGCTATGCAATTTAGGGTACCCATCCAGACTTTCTTGAGCTATGCAAATCAAGATACCAAATTCAGCTTATGTCTTGAGCTATGCAATTCAAGCACCCTATCAGTTACAATAAACCTTTTCAGCTTCAATTTTGGTCTTTGATCAAGACACAAAAACAAACCATTTGAGCATCATCATCATGTGCTTTTAACCAGGATACAAATCAGCCCTCCTCTTAGCCTTAGCCTTTAGGAGGAACTATGATACTCTGACACTCAATTCTCTTTTTGGGGGTACGTAGTGAAATTATGGTATCAGATACATGATGTCGAAGGCGATGTCACGACATTACTATCTGAGTATTAACGAGATAAAAGTACTATAAAGAAAAGCAGTAAAAACACAATGGATTGTTAACCCAGTTAGGTGAAAACACACCTACTCTGAGGGCTACCAAGCCAGGAAGGAAATCCACTATTAGTGTTATCAATTCAAAGCCTAAACAGTCACAATTTACAACTTCTCACTTGAACCTACCCAGTGCAAATTCATCCTAGAAATTAACATCTAGATATTAGAAATCACCGTCTCACTCCCCCTTCAATCACACACTGTCATAATCAATCAATTCTTTCTAAATAAGAAGAACACTCTTTAAAACACAACACCTTGATCTTACTTAAAATATTTAATCAAGAACAAACACTCATGCTTAAAATCTCAGAGTGGCCATCATTACAACTCAAAAATTAGTCCAATCAAACATCTAGGTGATGTATGAATAGCTCACAAATAAAACACACGCACAAAGAAAACCCTAACACTCAAAAGCACTTCTCTTTACACAATACACAATATTTCTTCTAGAGTAATTAGGTTAAACATCCAATAATATTACAAGACATCAAGACAAATGGTAATGTTTTTCTACATATGCATCCAAACCAAGAACCTTCATGTAGGAAAAAGGTCGTAAGATCTTTGTGAGCACACCAAACAAAAAAACACAATTAGGTTCTCTGACCTATTCAAAAACATCAAAAATCCTCAAAACACCAAAAACACAAATCTCACTTATCTTACCTCGTCCCAAATCACTCTCAATCCCAAATCAAGACCCTGCCACCAGATATCAAGAACCACAAATATTATCCTAAACCTATTGTGAATAAGCTAAAGGAGACCCCGGTCTCTTGGTAGAATCTTTAAATTAACAATCATTTATTTAAACTCAGTTTGCCAGCAGATTTGTTGGAGACTTCTATTACCCTTCCTTAATAAGCTTCATAGGATAAAAAATGAATCAAAATGTTGACCATTAATAGTGATTCGCAACCACATTGAATATCAAAGGATTTTAGTGATATTGGTCACGAAAACATGCAACAGGAACACTCCAGGGGCCTTTCATAGCGTCTTGCGAGATGTCCAACTACTGGGTTTTAAGATATTTTGGTTGCTTGAGAACGGATTGAGAATTAGTTGAAGATGGGAAAGATTCAGAACAGTGGGGCATCGACATTCGGTTTTAAAAAACTTTTTTCAATGGGGAGAAGAGGATAAAGGGTGAAACTAGTGTCGTTTCTACCCAAAAAGGTCGCAGCAAAGGTTATCAGCCCTACTATCACCAAGCTGCTTCAGTAATTATTCCAGCTGCAGTTGGTCAACCTGCACTGCAACGTCAACAGACCCCAAAATAAGCTTTTTGATACTCCACTTATGTCTTATGCATAACTCTCACAACACCTTTTGTAGCTATAGTTAATTCAGCTAAGAACTCTCACACCATAGAAACCTGGTTAGATTCTAGAAGATTCTGACGCCAACACCCACTGTGAGTTCCATTTCGGGGCGCCTGGCCATACAATTGAAAACTACAAAGCTATGAAGCATACACTACAAGATTTAATTGACTATAAGGCAATTATTTTCTCTCCAACACCCAACGTCATTCAAAACCCCATGCCGCCGCATGGGAAAGCAACTGTCAATGTTATTGAAAGAGGCGAAGGTTTGAACTTGGTATTCAATATTGACTCAATGAATAATCCTCTCTCAGTTGTGAAAGAGTGTTTTTTGAAAAGAGATATTTTCCCCGGTTGCAGTAAAGACTGTTCAGATTGTGAGGTATCTGTGAATGGTTGTAACAAGTTGAGGGAAGGAATCCAGAGTCTGATTGATGAAGGAAGTGTCAAGTTGTATCGTGTTTCAAATAATGAAAATGAGGTTTCTATAGTCATTATCATTCTCGCACCTTCCGAAATTCCTGTACTGCCCAAGCCAGCTCCTGTTACCATTACTATACATGGGTCGATCATATTCCAGAGTGACAGGGCCATCCCTTGGCACTACGGTGTTGAAGTGTACTGCAAAGACCAAAAGCAGGATGTTGAAACTCCAATTGTGATAGGACCTTAAGTTGAAAATGTTGGAGTCGGTGGTTTCACACGGAGTGGAATATTAGTTTTTCCTCCAAACTCTGAGGAACGGTGATAGTTTTCATTTCTATATCTCCATATTCCGTTGATAGTTTTCGTTGCCTCCAATTTAAGGATTGAGGCTTTCAACCCGTTACCGATAGTACGAGCTGTTAACCACTTCAACTCTTCATGCCATTCTAAAGGACTGTGATCAATACCAATCCATTGCAGAACCTTCAGCAAAATGGTATGAGTCTCCGAGAAACCAAAAAGGATATGGTCGAGAGTCTCACCGATAGGGAAAAAATAACAAGTATCACTTTCTAATAGGCCAAATTTGAAAATTTTGTCCTTGGTAGGGAGCCTACCATGACAAGCCAGCCAAAGTGTCATAACAGTCCTCGGTTTCGCCACATTTCCGCAAAGCAACCTACACTAATCCATAGTCTCTTCACCTACTGTGCGCATGTACAAGTAAACCTTTTTAGAGGAAAATTTATTCTTTTGCAACATGGTCTGCCAAAGCATATGCATATGATTAAGATGATTTCTTTGAAGGAGTATATTCTTCATAATCCAAGAATAGTTTGGATTGGCTAATGCAACCATGGGTTCAATAATTTTTAAATAGTATAAATGAATTCATTTAACCCATAAATTAGCAGCTTTACTACAAATATTCCATAGAAGTTTCATCATCATAGTATTATTCCAAGTAGAAAGTTCAATGATATTTAAGCCTCCATATTTCTTCGGCATACAAACCTTATTCCAGGATTTCGGGCTTTTCCTACTAATATTCGCCTTTCCACTCCACATGAGAGATCTCATAATGGAGTCAATTTTTTGGATGACACACTTTGGGAATGGAAAACACTACATCCAATAATTCACCATAACAAAGGAAACATATTTTATGAGTTGCGCTTTACTGGCATAGCTAAGGAGTTTACTACTCTAGTGCCTAGTATTAGCAAAAATTATCTCTATAAGCCTCGTGTAATGTTTCACATTAAGCCTCTTGCTAGCTAATGGAATCCCTAAATAATGGAAAGGAAGCAGACTTTGATCAAAAGTAGTCATATTGACAATGTTATCTCTAATAGCAGCGTCAAGTCCACCAAAATACACCTTACATTTTCATGGATTGTTGATAAGGCATGTGTACTTTGTGAATTGATTTAGAGCTTCCATAATCAATTATATGGATTTACAATCATCACAAGAGAAGAGGGGAACATCATCAGCAAAATCTAGATTGGTGATTTTTAGTTTCTCGCATTTAGCGTGATGTTTGAAATCGGGATTTTTCTGCATCTTTAAGAGCAGCCTATTTAGATACTCCATTAAATAACAAACAAAAGAGGAGACAGGGGTCCCCCTGTCTAATACCCCTTTTTGCCTGCAGAATATTGGTGTACAGTCTATTAATATTGTATCGATACGAGACATCTGTTACAACGATCATGATCCAACGGATGATTTGGGAAGGCAAGCCAATCTCTTGTAGAACACATTCTAATGCATTCCAGTTTACCATATCATATGATTTTTGGAGATCAAGCTGAATCATACATCTTGGCATACCCGTACTCCGAGAATAGCCTTTTATCAGCTCATATGCAAGGAGGATATGATTATGAATTTTTTGCCCAGGCATGAATGCCGCTTGACTCTAACTAATAACACTACTCACCACTTTACCAAGTCTAGCTGTCAATATTTTAGAGATAATTTTATAAACCGTAGAGCATCTCGTGATAGATCTGAAATCCTTGATTGAGTTTGCACCGTCAAATTTGGGAATGAGGGTGACAATTGTACAATTTACATCTCTATAGAAATTATCATCGATGAAAAAGTCTTGAACTGCTGCAACAAGGCCAGACTTAATAACATGCCAATTTCTCTTGAAAAATGAAGCCCCATACCCATCCAGGCTATGTGATTTAAGGTCACCTATACCATTGACTGCAGTAAGAACTTCTTTTTCACTGTGTCACACCCTAAATTTTGACCGAACTTTTCTTAATTTTTATTTATCTAGCGCATTCCATAGCATTTTCGATAGTCAGTCATTTTTGCAGTTTAATCCATTATTCATTAATCATTGCATTTTCTTATGCATTTTATCGTTTCAATGTCGATTTTATTTTATCGTTAATTTTGAGATTGTTTTTTTAGAACTTAGTTTAGAATGTTGTCTCACGCTGTAAATTATTTAGATAATTTTAATTTTAATTTAATTTGTTTAAGAATCAATTTAGTCTAAATTTTATTAGTTTAGTTTATATCTTTAATTCTAATTTAATCATTCTATTTTTTTATTCCATATTCTCTATTTATTTAGTCTATTGTTAATTTCAATTTCAATTCATTTAGATTTATTTTAGTTTTATTTAGCTAATTGTAAATTTTAGTTTATATTTTAATTTGATCATTGTTATTTTATTTGGGATTTTTTGTTTCAATTTTAAAACATAGGATTTATTTTCTTTTATTATTTCTTTTTTTTTTAAAATTTAATTGTTTTGATATTTATTAGATATTTTAGAACTAGGTTTTTAGTCTAACTTTATTTCTAGATTAATATTTAATATCAGGTTAACTTTAATTCATTAGTTTATTTTAGTTTAATTCAATCAGGCTTTGTTAATTAATTTATCTTATTTAGTCTATTGTTTTTTTTATTATTTATTTATTATTTAATTTTCTTTTTGAATTTAATATTAAACAATTTAATAATTAGTTCATATATAATTGACTTACAAAACTTGGTTATGACCCAACAACATTTTGCCTAATTTCTCATGCCAACTAGCCTTGGTCAACAATCTGCTACTATTACACAGAAAAGTACCCTGCACCATGGACAGTCTGTACACTCCAAAACATACATAAAACAAGATCTATTAAAACCTGCAAAAAAAGGGGTGAACAAAGAAGGATCATTAAAAGATTTTTTGAATTCATAAATGGGGGATTTTCAACGCAGCTTGAGGACCACACACACAAGACGAAAACAACAAAACTCTTCATAAAAAGAAAAGAGAGTAAAAAAACTCTGGTTTTTTTTAAAAAAAAAGAAAATTTGAAGCCTCACCGAAAATCTCTCAACAACCTCACAACCTTCACCACCAACCTACCTTTACTATTTTCGCTTTATCCATTAACCCAAATCATGCTACCACAACAAAATTGGTAACGTGTTCTCTTAATATCAACAATCTCGCGATTTCTATGACTCCACACTTCATACATAATTTCATCCAACTTTCCTCTCCATAAATATCAACACCGTCTCCAACACCTCTTTGTCAACCAACCGAACCTCTTCAATCACTTACCACCACCACCGCCGACAACAAATAACCCACCGATCCTTCCACAAACCAAAACCGCTACTCTCCACACATCACTGTCGAACCTCCATCAAACCTTGAAACTCATCCGAAATCGTTTGTGCGAACAACAAAAACGAATCCAACTCGCCACCGTGTACAACGAATCTCCAAAATCCGAAACACAGAGAGAGGTCGAGAACGGAATCCGGACAAACACCACGAGATCCAACCGAGAACAGCGAACCTTAAACCGCCGCAAACAAAACCGTGAGACGCGAAACCCCTCCACTTTTGACACCACTGGTGAATCCGCGAACCGTCGGAGCCCTCAAACCCCCTTCAACCCTTTTCCGCCGTCAAACCGTCACCACAACAAATCCACTGATGGTCACGTGAATTGAGAGAGATGAGAAAGCGACGATCCGCGAATGTTAGAGTTCTTGTGGCGAGAGAGGATTGAATCACGCTCCGTGGGCTTGTTTTTAAATTTTTTCTTCTGAGAAGCGATTTACAGAACCATAACCTTTCATTTCCTTTCTCTTTCTGGTTATTTGTTTTTTCTTTTATTTTTGTTTATGAAAATTCTAACTTGATGGTATTGTATTAAACCTTGTTTTTTTTCATTTTTATTTTTATTATATGTTGCTTTGGGCTTTATGAAGCCCATCTGGTTGATTCTTTTTTTATACACACCACAGGCCAGTGATACACACTTCCTCGTTATTATCTTTTTTTAATTTTGTTTCTCTAAATTTAATTCTTAATATTTTTGTAAATAGATCTTGATTTTTATGCTTATGTAGTTCTTGATCTATTATTATTCATACCCTAAGTTTACTTATCATTTTTTATTTATTTATTTTGGGCCAATGATATAACAAAATGTCGGATTTAATTCTATTTCAAAAAATAGGTAAAATCGTGACCAATATGAGGCCATTTTATTTTATTTAAGTTATTTCACAATTAATTTATTTTATTTAGTCTATTTATTTATTTTATTTATTTTCGCATTTTTAATATAATATCAAGTTCTAATGGTTCCAAAATATTCATACACTGCACACACGCTTTCTCTTGGGCAAATTACAATGAGACCCTTTATTTCTTCGCAATCCCGTGTAAATTATCATGTTTCCTTCTCCCGTTTATTTTGTACGTAATTTATTTTTCCGCCTTTATTTTACCGGTTTTGATTTCACTAGGAACAACTGTAGGAACTAGGATTCAAATTCACTTAACTAATCAATCAAATAATTCATATGCCTACATTTTCACACACGTATGTCGGTCACCTATGTGATCGCCATCTGCACGACTTTACGCGTCACCATTAATTAACGAGGAACTGAACTTCGGAATCTAGCATTTCGCGGGTCTTTAATGAACCACACCTGGGCTAGCCCCACGCGTAGTGTTTCATTTAATCCTTCGTTATAAAAATATTAAACCCTAAAACATCCAAAAGCAAACGCAACACTTAATTCACAAATCAAATTACGGAGGAAATGGATTCTGGAGTCTAGCACAACACATAATCCTTGAATTAAATCACTCCTGAGCTTGCCCCACGCGATGTGGTTTACTCACCCTCTTATTCCTAAAATACCTAATCTCACAAATTAAAATCTCGAAAGAAATGAACCCTGGAGTCTAGCATTCCACGAGTTCTTGAATGAATCACTCATGGGCTAGCCCCACACGACGTGTTTCATTCGACCTTTCGTTTCTCAAAACACTCAAAAACATTTAAAACATCCTAAAAAGATTAGACATGATTCATCTCCATAGGAAAGATATTTCTCTTATTCCCACAAATACAAACAAATCAATCTTATCAAACAATTTCTATCAAGGATGAATGTGGCATTGCTTGTCGATTATCATATCCAAGTTTAAAGCTTATTCTGATTTTATTTCCTCAAAGAAAGAATGTGGCATTGCTTGTCGATCATCGTATCCTAGTTTAATGCTCCTTTCGATTTATTTTCCTCAAATGTTTGTGGTGAAATAGGTGAGATACCTCCCTTAGAGATGACAATTTGTAACTTTCTTCAAAACAGTTAAAACTTATCAACCAATTCAAACCATTTTTCTAATTAATCAGCGAAGGAACTGAATTCTGGAGTCTAGCACTCCACATAATTCTTGAATGTAATTACTCATGGGCTAGCCCCACGCGATGTGGTTCATTCACCCTTTCGTTTAAAACACCTTAACAAAGGTCGAACATCGTTTTCAAAACGAACATTGTTTAAATCTTTCTATCTCACAAACAAGCTAGCGCTTCGGCCTCCACCACGAGTAAAAGCCAATGCTTAGTTGTAGAAAGCATTTCAAACAATTGTTCATTAAAAACTACAAATCGTAGTTAAACGAACTACGAAGCTCTGACGTTCCCATTGCACAAGGGAATACGTAGGCACATGGATTTTAATCCTTCGCGAGCACAATAGTAAAAAATTCAATCATTTTTCCGTCACAATAATAAAAAATTTAATCTTTTCTCCGTCTTCTTCATAATAATAATAAATAACCTTCTTTTCCTTTAACAAACATATTAACAACCATTTAGAAGACAAAGACATTAATCAAAATTTAATCGCATAGTTAACTAAGAGGTTCCCATTGAGTACAACGGATGTGAGGGGTGCTAATGCGTTCCCCTTGCGTAACCGACTCCCGAACTTAGAATTTGATTTTGTTGACCATTTCTTATCCTTCCTTTAGGTTGTATCTATACCTCCCTTTTGTTTAATTAGAATAAATAGAATTAGGTGGCGACTCTGTTGTTTCTTTCCGTGTCCCATCGCGAGGATTGTATTTTTCGAGGTACGACAGCTTGGAAACTCTACTGGGGATAGCCTTGTGCATAGGAGAGTCGAGCCTAACTTAGGATAGCTTCGTGCGTTTGTTTGTTGATCTTATCTTTTGTCTTCTCTATGTTTGTTATTCATGTCTTGTTTATTTTGTTCTTTTATTCGCTTTCTTTTATTGCTTATTATACTTGTCTGTGGGATCTCGGGGTCACATTGCAAGTAAAAAATGAGTTATGGAAAAATAAAAGGGAAAACCTAAGTTAGAATTGGATGTTATTAGTGTTAGTCTCTAAGGACTCGCTCCTTGCAAGCCTAGCATGAAAGCTCCCCGGATAGTTAGAATTTCTATAGATCTTTTCGCAACGCAGCTAGCCTATCGCGTGACTGGATTCACGAAAGGGTTGTGATTCTGGGACCCCTAGAACCTGTTTCAATGTTGGTAGTTCTGTAATGTTAGGCTCCAAGGGCTCGCCCCTTTGTCAGCCTAGCATGAGAACTCCACTCAAGGTAGATCTTATCGTTATTATCATCACAATGCAGCTAGCCTACGGCGGGGCGTTAGTACGATAAACGTCCATGACCTTGAGTTTCCTAAACCATCACCGTAGAAACTATCCTGTGAGTGGATTTTTGGGTACATACTATAGAACAAATCTCTTACAGCCTACCATTTAGGAAGTTTTGAGCTTTTCCAGCTTTCAAGTCTGTTTGTGCTTGTGATCCTAAGCATCCTTGCATTGCATCCATTTGCATACCATTGCATCTGCATTGCATATCATTTTCGTTCCTCATAGTAAACTCATCCATGTCCTGTGTCCATAACCCGCAGTTGATTTCCTGACACCTACATTGGACTTGAAGTAATTCTTGATTGATCATGGACCCTGAAGGACAAAAGTAGATTGCGTCAAGGGGAGACTTTGATTTGACAAAGGACCAGTGGAACCAACTCATGGATGTTGTGACAACTTTGACAAGGAGATGGGATAATGTTCAACGGACTGCCGTAACTGGAGATGTCTCTCCACCTCAAAGGAACAACTTTGTTCAACCTCAACCTGCAAGGACCCTAGTTGGGGCACCTGTTATTCAAGAGCATACCATTATTCAAGATGGAAACTACTTACCTCATGATGTTGTTGAGTACCAGAGCTTTGGTTTCTCTGAGCCGAATTCCCAAGGGGAAATCCCGGTGAGAAAGACCAAGGGACCACAGGTTTCTGAAATGTCTGAGAAATGTCGAGTGCTGAATGAAAGACTCAAAGCCGTAGAGGGGTAGAATGATTTTGACCTGGATGCTTTAAACATGTGCTTAGTGCCTGGTTTGGTTATACCTCCAAAATTTGAAGCACCTAACTTTCAAAAGTACAAAGGGGATAACTGTCCAAAGCACCATTTGGTGATGATCCATTGCTTTCAAGACAGTTTGAGTGGGGCACCGTTGAATTGGTACATGGATTTGGAAAGAAGTCATATTCAGTCATTGTTGGATCTAGCCAATGCTTTTGTGAAGCAATACCAATACAATTTGCAAGAAGCTCCCAGCCGCTTTCACTTGAAAGACATATCTCAAGAAAGTAATGAGCGGTTCAAAAGGTACGTCCAGAGATGGAAAGAGTTTGCTGATCGTGTTCAATCGCCGCTCTCAGAAAAGGAGTTGGTTGACCTGTTTATGGATACTCTGCAGAGCCATTACTTTGAGAAGATGGTAGGTACCTCATCAACAAGTTTCTCTGAACTGGTGAAAATAGGAGAACGTATTGAGAGTTATCTCAAGAGCGGAAAAATCCAAGACGCCTCTAGTCTCCAAAGCATTGAGAGTGAACCCCTTAGTCATTCCCAAAGGGAAGAAGAGGATGAGACTGATTCAATTGAGGAAGCTCCACAAGCTTTACCTCTCTTACCATACTATCAGCATCCATATGTGTCAGCTGTTCATAGTCAGCAACCTTTTGGGTCTCTAGATATGATGCCATTTCCCCTACATGGTCGGTATCCTCCTATCTATCATCAACAACAACAACCATACCAACGGCAACACGCTCCTCAGCGACAACGCCAGTACACTAAGAAGCCAAAAAGGAAGTTTGATCCTTTACCAATGCCATACAGTCACATACTGCCACGTTTGATCGATAGTGGATTGGTAGAGCCGAAGAAACTAAATCCAGTGGTTCCTCTATATCCATCAGGCTTTGATCCTCATGCCCGATGTGGTTTCCATGCTAACACACTAGGACACTCAATTGAAGATTGCAAACAACTCCAGAACAAGGTTCAAAATCTGATTGAGTCAGAGTCCATCTCATTTACGCCTCAAGGCCTTCATATCAATATCAGTCATGTGTCTGGTCAGGCAGGTCCATCAATCTACACTATGGAAGAAATTGTCAAGAATGAGTGTGAATAGGACTGGTGCACCGACCTCAATGAGCATGACTACCTCTAACTTTGAAGAAGGAAGTTCAATTCCCTAAAGCTGGCAATCCCCTGTTTGTTTCAACATTGTTTTATTTTCTTTGCATGTTGATTTTGTATTTGCTTGTTAGCATTTTTGTTTTTAAATTGGCAGGATTAATGAAATGTTTATGCATCTTTTGAATCGATCCATTCGTATTCACTCGTTTTCTTTCATTCTTATAAAAAACAAAAAATGTAATTCTATCATTTTGTTTATCAAACTTTTGTTTTAGCAAGGATTGGAGGGAGGATGATGAAAACCAGATACCTGAATTCTCCATTTGTATGCTCTCAATTAAAACCTTGCCAATGATGTACAGACATTGTTTCAAATTCCCAAACACTAGTGAAATAAGGGAGATAATCCCTTGCTAATCCCTTTGAGCCTAGAAGTAGGAGTTTCCTCTTTCAAAAAGTGCAAAAACCCTTAATTTCAAACCCGGGGCAGGGTAGTTGGTTCAGTTAATCTATTTGTATTCAATCTTCAAGAGATTCAGTCCATCATTCGAGAAGGATCAGTTACATACCTTCCTTCGCGCATCAAAGAAGTCGCGAGGGGACAAAAGTTTGTAGTATTCATTCACTATCCTCCAACAAAATGGCAGTCGCAACTATTCAACAAAAAGGGAAAGAAAAAATATATACAAAGAAAAAGTCCGCTAAGTCAAAAACCAGAAAAGACGACTTAGGCAAAAATTAATAAAGTCAAGAAAAAGAATTCATCAAAGAAAAGACGAAGCAAGGTTGTTGCCATCTCATTTTAAATCTTGATCCTTATCATACACCATCAATGGCGTTTGAGATATGAATGCGTCTGTCAATTTAACTAAACGTAGGATTGGAGTTCATCACGGAGATTGGGTGGGTACAAATAAATTTTGAGCCTTTTATCCTTTGTTTCATAAACCGTGAACTAAGCCACGTTACAACCCTTAAAAGACCTAATTAAGGAAGGGTTTATTTTGAGAGCATACTCCAACAAGGTTGTGTTAACCTGACTCCTAACGATCTTTGCTAATCATTTGTATTGATCATTTCATCTACCATTCCATAAATGGCTAAATCTACTTTGTTGTTTCAATCATTAATTATTCCACTGTATATCACCATCATACCAATAATTTGTGATTTAAAAACATGCATAAACGTTGCATTAAAGTTGTCAGTTTTTAAATGTATAATGTTTATTTCCAAGTCTATTTAGCATCAAGGGAATCCCAACGAATGCAACCAGTTAGGGAATTTAACTTGGTAAGAGATGCCCAGCCAGGGGAAACCACTTTGAGGATAAGTTAATCTGAATCAATCTCTTCAAGAGCTAGCTACTCAGAGGTTGAACCTTTTCTCGAGACTCGGACTAGAGTGAGCTATCATGAACAACTCAAGAGTTCAATGGCCAGTCAAATCAAAAGTTTCCCATCCCAGGAGTTGGGTAACCAGGAGAAAATCTCAAACATTCAAGCATTGGGGCAACCATTTCAAATTCCATCCCATGGCAGGTTGTTTCTAAACCTTTTGAATAGGATATGTTAAAAAAAACATTGATTTGGGGAAAGTCCTCCCCATGCCTTCAAGATGTTCAAGCAAGCCTTATGCAACTAACCACTTGAGTTCAAGACGGGTGTCGGGAATCAAGTCGTCATCTTTATCTTCTTTTAGAGAGTCTTCTACAGAAAGAACTTTTCCATCAATTGCCCAGCCAGGGGTATTTTTTTTGAAATCACTGAGCCAGTGCACAATCACTCTCATGCGTTAGTCAGGTCGCTCCGCTCATAACGTTAAACCTTGCAGATCGTCTTACTCATCTAGTATATGTCCAGGTCAGTTTCTTTTCAAACAAGTTCCCGTCTGATATTTTCTTTTGAAGGTTACTTCATATCCAATTCTCGTCTGACAGTCAGTTTTTACTCTAGTTCTTGTCTGGTAGCCCATTTCAAACCAGTTCACATCTGGTATTTACTTTTCAAAGATATTTCAAAGTCAGTTCTCGTCTGACAAATCAGTTTTTATACTAGTCCCCGTCTGGTAGTCAATTTCTTTTCAAACCAGTTCTCGTCTGGTATTTTCTTTTGAGAGTTACCATAGAGTCAATTCTCGTCTGACAGTCAGCTTTTTACCCCAGTTCTCGTCTGGTATTTCTTTTCAAAACCAGTCCTCATCTGGTGGTCAATTTCGTTTCAAACCAGTTCTTGTCTGGTATTTCATTTTAAAGTTATTTAACGGTCAGTTCTCGTATGACAATCATTTTTTTAGAAATCCAAGTTCAAAACCAATTCTTGTTTGGTAGACCATTTCCAAGGTCAGTTGCCGTCTGAAAATAAATCAAAAGAAACCAGTTCCCATCTAGCATGTCAAGAAAAAAATCATTCGTTACTAGCAGCTTTTTCTAAAAATCCATTGTTGTTGATACCCTTTAGTTTGGTCAACCGATGTTTTCCCCCAGTAATGCTGGTACCCTGCAGAAATCCGTATGTTGATGGTATTTGCTTTTGTTGCCACCAATTGTTATTTTAAGTCCAATTGTCATTGGCGCAAATCCTTTAAGTTGTTTGCTTACGGTTTAGGGCCGTTTAATTCAACACGCATCCGTGTTTTCCTGATGGTTCCTGAAGTTCTTCCTTGAACTCTTCATTTAGGGAATTTCCAAAGGTTGGACGTTTATCTTGTTTAAAACTCCAACATTTTTTGCCAGCCGGTCGCTTAGAGCCGTTGATTTACATTTGAGTACGTTTCTTTTTACTCCCAGTATCAGTTGGTCTCATAGAGCCACTGCCCAAACACTGTGTTTGTCTTCTTGAACTTGTTGATTTATCACTTTGGTTTATATTTTTATTTCCTCTACCTCCATGTTCAGTTTGCTTTCCTGACCGCCGAGTCGATGTCTGTTATTTATTTCCCCAACCTCCGTGTTGAATTGCTTTCCCGACCGTCGAGTCGATGTCTGTCATTTATTTCCTCAACCTCCATGTTGAATTGCTTTCCCGACCGCCGAGTCGATGTCTGTTATTTATTTCCTCAACCGCCGTGTTAAATTGCTTTCCTGACCGCTGAGTCGATGTCTATTATTTATTTCTTCAACCGCCGTGTTGAATTGCTTTCCCTACCGCCAAGTCGATGTCTGTTATTTATTTCCTCAACCTCCGTGTTGAATTGTTTTCCGACCACCTATTCGATGTCTTTCATTTATTTCCTCAACCGCCGAGTTGATTTTTTTTCCCGACCGCCGAGTCGATGTCTTTTTAATTACCTTTCTCAACCGCCGAGTTGATATATTGGGATCCTCAGCAGTCACACTTGAACATGTTGATTGATCACTTTGGATAATCTGAATATTTCCTTTTCCTCAACCCCCGAGTTGATGTTTGTTTTAGTTTTACCCCCGAGTCATTGTTGTCGTATTGTTTTCAACCCCTGAGTTGATATTTGTTTTTCTTGACCCCCGAGTAAATGTTTTATTCAACCCCTGAGTTGATATCTGTTTTTATTTGACCCCCGAGTCATTGTTGCCTTTATGTTTGACCCCCCGAGTCAATGATGTTGTTTTTTTTCTCGACCCCCGAGTTAATATCTGTTATTGTTTGACACCCGAGTCAATGTTTTGTTCAACCCCCAAGTTGATATATATCTATTTTTATTTGACCCCCGAGTCATTGTTTCCTTTATGTTTTCAATCCCTGAGTCGATTTTTTCTTTATTCTTGACCCCCGAGTCAATGCTATTTGCTTTCTCAAGCCCCGAGTTGATATTTGTCTCTGTTTGACCCCCATGTCAATGATATTATTTTTCCTCAACCCCCGACTTGATTTCTATTTCAGTTTGACCCCCGAGTCATTATTCCTGTCTTTTTGTTTTCGATCCCTGAACCGATTATCCTTTCAACCCCGAGTTGATTTGTCATCCCCATCATATTGTCATCCCCGGTGAGTCTTCACCTTCAGTGTTGTTTCGTGGATCACCATTAGCATGTATCTTCATCGTTTCTCCGAGCATATTCATCATTAAAGAAAATCAGCATGATAGGGTTCATTGCATCTCGCATGTCATATCCCCAGCAAAACAAAAAAGGAGTCCCTCGTGAATTCATAACATTGCATTGCATTTCATCTGCATTTGGTCAAAATTTTAGGTTTTTTTTTTATTTAATCCTCTTCTACCTCGAATGTCAAAAAAACATTGTTATTCATACATTCAGATTTAAGATGATTAAATAGGGGCAACTGTCACCCCCTAAATTTTGACCGAACTTTTCTTAATTTTTATTCATCTAGCGCATTCCATAGCATTTTCGATAGTCAGTCATTTTTGACGTTTAATCCATTATTCATTAATCATTGCAATTTCTTATGCATTTTATCGTTTCAATGTCGATTTTATTTTATCTTTAATTTTGAGATTGTTTTTTTAGAACTCAGTTTAGAATGTTGTCTCACGTTGTAAATTATTTAGATTATTTTAATTTTAATTTAATTTGTTTAAGAATCAATTTAGTCTAAATTTGATTTTAGTTTAGTTAATATCTTTAATTCTAATTTAATCATTCTAATTTTTTTAATTCCATATTCTCTATTTATTTAGTCTATTGTTAATTTCAATTTCAATTCATTTAGATTTATTTTTGTTTTATTTAGCTAATTGTAAATTTTAGTTTATATTTTAATTTGATGATTGTTATTTTATTCGGGATTTTTGTTTCAATTTTAAAACATAGGATTTATTATCTTTTATTATTATTTTTTTAATTTAATTGTTTTGATATTTATTAGATATTTTAGAACTAGGTTTTTAGTCTAACTTTATTTCTAGATTAATATTTAATATTAGTTTAACTTTAGTTCATTAGTTTATTTTAGTTTAATTTAATCAGGTTTTGTTAATTAATTTATCTTATTTAGTCTATTGTTTTTTATTATTTATTTATTATTTAATTTTCTTATTGAATTTAATATTAAACAATTTAATAATAAGTAGTTCATATGTAATTGACTTACAAAACTTGGTTATGACCCAACAACATTTTGCCTAATTTCTCATGCCAACTAGCCTTGGTCAACAACCTGCTACTATTACACAGAAAAGTGCCTTGCACCATGGACAACCTATACACTCCAAAACATACATAAAACAAAACCTATCAAAACCTGCAAAAAAAAGGTGAACAAAGAAGGATCATTAAAATATTTTTTGAATTCATAAAGGGGGGATCTGCAGCGCAACTTGAGGACCACACACACAAAACGAAAAACAACAAAACTCTTCTTAAAAAGAAAAGAGAGTAAAAAAAAACTCTGCTTTTTTTTTCAAAAAAAGAAAATTTGAAGACTCACCGAAAATCTATCAACAGCCTCACAACCTTCACCACCAACCTACCTTTACTGTTTTCGCTTTATCCATTAACCCAAATCATGCTACCACAACAAAATTGGCAACATATTCTCTTAATATCAACAATCTCGCAATTTTTATGACTCCACGCTTTATACACAATTTCATCCAACTTTCTTCAGTGGCTCTTAATTCTCAACAAGAAAAGCAGTTCAACATACACAAATCCTCTGCATAAACATCAACACCATCTCCAACACCTCTTTGTCAACCAACCGAACCTCTTCAATCACTTACCACCACCACCACCGATAACAAATAACCCACCGATCCTTCCACAAACCAGAACCGCTACTCTCCACACATCACCGCCGAACCTCCATCAAACCTTGAAACTCATCTGAAACCGTGTGTGTGAACAACAAAAACGAATCTAACTCTCCACCATGTACAACGAATCTCCAAAATCCGAAACACAGAGAGAGGTCGAGAACGGAAACCGGACGAACACCGCGAGATCCATCCGAGAACGGAGAACCTGAAACCGCCTCAAACAAAACTGTGAGACGCGAAGCCCCTCCTCTTTCGACACCACTGGTGAACCCGCGAACCGCCGGAGCCCTCAGACCCCCTTCAACCCTTTTCCGCCATCAAATCGTCACCGTAACAGATCCACTGATGGCCGCGCGAGTTGAGAGAGAGATGAGAGAGCGACGATCCGCGAGCATTAGAGTTCTTGCGGCGAGAGAGGATTGAATCGCGCGCCATGGGCTTGTTTTTGTTTTTTTTTCTTTCTGAGAAACGATTTACAGAACCGTAACCTTTCATTTCCTTTCTCTTTTTGTTTATTTGTTTTTTCTTTTATTTTTGTTTATGGAAATCCTAACTTGATGGTATTGTATTAAACCTTATTTTTTTGTTTTTTTATTATTATATGTTGCTTTCGGCTTTATGAAGCCCATCTGGTTGATTCTTTTTTTTACGCACACCACAGGCCAGTGATACACACTTCCTCGTTATTATCATTTTTTATTTTGTTTCTCTAAATTTAATTCTTAATATTTTTGTAAGTAGATCTTGATTTTTATGCTTATGTAGTTCTTGATCTATTATTATTCATACCCTAAGTTTACTTATCATTTTTTATTTATTTATTTTGGGCCAATGATATAACAAAAGGTCCAATTTTATTCGATTTCAATAAATCAGTAAAATCACGACAAATATGAGGCCATTTTATTTTATTTAATTTATTTCATAATTTACTTTATTTTATTTAGTCTATTTATTTATTTTATTTATTTTCGCATTTTTAAAATAATATCAAGTTCTAACGGTTCCAAAATATTCATACACTACACACACGCTTTCTCTTGGGAAAATTACAACGAAACCTTTTATTTCTTTGCAATCCCGTGTAAATTATCATGTATCCCTGTCTCGTTTATTTTGTACGTAATTTATTTTTCCGCCTTTATTTTAACGGTTTCGATTTCACTAGGAACACCTTTAGGAACTAGGATTCGAATTCACTTAACTAATCAATCAAATAATTCATACGCCTACATTTTGCACACACGTAAGTCGGTCACCTATGTGATCGCCATCTGCACGACTTTACGCGTCACCATTAATTAGCGAGGAACTGAACTTCGGAATCTAGCATTCTGCGGGTCTTTAATGAAGCACACCTGGGCTAGCCCCACGCGTAGTGTTTCATTTATTCCTTCGTTATAAAAACATTAAACCCTAAAACTTCCAAAAGCAAACGCAACACTAAATTCACAAATCAAATAATGGAGGAACTGGATTTTGGAGTCTAGCACTCCACATAATCCATGAATTAAATCACTCATGAGCTAGCCCCACGCGATGTGGTTTCCTCTCCCTCTTGTTCCTAAAATACCTAATCTCACAAATCAAAATATCGAAAGAACTGAACCCTGGAGTCTAGCATTCCACGAGTTCTTGAATGAATCACTCCTGGGCTAGCCCCATGCGACGTGTTTCATTCGACCTTTCGTTTCTCAAAACACTCAAAAACATTTAAAACATCCTAAAAAGATTAGACATGATTCATCTCCATAGGAAAGATATTTCTCTTATTCCCACAAATACAAACAAATCAATCTTATCAAACAATTTCTATCAAGGAAGAATGTGGCATTGCTTGTCGATCGCCATATCCAAGTTTAAAGCTTCTACCGATTTTATTTCCTCAAAGAAAGAATGTGGCATTGCTTGTCGATCACTGTAACCAAGTTTAATGCTTCTTTCGATTTATTTTCCTCAATTGTTTGTGGTGAAATAGGTGAGATGTTGTTGCTCCCCGGATTTTCATCCCGGTGCAAACGTGAACCGTCGGCGATTTTGGAGGTTGAGGTTGAATAGAGTCGCCAGCTAGGCAGTTTTATCCCGAAGGAAAGGTAATGCTACATAAACCTGGAAGGATATGGATAAGTCGGTTGCGAACCAAAGAGACTGAGTAAGGGGGTAGGTTACGACCTGGGAAGGTATTAGCACCCAGATCGTCTGTCGTACTCGACGGGATCCACGCTTACTTGATTGTGTTTAAAAGGGGGTAGTGTATGTGCTAAACTGTGTAAAAAAAAGCTAGTGATGAGAAAAGGGTGTACAGAGTGTCAGTTCAAGAAGAAAGTGAGTACTAAAAAACTGAGGTTAAAGAAAGAGAAACAGAAAGAGGAGAGAGGGGGGGGGACAAAGAGACTTTTGTTCGATAACCGTTAAGTTACGCCTACGTATCCTCTCGTGCAATGAGGAAGTCAAAACACCATAGTTCGACTCAAAGAGACTTAGATGCTTTGAACGTGAACTGCTTGCTTATCTATGCTCAAGTGTTTGACTCGTCTGGCTCGAGTGCTAATTGTCTTGCATTAGACGGCAGAAGAAAATTCTCATTTTCAGAGTGAGTGTGATGAGAAAAGAATCCCGGAGGAGACGATTATTGTTTGTTTTTGTGTTTTCAGTTTTTTATTGTTTTTGTTGTTTTGTATAAGATAATGATATGAGTCTACTTAAGTGTTTTGCCCAAGTCTTTTATTCTGTTTTTGACTCGCCGGGATGCCCTATTTTTTCCTGGACTTACATTCTATTTTTATGTCCAACGGGTCATTTATGCGAAGTATTTTTTAACTGCATCTAAATTCACAGGAGACGGGAAGTCTTCACCATCCATGGTTGCGAGCATCAGTGCTCCACCCGAGAAGACCTTAGTTATCACATAGGGACCTTCGTAGTTTGGTGTCCACTTGCCCTTGTGGTCTGTATGAGGAGGAATGATTCTTTTCAGTACAAGCTCCCCCACTTGATATTCCCGAGGTATGACTTTTTGATTGAAGGCTTTCTTCATCCATTTCTGATATAACTGACCGTGACAGATGGCTGCTAATCTCTTTTCTTCAATCAAGATCAGTTGGTTATAATGAGATCGAACCCATTCTGCTTCATCCAGTTTCACATCCATTATTACCCGCAAGGAGGGTAATTCAACTTCAACAGGTTGGACTGCTTCCATACCATACACAAGCTGATAAGGTGTTGCCCCGGTAGATGTTCTGATGGAAGTTCGGTACCCATGCAAGGCGAATGGTAACATTTCATGCCAGTCTTTGTACGTGACTACCATCTTTTGCACAATCTTCTTAATGTTCTTGTTATCCGCTTCAACAACACCATTCATCTTTGGCCTGTAAGGAGAAGAGTTGTGATGTTGGATCTTGAAATCCCGGCACAGTTTTGCCACCATCTTGTTGTTAAGGTTTGAACCATTATCAGTAATGATTCGCTCGAGAACTCCATATCGACAAATGATATCCCTTTTCAGAAATCGGGCTACCACTTGTCTGGTGACATTTGCATATGAAGCTGCTTCAACCCATTTGGTGAAGTAATCAATGGCTACCAGGATGAATCTGTGACCATTTGAAGCAGTTGGCTCGATCTTTCCAATCATATCAATGCCCCACATGGCGAAGGGCCAGGGTGAAGACATTATATTCAAAGGATTGGGAGGCACATGCACTTTGTCTGCATAGATCTGGCATTTATGGCATTTTCTGGCATAGGCACAACATTCTGTATCCATTGTGATCCAGTAGTAACCTGATCTTAACAATGTATTTTCCATTGCATGTCCTCCGGAATGGGTACCGAAAGAACCTTCATGTACTTCGTGCATTAGTAGGTCTGCTTCCTTCTTGTCAACACATCTGAGCAAGACCATGTCGAAGTTTCGCTTGTATAAGGAGCCATCAGTATTGAGGAAGAAACTGCCGGTTAGCATTCTCAATGTCTTCTTATCATTGGACGATGCCCCAGGTGGGTACGTCTGAGTGTCCAAGAAGCATTTAATGTCGTGGAACCAAGGTTTGTTATCAATGACAGTGTCCACAAAGAATACATATGCCGGTCGGTCTAGTCTGGATACTAAAATCCGAGGCACATAGCTAGCAGTCTATACTTTGATTATAGATGAAATAGTGGCCAAGGCATCTTCAAATTGATTCTCATCTCGAGGGATGTATTCAAGCTTAACTATTGTGAAGAAGTCAACAATCTCCTCGTATAGTCATGGTAGGGAACCATATGCTCTTGATGAGTATACCACTTGTCATTAGTTTGATTGATCACCAAAGCTGAATCTCCGAATACATTCAAGGTTTTGATCCTGAGGTCAATGGCTTCCTCCAGACCCATGATACAAGCTTCATACTCTGCTTCGTTGTTAGTGCAGGCAGGTAAGCCTTGCTGAGAAAGGCATATGGACTCTTTTGGGCGTAATAAGCATTGCACCAACTCCACGACCATTACAATTAACTGCCCCATCAAACATCATAGTCCATGCTTCTTCTGGATCAGGCCCTTCAGTGTGAACATGCTCTTCACAATCTTTCGACTTTAAGAACATGATGTCTTCATCAGGGAAATCAAATCTCATAGGCTGGTAGTCATCAATGGGTTGCTTGGCCAGATAGTCAGACAATACACTGCCCTTGATGGCTTTCTGAGAGGTGTACTGAATATCATATTCTGTTAGAATCATTTGTCATCTTGCAACCCTTCTGGTAAGTACTGGCTTCTCAAATATGTACTTGACGGGGTCCATCTTTGAGATCAACAAGGTAGTATGAGTCAACATATATTGTCTTAGTCGGCGAGCATCCCACGCTAAAGCACAACAAGTTTTCTTGAGCAGTGAATAACGTTGTTCACAGTCGGTAAACGTTTTGCTTAGGTAGTATATTGCGTACTCTTTTCGACCGGACTCGTCATGTTGGCCCAACACACACCCCATTGATTCATCTAATACGGTCAGGTACATTATTATAGGTCTTCCTTCAACTGGAGGCATGAGAATTGGAGGTTCTTGTAAATACTCTTTGATCTTGTCAAAAGCGCTTTGACAATCATCATTCCACCTGATTGTTTGTTCCTTTCTTAACAGTTTGAACAAGGGCTTGTAGATTGCAGTGAGATGAGATATGAACCTTGAAATATAGTTCAATCTACCTAAGAACCCTCGAACTTCTTTCTCAGTCTTAGGTGCATGCATTTCCTGAATTGCTTTGACTTTGTCGGGATCAACCTCAATTCCTTTTCCGCTTACAATAAAACCCAACAGCTTACCAGAACGTACCCCGAATGTGCACTTGTTGGGGTTCAACCTTAACTGATACTTCCTCATACGCTCGAATAGTTTCAACAGGTTCACCAAATGCTCTTCCTCTGTTTGGGACTTGGCAATCATGTCATCTACGTAACACTCAATTTCTTTATGGATCATATCGTGGAATAATGTTACCATAGCCTGTTGATATGTTGCACCAGCATTCTTCAAACCAAACGTCATTACTTTGTAGCAGAACGTGCCCTAGGGTGTGATAAGAGTTGTCTTCTCTGTGTCTTCAGGTGACATCTTGATCTGATTATATCCATAAAATCCATCTATGAAGGAAAATACCGTGAACTGAGTTGTGTTATCCACCAATACATCAATGTGAGGTAATGGGAAGTCATCTTTCGGGCTTGCTCTGTTCAGATCTCGGTAATCGAAACACATACGCACCTTGCCATCCTTCTTAGGTACGGGTACAATGTTAGCAACCCACGGCGGGTAACTAGTTACAGCAAGAAAACCGGCGTCCCACTGCTTTTGTACTTCTTCTTTGATTTTCATGTCCATGTCTGGGCGAGTACGACGCAACTTCTGTTTAACTGGCGGACAATCCCCTTTTAATGGCAGCTTGTGCATGACAATATCTGTATCCAAACCCGACATATCTTGATAGGACCAAGCGAACATATGCTGATAAGCTATTCTTTTACCGGAGCTTGCAGATTGGCTCCGATCTTTACCTCTTTCACAACTTCCTCGGTACCAAGATTAATAGTCTCAACCTCCTCCTGATGAGGAGCAGTCACTTTTTCCTCTTGTCTCAATAACCTGGCTAACTCTTCAGGTAAATCGTAGTCTTCTTCAACCCCTTCATCTGCTTGATTAATCAGATTGTCGAAGTCACACAAGGTCATAGCAGTGTTGTTGTCAGTGCAATATGGAGGGCTATCTCTACAAGGGTTGAGATTTGGTTCATTTTAGTGAATTATTTTATCTTATTTAGAAAAAAGGGAATGAAGTTATTATTGAGAAAAACATTTCCATTTATTGTTTTGTGCGAAAATAACAAAAATGAAAAGACAGTGAGCAAAAAGAAGATCGTTTGCAAAAAGATGTCCATTGTTCATTAATATTCAATTTGCACAAAATACATATGGCCCTAGTACAAAATGATTCCAAGACATCTTGGGAAAGATGCAGGACTTTGATGCATGCTTAAAAACAGGAAATAATAATTACTCTGGAGCAGTAACCCTTATAATTTTCTGGGAAGACCAGTTGAGGACTTGTTGGCCCGAGACTCTTGGACGGATCCAGCTTTCCAGGTTGTAGTCGCTCTCAGCCTCATCTTCCAAAGTGTTGACAGCATCTGGGGTCAGCATTCCCCCACTTATGAACTTGGGAGCTTCAGCAGCCTCCTCTGGAACTTGTCGGGATGGTCTGTAACCCAAACTGAATTTGTCTTCTTTCATCTGAACCTCTAGCAACTTGCCCCAACCTTGGGCATTCCCTTCTTCCACAATCTTCTGAGCCTGTTTGTAGGAAGCAATTGAGGTGCCCATCCTTTTCTCTTGGGACGCAGCAAACACCTCAGTTGTAGCTTCGTTGATGTTCAAGGCTTCAAAACCTTGACTCATAGTTTCATGGATTTCCCCATCCATCTCTATGTACTTGTATGTAGCCAGGTGACTGACGAAGATGTCTTCTTCTCCACAGATGGTGATAATTTGGCCTTCCTACTCATATTTTAACTTTTGGTGAAGGGAAGACGTTACCGCGCCAGCGGCATGAATCCAGGGTCGACCCAACAAACAGTTGTAGGCAGGCTGTATGTCCATCACGTAGAAGGTAGTTTTGAAAACTTATGGGCCAATTATCACCGACAGCTCAATATCTCCGAGAACCGATCTCTTAGAACCATCAAAATCTCTGAGAACTAGGTTGCTCAGACGAAGTGCAAGACCATCATACTCCAGCTTGACTAAAGCCTTCTTTGGTAGCACATTGAATGATGATCTGGTATCAACAAGGACGTGAGACGGCACAACACCTTTACATTCCAGAGTGATATGCAAAGCTTTGTTGTGATTACGCCCCTCCGTAGTCAAGTCAGCATTGGTGAAACCTAGTCCATGACTAGTATTGACATTTGCGACCACCGTTTCTAACTGATTGACCGTGATTTCTTCCAGCACATAAGCTGCGTGCAAGACTTTAAGTAGTGCATTCCGGTGAGCCTCAGAACACATGAGAAGAGATAGTATGGAGATCTTGGAGGGTGTTTGATGGAGCTGATCTACAACTTTGTAGTCACTTCTATTGATAATCCTTATAAATTCGTCTACATCTTGATCAAAGGGTGTCTTCTGAGTTTCTTTTGCAGCAGGTTCTTCTGGAACCACATTTTTTCCTTTTGCTTTAGCAGCAGCTTCTGCTTCAGCATTAACTCTGGGAAACTGTGAAGCAAATAGACGTCCGCTTCGAGCGAAGCCTCCTTCTCCCCCGACATTGTCAACTTGTGGTGCAGGTATTGAGGAGTTGAGGGTGATCTTCTTTCCATGGCAGTAAAGATCTGAACCATAATGCAAAGGCACAACACTATTATTATCATAAGGAACTGGTCCAGGCACCGTGATGGTCATCGGACTAATTGCAGCAGAAGAAGGAGTTGTGATAGTTTGTGGATCATAGTAGATGGTGACAGGGGGTCTAATTAAAGATGGTGCAGGTACAGGAAGTTGTTGATGTGGGTGTTGCTGAAAGTCGTTGTTGAGAGATTCTGGAACATGAATGGTTGTTGGATCATAATAAATGGTAACTGTAGAGATATCTTCACTGGTGTTTGTTGTTATTGTAGTTGATCATGTTGGAATGACTTTTGTTGGCGTTGTAGAAGATTCTGTTGGGATAATGTTTGTTGGAGTTGTAGAAGAGATTCTTGTTGTCTTTGTAGAAGATGGAACTATTTATGTGATCTATAGAATTCCTTCTCTGATAAGACCGCTGATACCATACCTCAGATTTGCACAACCATTAGTAGAAACCTTGCAAGCTTCACAACAGGCCTCACAACCTGGAAACACTTGGCACTTCAATAGCTGAGCTTTTACTTCGGCCAGTGGTGTTTGAATGCTTGCAATGTCCTCAATCAGAATTGCCGGTTGGTCCTCCTCAATAGCATTAATCCTCGGCCCACCGTGATTAGGTATTGGATTCTTTGTGACATTTGGTGGAGATGCAAAATTCAAAGCTTTGGAGTCAATCAGATCTTAGACTTTCATGTGCAGGGCCCTGCACTTTGTTGAATGACCAGGTGCATTGGAGTGAAAAGCACATTTGGTGTTGACATCATAGTTCCTTGGAAGATTCAAAGGATCTGGTGGAGCCAAAGTTCTTAGTTCAGTCAAGTTAAGCTTCAATAGTTGTGGGAGTAAGGCTGCACAGGGCATCGGGATGGGGTATATCACCCTGTTAACTTGAGAAGGCCTTTGTTGGAAAGGACGTTGTTGTTGGTTGTTGTTGTAAGATCTTTGTTGCTGTGGAGGATACTATTGTTGCTGTTGAGGAAACTGTTGCTGAGGTGCTGGTGTAGGAATGGTGACAGCAGCCACTGATCTTTGCAAGTACTGGGGTCTTCCTTTATTAACATGTACTGCATTGGTCTCCCCTGTTCTCCGAGGTCCTGAGAAAGGTCTCTTTACATTGCTGGAGCTAGCACCATTGTCATAAATCTTACCCATCTTCAATAGGCTTTCAATTCTCTCGCCTGTTATAACCACATCACCAAAACTAGTGGAAGAGAAAGAAGCAAGTCTATCAATGTAGGTCCCTTGCAAGGTATTCATGAACATATCAGCCATCTCTCTTTCAGACATAGGTGGCTGGACAACAGCAACAAGCTGTATCCACCTTTGAGCGTACTCACAGAAACTTTCCCTTGAAGATTGAGACATACCCATCAAAAGGGTCCTATTAGGTGCCATATCCAGGTTGTACTGATATCGGCGTATAAAGGCCTCAGCTAAATCTTTCCAGTTCCTGAAGGTAGCCCTTGACAAGTGTGAATACCATTCTCTGGATGCCCCGGTTAAACCGTCTTTAAAGTAAAATATCCACAGTTTCTCGTCCATGGTATATGCTTCCAGTCTTCCCAGAAAAGATTGCAAATGGGTACGAGGACAAGAGGTACCATTATACTTTTCAAAGCATGGAGGTTTGAACTTTTGGGGAATCCTTACCCCCTCAACTAGGCCCATATCCATCACATCGAATCCCAAAGAGTTCTGGGATTCTAGGGATCTCAGCTTCTCAGATATCTAGTCTAGGTGACAGTCATAAGCTTCATCTGCCCCAACACCCAACACTGTAAACTGATCATCCTGAGGATATTAACTTCAGGATTGTTGTGAGGTCCAAACACCACCGGAGTCGTTCGCGGTTGATTGCGCACATTGTTACTTGTACCCCTAGTGCCTGCATGGTTCTCTTTTGGGGTTTTCTGTTCAACTAACTCCCTCAATATTTCTTGGGTCTGTGCCAACCTAGTCATCATAGCCATGAATTGATTCATCTGAGTCCTAACTTATGTCCTTACATCAGTCATCTGAGTCCTCACATCTGTCAGTTCCTGTTGTAGCTGATCCATTTGTAGACTCGGAAGGCTGTGTCGAGTTGGATATTTGTGGATGCGATTGACGGGAAAAACCCTCATGCGAGTAATATTTCCTGAAACAATCAACAAAGTGAGAAGACAAACAACAAAACACCTGTAAAACAAAGGATATGTCAGAATGCAATGCAATATGCCTATTTGTCTTTCGAGGGTATCCGGTTTGGTTCTTGGTTTTGACCTTCCGGAACTCTAGGAAATGAAGATGTTTGAAGCAAACGAAGTCCATAAAAAAATCTAATTCATAACCATACAAATACAAGTGGTAATGCCAAAATACAAATAGTTCATGAATTACAACCAAACAAACTCCCATGGTGAATCAAAATACAACAAATTTAAGAATACAACAAACAAAATCACCACGGTGAATTAAAGTACAACAACAAGTACAAAGAGAAAATCAAACAACCAATCCATATGCATCCTCCCTGACTTCCTTCAGGAGAGCATCAGTCACCGGTCCAACTGGGTGCTCTGTGATAGTTTTGATGAGAAGGTTTCTGGTTGCAATGGCATTTGTCATCTTCTGATACTTGTCATGTTCTTTGGATCTCTTTAACCCCGCCCGGAGTTTCAACTCTGAGATCTCCTTCTGAGCTGCTAGTAGTGCTTCTTGGCTTCTCTTCTCATTGGCTTCCAACTGCTCTACCTTGGCTTGCATCCTCTGGTCTTCTTTCAGACGAGCCTCAGTTATCTTGACCCATCTATCCTGACTCTCCTTCAGATAATGCTCATCTCCTGCCCTTTGAATCTTTGCTTCCTTACATGCATTCTTCAACACAAGTTCCCCTGCTCGGGCTTTCCTGATGAAGTCTTCAGTCTTCTCAAATTTGGTTACATGCTCGATGCGCAACTTCTCTAACCTTTCAATGTCTAGACGACCATCATTCCTTCCCCAAAGGGTATTCTTCAAAGCTTCAGCTAGCTGGGTGTTTCTTCTTTCAACTTTTCAAATTCTGCTAGATTGAATGTGGCTATGGGCTCAACTGCTGATGGCCCTGGAACATCTTCCAGGGTGAATGGCATACGAGTAATCTGTCCTCTGATGCGCGACCATTCAATGTACTGAGCAGAGGCTATGTTGTTGCACTTCCCTAAAATAGCAGTCCATTTAGTCTGTATGTTGTCCCAAGCCCAGGCTGCTTGTCGGACAATGGCATGATTATTCTGAAAAGCACAATAAAGAGACTCTGGTAAGTCCTTCTCCCTAGGTGGATGTATCAAGGCATACCCCAACTGTCTCTTAAAAAGTAAAGGATTGTAATTGATGCAGCCCTTTATTCCAATAAGTGGCACATTAAGGTATTGCCCACAGCTGGTTATTATGTCTCGGCCCTTGGTATTCTGAGTACACCATCTGATATCTTCTGAAGTAAGGGCAATCATCCTATTAGCCCAATTCCTTGACTGATGTGGGTTCAGGAAGGCTTTCGTCTTCGGCATATGCTTCATCAACGAACTGTAGAAAAGAGGTGCACAACATCTTACCAGACTTCCTCTCTATTTCTCATTCCTCTGATGAACTGAGTAGTAGAAGTCTCCCAATAAGGTGGGGACTAGGTTCTTTAGCATGAAGATGTGGATGGCATTCTTGCTTACAAACTTAGGCTCGTCTGCAAACAAAATGATACCATAAATGTTGAGGGCTAGGAAAGCACAGACAGTTTCCCATTTCCCTATTGCAGCATGTTTTGTAGCCTGAGTGATCAAGAAATCCAGATGAAGGCCTGGGATTCTAGCTTTGGAAGTCATGTGCTCATCAATGATAGGGACACCTAATAACATAGAGTATTCTTCCAACAAAGGACCTATCTGAAAATCTGGGAAAGTGAAACAACGGAGAGGAGGGTCATAAAACTGAAGACAGGTGTAAATCATGCTCCTCTGTGATGCATCCATGTCCATGATCATGTCAAGGATTCCACCATAATGCTTTCTGAATAAGGGCACATGATCAGGGGTGATGAGGGCATGTATCTGCCTGATGCCTGCTAGAGGATACTCAAAGACGTGGTAGGTGATGTTTCTTTTCCTGGTTGTATCCATGTTGAAAAAATGTGTGCTGAAGGAGACAACTAAAGAGGATAACTGAAGAAGATAGCTGAAGAAGTGTTGAAGAAGTATTGAAGAAGATAAGCTAAGCAAAAGAACAGTCAAAACCAAACCAAGTGAAGGTGGATACCCTGTAAAACAAATAGACAAATGTTAAATGATGCAGTATGATGTATGCTTATGATATGCAAGGGTTTGTGATCAAATGCTGGATTATCAGTTGCTCTTGGTAGGATCCATGAGTGTTCAAAGTTTCGGATGGAGGTCTGAGAACTAGTAACCAGGTGGGGGACTCAAATAAAGAGTGAACAATCTAGGGTTTCAAAGAACTAGTCCAACATAGTACAACCTTAAGAACAAAATCCAGTAGCAAGGTATGTTGAGGTCAAGGGTTCCTGCAAACCTGTAAACAACCCAACCCACTCACAGGTATTGTTTTAGAACAAGGATCCTCAGATTCAGATCTATTATGAGAAGTGTAAACACTTCTAACCCAGAGGTATAGTGTTTACCTTAATCATAAAGGATCCTCCTTTAATTCACCTCAGATGCTGAAGGTCATCTAAAAAGGTCATCCAGACTTAGCAGGCTTCCTAGATAGCCCTAGCACTACAGGAAATCTGTAGCACAGAGTTCTCAAAAGGAAACCCATGTCTGAACCGTGTTTTCATATCCCCGCACCAGACCGAAATGGAATGGGAAAGAATACAAAACCACTCTAATCCTATGTGTCACTCAGGCCTTTGTGTTGAGCCTTTCTCACTAGAATACCCCTCCCACCAAAGCGAACCAAAATCCAGCACAGTGATATGATAATAAATGAAATGCAGAAAGCAATAAATGAAAGTGATAAAGTAAATGCAATAAATAAAGTTGTACAGGAAGCAACAAATAAAGCAAAAACAATAAACACAAACAACATATAACACCCCCAACAAGCGCTAGGAGAAACCCACAAAAGAACCAGAAGCCCTGGTTGCAAAGTTCCCCAGCAGAGTCGCCAAGTTGTCGCTCCCCAGATTTTCATCCCGGTGCAAACGTGAACCGTCGGTGATGTTGGCGGTTGAGGTTGAATAGATTCGCCAGCTAGGAATTTTTATTCCGAAGGAAAGGTAATGATGCAAAAATCTGGAAGGATACAGATAAGACAGTTGTGAACCAAAGAGACTGAGTAAGGGGGTAGGTTACGACCTGGGAAGGTATTAGCACCCAGATCGTCCTTCGTACTCGACGGGATCCACGCTTACTTGATTGTGTTTAAAAGGGGGTAGTGTATGTGCTAAACTGTGTAAATAAAGTTAGGGAGAAAAGGGTGTACAGAGTGTCAGTGCAAGAAGAAAGTGAGTGCTCAAAAACTAATGCTAAAGAAAGAAAAACAGAAAGAGGTGAGAGGGGGGGGAGAGACTTTTGTTCGATAACCGTTAAGTTATGCCTATGTATCCTCTCGTGCAATGAGGAAGTCAGAACACCGTAGTTCGACTCAAAGAGACTTAGATGCTTTGGACGTGAACTGCTTGCTTATCTATGCTCAAGTGTTTGACTCGTCTGGCTCGAGTGCTAACTGTCTTGCATTAGACAGGAGAAGCGAGTTCTCATTTTCAGAGTGAGTGTGATGAGAAAATAATCCCGAAGGAGATGATTATTGTTTGTTTTTGTGTTTTCAGTTTTTTATTGTTTTTGGTGTTTTGCATAAGATAATGAGCTTAAGCCTTAATAAAGGGTCGTAAACTCATTATATCACCCCTGATTAGGGATAATGAGTCTACTTAAGTGTGAGATGAATATGCCAACTTAATTACCCTAATGATACAGGATTAATATCATTAACCTACTTGTGATTATTAAGTGTTTTTGGATTTTGTTTTTTCTTAAGTGATGAGTTTAATCTCTAATCAGGGATTAGTGAACTCATTACACCATGCTAAGAGAAGGATGATATATGAGAACACTTAAGATGAGGAAGACTCCTCAATTTAATCCATGGTTAGGGATTAAAATCATTATATAAAAAACCTTTATTAAAGTGGATTTTAATTAAAGGTGGGATTGAGAAATGGATTTTATGTTTGTAAGACTAAACCTGAGGGGGACTTGTCCATTAAACACTAGGGTTAGTCCCTTGGAACCAACAAGCAGAGATGTAACCCTAATATAAGGCCCAAGTTACAAGCTTAAGTCTTAATGATTATTAGGTGTTTTGATTAGAAGGTGTAAACAACTTAAAGGTTTAACACTAAGCATTAAAGTTATACACTCCATCCTAAGATAAGGATACAGGCGTAACCCTAATACAAAAGCCCCAAAACTTTAATTGTTTAGCCTTGATTATGAGATAAGAAGCAGAGACTCAAGGAGACTCAAAGGAAAAAAAACTAGGGGAGACTATGCAAAACCCTAAAGTTATCATGCTTGGACATTCCTATGGTTTGTGAGGCTTAAGGAAAGATCTTAAGAAAGTCTTCAGATGGCCACCAAGGAAGAAGAAGCAGATGAAAAGAGAAGAGAAGGGAGAATAGGTTACTTATTTCCTGAAGAAGTTAAGTAACCTAAGAGAAAGAAAGGAGCAAGAAAGGGCAAAAGTGAATCAAATTCACTTCAAAGACAGGTAAATATTCATATGAAAAGATGAGAAGAGATTGGATGTGGAGGAAAATCCACATCCTAAACAACTTACCATAAGCCCCTGAAAGATTAGTATGAATGCAAAAGGTGTGAAACAAAAGGCAATAAGGCAAATGAAGATGCAATGATGCCAAACAGAAGTGGATACATGATGCAAATATGTCATGGAGAGATGCAAAGTCATATACCATGCATATGTATGATCATACAAGTGATGGATACAAAAACAAGCATGTTAGAAACTTAAGAACACATGAACATACATAAGATGTAATGGATGAAAAACATACCAAATGGATACAACAATGATCAACCAATATTCAAACATGTTCTAAGATGTCTAAGATGACATACAAATGCATGACATGTCATGACAAGTTCACATGATGGAGGTATGCAAAGATGAATGCAAATGAACATGGCAAATTAGGGTTTTTAGAAAGTATGAAATGCACATGATCAAAACAGAAGCATAACACATTATAAAAAATTGAAATTGCAACCAAATGAACCCTAAACACATATAAGATCACACCCCAAAGATGGAAGTCAGAAGCTAAACCAAAGTCAAGTTATGGTTTTTCTAAGTTAGGCTACGGTATTGGATACCTCTTCATGAAAAATGTCAAATAAATGGAAAATGCAATGCAAATATATGAGGTAAATACCGTAGATACTACATATCAAGTATGAAAGAATGCAAAAAGAACCATTCACAAACTCATCTTGGTTGATCAGAAATGAATTTTTGAAGTTAAGGTTAGAAAAATAGGAAATTTAGAAACCCTAATTCATGGTTAATTGTCAAAATGTGATCAAACCCTAAAAGAAATTTGTAAAATGAGTTTGTAAATTGTTCTAAACATGTAAGAATGCCTCATGATTTTTTTTGTGATTTTTAAAGACTTAAAGGTATTTTTAATTAATTAAAATGGATTAATTAATTAGATAATAAAATTAAATGATTTAAAAATATATTGTTAATGCAAAAAATAAAAAATAAAATTTTTTTGGGTTCTGAAAATTATTTAAGGTAAAAATGCAAAAAATTGGAATTTTATAAAATGTTTTGGTATTTTTAATAAATAAAACAAAAGAAATGAAATAAAGTAAAAATAAAAGTAAAAGAAAATGAGAAGTATGTTGATCTGATGGTTGAGATTGCGCAAAGGGTGGATAAAGGGTTGGGATGGCAAGTCACCAAGACTTGAGGTATGAAGATCCTGAGGCTTAGATTCAAACTGGGCTTACGCGCGTGATCCAATGGCTATCATTTAATCTGACTAAATTAATTATAATTAAGTTAATTAATCAAAATTAGGGTTAAGTGGATAATCTGGGCCGTACGCTGCTTAAACTAATCTCAATCCAAGGGCTCACATTCAAACTGGCAAACCAAACCCTAATTAATCTCAGGCGACCGGAGATAAGCTTTGGTCGTCTTCTCCGGCCAACCCCTCACCCTATCTTCTTCCCCAGCTCACTAAAACTTATAAGACCTGCCCATAAATGATCCCCAAACATCATACAACTCAAATCAATCAACAAAAATCATTTATAACACGCATACATGATGAATCAAAGCAAAAACATTTTCACGAGCAAAGTTTCAGAACAACAATACATGCTCATTTCTCAACCATTTTTTATTCTAAACACATCAGCGTGATCAGCAAAGCATATAGAATCATTCTATAACAAGAAAAAATAGTTCTGGAAAATTTGTTCTTGAAGGTTACCTGAACTGAAATCCTTCAAACTGGAGCTTTCAGGGCCTCCCTCTTGTGCAAATCAACTCCTATGGTCCCCTTGTGCTAATGGAATGATTGGATGAAGTTTATTTGGGCTATTTTGAGAGGTTCAGTTCTGGTGAAGCAAAAATCGTGTTTTTGTTTTAGGATGTTTCAAGCCATGGTGATGGGTGGGAAATGATCTATGGATGATTTGTGGTTGATTGATGAAAGAAATTTGGAAGTTTGATGGCTGGTTTGAGAGAATCGAAGAGAGGAAGTTTTTGACAAATTTTGTGCAATCTGAGTATATGCTTGTTCTGAGTTCTTGTGTGTTGCTATATCTCTCCCATAAAGTGTGAATGGATCATAGAGTAGGTTTGTAGAGGCTGCTGATCACTATTCCAAGAGCATGGGGGAAATTGCAAAAAGTCAAGGTTTGGTGTACTTGAGGTATGGCATGGTGCAGAGATGGTTTGAGAGCTTGTACTGCATCAGCTGAGTTCAAGGAGCACCATTGGATTGAAAGTTGTGAGCTAACACTTGATTCAAGAGTTTGCATAGGTTTTGCATTTTTCCCTCTTTGTGATTTCTTGAGAAACAAGTCATAGAATCCTTTGGTTCAAGGCTCAATTATGGTCAAGACAAGTTGCATTATGTTGTTATGATGTGTAGAAGTGCACTAAAGGTCATGAGAATGCTTGGAAATCAAAATTGCACATTTCCCTCTTTGGCATGAACTTGAAAATTACAAGATTTTTCCCAACTTTGATCCATCATAACTTGAGTTCTAGGGTGAATCAAGAGGAGTTCTTGTACTTTTTGAAAATGGGAAGATCAAATCTACAACTATCATGTTTGAAGAAAATTCATTTGAAGTTATTTTGATCAAGAAAGAGGAGGTTGAAGATCTTTCCCAAAATGGAAAGTTTTCATTACAAGTCATGCCCAAAAATAGAAAAAATTTCAATGGCTCATAATTCTTCAATCTTGTGAACTTATAAGCATTCCTAAGCCCAAATAAAGATCATAGGACTTCAAATTGATGAAGATGATCCTTTGGAACCCTTGTTGGTGGCCTCAGATGCCCTGATTTTGACTTTTCTTGCACAACAAGTTACCATTTGATCAGATGACTTCCACAAGGAATTTTTGCTTCAAATTTGATACATATGCTCCTTATAACATATATAGACCAATAGAATCAAGAATGGCAAACATATTTGAGTGAAAGGTCTTAAAACCCAAAACCCTAATTTCTGGTCATCTGTGTAGGAGCCGTGAGCCTGCTTGGGTGGCTATGCAATCTCTTGTGATCTTTTGACTTTCAAGAACCTTTGGAGGCATAAAATGATCATAGAACACTCATGTACCCTCTTGGCATGATTCATGGCCTCTGAGATAGCTCAAACCACTTCTAAGATTCATCTGATCACAAACCCTAGCTATGCAGCTATGCAGTGAGTTACTAAAGGAAAAATATGCAATGTGAGATGTGATGATATGCTATGCAGTATGAGGGATCATAATTCAAGTTGTGAAAAAAGAGAGAGGGAAAATTTGGGGTGTTTACAGATACCTCCCTTAGAGATGACGATTTGTCTCTTTCTTCAAAACAGTTAAAACTTACCAACCAATTCAAACCATTTTTATAATTAATCAGCAAAGAAACTGAATTCTGGAGTCTAGCACTCCACATAATTCTTCAATGCAATTACTCCTGGGCTAGCCCCATGTGACATAGTTCATTCTCCCTTTCGTTTAAAACACCTTAACAAAGGTCAAACATCTTTTTCAAAACGAACATTGTTTAAATCTTTCTATCTCGCAAACAAGCTAGCGCTTCAGCCTCCACCGCGAGTAAAAGCCAACGCTTAGCAGTAGAAAGCATTTCAAACAATCGTTCATTAAAAACCACAAACAGTAGTTGCACGAACTACGAAGCTCTGACTTTCCCATTGCACAAGGGAATACGTAGGCACTGAGATTTTAATCCTTCGCGAGTACAATAATAAAAAATTCAATCATTTTTCCGTCACAATAATAAAAACAATTAATCTTTTCTCCTTCATCTTCATAATAATAATAAATAACCTTCTTTTCCTTTAACAAACATATTAACAACCATTTAGAAGACAAAGACATTAATTAACATTTAATCGCATAGTTAACTAAGAGGTTCCCGTTGAGTACAACGAACGTGAGAGGTGTTAATACCTTCCCCTTGCGTAACCGACTCCCGAACTTAGATTTTGGTTTTGTTGACCATTTCTTAACCTTCCTTTAGATTGTATCTATATCTTCCTTTTCTGTAATTAGAATAAATAGAATTAGGTGGCGACTCTGTTGTTTCTTTCCGCGTCCCATCGCGAGGATCGTATTTTTCGAGGTACGACACACTGACAGGAGCAATTAGTCCTTCCTTTTGCACTGCAGGTAATTGATTACCAAGTCTCATAGCTTCCACATCCACATGATTAAGGACTGCATCATTTTCCCCCATCAGCTTACCATAATATTCCAACACTATGTCTTCAAAGTCATTTTAATTTGTTGTAATAGTTCCATCTGTTGTTGTCAAAGATCTAATGCAATTTACATTTTTCTATAGTTTAAGTGATGCATGAAAGTACTAGTTATTACCGTCTCCCAATTTCAACCACTCGATCTACGCACGTTGTCTCAAAACCTTTTCCTCCAACTCATTCAGTTTAATAATCTCTTCAGTAAAGTGTTTAACCTGCTGGATTTTTTGACAGTTCAGCCTATCTGTTACCAGATTCTAATATGCTTCGAGGAGATCTTTCTGGTCTTCACAATATCATGATGGAAACGTAAAATGGGCCTGCTTAAGAGCTCCATATTAGGTTGAAGCCTTTTCAATTTCTCCCAGAGATAAAACATGGGTTTACCCTGCAACGGCTGATTCCAACTATTCACAATTGTCTCATTATATCCTTCCACATCCACTACACAACTTACAAATTTAAAGTGATATGTTTTTTGCTTCACTTCATTATTATCCCTTAGTAGCAGAAGAACATGGTCAGAAACACTAGGTGGAATAATATAGAGGGAAGTATCCAAATGCATTTGAAACCAATCGACATTCCCCAACACCCTATCAATTCTAAAGTAGATAGCCTCATCCACATGTTTATTTGACCATGTAAAATAGTCACCTAGACTATCCATTTCAAACAGTCTAGTATGCATCATCATAGTAGTAAGGTCACTAAACTCAGTTTTTGTAACCATTCGATCACCAATCTGATCCTGCACCTTAATGACATTATTAAAGTCTCCTAAAAGGTGCCACGAGCCATTCTGGTTTTAATGGAGCTTGGCAATATTATTCCATAAAATCCTTCTTTGGTCCAGGGTATTTAGTGCATAGATAGTTGTAAGCCAATACAAAATGTTTCTTTCAATATCATACACACCACAATGAATATATTAGCTAGTGCTATTAACATACCTAACATCAATACAATTCCTATCCCAAGACATCCAAATTCGACCATTACCATGACTTGCATAATTGTCTAGATAACTACTCGAATTATTCAACATACTCCTAATCGTATTAGCAGTATCATGTTTAACTCTAGTTTCAAGTAAAATCGCAATTTTTGGGTTAAATTGTAGGTGACGGGAGCTTATCTCCCTAAACTTTCCCTTGTTATCCAACCCTCTAACATTCCACGCGATCATCATGTCCCAACGTCTTGATGCACTAGGATATCATTCTCAATACCTAATGCCTCAAAACCATTGTTGCATTTTGTAGGGGCAACAATTTGGACAATTTTCTTCCCTTTATCTCTTGTATTCCCTTGGACATCAATCCATTCCCCCCTCATATTTTTCTTAGTACTAGTGACATTAGAAGTTCCAAGAGGGATTTGGTCTATTTTAGAAGGATTGGTGCTTTGGTTTAGAACTGTTTCAGGTGGTTTGCTTCTAGGCCTCCATTGCATTTTAGGTTTTAACATTCCATAGTTATGCCCAATTTTCTGACACTTATCACAAAATGTCGGCTTCCATTCGTATTCAACTTATTGAATCATCTTATTTCCTTCACTATCTTTAATAGTGATATTAGGTTTCAGTTTTTGGGTGATATCCACTTCCATAAGTAATCGTTCATATGAAACGTGAAGTTTGTGTGCGGTACATTCGTCTGTAAGAAGTGGCTTTCCCAATGCACAACCAATTTTGCTCATACTTTTTGATCCCCAAAGATGGAGGGGAAGATTCAGAAGTTTGATCCAAATAGGGAGGGCTCTCAACATATCATCTTTAAGGTTAAAATCATATTTCCATTCCCTAAGTAACACGTGTATAATTCTAATGGTATATGGACCTTTCATCATGACCATCTCCTGATCCTTATGTGACTTGAATTTCAACAGAAAATAGCCATCGTAATGATAGTACATATCAGGAAACTTTACAAAATTCCAATTTTTAATCATGAATTGTTTCAGCAGGTTCATACTAACCTCACCTCCCATGACGTACATGATAAGGTAAGACTCCCAAAATTTCACCTCTGAAGCAATATCTTCCTCCTCAATTTCAATCTCAATCTAACCACTCATAACTTTAGGGGCGATATATTCAATGGTCATACCTTTTGACTAGTTTCGATTATCAGTGAGTATATCTACCTATAGTTTTCTCTATTCCTTTCTATTCTCAGTACCATCATTATCTAGGGTTCCTTGAACACTCTGCTCCTTTTCCCTTTCCTGATGGTTCTCAACTTGATTAGAACTTTCCCTTTTTTGATGTAAATTAAATTGATTAGAACTTTCTTCTCTAAGCTTCTTACTCACGCTCTTCATATCTTCATGGATTCCATCAGTTAGTGATGGTGTGGACATTCAAGGTGACGTAGACATTGATCACTTAGGCCGTCCCCGCCCCCGACCTCCCATAGCAGTTTTTGTGATTAAGGCTTGTGTAGTAAGTTTTAAACCCAATTTTCTCACCTAGATTTAATTTGATTTTTGGTATGAAATTAAGCATAGTTGTTTTAGACACTTTGAGTTATCTTGTGGATTCTTTTTGTTTTTTAGAACCTTCTTGAGTCCCTTTATGGAAGCTTTATTTGCATACTCATTGAATAAAGGTTTGAGTACCATTTGATTTTGTTTGGGGAATTTAGAGACATTTTAATGATCAAATTCTTTGTGTATGTGTAGCCACTTACCATAGGGTTTTTTGAGGTAAATATCATGAGCATGTGAACCTTAGATCATTTTCTAATGCTTGGTCCATTTCATGTTTGTTTGTTTGTTGCTTGTGACTAGTGCTTAGGGTTTTGAGGAGGCATTTATACCATTGTATTAGATATTTGAGGAAAAATATTGGTCACATGTTATAGGTCATTTAGAGGTCTTAAATGTGAAAATATAGGTCATTTTTAGGTGATACTTGTATGACTTGTTTGTGTTTGAATGTGAGCATTCTCTTATATGAACTTTGTGCATCTTTCTTTGACTTATTGAACACTTTTCATGACCATTTCATTTAGGAACTTAGAATTTCATTAATGTATGATGTAGGTACTTCCATGAACCATCTTACATCCATTTCATGTGATATATAATCCATCTTCCCTTGTTTACAATTGACTTGTCTCCTAGGAGTAAGATTAGTGTTAGAGGTTGCTTTTGATTACTTTGAAGCATGTGTATGTACATTGTAAATGGTATTAACATGTATAAACTTGTTTAACATAACTTGATTGACTCATAATTACACTTTATCCATCATCTAACATGTTTAGGATTAGCATTGCATTGTTGCATCTTTGTTTGCTAACTTGTGTAGTCTTTTGCATCCATCTTTGGTATGTCATTCATAAGCATTGAATATGAAATATAATAAGCTTAAGCTACTGATCCATTAATTTCATCCATGTATGCATGCCTTAGACATCTCATTTTGTAACTTGTCTTACAAGTATTGAGTTTGTATGAACTTTGTGAAGTTGTTTTTGTACATGACGTGTTTTACTTCATAAATGTGCATTAGCTTAGGGTTTCCACATAAATAAAATGTCATTCATATCCATTTAAGAATGATTTAACTTATGGTCCACATCCATTCATAAGCATTAATCCATGTTCATTCATAACTTGTTTGATCCATGTATGCCATGTCCCTAAAGTGAGTCTTTTGTGTTTGAAAGTGTGAATCTTAAGTTTGTTTTAACATGAAAGTTATAGGGTGCCTTAGGTTATTTCATATGATTTTAATATTTTATTTTTTTTCATTTCATTTCACTTAAAATTTAATTCCTCTTCTTACTTGTGCATTAAGTTTCTTTTGAACATTTGTGAATCATATGTCTCTTATCTTGTGAAGCTTGCTTGATCATTTGAGTATGCCTTTGCCATGATAGCATGATCACATAGGTGCATTTAGACATAATTTATAACATGTTTAGATACTGACCTTTGCATGTTTAGTTCATATTAGCTCATATCATAAGCCCTTAGGGGTCATTCCATGTTCAATGTTGCCTAACTAGAATTGTATATGCTAATATAGTAACTAGTCTTACTTTGTTTCAACTTTTTTGAGTTTCTAACATGTATATAACATAAATTAACCATAGCTACTTACTTTTAGGTTGTTCTAACCCTTTAGAATCATCTTCATGTTGTATAATTGTTTAGTGTGGCATTAGAACTTTCCTTAAGTCATATGCATTGGTTCTTAGGAATTAGGTGGCATAATATTCAACTATTAGATAGTTGAAGCTTGTATTGCACCTCCATTCAACCATGTGTTGATTGAAGATTGTATTTAAGAATAATTTTTTATGTGTTATCCATTTACAAGTTCATTTCATGTTTATGACTTCATAATTAATTATGAATGAATGTTACATTGTGGTAGTTCTATCTTGGTGCATAGTTGTTCAACTTTTGAAAGTACTTTGGTATGAGCCCAATAACCATTTAATATTATCTCAAGTCTAATTTTAACATGATCACATATCACATGATACTGACTCAAGTTCCTTTCATAATTTAACTTAATCCATGTGGCTCTTAGAAGCATGTTTTGCATAGTTTGTGAACACCATTTGTTTGTAAGCTTTGTGGTAGCTGGTTTTGCTTTGTTTGGACATGTTTGAGGTTCAATTATGTGTATGCCATGGCATAGCCTTAGCTACTGATTTTTAGGATGTCTTAGATCACTAGAAGCTTTCTTATGTAGCATGCTTGTGTGGTGTGACATTTAGGACCAATCCAGGTCATGTGCATTAGTTTTTAGGAATTAGGTAGCATAATATTCAAATATTAGATAGTTGAAGCTTGTATTACATCTTCATTAAAACAAAGGTTATTTAAGCTTTATTGAGAGGTAAAAATACTTGTTTGAGGTATTTATTCATGTTTGATTACTTACTTATCTCCTTTCTTATCTCATCTCACTTCATCTCTTTCTTCCTTGTTCCACTTCTCTTATTCTTTCTTCCTCCTTAGAGATCATTGGTATTAACTTGATTCACAATTAAATTGAGATGAGTTAGAAGTAGATTCCTAATCTAAATTTATTAAGTTATATAGGATAGAAACCTTAACATAGGATCAATGTTGCATGCTAACACTTAGGACAAAGGTCTAGTCTCCCATTATATTTTTATTTCACTTTGAGTCACTTCTCATCTTCAAAGAAAAGAAAAAAACACATAATAAATACAAGTGTGCATGGTGTGCCACGAGCCTTAAGAACATGGGAAATGAAGGAAAATAGTTTCCCTCTACTTCTAGGATACTTTATACATGTCCTGTTTTGGGGCGAGTTGTGAAGTATTCGCTCCTATGTCATAGTCTTTAACACTATACATACAACAAACAAAAGCAATACAGACACTTTTGTTTAAAAGACTTGAACCAAGTTTCAACCTCCTTTCTCTTCTCATCTCATACTCGGATGCAATCGTAATGACTTGTTAATTTCGTTCTTCCGCAAACAAGTAACACCCGGGCCTCGATACAATGAGCGACAAACCCTAACTAGTGGAACGCGAACATTGATACTGTCAACATAAAAAACACAAATAAACAAATTTGTTACCGATTGTGAGACAAACAACGGTGCTTTGATTCTCATTCATAATGAGATACATAGGCACAGGCACGACGCATGGTGAGCACGCTTCCCATAATTCCCTGTTCTGGTTAGAACTACGTCGACTCTGATTCTCATTCCCGATGAGATACGTAAGGTTGGGACGCGATGTCCTATCGAGTCAACTTCTTTCTTTCACCCCTTTGTTTCTCCTTGTTTCTCTTCGTTTCCCGTTCTCTTTTATTTCTTCCAGTTAGCAGCAGATGGAGCATTCAAATGACTACACCCTTTGAGTAGAACAACAAGCATGGATCTCGTTGAGTATGATGGACGTGTAGGGGTACAAATACCTTCCCTTTATGTAACTGACTCGTGAGCCCAGACTTGTTTGCATTGACCTAGTCTTTCCTTTCCCTCGAGTTTTCTTTGATCGTTTCCTTTCCTCTTCACGATAAATAAGGTATCTTTGGCAACTCTTCTGTTCATTTTTTCGCTGGTTGTTTTTCGCATTGCGACAGATATGAGAAGAATCTATTAAAAGATGATAAATTATGGTTGAATGATAGATCTGGGATGTGTGTGTGAAGGAATTTTTTTTTAAAATGTGATTCATGTTGAAAATGGTTGAGAAATTTTGTTTTAAGAGTGTGATATACATTGGTGGAAAATGGTGATTTGGTTTTGTGAAAGGGATAATGGATAAAGATGGAAAAACATTGAGAGAAAACATTTTGTGTGGTTGTTCTTGATGAAACTATAAAAAATTGAGTCTTTATGAAGAGGAAAAGCCACGTAAGAAAGAATAAGTTAAGTAATAAAACTAATAAAGGAAAGTTAGAAAATAAAATTACATCAACATTACCGTGTATTCAAATTTAACGTTTCTTTAAAACAAATTAATGGAAAGGACGACTTTGTGTACCATAACATATTTTAAGTGACTAATATGTAACATTTTTTAGTTAAGGGACCAAAGCAAAAGAATAAATTAAGTTAAGGGACCAAAATATGAATTAAGCCATATATGTAATTGTTTATTTATCATTGTCTTGCATTCATGTATTTTAGAGTTAAGTGGGACTTTGATCCTTTGACGAGTACTGATATAGTGTTGTGATCATGGATGAGTCCCGATCTAGTATTGTGATCAGTATGGAGCTCAGGTTTGGTGTTTTAACCATTTATGAGCTCATGGTTTAATGTTGTAACCCATGGATGTATTCAGTAACATACCTTTAAACTTTCAAACATTGGTTCAGATGCATTGGAGTAGAGTCAACGTGTCCATTGCATACATAATATTGCATTGTGAACGATTGATGTTGATTGAATTATTTTGTGTATATATCATTATTCTATTATGCACCCCTAACATATGTTGAATAAATTCTCAACAATGTTTATTGTTATGTGGCTATTTATGTCGTTGATTGCACATATTTAGGTAGAGGAGTCTCAGTGTCATGCATGTTGGAGGATGGCTTGAGATGATTGTCTTTGTTCTCGTTTAATTGTCTTTGTAAGTTATTTTAATTATACCTTTCAGTTATGTTAAAGTTGAACTACTTTTGAAACTATGAGATGTGTTAATTGGTTAAATGTTTTAATTCCACTGCGATATTTTATAAGTTGAAATGATTGTTTGATTTATAAATATGTGTGACCACCCTAAAGGTGATTTTTTTAAGTTTATTCGTTGTTCTCTTTTAAATTAAAAGTCAGAATTTTAGGGTGTTACATATGATTTTGAAGGATATGAATTCATAAGGATTATATTATAAAAAAATCTTGGTTTTTATATGGTAGAGATACATTCGATAATGAACAAACACAACATGTTTACCTTACACGAAGCCACCTTATGTTTTTTTAATTTGTGTAAATTTTTATTTATAGCTAATAAGAAATTAAAAAAAAAAGGTTTTGTTTTGGATCCATGGGGAACAAACATGGTCATGGTGGGATTGAGTATGGTAATATTTCATTTTTTAAATTAATAAAGGTTATATATACTTAACTATTGAAGTTGGACTAGTTTAATATTTTTGTTCTGATCCATGCAATACAATTTCTATTAAGCTTAAGAGAGAGACCGTTTTTTTAGATAATTTATTATAAATTTTAACGACAATTTATTTTTTATAATTACACACACATCTATATACTTAGAGGCATAAAAATCTACTAGTCCATATACATCAATCTGAAAGTTCCGATAAAATATAAAGTTTAAATATTACAACTAGAGGCCAAATTTTGTATATTCTTAGCTTGATTTTAAAAATTCTAATCTATATCTATATATCTATATAGTATATTAAATCTAAAGTTGTGTATAATATCACAACATATGCTAATACTTCTATTTTATTTGTATCACATTATCTCATAGTCCTATGTGGCACATCCAAAAATTTATGTTTTACTTTTCAAATAGACAAATATAATATTTATTCTTTATTGTGAGACACGAGTTCACACTACAAGAAAAATAGCCAGCGCTCGCTGGAAAATCACGTCACTAAGCCAAATTAGCGATGTGGGTCAAGCACGTCGCATGAGCATTCATGAGAACTTTTTGACACATGAATATTACCTCACTAATTAGTAATATGGAATTCACGTCGCAACTTATAAGAATATTTAGACAATGTTCCCAAGTGAAAATCGCGTCACAAACTTCTGAATATTTTTCTACATCGCAAACCACAATTCTGAAACATGATGTTGTGTGTCAGTCTTAGCATAATTACAAAATACAGTGAATTGTATTTCAAGCCACAAATTAGTGACATGGATTTCACATCACAAAACTTAAAATTGTTATGATTTAGGGACCTGAATATTATTCCACCGATGAATTTTATTTTCCAGTCAGCTAGCCACATGATTTGTATTCCGCATGTTAATTATTTAATAAAAAATAAAAAAACGGTAATTTAAAAAGATACAGAAACTAATAATGAATAAAAATTAATTAATAAATAATAAAATGCAAGAATTAAAAAATAATTTTAGTTTTAAAAAGTCAAATTTTCTAATAATTATAATCATTAAAAAATATAAAAAATTTAGTCACGGGATATTCATGCCATAAACATAAATAGTAAATAAAAGTTATTCATCAGCACTACTAAATATATCATTTTCTTCATCTTCTTAGACATAATGGTTTAATTGTGAGGCAAAAACTTGTCGCATTTGTGCCTCCATCTCAGATTTCCTCTTCCTCATTTCCTCAATTTCGATCTTTAGTGCTGCATCACGTACCTCTATCTCGCCTCTCACCTCAGATATAGCAAGTTGTCTTACTATTTCCATCATTTTGGGTGTCAATTCTGGCGGTTGAGATCTTCATTCTCCATCTTCAAGTCTTTGTGTTTTGGACTGACCCATTGACTATGCATGACCCAATCCACTTCTTCATCCAGAATGGCCATAACCTGGACCCATCCAGATGGGGGCACAGGGAAACACTTTTCTTTCTCCCTCACCACCGAGGTAACCTAGTCGGTTGATCCTCTGAATCAACATGGTACTCTCTGCCCTCCATCACAACTTTTTCCATCATACACGGGAATCCATCCAGGAACATCTATAGTACGTCTGCTCGCATCTAGGACCTTACTCGTTGCAATGGCTAGTTCCGAGCAGACCTGTCCATCATAACGGCTAGTTTCTGACAGTTACCTATCATCTATGCCCCAAAATAGGGACCAATGGCCAAACATTGGGGGCATTATAAAAAAACTCTCATTTAAGAGGGTCAAGTATTCAAAAATCATCCTAAGACACACATACTTTGTACTTTCCCTTTTCTCTCTCAGATCCTTACTTTAGCATCAGAGTGTCTTGCAGGTACATCCCATTTTCTCCTCCTCGGATTCCAGCAGTGTAGAGAAATGTCTTGTTACAAGAGTCTCACCAGATAATCCATCAACTCGTGGAGGCCATTGGGGAGGATGTTTTCAAGACACTTCACTGCCTCTCTCGAGGCCATCATCCATGGAAAAGCATAATCTCTTCGAGCTTACATCATAAGATTCAACAAAGAAGTCGTTCAGGTCTCCACGACTGATGACATGAAGAAATATCTGCTCGAGCATGGACTCGGTCCTCGTAGTGACTTTGCCAAGGCGGTTGGCATCGAGACTCCAGTGACGTTGGACGCCCTCCTTCTCAAGACACAAGCGCACATCCAGTACGAAGAAAATGAGGCTGCAAATATTGCTCAGGACTCAAGGAACAAGGTTCCAAGTACTCATGGCACGAAGACTCCTCGAAATCTCGTCGAGGAGTAGAAAAAAGAAAAAAGATCGTCCCCAAGCAAGGAAGTCGCAACTGTTGTTATGCGGTTAGTCACGGTGGTTGGTCACACAAGGAAGTTGCAATGGTTGCTGTGCAGTTAGTCACGGTGGTTGGCTGCACAAGGAAGTCACGACATGTTGTTTAATTTGTCATAGAAGGTTGTCACACAAGGAAGTCACAACTTTGGTTGTGCAGTTAGTCACGGTGGTTGATTATAGTGGATTATAGTCACGGTGGTTGGCTGCACGATTGTAATCATTTGTGAAATGTAGTCAAGAGTGAAAACCTCAATTATATCACCTTTTTCTTATGTTTATATCACACCTTAAATTGGTATTAGAGCTTTGTTTATGTTATTGATGGATATTAAACACGTAACGATGTTAGATAAAGATTCATATGTTGTGCGTAGAAACACTCGAGGTGAATTTTCATCCACTTACAATTTAAGTCTCATATAAGTTGATGATGATGATGAAGATTGAGTACAACATTGTAAATCAACAGATTACATTGAGAAATTCACTGATTCTTGAAGATTGAAAAAATCTTTTCCTTTGAAGTTTGGAAGAAGATGACATAATCAGCTGACAAGATTGTTGACTTATGATTATGATTCATAAGATCTTCAGAATGAGTCTGCAATAAGAATGTCAGAAATCATAATCAGAAGGACGTAATGTCTAAGTGATTATTCTTGGACAGAACTACTGTAGAAATTCAGACGCATAACAGAAGATGTTCTAAAGAAGTATGAGATCCCATAACATATCTCATCAGAACCTTCAAGGTGTCATTCTTAAGAAGAAAGAATGGACAGAAGAATAGATCAAGTCAGAAGCAGAACGAGAGCAAGTCAGAATCTACATAGAAGATGTTCTAAAATTCTAAGGTATGTTCTCTTTTTATCCTTGATGCATTCTAAAACATATTCTGATAAAGATAGTTCTACCAGTTAGAAGTTGTTTTTATTCAGAACAATAGTTGTCAAATGTTTGTGAAAAGTTTAAGTCAGAACTTTTTTATTCAGAATAATATTCTGATAAAGATAGTTCTACCAGTTAGAACTTTTTTACTATTCAGAACAATAGTAAATATTTTGATTGATTTTATTATTAACGAACAGTCATAACATTAAATGTGGTCATTTCATCTGAGATCATGTGAACTTGAGGGTGACACTTGTCCCACTCATTAAGCATATGTGACTAGGGAAAGATGCATTAGGTTTATTTGAGTGTTTTCGGAAATGAATTAAACCTATACACTTTTCATAAGTGCATTGCATCTTACTTTGTAATAGTGTATTATGTCTCTGATTATCTTTATATAGTCTCTTCATCACATTTTACACACTATTCTACCTCACAAACCACACTCAGGTTCATAGAAAACCCAGAACCTAGACCCTAGAAATTCTTTAGTTCTCAAATGGATGACATGCAACAAGAAGTCTACAAGTTCTCTCAACAATGTGAACAGACAGAGAACGCGGTATCATCTCAAATAGTGTCAACATCCTATGGTACACCAACATCTCTGACAAAGACAATTGAACTACCATTCATGGAACATCCTGATCAAATCTAAAAACTCCACCAACAGAGTTACTGGTGTGTTGTGAGTCTCTACTAGATTTCGATAATATCAGCGATAATAGAGTTGACCTAACTGAAGAAGGTCGTGTTGAAAACTTGTGTGCCTATTGTAGCACCCCAAAAATTTCCCCCTCATTTTCATATCATATAGCATAGCATATAGTATACATATACTAACATTTTTGCATAGAAAGATGAGGCATAACATCCATAGTTTGAAGCATAGGGCATGTGATCAGTCATCCATCAAGTTGTGATTCTTCATAGCCAAGATAAAAGCCAAAGGGTTTTGCAAGAAGCCTACAATGGAACCTCATATCCTATACAAGCTCAAGCTTATCCTCAAAGCCCTAGAAGGGGTGTGGTTCATCAGAAGTTCACCAGTGCAACATTCTCCTACACAAGGAAACCCTAATTAGGGTTTTGGCCTAAAGCAAGATATTCTCATAGCTTTGACCAATTATTATAGTCAAACGCTTTCATATGGTATACAAGGCCTAGGGGTGAAATTTTGTGCAAAAATTCATCAAGGAAGTCAGGCAATGGTCCAATTGCTCGTGGATGAAGAAAGAAATCAATTGTGCAGAAGAAAAGTCAAATAATGGAATTTTAGGGTTTTAATCATAATTATAAACTTCATGGACCTTAATTTGGTCAGGGAATAATATGAATGATCTCAATTGTCAAGAATCAGGAGTTTACAAGAAGTTGCTAAATTTGGAATTTCTCAAAGGAGAAGTTACTTTGTTTTTAGAAATCTTTGCCCTAATTCTTCAACCCATTATTTCATGTTCAAAAAAGCTTCAAATTATTTTTACTTGAACATGAAAGTTGTAGATCTTGATTTTCCTTTTCCAAAAAGTTTAAGAACGTCGTCATAGCATTTTTAGAACTCAAGTTATGTTTTTTGAAGTTTAAAGCATTTTTAGGACTTTTGGTGCATTTTTGTCATAATCCTATTGGTCCATTTTATTATTCTATTTTTGGTGATGTGTCACATTTTTTAATTTCATTTTATCACACATATTTTAATGGTTCTATCCCATTTTCACGTGCCCAAGTCATACCTACATATCGCATTTTGTTTGTTGGCTTTAGTGGAATTTTGAAAAAGAAAAGGATAGTACACAGTGGTACATGGGCACGGTTTATTGGTGAAAAGAGAGTCAGCAACAAATGCTTCCTTTAGACACCCATTTCATTGCAAAGGGAGTCACATGTTTTCCTCTCATCACACACGCATGTGACACACAAAGGAGAAAAGGAATCCCATGTAAGTTGGATACCATGCACCATACTAACTTCCAACCATCACCATTTGATCTTCATTATTTTTAATCATCCAAACATCATGGAAATATACATGCAAGGACACCATAGTCTCATGCACCTCCATCACATGTGATTAAACTTGGAAAAAAGAAGAAGGAGGATGCACGAGTATGTTGCTCTGCACTTGTGTGAACAACTAACTTTCAGCTCACACCTTCAATTGATCTCACACCCTTGTCATAAAGGAGTCAGTCACGAATTTCAGGGGGGAGATATTTTCATTTCACACAAAATAAATCACTCCTCACTCTTTGATTTCTCTCGGCACTCTCTCAACTTGCATTCACACAAATAAGTACAAACCTGAGTCTCTCCTTGCCATATCCTTCAAGCATTCGTGAATAACACCTTTGAATCAGATTACTTATATCACCAACATCATCCTACTGAGTGTAGGGATGAAGCATTACTTGAATACTTGAAGCTCATCAACTTCGAATTCCACTTTTATGTGCATCAACCTCAAGCTTTAAGCCTTTATTTGGCCAAACATAAACTCAAGAAGGATACAAGTGTCTCTGGTTTTCTCAAAACATCAAAAGGAGCTTCACTTCAGGTTTTTACTTGATTTGTTTTTGCCTCTATTTTGCCTTATTTTTGTTTGTTTTGTGTTGTTGATGATCGGTCAGAGGTCTGTGAAGTATGTAGGAGCTTTTAGATGTTTAAATGTTGGTTTTCAGTTTTTAGGGTCAATATTGTTTCATTCGTTTCTCTTTGCTTGTTGTGTGTTTATGGTTTGTGAGGGTAGATTCATGATCCTTGCCATATGAGCTTCATTTTGATGTGTTTAATTTCAATTTCTGGGAAAAATTTGGACTGAGTTCGCTGGCGTGTGGCCGGAGAATCCGACCAGAGTCTTCTCCGGCCGGTGATGTGCGTGTTCCTCCGTTCATGGTGCTTTCTCTCCAGGTTAAGTCGTGGTCGTGTGATCTGTTCTTATCCAATGGTTAGGATCTCTCCAGCTCATTAATGAAGAGGTGGTGAATCACGTGCATGTTATTCTTCCTTTTTGTTTTTCTTATATTTTCATATTTTATTTTTTCAGTTTTATTGCTAGCCATAAGATCTGAATGTCTTGTTGAGAATCAATCATGTATGTTGGTTACGCTTACTCATTTGTTGCTTGACTGTTCCTGATAACATTTGGATGGGAATAATTTGTTGTGAATATATCTAGTGTGTTGATTATGCTTACTTTTGGGTTGTTGACTTGCTGGATGGCCTTTAGATCTACATACCTTGTAAGACTCATTCTGGAGCGTTGATGTGGATGACCTTGATCCTTGTTGACTTTGTTTCCTTTTTAGCGCGTTGGGCCTAACTCTTATTTGCACCCCCAGTTGTTGGGATTTCTTCATTATTAACTGAGTTGGATTGCTTTTCCCACCCCCTGGCTCCTTTGTTAATTTTTATTTTCTTTTATCTCTTTCCTTTTTAAATTAAATTTTTAAAAATAATTTTCTGATTCTAAAAATTTCAAAGAACATCATGAGTCATCTTTGATATTTTACAAAATTTCTCAAATTTTATTTTTCATTTTTTATATTATTTTTAATGCTCTGAATTAATTTTCTCTTTAATTTCTTTGAAATTGCCTTATACAATGAACCCTTGAGTTTATTTATTTTATAACTTGAGTTCTGAATTAGTTTTGGTCCTGGTTCTTTTTGCCAAGTGTCACTAACATGATGAGCTCTCTTGTTCATTTTTGTATGTATTTTTAGGCATTTTTTGGGTGCTTTTCAAGTGGTTGCTTTGTACTTGAGTAAATGAAACCCTAACCTTGTTTTGACCTATTGTTAGATTGAATTTGGTTATGATTCTAGACTTGTGACTTTTCATTGATATTTGTACATGTTTAAGATGCTTTTTTGCTTAATGCCATAATTGTTGAAGCATGTTTACTATTTCTTTGAAGATTGAACTTAATTTCCCTATTTAAGGATGTTTTGAGCCTTGTTTTTCTTGCTTGCTTAGGAAGGCACTTGTGCCATATTATAAGATTTTGTTTGAGGCTTGATATCATGTTGTATGATCTCTAGTTGTGATATGTGAACTTCATCTTTGCTTGTACTATTCTTACCTTGTGCACCAAGTCTCACTTTTCACAAGCATGAATCATGTTCCACTTCACTTCACACTTCTTCTTATCTTTTCCCTTTGCTTGAACATGTGCCTACATGCTTTCTTTGGTGATTGAATATTCTTTTTAGGCATATAATTGTGATATTTAGGTTCTGAATTTGACCTTACTTGGTGATTTTTGACTTGTTTGCTTCACTTAATCACTTACTTTTCATCTTACTTCTCCTTAATCCTTTGCTTGTAGTTTGTGGGAATTCTCCCTTTCCTTTTTGTATGACTTTGTATGACTAACATTAGAGGTCCTCTTTGACCATTAGATTCTGACTTTGGTGGTTTGTGATGTTTAGATCTTTGTTCTTCCATAACTTGAACTTGTTTGAACTTCTGTTGCATTGTGTGAATACTTCTAACCTTTTCAGGGGCTATGGTAAGTATAGAGGTGTGGTTGATGCTTCCACATCTCCACACTCATCCTTCACTCCTTTTATGTTTTTTCAACTTGTGATTGTGATGTGCTTAGGCCATCAATTTCTAATTTCTCCTTCTTCCCTCTTAGGATCAACTTAACTTATTTTGAGAAGTAAGTTGAATCCTTTTGATCTTCCTTTGTTTTCTTCTTTCCTTCTTATTCATTAGGGTAGAGTTCAAACCACACTAACCTAGGATTCCAATGCATGATAATATCTAGGGTTGTTAGTCCCCCTCTTTAGTTTTTACCTTTGAGATCCTTTTGGTGCTCTCTTTTCTCATCTCCAAACTTAATTTCAAATCACCTAATAAATTACAAGTCTTCTCATGTGCCAAGAGACTTTTCCATGGGGTACTTGCACACATCCCATTTCGGGGCGAGGTGTAGGGTATCTATTATGATGAATAGGTCTTAGCATAAGAGTACTTCAAGGAGAAAAGCTTAAAAACACTTCTTAATCAAAAACCACAAAAAACACTTAATAAAGTCCAGTACGTCAGTGTGTCTGAGCCTTCCTCTTAGGGACTAGACTTGTGGATTTCCCCAATAACTAGGTGTGTCTCTTGCCCATTCCATTTCAGGATGATGTAAGAAGTACATATCCCATTGAGTAAGACTTAGATACACTCACCTGTGCAAACCTCAGAAAAGCTTCTAAAAAACACTGAACAAACAATAAACGTCTTTCCTTCGGGAATTCTTTTCTCATCACCTTCTCTCATAACGTAAGAACTTGCTCCTACTTGTCTCTATGCAAGATGGTAATGCACTTGTGCCAAAAGTGACTGCAACACCTGAGCATAGGCATAAGCAGTTCAAGCTTTAAAACACAAGCCAATTTCCTCCCTAATTAGGAGAACTACAACGACTCTGATCCTCATGTCCATATGAGGTACATAGGCAGCGGGGTAGGGCCCGTTCAAGCACTCTTTTATTTTCCCTACATTTTCCCCCTGTCTTTTCTTTTTTTATCCAGTTTCAGTCTCTCTTTTGCAGCAGCTTTCATTTCTTCACCCTTTGAAATAGTTTCTTTGCAAGTGTGGATCCCGTCGGGTATGGTAGATGATTTGGGGTGATAATACCTTTCCAGGTCGTAACCGACTCCCGAACCCAGTATCTTTGGTTCGCAGGACCTTTGTCATTCCTTTTCTTTTCTTCGGTTTGTGCAGCATTACTATTCTCGTTCCTTCGGGATAAAAATATCTGGATGGCGACTCTACCTCTTTTCCGTGCCACTTTCGCGTTTGTAACAGGATGGAAATCCAGGGAGCGACACCTACCTTGATTGTTAATTCCACCTCTCCGAATACGGATTACTTCAAACCATCGAATGCTCTAACCACCAGATCAGTTGGCCGGAGCACTACGCCCTCATAGTCCAGTTTAATCAAAGCCTTTTTCAGGAGCACATTTAAAAAGGATCATGTATCAACGAGTACATGAGAAAGCACAGCCCCTTTACATTCCATTGAAATGTGCAAAGCCCTATTGTGATTGCATCCTCCTATAGGCAGATCAAAATCTGTAAATCCCAACACATGGCTTGAATTTACACTAGCAATAACCTTCTCGAGCTAATTCACAAATATCTCTTGCAGAACATATTAATTATTCAAGATTTTCAACAGAGCCTTCCTGTGAGATTCCGAGCACATCAGTAAAGATAGAATGGAGATTTTAGAAGGAGTCTGTTGAAGGTGATCGAATATCTTGTAGTCACTTTTCTTGATGATTCTTAAGAACTCTTTAGTTTTTTATCAAAAGTAATGTCGAATCAGGAGTAGGGACGTCATCAGACACAACTTGCTTACCCTAGCCCTAGCCTGGGCTTCTTCATTATCTTTTGATGGTGCCCCACTATTCCTCAGCGTTTGTGGTGCGAACAACCTTCCACATCTTGTAAATCCTCCAACTCCTACATTCTCAATCTGATGTTGTGTTATCCCAGAGGTAGTTACATCTTGCCTTTGGCCATTGCGATAAACTTCTTCCCCGTAATGCCCCGGGACAGCTCTTTCCCTCTGGTATGGCACAGGCCCTAGAGTAGTAAGCGTGATTGGTGTTGATCTTGCTGGCACTGGGATTCCAACTGGGGTGAAGTAAATAGTTACCATAGAGATCCTGTCTTCTTCATTAATGATTCGATCAAAATGAATACCTCCATCATCAATCAATTTTTGGATTCTCGTCTCAATCTATCACATCTGTTAGCATATTCTTCACACTCTTGACAGGTCTCCCTACAGCCCGAGAAGATACCCTTTTTCGCCAAACAAATCTTCATTGCTAACAATGGAGTCCTTAGAGAATTGACATCACAAATTAAGTTCAATTTGTCATCGTCTTCCACTGTCCCTATTGACTTCCCGTGCGGAGGCATGGGATTCTGCAGAACATTTGTAGTGGGAGCAAAATTGATAGCCTTCGAGTCCAACATATCCTGTATCAGGTGTTTAAGGGCTTTGTAGTTCTCTGTAGTGTGACCCAGAGCTCCAGAATGAAACTCACAGTGGGCATTGGCGTCATAACCTTCTGGGATCTGTCCAGGCCTTAGCGGTCGCAAAGCTCGGAGCTAGATCATATGTAATTGTAAAAGATTCTGCAACAATTGTGAATATGGCATTGGTGGTATTTCACAGTGTCTATCTTTTGGTCTTGGTGGATAGTACTATCTAGGAGTAATTTGTTGTTGGAAATTTTGTTGACATTGTGCGGCTACTGTGGTGTAGGTTGATTATTTGTAGCTGGAATAATGACAGCTACAACTTGGTAGTAAGGATTCTAATTCCCTCTCTTTCTTTGGGCGTACACTGCCTCTGCTTCCTCATCCCTTCTCTTTTGTCTGTTTGAAAATGTCTTCTTGGTTGCAGGCATAGAAGCACCATTGTTCTGGATCTTTCCCTACTTCGTCCAATTCTCAATCCTCTCTCCTATCAAGAAGATGTCAGAGATACCTCTCGACGAACACCCCGCCATGCGCTCCATGAAATTCCCCGGGAGGGTATCCATGAACAAGTCTACCATCTCTCTCTCTCAAGCAAAGGTTGTTAGACTTTTGCAGCTAACTCACGCCATCTTTGCGCATACTTCTTAAAGCTCTCAAAATTATTCTATGACAGACTTTGCAACTGTGTCTTTCTAGAGGCCATATCAATATTGTATTGGTATTGTTTTAGGAACTTCTCTCTAAGTTCCTTCAAATTACGGACAACAGTTCGTTCCAGCTTCTTTTACAACTCTAGGGATCCCCCTGATAAGCTATCATGGAAGAAGTACATCCAGAGCTTCTCATCTTTGGTGTAAGCAGTAATCGTATGGTAGTAAGCTTGAAGGTGGATCTTAGGACAGGAACTTTCATTGTACTTATTGAAACCAGTAGCCTTGAACTTTTGGGGGATCACTAACCCCTGAATAAATCCCATGTTTGAGACATCGATCCCTAAAGTATCCTTGCATTCGAGAGCCTGCGCCCTTTCAACCAACATCTGGAAATCATGATAATTACCCCCAACACCAAATCCCAAGTCCTCATTCAGCATAGAGAACTGGTCAAATTGATTGTCTTCCATGTGATGAACTGGAACAGGAATACCCATAGGGGTATGAGGCCTTCCAATTCCTGCTGGCACACCAGTGTGTGCAGCAGATGTGCCACGCAATGCCAAGAATACAAAGACCAGGGTGTGTTGCAAATGTGCAAGACGTTTCGGTGACCATAAAGTGAGAACACATAGAATGATATCCAAAAGATCCTTCAATAACAAGCATATGCTGATATAGTCAGAATACATGAAACATGAGTCTTAAGCATAAGTACAATGATAAAGAGACTCCATCAACAATCCTGATGGTAATCCACATCATATAAGAAAATATAAAAATGACTTCATTAGTATGATCCTCCATTTATGCCTGGGTTGCTTGAGCCAACAATCGATCCTGACTTTGGTACTTCTACCAATGCCCTCATCTTCATCTGGTCGTCCTCAAACCTCTTCAATTTTTTTATGATAACAGACCATCATATGCTTGTAGTAAGCAACCTCTTCCCTAGACCTTAACAAGTTCCTCACCTTTCTCTTTCAACTTATCAGGCACTTCTTCATCTTTCTTCTTTAGCTTATTCGTAGTTTCTTCAGCTTGGACTTTATCTTGTTCCTCTCTTTTTACCCTGTAGGAAACATGTCCCTTCTTCATATTTTCAAACATTAGAGTCTTTTGATCCAGTTGCCTTCTAGTGTTAATATGCTCCTTGGAAGAATTCCTAGTAGCAACTTCGAATCTAGCAAATCGGGCTAACTCATCTTCACACCTTTTTTGGTGATAGCATGTCTCTCAACAGCTTCCTGAGCCTTCCACTCAATCTCAAGCTTGGCATTCTCCGCCCTAGCAATGCTCTCGATTCAATTGTGTATTCTATTTTAACAATTCGTCCCTTTCTGCCTTCATTTTGTTGAACTCCTCCATGCTGATAGTGGTAGGTTATTCAATGACCGCGGGATATAGAGGAGGTGCATGTTCAAATGGAAACAATAACACTTCGACTCTTTCTTTTATCCATTCTACAAACGGTGGATACATCTGAAAATTACCTACTCCCAAAATTGTTTTCCCTCATGTCTGTCGACTGTGCCAAGCGTTGGAAGCTTTCTGAGCAATCTCGAATCCATCTGTTGATTGAAAGTATAGAGACTCTCTGATGTCTTCAGCTGTTGGTGGTTCCTTTAAGGCATACCAAAAATTTCTAACTGCGAGGCAATGGTTATAATTAATTCCTTCTTTCCTACCGATCAATGGAACATTAGGGAAACTTCCGCAACTATGAAGAATATCAACACACTGCAACCCTTTATTGACCTAAAAAATGTATTTTGCTTCTAACCCCGTCAACCTTTCTGACCATTCGAGGGAATATTTAGTCCTCTCAAAAGCCCCTGAATGCGGAAGAAAACATGTAAACCACTTATAGAATAAAGGCGCATAGAAATTCAACATTCCTCCCCTTCGTTTTTCATTCTTGTAATGCACAAGGTGGTAGAGATCCCCTAAGAGATTAGGGACTGGGTTCTTTTCTATGAATATGTGAATAGCATCGACATCCACGAAGTTTGGCATGTTTGGGAATAAAGTAATTCCATAGATACACAAGGCTAAAATCGCGTTGAAAATGTTCCAATTCTTAACTTCAGCGGCTTTGGTAGCTTCACCCAACAAGAAACTCAAATGATACCCTCGGACACCTCCTTTACTATCAATCCCGTCTTCCTACAATGATTTGCTCAAATAAAGAGCAGCAGCTATGTCTTTGAAGTCATGATCCACCTTGGACCCAAAGAAAGGTGTGTCGTCCTTAACGGAGACCCCTAAGATGCTCGAGAACTCTTCTAGAGTGGGTGCCAATATGAAGTCAAAACGCACAAAACATCTGAGTTGTGGATCATAGAACTGCAACAAAGTATGCATACCCATGAAACCATAGTCACTGATAGGCTCTACAAAGGACAAAATCCACCTATAATCCTTCTTGAAGATGCTGAGAACTTCTGGACTAGCTAAAGCTTTCACTTTGAGGATTGACTTTACAACTGGCTCGTGAACCTTGTAGGAGATAATATACTTTATTTTTTTCTTGTCTTCCATACTCATAGAATAATAACCACTACTGAAACCGAGGATGTGATATGCAACCCTACAAATGAATAAACATGTGTTAGGGATGCAAGCCTTCAAATGATGTTATGCAATGCACTAGCATGTGACCATTGTTGCATATACTGAACATTATTGTATTGTCCCTTGATTTGTCTGAATATTAACTATCAAGAATACTAGAATCACAAGTATATGTCATTAGAAAACCTAAGTAACATAAACAAGGTAGGTTGACAGTCAATTTTCCTACAAACCTGTAAACAGTCCTCCCATCTCACGAGTGTTGCTAGGGACAACATCACAGACTCTCAGGTCGAGAAGCGATAATACGGTCACTGTTTCCGGTTTGGAATTATACACTAAAAGAGGATGTCTCAGCTGAGTCCTGAAAAACTAGCATCCCTCATAAGTTCCCAACTTCAAACATTGAGATCGAGAAACAATAGTACATTCATCCCGAAGGGTACAATACTATCGTCATACGAAAAGTGCTTTGACTGAGTTCTTATGAGAGAACAAGACCATCCTATGCGAATTCCCAGTGGGTCCTCAGGTGTGAATAGGTTTTCCATTAAACATTGTCTTACACTGTCACCACTTGAGAGGGTCGTTTCCACTAAGGTCCTCGATGATCGGTTACCAGCGTTAGCAGCTCAGGTGGGAACATCCTATGGTCTTCCTAGGCAGTATAGAACATCTCCCAAGAGATCCTGATCTGGATGTGGGACTCGTGAAAACTACACGTGCTCAAGACCATGCAAGCCACACGACTACCCACTCTCAAAATCTATGTGTACACTCAAGCCTGGTAGTGGGCTTATCGCTCAGAACACCCATCCCTCCAAAGAAAACCAAAACAGCCAGTATATTCCATTATATGCAACAATAAGGTAAATGCGGAAAGCAGTAAATAATGTAAAGCGATAAACTATAAATAAAATAGTAAAAGTAAACTAAAGCGCACAACTGTAAGAAAATAAACACCCAAGGCAACAGAAACAGACAAATGCTAGGATTGACTCGCATAAGGAACCAGAGAAACTGGTTGGGAATGTTAGACGATGGCGATGATCTAGAAAGGGGGTTGAATAGATCCTTTTTCAAATTTAACTTTTCAAAAATACTTTGAAAAATGATTTGCGGAAGTTCCTCGGAAAACTCGTCTAAAACAAATAAAGTCCCCGGTGATCGAATATGCATTTTGAAACCGAATGGGAAATAAAGGATGATAAGACACTTAATACAATGCAACTAAATCACTTAAATTCAATTCACTTGACATCCCACTCTCAACAATGAATTATAGAAAAGAAACAAGCATAAAAGAGATGAATTTATGTGTTTTGACTTTTTCACAAACACTTGGTGTGCACCCACACAAAGTGTTATATCTATGTTTGAGTAGTGCATAATTTTTACAAGGTTGCTGTAAAAAATTGATAACAACAATTTATCAAATAGTTGGTGTGCACATACTTAACCAAAACAGAATTTTTCAAACCACACAAATTCAAGTTATGCAGAAAATATAAGAACGAAATGATTAAAGAACGCACGAGATTTGTTTAGGCAGTTCCTTCACCGTCCACGTTAGAAGTACTCTGTCCCCAATTCTCTACCGAATTGAGATATTTCATTAATATTGCAATTGTTTATACAAGAAGATAATTGGAACAATAAACCAATCCGAATTGCGATTGTTGCTAAAAACTTCTTCTTGCCCCTTGATTCGAGAAGAACTAAGTCCTTCACGCGTGTCGAGAAAAGCTCTAGTTGACAACTCCCTTATTGCAAGGATATTCAATCCTTCAAACCTTTGAGAACAGCTGATTTTATTCAACGTTTGTGAACCCACAATAATATTCGTAATCCTCCGGTTAACGTGATATGAAAGAACGATCCACTTGATCTTCAATCTCCCTCACTCGGTTGAATCTACGAACGATGATTGCATGCAAAACCTCAAAATCCTCTTTAATCTTGGAGGAGAAAATCCATTTGGTGTTTATAAGAAAAACCGGCATCTTCTCTACCCAATATGAAATCTCTCTATCTCAATTGGACCTTATCACCATAGATTGCACCTTGATCAACAAAGATTGTTGTGTGTGATTGTTGATTGATACAAAGAAGGAGAAGATGAAGAGAAGGAATTGTATCTATTTCACTTTTCTTGTTAACCTCTCAAAGAAAATGAAAACAACTATTCATATTTTTTAGACAATAATAATAAAATAGAAAGTAAAAATAAATGAAAAAAAAATATTAGCTATAGGGATGAGCCGACCTCCCACAAGGGATGAGTCGGCCTAACAGGTCCAGTGAGTCGACCAAAATCCCTGTCTCACTCAGTCTGTTGGGACCCAAGAGATCATGAGAAGAAAACAATTCAATTGATTCGGCTCATGGCAAGCTGTGAATTGACTCAAATCAAATAAACTGTATGAGTCGACCTGTGCAGAAGGATGAGTCGGCTCATTCAGTTAAAAATACTTCAATATGGTTTTTCTACATAAGATCATTCCCTCTTCCTTGTGTTCCCCACACAATTTCAATCATACTAAGTTTTTGAAATTTTCAAAACATATGCCACGTCTCACAAATTCCCCCTTTTTGATGATGGCAAAAACTTGTTGAAATTTGTAACATGAGAACAATTTTACCATGTGTTACTATGCTCCCCCCAAATATATGCCACCAACATGATATATTTTACAATCTACACATATATCCCCCTTTGACAACATCAAAAAGATAGAAATATGAGTAACCAATATCAAATAACAATAAGCATACTATGAGAATACCAATTGCAATAAAATTCAACCATCCACAAACACACAATAAGGGATGAAATGAAAAGCAGTAAGTAAATAAACACAATCAAGATAATGAAACAAACAAACTGAAGTAAGCATTATATATAGTATCAAAAACAAAATAAAGATCCCATACAAAGATAGTAAAAATAGTCATATAATGAAATTGCTAATAGATATGAAATGCGATGCAATGAATCTCTCAAGGCCTAGGACCACGACCCTGATGTGATGGGTAACGACGATGATAAGTAACTAGATGAGACTCATCCGTATCAACCCCAGTATAGTGAAGGAAATTCTTGTTGAGTGTGTTAAAAGAGTTTGCAAGGGCAACATTTGAACCATAGACTTCATTAATCTGGGCCAAAGAGGTAGAAGCAAATATCTCAAAAAGTAGTGTCTTGAGCTGCCAAGTGTTCTTACAAAGCGGTATACTGGGTGTCCTAAACAGATACATATTCAGCAAATGCCTTACCTTGGTCAGTTAACCTTCGTTCCAACTCATTGTATCACTCAGTTTGAGTGTTGTAGTAGTTTTGTTGTTGAAGTTGCATATTCTGGAGCAGATTCATAATACCGGATGTGTTGTCTTATGGAGGAGGAGGAGATGGAGGAGCAAATGAAGTTGCTGTATGAGTCCATTTGTGTGAGTCCATCCTGTGTGTTGCCATTCTCCCCATCCTTGGTTTTCATAAAGTGAATAATCATCAGAAAGCGCATGATACCAGTCTTCATTATCAACAGGAGCTTCATCAACATTCATGTCCTCAATATTTTGATCTTCGTCATCTTCAGCATCATCTTCATCCTCATGATCATTACTAGACCCAACCCTATTAATAAATTTGTATCTCTTTTCTTTTGGATCCTATATATGACCCATGAGACTAAGTTTCTTTTGTTGGAAACAATTATATTCAGAAACAGAAGTCATGGGTAAACCTTCAAAACCTATTTATGCCTTGTTGATAATAGCTTGAATAATGGAAGGATAAGCAAGAGCTACACCTTTCTTTTCCTTAAGAGCAAAGATGTGACTTTCAAAATAGTGAGGCCAGTTGACATTGACCTTATTCCGAAGTATGTAGATAAGATGAACTTCAACCATATCAATACGAGAGAAACCTCCTTTCTTGGGACGCAAGTTATGAGACACAATCCAATGAAGAATATGGTCCGTAGGCTTAACTTTTTCGGTTGTCGTAGATGACGGAAACAGTTCACAGTTAACCGCAACCTCAATAAACGGTTCCTTTAGCATACCATTTAGTTCCTTACAAAACTCATAGTTATTAACCTTATCAGAGTCAGTCATCAATATACTTGCAGCCTCGGGGTCAATACCAAAAATATCTTTCCAAACTTGAGCAGTTACAGCAAACGTTCTATCACCCATGCGAAAATTAAAAGCAAAACCCTTGAATTTACCAACAAGACCAGCATAAAACATTCTCACCAAATCCTCATTATATTCTTCATGACAAGATAAAAATGGATTGATTTCGTGAAAATCAATCAAGTCAACAATATGAGGAATGTGCATCTGATTTGCAGTTCTTTTGGAATAAACATACTGAGGGATGATCTTCCTATTCTTGAACTTATTATCATAAGTTTCTCTTAAATCTGATGGAATGAGAGAAAGAGCATTTACCGGTAAAGAAGAGTGCAATGAGGAGCCCCTTGTTGTTCTTTTGCTTGTAGTTCTTGCAGCCATTTTTGGAGATGGTGAAGAAGATGAAACTTTTGGAGAGAAAGAGTTTTAGGGTTTCTTGTAAGGATTTGAGAAAATGTTTGATGAATATGAAATGTAGAAATTTATTTTATGAATTAAAAAATGATTAATGTCATAAAGGACTTCATAAAGATGTAGAAAAACCAAGAGACGCTGACCTAGGAACCATAAACAGCAGGCGATGCGTGTTTTCAAGGCGTACCTGGTCAGTCAATTCAACAATGAGTCGACTCAAACATGACAATGATTCGACGCAATTTAAAATTTGAAATGATTCGACTCAAACAAGTAAGAGGTCGAATTACAAGGGTCCATGAGTCGATGCATGAGTTGACCTGTTGGGACCCGAGCGTGCAGACTGAAAAATCACAACAATTTTCAACAATATCACACCACATCATCATAATATCACATCACAATGCATCCAAATGACATACAAATTACTATTTTGATATATTTAACAATATAATAGATAAATAAGAACACATACAAAAGCACACACACATTTATTTGTTTTATATCATAGATGTATCAGAAATATCCAAAAATCAATCAAGTTGCTCGAGACAAAATATAGTGGGAATGATATTACCTCGTGAATGTGAAAATGTAAGATGGATAATCAAACGTAAACACTTCAATAAATGAGTTGTTAGTGAAGAATTATGTTAAGTCAAACAATAATATATGATAGACATATTTAAGATTAAGATTGATCCGAAAATGTCAAGAACACCAAGTTCCCTACGAATATGAAAGAAAAGGTTCAATGGCAAGTGGTTTTGTAAAAATGTAGGCAAGTTGATTTGAACTTTCAACATGTTCCAATACCACATCTCCTTTCTCTACATGATCTCTAAGGAAGTGATGTCAAATTTCAATATGCTTAGTGCGTGAGTGTAAGATCGGATTCTTGGTAAGGTTTATTTCACTAGTGTTGTCACATAGAATTGGAATATTTTTAAGAATAATATTGAAGTCGAGTAATTGTTGTTTTAGACATAACATTTGGGCACAACAATTTCCGGCTGCAACATATCCCGCCTCAGCAGTTGATAAAGCGACGAAAACTTGCTTTTCGCTATGCCAACTTATAAGAAAATTTGAAAAGAAATGCCAAGTTCCACTAGTTCTTTTCCTATCTACTTTCCAACCGGCAAAGTCGGAATCAGAAAAACCTACCAAAGAACAATCACTACCCTTAGGATACCAAAGACCAAACTTAGAAGTACCACAAAGATATCTAAGAATGTGTTTAATAGATTTTAAATGTGATTCCTTAGGGCAAGATTGAAATCTAGCACACATGCAAACACTAAACATTATATCTGGACGAGATGCAGTAAGATAAAGAAGGGAACCTATCATACCTCGATACCTTTTTATGTCTACATCCTTACCATTTTCATCACGATCGAGACTTGCCGCCGTAGGCATTGGTGTATCAATAGGTTTTGAATTTGTCATATCAAACCGTTTGAGAATTTCATTACAATACTTTGTTTGACTTATGAAGGTGCCTTCTTCAAGTTGTCTAATTTGGAGTCTGAGAAAGTAATTGAGCTCCCCCATTATACTCATCTCAAATTCACCTTTCATAGACTTTGAAAACTCCTTCACTAACTTCATATTAGTAGACCCAAAAATAATGTCATCTACGTACACTTGAACTAATATTGAGTGATCTCCTTCTCATTTAATGAAAATAGTAGTGTCAACCATTCCTCTTGAAAAACCTTGATTTAACAAAAACTTACTTAGGCGCTCATAACAAGCTCTAGGAGCTTGTTTGAGACCATACAAGGCACGTTTTAGCTTGTAAACATAATTTGGTTTTTCATAGTTTTCAAATCCGGGTGGTTGACAAACATACACTTCTTCATTTATGTATACGTTAAGGAAAGCACTTTTTACATCCATTTGATATAATTTAAAATTTTGTGAGCATGCAAATGCAAGTAAAAGACGTATAGCCTCGAGTCGAGAAATAGGAGCATAAGTTTCCTCATAGTCTATGCCTTCCTCTTGGTTATACCCTTGAGCAACAAGACGGGCCTTGTTGCAAGTAATTATACTGTTTTCGTCCATCTTATTCCTAAATACCCATTTTGTGCCAATTACTCGATAACCTCGTGGAGGTGGAACAAGGTCCCAAACCTCATTTCTTTTAAAATGATTAAGCTCCTTTTGCATAGCTAAAAACCAATTTTCATCGAGTAAAGCATCTTTGGAATTTTTTGGCTCAATTTGAGAGACAAAAGCATAATGAAAAAAAAAATTACTTATCCTTGATCGAGTGGTGACACCCTTTGAGATATATCAAAGAATATTGTCGATGGGATGGTCTTTTGAAGTCTTCCACTCCAACGGTAGATCATTTTGAATTGATGCTTTATCTTCATCTTTAAGATTAGATTCTTTAACCGACTCCTCCTCAGCTATATCTGGAATGGGTTCAACACGAGACATATCTTGATCTTTAACAATCTCTTCTGAAGAAGCACATGCACCAATAATAACACTACCTTTTTCGACAACTCTCGGACAAGATTCATCAAAAGAGACATGCATAGATTCTTCAACAATATGTAATCTCTTGTTGTATACTCTATATGCCTTACTTGAATCAGAGTATCCAAGAAAGATACCTTTATCCACATTTGAATCAAATTTACCAAGGTTTTCTTTTTCATTATTTAACACAAAACATTTACATCCAAAGACATGAAGATGTGATACATTCAGCTTCCTTCCTTTTAAAAGTTCATAGGGAGTTTTATTTAGAATGGGTCGAATAGTTATTCTATTCAACACATAACATGCAGTGCTTATAGCATCGGCCCAAAAATATTTAGGAAGTCCACTATCATTGATCATAGTTCTTCCTAACTCCTCTAATACACGATTGTTACGTTCCACTTCACCATTTTGTTGTGGAGTTCTAGGAGCGGAAAAATTATGTTCAATGCCATGTTTTTCACAATACTTTTCAAAAAGATGATTTTCAAATTCACCTCCATGGTCACTTCGAATTGTTACAATGTTTGTGTTAAGTTTGTTTTTGAGATAACTTGGCGAATGTTTCAAATTCCGAGAAGGTGTCACTTTTAATTGCTAAGAAAATTGTCCAACAAAATCTTGAGTAGTCATCCACAATAAAAAATCCATAATAATTTCCTCATAGACTTTTGATTCTTGATGGATCAAAAAGATCCATATGTAGAAGTTCAAGAGGTCTAGATGTAGAAACTAAATTTTTGGATTTGAAAGACACTTTTGTTTGCTTTCCCATTTGACAAACATCACAAAGATGATCTTTAGTGAACTTTATTTTTGGTAAACCAACTGCTAAGTTTTTGGAAATAATTTTGTTAAGCAAGTCAAAGTTAATGTGTTCAAAACGGCTATGCCAAAGCCAAGAGTCATCACTTTTGGAGACTAGACATTTAGGAACATTCATGGATACCGCATTCAAGTCAAGCATGTATACATTATTAACCCTCAATCCCTTAAATATATCATTCTAATTATCATCATGTTCAATTATGCAACCTTCTTTTGAAAAGGAGACTTTATATCCCTTGCACACAATTGACTAATGCTAATGAGGTTATGTTTAAGGCCTTCCACTAAGAGGACATTAGAGATAGATGTAGAAAAGGGATTACCTACACTACCTTTGTCGAGTATAGCTCCCTTGTTGTTATCACCATAGGTAACAAAACCTTTCTTCTTAGCCACAAAGTCATAGAATAAGGAGGTGTCACCCGTCATGTGTCTTGAGCATCCACTATCAAGAAACCATCCTTTCTCCGTATCCTCAAGACACTTCACCTACATGATTAAACAAGATAAAGAGGTACCCAAATTTCATTGGGTCCTTGTGTGTGAATGAAACTTTGGTTGCATTTAGGCAACCATTGAAAAATGCCTTTAGGGACCAAGAATCTCCTAAATCGACATTTAACAATAGTGTGACCCCTCTTGCAACAATAAAGACAACTCAAGATTGGATTATAGTCACATTTGCTATTTTGATCTCTCACTACATAAATATAACTTTGATATGGATTATTCATAGATTCTCTAAAATTTGATCGATCAATAGCAAATGTCATCTTTTGTTGTGACATCTTGTCTAATTTGGCTTGAAGAGTTTTGACTTATTTTTTCCAAATGCAACAAGTTTCACAACTATGAATGTTATGTCATTCTTGTTTGTCTTCTTTAATAGATTCCTCCATAGAGCGCTTAAGAGCTTCCAATGTGTTTTGATTATCAGAAACTTTTTTTCGCTAAGTATATAAAAATACGTTTATTGGATGCTACACGCTTAAAAGCTTCTTTAGCTTCTTGGTGGAGAACTTTAAAAGTACTAAGTAAATCAGAATAAGACAATTTTTCAAAGTTATCATATTTAGCATGTCTTACTTACTTTTTGGCCTTTTTGTGTGCCATAAGACAAAGATTCACTTTCTCTTCCTCGTCACTTGAGCTTTCTTTTCTAGAAGATTCACTATCACTTTCCCATGCGATATATGCCCTTATAGATTTGTTTTTTTTCCTTTGATATTTGTCTTTCGCTTGTCTTTCTTTAACATTGGGCATTTCGGTTTGTAGTGACCCGGCTTTCCACAATTGTAACATGATCATTTAACTTTGGTACTTTTGTTTGTTTCTTGCTTGGAGGGATTAGATTGTCTTCTATAGTTTACAAGACGCTTGTCCAAATGAGAGATTTCATTCTTTCTAAGATATTGATTCTATCTTCTATCAAACAGCCCCATATCCTCATTTGATTCATTGTTTTCGTCACTTGATTCACTCTCACAATCTTTATTGGTGGATGATTTTGAAGTAGAAGTCTTAAATGCAATGGACTTCTTCTTCTTCTCATTGTCCTTTGGTTTTTCATTCTTTTCTTTATTCTCATTTTCTTCATGCTCATGAAGACTTAAGAGCTCTTGCTCATGCTCTTGTAGCTTCCCAATCAACTTTGTCAAATCCAATGTCCTTACATTATTGGCTTCTTTGATTTTCATAACCTTTGGTAACCATTCCCTAGTAAGACACCTTAAATTTTATTAGTAGTAACATCATTGGGAGTGGTTTGTCCAAGAGCATTTAAGCGATTTAATAAATGAGAAAATCTCTTTCCCAATTCACCAATGGTTTCCCCTTGGTTCATGTGAAAGCGATCAAACACTTGTTGCATAGTGATAATTCTAGCTAGCTTCACATCATCAGTTCCCTCATGGGAAATTTGTAATGCTTCCCATATAGCTTTAGTTGTAGTATGATGAGAGACTATAAAATATTCATCCGCTCCCAAAGAAGACATAATCATATTTCAAGCTTTCCAATCATAGTTATAGTTCTTTTCTTCTTTTTCATCCCATTGTGCTTCAGGTTTAGGTATTTCAAGGTTATTCTCTCCGGTCATGGTTATTTGAATAGGACCATCTTGAATAACCTTCCATATTTTTCTATCAACAGAGTTGATAAGAATACACATACAATCCTTCCAGTGACTATAGTTTGCTCTGGTGAAAACAGGTGCTCTATTATACGCCCTCGTTGGATCGTTATCCATTTTCCAAAAAGTTATATGTGAAGCACTAGATGAACTGGTGCTCCTGAAACCACTTGTTATACGATGGCGCGAATCTAGAAGGGGGGTTGAATAGATCCTTTTTCAAATTTAACTTTTCAAAAATACTTTGAAAAATGCTTTGCGGAAGTTCCCCGGAAAACTCGTCTAAAACAAATAAAGTCACCGGTGATTGGATATGCATTTTGAAATCGAATGGGAAATAAAGGATGATAAGACACTTAATACAATGCAACTAAATCACTTAAATCCAATTCACTTGACAACCCACTCTCAACAATAAATTATAGAAAAGAAACAAGCACAAAAGAGATTAATTTATGTGTTTTGACGTTTTCACAAAAACTTGGTGTGCACCCACACAAAGTGTTATATCTATGTTTGAGTAGTGCAGAATTTTTACAAGGTTGCTGTCAAAAATTGATAACAATTTATCAAATAGTTGGTGTGCACATACTCAACAAAAAACAGAATTTTTCAAACCACACAAATTCAAGTTATGCAGAAAATATAAGAAAGAAATGGTTAAAGAACGCACGAGGTTTGTTTAGGCAGTTCGTTCACTGTCCTCGCTAGAAGTAATCTACCCCCAATTCTCAACCGAATTGGGATATTTCATTAATATTGCAATTGTTTATACAAGAAGATAATTGGAACAACAAACCAATCTGAATTGCGGTTACTGCTAAAACTTCTTCTTGCCCCCTTGATTCGAGAAGAACCATGTCCTTCACGCGTGTCGAGAAAACCTCAGGTTGACAGCTCCCTTATGTCAAGGATATTCAATCCTTCAAACCTTGAGCATGGCTGATTTTCTTCAACGCTTGTGAACCCACAATAATCTTCGTAATCCTCTGGTTAACATGATAAGAAATAACGATCCACTTGATCTTCAATCTCCCTCACTCAGTTGAATCTACTAACAATGATTGCGTGCAAAACCTCCAAATCCTCTTTGATCTTGGAGGAGAAGGCCCATTTGGGTTTTACAAGAAAAACCCACAACTTCTCTACCCAATCTGAAATCTCTCTATCTCAATTGGACGTTATCACCATAGATTGCACCTTGATCAACAAAGATTGTTGTGTGTGATTGTCGATTGATACAAAGAAGGAGAAGATAAAGAGAAGGATGTGTATCTATTTCACTTTTCTTGTTGATCTCTCAAGGAAATGAAAACAACTATTTATATTGGTTAGACAATAATAGAAAATAGAAAGTAAAAACAAATGAAAGAAATATCAGCTACAGGGATGAGCCAACCTCCCACCGGGGATGAGTCGGCCTAACAAGTCCAATGAGTCAACCAAAATCCCTAGCTCACTCAGCCTATTGGGACCCGAGATATCATGAGAAGAAAACAGTTCAATTGAGTTCGCTCATGGAAAGCTGTGAGTCGACTCAAATCAAATAAATTGTATGACTCTGTCGCTCCCGGGATTTTCATCCTAGTACAAACGCGAAAGTGGCACAGAAAAGTTAGAGTCGTCAGCCAGGCATTTTTATCCCGGGTGAATGGGAAAGGTAATGCTGCACAAACCTAAGAGAAAAGGAAAGGACGAGGTCCTACGAACCAAAGATATGGGTTCGCGAGTCGGTTACGACCTGGGAAGGTATTAGCACCCCAGACCGTCTTCCGTACCCGACGGGATCCACGTTTGTTAGTCTGTTTTCAAGAGTGAGAAATAAGATGTTGTTGAACAAAAGAACTGCTAACTGGAATGAAAGGAGAAAAGGAATTGGAAAAGAGAACGAAAAAGGAAAATGTAGGGAAAATAAAGAATGTGCTCGAACGAGCCCTACCTCGCTGCCTACGTACCTCATCAGGAATATGAGGATCAGAGTCGGCGTAGTTCACCTAACTAAGGCGGGAACTCTGTTTGTGTTTTTTATTATTGAATTTCTTATGCCTATGCTCAGGTGATGCAGGCTCGTCTGTACGAGTGCGTTACTGTCTTGCAAATGAGGCAAGTCGTAGCAAGTTCGCGTTGAGAGTGAGTAAGTTGAGAAGAGAATTCCTGTAGTAAAAGATGAGTGTTGTTTGTGAACTATATTTTAGAGAAGTGTTTTCTGAGTTTGTTGTTTGTGAGACATTCTCATACTAAGACTTTTTCATCGTGGTAGATGCCTTACACCTCGCCCCGAAATGGGACGTGTATAAGTAACCCACAACAAAGTCTCCTGCCGTACGAGAAAGCTCAACCTTTATTAGGTGTTTTATGTTGTTTTCTTTATGAGATGAGAAAGAGAGACTCAAATCGAGAAAGGGAAAAACTAAGGGGACTAAGACATAACCTTAAATTATTTATTGTAAGCAAAAGGATATCCTAATGGTTTGTGTGGTTTTCCAATCCTAATGAGAAAAGGAAAAGAAAGAAACTAGAAAGCAACTTACTTCATAAGGAAGCTAACTTGTTTTCTAAGGAGGATTAACATGAAGTTGTATAAACAAAACACTAAGTGCTAAGGCAACCCCATTTTGAAAGCATAAAAAATTTAAAAGGAAGAAGTTGTGTGAACAAACATACCTCAGCCTCCCTACAAAACAAAGGTTAGTGGGATATGGTTAAAATGATAAAAGGAAGAAGGAAAACAAGTACCAAACATATCTTAATACATCTAATGGCCTAAACTAGACTCAATCCTAGGTCTAAGGATCCTATAAACTAGGAAAAGCCTAAATTCAACAGCTACTACAGCTTCCTATTGCACAAACAGCTACCAAATTCAATGCACAACACAAACAACTTATTACAGCTATTAATCAGCATGAAAAGAGGTGTAAACGACCTAAAATAGAATAATGCAACATGTTTTTACAGCTCCTGTTTCAAAATGCAGTGATGAAAACAAGGCAAATTTTCATTATTTTTCAAATGCACAAACATGAGTTTAATGCATACAATGGAATGCAATGATCATGAAAGTTAATACGACAATATGAAATGGATCACTAACAATGGAATGCAACATATCATCATATAACCAATGGATGCAAACTAGATGATTATGTGGTTTTAATAATATGCAAGTTTTCCATTATGCACATGATTTGACCAAAACATGAACGGACTTCGAATGCGGGGCAAAACAAAAGTGTAAACATTTATTATCATGCTATGAATGATGCTAAACCATGCAAACAACGATCATAATATGTTATGGACACACATGCAACATTTTATGCCTACAATAGGAAACTAACGAAATGCACATCAAAAGCTACCTAAACTTCGTGTACCTGCCCTAAACCAGCTCCTAAAAATTCCCTAAAATCATAATCTAACAAACTAAGATGATAAAAGGAAGAGTGATGCACAAACATGCAAGAAAACAACACAAAAAACCAAATCAGCACAGCGTTAACCGGTTAACGCCCAGGGTTAACCGGTTAACGGGTTCAAAAAATCAGTTAATCAGGGTAAAAACAGTGTGTTAACCGGTTAACACTGAACCAGAATGAAAAAACAGTGAGGAAAAAAGCACTTCTAGCTATCAACTTATTCCCTAAAGCTCCTAATACAGTCATTACCATGCTAGAATGAAATTGCCACCTAAACATGACCTTCTAATGCCTATGAATACTATAATCACCCTACGATTCTAGCTACAAAAGACCAAACCGAATAAAGCATCACAAAAGAGAAACAATCGAAGAATGCATTACGACGAGATGAAGAGGAATAAATTAAAGCAAGAAGTACTTTCAGATCCACCAACCTACAAAGCGGAGGCTTGCTTTGGTGATTGTTATGATGTTAATCAATGCACGAACAATGAGAATACGGGAGGTTCCAAGCTTTGATACGCGAGCGTGCAAAATAAATGTGTTCGATCCGAAACGCTTCCGAACGGTGAAATAAACACCGCAACCGTGTTGAATCCTTCAATTATTCGCTGAACCAGTGAAGATGATGAAGGCTAAGCTTTTGATCTTTTGAGTTTCGATGTGAAACTTTGGAAGATCTTGATGATGAAGCTTTGGTGAATTTGGGAAATAGAGAGAAAAAGTTAGAGTGGTGAGAGAAAAAAGGAGATGAAATTGAAAAATGAGGTTGGAGTTGTGAGGTTTGGTGCATATTGAGTTTATATATGAGTTAGGTTAGGAGTAAGCTTTGGTTAGGAGCTAGCTTGGGCATTGGGTTTGGAAAATGAGGTTAGGAGTTAGCTTAGGAATTAGTTAAAGTTGGTTAGGGTTACTAGAATATTCCATATGAAGGTGGTGGAAGGGTCTAGAAAGTGGGTAAAATGCAAGGCAATGTGAAAAGGGAAATTGGTGGAAGGAGGCACCAACTGAATTTTGAAAATATTGCCCAAAATTCGCAGGCGCTAATCGGTTAACCCCTAGCATTAACCGGTTAACGGATGAAATATTTGAATTTCCCTCCTTTTGGTGGGAAACCCTCAGAATGCATCTCCCCCGTCTTTTCTGAGCCAGCTTCAACCTTGAGTTCTGATATTTGATTTTGCCCCTGAATAAACCCTGATCACATGCCTTGTATGCTAACCAATGATGCATGATTATTATTTATTTTTATGCAATGTAGGGAATTATGAATGCGATGTGATATGCTAGATACCATGAAAATGAGAGGGAAAACTTTGGGGTATTACAGCTGCCCCTATTCAATTAACTATAGACCTGAAGGGATGATATCAATGGCTTTCAGACTTTCAAGGTATGGAGGGATTGAATACCCGAATAAACCGGAAAATTTGTACTCTGTGGGAAATGAAATATATTGGGAAAAATGTCATTCTTGGATGACAACTCACAACACGAAACTACCCTTAGACAGAATCAAAAGGGGGATGAGCTCATCGTACTTAGATGATAACTCAAAATAAAACGAGACCATCGTACTTAGAAGGAATCGGAAAGATGAGACCATCGTACTGAAATGGAGTCACAAAAGAAGAAATCATCGTACTTAGATGAAATCAAAGAAATGAGATCATTGTACTTAAATGATAACTCAACACGAGACCATTATACTTAAACAAAAACGAGGAAAATGAGAGACCGTTGTACTTAAACGGAGCCTCAAAGATACGAAACCATTGTACTTAAATGGAGTCGAAGAGATGAAACCATTGTACTGAAATGGAGTCAAAGAGATGAAACCATTGTACTAAAATGGAATCAAAAAGAACGGGATCATTGTACTTAAATGATAACCCGACATGAGACCGTTGTAGTGAAACGGAAACGAGGAAATGAGACCATTGTACTGAAATGGAATCACAAAGAATGGGATCATTGTACTTAAATGATAACCTGACACGAGACTGTTGTACTGAAATGGAAACGAGGAAATGAGACCATTGTACTTAAATGGAGCCTCAAAGATATGAAACCATTGCACTTAAATGGAGTTGAAGATATGAAACCATTGTATTGAAATGGAATCAAAAAGAATGAGATCATTGTACTTAAATGATAACCCGACACGAGACCGTTGTACTTAAACGAAAACAAGGAAAATGAGAGACTGTTGTACTTAAACGGAGCCTCAAAGATACGAAACCATTGTACTTAAATGGAGTCGAAGAGATGAAACCATTGTACTGAAATGGAATCACAAAGAACGGGATCATTGTACTTAAATTATAACCCGACACGAGACCGTTGTACTCAAACGGAAACGTGAAAATGAGACCATTGGTGGAATGGAGACTCCACTTGGGACAACGAGTGTGGATTGGTATGAGCAACCACATTGAGGAATTAATTTGACATTCTTTGTGGGGATACTTCAGTCTGATTGAAGAAATATTGTTTCGGGCTTTTGTGCAAGGTACCATAACTGGCTTATGCTTCATATGCATATGTTTGAATTTTTCCATGGTTTAATGCTCCATAATGATGGAAATGCTACGCTTTTTTGAGGATGCAAATGCAATAATGATTACTAGATGCAAAATGCAAGGGGATATCCTAGTGAGGAGATGGCAGGTATCCATGACAACTTGACTGGGGAGAAATAATCACTGCATTGATTTGATGAATCCCTGTGGGGAAAAGCAACTTTGCGGGGGATAGTTCCAAAAATAAATTGGACTTTAAGATTGGAGAGCCAAGGCCTTGTTAGGGATGAACTTGATTTGAGAGGTACACTACCCGTTGAACTCCGTTAGGGAAATGATATCCTTCTGACTCGGCTGGGGAATCAAACATGTGGGTATTCTGCCGAAGAAGAAACCTGTTGGGGAATCTCTCATATACACATTCTTCTGCTTGGAGAAGAGATGCCAATGAGGATTGGACTTTGGCTAACAACTTCACTGGGGAAGACCACGAACAATGATGTATAAGGAAGAAAAACCATCAGGTTTCTCCCAATCTTCACCACTGCTAGGGCATAATGAATTTTCATGTACTGTTGGGGATAAGAAGACTCTGGTTAAGAATACTTCTCCGCTGAAGGAAGACTCTCTATTTGGGGAGAACACCAGCCTTTTGTTGTCTGGGGAAGATTTCAATATCCAACTCTATTGGGGATGATGGAGAATTCCAGTGATAAACCTTCCTGATGAAGCTAAGAGTTTTAAGTTGTCTCTCGTTGGGGATGAGAAGTAAGAAGAGCCTCATGTTGGGGATGATAGATGATGGTATCCTTCTACTTGAGAAGTACTGAACTTCCTCTTGCTGCACTGCTGGAGAAGAGATGGTTTAATGAGACTTGCTGAGGAATCTTGCTCCAAGATTTGCTGAGGAAAGGCTTCCTGCAGCCTTGTGCTGGCAATGGCTTTGCTTACAACACATGTACCTGCATGTTAATGAACACAACTGATAGTACCTGCAAAAAGGAGGGTTATTTTGGCCTGCATGCCCTGGGTTCATGGTCTAAATCACCATCTTTGTTACTCAACATATCAGATATATGTCAAGTGTTTTTACTCTCATGCATGTATTATAAAGCATTCAAGCATTCGCAATGCAATATTTATCACAATTTGTTGGACATTTTTGCAATCAATCAATGGTAGATGAAAAACAAAAACACATGTGAGCGAATTTGAGTGAAATTGCACTTTTATTGATTGGAAAATAAGTCGTGAATAGGAAATACATTGGGAAAATAAACTATTCTAATGGCAATGTGAAAATCAAATCTCATCAAGCTCCGACTTGGCTATGACTTATATGTCCTCAAGACTCTCTGCGTGCTTTGCTTTTGAGGAAGATGGTTGAATTTATCCTTAACCTCGTATTATCCTTGATTGCAAATGACAGATTATAGATCTTGCAGATCACAGCTGTTCGCTTTAGTCCCTCTTTTGCGTAAATTGCCCTTTCGGGTTTTCAATCCACCGGGATACCCTTTTTTTGCCTGAGCTGTCCGATGTGGGTTTTCAACTCAAAGGGTGTACATTTTTTCAAATATTTCCCTAACTTTTTCCCGAGCCTTTTATTCTGTTTTTGGCTCGCCGGGATGCCCCTTTTTTCCTGGACTCTTATTCTGTTTTTGTCCATCGGGTCTCTTTATACGAAGTATTTTCTAATTGTGCCTGAGTTGACAGGGGAAGAGAAGTATTCACCATCCATGGTTGTTAACATTAAGGCTCTGCCCGAGAAGACCTTTTTAACCACGAATGGACCTTCATAGTTGGGTGTCCACTTGCCCCTGTGATCTGTTAGAGGAGGAAGGATCCTTTTCAGCACTAAGTCAACGGGTGTGTAGCATTGAGGCTGCACTTTCTGGTCGAAAGTTTGTTTCATTCGCCGTTGATACAACTATCCATGGAATACAGCTGCTAGGCGTTTCTCTTCAATGAGGCTCAACTGATTGTACTTAGATCAGAGCCACTTAGCTTCGTCAAGCTTGACATCCATCATTAATCTCAGGGAAGGAATCTCGACTTCAACTGGCAGAACTGCCTCCATACCGTACACAAGCGAGAATGGGGGTGCCCCGGTTGAGGTGCGCACAAATGTTCGGTACCCATGCAATGCAAATGGTAACATCTCATGCCAATATTTATATGTCACAACCATCTTCTGTACAATCTTTTTAATGTTCTTATTGGCCGCCTCGACGGTGCCATTCATATTTGGGCAATACGGCAAAGAGTTGCGATGCTCGATCTTGAAATCCCGACACATATTTGTCATCATCTTATTGTTGATATTAGAACCATTGTCAGTAATGATTCTTTCTGGAATTACATATCGATAGATGATGTCCCTCTTGATGAATCGGGCTACCACTTGTTTGGTGACATTGGCATAGGATGCCGCTTCTACCCACTTAGTAAAGTAGTCTTTGGCAACCAGGATGAAGCGGTGACCGTTGGAAGAATTCGGCTCGATCTTGCCAATCATATATATGCCCAACATAGCGAAGGGCCAAGGTTAAGACATGACACTCAACGAATTTGGAGGCACATGAACCTTATCAGCATAAATTTGGCACTTGTGGCACTTGCGGGAGTACTTGTAGTAATCGGATTCCATGGTGATCCAATAATACCCCGACCTAAGCAATTTCTTTGTTATAGCATGTCCTCCAACATGGGTACTAAAGGAGACTTCGTGAACTTCTTGCATCCACATGTTTGTTTCGTGTCTATCCACGTATCTGAGTAAGACCATGTCGAAGTTTCATTTATAAAGCACATCATCCTGGTTTAAGAAGAGTTTGCCAAGCTCCTAAGGGTCTTCTTGTCTTTACTAGACGCCCCTGTTGGGTACTCTTGAGATTTTAGAAAGCACTTGATATTGTAGTACCAAGGTTTGTTATCATCAACACCATCAACTACAAACACATACGTCGGTCTTTCAAGACGAGACACCTCAATTTTAGGCACATAGTTATCTTGGTGAACCCTGATCATGGAGGAAAAAGTTGCAAAAGCATCCGCAAATTGGTTCTCATCTCGAGGTATATAGTGCCGCTTGACCTTCGTGAAGAAAGTTAACAACCTTCTGGTATAGTCCCGATAAGGAATCAGATGAGGTTGATGAACCAGCCATTTTTCGTTAACCTGATTGATGACTAAAGCCGAATCACCGAAGATCTCGAGGTTCTTGATTCTCAGACCAATTGCTTCCTCGATCCCCCATTATACAAGTTTCATACTCTGTTTCATTGTTGGTGCACTCGAATGCCATCCGAGAAGTGAAGGGCATATGGATTCCTTCTGGTGAGATAATAATAGCACCAACTCTCTTTCCGCTTATGTTAAAGGCTCCGTCAAACATCAAACTCCATTTGTACTCAGGGTCTGGCCCCTCCTCAGGAGTGGTTCTTCATAGTCTTTCGACTTGAGGAACATGATGTCCTCATCAGGGAACTCAAACCTCATTGGCTGGTAATTCTTAATCCGTTGTTGGGCCAGATAATCCGATAATACACTTCCCTTGATAGCTTTTAGTGAAGTATATTGGATATTGTATTCTGTCAGAATCATCTGCCACCGAGCTACTCTTCCAGTCAGAGCTGGCTTTTCAAAGATGTATTTAACGGGGCCCATCTTGGAAATCAACAGAGTGGTATTAGTCAGCATGTACTATCTTAGTCAGCGAGCAGCCCATGCCAAAGTGCAGCAAGTTTTCTCGAGCAGTGAGTATCTTGTCTCACAGCCAGTAAATGTTTTGCTAAGGTAATAGATTGCATGCTCTTTTCGACCAGACTCGTCCTACTGACTCAATACGCAGCCCATTGATCCCTCGAGCATAGTGAGGTACATGGATAAAGGTCTTCCTAGAACTGGATGTATGAGAATCATAGGTTCTTCTAGATACTCCTTGATTCGGTCAAAAGCTAATTAACAGTCGTCATTCCACCTGATGTCCTGATTCTTCCTTAGAAGTTTGAAAATAGGCTTGCATGTAGCAGATAGGTGAGAGATGAACTGTGCAATATAATTCAACCTCCCTAAGAAGTTATGTACTTCCTTCTAAATTCTCGGCTCAGGCATCTCCCGAATTGCTTTCACCTTTGCAGGGTCGACCTCAATCCCTTTTTCACTAACAATAAAGCCCAGCAACTTTCCATAATGCACCCCAAATGTGCACTTGTTCGGGTTCAACCTCAATCTGAATTTTCGAAGCCTGTCAAATAGCTTGGCTAGGTTGACCAGATGTTCTTTTTCTGTTTATGACTTTGCAATCATATCATCAACATAGACCTCGATCTCGTGATGAATCATGTCATGGAATAAAGTCACCATTGTGTGTTGGTATGTTGCCCCAGCATTTTTCAAACCAAACGGCATTACTTTGTAATAGAAGGTGCCCCATGGGGTTATGAAAAAGTTGTTTTCTCCATGTCATCTGGCGACATCTTAATCTGATTATAGCCTGAAAAGCCATCCATGAAGGAAAACACAAAGAATTGGGAAGTGTTGTCAACTAGAACGTCGATATGTGGCAACGAGAACTCATCTTTGGGACTCGCTCAATTCAAGTCTCGATAATCCACACACATTCTGACTTTGCCATCCTTTTTAGGAACTGACACAATATTTGCAACCCATGCAGGATAACTTGTAACAGCCGAGAATCCGGCGTCAAACTGCTTTTGCAACTCTTCCTTGATTTTGATAGCCATGTCGGGTCGAGTTCTTCTCAGTTTCCGCTTCACCAGTGGGCAGTCTTCTCTGAGTGACAGCTTGTGCACTATGATATCGGTGTCCAACCCTGGCATATCCTGGTAAGACCGGGCAAAGATGTCAACATATTCTCGGAGCATGGAAATCAAACGACTCTTTACAGATTCTTCCAGTGCAGCCCCAATCTTGACTTCTTTCTTGTCCTCTTTTGTACCCAGGTTCACCACTTCAATGGCCTCTTCGTGTGGCTGAATCACCTTCTCCTCTTTCTTGAGCATTCTGGCTAATTCTTCGAGTAATTCACAATCTTCTTCACCTTCCTCGTCGGCTAGTTAAATTGGATTGTCGAAGTCCTATTGAGCCATAGATAGGTCGTCACTGATGAGACCCGATGGGGTACATCTGTATGAATGATGATTCGTGCTAGATTTAGAAAAAGTGGGAGACATGGAAAAATATGTACATTTATTTTTAAAACAAAAATAAATTGAAAGACAAGGAAAACCATGAATGAATGCCAAAACGTCCACTTTATTAATGAAGATATTATTGCATTATGAAATAATGAACCCTTACAATAAGCTATTATGCCTCGGGCAAGTCATAGAGATTTCATACAAAAGAATAGAAACACGAGACTATTACTCTTGTGGTTGAGTGACATAGATGATTTCTTCAGACGACCATTTGTTGAGTTGTATACCTGGGACACAAGGCTTTATCCACTTGTCCATTTTACAATCACTACCAACCGTTTCATCTTGCACTGCACAAATGCTACCATGATCAACCCATCCTGCACTGGTGAAGGTAACTGGGCCTTTCCAACCTCTCGTGCTCTAACTTGGCATTGATTGGCTAAGATGGTAACAAATCCCGAACATATCCTTTTACTTTGGGACTTCAACCATTTTCCCCCAGCCCTCATTCGTGTCTGATTCCACAACTTCCAAGGCTTGTTTGTAGGACGCTATGGACGCTCCTTTCTTCTTATCCTCTGATAAGGCAGCTGATGACGATGTACCCTCGGTTCTGAAGTGATCGAAGGCTTGACAAAGAGTCTCAACAATCTCTCAGTTCATCTCTACATATTTGAAAGAAGCCAAGTGACTGATGAAGATGTTTTTTTCCCCGCACATTGTAACAATTTGTCCTTCCTAGACAAATTTGAGCTTTTGGTGGAGGGTTGAAGACACAACCCCTGCTGCATGTATCTAGGGTCATCCCAGTAAACAACTATATGCTGGCTGGATATCCATAACATAAAAGGTAGCATTGAAAACCCCTGGTCCTACCTTGATCGGTAGTTCCACTCCCCCAATGACAGACCTTTTTGATCCATCGAACGCTCGGACCACCAAGTCGCTGGGTCTAAGCACAACGCCGTCATAGTCCAACTTAATAAATGCTTTCTTCGGAAGTACGTTCAAGGATGATCATGTATCCACAACTACATGAGAGAGCACAGCTCATTTACATTCCATAGAAATGTGTAGAGCTCGATTATGGTCGTGTCCCTCAGTGGTCGGGTCCATATCCGTAAACCCTAAACCATGGCTGGCGTTCACACTTGACACCACAGTCTCAAGCTGATTTACTGATATGTCTTGTGGCTCGTAGGCATTGCTTAAAATATTCAACAGAGCTTTTTTGTGTGAGTCTAAACACATCAACAAGGACAAGATTGAAATCTTGGAGGGAGTTTGCTGTAAGTGATCAACTATTTTGTAATCGCTCTTTTTAATGATTCTCAGAAATTCCTCCGCTTCTTTGTCGAAAGTGATATCAGGATCCAGAGTTGGCGCAGGAGCATCATTTGTCATAGGTTGCTTGCCCATGGCTTTGGCTTGAGCCTTTTCATTGTCCCTTGGTGACAACACACTATTTCTTAGCGTTTCCGGCGCAAATAATCTCCCACTCCTTGTGAAACCTCCAACTCCAACATTTTCAAATTGGTGTTGAGCTAAGCTGGAAGAGGTCATATCCTGCTTTTGACCATTATAGTAAATTTTGGCCCCATAGTACCACGAGACTGCTCTTTCTCTTTGATACGGAATTGGTCTAGGAGTGGTGAATGTCACAGGTGTTACTTTTGCTGGTGTTGGAACTTGTGTTGGATTATAGTAGATAGTCATTGTTGAGACTTCTTCTTCCTTCACGATTCGGTCAAATTGAATATTGTCCTCGTCAATAATTCTTTGTATCCCCGATCTCAGTCGGTCACAACCATCAACAGAGTTCTCACAATCTGAACAGCTCTCTTCACAACCCGAAAATAAATTATTCTCGGCCAGAAAACCCTTCACGGTTAGCAACGAAGTCTTCAAGGTATCAACATCATATACTAGATTCAAGCATTCACCATTGTCAACAGCTCCTACAGTCTTTCCATGCGGTGGCATGGGGTTTTACAACACGTTCGATGTTGGAGCGAAATTTATTGCCTTGGAGTCTATCAGGTCCTGAACGACATGTTTCAAAGCCTTGCAATTTTTAGTATTATGGCCCGGAGCTCCAGAGTGGAACTTGCAATGGGCGTTAGTATCGTAGCCCTCAGGAATCTTCCCCGGTCGCGGAGGCTGCAAGGTTCTCAACTGAATCATTTGAAGCTGGAGAAGGTTTTGCAATAGTTGGGAATAAGACATCGGAGGCATCTCAATATGTCTATCCTTTGGTCTAGGAGGATAGTATTGACAAGGAGCTCTTTGTTGTTGGTAGTTCTGCTGACGTTGTTGTTGCGGTTGCTGAACCTGCTGTTGATTTACGGGAGCATAAATTGTAACAGGAGTTGCCTGATGATAGGAGTTCGGGTTTCCCCTCTTCTTCTGGGTGTATACAGCCCCGGGTTCACCTTCGCTTTGCTTCACAAAAGATTTCTTGACTCCTGAGGTCGATACTCCGCTATTATGAATTTTCCCCTACCTCATCCAACTTTCAATTCTCTCACCAGTCAAGATGATATCAGAAAAGCCGCTAGATGAACAACCTAATAATATTTCCATGAAGTTCCCAGGAAGGGTATCCATGAAAAGGTCAACCATTTCTCTCTCCAGCAGCGGTGGTTGAACTCTAGCTGCGACTTCGCGCCACCTCTGTGCATATTCCTTGAAGCTTTCAGAGTTCTTTTGAGACAAACTTTGCAGTTGGGTCCGACTTGGAGCCATGTCAATGTTATATTGGTATTTCTTGAGGAAAGCCTCCCCGAGCTCTTTCCAATTGTGAACAACGGCCCTCTCCAATTTTATGGACCATTCCAGTGAGCCTCTAGATAGTCTGTCCTGGAAATAGTACATCTAAAGCTTCTCATCTTTGGTATGCGCAACAATCTTGCGGTAAAAAGATTGCTGATGAGTTTTTGGGCAAGAATTTTCGTTGTATTTGTCGAAGCCTAGAGGCATAAAATTTGGAGGAATGATCACTCCTTGAACCATGCCCATATTAGAGACATCAATGCCTAGGGTATCCCTGCATTCCAAAGCCTTAACTTTCTCATCCAGCATCTGAAAGTCTTGGGAATTACCACCTGTGCCAAAACCCATGTCTTCATTGACCAAGGTGAACTGATCTTCTTGACGGTCTTCCACCTGAACAGGAATAGGGCCGCCATCCTCTGGAGTTTGAGGTATGTTACCTCTAGCTGGAATAGGGTAGCCTTGGGCATCCATAGCGACAACTGGAGGGTCCACCTGTGGCGGATCCAGTATGAGAGCAGCAGCCCTTAGCTCCTGCATCCCTTGGGCCATGCCCTGCATCATAGTCATAAACTCAGCCATCCTGGTGCGGAGTTCATTCAGCTTGGTATGTATTGTGTGATGTTTCTCTGGTTGTGGCAAGTAGCGTACCGATGTAGAGGAGGTTTGTGTCATAGAAGACGGCTCTTTGAGGCTCTCGTAATCTTTCCTGAATAAACAGATAAGTTAAGAAATCTGGATAACCTGCAAAAGAAAAAATGCAAATGATATAAATGCATGCAATGTTGTGTTCTTTTCATTCTCAAGGTATTTTACATTCCCGTTCTGGTATTTATAGAATTCAATAGCCTTTGAACATTCAGATTTGAGGGAATAAGTTCCCGCATGAAGCTCATATCATATAACTGTGGAGAAATGGTGCTTAAAGCCCTGTGTCAGTGCAAGGATAACAACTAGAGATTCCAACCAAGTCAAATATCATAAACCGAAATCTGAAGATAACACATTCCACAAAGGGTACCAATTCATACAGCAATAGGAAATAGAAAAGCATAAAGGGAATCCCACAACAGGCTTGTGGGTAATCCTGGTACAAGCAAATGAAACTAGGCTCTAGGAAGCTCTTTGTCCTTCAGCCTCCAGCTAAGACGCTTGAGCACTAGGAATAAATGAGCTATGTTTGGATGAATCGGCTCATGGATAAGCTTCTGAATAAGGAGATCCCTCTGATCGAAGGAAGCATGTAGTTCATTGATCTGTTGCAGGAACACCTCTTCATCCTCTTTTCGAGGACTTGGCTCAGTCTTGACTTTCTTGACATCAGCCCGGAGTTTCAGCTCTTCTGCCTCTTTTTGGACATTTTAAATAGCTCGTTGAGCTTGGGCTATCTCCTGAAGGTAGTCTTTACGCTGCTCATGGGCTTTCTGAAGTAGCTTTCCCTGTTCATCCAGGAGCTCTTGAAGGTTTTTGTTCTTCAGCTTGTACTCGACCTCTACCTCCTTTTGCTTTTTCAGATTGTCATCCTATCTTGATTTCCAAAGGGTCACATATTCATGAGCTTCATCCAACATCTTCTTCTTGAAGTAGAGCTCCCTTTCTTCGAAGTCCTTTTGCTTGAGCCTGACTATCTCATCATCTTGATGAATTCTTTCCTCTAGCTTTTTGTTGTGGATCATCAACTTCTGGAAAGAATTGTTGGCCTCCAGAGTTTTAGCTATAAGTTGTTGGACCAAAGCCTCTAACTTTTGATAATCCTTTAAAGGCACAGTGGCTTCTAGTTCAATTCCTGGAGGTAGAACTGGTGCAGAGAATGGGATCGGAACCACTTGAGCTTTCTCTCTTATCCAAGCTTCATACTCGGGAAACATATGATTGTTGCTTTTTCCCAAGCATACCGTACCTTTTCTTCTAATAAGTTTCCAGGCACCTGCGGCTTCTCAAACCAAAGGAAGGTTATCCTTTACAGGGAAGTAGAAATTCTGGACCAGCTTTGATTCTTTAGGAACATCTTTGAGTGCATATCCCAACTGCCTCCTTAAGAGAATATGGTTGTAACTGATGCCCCCTACTACTCCTAAGAGTGGAACATTGGGATAACCTCCACAGCTGGAGATGAAGTTCTTCCCTTTTAATTTCAAGGTAAGCCACCTGATATCCTTAGCAGACAACATGCTCCGTTTCTGGGCCCGAATCAATTTGGGATTAGTGAAAGCTTCAGTAATGGGTAGGTGTCTCATAAACCATTTGTAGAATAGAGGAGCGCAACACCTGACTAGACCACCTCGTTTCTTCTCATTCTTGTAATGTACTTAATAGTATAGATCACCTAGAAGAGTGGGCACAGGATTCTTCAGCACAAACAAGTGGATGGTATTCATATCCACAAATTTATCCATGTCAGTAAACAGGATGATCCCATAGATGGATAAGGCTAAGATAGCACAAACCGAATCCCACTGAGCAACCACATCAAGTTCTCCAGCTCTTCTAACCAGAAAGTCAAGAGAAAATCTATGTACCCCGGCTTTGGTAGCAGTCAAGGTTTCCTCCACTTCAGTTGAGCTCAAATAAAGAGCTTTGGCAATGTCAAGATAAGTTGGTCTGGTCATTTCTGAATTGAAGGGAATTTGGTCTTTGAGGGGCATACCCAAAATCACATAATACTCCTCAAGCATGGGACCTAACTGGAATTCAGGAAATGTGAAGCATCTGAGCCTATGATCGTAATATTGTAACAAGGTATGAATGGCACTCCTCTGAGAACTGTCCAGGTTAATCACCAGGTCCAAGATATCACCATAACTCTCTATGAAGTATCCCACATGACCCGGGGTCATAAGAGACACCATCTGGTTAAGTAGATCCACTTTGGTATCAAAGAACTTGTAGTGCACATTCTTCTTTCTGGTGTCTTCCATTTCTGAAACAGGAGTCTGACCGGGAACTAGGAATAATATGAACCCTGAGAATGAAGAAGTACACAAATGATTAATGATGCGATGATGCTTATGCAAGACAAGGCATGTGATCAGTGAGGTGTCTGCGTTGTGTTGATCAGATGCTCAAATGTCTGTGCAGGGTCACAATGGCAATCACGGTAACAGTTTCTCTGAACAGAAATCCCATATTTCAGAACCAAAGAACCATAGAACCAGATCATAATACAGAACAATACTGGAAAAATGGTATGTTGGAAGTTTTAGGGTTCCTGCAAACCTGTAAACCCCTCCTATCTCACGGGTGTGCTACTCGAGTCAACATTACGGACTCTCAAAGCCGAATAGAAATAATACGTTCACCATTTCCGAGAAATGGCTCATGACCAAATCAGGGAATCAGTTTGGCATTATGTACTACTCAGGGAGGTCTCAGCTGATTCCGAGGAAACAAGCATCCCTCATAAGTCCCCAGCTTCAAGCACTGAATCGAGAAATAATAGTACATTCAGCCCTTGGGATACAGTACTATCGTCATACGAATAGTTTTCCTTGACTGGGTTCCTATGAGAGAACCAGACCATCCTATGCGAGTTCCCAGTGGGCCCTTGTCGCTCCCCGGACTTTCGTCCCGGTGCAGACGCGAACGATCGGCGATGTTGGAGGTTGAGGTTGAATAGAGTCACCAGTTAGGCATTTTTATCCCGAAGGAAAGGTAATGCTGCATAAACCTGGAAGGGTATGGATAAGACGGTTGTGAACCAGAGAAACTGAGAAAGAGGGTTGGTTACGACCTGGGAAGGTATTAGCACCCAGATCGTCCTTCGTACTCGACGGGATCCACGCTTACTTGATTGTGTTTAAAAGGGGTAGTGTATGTGCTGACTGTGTATGGAAAGCTAGGAAGGAATGTACAATGTGTCAGTGCAAAGGAAAGGGTGAAATGCTCAAGACTGAGGCTTAGAAAGAAAGCTGGAAGGAGAGGGGAGACAAATAGGATTTTGTTCGATAACTATTAAGTTATGCCTACGTATCCTCTCGTGCAATGAGGAAGTCAGAACACCGTAGTTTGACTCAAAGAGACTGGGATGATTTTGTTGTGAACTACTTACTTGTCTATGCTCAAGTGTGTGACTCGTCTGGCTCGAGTGCTAACTGTCTTGCATTAGACGGAAGAAGTGAGTTCTCGTTTTCAGAGTGAGTGTGATGAGAAAAGAATCTCGGAGGAGACGTTTATTGTTTGTTTTTGTGTTTTCAGTTTTTTTATTTTTTTTGGTGTTTTGTGTATGATAATCAGCTTAAGCCTAAATCAAGGGTTTGTTAGACTCATTATATCCTCCCTGATTAGGGATAATGAGCCTACTTAAGCATGAGATGAATATCTCAACTTAATTACCATGATGATATAGGATTAAGATCATTAACCTACTTTGGTAATTATTAAGTGTGTTTGGATTTTTGTTTCGTGTTAAGTAATGAGTTTAATCTTCATAGGGACCTTCATAGTTTGGTGTCCACTTTCCCCTGTGGTCTGTATGAGGAGGAAGGATTCTCTTCAGAAAAAGTTCTCCCACTTAGTATTCCCGAGGTCTGACTTTCTGATTGAAGGCTTTCTTCACTCGCTTCTGATATAAATGCCCATGACATATGGAAGCTAACCTTTTCTCTTCAATCAGATTCAGTTGGTTGTACCGAGATCGGATCCATTATGCTTCGTCCAATTTCACATCCATCATTACCCGTAAGGAGGGTAGCTCAACTTCAACAGGTAGGACAGCTTCCATACCGTACACAAGCTGATAAGGTGTTGCCCCAGTAGATGTTCTGATTGAGGTTCGGTACCCATGCAAGGCAAATGGTAGCATTTCATGCCAGTCTTTGTAGGTAACTACCATCTTTTGCACAATCTTCTTAATGTTCTTGTTAGCGGCCTCAACAACACCATTCATCTTTGGCCTGTAAGGAGAAGAGTTGTGATGTTGAATTTTAAAGTCCCGACACAGTTCTGCCATCATTTTGTTGTTCAAATTAGAACCATTATCAGTAATGATTCGCTCGGGAACTCCATATCGACAGATGATGTCTCTTTTCAGAAATCTGGCTACCACTTATCTGGTGATGTTTGCATATGAAGCTGCCTCAACCCATTTGGTGAAGTAATCAATGGCTACCAGGATGAATCTGTGACCATTTGAAGCAGTTGGTTCAATCTTTCCAATCATGTCAATGCCCCACATGGCAAAGGGCCAAGGTGAAGACATCACGTTCAAAGGATTCAGAGTCACGTGCACTTTATCCGCGTAGATCTGGCACTTGTGGCATTTTCTGGCATAGGTACAACAGTCTGCATCCATTGTGATCCAATAGTAACCTGATCTTAATAACTTCTTTGTCATTGCATGTCCTCCGACATGGGCACCGAATGAACCTTCATGTACCTCGTGCATTAGCAGGTCTGCTTCCTTCTTGTCAACACATCGGAGCAGGACCATATCGAAATTTCGCTTGTATAATGAACCATCAGCATTGAGGAAGAAACTGTCAGCCAACCTTCTTAATGTCTTCTTATCATTAGATGATGCCCCAGGTGGGTATGTATGATTCTCCAAGAAGCATTTGATGTCATGGTACCAAGGTTTGTCATTACTAGCAGTGTCCACAGAAAATACATATGCCGGTTGGTCCAGTCTGGATACCAAAATCCGAGGCACATAATTGGTAGCTTGAACTTTGATCATGGAGGAAATGATAGCTAAAGCGTCTACAAACTGATTCTCATCTCGAGGGATGTATTCAAGTTTGACTGTTATGAAGAAAGTCAGTAATCTCCTCGTATAATCACGGTAAGGAATTAGATGCTCCTGATGAGTATACCATTTGCCGTTGGTCTGGTTGATTACCAAAGCCGAATCTCCAAATACATTCAAAGTTTTGATCCTGAGGTCAATGGCTTCCTCAAGACCCATGATACAGGCTTCGTATTCTACTTCTTTGTTAGTGCAGGCAAAGGTGAGTTTTACCGAGAAAGGCATATGAACTCCTTCAGGTGTATTGAGCACTGCACTAACTCCACGACCGTTCATATTGACAACCCCGTCAAACATCATAGTCCATGTTTCTTCTAGATCAGGCCCTTCAGTGTGAATTGGCTCTTCACAATCTTTTGCTTTTAAGTAGATGATGTCTTCATCAGGGAAGTCAAATCTCATGGGCTGGTAATCATCAATGGGTTGCTCAGCCAGATAGTCAGACAATACACTGCCCTTGATGGCTTTTTGGGAGGTGTACTGAATGTCATACTCCGTTAGAATCATTTGCCTTCTTGCAACTCTTCCGGTAAGTGTTGGCTTCTCAAATATGTACTTGACGGGGTCCATTTTTGAGATCAACAAGGTAGTATGAGTCAACATATATTGTCTTAGTCGGCGAGCAGCCCACGCTAAAGCACAACAAGTTTTCTCGAGCAGTGAATAATGTTGTTCACAGTCAGTAAACTTTTTGCTTAGGTAGTATATTACATACTCTTTTCGACCAGACTCGTCATGTTGACCCAACACACACCCTATTGATCCTTCTAATACTGTCAGGTACATTATCAGAGGTCTTCCTTTAATTGGAGGCATGAGAATTGGAGGTTCTTGCAGGTACTCCTTGATCTTGTCAAAAGCTTTCTGACAATCATCATTCCACCTTACTGTTTGTTCCTTCCTTAACAATTTGAACAAGGGTTCACAAGTTGCACTGAGGTGATATATGAACCTTGAAATGTAGTTCAATCTACCTAAGAACCCTCGAACTTCTTTCTCAGTCCTAGGTGCAGACATTTCCTGAATAGCTTTGACTTTGTCGGGATCAACCTCAATTCCCTTTTCACTTACGATAAAACCCAACAGCTTACCGGAACGTACCCCGAATGTGCATTTGTTGGGGTTCAACTTCAGCTGATATTTCCTCAGATGCTTAAACAACTTCGGTAGATTCACCAGATGATCTTCTTCTGTAAGGGACTTGGCCATCATATCATCCACATAGCATTTGATTTCCTTGTGGATCATATAGTGGAATAATGTTACCATAGCCCGTTGATATGTTGCACCGGGGTTCTTCAGTCCAAACGGTATTACCTTGTAACAAAATGTGCCCCAAGGTGTGATGAAAGTTGTTTTCTCCATGTCTTCGGGTGACATCTTAATCTGATTGTATCCAGAAAATTCGTCCATGAAAGAAAATACCGAGAACTGAGTTGTGTTGTCTACCAATACATCAATGTGAGGTAATGGGAAATCATCCTTCGGGCTAGCTCTGTTCAGGTCCCGATAATCCACACACATACGCACCTTGCCATCCTTCTTAGGCACGGGTACAATGTTAGCAACCCACGGCGGGTAACTAGTTACATCAAGGAAACCGGTGTCCCACTACTTTTGTACTTCTTCCTTGATTTTCATGGCCATATCTGGGTAAGTGCGGCGCAACTTCTGTTTAACTGGAGGGCAATCTTCTTTCAAGGGTAGTATGTGCATGACAATATCCGTATCTAGACCTGGCATATCTTGATAGGACCAAGCAAAGACGTCGACATATTCCCGAAGCATGCTGATAAGCTGTTCTTTTACTGGAGCTTGCAGACTGGCCCCAATCTTCACTTCTTTCAAATCTTCCTCGGTACCAAGATTAACAGTTTCAATTTCCTCCTGATGCGGAGTAATCACTTTCTCTTCTTGCCTCAACAACCTGGCCAACTCTTCAGGCAATTCATAGTCTTCTTCAACCCCTTCATCTGCTTGATTAATTGGATTGTCGAAGTCATACAAGGTCATAGCAGTGCTGTTGTCGGTGTAATCTAGAGGATAATCTCTGCAAGGGTTGAGATTTGTTCTTTTTTAGTGATTAATTTTAATCTTGTTTAGAAAAAGTGTAAATGAAGTTATTATTTTGAAAATATTGTCATTTATTGTTTTGTGCGAAAAATAACAAAAATGAAAAGACAGTGAGCGAAAAAGAAAATTGTTTGCAAAAGATGTCCATTGTTCATTGATATTCCATTTGCACAAAACACAAATATGGCCCTATTACAAAATGAGTCCTGACACCTTGGGCAAGATGCGGGACTTGATGCATGCTTAAGCAGGAAATAATAATTACTCTGCAGGAGTAACTCTTATGATTTCCTGGGAAGACCAGTTAAGGACTTGTTGGCCCGGGATCCTTGGAAGAATCAAACTCTCCAGGTTGAGGTCGCTTTCAGCCTCGTCTTCCACGTGTAACACGGTGGGAGAACTGACTTTAGTTAAATGTTGCGGATAGCAAGAGTCGCCACCGACTTTTATTTTATCCAAAAGAAAAGGGCATAAAAGAACAGGAAAGACCTTAAAATATTTTTGAGTTCGGGGGGTAGGTTATATAAAGGGAAGGTGTTAGCACCCTTTATATCCATGGTTATCCATGGGCTCTTAGTTACTTAGCTCACTTTAAACTGTTTTGAGAAGTGTAGTGTGTGATTAAAAAATTTCTAAATACTTCATAATGATCCTTGTATGGATGTATATAAAGACTTTGTTTTGAAAATTTGTTTGAAATGTGAAGTGTAATGAAGTATTTTGAAGAAGTGAGCAAGTACTTAAGAGGAACCTACCCTATGTTAAATATTTACTGTTCTTATATGTTCTTTCAATGGTAAGACTAGCCCTATTATTAAGGAATAGGTAGTCATTACCTTGGATGTAATAAGGGACATGTGAAGGGACATCTATATTTAGGCAACTGTAAGGTGTCTTTATCAATTCGTAGGGACTTATCATCTTTTATTCGAAGGAATAAGATCATTTACCGTAGGCAACATCGAAGGGACTTGATCTTATAATCTTAAAGGGACTTGATGATGTTAGTGAAGGGACTTTGCTTTAAGACACCTTACTTGACCTTATAATTAGGCAACATGAGAGGCAACCCTAGGAAGTGCAAGATGGCGATCAAAGATCGACTTACGTGTGTGAGTGTTCATATTCATATATTTACTTATTAAGTAAGTCATTCTAAATAAATTTTAAATCACCAACAGGTTATCACTCCCTATAGTTACAAACCATGGCAAAAATATTTATAAATAATAGAATAAAAACAATAATAAACCTACGCCTATTACAAGGCTTTCGCAATTACATTATAATATGAATAATAAATATATAGAGAAATTATAATTAAAATGATTAGTAATAAAATAATTATAAGAGGAAGAGGTTAACACAAATATACAAAAAATATATACAAGTTAAGAGAATATTTTTAAATTAAATAAGCAATTTTAAAGAATTTTTTAAAAGAAAATAATATAATGAGAATAATAATAATAAACCATAGAATAAATATTTACAAAACATGATTAATTATTTAACTATATATTAGAAAAATTAATTAAATTCAATATTTAAAGTTAAACAAAAATTAGGGTTAGTTTTACAATTAAGAAAAATCAGGATTAGGGTTTTGATTATTTAATCTAAACTTAATTAAATTATTTATAAAAATATATACAATAATAATATAAACAAATTTTAAATTAAATATAAACCAAATTAAATTTTAGAAAATAAATTAGAATTTTTATTAGAAAATATGAAGTTATATATTTACCTATTATTATTTAAATATAATTTTCTTATAAAATTATAATTTGGATTAATTATAAAACAAATAAAGAAATAATAAGAAAATGAATAAAAAAACTTACCTGGGGCAGGGATCGAACCCACGCCCTAGGTCCTGCCTCCCCTGGACTCACAATGCTACCACCAGGCCAAACGCGCGCATGTGAATGTATGAGGGGTAGTAATCCTTATGTATCAAGCCTGAAAATAAATGGAATTTAAGCCAAAAAAATAACTGAGGACGGGTTCGAACACACTCCCTTTGCTTCATATGCGCGTGTATCAACCACTGGGCTGCTTGTCATCCTGTGAAACAAAATACAAATAATACAATAAATATAAATATCAATTTTTGAAAATCTGAAGCGCGCGAAGATCTTCATCTTCAACCTTGGATTCGCAGGTTTTCCTGCGAATTTAATTACGACTTTTCCTGCGAATTTTCTTGCCAATGCAACCTGCGAACATCAAACACCATACAAACAGTACAATTTCATCAAACTAATAATGCCAATGAGTTCCTTATGACCTATACGATTCTTCCATGTCTTTAGAACTCATTTATATTGGTTTAATAGTGAAACCCTAAACGGCCACTCTAAACCCTAACAATGGCAAATCTTTGATCCTGCATCAAAACTCAAATTAAATTATCCAGAAACGATCCTTAGCTTGTTACAAACACAAAACAACAATCAAACACAATTTATATTGCACGAATATTAGAAAACGAGAAAGTCATAAAGGTGCAAGAACTTTGATTCGGTTTATGCAAATAGTAAGGATTTTGATGCTAGGAATGATTGAAACATGATCAGTGAGCCTCAAGGAAGCTAAAGCAACCTTTATTTTGTCTTGAAAGTCTCTCTAGATCAAAAACCATATATGACTTTTTATGTGAAAATTTGAGATTCAATGGTGTTCTTGGAGGCAGCAAAATCGTCCCCTTGTGATTGGGATGTATTCAGGTATATGTAGAGATGAAAATTAGGTCAAAAAGTTATGGATTTATGGGCTTTGTATTGGTTACTTGATCATGAAGTTTCTATCTTTCAAATATTGAAAAAGATCACATCTAACCTTGCCAAATCAAGCTAGCACGAATTTGGATCAGATCAATCATCTATAATTGATGTTTATGACTTTCTAGAATCATAATCTCATCCAAATATTTGATTTTCATATTTGATTTTGATTTAATTTGTATTTTAATGAATAAAATTCAAATAAATACTAAATAAAATATAAAAAATCAGAAAATGCATGGGCTGGGTCGTGCTTGATGACATTGTGAAGATTGGATGGCAATTTGGTGGGCTCATTTAGCAAAAATTGGTTTTAAGGCCTCATTTGCCTTATAAACTTCCCAAAAATTTCCCAACTTTGCAAGGGCACAAATCCTTCAATTTTAATTCTATGAAGCTGTTCTTGGACATTTTAGAAAGCTTAAAGAGTTCTTTAACCAACATCTTTGGTCTCATGTCCATATCTTTTACCATTCTCAAGTTATGCTCTTTGGAAGATGTTGACTTTTTGTTGACTTTTAAAATGACCTATAATGTCTTAGCTCGTACCTTCCAAATGAAGCATTTTTGGGCTTGGCTTGTGAGACACAAAGTTGTAGAGAATTCAATTTCCTTCAAAATGAGCTTTGGATAGAAAATATTTGATGAAGCATGTGAAAGTTATGGCTGGTCAAAGTTCAGTTGACTTTTCCTATGAAAACCCTAATTTAGAAACTCCTGATTCTTGATGATCTGAAATCTTCTTGATGAATCATGATCAACCCTTGATCAAATGATGAATTTTACTTCATATACTTGATGTTGGCAAAAAATCATGAAGTTTGACTTTGGTTTGACCACAGTTGACCTTAGTTTGACTTTTTAACTACTTTGACTGATTTTAGCCTATCTGATCATCTGACTGAGCAAACCTTTTGGGAAAGTCTTGAAACTTGACATGGGGATTCTTGAACACATATAGAATGCTATGAAACTCACTTGAAGTCCTGGAAGTCCATTTAGCCTGATGGAAGTCAAAACCCTAGTTTAGGATGCCATGCTTAGGAGGATGCATTGTCTGAGGGAATTGCCAAACTTTCTGACTAATTGTGAACCTTGTGAGATGTCTTGTGAACTTTGTGAACCTTGGGAACCTCTTAGTACACAATGTCTTATCTTGGTGAGGGCAAATTTTGGGGTGCAACAGTTGCCCCTGTTAAATTTTCTGAAACCTGAGGGGTTAGATTGGTATATGTGCCATTCGTGACCTGGAAGGTTGAAGGGGATTGAACACAAAAGCCCAAAATTTTCACTCGTCGGTGCGTAATGTAAAGCTAATGATTAATTGTATGTGCTTGAGTGGGCTTGAAGATGCCACTTGGAAGAACTGGAGATGGGCTTATAGATGCCATCCATAATATCAGGAGGTGATAATATCTTGATGTTGATACTGGATATCAGTACTAGGTCTTTGTATAGGTCGTTTCTGAATCGTTTATGCAACATGGTGAGGATTATCTCTTCTGGAAATATCCTGGATTAGGGAATAGATCTTTGTATAGACCGTTTTCCTACTCTCCAAGGACAAAAGAGTATCAGGATTAATTCTTCTGAAAATATCTTGAACTAGGGAATGGATCTTTGTACAGACCGTTTGCCTACTATCCAAGAACAAATAGATTAAATCTTCTGAAAATATCATGGACTAGGGAATAGATCTTTGTACAGACCATTTGCCTAATATCCAAGAACAAATAGATTAAATCTTCTGAAAGTATCCTGGACTAGGGAATGGATCTTCGTATAGACCGTTTGCCTAATATCCAAGGACAAAAGAGTATCAGGATTAATTCTTCTGAAAATATCTTGAACTAGGGAATGGATCTTTGTACATACCGTTTGCCTACTATCCAAGAACAAATAGATTAAATCTTCTGAAAATATCCTGGACTATGAAATAGATCTTTGTACAGACCGTTTGCCTAATATCCAAGAACAAATAGATTAAATCTTCGGAAAGTATCCTGGACTAGGGAATGGATCTTCGTATAGACCGTTTTCCTAATATCCAAGGACAAAAGAATATCAGGATTAAATCTCCTGAAAATATCCTGGACTAGGGAATAGATCTTCGTATAGACCGTTTTCCTACTATCCGAGGACATCTTGAGTAATGATTAAGTATCAGCATTAGACCTTCGTATAGATCGTTTCTGACCTGTTGTAAATTGTTGATTTTTATCTGCATATAACTATCCTGCAAAGAAAAGGTTAGTTTATGCAATATGTGTGCATGTATGACATGGTGCATCTAGGTAAATGTATTATGCATTTATGGATATGTTATGGTATGATGTAAATGATGTATGTATGAATCATGCAGCCTGAAGTGTCTGGATATCTTTGTATAACAAATGCTGGCTAGGGAAAATAAATCCCGATTCATTGCTGAAGAATATGAGGAACTTGTTCCCGTCTTGTTTGATAGTATAGTATTTATATCCTCCCGTCTTCGTTCGTCGTACTTCTATTGAAGGAATAAGTTCCTGAGTATCCCGACTGAGGATAAAAGAGATGGACATAAATTCAAGGGGAGATGTAACTCGAAGTATCTATAAAGATAGATTTGCTCTACTGGGGATTTGTAGTTGTCTTGTAGGGATGAACCGGCGAAGCTTCGTTGAATTCCTACCTTCGTTTGTCCTTAGTAAATACTATTACTGCATTTTATGCATTTCTGGTAAACATCAATCATATTCAAAAGCATACATACAATCAAACACAACTAATGGACGTTTTTGCTTATGTAAATAGGGTAAAAGTAAATCTGGATTCAAAGATGAAATTTTATTTATATTACAAAGTGACCCATACATAGGCAAGTTTGTACAAGGAGACAGAAATCCTAGTAAGAGGAATTCGTCGTAAATTTTTTTTACAAAACAAAGAAAATCAGCTATGTGAGAAATAATCCTATTGAGTTTCAATTCTAATATTGCCATTATCTTCAAGTGTCTCATCTTCTGCCATTGAGATGGAAACGATTGGATTGATCTTTATCTGTTTGAACTTGATTAGGTAGTACCATCAGTTGAAGTTACATGAGTGATCCAAACGAGACATAGTCATACGCTTTAATCCCTAACTTTTGCCTGGATTGCCCTTTCAGGTTTTCAATCCACCGGGATACCCTTTTTTTCCCAAGCCGCCCTTTCAGTTTTTCGACTTGTCGGGTGTACATTTTTATATATATCCCTAATTTTTGCCCGAACCCTTTTGGTTCGCCGGGATGCCCTTATTTTTACCTAGGCCCGTCAACCTAGCGGGTCTCTTTTTTATGCGTAGTATTTTTTAACTATGTCTGCGTTTACAGGCTGTGGGAAGTCTTCACCATCCATAGTAGTAAGCATCATGGCACCTCCTGAGAATACTCTTTTGACCACAAATGGTCCTTCATAAGTAGGATTCCACTTGCCCCTAGGATCACCCTGTGGTAGTATGATACGCTTGATTACCAAGTCACCAGCCTGATATACCTTTTGCTTAACTTTCTTATTAAAAGCTTTGATCATCCGTTTCTGGTACATCTGACCGTGACAAACAGCTGCCAGCCTTTTCTCATCAATCAAATTTATCTGGTCAAGTCGAGTCTGAACCCACTCATCTTCGTCCAAGCCTGCATCCTTCATGATTCTTAAGGAATGGATCTGAACTTCAATGGGCAAAACTGCTTCCATACCATAGACTAAGGAGAATGGGGTTGCCCCTGTTGAAGTACGTATTGTAGTACGATAACCATGAAGAGCAAATGGTAACATCTCGTGCCAATCTTTATAAGTAACAGTCATCTTCTGTAGAATCTTCTTAATGTTCTTATGAGCAGCTTCTACTGCCCCATTCATCTTTGGACGATACGGAGAAGAGTTGTGTTGCTTAATCTTGAACTGCGTGCAGAGATCAGTAATCATGGTATTATTCAAATTAGAGCCATTGTCGGTGATAATCCTTTCAGGGATGCCATACCTACATATGAGATTATTCTTAATGAATCGAGCTACCACATTCTTAGTAACAGATGCAAATGAAGCTGCATTCACCCACTTAGTAAAGTAATCAATAGCAACCAGGATGAAACGATGCCCATTAGAAGAAGTAGGTTTGATCTCACCAATCATATCAATGCCCCACATGGAAAAAGGCCAAGGAGCAGTCAACACATTCAATGGAGCTGGAGGTATATGTACTTTATCAGCATAGATTTGACACTTGTGACATGTTCTGGAATGTTGATAGCAGTCAGCTTCCATGGTAGACCAATAGTAACCTTCTCTCAATATCTTCTTTGCCATGGTATGACCACTAGAATGAATGCCAAAGATCCCATCATGCATGTCTTCCATAATCTTTGTTGCTTCCTTCTTATCCACACAACGAAGCAAAGTTGAATCATGATTGCGCTTGTACAAAATTCCATTACTCAAGAAAAACTTAGCAGAAAACCTCCTCAGAAACTTCTTATCTTTGACAGATGCCCCTTCAGAGAACTCCTGAGTTTCAAGATATCTTTTCACTTCATAGAACCAAGGCTTCCCCTCTGCTTCTTCAGTGTCAATCTCATTGCAGTATGCAGGCTTCTCAAATCTATCAATAGTAATCTTGGGAGCTTCATCATCCCAGCTAATCTCAAACATAGATGCCATGGTGGCTAATGCATCTTCCAACTGATTTTCTCCTCGTGGAATATGTCCAAAGGTAATCTCTTCAAAATATGGGATCAAGGACAACACATGCTCTCTGTAAGGAATGAGATTCTCATGCTTGGTATCCCAATCCCCTTTAATCTGACCTACTACCAGGGCTAAATCTCCATATACGTCCAGGAACTGAATCTTCATATCAATGGCAGCTTTGATACCCAGGATACATGCCTCATACTCAGCCATGTTATTTGTACAATAGAAACAAAGTCTTGCAGTAATTGGGGTATGACAGCCTTCAGGGGAAATGATCACAACACCAACACCATTACCAAATGCATTAGAAGCTCCATCAAAAACCATAGTCCATCGGGATCCTTGTTCAGGTCCGTCATATTGTCCAGGTTCTTTAGTAATAATCATAATGTCTTCATCAGGGAACTCAAAACTCATTGACTGATAATCATCCACTGTTTGATAAGCCAAATAATCAGCTACAACACTTCCTTTAATGGCCTTCTGAGTAGTGTACTGTATATCATATTCTGTTAAGATCATTTTCCATCTTGCTATTCGTCCGGAGAGAGCAGGTTTCTCGAATATGTACTTGATTGGATCCATCTTCGAAATCAATAAGGTAGTATGAGTCAACATATATTATCTTAGTCGGCGAGCAGCCCATGCCAAAGCGCAGCAAGTTTTCTCGAGCAGTGAGTATCTTGTTTCACAGTCGGTAAACTTTTTGCTAAGGTAGTAGATTGCCTGCTCTTTTCGACCAGACTCGTCATGTTGCCCCAATACACACCCCATTGAGTTGTCTAATACTGTTAAGTACATAATCAAGGGTCTTCCATCAACTGGTGGCATCAAGATTGGAGGTTCTAGGAGATATCTCTTGATTTCATCAAAGGTTGTCTGGCATTCATCATTCCATTCCATCACCTGATCTTTCTTCAGTAACTTAAAGATTGGCTCACAGGTAGCAGTTATCTGGGAAATAAATCTTGCAATGTAGTTCAGTCGTCCCAAGAAACCTCTAACTTCCTTCTTAGTACAGGGAGACGGCATCTCTTGTATAGCTTTCACTTTTGCAGGGTCTACTTCAATACCTTTTCCACTGACAATGAAACCCAGGAGTTTACCAGATCTAACTCCAAAAGTACATTTGTTTGGGTTCAATCTGAGCTTGTATTTCTTCAACCTTTCAAACAGCTTATGCAGGTGATCAAGGTGTTGCTCTTCATTCTGGGACCTGGCTATCATATCATCCACATATACCTCTATCTCATGATGAATCATATCGTGAAATAAAGCCACCATAGCACACTGATATGTTGCCCCGACATTCTTCAAACCAAATGGCATCACTTTATAACAAAAAGTGCCCCACTGTGTAACAAATGTAGTCTTCTCCATATCTTCAGGTGCCATCTTGATTTGATTGTAACCAGAGAAACCATCCATGAAAGAGAATACCTTGTGCTGAGCAGTGTTGTCTACCAGAACATCAATATGAGGAAGTGGAAAATCATCTTTAGGGCTGGCCTTGTTCAAATCCCTGTAATCTACACACATACGTACCTTACCGTTTTTCTTAGGTACCGGTACCACATTTGCAACCCATTGAGGATAAGAAGTCACAGCTAAGAACCCTGCATCAAACTGTTTCATTACCTCTGCTTTAATCTTTTCTGACATTTCAGGACGCATGCGACGAACCTTCTGCTTCTTTGGACGTCAATCTTCTTTTACCTGTAAACGGTGAACCACAATGTCTGTATCCAACCCTGGCATATCTTCATAGGACCAAGCAAAGATCTCCACATAATCACGTAACATCTGAATTAATCTGTTCTTAACACCATCCTCTAATTCAGCCCCTATCTTGACCTCTTTCTTGTTTTCTTCAGTTCCCAGATTCACAACTTCGACTGGCTCTTCATGTGGCTGTATAGCTTTCTCTTCTTGTTGTAACAACCTAGCAAGCTCTACAGGTACTTCACAATCTTCCTCCTTTCCATCTTCATCTTGATAGATCGGATTCTCGAAATTATAATTGGCAATAGTAGAACTGTTATCAACAGGATCCAGAGTGGATGAGGATCTGCATTTTAGTGATGTGGGTGTGTGTAAGAACACATAGCTGATGAAAATAAAAGAAAAACAAAGAGCACAATATTTACGAAAAGAAACGTCCATTGATTTTTATTGAATGAAGTATGCAAATGAAATGACATCCCGAAACAAGCATACCATTGTGCCTCGGGTAAGGCACAAGGCTTAAAAGTTTAATTGTTCAAAATTACAAACTTAAAATAAAAATACAGTAATAGTATTTACTCCTGACTAAAGGAGATAGGAATAACGTCTTCGGTCTTCCAGTTGTTGAGCCCATCACCCATAGTAGGAAAGATCCAATCATCCAGGTTGTAGTCTTCATTATAGTCCCCCACAACATTGATTTGATCTCTCATGACCCCTTGATTGGTGATACGAACAGCACGAGCACGGCGAACAGCCTTCTGGGACTCTGCAGTGAAACCCAAACCAAACTTGTCAGACTTGTAAGGGATGTCAGGAAGCTGACCCCAAATAGTACAACCACCTTCTTCAACTACAGCTCTAGCATCTTTGAGGGAGGCCATTGTAGGAGGTACTCTGGTAACCACGGGAACTCTTTTAACAACAGGGGGAGCTTCAGTAGCAGGAACGACCCAAGGAACTACTTCAAATGTCTGGCAAGGAGTCTCAACATATTCACCTTCCACTTCAACATACTTAAATATATTCACATGACTGACCATGTATTCTTCCTCTCCATAAACAGTGACAATCTTTCCCTTCACTGGATATCTCAACTTCTGATGTAGAGTGGAGGTCACAGCACCTGCCCCGTGGATCCAGGGGCGCCCAAGCAAACAGGAGTACACAGGACGAATATCCATTACATAGAAGGTAGAATTGAAAACTTGAGAGCCTACTTTGATCGGGAGATCTATTTCTCCATGCACCACCCTTCTTGAACCATCAAAGGCCCTCACCACTATATTACTTGGTCTTAACACAGCATCTTCAGGACTGAGCTTGTTCAGAGCCTCTTTGGGAAGTACATTCAATGAAGAGCCATTGTCTATCAACACATGAGACAAGGTAGTGCCCCTACATTCAATGGAGATATGCAAAGCTCTGTTATGGTTTCTTTTGGCAGGAGTTAAGTTAGCATCAGAAAAACCTAACCCATTATCATCAGTCAGATGTGCAACACAATTTTCAAATTGATCCACAGAAATCTCATTTGGCACATGAGCAGTATTCAAGAACTTGATCAAGGCTTTAGCAATGAGCCTCAGAACACAGCAACAAAGACAACATGGAAATTTTGGAGGGAGTATGCCCCAATTGGTCAACAATATCATAATCACTCTTGCGGATGATCTTCAGCACTTCTTCCATCTGTTTAGAAAGATTCTCATCAGTCGGTGTCTCAGCTTGCACAGGTTCAACCACAGGACCTTTGCCCCGAGCATCAGTACTTGGCTCAAAAGTGGAGGTAGTAGTTGGAGTAACTGAACTCTTGGAGGTAGCCGGAGGAGAGAAAATTCTTCCACTTCTGGTGATCTTACTAGATCCAGCAATATTATCAACATCAAGATTATCATCAGTAACAGGTGCATCAGTCAAAGGTTCTTGCTTGACACCATGAATATAAACATCAGAACCGTAATTCCAGGGTATAGCCTTATCAGAAGTATAAGGAATAGGGCCAGGAGTGGTAATAATCATGGGAGGCACTCTAACTTCAGCAACAGTCTTCACCAGACCTTCAGCAGTAATCTTGATAGGTCCTTTGGAAGTGATCTTGACAGGGCCTTTGGAGGTAATCTTCACTGGCACCTTATCAACCATATTCAGATCTTCAATCTTCGCACCTCGAGTTAGATGTTCACACATACTTTCCACAAAAGGTGTCCTCTCAAATAATATAGTGTAATTTTCCATGAGGCGTTGAATACCATCTTTCAACTTCCAGTAACTATCAGGTTTGTAGGCACAATAAAAACAATCTTCATTACAACCTGGAAAGAATCCAGCCTGTATCAACTTCTTCATGATAATGGATAAGGGAGTAGTCACATCTGCTACTGAGGAAACATATGAAACTTCATCAACAGCATTAACAGTCTTCTCATGATTGGGCATGGGAGCAGTAATCACATTTGGAGTCCCGGGAGGGTCAAATTCAATCTCTCCAGGTTCAATCATATCTTGAATCTTGTTTTTCAATATCCATCAGTTGTTGGTGTCATCTCCCGGACAATTAGAATGATAGGCACATTGTGCATTAGGATTGTATCGAGGAGAGGAAGTATTAGGATTCTGAGGAGGGTCCTTCAAAGTAATGAGTTCCCCTTTCAACATGTGATGCAAGGCTTGGGCCAGTGACATGTTGATCTTGGTGAATTGTCTTCTAGGCTTTTGTTGATTGCTCTGTGGTAGCTCTGATGCTGCAGGAGTAGGATTGGAGATGTGAACTGCCCCCACAGATTGGTGACTTCTGTTACGACCAGGTTGACCATACACATTGTAGAACCCCAAATTTGCCCTCTTCATTTTAAGCATCATAATACACCATTTTCATCATAAGCATATCATATATATAGCATTATAGCATAGAAAAATAAAGCATGACAAGCATCAAGCCCTAGCATGAGGCATATGGCCATCTGGGGAGGTGTTGAAGGCCATTTAAGCCAAGGAAAGGGTTCCAATGGATTTGTGGGGGCCTATGATAAGTCTAGACTCCTTTGGCAAGGCCAAGTTCACTTGCAAAAGCTCAGAAGATTGCTTAATCATCACAAATTTCAAGACAATGCAAGGCTCCTAGGCAGTGCAACCAAATTAGGGTTTTGGCTTCAAGGGCCTTAACCTCATAATTTTGGCCAACTCTTTTGGGCAATGTTTTCTATATGATAAGAGGTTCCTACATGTCAATTTTCATGGAAAAATTCCAAGTGGAAGTCAGTCATTGCCTCAGTTACTTGCAGATGAAGCAGAAAGTCAACTGGGCCCAGAAAAAGTCAACTGTGCCATTCCAAGGGGTCTAACCCAATTTTTTTGGGCCAAATGAGGTCTATTCAATGTTATAAGATGTTCGGTGAGCTTACAGTACAAGAATTTTGGTGGTTTGAGGGGTTTTGGCAAAAGTGCACAAAGTTGGTCATGGAAAAGTTAATATTTTTGGCTATTTTGACCTAAAACTTCACAAGGCCTTAACTTGATCAAAAAATCTTCAAATGGACCCAAAGTAAACATGAAAGTTGGAGAGTAAGGGCTGCCATTTTTAAAAAGTACAAGAGCATTTTCTGGAGATTTATAGATTTTTCTATAAGTCCCTCGAAAATTTGAGTATTCTAGGGCAAATTCCAAATTTCAAGGCCAAGCCATTTGCACAAAAGCTCAAAAATGGATAGTTTGCTATGCTATGTCCAAAGTAAGTTTACACAATCAAAATGCATCCCATTTAGGTCATTTGGCTCAAATAAAAGTGGGAAAATTCATGCACATGAAAAAGTTCCATAAAACTTGCATTTTACACTTGAATTTGCACAAGGCATGGCAATTGTGTGATAGCTTACATCCAAGGGCTGAAGTTGTTTGCTGGGAATCATTGGTGGGATGGTGAATGCACATGCAAGAGAGGCCAGCAAATCATGAGCTTGGCATGCCTATGGCACACTTGGGACAAAATTGCATTTTCACAAAAATCAGCTCTCTCTCACGTGCATTTGTTCTAACCCTTTTGCATTGCCATATATATTCCATAACAATCAGAATTAGGGTTAGAGGCAGCCAGAACACACACCCATTCTCTCATTCTCATCTCTTATGCAAAATTGCTCATTCTCCACAAACTCTTGCTACAAGAATCCATTCACAAAACTCTTGCTGGATTCTTAATCCTCATCACTCATAGATCATTTCCATACCATTTGTTTGGATTATTCTTCAAGAATCATCCATTTCCCATTCCTTGTGCACATTTGCATTTTGTGCCATAACTTTTGATCTAGGCAAGCTTTCTTCAATCCAAGACCATATTCATACTCCTCTTACCTCAAGGATCATTAAGCACCCATGGATCTAGATTTATAGTGAAGTTTGTTCAAGTGGCCATTTGAGAAGCTTTGAAGCACAAGGAAGCACATTGCTGGATTTACAAGCTTGCAAAGCCTTAGATGCATTTATTTTGCATCTAAGGGGATAAGGAGATCATTTGCCATCATTTTATACCATTCTTGACTCCAAATTTTGAACAACATCTTAGGTACACTCAAATTTCGAATCTCATAAAAATGTGTTTGGTTGTGTGTTTTAGAATCCTCATGTTGTGCTGGTTACAATGCTCTTTGTAGTTTGTGAAATGGTTGAGTATTCACAAAGTTATGGTGATTTAAAGTTTCATGGACAATTTTATTTTCATTCGTATCTTGAGTTTCTTTGAGTTTTAATTCAATCCAAGCATGTATTTGTGTTTAGTGATGTTAGATTATGTATTCTGGAGAGTTTCATGGCCGGCCGTGGCTTAGTTTGGATTTTCATGAAGCTAGGGTTTAGGGTTAGGGTTTTGTTCATTAATGGTGGTGAGAATTTTAGGGTTTCTTCATGAAGAAGAAGGGGCTGCATATTCAGCGCTATCAGCACCCCCCCATGCGCGGCCCATTGCATTTTTTAACTAAGCATAGTTGCTCTTCACACCCCCTTGGCCCATTTGCTTTATTTTCATTTTTTTTCCTTTACCAATTTATTCCATTTGCTTTTAGTTCCTTTAAAATATTTCTTTAACTCTAAAAAATCCAAAAATATTCGTATGCACTCCTTGATTCATCTAGTTTTTTATCATAATTTTTCCAGATTTTTATTTTTATCCCACGTGGCCAAATATATTCAACATTGAGCATTGCTTTCTTATGAACTCTCATAGACCAATCTGCCTTGTCCAATTTCTATTTTTCTCATCCTTTAAGCTATGAACCCCATTCTTTTTGCATTCAAATTCTAAGACGCTCTACTATCTTCATGATTTATATTGGATTTTTCACAAATTTCCTTGCTGGACTTTGATTGAGTTACTTGTGCATTAATTTTCAAAACCTTAAATGGTGATACCTTGCATCCTTGAGCTTCATTGACCTAGTTTGGTGCTGTATTTTTGCAAACCCTTTTGGATTCTAAATTCTTTGTGTTTGGAGAGTACTTTTCTGGTTGGGTAGAATTTTTTAAGTGCTTGGATCTTTTTCTTTGGTATTTTCCTCCTCACCTTGCCTTGTTTTGCATTCTTTGAGTCTTCTAGTCTCTTTTAAGTTTAGAAGGGCACTTGTGCCAACTTCTCTTCATCTTTTGGGGTCCTTTAGAGGTCTATGGTTGCTCCTGGTCTTATGATAGGGTTTGAATCTCTTTGAGTTTTGGTGTTGGGTCTCTTTTATGTGCTTTATTTCTTTAAGTGTTATGCATGCCTTCTTTGCACTTGTTTCACTTCTAATCATCTCAATATGATTTTGTGTTGCTTTGCTTATCATCTTGTGAACTCTTTTCCATGCCTATATGCTTGAGTAGCTTCTGACTTGTTGGTTCATGCCTTGATTTTGTCTTGTTACACTAACCTTGCAGGGGCTATGGTAAGTTTGAGATGTGGGAATTGAGTTCCACATCTCCATTTCTCATCTCTCCTCATATTGTTTATATGGACTAACATCTTCTTGTTGGGCTTAGGCCTTTCTCATCTCTCCTTTTATCTTCTTCTTCTTCTCTTGAGATCCTTTTTAGGTTAGAAAGACCTCACAAACCCTAGGAACTCCATGCATGCTAACTTAGGATAGAAACTTCCCCCCTAGTTTTTTCCTTTTGCTCCTTTGGTTCTCTTTCTCTTCTCATCTTCAAACTTAATTCTAATTCACTTAATAAAGGATGAGTGCTTTCATGTGACATGAGACTTTGCTATGAGATGCTTGCACGCGTTCCGTTTCGGGGCGAGGTGTGAGTTATCACTCGTGGTGGATAGGTCTTAGCATGAGTACCTTACAAAGAAAAGCTAAAAAACACTTCTTAACCAAAAAACCACAAAAATACTTAATAATGGTAATAGGCCAGTGTGCTTGAGCCTTCACTTGTGGGACTAGCTTTGGGGATTTCCTCCATAGATAGGTGTGCCTCTTGCCCATTCCATTTCGGGATGATGTGAGATGTACACATCCCATTGAGTAAGACTTAGGTACACTTACCTATGCAAACTTTCACTCATAAAAGCTTCTAAAAAACACCAAACAAACAATAAGCGTCTTCCCTTCGGGAATTCTTTTCTCACCTCCTTCGCTCCGTACGCGAACTTGCTCCTACTTGTCACTTTGCAAGACGGTTACGCACTCGTCGTCCGAGTCTGCAACACCTGAGCAATGGCATTAGGCAGTTCAAGCTTTAATTCACAAGCAATTTCCTTTTAGTTCCCCTAGTTAGGGGAACTACGGCGTCTCTGATCCTCATTATCCTGATGAGGTACGTAGGCAGCGGGGTAGGGCCCGTTCGAGCACAATCTTTATTTTCCCTACATTTTTCTCTTTGTTTCTTATTTCATTTCTTTTCCAGTTCCAGTTTCTTTTCATTTTCATTTCTTTTGCTGCAGTTTTCATACCCTCGCCCTTTGAAACAGTATTCTTTGCAAGCGTGGATCCCGTCGGGTACGGCGGACGATCTGGGTGCTAATACCTTCCCAGGTCGTAACCGACTCCCGAACTCAGTCTCTTTGGTTCGCAGGACCTGTGTCCTTCCTCTTCTTCCTTCTGGTTTGTGCAGCATTACCATTCCCTTTCTTCGGGATAAAAATGCCTGGCTGGCGACTCTATTCTTTTTCCGCGCCACTTTCGCGTTTGTACCAGGATGGAAATCTGGGGAGCGACAGCTTGGCGACTCTGCTGGGGATAATTTCTGGTTCCCCTGTGAGTCTCTCCTAGCGCTTGTGTGTTTCTGTTTCATTGGGTGATGTTTGTTTGCTGTTGTGTGTTGTATATTATTGTTGTTTATTTACAGTTTTATTTACAACGTTATTTACAGTTTTCAGTATTTATTTTCCGCATCATATATCATACTGGACTGTCTGGACTGGTTTTCTGTTTGGTGGGCTCGGGTGATGCTGTTTCTGAGAGATAAGCCAAGTACCCGGCTTGAGTGCACCCTAGGATTAGAGTGGACATATTGTACTCACATGTGGCATGATGAGTGGCGATGTGTTTCACGCCCAGATTGCGACCGTCTTGGAAATATCTTGTGTGGGGATTTCCTCCACTTCGGGATAGGACCTTGATAGTTATGTGCATCTGGGGACCGATCATTGAGAACCTTTGTGGAAACAACCCTCTCCAGTGGTGGCAGTGGCAGACCACATTTTGTGGCAAACCCATTCGCACCCGAGGGTCCACTGGGGACTCGCATAGGATGGCCTGGTTCTCTTATAGGAACTCAGTCAAAGCATCTGGTCGTATGACATTAGTACTGTATCCTACGGGCTGAATGTACTATTGTTTCTTGATTTCAGCGCTTGAAGCTGGGGACTTATAAGGGATGCTTGTTTTTCCTGGACTCAACTGAGGCCTCCCTGCGTAGTATATAATGCCTAACCGATTCCCTGATTTGGTCACGAGCCATTTCTCGGAAATGGTGAAAGTATTATTGCTATTCAGCTTTGAGAGTCTGTGATGTTTGACCCGGAGTACACCTGTGAGATTGGGGATGGGTTTACAGGTTTGCAGGAACCTTTAACCTCATCATACCCTTGTTACCAGTACAGTTCATATTATGATACAGTTCCGGAGATCTGGTTTTCTTGTTCTGGTATTCTTGATACTGTGATCCTGAGATCTTCTTTAGAGAGTTGTGATTATCAGAGAGTGTGACTCAGTGGACTTTTAGTTTGTCAAGTTATTCAGAGGGGCCTTTGTCAGTGTCCAGATTCCAGACAGTCTCAGATGGCCATGTGTCTTTGCATTTGCATCTGCATTGCATCATTGCATCATTAATCATTGTTTTTTGTTTTCATTCAGGTTCATATCTTTGCTTCCGGTTCCGGTATTCTCTTCAAAGATGTAGGATCCTCGCAAGCAGAATATTCATTTCAAGTTCTTTGATGTCAAGGTTGGCTTGTTGAAAAAGATGGTAAGGCTAATTACACCCAACCAGGTAGAGAGATTCAGAAAAGCTTACGGGAGTATTCTTGATATGGTGATAGAGTTAGATCCTTCCGAGAGGAGTGCCATTCATACATTGCTTCAGTATTATGACCCTCAGCTCCGTTGCTTCACCTTTCCTGATTTTCAGTTGGGCCCTATGCTGGAGGAATATGCTCTGATCCTGGGTGTGCCGGTTCGAGACCAAGTTCCTTTCAATTCTGAGATGAGTAGGCCGGCACCTGAGGCTATTGCTAAGGCTCTTTATTTGAGCCCTTCTGCTGTGAAGTCTTTGACCATTATTAAAGGAGGTGTGTCTGGGTTTTCTTTGGAGGCTCTGGTGAAGAAGGCGGAAGAATTGGCTGTTGAAGGAGAATGGGATGCTGTCTGTGCTATCTTGGCTCTTTCTATCTATGGCATTATCTTGTTTGCTGATATGGAGAAGTTCATAAATATAAATGCCATACATCTCTTTTTGCTGAAGAATCTTGTGCCTACCTTACTCGGGGACTTGTATTAATCAGTTCATTACAAAACTGAGAAGAAGAGGGGAGGTTTGGTTCGTTGTTGTGCTCCATTATTTCACATGTGGTTCATGAGGCATTTGCCTAGTACGGGAGTGTTTAGTGACCACACTCTGGTATGGGCTCAGAAGCTGGAAAAGTTGTTGGCCAAGGATGTTAGATGGTTCACTCAAAGGCTGCAAGGTGCACGTTTCATCACCAGCTGCGGGAGTTACCATAGTGTGCCTTTGTTGGGAATAACTGGAGGGATTAATTACAATCCAATCCTGTTAAGAAGACAATTGGGATACGCTTTGAGAGAGGTGCCTGAAGATTTGAAACTGACCCCTATTTTCTACTTCTCAGTGAAAGATAATATGCCCTTAGTGAGGAAGGTTGCGGGAGCTTGGAAGTGCATTAAGAGAGAAGGGATAGCTAGCTTTGGGAAGTGTAACAATCAGACATTCCCAGAGTACGAAGCTTGGTTGAAAGACAGAGCTAGAAGAGTTTTGTTACCATTTTCAACACCAGTTCCCCCAGTTGCTGAATCCACTGATACTGTGCCTTTAGAGGAATTCAAGAAGTTGGAAGCCCAGCTGCATGCAGTTAGAGTTGAAAATACCGAGATGGTAAGCCTGTATCACCAAGCCAACAGGGCCAAGATTGAAGCTGAAGAGAAGTTGCTGAAGATACAGACGACTTTGGAGGCTAAGGAGAAGGACTTTGCAGGTAGAGAAGCACATTTCCGCAGATTGGGGATGATGGAAGCCCAAAGAGAAGTTGAGCGCAAAAAGAAGTCAAAGACCCTCAGAGATGCTCGTCAATCTATTGTCTGGTTGAAGGGACAGAGAGAGCAAGAGCTGAAGCAATATAAAGAAAAAGAAGAGTTCTTTGAAGTTCAGATGGCTTACAAAAAAGAAGAGGTGGAGCAAGTCCACAAAATTCGCAGAGAGAAGACCCAACAACTCGCAGACAGTCAACAAGCCCTCGAAGCAGCATTTAAAGAGATTGAAGACTTAAAGTTGATGGCGGGAGTCAAGAAGGTCAGATCTGATAGGGGGCTTAGTGATGGAGCTTCAGGGTCCTTGGGCGTTGGTTCTGCTTTTTAGCTTACTTTTCTTGTATCTGGATTACCTACAGGCATGTTGTAGGAGTCCTAGTTGATTGTTTCTCCTTGTAAAGACTTGTACCCTACGGGGAATTCTGTGTTATTTGCCTAATAGGTTGATTTATGTTTTGGTTTTTCCATTATTTCTTGGTTTGCTTGTTGTTGTGGTTTGAATGTGGTCTCTCGCGAAGGTTTCTGGAAGTCGAGGATCAGTGCCCATATGGTTCTCTTTGCTAAATACCGGAACCGGGGCATAAATGACTTGTGATTGGAAACATAAACAACTGCATTGCATCCATATAACCTGTTTGTTGTTTTGCAGGTAGTGTCTCGGTTACTAACGTGTTTTGTGTTTCAGGCACTATAGCTCCTCGTAAAGTTCGGGGGCAACCAACAGTACACAGATATCCAACCAAGATTAACAGAGAACGAGTCATGGACCAGTTACAAGCGGACTTGACAGATCTGAGACAAAGGATGGATAATTTTATGACACTAATGGCCGGCATGGGGCAGACCCAAGAGTGTCTGCGGGAGATGGTTGAGAATCAGAACAGGAACACTGCGGCTGCTGCTACTGCTGACAATCGTACCGGTGCGGGCGCACGTCAGGTCGAGCCTCCTGTTACACAGCCAGGAGTGACAATAATCAACGATGGGTTGCACAACATTCAGATGGACAATCATGATGACCAGTTCACTCTACTTGATGAAGCTGAAGGTCAAGGGGCAGAGATGAACAAGAGGTTCGAAGAGATGGCTGAGCAAATCAAAGCTATTCAGTCCCAAAGCTCTTTGGGATTTGACATAACCGACTTGGGCTTGGTTCCTGGGGTCAGGATCCCGTATAAGTTCAAATTTCCAACCTTTGAGAAGTATGATGGAACTACTTGCCCGAAGACCCATCTGCAATCATTTGTCGGGAGAATTGCCGCTCATACAGAAGATGAGAAACTTTGGATGTATTATTTTCAGGATAGCTTGGTGGGAGCTTCTCTTGAATGGTACATGAAGCTCAATAGGGTCAATATCAAGAGTTGGAAGGATTTAGCTGAAGCCTTTGTGAGGCAGTATCAATATAACATGGACATGGCTCCGAAACGCACGCAGTTGCAGCATATGGCTCAGGCGGCAAAAGAAAGTTTCAAAGAATATGCCTAGAGATGGCGCCAGCTAGCTGCCAGGGTACAACCACCCCTCTTAGAAGACGAAATGGCCGACATGTTTATGGGCACTCTTCAAGGTGTTTTTCTGGAGAGGTTGGCGTCTAGCTCGGCCACCAAGTTCAATGATATAGTGATTGCTGGAGAGAGAGTTGAGACTCTGTTAAAGACGGGGAAGATTCAGGACCCTAATACTGCTGGTAGCTCTGGAGGAGCGAGGAAAGCCTTTGGCGGACCTCCTAGAAGAAGAGAAGGGGAAGCTAGCGCAGTATATGGCCGAGACAGAGGCAGAGGTTATAGACGAGAATACAATCAGGTGGCTGCAGTCACAATTCCCACTACACCAATTCAACCAGCTCAACAGGCTCTACAACAGCCTCAGCAACAACAACAGCAGCGCAACTATCAACAGAGACCGTATCAACAGAGGCAGCCACACCAAGCTGATAGGGTTTTTGATGTGATCCCAATGACTTACACAGCTTTACTCCAGAGATTGTTGGAACTGAACTTAATTCAACTAAGGACCTTGGCTCCACCTACTGGAACCCTTCCTCCAGGTTACGACGCCAATGTTCGATGTGCTTTCCATTCTGGGGCACCCGGGCACTCAACAGAGAAGTGCAGGGCTTTGCACTATAAAGTTCAGGAATTGATCGACTCCAAGGCAATCAATTTTGCGCCGCCTCCGAATGTCACGAATAACCCTATCCCTAATCATGGGGGAGCCAGGGTTAATGCTATTGAGATGGAGGAGAGGTTGAACTTGGTGGAGAAGGTTGAAGAAGTGAAGACCTCCTTGTTGCTGGTCAAGGAGAGGTTGGTGAAGGTTCAGGTTTTCCCGGGTTGTGGGTTTGATTGCGAAGACTGTGTTGAGTCGAAGAATGGTTGTGACAGATTGAAGACTAGTTTACAGAGACTGATGGATGATGGGCTGTTACAGTTCGACAGGGTTGATAAGAGGACTGATGAAGTGTCAACGGTGACCATATACTATGATCCTGCTAAAATGCCAGCGCAAAGAGAGCTGGTTACTATTTATGTCCCGGAAGTAAGCCCCGTCACCATCACGGTGCCTGGGCCTATTCTGTATTCAGATGAGAAGGCTATTCCGTGGCATTACGGATCAGAAGTGTATGTCGTAGGACAAAAAGTGGAAAATAAGATAGTAACCATGGACCCAGCTGTGGTGAATGTTGGGGGAAGTGGAGGTTTCACGAGGAGTGGTCGCTTATTCGCTCCCCAGACTTTGAGGGGAGACACTGATGCTAAGGCTTCTGCTAAAGCCAAAGGGAAGCAAATAGCAACTGACGATAATGCCACTCCCGCTACCGGTCAAAGTACTTTCGAGAAGGAAATGGAGGAGTTCATGAGGATTATTAAGAGGAGCGACTACAAGGTAGTCGAGCAGCTAAATCAAACTCCCTCCAAAATCTCTATCTTGTCACTGCTGATGTGCTCACCAGCTCATAGAGAAGCCCTTCTGAAGGTGTTGCAGATGGCGTATGTTCCTCAGGAGATTACCGTGAATCAGTTAGAAGTTGTGGTGGGAAGTGTAAACGCGAGCCATGGTCTGGGCTTTACTGATAGAGACCTTACTACTGAAGGGAGGAATCATAACAAGGCTCTTCATATCACAATTGAATGCAAAGGGGCTGTGTTGTCCCATGTCCTGGTTGATACTGGGTCATCTCTTAATGTCTTGCCGAAGAAGGCGTTAATGAAACTCAATGTGGAAGGGGTTGTTTTGAGGCCAAGTGATTTGGTGGTAAAGGCTTTCGACGGTTCTCGGAGGTCTGTCTTTGGAGAGGTTGAGTTGCCAATCAAGGTTGGGTCGCAAGTGTTTAAGAGCACGTTCTACGTGATGGACATCCAACCTGCTTATAGTTGTCTGCTTGGTCGACCCTGGATTCATGCCGCAGGGGCTGTGACGTCAACCTTGCACCAGAAGCTCAAGTACGTAGCGGATGGTCAAGTTGTGACTGTGTGCGGTGAAGAGGACATATTTGTGAGCCATCTATCTACATTCAAATATGTGGAGATGGATGGTGAAATTCATGAAACCCTGTGTCAGGCATTCGAAGCAGTGAATGTTAGTTCCTTGTCTCCTCTGAGTAGGGCTGAAGATAAAGAAGGTACGTCTATTACCTCCTACAAGCAGGCCAAGGAGGTTGTGCAATCAGGCAGTGCCCAGGGCTGGGGCAGACTACTGGAGCTGGAAAAGAAGGAAGACAAGTGTGGGCTTGGGTATCAGCCTGATGGGATCGTCCGTTCATCAGATAACAAGATCATTACCTTTCTTAGTGTTGGGTTGCTGGACCGCAACCATATCTGTGCTACCAGTGAAGACAGAGATAGCGAGTGCGATCTGGATAATTGGATTCGCCCGTGTGCACCGGGAGAGGAGCTGCCCAATTGGTCTACGGAAGACATCGTCGAAGTCACCTGGATCACAAAGTAATTGTTTATTTGTCATTTTTCTACATACTGCATGTCAAATCCTGTACTCTTCCCAAGGTACAAGGATCCATTGTATGGGCCTCCATGTTTTGAAATCATTTATTTGTTATAAATAAAGGACATTTTTCAATCAAATCGTTCCTTTTCTTTCAATTTTAATTTTTTGCACAAATAAAGAAAATGGCAATGTGTTTTTCTTTCTTGCTTTTTGGTGTGCGTTTTCTCTAAGCAGATTCTGAATGAGCACATCACTTGTGCAGTGTCGATCAACCGGATTCCATTGAAAACTCTCCTGCTATGACTGAGCATAACTTCGACAATCCGATCTACCAAGCTGATGAAGAGGTTGAGGAAGATTATGAACTCCCTGAAGAGCTGGTCAGGTTGTTGAAGCAAGAGGAAAGAGCTATTCAGCCTCATCAGGAGGAAATCGAGGTTATCAACATCGGCACAGAAGAGGTTAAGAAGGAAATCAAGATAGGTGCCGGCCTGCAGACTGAAGTTAAGAAGGGGTTGATTGAAATGTTGCGTGAATATGTTGACATCTTTGCCTGGTCGTATCAGGACATGCCAGGGTTGGATACAGACATAGTTGTGCATCGGCTACCGTTAAAAGAAGATTGTCCTCCTGTTAAACAAAAACTGAGAAGAACTCGCCCTGACATGGGGATGAAGATCAAAGAGGAGGTACAAAAACAGTGGGACGCCGGGTTCCTTGCCGTGACTAGTTACCCACCTTGGGTAGCTAACATTGTTCCAGTGCCAAAGAAAGATGGCAAGGTGAGGATGTTTGTAGATTACCGGGACCTAAATAGAGCCAGCCCGAAAGATGATTTCCCTTTACCTCACATTGATGTATTGGTCGACAATACGGCTCAGTTCTCGGTGTTCTCCTTCATGGATGGATTTTCAGGATACAATCAGATCAAAATGTCACCTGAAGACATGGAGAAGACAACTTTAATCACACCCTGGGGCACATTTTGTTATAAGGTGATGCCATTCGGACTGAAGAATGCTGGTGCCACTTATCAACGGGCTATGGTAACATTATTCCATGACATGATCCACAAAGAAATTGAATGTTATGTGGATGACATGATTGCCAAATCCCTCACAGAAGAAGACCACCTGGTAAATCTGTTGAAGTTATTCAAGCGTCTGAGGAAGTACCAATTGAGGCTAAACCCCAACAAATGCACATTCGGGGTACGATCTGGTAAGCTGCTGGGATTTATTGTAAGTGAGAAAGGGATTGAAGTTGACCCTGTCAAAGTTAAAGCCAATCAAGAAATGCCTGCACCAAAAACTGAGAAAGAAGTTCGAGGGTTCCTAGGTAGATTGAACTACATTTCAAGGTTCATATCTCATCTTACAGCAACCTGCGAGCCCTTGTTCAAGCTATTAAGAAAAGAACAAACGGTCAGGTGGAATGAAGACTGCCAGAGGGCTTTTGACAAAATCAAGGAATACTTACAGGAGCCTCCGATCCTTATGCCTCCAGTTGAAGGAAAACCTCTGATCATGTACTTGACAGTATTAGAAAAGTCAATGGGGTGTGTATTGGGCCAGCATGACGAGTCTGGTCGAAAAGAGTATGCAATATACTACCTAAGCAAAATGTTTACCGACTGTGAACAACGTTATTCACTGCTCGAGAAAACTTGTTGTGCTTTAGCGTGGGCTGCTCACCGACTAAGGCAGTATATGTTGACCCACACTACCTTGTTGATCTCCAAGATGGATCCAGTCAAGTATATATTTGAGAAGCCAGCGCTTACCGGACGGGTTGCAAGATGGCAAATGATTCTTACAGAATATGACATTCAGTACACATCCCAAAAAGCCATCAAAGGCAGTGTATTGTCTGATTATCTAGCTGAGCAACCCATTGATGATTACCAGCCTATGAGATTTGACTTCCCTGATGAAGACATCATGTTCATAAAAGCAAAAGATCATGAAGAGCCTATTCACACTGAAGGGCCTAACCCAGAAGAAGAATGGACTATGATGTTTGATGGGGCTGTTAATATGAATGGTCGTGGTGTTGGTGCAGTACTCATTACACCTAAGGGAGTTCACATGCCTTTCTCGGCAAAACTCACCTTTAACTGCACTAACAACGAAGCTGAATACGAAGCTTGTATTATGAGTCTTGAGGAAGCCATTGACCTCAGGATCAAGACTTTGACTGTGTTCGGAGATTCAACTCTGGTAATTAATCAAACCAACGGCAAATGGTACACGCACCAAGATCATCTGATACCTTATCGGGACTACACAAGGAGGTTGTTGACTTTCTTCACAACAGTCAAGCTTGAGTATATCCCTCGAGATGAAAATCAGTTTGCAGATGCTCTGGCTAGCATTTCATCCATGATCAAAGTTCAAGCTGCCAACTTTGTGCCTCAAATTGCAGTATCCAGACTTGACAGACCAGCATATGTATTTGTAGCAGATGTTGTTAAAGATGATAAGCCTTGGTTCCATGATATCAAATGCTTCTTGGAGGATCAAACATACCCACTTGGGGCATCTTCCAATGATAAGAAGACATTAAGAAGGCTAGCTGGTAGTTTCTTCCTTAACACTAATGGTTCCCTGTATAAGAGAAACTTTGATATGATACTTCTCAGATGCGTTGATAGGGCAGAAGCAGACTTGCTGATGCACGAAGTGCACGAAGGATCCTTTGGTACCCATGCTGGAGGGCATGCAATGGCCAAAACGTTGCTAAGATCAGGCTATTACTGGATCATGATGGATGCAGACTGTTGTGCCTATGCCAGAAAATGTCATAAATGTCAGATTTATGCGGATAAAGTGCATGTGCCTCCAAATCCTCTGAGTGTGATGTCTTCACCCTGGCCCTTTGCCATGTGGGGCATTGATATGATTGGCAAGATTGAACCAACGGCGTCAAATGGACATCGCTTCATTTTGGTCGCGATTGATTACTTCACCAAATGGGTAGAAGCTGCATCTTATGCCAATGTTACTCGCCAGATGGTAGCAAAATTCCTGAAAAGAGATATCATATGCGGATATGGAGTGCCCGAGCGAATCATTACTGATAATGGTTCTAATCTGAACAATAAGATGATGGCAGAACTGTGTCGGGACTTTAAAATCCAGCATCACAATTCCTCTCCTTACCGGCCGAAGATGAATGGTGCGGTAGAGGCAGCTAACAAGAATATCAAGAGGATTGTACAGAAAATGGTTATCACCTACAAAGATTGGCATGAGATGCTACCGTTTGCTTTACATGGGTACCGAACGTCAGTCAGGATGTCAACTGGGGCAATCCCCTTCTCTTTAGTCTACGGCATGGAGGCAGTTTTGCCTGTTGAAGTGGAAATCCCTTCACTGCGGGTGCTGATGGATGTCAAGCTTGATGAGGCTGAGTGGGTGCGTGCTCGATACGATCAACTATGCCTAATTGAGGAAAAGAGATTAGCAGCTATCTGTCATAGCCAGCTTTATCAAAGGAGAATGAAGCGAGCCTTCGATCAGCGAGTACGTACTCGGGAGTACCAAGTAGGCGAGCTTGTACTCAAGAGAATCATTCCTCCCAGTTCAGATCACAGGGGCAAGTGGACCCAAAATTATGAAGGACCATTCATAGTGAAGAAAGTATTCTCAGGCGGAGCACTGATGCTCACCACTATGGATGGCGAAGACTTCCAATACCCTGTTAACTCGGACGCAGTTAAAAAATACTTCGCATAAAAGACCCGCTGGACACAAAAACAGAATTATGGTCGAGGCAAAAAAAAAGGGCATCCCGGCGAGCTAAAAACAGAATAAAAGCTCGGGAAAAAATTAGGGAAAGCTTTAAAAAAAATGTACACCCGCTGAGTTGAAAAGCCACATCGGACAACTCAGACAAAAAAGGGTAACCCGGTGGATTGAAAACCCGAAAGGGCGATCCACGCAAAATCAGGGAATAAGCGAACAACTGTGCTCCGGTTTATCTGAACCACATCACCGCTTCAAACAACTTGACCATATCAGAAGGGTATGGATCAGCTCCCCTCATTCTCTTCAGAAGACCGAAGACGGAATGGAAAGTCTCGAGGATATGCCAGTCATAGCAGGAAGGAAACTCTTTGGAATGCCGTGCCATTGCCATTAGGATAGTTTCTTTTCTCAATTTTACAGTAGCTACCTCTTTCCAGGTGGTTACTTCCTGATGTAAAATTTTGCCTATTCAGAGGCCAATCAATAAAAAGAATATTCAGTCAAATACCGTGTTATGTTTATTTTGTTTACAAGAATGTCCTGAATTTTTGACAAATAACATGGCATGCGAAACATGTTGCTTTTCAAACTGATAAAAATGACATTGCAGAGACATTTAACATCGCTTTGAGTGTCAGGTGACGGCAGATGAATAGATCAGGCCGTACCAATCTTTGTGCATACGTGTGTATTCTGTTATTGCAGGATTTGCAGGTTATCACCATATCCTCAAGCAGCAGAGGGTTAGTCTCCAAGTAGAGATATTTCCCCGGCAGAGCGCCTGTTTACAAGTGACTTATTCTCAATAGGTATCTGAACACCTGCACTCCCCAGAGGTCGGGTCAATCCCCAGCAGTAGTCAGTAGAAGTCTCCCATCCTCAGTGGAGTTGTCAGAAGTTTATTATCCGCAACGGAATCGCTAGAAGTTCTCCTTGCCCAGCAGAATTGCAGGTAACTTCATTTCCCCACAGAGTCATCGGGATTCTCATTCCCAAGGGATTCCCCCAGTAGAGCAAGAAGAAAGTCTCCCCAGTGGAGTCAGAGCAGGGTGATCAGATTCTTAGCAGAGTTTCAAAGCAGTTAAACGAAGTATACCTCACGCAGAGTCGTCTTTCTTCCAGTGAAAGCCTCTCCAGCAAGCATCGGGTAGCCAATACTTCGTTTCCGTCAGAGTTAAAAAGTTTTGAGTCCCCAGCAGGTTGCCGGAATCTTCTCCCACAGGTCGCCAGGACTTCATTCCCCAGCCAGAATGGAATTGTCTACTTCCCCAACATAATCAGCCTTTGTCTGTGTTGATACTTATTCAGTGTTCGTTCGCACTCTTAGACACTTATCTGATGATTCAGTTTGCTCATCCGTAGTCTCCAGAAGGATTAGCACTTTGTGGCACTCGCCTGTGCACTTTCCCCAGTAGAGTCTATGTCTACTAGCACTCGTCTGTGCTCGCATCTTTATTTGATGCTCATCCTCTTTCAGCACTCGTCCGTGCCTTTTCCTCAGCAGATTCCTCTTTATTTGAGATATTCCTCAGCACTCGTCCGTGCTAGCATCTTTATTTGATGCTCATCCTCTTTCAGCACTCGTCCGTGCCTTTTCCTCAGCAGATTCCTCTTTATTTGAGATATTCCTCAGCACTCGTCCGTGCTAGCATCTTTATTTGATGCTCATCCTCTTTCAGCACTCGTCCGTGCCTTTTCCTCAGCAGATCCCTCTTTATTTGAGGTATTCATCAGCACTCGTCTGTGCTAGCATCTTTACTTGATGACCGACCGCATCTCTTAGCACTCGTACGTGCTTGTTACTCCTTTGAAGATTGCTCGTCTGCATCCTTCGACACTCGCCCGTGTCTATTACTTATCTAGTGCTCGTCTGCACGCCCCGACACTCGTCCGTGTTTGGTATTTTCTTTTTAAGATCGTCTGGAATAAGCTGATACTCGTCCGTATAAATATCAGAAGCACTCGTCCGTGTTTCTCGGATCCTCGTCCGTATCGTCGACTTATGACACTCGTCCGTGTTTCTTTGATGATCATTCCAATGCTCGTCCGCATTGAAGAGGTTGAAAATCCTGACGGTGGGATCAAGATGTCAAAACAATTCCCGGTACCTGCGTAAGGGTTATCCGAAGAAGACTCGTCCGTCTTATTCCACTTATCTGCGTAAGGATTCGTGAAGAGGTTGAAAACCCTGACGGTGGGATTAAAACGTCAAAACCATTTCCGGAACCTGCGTAAGGGTTATCCGAAGAAGACTCGTCCGTCTTATTCCAGTTATCTGCGTAAGGATTCGTGAAGAGGATTCGTCCATCCTAGTTGCATGTCTATCCCACAGACTTATATGCCTTCCTGGAGCCTGCGTAAGGGTTATCCGAAGAAGACTCGTCCGTCTTATTCCACTTATCTGCGTAAGGATTCGTGAAGAGGATTCGTCCATCCTAGTTGCATGTCTATCCCACAGACTTATATGCATTCCCGGAACCTGCGTAAGGGTTATCCGAAGAAGACTCGTCCGTCTTATTCCACTTATCTGCGTAAGGATTATTCAAGGAGATTCGCCTATCTCAGGTTACTTTGAAGATTCTTAAGGGCTCGTCCGCTCTCTACACCTGGCGTCACCAGTCATTCAAAGATTCGTCCATTTCATGTTTCATCAGAACCTTTGGTTTCGTTAGAAAGAGCTCGTCTGCTCATCTTTCAGCTCGGTTGCAACGTCATTGGATTGGGTTTATTTCCCATTTCTTGTTTTCTGCATCAGAGCGCAAATTTCCGTTTTTCTTGGGTATTCAACCACAGTTTATCTTGAACGGTCGAAAGCGGAGGCAATCGTCCTTTTCAGATCAACAGTTGCTTGAATAGGGGCAGCTGTAGAACCCCAAATTTGCCCTCTTCATTTTAAGCATCATAATACACCATTTGCATCATAAGCATATCATATATATAGCATTATAGCATAGAAAAATAAAGCATGACAAGCATCAAGCCCTAGCATGAGGCATATGGCCATCTGGGGAGGTGTTGAAGGCCATTTAAGCCAAGGCAAGGGTTCCAATGGATTTGTGGGGGGCCTATGATGAGTCTAGACTCCTTTGGCAAGGCCAAGTTCACTTGCAAAAGCTCAGAAGATTGCTTAATCATCACAAATTTCAAGACAATGCAAGGCTCCTAGGCAGTGCAACCAAATTAGGGTTTTGGCTTCAAGGGCCTTAACCTCATAATTTTGGCAAACTCTTTTGGGCAATGTTTTCTATATGATAAGAGGTTCCTACATGTCAATTTTCATGGAAAAATTCCAAGTGGAAGTCAGTCATTGCCTCAGTTACTTGCAGATGAAGCAGAAAGTCAACTGGGCCCAGAAAAAGTCAACTGTGCCATTCCAAGGGGTCTAACCCAATGTTTTTGGGCCAAATGAGGTCTATTCAATGTTATAAGATGTTTGGTGAGCTTAAAGTACAAGAATTTTGGTGGTTTGAGGGGTTTTGGCAAAAGTGCACAAAGTTGGTCATGGAAAAGTTAATATTTTTGGCTATTTTGACCTAAAACTTCACAAGGCCTTAACTTGATCAAAAAATCTTCAAATGGACCCAAAGTAAACATGAAAGTTGGAGAGTAAGGGCTGCCATTTTTAAAAAGTACAAGAGCATTTTCTGGAGATTTATAGATTTTTCTATAAGTCCCTCGAAAATTTGAGTATTCTAGGGCAAATTCCAAAATTTCAAGGCCAAGCCATTTGCACAAAGGCTCAAAAATGGATAGTTTGCTATGCTATGTCCAAAGTAAGTTTACACAATCAAAATGCATCCCATTTAGGTCATTTGGCTCAAAGAAAAGTGGAAAAATTCATGCACATGAAAAAGTTCCATAAAACTTGCATTTTACACTTGAATTTGCACAAGGCATGGCAATTGTGTGATAGCTTACATCCAAGGGCTGAAGTTGTTTGCTGGGAATCATTGGTGGGATGGTGAATGCACATGCAAGAGAGGCCAGAAAATCATGAGCTTGGCATGCCTATGGTACACTTGGGACAAAATTGCATTTTCACAAAAATCAGCTCTCTCTCACGTGCATTTGTTCTAACCCTTTTGCATTGCCATATATATTCCATAACAATCAGAATTAGGGTTAGAGGCGGCCAGAACACACACCCATTCTCTCATTCTCATCTCTTATGCAAAATTGCTCATTCTCCACAAACTCTTGCTACAAGAATCCATTCACAAAACTCTTGCTGGATTCTTAATCCTCATCACTCATAGATCATTTCCATACCATTTGTTTGGATTATTCTTCAAGAATCATCCATTTCCCATTCCTTGTGCACATTTGCATTTTGTGCCATAACTTTTGATCTAGGCAAGCTTTCTTCAATCCAAGACCATATTCATACTCCTCTTACCTCAAGGATCATTAAGCACCCATGGATCTAGATTTATAGTGAAGTTTGTTCAAGTGGCCATTTGAGAAGCTTTGAAGCACAAGGAAGCACATTGCTGGATTTACAAGCTTGCAAAGCCTTAGATGCATTTATTTTGCATCTAAGGGGATAAGGAGATCATTTGCCATCATTTTATACCATTCTTGACTCCAAATTTTGAACAACATCTTAGGTACACTCAAATTTCGAATCTCATAAAAATGTGTTTGGTTGTGTGTTTTAGAATCCTCATGTTGTGCTGGTTACAATGCTCTTTGTAGTTTGTGAAATGGTTGAGTATTCACAAAGTTATGGTGATTTAAAGTTTCATGGACAATTTTATTTTCATTCATATCTTGAGTTTCTTTGAGTTTTAATTCAATCTAAGCATGTATTTGTGTTTAGTGATGTTAGATTATGTATTCTGGAGAGTTTCATGGCCGGTCGTGGCTTAGTTTGGATTTTCATGAAGCTAGGGTTTAGGGTTAGGGTTTTGTTCATTAATGGTGGTGAGAATTTTAGGGTTTCTTCATGAAGAAGAAGGGGCTGCATATTCAGCGCTATCAGCACCCCCCATGCGCGGCCCATTGCATTTTTTGACTAAGCATAGTTGCTCTTCATACCCCCTTGGCCCATTTGCTTTATTTTCATTTTTTTCCTTTACCAATTTATTCCATTTGCTTTTAGTTCCTTTAAAATATTTCTTTAACTCTAAAAAATCCAAAAAATTTCGTATGCACTCCTTGATTCATCTAGTTTTTTATCATGATTTTTCCAGATTTTTATTTTTATCCCACGTGGCCAAATAAATTCAACATTGAGCATTGCTTTCTTGTGAACTCTCATAGACCAATCTGCCTTGTCCAATTTCTATTTTTCTCATCCTTTAAGCTATGAACCCCATTCTTTTTGCATTCAAATCCTAAGACACTCTACTATCTTCATGATTTATCTTGGAGTTTTCACAAATTTCCTTGCTGGACTTTGCTTGAGTTACTTGTGCCTTAATTTTCAAAACCTTAAATGGTGATACCTTGCATCCTTGAGCTTCATTGACCTAGTTTGGTGCTGTATTTTTGCAAACCCTTTTGGATTCTCAATTCTTTGTGTTTGGAGAGTACTTTTCTGGTTGGGTAGAATTGTTTAAGTGCTTGGATCTTTTTCTTGGGTATTTTCCTCCTCACCTTGCCTTGTTTTGCACTCTTTGAGTCTTCTAGTCTCTTTTAAGTTTAGAAGGGCACTTGTGCCAACTTCTCTTCATCTTTTGGGGTCCTTTAGAGGTCTATGGTTGCTCCTGGTCTTATGATAGGGTTTGAATCTCTTTGAGTCTTGGTGTTGGGTCTCTTTTATGTGCTTTATTTCTTTAAGTGTTATGCATGCCTTCTTTGCACTTGTTTCACTTCTAATCATCTCAATATGGTTTTGTGTTGCTTTGCTTATCATCTTGTGAACTCTTTGCCATGCCTATATGCTTGAGTAGCTTCTGACTTGTTGGTGCATGCCTTGATTTTGTGTTGTTACACTAACCTTACAGGGGCTATGGTAAGTTTGAGATGTGGGAATTGAGTTCCACATCTCCATTTCTTATCTCTCCTCATATTGTTTATATGGACTAACATCTTCTTGTTGGGCTTAGGCCTTTCTCATCTCTCCTTTTATCTTCTTCTTCTTCTCTTGAGATCCTTTTTAGGTTAGAAAGACCTCACAAACCCTAGGAACTCCATGCATGTTAACTTAGGATAGAAACTTCCCCCCTAGTTTTTTCCTTTTGCTCCTTTGGTTCTCTTTCTCTTCCCATCTTCAAACTTAATTCTAATTCACTTAATAAAGGTTGAGTGCTTTCATGTGACATGAGACTTTGCTATGAGATGCTTGCACGCGTTCCGTTTCGGGGCGAGGTGTGAGTTATCACTCGTGGTGGATAGGTCTTAGCATGAGTACCTTACAAAGAAAAGCTAAAAAACACTTCTTAACCAAAAAACCACAAAAATACTTAATAATGGTAATAGGCCAGTGTGCTTGAGCCTTCACTTGTGGGACTAGCTTTGGGGATTTCCTCCATAGATAGGTGTGCATCTTGCGCATTCCATTTCGGGATGATGTGAAATGTACACATCCCATTGAGTAAGACTTAGGTACACTTACCTATGCAAACTTTCACTCATAAAAGCTTCTAAAAAACACCAAACAAACAATAAGCGTCTTCCCTTCGGGAATTCTTTTCTCACCTCCTTCGCTCCGTACGCGAACTTGCTCCTACTTGTCACTTTGCAAGACGGTTACGCACTCGTCGTCCGAGTCTGCAACACCTGAGCAATGGCATTAGGCAGTTCAAGCTTTAATTCACAAGAAATTTCCTTTTAGTACCCCTAGTTAGGGGAACTACGGCGTCTCTGATCCTCATTATCCTGATGAGGTACGTAGGCAGCGGGGTAGGGCCCGTTCGAGCACAATCTTTATTTTCCCTACATTTTTCTCTTTGTTTCTTATTTCATTTCTTTTCCAGTTCCAGTTTCTTTTCATTTTCATTTCTTTTGCTGCAGTTTTCATACCCTCACCCTTTGAAACAGTATTCTTTGCAAGCGTGGATCCCGTCGGGTACGGCAGACGATCTGGGTGCTAATACCTTCCCAGGTCGTAACCGACTCCCGAACTCAGTCTCTTTGGTTCGCAGGACCTGTGTCCTTCCTCTTCTTCCTTCTGGTTTGTGCAGCATTACCATTCCCTTTCTTCGGGATAAAAATGCCTGGCTGGCGACTCTATTCTTTTTCCGTGCCACTTTCGCGTTTGTACCAGGATGGAAATCCGGGGAGCGACACACATCATTGGACTCCTTCTTCCCACTAGGGGGCTTCTTAGCAGTGCTTGATGCAGAGGCACCCACCTGTATCTTACCACTTCTTATACCACTCTCCACACGTTCTCCAGTCATTATCAGCTCAGTGAAACCAGATGATGAGCTTCCAATGAGGTGACTATAGAAAGGACCACTCAACGTACTCATGAACATATCCACTAACTCCCTGTCAGTCAGAGGAGATTGAACTCTGCCAGCCAGGTCTCTCCATTTTTGGGCATACTCCTTGAAATTCTCCTTAGCACCCATAGACATGCTTTGGAGTTGCATGCGAGTAGGTGCTAGATCAGCATTATATTGGTATTGCCTATAGAAGGCCTCAGCAAGATCATTCCATTCACGAATATTGATGCTTTCCAGTTGATAGTACCATTCCAATTGAGCTCCAGACAAACTCTCTTTGAAGAAATGAATCCATAACTTCTTATCTGCAGTATGTGGTTGAATCCTCCGGACATAGGATCTTAAATGCAGCTTGGGACATGAGACACCATCATACACCACAAAAGCAGGAACCTTGAAGCCAATAGGTATAACCACTCCAGATATTAAGCTCAGATCTTCAAAATCAAGCCCAGAAGATTTTTGTAACTCCATGGAATTCATCCTGTCTACCAGCATCTTGTACTTATCTTCATTAGGATCATGATAATAATTTGCTTCAGAATCAGAATCTCCCACAGTATCATGGAGACTGCCTCCCTCTTTCTCAGAATTTTTAGACTCAGAATCCTCAATATGCTCCTTGGTCTTGATAGGACCTTTGAATCTTCTTCCAAGATTAATAAAGCCTCCTGATTTTCTAGTCTTCTTATTCTTCTTAGCCAGCAGTGTCTTCAACTCATCTTGTCCCTTGGACAAGTTCAGAATCAACTCTTGGAATTGTGCATTCTGAGCCTGGAGATCTTTGTCAGTCTGTTCAAGAGCCATTTCTGCTGAAATAAACAGCGAGAAGATAAGATACATGTATATAAGAAACCTGTGATGCAGTGATATGGTATGTAAATGCGTATGCAATGTTTTCAAGGACCGCAGGATTTAAATTTGTTTAAACCACCAAAAAGTAAAATTTTATTAGTAATAAACTTGTTTGCCCCTTGGGCTTATAGTAAAAATGAAATAAATACAAAAAATGGGGTTTTAAGTCTCCCATGGACGTTTCCTCTTTATGTTGAGGTATGAGTTGAGATTCCGCTCCTCGTGAAGTTGTTTTGTTAGCTCTAGGATTCTTTCTTGACTTGCTTTGTAATGAGTCTCAAAAGTATCTCTTTACTCCTTCAACTGGATCCAGGACCTCTGTAACTCTTCCAAGTCAGTGGGCATGTCTGGATGAAGAATGATATAAGAAGTATCTCCTTCCGCAACAGGCTCCATGGTAACTGGCAGGATGGCAGGATATGGCATCATAAGAGTCTGAGCACGAGATCGCACCCATCTGAGATAAGGTTCCATAGGAATAGTGTACTTTGGTTCCTGAGTCTTGCTGTCAACCTTGTTCACTTTGCCCCATGCTCGTATGAACCTTTGACAGTAACCTTGCAGATCGTTGTCGTAATCAAACACAATACCCTGAATAAGCATGTCATGAGGAACATCACTCCGAGCGTAACCAAACTGATGTAGAGCTAAGGGAGGATTGTAAGTAATGCCCCCTCTTATGCCAAGGAGTGGCACATTAGGGAACTCCCCACAACGGTCAATGATAGTAACATTCTCCATAGATCTAGAGAACCAATGAATATCTGAATGAGAAAGTGGCATGATCCTTTTAGACAATCTGAACCCTTGTTCATTCTTCATCACTGATCGAGGAAGGTGAGAAATAAACCACCTAGATAGTAAAGGTATGCAACACATCAGAGTTCCTCGTGCCTTCGTAGTACGGGTATCAAGAGAGTGTAAGATGTCTCCAAGTAATGTAGGCACTAGATTACGAGTCAGAAATATGTTGATGGCGTTTACGTCTATGAACTGGTCTGGATTGGGGAACAACACTAAGCCATAAATCAACAAGGCTAAGTGTCGCTCCCACCAAATGACACAGGGCCAAGAGGGGTACAGATGTGAACGGTCGTCGAAAGAGAAAGAAATGAAAAGAGTCGCCAGCTAGGCATTTTTATCCCAAAGGAAAGGTAATGCTGCATAAACCTAGAAAGATGGACAAGACGATCGCGAACCAGAGAAACTGAGAAAGGGGGTTGGTTACAACCTGGGAAGGTATTAGCACCCAGATTGTCCGTCGTACTCGACGGGATCCACACTTGAAAGTTTGTGTTTTAAAGGGGTAGTGTCAGTGTTGTTTTGTGTGCAAAAGCTGGAAAAGAATGCAAGTGACAGTGCAAAAGAAATGTGAAGTGAAATAAAGAAGTGTCAGTGTAAGGAAAGAATGTGAAGCTCAAGACTACGAGGCTTAAAGAATAATGCTGAAAGAGGGGGAATATACAGAGACTTTTGTTCGATAACTGTTAAGTTATGCCTACGTATCCTCCCGTGCAATGAGGAAGTCAGAACACCGTAGTTCGACTCAAAGAGACTGAAAGATAAATTTACTTGTGAACTGCTTACTTGTCTATGCTCAAGTGTATGACCTGTCTGGCTCAGGTGTAAACTGTCTTGCATCAGACGGAAGAAGCGAGTTCTTGTTTGTGAATGAAGGTGATGAGAAGAGAATCCCGGAGGAGACGATTATTGTTTGTTTCTGATGCATTCAATATTTTGTTATTGCTTTTGTGTTTGTCATAAGAAAATGAGTTTAAGCCTAAACCAAGGGTTAGTAAACTCATCACATCTTCCCTCTGATTAGGGGTAATGAGAATACCTTAAGTGTGAAGTAAACACCTCACACTTATTCACCATGTGTAAACACCCCAAATTTGCCCTCATCCATTCACACCATGGCTTTTGATCATTTCATATGCATAAATACAATCATAACATCTCATACCACATTTTTGATTCACTGCATTGGTTCAAGGTCATTTGCATCTAGGGTTTGTGATCTAAGCAATCCAAGAGCTTCTTGGGCCACTCCAAAGGTTATCAATCACTTCAAAGGGGTCCATGTATGTTCAAGCATCATATTATGTCCTCTCAAAATCAAGAATGTCAAAGAATCACAAGAACTGAGAATGGTATGGAAGCAGAGCCAGGTTTGACTGCACAAATGACCTAGAATTAGGGTTTTGGTTTCAGAGGCCATAACTCCAAATTTTTTGGTCATTCTTGTTTATATTGGTCTCTATATGGTATAGGGAGTATGCATATCAATTTTCATGAAGAAATTCCATGGGGAAGTCATCTAATCAAGAGTTGACTTTCTAAGCAAGTCAGTGCAAAACCAGGGCATCTGAGGCCCCCAATGACCCAACCAAAGGGTGTTCTTCATCATTTTGATCATGTATGATCTTTATTTGATCATAGAAGATGTTAGAAGTTCACAAAATTGGAGAATTTCAAGTCATTTGCAAAGTTGACTTTTTGGGAAAGTTGACTTATAATGAGAATTGCCATTTTGGGAAACTTTTTCAAACCTTGCTTTTTGATTCAAAAATGCTTCAAATAAAAAAACTTTGGTCATGAAAGTTGTAGAATGGATCATTCCATTTTCAAAAAGTACAAGAACATGACCTAATTCATTTTTGATCAAAAGTTATGGCTTGCCAAAGTTGGCTAAAATCACAAAATTTGAAGTTTTCTACCAAAGAGGTATTTTGCAAAATGGCATGATCAAGTGTTCTAAAGGCCTCAAGTGTGTACCATTTCTTCACAACATGATCATATGACCTCTAAAATTCAGAATGAGCCAAGGGATCACTCATTTTCATGACTTATGGAGCAAGAATTCTCAAAAGAAACAAAAGTGAGGCAAGTTGCAAAAACTCACTCAAGTTTGAATCCACTTGCTTGCTGACTTCACAAACAATCCTAGGGCTCTCCACACATCTTTCTGCGCAGGACACCCCATTTGTCCTTGGCTAGCTAGAAACCCATACCTCTCTTACACAAATTTGACATTTTGGCAACTTGAGCCATACTAATCACAGCAGTACACATCAACTCATCTGACCTATCACACTTGTTTATACAAACCAAAAGCAAGTCATTTCACATAGAACACAAGCCTGAAAGCACCAAGAACACAGCACTCTCATTTTCCACCCCATTTGCAAAAGCATTCTAAACACTCTCCACAAGCTGCAAACACATAAACAAACTTCACAAACAAACTCAGCATACTTCACTGATCAAAAAGCACCCATCACCATAGCCTGAAACCCCCTGAATCAAAAACACGATCACCACCCTCCCTTGAACAGAACTTCTGTAATCTTTCAAACCAGCCATCACAAACTTCTTCCAAGTATCAGGACCTCATCAGGAGCTCAAGAGGAGTGGTTTGCACAAAGAAAGGAGGTCAGAAAGTTGCAAACTGAGAAAGCTCAAGCTCAGCAACTTTCAGGTGAGGGTCTTGCCGGAGAAGACGACCGGAAGTCTTCTCCGGCCACCTGAAAGTGTTTAGGGTTTAATCAGGGTCATTAATGAAGTTTGAATGTGGTGCGTTGATCTGTCTGACTTAGTCAATTCCCGCGCGTGTTCAAGGGTCCAGATTCTTCACTTAGCCCTAATCTCACTTAATTAAATTAATTAATCCATTTTAGCCAGTTTGAATTCCAGCCACTGGATCACGCGCGCAGTCAACTCCCGCGCGTCCAGTTTAAACCTCAGCCATTGATTCTGCTTACTTTCATTTAATTCTTTTTATTTTCTATTTTATTTCATTTGTTTTCTATAATTTATTAAAAATAGCAAAACATGTTGAAAAATTCTGAAAATTTTTGTACAACCTTTTATTAATTTTTCAGAAACCAAAAACATTTTTATTTTTATTTTTTGCATTAAAATTTATTTTTAAATCATTTAAAAGTTTATTTTTAATTGATTAATGCGAATTAATTAATTAAAAATACTTTTAGGTATTTAAAAATCACAAAAAAATTCATGAAACATTTAAAACCATTTAGAAACATTGTCCAACTCTCAAACCAAATTTCTTTTTTGATCTTGCTGTCTTTTGACAATTTTCAATAGATTTAATTTCATTTTGAGGCATTATTTTGATCCAATATTCAAAAATTCATTTCTGCCTAGCCTTTAAGAGTTGGACTTTGATTCTTTTTGCATTGCATCTTGTATAGCATGTAGTTTATAGGATTAAATTGGCATGATTTGATTTTGCATTTCCTATTTGTTTGACATTTTTCTTGACAAGGTACTTTAAAACCCTAGCAATCTTGAGAAATTCATAACCCTCATTAGGTTAAGAGTTAGAACCCCTCCTTTGGGCAGTGAGTTTGTATAGGTTTAGGGTTCCCTTGAATGCATTTTCAATTTTTTATCATGATGTTTGCTTCTGGTTTTGGTTTTTGTTTAGTGCATTGATCATAAACCCTAATTTGGGCTTTCATTTGCATCCATCTTCCATTTGTTTGCATACCATGACTTGCTATGACATTTTGTGCATCCATTTGATTCATAATACATCTTAGGACATGTTAGAATCATGTTTGATCATTGCATCTTTCATTTGTCATGTTGTATGTCATTTGCATTTCATAACTTTTCATGTATGTTCATGGTTCTTAGAATGCTTCATTTGCATCCATATGTTTGTATGATCATTCTCATGCCTTGCTTCATGTGTACATCATCTCTTAGCATCATTAACATCACACTCATGCTTCTGGTTTTGGTTTGCATCATCCCATTGCATCTCATTTGTGTCGCTCCCGACAAATGACACCGGGTCAGATGAAGGTACAGACGCGAACGGTCGGCGAGAGGAACAGTGAGAACACACAGCCGTGGACTCACTGGAGATGAATAGAGTCGCCAGCTAGGCATTTTTATCCCGGAGGAAAGGCAATGTTGCATGGGCCTAGAAAAAGATGGATAAGACGGTTTGCGAACCAGAGAGACTGAGAAAGGGGGTTGGTTACAACCTGGGAAGGTATTAGCACCCAGATTGTCCGTCGTACTCGACGGGATCCACGCTTAAAAGATTTGTGTTTTAAAGGGGTAGTGTCAGTGCAATCTGTGTATATAATAGCTGGAAAGGATGTACAGGTGTCAGTGTAAAAGAGAGCGAAGTGTAATATGTACAGTGTCAGTGTGAGGAAGGAGTGAAATGCCCACGATCATGAGGCTAAAAAAAATGAAGCTGAAAGAGGGGGAATATACAGAGACTTTTGTTCGATAACTGTTAAGTTATGCCTACGTATCCTCTCGTGCAATGAGGAAGTCAGAACACCGTAGTTCGACCCAAAGAGACTGAAAGATGAATTGACTTGTGAACTGCTTGCTTGCCTATGCTCAAGTGTATGACCTGTCTGGCTCAGGTGCAAACTGTCTTGCATTAGACGGAAGAAGCAAATTCTCGTTTGTGAGTGAAGGTGATGAGAAAAGAATCCCGAAGGAGACGATTATTGTTTGTTTTGGAGTTTTCAGTTTTTTATTGCTTTTGAAAGTTTGTCATAAGAAAATGAGCTTAAGCCTAAACCAATGGATTAGTAAACTCATCACATCTTCCCTCTGATTAGGGGTAATGAGAATACCTTAAGTGTGAAGTCAGATTCTCACACTTAATCACCTTTGGTATAAGATTAAGATCATTAACCTACTTGTGATTATTTAGATGTTTTTGGTGTTTTTGTTTAGTGTTGAGTAATGAGATTAAGCCATAATCAAGGATTAAACAGACTCATTACACCATCCTAATAGAAGGATAATAGATGAGAATGTTTAAGCTGAGGAAAGCTCCTCAACTTAATCCATGATTAGGGATTAAACTCATGACAAAACAAGCCTTTGATTAAATGGATTTTATTTAATGATAAGATGATGAAGTGTTTTTTATGATTTGTAAGACAACTTGAGGGGGACTTGTCCATTAACACTAGGGTTAGTCCTTCTTAACCATTTAAGGAAGAATTAGAACCCTAATGCAAGGCCCAAGTTACAAGTGTAATGTCTTGATATTTATTAAGTGAATTGATTAAGAGATTTAAACACCTTAAGGGTTTAATACTTAGGATTAAAGTTATACACTCCATCCTAAGAGAAGGATGCAGGCATAACCCTAACCACAAAGTCTTAGAGCCTTTAGGGTTTAGTCCCTGATTATGAGGTGAGAAGAGAGGACTCAAAGAGAGACACAAAGGTAAAACTATGAGGGGAGACTAATCAAGACCCTAATTCATTATCATGCTTGGTTGATCCTAAGGTTTGTGAGGTTTGCAAGAACAATTTTCAGAGGAACCACCAGGAAGCAGATGAACAAGATCAAGAGAAGCAAAGTGACTTGCTTCATTCAAGAAGTCAAGTCACTTGAAGAAAGAAAGTGGGAGGAAGAAGAATGAGCAAGCTCAATCTCAAACACAAATAGAAATGCAACAATGGATGCAAGATAGATGAAAAGAAAAGGTATGAGAAGTGAAGGCAAATCCACTTCTCAAGTTTACTTACCACCTGAAATGTTAGAAAGAAATGCAATGCAATGCAAGATGAGATGAAATGGTATGATGCAAAGCAAAACCAGAAGCATGTTGATGATGATTATGATGTTATGAGGTGCTGCAAACATGAGACAAGACAATGGAGATGTTCATACGAGATCATGAATGCACATGATGCAAGCTAAGGAGCATGAACAAGCATGAAAAGTTATGAATCATACAAGACAAATGACATGGCAAATATGTAATGCAATGATCAAAGATGCTTTATACATGTCTTAAGATGTCAAATGGATCATAAGAATGCACAAAATGCAATGACAAATCATGTTATGCAAGGAAATGCAAGAGGGATGCAAATGGAAGCCCAAATTAGGGTTCATGGATCAAACATCAAACACAAACCAAAAAACAGATGCAAAACCCTAAAGTAAAAATGGAAAATGGCACTCAAAGAAACCCTAGACCTATAATAAACCACTGCCCAAAGGGGAGCTCTCAACTCTCAACCAAACTCAAGATATGAATTTTACAAGTTATTAGGGTTTTTTAGGGTTCTTAACAAAACAAATGCCAATCAAATAGAAAATGCAAGATCAAATCATGGCCTTTTTATCCTTGAAAATACATGTTAAACACAAGACAAAGCAAAAAGAATCAATGTCTCAACCTTCACCAATTGACAGAAATGAATTTTTGAACTTATGATCAAAATAATGCACAAAATATGATTTAATTCAATGAAACATTCTTAAAATGCATCAAGATCAAAAAAGAAATTTGGTTTGAAGGTTGGACAATGTTTCTAAATGTCTTAGAACATTTCATGAATTTTTTTGTAATTTTTAAATACCTAAAAGTATTTTTAATTAATTAATTCCCATTAATCAATTAAAAATAATCTTTTAAATATTTAAAAATACTTTTTTGATGATAAAAAAATAAAATAAAAATATTTTTGGGTCATAAAAATTATTAAAACTCAGAGGAAAAAGTTTCATAATTTTTATGTATTTTTTGCTATTTTAAAATAATTGTACAAGTTAATTGAAAGAAAAATGAATTAAAATTAAATAAAATAAAAAGTCAGAGGGATGGAGGGCCAGGATGCGCCCAGGATTTGAAAGTGTTGACTGGCGCCAGATCCAGTGGCTGTGGTTGATTCTGATTAATTACAATTAATTAAAACTAAATGATGAATTAGGGCTAATCAAAGGGATCCTGGCCCTCTATCTGCGCGCGAAGTCAACAAGGTCTACTGATCCTACGCTCATTATTCAAACTGGCTTAATTAATGACAATTAGCCCTAATGACTTTCAGGTGGCCGGAGAAGACCTCCGGTCGTCTTCTCCGGCCAGCTCTCACCTGAGAATCACCCAACTTTCTCAAAACGTTACAAAAATGAAATCTAAGACCAGGGAAATGATCCTTATCCTCTCACGAACCAAACCCCTCTCTCAAAACAAATTTATTCTACCTAAATAAGCTGAATCGAAAGAAAGAAAAACTAGGGTTCGTAAGCTTCAAACACAAATTAAATGCTCAAATCAAAACCATTTCCAAAACCAGTGGTACCAGAATGATCAGGCAAGCATGAAGAACAAGTTTGTAACAATAAAAGTCATTTCTGGAAAAATTAATTTCAGGCTACCTGAGATTCGAAGCTTTCAGTTTAGGAACTTTCTGGCCACCTTTCTTTGTGCAAACCACTCCACTTGATCCCCCAAAGATGCTTGAATGCTCAAAATGAGTTTGTGTTGGCTGGAGAAGGAGATTCGAATGGAACTGCTTCAAGCTCAGTCAACAATGGCTATGGTGTTTCAGGCACATTCAGGTCATGGTGAGTGATTGTTTGTGATCCTGAGGATGAATGGAGAAGGTCTATGGTGTTTGTTTGTGTGTTTGTGAGCTATGGTGATAGTTTCAAGTGAAACTGTAAACTGAGGTGAGAGATGGCAGTGAGAGTTTCTGGCTGTTTCAGGCTTATGCTTTGGGTGGTTTCTACTCAATGATACATGGTGAGTTGAATGGAGGAAAAGGTTTTTGTGTTTGCAAGCTGTGGAGAGAAATTCGAAAGCTTATGCAAAAATGGAAGGTTTTTGTGAATGTTGTGTATGTGGATGCTTCAGCCTTGGCTTGTGTTATGTTCAGCTTGCAAATTGCACACATGACTCTCTCTCTCATTGGTCAGTTGATTTGACATGTGCTTTTTGGATTGGTAGGTTAACTTTTGCAAAAATGTCAAAGATTGTGTAAGAGAAGCATGGGCTTGATGCTAGCTTGGTACAAGGCCTAGGGGCTGCGCAGCATGGGGGGAAGAGTGAGCCAGCAAGGTCCAAATGCCAAGGCTGCAAGTGGTAGGGAGTGAAATGAGTGTTTTGCAAGTTGGCTAGCTTTTGGTTCACATGTAATCCTTTGCATAACCAAACATGAAACCATGGGCAAACTTAGTTCAAATCTGATTTTTTTAACTTAGAGAATGCTTACATGCTGGTTTGAAGTGGATTAGAGGCTGCATTTGGCTTTGGTTCAAGACTTTGCAAGATTTCCATTTGGTGCATAACTTGAAAAACAATGATTTTTGCCAACTTTGCATTGCCATAACTTTTGATCCAAGAAGAGTTTGATCATGTTCTTGTACTTTTTGAAAAGGGAAAGATGAGATCTACAACTTTCATGACCAAAGTTTTTCCATTTGAAGCATTTTTGGATCATGAATCAAGGCTTGAAAATTGACCTAAAATGATGCATTCTTGAAAAGTCAACTATGCCCAAAAAGTCAACATTTGCAAAAACCCTAAATTCTTGATTTCTATGAACTTCAACCTTCTTCCATGATCAAATAAAGATCATATACACTCAAAATGATGAAGATCACCCACTGGTTGGGTCATTGGGGGCCTCAGATGCCCTGATTTTGCACTGACTTGTCTGAAAAGTCAACTCTTGATCAGATGACTTCCCCATGGAATTTCTTCATGAAAATTGATATGCATACTCCCTATACCATATAGAGATCAATAGAAACAAGAATGACCAAAAAATTTGGAGTTATGGCCTCTGAAACCAAAACCCTAATTTTAGGTCATCTGTGCAGTCAAACTTGGCTCTGCATCCATACCAATCCCAGTTCTTGTGATTCTTTGGCATTTTTGACTTTGAGAGGATGTAATATGATATAAGAACATACATGGATCCCTTTGAAGTGATTAGTGGCCTTTGGGGTGGCTCAAGAAGCTCCTGGATTGCTCAGATCACAAACCCTAGGTGCAGATGACTTAGAAACTATCCAGTGAATCAAAAATGAGATGTGAGATGATATGATTGTGTTTATGCATATGAGATGACCATAAGCCATGGTGTGAATGGGTGAGGGCAAATTTGGGGTGTTTACAGCTGCCCCTATTCAAACATGAGTTTGATGTGCAGGTTGTAAGCGACGGCTTATCAGGCAAACAAGATAACTTGTGGTTGAATACCAAAGACAGTCCAAAATTTGCACTCACAGAATGAAGAAGAAAAGGGATATAGATTGTAAAGGAAAATAAAGTATATTGTAAAGTGTGGGCGACGGAGGACGACCGTCGAGCAGAGGACGACTGCTGGGTAACGAGCAATGACGGGGACGGCCGACATGCTGGGGATAAAAGAATTATGATGGGGACGACCATCAAGATAAAGCTGCAAAATTCTCTGGGGATTAATGAAACATGACAGGGACGGCCATCAAGTTCACAAAGCAAAGTAACCATCGATGGGGACGGCCATCTGTTGGGTATAAAAGAAAAATGATGGGGACGGCCATCAAAGGTGGAGGACGACCACCTGGCAGGGTACGGCTGCCGAAAATATCAACGATGGGGACGGCCATCGGATAGAAAAGGTCAACGATGGGGACGGCCATCGGGCGAGCATGATGGAGGACGACCATCAAGAAGTGGAGGACGACCACTCAGCAGGGGACGGCTGCTCTCGAGGTTTGTCATGACATAGGACGAATGTCAGATAACCAAAATCAACAATGGGGACGGCCATTGGATAAAGTTGATGAAGGACGATCATCAAGAGGTGGAGGACGACCACCTAGCAGGGGACGGCTGCTAAAAAAAAAACGATGGGGACGGCCATCGGATGAGCATGATGGAGGACGACCATCAAGAAGTGGAGGACGACCACTCAGCAGGGGACGGCTGCTCTCAAAGGTATCATAACACAGGACGAGTGTTAGATAAAAGAAACTTTGTTGGTGATCTACTGGGGATAATGTAAACACGGACGAGTGTTTATATCCAAGAAACAGAAGGTATAAGTGTTTGGTATTGTGTATAGATTAAAGATACGGACGAGCATCCTTAAGACTATGATACGGACGAGTATCATGTAGAAGCAAACTGGCATATGTTCAGAGATGATGATACGGACGAGTATCAACTGGTTAACAAAGAACACGGACGAGTGTTGAATCTGAAAGGACTCTTCTGGGGAATAATAGACACAGACGAGTATCTATATTCAAGAAGACATAAGTGTTTGACACGGTGTATGGATTAAGGATGCGGACGAGCATCTTTAAGACTATGACACGGACGAGTATCATGTAGAAACAAGCACTAGACGCAATGTTCTGAGATGATGGTACGGACGAGTACCAACTGGTTAACAAAGAACAAGGACTACTGTTGAATCTGTGGGGATATGAGTGATGACGTATACAAGATACGGACGAGTATCTGTATAAGTGTACCATGAGTAGTGAGTATTGTATTGTATAGATGAGTGTTTATCTGCTGGGGAGAGTGACACGGACGAGTGTCAAGAGAGAAAAGTATAATATTAACAAGTGTATGGGTTGATGAAAGTGTAAGCGACTGCGCTGGGGACATGACACGGACGGGTGTCAAGAAAAGTGTATATATAGGTATATGTGAGTGCAAAGAGGGTGTCTTTGGCTTTCTGCTGGTAATATGACACGGACGGGTGTCATGAAGTATCTGTAATACGGGTGATTTTGTTCGTAAAGAGTGTTCAGGCGACTTTACTGGGGAATGATGACACGGACGGGTGCCAAAAGGTGTATATACTGGTGTTTGTGATTTGTGAGGCAACTGCTTTTGCTGGGACTCTGATGGGGACTTCTGTACATATTCTGTATGCCGACAGGTTGTCAATATTTACAAGTGTTCAACTCACAACATGACTTATGATTATGCTATGTGTTTGATTTTTGCCGTAATGCTCCGTATTAGACGGAATGCTACGCTCTGGGGGGATAGTATGATGCGAATGCTATGATTATGCAAAGAGGCAACGATCCGGGATTCGGATCCCGGTGCCGCGAAGATCCCTGGTTGATCTGCTTGAAGTGAACATCCCAGCTGGGGGTGAGATCATTGGTAGATCTAATGATGTATCTGTTTGGGGATATAGGTCGCTGATTGACATAACCTTGTAAATGAGAGACCCAGCTGGGGTTTGTAGAAGCTTTCTTCACTCTGTTGTGATCTTCATGCATTACTCTTCTGGATAGAGGCTGGAACTCTGTGGGAAGATGGTTCCCTGACTTCTGTATTCAGCTGAGGATGAAATGGCAACTCGGCTGGGGAAGTGTGAGAGGTAACTCAGCTGGGGAGAGCAATGGGAAGCAACTCAGCTGGGGATAGCAATGAGAGGCTACTCGGCTGGGGAAAACATCCGGAGTGTTAAGCCTGTTTGTTGATTTGGCAACTTTGCTGGGGAATTGGGCACTCTCCATTGCCACGTGGAGGATAGACCGAGTTGATAACGATTTGCCAGCTTGCTGAAACGTGATTTGCATGCCCCAGGTTGCGTTCTGGTTACCTGCAATCCTGCAAAGGTAAGGAAACGCACAAAAGGTCCCGAGGTATCCCTTACCGGATTCCTGTCATAGGAGTTAAGTACTTTCGAGAATAATCACATTCCCTGTAAGCATGTGTTTTTTTTTTTTGTTTTTTTAGAGAAAGGCATCTGTACTTATGCAATTGTATTTTTAGAGATATCAGACAACTCTTTGCAAAACATAAATGTAAAAACGAAACATGACCGAAAATCTGATTTTATTAATTCCTGTGCCCTGAATTGGCGAGATACAGTCAAGGAAACATATCTCCTGAAATGAAGAGACTGTTACAAATTGAGAAACAAAATGCTGGCGATGTTGACGAGGTTTTCAAGGAGCTTCCTCCTTCTGCTATGACTCGTATGACAATGACGTTCTTCTCGTCTCGCTTTCTGAAGAATGTTGATTCTGATTGAAGCTTGATCCATTCGAAGCTTACCAAGTTGTATATAATACAGACGAATTCAGAATGCAGTTGTTCGCTTATTCCCTCATTTTGCATGGATCGCCCTTTCGGGTTTTCAATCCATCAGGATACCCATTTTTGCCTGAGCTGTCCAATGTGGCTTTTCAACTCAGCGGGTGTACATTTTTATTCATTTTCCCTTACTTTTGCCCGAGTCTTTTATTCTGTTTTTGACTCGCCGGGATGCCCTATTTTTGCCTGGACTTACATTCTGTTTTTATGTCCAGCGGGTCATTTTATGCGAAGTATTTTTTAACTGCATCTGAATTCACAGGGGATGGGAAATCTTCACCATCCATGGTGCTGAGCATCAGTGCTCCACCAGAGAAAACTTTCTTTACAACAAATGGTCCTTCATAATTTGGAGTCCATTTGCCCCTGTGGTCTGTATGAGGAGGGAGGATTCTTTTCAGCACAAGATCTCCTACTTGGTACTCTCGGTGCCTGACTTTCTGATCGAAGGCCTTCTTCATTCTCTTCTGATACAATTGTCCATGACAGATTGCAGCCAATCTCTTCTCTTCAATCAGACCCAGTTGCTCGTATCGGGACCTAACCCATTCTGCTTCACTCAGTTTGACATCCATCAAGACTCGCAAGGAGGGTAATTCAACTTCAACTGGTAGGACTGCTTCCATACCATATACAAGCTGATACGGCGTTGCCCCAGTGGATGTTCTGATTGACGTGCGGTACCCATGCAAGGCAAACGGTAGCATTTCATGCCAGTCCTTGTATGTGACTACCATCTTCTGCACAATCTTCTTGATATTCTTATTTGCCGCCTCAACAGCACCATTCATCTTTGGTCTGTAAGGAGAAGAATTGTGATGTTGAATCTTGAAGTCCCGGCACAGTTCAGCCATCATCTTGTTGTTGAGATTGGAACCATTATCAGTAATGATTCGCTCGGGCACTCCATATCGACAGATGATATCTCTTTTCAGAAATCGGGCTACCACTTGCCTCGTAACATTTGCATATGAGGCTGCTTCAACCCACTTGGTGAAATAATCAATGGCAACCAGGATGAATCTATGGCCATTTGAAGCAGTTGGCTCAATCTTGCCAATCATATCAATGCCCCACATAGCAAAGGGCCATGGTGAAGACATTATGTTCAAAGGATTGGGAGGCACATGCACTTTATCTGCATAGATCTGGCATTTGTGACATTTTCTGGCGTAAGCACAACAGTCTGCATCCATTGTGATCCAGTAGTAACCTGATCTTAACAACTTTTTAGCCATGGCATGTCCTCCGGCATGGGTACCAAAGGATCCTTCGTGCACTTCATGCATCAACAAATCTGCTTCCGTCTTGTCAACACATCTGAGGAGTACCATGTCAAAGTTCCTCTTGTATAAAGACCCATCAGTGTTCAGAAAGAAACTACCAGCAAGCCTTCTCAAAGTCTTCTTATCATTGGAAGATGCCCCAGGTGGGTATGTCTGATCCTCCAAGAAGCACTTAATGTCATGGAACCAAGGCTTATCATCTTTTACAACATCCGCTGCAAATACATATGCTGGTCTATCAAGTCTAGACACTGAAATCTGGGGTACAAAGTTAGCCGTTTGAACTTTGATCATGGATGAAATGGTAGCAAGAGCATCTGCGAACTGATTCTCGTCCCGAGGGATATACTCAAGTTTGACCGTTGTGAAGAAAGTCAATAACCTTCTTGTATAATCCCTGTAAGGTATCAGATGATCCTGGTGGGTGTACCATTTTCCGTTGGTTTGATTGACTACCAAAGCTGAATCTCCGAATACGGTCAATGTCTTGATCCTGAGGTCAATGGCTTCCTCAAGACCCATAATGCAAGCTTCGTATTCAGCTTCGTTGTTAGTGCAATTGAAAGTGAGTTTTGCCGAGAAAGGCATGTGAACTCCTTTTGGTGTAATGAGTACTGCGCCAACACCACGGCCATTCATGTTAACAGCCCCATCAAACATCATAGTCCATTCTTCCTCCGGGTCAGGCCCTTCAGTGTGAATAGGCTCTTCGTGATCTTTTGATTTAATGAACATGATGTCTTCATCAGGGAAGTCAAACCTCATAGGCTGGTAGTCATCAATGGGTTGCTCAGCAAGATATTCAGATAGTACACTGCCCTTGATGGCTTTCTGAGATGTGTACTGTATGTCGTACTCTGTGAGAATCATCTGCCATCTTGCAACCCGTCCGGTAAGAGCTGGCTTCTCGAAAATGTACTTAACTGGATCCATTTTTGAGATTAATAAGGTAGTGTGGGTCAACATATACTGTCTCAGTCGGCGAGCAGCCCACGCTAAAGCACAGCAAGTTTTCTCGAGCAGTGAATAACGTTGTTCACAGTCGGTAAACTTTTTGCTTAGGTAGTATATTGCATACTCTTTTCGACCAGACTCGTCATGCTGGCCCAGCACACACCCCATTGACTCTTCTAATACTGTCAAGTACATGATCAGAGGTCTTCCTTCAACTGGCGGCATGAGGATTGGAGGTTCTTGCAGATATTCCTTGATCTTGTCAAAAGCCTTCTGGCAATCTTCGTTCCACCTGACCGTTTGTTCCTTTCTTAACAGCTTGAACAAGGGTTCACAGGTTGCTGTAAGGTGAGATATGAACCGTGAGATGTAGTTCAATCGACCTAAGAACCCTCGAACCTCTTTCTCTGTTTTAGGCGCAGGCATTTCTTGTATAGCCTTGACTTTATCCGGGTCAACCTCAATCCCCTTCTCACTTACAATAAAGCCCAGCAGCTTACCGGATCGCACCCCGAATGTGCATTTGTTGGGGTTCAGCTTTAGTTGGTACTTCCTCAGACGCTTGAACAATTTGAGCAGATTTACCAGATGGTCTTCTTCAGTAAGGGATTTGGCAATCATGTCATCCACGTAACACTCTATTTCTTTGTGGATCATATCGTGGAATAATGTCACCATAGCCCGTTGATATGTGGCACCAGCATTCTTCAGTCCGAATGGCATCACCTTGTAACAGAATGTGCCCCAAGGTGTAATGAATGTTGTCTTCTCCATGTCTTCAGGTGACATCTTGATCTGATTATATCCTGAAAATCCGTCCATGAAGGAGAATACCGAGAACTGAGCCGTGTTATCCACCAATACATCAATGTGAGGTAATGGGAAGTCATCTTTCGGGCTGGCTCTGTTCAGATCCCGGTAGTCAACACACATTCTTACTTTGCCATCCTTCTTAGGCACAGGTACTATGTTAGCAACCCACGGTGGATAGCTAGTCACAGCAAGGAATCCGGCGTCCCATTGCCTTTGTACCTCTTCTTTGATTTTCATAGCCATGTCTGGGCGAGTTCGGCGCAGCTTCTGTTTAACCGGCGGGCATTCTTCCCTCAAAGGCAGCTTGTGCACAACAATATCGGTATCCAACCCTGGCATATCTTGATACGACCAAGCAAACACATCAACATACTCTTGAAGCAGATCTATCAGTTGTCTCTTCACTGAGTCTTGCAGGCAGGCCCCGATTTTAACCTCTTTCACGTCTTCCTCCGTACCAAGATTGATCACTTCAACCCCCTCCTGGTGAGGGGTAATAACCTTTTCCTCTTGTCTTAACAACCTGGCTAGCTCTTCAGGAAGCTCATATTCTTCATCAACCCCTTCATCAGCTTGATTGATTGGATTGTCAAAGTCATACGATGTCATAGCCGTGCTGTTGTCGGTGCTGTCAGGAAGGCACTCTCTGCAAGGGTTAAGTTTGTTCATTTTAGTGATTGATTTTAATCTTGCTTTAGAAAAAAAAGTGAAATGAAGTTATCATTTTGAAAACACCGCCATTTATTTTTGTACAAAAAGAAAAATGGAAAAACAGTGAGCAGAAAAGAAAAAAAAGACTCGTTTGCAAAAAGATGTCTGATATTTCGTTAATTTAATCTTGTTTGCACAAAAGTACAGATGGCCCTGATTACAAAATGAGTCTTGTCATCTTGGGCAAGATGCAAGACTTGGATGCATGCTATAAAAAATACAGGAAATAATAATTACTCTGCATGAGTAACTCTTATAATTTCCTGGGAAGACCAGTTCGAGACACTGCTCCCCGGGATCTTTGGACGAATCCAATTCTCCAGATTGCGCTCCCCTTCCAGCTCGTCTTCCAGACAGTTGATAGCATCGGGGGTAAGCATCCCCCCACTGACAAAACCAGGCTCTGCAGCAGCCTTCGCTTGATGTTGAGTTGGTCTGTAACCCAACCCAAATTTGTCTTCTTTCTTCTCCACCGACAGCAGTTTGCCCCAGCCTAGGGCAGTTCCTTCTTCAACAACCTTCCGGGCTTGTTGGTATGATGACATTGGAGTACCAGATACAGCAGATGCTTCGTTCACATTCAATGCTTCAAACCCCTGGCTCATTGTTTCATGGACCTCCCCATCCATTTCAATGTACTTGTAAGTAGCCAGATGGCTAACGAAAATGTCCTCCTCTCCACAGATTGTGACAACTTGGCCTTCCCACTCAAATTTTAACTTTTGGTGAAGGGTAGACGTTATTGCGCCGGCGGCGTGAATCCAGGGTCTACCCAACAAACAGCTGTAGGCGGGCTGAATGTCCATCACATAGAAGATAGTTTTAAAGGTCTGTGGGCCAATTGTCACAGGCAGCTCAATCTCTCCCAGAACCGATCTCTTCGAACCATCAAAGGCTCTTACCACCAGGTTGCTGGGTCTCAATGCCAATCCATCATATTCAAGCTTCACCAGAGCCTTCTTTGGTAAGACATTCAGGGAAGAACCTGTGTCCACCAGCACATGAGAAAGGACAGCTCCTTTGCATTCCATGGTTATGTGCAAGGCTTTGTTGTGGTTGCGGCCATCCGCTGTCAAGTCAGAATTGGTAAACCCTAGCCCATTGCTAGCAGTAACATTACCAACCACGGTTTCCAATTGGTTGACAGTAATCTCCTCAGGCACGTAAGCTGCGTGCAGGACTTTAAGTAGTGCATTCCGATGGGCTTCGGAGCACATAAGCAGTGAGAGGATAGAGATTTTGGATGGCGTCTGGTGAAGTTGATCCACAATTTTGTAATCACTCTTTTTGATGATTCGCATAAACTCATCAACTTCTTGATCGAACGGGGTCTTCAGGGTTTCTTTGGCAGCTGAATCTTCCTGCACCGGGCCTTTTCCTTTTGCCTTGGCAGCAGCTTCTGCTTCGGCAGTAGGTTTTTGAATTGGTGGAGCAAAGAGACGTCCGCTTCGAGTGAAGCCTCTGCCTCCCCCCACATTGTCAATTTGTGGTGCAGGTGTTGATGTTTCAAGAGTGATTCTTTTTCCTTCACAGTACACGTCAGAGCCATAGTGCCAAGGGATGGCCCTATTGCTTTCATAAGGTACTGGTCCAGGCACCGTGACAGTGACTGGACTGATTGCTGCTGTTGAAGGGACTGTTATTGTTTGTGGATCATAAAAGATTGTAACTGGTGCTCTGGTAGGAGCAGCATCTTCTGAATGGTAGGCAGAGTTGTTTTCCGGATCATAGAATATGGTGACAGCGGAGACATATTCATGATTTGTTGCTGGAGTTGTAGGAGATATTGTCGGAAGAAATGATGTTGTTGTTGTTGTAGGAGATTCAAGATGGAATGAAGCTGAAGTTGTAGCAGGAGAAATTGTTGAAAACTGATCAGTTGAGATGATGGATGAAGTACTTGTTGATGAAACCGAAGAATTGTCAGGAACAATGGTCGCTGCAGTTGTAGGAGGTTCTGAAACCGTTGCTGATGAGGTTGCTGGATTTGTTGGAAATGATGTGGTGATCTGAAGTTGGCCACTCCGAATAAGGCCATCTATGCCATTCCTCAAATTATCGCACCCATTTATGGAGATATTGCAGTAAGCACAACCCAATTCACACCCTGGGAACATCTGACATTCCAAGAGCTGAGCCTTAATTTCTACCAATGGTGTCCTGATTTGTCCCACACTGGTTATTAAATAAGACGGCTTGTCTTCTTCAATAGCGTTAATCCTAGGGCCACCGTGATTCGGCATGGGGTTCTTATTGACATTAGGTGGTGGTGCGAAATTCAGAGCCTTTGAGTCCACCAGGTCTTGTACTTTCATATGCAGAGCCCTGCATTTTTCTGTGCTGTGGCCAGGTGCGTTTGAATGAAAAGCACACCTAGCATTGGAGTCATAATTCCTTGGTAGACTGTTGGGATCTGGAGGTGCCAACGTTCTTAGCTCAACCAGGTTGAGTTTCAGAAGTTGTGGCAGCAAAGTAGCATATGGCATTGGGATCGGGTCGATCACTCGGTTAGCTTGGGATGGTCTTTGTTGGAATGGCCTCTGTTGATTATTGTTGTTGGAGCTGTTGTTGTTGTAGTTTCTTGGAGGATATTGATTCTGCTGATGATACTGAGGTTGTTGTTGGAAGGACTGTTGAGGAGGTTGATAGACTGGCTGTGGATGAGCTGGAGCAGGGATAGTGACTGCTGCTATTGACCTCTGAGCATATTGGGGCCTGCCCCTGCTTGAATGGATGGCATTGGTCTCGCCAGCTCTTCTCGGGCCTGCAAAAGGCTTTCTTGTACTACTGGACGAGCTTGCACCGTTGTCTGAGATCTTTCCCATTTTTAACAAGCTTTCAATTCTCTCCCCGGCTATGACAACATCTGCAAAGCTAGTAGATGAGAAGGCAGCTAGCCTATCAATGTAAGTACCCTGAAGGGTGTTCATGAACATATCGGCCATCTCTCTTTCAGACATAGGTGGCTGGACAGCAGCAGCAAGCTGTCTCCATCTTTGAGCATATTCTCTGAAGCTCTCTCTAGATGACTGTGACATTCCCATTAGGAGAGTCCTGTTGGGTGCCATGTCTAGATTATACTGATACTGTCTGATGAAGGCCTCTGCCAGGTCCTTCCAGCATCTAATTGTTGCTCTTGTCAGATGGGAATACCACTCCCTCGAAGCTCCAGTCAAGCTATCTTCAAAATAGAACATCCACAATTTCTCATCCATTGTATAGGCCTTCAGCCTTCCCAGAAATGATTGTAGATGAGTCCGGGGGCATGAAGTCCCATTATACTTTTCGAAACAAGGAGGCTTGAACTTATGGGGGATCCTGACCCCGTCTACCAAACCCATGTCCATAACGTCGAAACCCAAAGAATTTTGAGATTCTAAGGATCTCAACTTCTCAGCTATTTCATCCAATCTTCTATCATAAGCCTCTTCCCCAGCACCCATTATTGTGTACTGGTCTTCTTGAGGGTCTTCCTGAAGTACCCTGGCTGCAGTGGCTGTCCCTTGAACATTTGCAGGAATGTTAATCTCAGGATGTGGATGTGGGCCAAACACAGGAGGGTTAACATGGGGTTGCACCCGTTCATTGTTACTTGTGCCAGCAGTCCCCACATGGGGCTCATCTTGATTCCTCCCTTCTACCAAAGCTCTGAGCCTCTCCTGGCTTTGAGCTAAATTGTTCATCACTTCCATGAATTGTGTTATCTGAGTTCTCATCTCCAACCTTTCGTTGGCCATCTGGTTTCTGACCTCCGTAAGGTCTTGCTGCATCTGATCCATCTGAATTCCCGGAAGGTTGTTTCTAGTTGGGTACCTGTGAGGCCTGTTGAGAGGAAATACCCGGCGGCGAGCAATAATTCCTGAGTATCACAACAGAGATTAGCAACAACAAAACAAAAACCTACAAAACAAACAAAAGGGTTAGCATGCAATGCAGTTATGCTTATTTGTTCTCAAGGTATCCGGTTTGGCCTTCAGTTTTGACCCTTCCAGACCCTTGAAGATGCTGCTGTTGAAGTTGCTTTTGATGTGAACCCAGATAGAAACCAACACAAATATATTACAGAAGGTGAAATAATACATCTTGTTCATTTTACAACACCAGCCCTCTAAGGGGTCAAAATACATCACAAAAACAAAAGTACATGGAATAGGAATAACAACAAGCAAATGATCAAACTCCAAGGCCAAACTCATCCTCACGAACTTCCTTAAGAAGTGCTTCGGTCACAGGATCAGTCGGACGCTCCGTGAGACCTCTGATGAGAAGGTTTCTTGCTGCAACAGCTGCAGTCAACTTCTTGTTCTGACTTTGGTCCTTAGACCTCTTCACTCCAGCTCTGATTTCTAACTCTGATATTTCCTTCTGGGCTGCTGCCAGGGCTTTTTCCATCCGCTCCATCTTGTCCTGAACTCTCTTGTCTTCCAGGGTACGGGCTTCAGTGATCCGGACCCACCTGGCCTGACTCTCTTTCAAATACAAGTCTGTTCTTGCTCTCTGGAACTGGGCTTCTTTACAAGCATTCTTCAGAATCTGCTCACCAGCTTGAGACTTGTTGATATAATCTCCAGACTTCTCAATCTTAGTCAAGTGTTCCACCCTCAACTTCTCCAATCTCTCAATCTCCCTCACACCTTCACTCCTCTCCCGGAGGGTCTTCTGCAAAGCCTGGGTTAGCTTCCCATTTCTTTCCTTCAAGCTCTCAAACTCCTCCAAACTGATAGTGGCAGGGGGTGGTGCTGAAGATGACTCAGGCATGTCTTCTATGGTAAAGGGAATTCCAGAGAATTGGGCCCTAGCATGGGACCACTCATAATATTGGACTGATGCCACATTATTGCACTTCCCCAGAATGGTGATTCCCTTGGTTTGAACATGATCCCAGGCCCAGGCAGCCTGCCTAACAACAGCCAAACTAATCTTGTTCTCACAGTAGAGGGTCTCAACCAGGTCCTGCTCCCTAGGAGTATGGACCAGTGCATAGCCTAATTGCCTCCTGAACAGCAGAGGGTTGTAATTGATACTTCCCTTGACCCCTATTAAAGGCACATTGGGAAAGTGCCCACAGCTTGTAATGATATCTCTGCCCTTGGTGCTTTGAGTACACCATCTGATGTCTGCTGAAGTGAGAGTAGTGAGCCTCTTAGCCCAGTTGCTTTGCTGATGAGGATTTAGGAATGCATCTGTCCTGGGTAGATGCTTAAGAAGCCAAGCATGGAATAATGGAGCACAACACCTCACTAGCCTTCCCCTCTGCTTCTCATTCTTCTGGTGCACTGAGTAATAGAGATCTCCTAGCAAAGTTGGCACTGGGTTCTTCAGGATGAACAAATGGATTGCATTCTTGCTGATGAATCGAGGCTCATCTGCAAACAACACAATTCCATATACACTTAAGGCCATCAAAGCACAAACAGCTTTCCATTCTCCTAGAGAAGCTTTCAGACTAGCTTGAGAAATTAGGAAGTCCAGATGAAATCCAGGGATCCCAGCTTTAGAGGTCATGTGTTGCTCAATCAAAGCAGGTTCCAGGTGCAAAGCTTTTGCCACCTCTCCATTGCTGGGAAAGACCATTTCAGGGTTGAAAGGGATTTCCCTCTTGATAGGCAAATCAACCAAAGATGAGTATTCTTCTAATAGAGGCCCCAACTGAAAGTCTTGAAAGGTGAAACATCTCAATGGGGGGTCATAGAACTGAATACAGGTATGGATCAGGCTTCTCTGAGATGGGTCCAGATCCATGACCAAGTCAAGTATATCCCCATAATGCTCCCTAAACAAAGGCATGTGATCTGGAGTGATCAGGGTTTGGATCCTCCTGATGTCTGATAAGTCTGGTTGGAAGAAGTGATAAGTGATGTTGCTTTTCTTTGGAGCCATGATGCTGAAGACTGAGTAGGGTGCTGATGAAGATGCTGAGGAGTGGGCCACTGGCTGGCTAGTGCAAGTATTTGAAGTATATGGCTGACAAGCTGAAGCTAGTGCTGGTGGAGATAGGTCAGTAATGCAGATGGGGTCAAAACCAAAACCAGATGAAAATGGATACCCTGAAACACAAATAAGCAAATGTTAATATGATGCAATGGTTATGCATGCAAATGATATGCAAGGGGTTTGTGCCTGAGCTGGATCTGATTAACTGCCTTGGTATAGATCCATGTGTGTTCAAGAATTCCAGATGGAGGTCTAAAAATCCAGTAACCAGGGTGGGGGACTCAAATAAAGAGCCACAAGTCCAAGGTTTTAGAATCACAAGAACTGTCCAACATGGAGTATTCTTAACAAAGTCAAAGTAACAGGGTATTCTGAGGTCGAGGTACCTGCAAACCTGTAAACAGCCCAACCCCCTCACAGGTGGTGATCTAGAACAAGGATCCTCAGACTTGGATCAGTTATGAGAAGTGTAAACACTTCTAACCCGGAGGTACAATGTTTACAATAACCATAACAATTCCTCCTCTAATTCACCTCAGTTTCCGAAGGTCAATACTAAAAGGTCATCCAGACTTAGCAGGCTTCCCAGATAGCCCTAGCATTGCAGGAAATCTGCAACACAGAGTTCTCAAGAAGAAACCCATATCTGAACCGTGTTTCATATTCCCGCACCAGACCGAAATGGAATGGGAAAGAATATGATTCACTCTAGCCTAGGTGTCACTCAGGTCCCAGGTATAGGACCTTAACTCTCAAAGAATCACCCACCCACCAAGGCAAACAAACAGATCCAGCCAGCAGCAATGACAGTATGATATAAATAAATGCAATAAAGAAGGCAGTAAAGTAACTGTACATAAAGCAATAAGCAAAAATAAATACAAGCACATAACACCCCAGTAAACACAAATCAAACAAGCGCTAGGAGGAACCCACAAAAAGAATCAGAAGCCCTGGTTGCAGTATAAGGGTCCCCAGCAGAGTCGCCAAGCTGTCGCTCCCGACAAATGACACCGGGTCAGATGAAGGTACAGACGCGAACGGTCGGCGAGAGGAACAGTGAGAACACACAGCCGTGGACTCACTGGAGATGAATAGAGTCGCCAGCTAGGCATTTTTATCCCGGAGGAAAGGCAATGCTGCATGGGCCTAGAAAAAGATGGATAAGACGGTTTGCGAACCAGAGAGACTGAGAAAGGGGGTTGGTTACAACCTGGGAAGGTATTAGCACCCAGATTGTCCGTCGTACTCGACGGGATCCACGCTTAAAAGATTTGTGTTTTAAAGGGGTAGTGTCAGTGCAATCTGTGTATATAATAGCTGGAAAGGATGTACAGGTGTCAGTGTAAAAGAGAGCGAAGTGTAATATGTACAGTGTCAGTGTGAGGAAGGAGTGAAATGCCCACGATCATGAGGCTAAAAAAAATGAAGCTGAAAGAGGGGGAATATACAGAGACTTTTGTTCGATAACTGTTAAGTTATGCCTACGTATCCTCTCGTGCAATGAGGAAGTCAGAACACCGTAGTTCGACCCAAAGAGACTGAAAGATGAATTGACTTGTGAACTGCTTGCTTGCCTATGCTCAAGTGTATGACCTGTCTGGCTCAGGTGCAAACTGTCTTGCATTAGACGGAAGAAGCAAATTCTCGTTTGTGAGTGAAGGTGATGAGAAAAGAATCCCGAAGGAGACGATTATTGTTTGTTTTGGAGTTTTCAGTTTTTTATTGCTTTTGAAAGTTTGTCATAAGAAAATGAGCTTAAGCCTAAACCAATGGATTAGTAAACTCATCACATCTTCCCTCTGATTAGGGGTAATGAGAATACCTTAAGTGTGAAGTCAGATTCTCACACTTAATCACCTTTGGTATAAGATTAAGATCATTAACCTACTTGTGATTATTTAGATGTTTTTGGTGTTTTTGTTTAGTGTTGAGTAATGAGATTAAGCCATAATCAAGGATTAAACAGACTCATTACACCATCCTAATAGAAGGATAATAGATGAGAATGTTTAAGCTGAGGAAAGCTCCTCAACTTAATCCATGATTAGGGATTAAACTCATGACAAAACAAGCCTTTGATTAAATGGATTTTATTTAATGATAAGATGATGAAGTGTTTTTTATGATTTGTAAGACAACTTGAGGGGGACTTGTCCATTAACACTAGGGTTAGTCCTTCTTAACCATTTAAGGAAGAATTAGAACCCTAATGCAAGGCCCAAGTTACAAGTGTAATGTCTTGATATTTATTAAGTGAATTAATCCTAAGTATTAAACCCTTAAGGTGTTTAAATCTCTTAATCAATTCACTTAATAAATATCAAGACATTACACTTGTAACTTGGGCCTTGCATTAGGGTTCTAATTCTTCCTTAAATGGTTAAGAAGGACTAACCCTAGTGTTAATGGACAAGTCCCCCTCAAGTTGTCTTACAAATCATAAAAAACACTTCATCATCTTATCATTAAATAAAATCCATTTAATCAAAGGCTTGTTTTGTCATGAGTTTAATCCCTAATCATGGATTAAGTTGAGGAGCTTTCCTCAGCTTAAACATTCTCATCTATTATCCTTCTATTAGGATGGTGTAATGAGTCTGTTTAATCCTTGATTATGGCTTAATCTCATTACTCAACACTAAACAAAAACACCAAAAACATCTAAATAATCACAAGTAGGTTAATGATCTTAATCTTATACCAAAGGTGATTAAGTGTGAGAATCTGACTTCACACTTAAGGTATTCTCATTACCCCTAATCAGAGGGAAGATGTGATGAGTTTACTAATCCATTGGTTTAGGCTTAAGCTCATTTTCTTATGACAAACTTTCAAAAGCAATAAAAAACTGAAAACTCCAAAACAAACAATAATCGTCTCCTTCGGGATTCTTTTCTCATCACCTTCACTCACAAACGAGAATTTGCTTCTTCCGTCTAATGCAAGACAGTTTGCACCTGAGCCAGACAGGTCATACACTTGAGCATAGGCAAGCAAGCAGTTCACAAGTCAATTCATCTTTCAGTCTCTTTGGGTCGAACTACGGTGTTCTGACTTCCTCATTGCACGAGAGGATACGTAGGCATAACTTAACAGTTATCGAACAAAAGTCTCTGTATATTCCCCCTCTTTCAGCTTCATTTTTTTTAGCCTCATGATCGTGGGCATTTCACTCCTTCCTCACACTGACACTGTACATATTACACTTCGCTCTCTTTTACACTGACACCTGTACATCCTTTCCAGCTATTATATACACAGATTGCACTGACACTACCCCTTTAAAACACAAATCTTTTAAGCGTGGATCCCGTCGAGTACGACGGACAATCTGGGTGCTAATACCTTCCCAGGTTGTAACCAACCCCCTTTCTCAGTCTCTCTGGTTCGCAAACCGTCTTATCCATCTTTTTCTAGGCCCATGCAGCATTGCCTTTCCTCCGGGATAAAAATGCCTAGCTGGCGACTCTATTCATCTCCAGTGAGTCCACGGCTGTGTGTTCTCACTGTTCCTCTCGCCGACCGTTCGCGTCTGTACCTTCATCTGACCCGGTGTCATTTGTCGGGAGCGACAATTTGCATTTCATTTCATTCCTTTCACTAACTTTTCAGGTGGTAAGTAACTTTGAGAAGTGAATTTGCCTTCACTTCTCACAATCTCTTTTCATCCCTCTTATGCATCATTGCTGCATTTTGTCTTGTGCTTGAGATTGAGCTTGCTCTTTCTTCTTCATCTTACTTTCTTTCTTCAAGTGACTTGTCTTCTTAAATGAAGCAAGTTACTTTGCTTCTCTTTGCTCCTTTCATCTGTTTCTTGGTGATTTCTCTGAAGATCTTCTTGTAAACCTCACTAACCTTAGGAACAACCAAGCATGACAATGATTAGGGTTTTGATTAGTCCCCCATTTATATTTTACCTTTGTGTCTCATTGAGTCTTCTCTTCTCATCTCATAATCAGGGACTAAACCCTAAAGGCTTTAAAGCTTTGTGATTAAGCTTATGCCTGCATCCTTCTATTAGGATGGAGTGTATAACTTCAATCCTAAGTGTTAAACCCTTAATGTGCTTAAATCCTTTAATCAATTTACTTAATAATCATCAAGACATCAAGCTTGTAACTTGGGCCTTGCATTAGGGTTCTAATTCTTCCTTAATTGGTTAAGAAGGACTAACCCTAGTGTTAATGGACAAGTCCCCCTCAAGTTGTCTTACAAACCCTAAAATTCACTTCCTCATCATACCATTAACTAAAATCCACTTAATAAAGGCTTTGTTTTGTCATGAGTTTAATCCCTAATCAAGGATTAAGTTGAGGAGCTTTCCTCAGCTTGAACACTCTCATCTATTATCCTTCTATTAGGATGGTGTAATGAGTTTGTTTAATCCTTGATTATGGCTTAGTCTCATTACTTAACACTAAACAAAAAACCACAAAAACATCTAAATAATCACAAGTAGGTTAATGATCTTAATCCTACATCAGGGTGATTAAGTGTGAGAATCTGACTTCACACTTAAGGTATTCTCATTACCCCTAATCAGAGGGAAGATGTGATGAGTTTACTAACCCATTGGTTTAGGCTTAAGCTCATTAACTTATGACAAACTTCAAAAAAAGCAATAAAAGACTGAAAACTCAAAAACAAACAATAATCGTCTCCTCCGGGATTCTTTTCTCATCTCATTCACTCACAAACGAGAACTTACTTCTTCCGTCTAATGCAAGACAGTTTGCACCTGAGCCAGACAGGTCACACACTTGAGCATAGGCAAGTAAGCAGTTCACTAGTCATTTTATCTTTCAGTCTCTTTGGGTCGAACTACGGTGTTCTGACTTCCTCATTACACGAGAGGATACGTAGGCATAACTTAACAGTTATCGAACAAAAGTCTCTGTATATTCCCCTCTTTCCAGTATCATTCTTTTAGCCTCATGATCTTGAGCACTTTATTCCAGTTCTTACACTGACACTTTACATACTCACATTTCCCATTTCTTTTACACTGACACTTGTACCTTCTTTTCCAGCTTTGATACACAAATTGCACTGACACTACCCCTTTAAAACACAAATCTTTTAAGCGTGGATCCCGTCGATTACGACGGACAATCTGGGTGCTAATACCTTCCCAGGTTGTAACCAACCCCCTTTCTCAGTCTCTCTGGTTCGCAACCGTCTTATCCATATCTTTCCTAGGTCTTTGCAGCATTACCTTTCCTCCGGGATAAAAATGCCTAGCTGGCGACTCTTTCTTTTCTCTTGAGTTCACTCCTGTGTGTTCTCATTTCACCCTTTCGCTGACCGTTCGCGTCTGTACCTTTATCTGGGGTTATTCTCATTTATCGGGAGTGACACCATGATGTAGGATTAAGATCATTAACCTACTTGTATTTATTTAGATGTTTTTGTTGTTTTTGTTTAGTGTTAAGTAATGAGTTTAAGCCATAATCAAGGATTTAATGGACTCATTACACCATCCTAATAGAAGGATGATAGATGAGAACATTTAAGCTGAGAAAGGCTCCTCAGCTTAATCCATGATTAGGGATTAACCTCATGACAAAACAAAACCTTTATTGACGTGGATTTTAGTTAATGGTATGATTAAGAAATGGATTTTATGATTTTTAAGACAACTTGAGGAGGACTTGTCCATTAACACTAGGGTTAGTCCTTCTTAATCAATTAAGGAAGAATTAGAACCCTGATGCAAGGCCCAAGTTACAAGCTTGATGTCTTGATGATTATTAGGTGAATTGATTAAAGGGTTTAAACACATTAAGGGTTTGACACTTAGGATTAAATTTATACACTCCATCCTAATAGAAGGATACAGGCATAACCTTAATCACAAAGCCTTAAAACCTTTAAGGTTTAGTCCTTGATTAGGAGATGAGAAGAGAAGACTCAAAGATGACACAAAGGTAAAACTAATGGGGGGACTAATAAAACCCTAATTGTGATCATTCTTGGGTGTTCCTAGGGTTAATGAAGCTTGCAAGAAGATCATCAAGAAGAGCCACCAAGGAAGAAGCAGGATGGAAGGAAAAGAAGCAGCAAGAAGCAAGAAACAAGGCAACTTGCTTCACTTAAGAAGACAAGTTGCTTGAAGAAAGAAAGTGAGGAGAAAGAGCATGAATGAGAAAGCTCACTCTACTACACAAGTAAAAATGCAACAATGAATGCATAAAAGGGATGAGAAGAGATGGTGAGAAGTGAAGGCAAATTCACTTCTCAAGCACTTACCACCTGAAAAGTTAGTGAAAGAAAATGAAGATAGAATGAAAATGAAAAATATGCAATGATGCAAAACAAAACCAGAAGCATGCTTATGATGCTAATGATGCAAAGAGATGGCACAAATGTATGTTATGAGATGGAGATGATCATACAAAGGATGAGAATGCAAATGAGACATGTAAGAAGCATGGAAGTTCATGAATGCATAAGACATGAAATGAAAGCAAAAACATGGCAAATAGATGATGAAATGATCAAACATGACTCTAATATGCCCTAAGATGTTTTGTATGTCATGTGGATGCACAAAATGTCATGGCATGTTCATGTATGCAAGCATATGAAGAATGAATGCAAATGAAGGCAAAATTAGGGTTTACATACAATATGCAATGTAAAAGTTCAAAATCAGAAGCAAATGACATGATAAAAAATTTAAAATAGGATCAAAGGTACCCTAACCCTAAACAAGTTCACTGCCCAAAGGGGAAGGTCAGAAGATAAACCCTAAGGGACTTATGATTTTTCTAAGTTTGCTAGGTTTTAAGGTACCTCATAAGGAAAAATGCAAAAAAAATTGAAAATGAAAGATAAATGCATGCCAATTTTATCCTAGAAACTACATGATATGTGGAATGCAATGCAAAAAGAACCATTATCAAACTCTTCATGGTTAGGCAGAAAAAAATTTCTAAGTTAGGGTCAAAATATTGATTTTAAAGAACCCTAAATACAAATTATATGCAAAAAATAAAATAAAAATTATATTCTGGTTAAGAAAAATATTTGAAAGGGAAATGCAAAAGGAAAATATTTTTAAGATTTTATAACTATTTTAAATAAATTGTGCAAGATAAATGATAAAAAAAAATGAAATTAAAATGAGTTTAAAGGAAGTCAACTGATCCACTTGCTATGGTTTAAACTTGGTTTGACTGCGCGCGCAGATGAGTGGGTGAGATTGAATCTGACTTAATTACATAATTAACCTAATTAATTAATATTTAAACTTAAGTGAAATGATCTGGACCGTATACACGCGCGCGAAACTAAATCCTAAGGCTGACATTCAAACTAAGCCACTAAACCCTAATTAGGGTTTAATCACTCTCAGGTGACCGGAGCTAGCTCCGGTCATCTTCTCCGGCTAGCCAAACATGCTATCTCACCTAATACGTAACCCCAAGCTCTCAAACTTTCCAGAAATGATCCTCACATCACTCCAAACAAGAATCAAACAACAAAAATCATTTATTTACCATCAAGAACATGAATCGAAGCAAAACGGAAAACACATCAAAAGTTTCAGAAGCTTCATACATGCTTGTTTCTCAATCATTTTCAAAAGTAAAGACATCATGATCATCAGGAGAGCACATAGAATCAATTAGGAACTTAAAATGAAGGTTCTGGAAAAAAACGTTCTTGAGCTTACCTGAACTTGAGCTTTCACCTTTGGTACTTTCTGGCTAGTTCTTTGCTTCAAATCACCTCCACTGATCCTTCTGAAGAGTTTGCAATGCTTGGTGGGAGTTTATATGGCCTCTATGTGGAGTTGGCTGAAACTCAGTTCAAGAAATGTGAAAATCGTGTTTTGGATATGGTGTGTTTCAAGGCAAAATGAAGGATGGGAAATGATCAGTGATGAATGTGGAGTTGAATGGTGGAAAAAGTTTGGAGATTTGTTGGCTAAGTTGTGTGTTTCGAAGACAAATGCATAAGAGAGGATTTTTGGTGAATGCTGAGTTCTTGGAGGTTTTTGCTTGTGTTGTGTTATATGTTGGGTTGCTTGAGGTCCACATATCAATCTTTGATAGGTCAGAGAGTTGTTGTGGAGCAGTGTGATTGGTATGGCTCATTTTGCACAAAGTCCACAAAGTTGTCTTTGGAGGTATGGGCTCATGGCAGACCAAGGACAATGGGGTGTCCTGCGCACCTGGCTTTAGGGAGGTCCATGGAATTGGTTTTGAGGCAATTCAGCAAGTGGGATGAAGTTTGTGTGATGTTTTGCAATTATGTGATGTTTTGGCCCCTTTGAGAAATCTTGATGTTAAAGGCATAGAATGATGCAATTCTTTGGGCAATTATGATTTATAGGTCATGTACTATGTTTGTGTAATGGTTAGAAGTGTGTTTGAAGTCACAAAATGCTTTGGCAAGTGGTTTTGCAAGTTTCCCTCTTTGGTGCATAAGTGAATTTTTATGATTTTTCCCAACTTTGCAAGGCCATAACTTGAGTTCTATGATGAATTAGATCAAGTTCTTGTACTTTTTGAAAAGGGAATGATCCAATATACAACTTTCATGACCAAGAATTTTTTATTTGAAGCATTTTTGAATCAAAAAGAAGAGGTTGAAAAACTTTCCCAAAATGGCAAGTTTGCATTACAAGTCACTTTCCCAAAATGGCAACTTTGCAAATGGCTTGAAATTCTTCAATTTTGTGAACTTCCAACTTCTTCTAAGATCAAATAAAGATCATATACACCAAAAATGATGGAGAGGACCCTTTGGTTGGATGATTGGGGGCCTCAGATGCCCTGATTTTGCACTGACTTGCTCAAGAAGTCATCTATTGATCAGATGCCTTCCCCATTGAATTTCTTCATGAAAATTAGTATGCATGATCCTTATATCATATAGAGACCAATAGAAACAAGAATGAACAAAAGATTTGGAGTTATGGCCTCTGAAACCAAAACCCTAATTTTAGGTCATCTGTGCAGTTAAGCTTGGCTCTGCTTCCATGCCTTTCTTAGTTCTTGTGATTCTTTGACTTCCTTGACCTTGGGAGGATATAATATGATGCTTGAACATACATGGACCCTCTTGAGATGATTGAAGATCTTTGCAGTGGCTCAGATATCCCAGGGATTGCCCAGATCACAAACCCTAGATGCAGATGACCTTAAACCAATGCAGTGAAGCAAAAATGTAATATGAGATGATATGTTTGAACTTATGCATATGAAAGATCACAAGCCATGGTGTGAACTGAGTGAGGGAAAATTTGGGGTGTTTACAGCTGCCCCTATTCAAGCATGAGTTAGCTGTGTAGGATGTAAGCGACGGCTTAACAGGAAAACAAGATAACTTGTGGTTGAATACCAAAGACAGTCCAAAATTTGCACTCACTGGGTGAAGAAGAAAAAGGGATATAGATTGTAAAAGGAAACAAAGTATGATTATAAGGTGCGGGCGACGGAGGACGACCGTCGGGCAGGGGACGACTGCTGGGGATGAAGCAATGACGGGGATGACCGACATGCTAGGGAAGTGAAAAGACTATGATGGGGACGACCATCAAATACAGTAACAAGGTTCTTTGGGGATTAAAGGTAAACGATGGGGACGACCATCGGGTTGAAGAAATAAATGATGAGGGACGGTCATCAAGGGTGAAGGACGATCACCTAGCAGGGGACGGCTGCTCTGTTGGGGATAAGATGAGGAACGATCATCTAAGGTGAAGGACGATCACCTGGCAAGGTACGGTTGCCGAAAGTATCACGACATAGGATGAATGCCGGATAGAAAAGGTCGATGATAGGGACGACCATCAAATAAACATGATGAAGGACGATCATCAAAATGGTGAAGGACGATCACCTGGCAGGGTACGGCTGCTACAGGGTTTATCATGACATAGGACGAATGTCAGATAACAAGATCGGCGATGGAGACGGCCATCGGATAAAATGATGAAGGACGATCATCAAGAGGGTGAAGGACGATCACCTAGCAGGGAACGGCTGCTAAAATATCACGACATAGGACGAATGTCGGATGGGGAAGGGTTCCAATAATGGAGACTCCGCTGGGGAATGATGAAGGACGATCAACAAAAGGTGAAGGACGATCACCTGGCAGGGTACGGCTGCCGAAAGTATCATGACATAGGATGAATGTCAGACAGAAAGGAAATAATTGATTGGGATTTGCTGGGGACTCTTCTGGGGAATGGTAGACACGGACGAGTGTCCAAAGAGTGTATATTGATATATCTACTTGTAGAGAAAGTTCGGGCGACTTTACTGGGGAATGATGACACGGACGAGTGCCAAAGGAGCATATATCTGTATTTTGAGAGTGCAAAGGGGATGCTTTGGCTTTCTGCTGGGGAATTTGTGAGGTATTTGTGTATCACTATTGGTGGAATGTTGGTATTTACAGGTATTTGATTCAAAACATGGCTTATGATTATGCAGTATGTTTAATTTTTGTCGTAATGCTCCGTATTAGACGGAATGCTACGCTCTGAGGGGAAATATGATGTGAATGCTATGATTATGCAAAGATACCGATCTGGGATTCGGATCCCGTTGCTTGTGGAAATCTCTGGCTGATCTGTTTGAAGGGAATGTCCCAGCTGGGCATGAGATCATTGGTAGATCTGATATATATATATATATATATATATGACTCTATTTGGGGGAATAAGTCACTGATAGACCTATTCTCGGTGATGAGGAGCCCAACTGGGGTCTGTGGAAGCTTTCGTCACTTTGTTGTGCGATCTTCAGACATTGCTCTTCTGGATAGAGGCTGGAGCTCTGCGGGGAGATGGTTCCCTGTCTAACACTTGGCTGAGGAGGAATGCTCGTTGAACGACCTTCCTAGTGATTTATGTGATTCTACTGAAGATGATTAAAGCCTGGCAACTCAGCTGGGGAGAAAGCAGCTCTGGTGCTGTTTGGAAGATGTGCTGAGGAAATAATGATTTGGCAGTTTGCTGGGGAGAAGCTTTGACTACCTGCAACCCTGTATGACAAAGAAACGTACAAGTATCCCGAGGTATCCCTTACTGGATTCCATCATAGGAGTTTAGACACTCCCGGGAGCAAATATATTTCCTTAAGCATGTAATAAGAAAAGGCGCATTTGTATTCATGCAATCAATATTTTAAGGACATCGGATATTTTGCAAATGAAAAAAAAATGTACGAGACGAAATGTGACTGAAAATCTGATTTTATTAATTTGTTTGCCCTGAATTGGCAAGATACAGTCAAAGAAACAGATCCCCTGAAATGAGGAGATTGTTACAAATTTGAGAAACACAAAGGTGCTGGCAATGTTGATGACGCTTTCATGAGCTTCCCTTTTGCTATGACTCGTATGACATTGACGTTCTTCTCATCTTGCTTTCTGAAGAAGGCTGATTCTGACTGATGCTTAAACCTTCCGAAGCTTGCCATGTTGTGAATGATACAGACGAATTCAGAATGCAGTTGTTCGCTTATTCCCTTATTTTGCGTGGATCGCCCTTTCGGGTTTTCAATCCACCGGGATGCCCATTTTTGCCTGAGCTGTCCAATGCGGCTTTTCAACTCAGCGGGTGTACATTTTTTATTTATCTTCCCTTATTTTTGCCCGAGTCTTTTATTCTGTTTTTGACTCGCCGGAATGCCCTATTTTTGCCTGGACTCACATTTTGTTTTTATGTCCAGCGGGTCATTTTATGCGAAGTATTTTTTAACTGCATCTGAATTCACAAGGGACATGAAGTCTTCACCATCCATAGTACTGAGCATCAGTGCTCCACCAGAGAAAACATTCTTTACTATGAATGGACCATCGTAATTCGGAGTCCACTTGCCCCTGTGGTCTGTATGAGGAGGGAGGAGTCTTTTCAGCACAAGATCTCCTACTTGGTATTCCCGAAGCCTAACTTTCTGATTGAAGGCTTTCTTCATTCTTTTCTGGTACAGCTGCCATGGCAGATTGCAGCTAATCTCTTTTCTTCAATCAGATTCAATTGTTCGTATCAGGATCGGACCCATTCTGCTTCATTCAGCTTAACATCCATTAGTACCCGCAAGGAGGGTAATTCAACTTTAACAGGTATGACTGCCTCCATACCATAAACAAGCTAATACGGTGGTTCCCCAGTGGATGTTCTGATTGAGGTACGGTACCCCTGTAAGATGAATGGTAGCATTTCATGCCAGTCTTTATAGGTGACCACCATCTTCTGCACAATCTTCTTGATATTCTTGTTAGCTGCCTCTACAGCGCCATTCATCTTCGGCCTGTAAGGAGAAGAATTATGGTGTTGGATCTTGAAGTCCCGGCACAGTTCTGCCATCATTTTGTTGTTCAAGTTGGAACCATTATCAGTAATGATTCGCTCTGGCACTCCATACCGACAGATGATGTCTCTCTTCAGGAATCGGGCTACCACTTGCCTGGTGACATTTGCATACGAAGCTGCTTCGACCCATTTGGTAAAATAGTCGATGGCTACCAGGATGAATCTGTGGCCATTTGAAGCAGTCGATTCAATCTTGCCAATCATATCAATGCCCCACATGGCAAAGGGCCAGGGTGAAGACATCACATTTAGAGGATTTGGAGGCACATGCACTTTGTCTGCATAAATCTGGCATTTGTGGCACTTTCTGGCATAGGCACAACAGTCTGCATCCATTGTGATCCAGTAGTAGCCTGATCTTAATAATTTCTTATCCATTGCATGCCCTCCAGCATGGGTACCAAAAGATCCTTCATGCACCTCGTGCATCAGCAAGTCTGCCTCTTTCTTATCAACACATCTGAGAAGCACCATGTCAAAGTTTCTCTTGTACAAGGAGTCATCAGCATTCAGGAAGAAACTACCAGCCAACCTTCTTAATGTCTTCTTATCATTGGACGATGCCCCAGGTGGGTATGTTTGATCCTCTAAGAAGCATTTGATGTCATAGAACCAAGGCTTGTCATCTTTAGCAATGTCTACTAAGAATACGTATGCTGGTCTGTCAAGTCTGGATACTGAAATCCGAGGCACAAAGTTGGCAGCTTGAACCTTGATCATGGAGGAAATGGTAGCCAGAGCATCTGCAAACTGATTTTCATCTCGAGGGATATACTCAAGCTTGACTGTTGTGAAGAACGTGAGTAACCTCCTTGTATAATCCCGATATGGAATCAGATGCTCCTGGTGAGTATACCATTTATCGTTGGTTTGATTAATTACCAGAACTGAATCTCCGAATACAGTCAAAGTCTTGATCCTGAGGTCAATGGCTTCCTCAAGACCCATAATACAAGCTTCGTATTCAGCTTTGTTGTTAGTGCAGTTAAAGGTGAGTTTTGCCGAGAAAGGCATGTGAACTCCCTTAGGTGTAATGAGTACTGCACCAACACCACGACCATTCATATTAACAGCCCCATCGAACATCATAGTTCATTCTTCTTCTGGGTCAGGCCCTTCAGTGTGAATGGGCTCTTCATGATCTTTTGCTTTTATGAACATGATGTCTTCATCAGGGAAGTCAAATCTCATTGGCTGGTAATCATCAATGGGTTGCTCAGCAAGATAATCAGACAATACACTGCCTTTGATGGCTTTTTGAGATGTGTACTGAATGTCATATTCTGTGAGAATCATTTGCCATCTTGCAACCCGTCTGGTAAGTGCTGGCTTCTCAAAAATGTACTTAACTGGATCCATCTTGGATATCAATAAAGTAGTGTGGGTCAACATATACTGTCTCAGTCAGCGAGCAGCCCACGCTAAAGCACAGCAAGTTTTCTCGAGATGTGAATAACGTTGTTCACAGTCGGTAAACTTTTTGCTTAGGTAGTATATTGCATGCTCTTTTCGACCAGACTTGTCATGCTGGCCCAACACACACCCCATTGATTCTTCTAATACTGTCAAGTACATTATCAGAGGTCTTCCTTCAACTGGAGGTATAAGGATTGGAGGCTCTTGTAAGTATTCCTTGATTTTGTCAAAAGCCCTTTTGCAGTCTTCATTCCACCTGACCGTTTGTTCTTTTCTCAACAACTTGAACAAGGGTTCACAGGTTGCAGTAAGATGAGATATGAACCTCGAAATGTAGTTCAATCTACCTAAGAACCCCCGAACTTCTTTTTCAGTCTTCGGTGCAGGCATTTATTGAATGGCTTTGACTTTGTCAGGGTCAACTTCAATCCCTTTCTCACTTACAATAAATCCCAGCAGTTTACCGGATCGCACCCCGAATGTGCACTTGTTGGGGTTTAGCTTCAATTGGTACTTCCTCAGACGCTTGAATAGCTTCAACAGATTCACCAGGTGGTCTTCTTCTGCAAGGGACTTGGCAATCATGTCATCCACATAACATTCAATTTCTTTGTGGATCATGTCGTGGAATAATGTTACCATAGCCCGTTGATAAGTGGCACCAGCATTCTTCAGTCCGAATGGAATTACCTTATAACAGAATGTGCCCCAGGGTGTGATGAAAGTTGTCTTCTCCATGTCTTCAGGTGACATCTTGATCTGATTATATCCTGAAAATCCATCCATGAAGGAGAACACCAAGAACTGAGCCGTATTATCAACCAATACATCAATGTGAGGTAAAGGGAAGTCATCTTTCGGGCTGGCTCTATTCAGATCCCGGTAATCCACACACATCCTCACCTTGCCATCCTTCTTAGGCACAGGTACAATGTTAGCAACCCACGGCGGATAGCTAGTTACAGCAAGAAACCGGCGTCCCACTGTTTTTGTACCTCTTCTTTTATCTTCATTGCCATATCTTGGCGAGTACGGCGCAACTTCTATTTTACCGGTGGACAGTCTTCTTTCAGAGGTAGCTTGTGCATAACAATGTCGGTGTCCAACCCTGGCATATCCTGATAAGACCAAGCAAAAACATCCACATACTCCCGAAGCATGTCAATAAGTTGCTCTTTTACTGAATCTTGCAGACAGGCCCCAATTTTAACTTCTTTCAAGTCTTCTTCCGTACCAAGATTAACCGTCTCAACTTCCTCCTGATGAGGAGTAATAATCTTCTCCTCTTGCCTTAACAACCTGGCTAGCTCTTCAGGTAGCTCATAATCTTCTTCAACCCCTTCATCGGCTTGATTAATCGGATTGTCAAAGTCATACGAAGTCATAGCAGTGTTGTTGTCGGTGCAGTCTGGAGGGCATTCTCTGCAAGGGGTTTAGATTTGTTCATTTTAGTGATCAGTTTTATCTTGTTTAGAAAAAGTGGAAATGAAGTTATCATTTTGAAAAACATTGCCATTTTATTTTTGTACAAAAAATGAAAAATGAAAAACAGTGAGCGGAAAAGAAAAGGCTCATTTGCAAAAGATGTCCTGATACTCATTAATTGATCTTTGCACAAAATACAAGATAGCCCGATTACAAAATGAGTCCTGACATCTTAGGCAAGACGCAGGACTTGATGCATGCTTTAAAAACAGGAAATAATAATTACTATGCGGGAGTAACTCTTATAATTTCCTGGGAAGACCAGTTTGAGACATGGCTCCCCGGGATCCTTGGACGTATCCAGCTTTCCAGGTTGCGCTCGTCTTCTGACTCATCTTCCAAATTGTTCACAGCATCCGGGGTGAGCATCCTCCCGCTGACAAACTTGGGCTCCTTTGCAACCTCTGGTTGATCTTGTCGAGTTGGTTTGTAACCCAACCTGAATCGGTCCTCTTTCTTCTCCACGGGCAGCAGCTTGCCCCAGCCTTGGGCGGCACCTTCCTCAACAACCTTCCAGGCTTGTTGATATGATGTGATGGAGGTCCCAGACACAACAGATGTTTCATTAATATTAAGGGCCTCAAACCCTTGGCTCATGGTTTCATGGATCTCCCCATCCATTTTAATGTATTTGAAAGTAGCCAGCTGGCTAACGAAGATATCCTCTTCCCCACAAATGGTAATGACTTGGCCCTCCCACTCAAATTTTAACTTCTGGTGAAGGGTTGACGTCACGGCGCCAGCGGCGTGTATCCATGGTCTACCCAATAGACAGCTGTAGGCAGGCTGTATATCCATCACAAAGAAGGTCGTTTTGAAAACCTGTGGGCCAATTATTATTGGTAACTCTATCTCTCCCAGAACTGATCTTTTAGAACCATCAAAGGCTCCCACTACTAAGTTGCTTGGGCGTAGTGCCAATCCATCATGCTCCAGCTTCACAAGGGCTTTCTTGGGTAGGACAATGAGGGATGACCCTGTGTCCACCAACACGTGAGAAAGAATTGCACCTTTACACTCCAAGGTAATGTGCAAAGCCTTGTTGTGATTGTGACCTTCTGTTGTCAGATCAGCGTTGGTAAATCCTAGTCCATGACTAGCATTGACATTTCCAACCACAACCTCTAACTGATTGACAGTAATCTCCTCCGGCACATAAGCTGCGTGCAGGACCTTTAAAAGTGTGTTCCGATGAGCCTCGGAGCACATTAGCAATGATAGTATGGAGATCTTGGAAGGTGTTTGGTGAAGCTGGTCCACCACCTTATAATCACTCTTTTTGATGATCCGCATGAATTCATCAACCTCTTGATCAAAAGGAGTCTTCAAAGTTTCTTTAGCAACCGATTCTTCTTGCACCATGCTCTTCCCTTTTGCCTTAGTAGCAACTTCTGCTTCAGCAATGGGTCTTGGTATTTGCGAGGCAAAGAGACGTCCGCTTCTAGTGAAGCCTCCGCCTCCCCCCACATTGTCTATCTGAGGTGAAGAAGTTGATGACTCTAAAGTGATTTTCTGCCCCTCGCAGTATAGATCTGAGCCATAGTGCCAAGGGATAGCATTATTGCTTTCGTAAGGAACTGGCCCAGGCACTGTGATAGTGACCGAACTGATAGCAGCTGCAGAGGGGACCACAATGGTGTGTGGATCATAATATATGGTAACTGGAGCTCTGACAGGAGTAGCATTTTGTTGTGAGTTGTTGGAAGGAACATTTGCGGGATCGTAGTATATCGTAACCGTTGAGACGCTTTCATTAACTGTTGTTGATGTTGTAGACGGTGTTGTTGACTGGACGGGTGTTGAAGTTGTAGCAGGAACTGATGGAGTAATGGGTGTTGTCTTTGTAGAAGGAATTGTGACTGAACTTGTATCCGTTGAAGTGATTGATTGAGTAATTGTTGGAGTTGTAGCAGAGTCTGTTGGAACAATGGTTGCTGACGTTGTAGGAGTATCTGTGATTGTTGATGAAGGAATTGTTGGAGTTGTAGGTGCTGTTGTCGTAATCTGAAGAATGCCATCTCTAATGAGGCCATCTATGCCGTTTCTCAGTCTCTCACATCCATTAACAGTAATGTTGCAATATCCACAGCCGACCTCGCATCCAGGGAACACTTGGCATTCTAACAGCTGAGCTTTGATTTCAACCAAGGGTGTTCGGATTTGTGCAACACTGGTAATTAATGTGGATGGTTTGCCTTCCTCGATAGCATTAATCCTAGGCCCGTTGTGACTAGGCATTGGATTTCTTGTAACATTCGGAGGAGGCGCAAAGTTGAGAGCTTTTGAGTCCACTAGATCCTGGACTTTCATCTGCAGGGCCCTGCATTTTTCAGTATTATGCCCCGGTGCGTTTGAGTGGAATGCACACCTGGCATTTGCATCATAGTTCTTTGGCATATTAAGAGGATCTGGAGGTGCCAATGTCTTTAACTCAACTAGGTTGAGCTTCAGGAGTTGTGGCAAGAGTGCAGCATACGGCATTGGAATTGGGTCAATTACCCTGTTTGCTTGTGATGGTCTTTGTTGAAAGAGACGTTGTTGTTGGTTGTTATTGCTATTGTTGTATGACCTTTGTTGTGGATAATGAGCTTGTTGTTGATACTGTGGTTGTTGTTGTTGAGGATATGATGATTGTTGTGGCATTGGAGCTGGGATGGTAACAGCCGCTACTGACCGGTGAGCATATTGGGGCCTGCCCCTACTTGCATGAATGGAATTTGTTTCACCTGCCCTTCGGGGTCCCGTAAACGGTTTTCTGGGATTGTTGGAGGAACTTGCACCACTGTCGGAGATTTTACCCATCTTCAAGAGACTCTCAATCCTCTCGCCGGCTATGACCACATCAGCAAAACTGGTAGAGGAAAAAGCAGCCATTCTATCAATATAGGTCCCTTGTAATGTATTCATGAACATGTCAGTCATTTCCCTTTCTGACATGGGTGGTTGGACAGCAGCAGCAAGCTGTCTCCACCTTTGGGCATACTCTCGGAAGCTTTCTCTAGAAGATTGAGACATTCCCATTAGAAGGGTCCTGTTGGGAGCCATGTCCAGGTTGTATTGATATTGATGGATGAAAGCCTCAGCCAAATCCTTCCAGCATCTTATGGTGGCCCTAGACAAGTGTGAATACCACTCTCTCGAAGCCCCAATCAGACTTTCTTCAAAGTAGAACATCCACAACTTTTCATCCATAGTATAAGCTTTGAGCCTTCCCAAGAAAGACTGCAGATGAGTGCGAGGACAGGAGGTACCATTGTACTTTTCAAAACATGGGGGCTTGAATTTGTGGGGAATTCTCACCCCATCTACTAATCCCATGTCCATCACATCGAAGCCCAAAGAATTCTGAGATTCCAAAGATCTTAACTTTTCGGAAATCTCGTCCAATCTTCTGTCATATACCTCATCTCCAGTCCCAATGACAGTAAATTGTTCTCCCTGGGGATCTTCCTGCAGGATTGGGCCCCCAGTAGCATTACCTTGACCATTCCTTAGGATATTAACTTCTGGATTTAGGTGAGGTCCAAACTCCGGTGGGTTAATACGAGGCTGGCCTCCTTCATTGTTGCTAGTTCCTCCTGTCCCAAGATGAGGCTCTTCAGGAGTTTGCCTCTCCACCAGCTCTCTTAACCTCTTCTGGCTCTGGGCTAGGCCAGTCATTACTGCCATGAACTGAGACATCTGATTTCTCATCTCCAATCTCTCATTGGTCATCTGATTCCTGACCTCAGTCAGATCCTGCTGTACTTGTTCCATTTGAATGACGGGAAGGTTGTTACGAGTCGGGTACCGGTGTGCGCGGTTGACAGGGAACACTCGGCGACGAGCAATTTTTCCTGAGATCACAAAAAAGTTAGAAACAATAATAATAACAAAACCTACAAAACAAAAACAAAGTTAGTATGCAATGCAGTATGCTTATTTGTTTTCCAAGGTATCAGGTTCGGTTCTTGGTTTTGACCTTTCCAGACCTCGAGGAAGATGCTTGATGTTGTTGAGAGAAAAACCCAAATGAAGACAAACTAAAATATATTACAAATGGTGGACAATACATAGTTTGTTTCACAATACATGCCCATGGAGGGTCAAAATACAACAAAAGGAAAAGTACATCAAATGGAAACAAACAACAAGCAAAGAATCAGACATCCAGTCCAAACTCATCTTCTCTGACCTCTTTCAGGAGTGCCTCAGTCACTAGACCAGCTGGGTGCTCTATAATGGTCCTAATGAGGAGGTTCCTAGTAGCAATGGCAGTGGTCAACTTCTTATGCTTGTCTTGGTCCTTTGACCTCTTCAATCCTGCTCTGAGCTTCAACTCTGAAATCTCTCTCTGAGCTGCCAACAAAGCTTCCTGCTGCTTCTTTTCACTGGCCTCTAGCTGTTCAATCTTGGCTTGAGTCTTCTGGTCTTCTTGTGTATGGGCTTCAGTGATCCTGACCCACCTAGCCTGACTCTCTTGTAGATAGTGCTCAGCCCTATCTTTCTGAATTTTGGCCTCCTTGCAGGCATTCTTCAATATTTGTTCCCCAGCCCTTGCTTTCCTTATGTAGTCCTCTGTCTTCTCAATTTTGGCAAGATGCTCCACCCTGATCTTTTCCAATCTCTCAATGTCCAGACGACCATCACTCTTTTCCCAAAGGGTCTTCTTCAAGGCTTGAGATAGCTGCTCATTCCTTTCCTTCAACTTTTCAAATTCCTTCAGGCTAACTGTTGCTGCAGGCTGTACTGTGGATGGTCCAGGTATGTCTTCCAAGATGAAAGGCATTCTGGTAATCTGAGCTCTAGTACGGGACCAGTTATAGTACTGAGCTGAAGCAACATTATTACACCGTCCAAGAATAGCCAATCCTTTGGTCTGGATGTTGTCCCAAGCCCAGGATGCTTGTCTGACAACAGCTGAATTAGGTTGCACTTCACAATACAGGGTCTCAGCTAAATCCTGTCCTCTGGGAGGGTGAACCAAGGCATAGCCCAGTTGTCTCTTAAACAAAAAAGGATTGTAGTTGATGCAACCCTTTACTCCTATCAGAGGCACATTTGGGTATTGTCCACAGCTGGTGATAATGCCATTGCCTTTGGTGCTCTGGGTGCACCATCTGATATCATCTGAAGTCAAAGCAATGAGCCTCTTAGCCCAATTCTTCTGCTGGTGGGGATTCAGGAAAGCATCTGACTTAGGCAGGTGTCTGAGCAGCCAGGTGTAAAATAACGGAGCACAACATCTTACCAACTTCCCCCTCTGTTTCTCAATCCTCTGATGAACGGAGTAGTAAAAATCTCCTAGCAGTGTAGGTACTGGGTTCTTCAGAAGAAACAGATGGATGGCATTCTTGCTGACAAATTTGGGCTCATCTGCAAACAGTATAGCCCCATATATGTTGAGGGCTAACAGTGCATAGACTGTCCTCCACTCTCCCAATGAAGCCTTCAGGATGGCCTGAGAAATCAAGAAGTCCAAGTGCAAACCAGGGATCCCAGCCTTTGTTTTCATACTTTGCTCAATCAGGTCAGGCTCCAAGTACAGTGCCCTTGCTACCTCTTCATTTCTGGGAGCAGTCATCTCTGGGTTGAAAGGGATCCCACCTCTGATAGGTACTCCAATCAATGAAGAGAACTCTTCCAGCAGAGGCCCTAGCTGAAAATCTGGAAAGGTGAAACATCTCAAAGGAGGGTCATAAAACTGTAAGCAGGTGTGGATCATGCTCCTCTGAGAAGGATCAAGGTCCATAACCATATTCAGGATACCTCCATAATGCTCTCTAAACAATGGGATGTGATCAGGTGTGATGAGTGACTGGACCTGCCTGATACCAGTCAACACAGGCTCAAAGAAGTGGTAGGATATGTTGCTTTTCCTGGGAGTAGCCATAAGCGCTTGTTGAAGAAGCTGAAGATAAGTGCTGATGAAGATTCACAGACTGATATGCTGAAGGTGAACCACTAACAGACTGGTGCTGGAGATAACTGAAGCAGATAACTGATGAAGATAGCTGAAGCAAAGGTCTATGCAGAAGAAGGGGTCAAAACCAAAACCAAAACCAATACACAATGAAGTGGATACCCTGAAAAGCAAATAAGCAAATGTCAAATGATGCAATGATGATATATGAAAATGATATGCAAGGGTTTGTGATCAAGCTGGATCTGATTATCTGTCTTGACATAAGGCCCATGTATGTTCAAAAAGTCCAGATGAAGGCTTAGAAATCCAGTAACCAGGGTGGGGAACTCAAATAAAGAGTCACATGTCCGGGGTTAATCACAAGAACTATCCAAAGTGGAGTATTCTTAAACAATACAGTAACAGGGTATGATGTGGCCAAGGGTTCCTGCAAACCTGTAAACAACCCCACCCCCTCACAGGTAATGTTCTAGAACAAGGGTCTTCAGACTTGGATCAGTTATGAGAAGTGTAAACACTTCTAACCCGGAGGTACAGTGTTTACAATAACCATAAAAGATCCTCCTCTAAATCACCTCAGTTTCTGAAGGTCATAATACAGGTCATCCAGACTTAGCAGGCTTCCCAGATAGCCCTAGCACTACAGGAAATCTGTAGCACAGAGTTCTCAAGAAGAAACCCATATCTGAACCGTGTTTCATATTCCCGCACCAGACCGAAATGGAATGGGAAAGAAAATGAACCACTCTAGCCTAGGTGTCACTCAGGTCCTCGGTATAGGACCTTAAACTCTCAATGGAACCCCACCCACCAAAACAGCAAACCAGATCCAGCAGATGACAGTATGATGTATAAATCTGTAAATAAAGCAATAAATAAAATTGTACATAAAGCAGTAAATAAAACAAAAACAAATAAACACACATAGCACATAGCACCCCAGTAAACACAAATCAAACAAACGCTAGGAGGAACCCACAAAAAGAACCAGAAGCCCTGGTTGCAATATAAGGGTCCCCAGCAGAGTCGCCAAGCTGTCGCTCCCACCAAATGACACAGGGCCAAGAGGGGTACAGACGCGAACGGTCGGCGAAAGAGAAAGAAATGAAAAGAGTCGCCAGCTAGGCATTTTTATCCCGAAGGAAAGGTAATACTGCATAAACCTAGAAAGATGGACAAGACGGTCGCGAACCAGAGAAACTGAGAAAGGGGGTTGGTTACAACCTGGGAAGGTATTAGCACCCAGATTGTCCATCGTACTCGACGGGATCCACGCTTGAAAGTTTGTGTTTTAAAGGGGTAGTGTCAGTGTTGTTTTGTGTGCAAAAGCTAGAAAAGAATGCAAGTGACAGTGCAAAAGAAATGTGAAGTGAAATAAAGAAGAGTCAGTGTAAGGAAAGAATGTGAAGCTCAAGACTACGAGGCTTAAAGAATAATGCTGAAAGAGGGGGAATATACAAAGACTTTTGTTCGATAACTGTTAAGTTATGCCTACGTATCCTCCCGTGCAATGAGGAAGTCAGAACACCGTAGTTCGACTCAAAGAGACTGAAAGATAAATTGACTTGTGAACTGCTTACTTGTCTATGCTCAAGTGTATGACATGGCTGGCTCAGGTGTAAACTGTCTTGCATCAGACGGAAGAAGCGAGTTCTCGTTTGTGAATGAAGGTGATGAGAAGAGAATCCCGGAGGAGACGATTATTGTTTGTTTCTGATGCATTCAATCTTTTGTTATTGCTTTTGTGTTTGTCATAAGAAAATGAGTTTAAGCCTAAACCAAGGGTTAGTAAACTCATCACATCTTCACTCTGATTAGGGGTAACGAGAATACCTTAAGTGTGAAGTAAACACCTCACTCTTAATCACCATGATGTAGGATTAAGATCATTAACCTACTTATATTTATTTAGATGTTTTTGTTGTTTTTGCTTAGTGTTAAGTAATGAGTTTAAGCCATAATCAAGGATTTAATGGACTCATTACACCATCCTAATAGAAGGATGATAAATGAGAACATTTAAGCTGAGAAAGGCTCCTCAACTTAATCCATGATTAGGGATTAACCTCATGACAAAACAAAACCTTTATTGAAGTGGATTTTAGTTAATGGTAATATTAAGAAATGGATTTTATGATTTGTAAGACAACTTGAGGAGGACTTGTCCATTAACACTAGGGTTAGTCCTTCTTAACCAATTAAGGAAGAATTAGAACCCTAATGCAAGGCCCAAGTTACAAGCTTGATGTCTTGATGATTAATAGGTGAATTGATTAAAGGGTTTAAACACATTAAGGGTTTGACACTTAGGATTAAAGTTATACACTCCATCCTTGCAAGAAGATCTTCAAGAAGATCCACCAAGGAAGAAGCAGGATGGAAGGAAAAGAAGCAGCAAGAAGCAAGAAACAAGGCAACTTGCTTCACTTAAGAAGACAAGTTGCTTGAAGAAAGAAAGTGAGGATAAAGAGCATGAATGAGAAAGCTCACTCTACTACATAAGTAAAAATGCAACAATGAATGCATAAAAGGGATGAGAAGAGATGGTGAGAAGTGAAGGAAAATTCACTTCTCAAGCACTTACCACCTGAAAAGTTAGTGAAAGAAAATGAAGATAGAATGAAAATGAAAAGTATGCAATGATGCAAACCAAAACCAGAAGCATGCTTATGATGCTAATGATGCAAAGAGATGGCACAAATGTATGTTATGAGATGGAGATGATCATACAAAGGATGAGAATGCAAATGAGATATGTAAGAAGCATGGAAGTTCATGAATGCATAAGACATGAAATGAAAGCAAATACATGGCAAATGGATGATGAAATGATCAAACATGACTCTAATATGCCCTAAGATGTTTTGTATGTCATGTGGATGCACAAAATGTCATGGCATGTTCATGTATGCAAGCATATGAAGAATGAATGCAAATGAAGGCAAAATTAGGGTTTACATACAATATGCAATGTAAAAGTTCAAAATCAGAAGCAAATGACATGATAAAAAATTGAAAATAGGATCAAAGGTACCCTAACCCTATACAAGTTCACTGCCCAAAGGGGAAGGTCAGAAGCTAAACCCTAAAGGACTTATGATTTTTCTAAGTTTGCTAGGTTTTAAGGTACCTCATAAGGAAAAATTCAAAACAAATTGAAAATGAAAGATAAATTCATGCCAATTTTATCCTAGAAACTACATGATATGTGGAATGCAATGCAAATAGAACCATTATCAAACTCTTCATGGTTAGGCAGAAAAGAGTTTTCTAAGTTAGGGTCAAATATTGATTTTAAAGAACCCTAAATCAAAAGAAAAATGTCAAAATGGATCAAGAACCAAAAAGAAATTTGTATGAATGGTTTGATAATGTCTCTAAATGTGTCAAGATGCAATGTGATTTTTTTGGTGATTTTTAGAAACTTAAATGGTATTTTAATTAATTAATTTCCATTAATTAATTAAAATAAACATTAAAATATTTTTAAAATACAAATTTTATGCAAAAAATAAAATAAAAATTATTTTCTGGTTAAGAAAAATATTTGAAAGGGAAATGCAAAAGGAAAATATTTTTAAGATTTTCTAACTATTTTAAATAAATTGTGCAAGATAAATGATAAAAAAAAATGAAATTAAAATGAGTTTAAAGGAAGTCAACTGATCCACTGGCTATGGTTTAAACTTGGTTTGACTGCGCGCGCAGATGAGTGGGTGAGATTGAATCTGACTTAATTACATAATTAACCTAATTAATTAATATTTAAACTTAAGTGAAATGATCTGGACCGTATACACGCGCGCGAAACTAAATCCTAAGGCTGACATTCAAACTGAGCCACTAAACCCTAATTAGGGTTTTAATCACTCTCAGGTGACTGGAGCTAGCTCCGGTTATCTTCTCCGGCTAGCCAAACATGCTATCTCACCTAATACGTAACCCCAAGCTCTCAAACTTTCCAGAAATGATCCTCACATCACTCCAAACAAGAATCAAACAACAAAAATCATTTATTTACCATCAAGAACATGAATCGAAGCAAAACGGAAAACACATCAAAAGTTACAGAAGCTTCATACATGCTTGTTTCTCAATCATTTTCAAAAGTAAAGACATCATGATCATCAGGAGAGCACATAGAATCAATTAGGAACTTAAAATGAAGGTTCTGGAAAAAAAAGTTCTTGAGCTTACCCGAACTTGAGCTTTCACCTTTGGTACTTTCTGGCCAGTTCTTTGCTTCAAATCACCTCCACTGATCCTTCTGAAGAGTTTGCAATGCTTGGTGGGAGTTTATATGGCCTCTATGTGGAGTTGGCTGAAACTCAGTTCAAGAAATGTAAAAATCGTGTTTTGGATATGGTGTGTTTCAAGGCAAAATGAAGGATGGGAAATGATCAGTGATGAATGTGGAGTTGAATGGTGGAAAAAGTTTGGAGATTTGTTGGCTGAGTTGTGTGTTTCGAAGACAAATGCATAAGAGAGGATTTTTGGTGAATGCTGAGTTCTTGGAGGTTTTTTCTTATGTTGTGTTATGTGTTGGGTTGTTTGAGGTCCACATATCAATCTTTGATAGGTCAGAGAGTTGTTGTGGAGCAGTGTGATTGGTATGACTCATTTTGCACAAAGTCCACAAAGTTGTCTTTGGAGGTATGGGCTCATGGCAGGCCAAGGACAATGGGGTGTCCTGCGCACCTGGCTTTAGGGAGGTCCATGGAATTGGTTTTGAGGCAATTCAGCAAGTGGGATGAAGTTTGTGTGATGTTTTGCAATTATGTGATGTTTTGGCCCCTTTGAGAAATCTTGATGTTCAAGGCATAGAATGATGCAATTCTTTGGGAAATTATGATTTATAGGTCATGTACTATGTTTGTGTAATGGTTAGAAGTGTGTTTGAAGTCACAAAATGCTTTGGCAAGTGGTTTTGCAAGTTTCCCTCTTTGGTGCATAAGTGAAATTTTATGATTTTTTCCAACTTTGCAAGGCCATAACTTGAGTTCTATGATGAATTAGATCAAGTTCTTGTACTTTTTGAAAAGGGAATGATCCAATCTACAACTTTAATGACCAAGAATTTTTCATTTGAAGCATTTTTTAATCAAAAAGAAGAGGTTGAAAAACTTTCCCAAAATGGTAAGTTTGCATTACAAGTCACTTTCCCAAAATGGCAACTTTGCAAATGGCTTGAAATTCTTCAATTTTGTGAACTTCCAACTTCTTCTAAAATCAAATAAAGATCATATACACTCAAAATGATGGAGAAGACCCTTTGGTTGGATGATTGGGGGCCTCAGATGCCCTGATTTTGAACTGACTTGCTCAAGAAGTCGTCTATTGATCAGATGCCTTCCCCATTGAATTTCTTCATGAAAATTAGTATGCATGATCCTTATATCATATAGAGACCAATAGAAACAAGAATGACCAAAAGATTTGGATTTATGGCCTCTGAAACCAAAACCCTAATTTTAGGTCATCTGTGCAGTTAAGCTTGGCTCTGCTTCCATGCCTTTCTTAGTTCTTGTGATTCTTTGACTTCCTTGACCTTGGGAGGATATAATATGATGCTTGAAAATACATGGACCATCTTGAGATGATTGAAGATCTTTGTAGTGGCTCAGATATCCCAGGGATTTCCCAGATCACAAACCCTAGATGCAGATGACCTTGAACCAATGCAGTGAAGCAAAAATGTAATATGAGATGATATGTTTGAACTTATGCATATGAAAGATCACAAGCCATGGTGTGAACTGAGTGAGGGAAAATTTGGGGTGTTTACACTAAGATCTCCTCAAAAGCATCATAACTCATAGCTTTCAGGAACACTTGAGCTTTCTCCATCAACACCTTAGCAAGAATATCCTTAACTCCACTCCTTGTTTCTAGGACAATGTCTGATTTCTTCAAATGTAGGCTGCAACAATAACCTCAGGTTTAGGCTCTTTTTCTAAGCCTGTGAAGGGTTTCTGATCAAGGATAGGTATACCCAGAAGCTTGGAAAACTCTTCCATTGTAGGAACCAGCTGATAGTCGGGGAATGTGAAGCAATGATGTTTAGGATCAAAGAACTGAAACAAAACACTCATCATGTCTTCATTGAACCCTGAAGTGACTAGATCCAGTAGGTGACCACGCCTCTTGATGAACTGGGAGTTTTCAGAAACTTGAGAGACCAATTCTTTAAGCTTATGAGGTATTCCTACGAAGTTGATCTGGATAGTATTCCTACGAGCAGAAGCCATGACCTGCAACAAAGAACAAAGATAAATCCTTTGGTCCTTGAAATGTTTAGGGAAAATGCTATGCTTATGATGCATGATGATGCTATGATGTTATGCTCAATCAAAAACATATGGCACACACAAACAAGTCACACAATCGCCCTAGGTTTGAAGGCTTGCATGAGGTTTAAAGGTAAATACCCTCCCCTGAAGTTTAGTTGATTCATCCTGTCCTACAAAGTAACCAGGTTGTAAGGGATCTCAATATCATTGATCCTTCACAAGGGTGGTTGTTCAGTAGGCAACTTACTTGCCAACCAAAACCCTCCAAGTTTAGAATCTCAATGAGTGTAGCATCGAGTATCAACCAACTTCAGTCTTCACTAAAGCCGGTTATCTCACTACTTTCTAAAGGCCAAGATGGGATTACTAGGGTTCTAAAAGTTAGTTAGTGTATTGACAACATATGGCAGCCTCATATTATCCTCAACTTGCTTAAGGAACATAAGCACCAACTAAGAAGTCACACTAACTATGGCCACCAGATCAACCATATGGGTATACACCGTACAATTTCCTTGGTCTATTGCCATTTACCTAAGGTACACTAGATCCGGGTTAGGATCTTTCACACATAAGAGCACCCAACAAGTAAAGTAAAGCAAACAAAGCAAACAAGTTTAAAGTGATCTAATTCCTAAGGGTACCCCTCTTTTATTATTCCCCAGCAGAGTCGCCAGTTCTGTAACACGGTGGGAGAACTGACTTAGTTAAATGTTGCGGATAGCAAGAGTCGTCACCGACTTTTATTTTATCCAAAGGGAAAGGGCATAAAAGAACAGGAAAGGCCTTAAAAGATTTTTGAGTTCGGGGGGTAGGTTATATAAAGGGAAGGTGTTAGCACCCTTTATATCCATGGTTATCCATGGGCTCTTAGTTACTTAGCTTACTTTAAACTGTTTTGAGAAGTGTAGTGTGTGATTAAAATGTTTCTAAATACTTCCTAATGATCCTTGTATGGATGTATATAAAGACTTTGTTTTGAAAATTTGTTTGAAATGTGAAGTGTAATGAAGTATTTTGAAGTGAGCAAGTATTTAAGAGGAACCTACCCTATGTTAAATCTTTACTGTTCTTATATGTTATTTCAATGGTAAGACTAGCCCTATTATTAAGGAATAGGTAGTCATTACCTTGGATGTAATAAGGGACATGTGAAGGGACATCTGTATTTAGGCAACTGAAAGGTGTCTTTAGCAATTCGTAGGGACTTATCATCTTTTATTCGAAGGAATAAGATCATTTACCGTAGGCAACATCGAAGGGACTTGATCTTATAATCTTAAAGGGACTTGATGATGTTAGTGAAGGGACTTTGCTTTAAGGCACCTTACTTGACCTTATAATTAGGCAACATGAGAGGAAACCCTAGGTAGTGCAAGATGGCGATCAAAGATCGACTTACGTGTGTGAGTGTTCATATTCATATATTTATCTTATTAAGTAAGTCATTCTAAATTAATTTTAAATCACCAACAAGTTATCACTCCCTATAGTTACTAACCATGGCAAAAATATTTATAAATAATAGAATAAAAACAATAATAAACCTACGACTATTACAAGGCTTTCGCAATTACATTATAATATGATTAATAAATATATAGAGAAATTATAATTAAAATGATTAGTAATAAAATAATTATAAGAGAAAGAGGTTAACACAAATATACAAAAAATATATACAAGTTAAGAGAATATTTTTAAATTAAATAAGCAATTTTAAAGAATTTTTTTAAAAGAAAATAATATAATGAGAATAATAATAATAAACCATAGAATAAATATTTACAATACATGATTAATTATTTAACTATATATTAGAAAAACTAATTAAATTCAATATTTAAAGTTAAACAAAAATTAGGGTTAGTTTTACAATTAAGAAAAATCAGGATTAGGGTTTTGATTATTTAATCTAAACTTAATTAAATTATTTGTAAAAATATATACAATAATAATATAAACAAATTTTAAATTAAATATAAACCAAATTAAATTTTAGAAAATAAATTAGAATTTTTATTAGAAAATATGAAGTTATATATTTACCTATTATTATTTAAATATAATTTTCTTATAAAAATATAATTTGGATTAATTATAAATCAAATAAAGAAATAATAAGAAAATGAATAAAAAATACTTACCTGGGGCATGTGAATGTATGAGGGGTAGTAATCCTTATGTATCAAGCCTGAAAATAAATGGAATTTAAGCCAAAAAAATAACTGAGGACGGGTTCGAACACACTCCCTTTGCTTCATATGCGCGCGTATCAACCACTGGGCTGCTTGTCATCATGTGAAACAAAATACAAATAATACAATAAATATAAATATCAATTTTTGAAAATCTGAAGCGCGCGAAGATCTTCATCTTCAACCTTGGATTCGCAGGTTTTCCTGCGAATTTAATTACGACTTTTCCTGCGAATTTTCTTGCCAATGCAACCTGCGAACATCAAACACCATACAAACAGTACAATTTCATCAAATTAATAATGCCAATGAGTTCCTTATGACCTATACGATTCTTCCATGTCTTTAGAACTCATTTACATTGGTTTAATAGTGAAACCCTAAACGGCCACTCTAAACCCTAACAATGGCAAATCTTTGATCCTGCATCAAAACTCAAATTAAATTATCCAGAAACGATCCTTAGCTTGTTACAAACACAAAACAACAATCAAACACAATTTATATTGCACGAATATTAGAAAACGAGAAAGTCATAAAGGTCCAAGAACTTTGATTCGGTTTATGCAAATAGTAAGGATTTTGATGCTAGGAATGATTGAAACATGATCAGTGAGCCTCAAGGAAGCTAAAGCAACCTTTATTTTGTCTTGAAAGTCTCTCTAGATCAAAAACCATATATGACTTTTTATGTGAAAATTTGAGATTCAATGGTGTTCTTGGAGGCAGCAAAATCGTCCCCTTGTGATTGGGATGTATTCAGGTATATGTAGAGATGAAAATTAGGTCAAAAAGTTATGGATTTATGGGCTTTGTATTGGTTACTTGATCATGAAGTTTCTATCTTTCAAATATTGAAAAAGATCACATCTAACCTTGCCAAATCAAGCTAGCACGAATTTGGATCAGATCAATCATCTATAATTGATGTTTATGACTTTCTAGAATCATAATCTCATCCAAATATTTGATTTTCATATTTTATTTTGATTTAATTTGTATTTTAATGAATAAAATTCAAATAAATACTAAATAAAATATAAAAAATCAGAAAATGCATGGGCTGGGTCGTGCTTGATGACATTGTGAAGATTGGATGGCAATTTGGTGGGCTCATTTAGCAAAAATTGGTTTTAAGGTCAATTATGGAGACTAAGTTGAGGGGAAAGTTGGAAAAAAGTATTTGAGGTCCTAAGGGTAAGATTGACAAAAGGAAGTTGAGAGTTTTGGGGATACGATCAGTTTTCACGATGGTGTTTAAAGGAGAAGAGGGGAAACTCTGAGGGATAAGGAGAAGAGGCTAAGGCTTGAAGAACCTCTGGCGAAATTTGAAGAGAAACCGTAAGAATCGACATTTTAAGGTATGGGGAGTATCGCTTTTCAATGTTCTTGATGTAGAGTTTATGTAATGGGGATAATTGGGGTTTTAGGGAAAAACCTAGGATTTGATGAGTAGAATTGAGGGATTATTGATGAATTGATGTGTGTTGTGTGTTGTAAATGATGTGTGTGTGTGTGTGTTAGTTATAGGTTCTATACTAAAATTTGTGATTAAAAATGATGAAAAACTAGTTTTTGAGTGAAAACTCGTAGCAAGAGTTTTGCTGTTATCGCAGGGTTTGGATGCTGAAATCTGCCTTGCACTCTTAGCGAGTAGTTGCCCGCTTAGCGAGTAGTTAAGAACCTGAACCTTTCCCAACCTGGGAGGAGGCTGCTTAGCAAACAAATAGGGTCGCTTAGCGAGCCCTGGAAATGAAAAATTAATGATTTAGTTGCAGAAATTTATCTAATGATGTGTAAACATGATGTGTTGATGTCATGATGTATTATACTAGTTGCCATGATTTATGTTGATGTTTCAGTGATCATTTCATGATAAAAATGAAGTTAAGATATAAGTTAGTTATATGTTGAACATATATGATGATGATGTGTTGATTTCTTATCATGGTATGAGTTATGTGAACAATGATACTATAATGATGTTATGACAGAATCAATAGATGTTGTGAATATTTTGATGTTTATACTTGCTATGTGACGAACACGACGATCAAATGAGTTATGATGATTGGGTGTGAAATGGAGTTGTGATGCTATAATATGATGTTTATGATTGCTATGTGATGATGAGAATATGTTGATAGATTACATGATTAATGTATGGATGTCGTATGAAGAATACGATGAATATTTACATGAATGTTGATGCAAGGGTTGATTATGTTGATGTTGTTGCATCGTTGCATTCATGGCATACTTATGATGATGAAGGCTTCAATCCCATTGTATGGATTGGGTTGTTATTGTTTATGTTGTTTATGATGTGCTCCCTTGTGGAGGGTAGATGGTCCAGTGTCCATCACATTTTAAAATTGGTACCACGTGCATTTATGAAGTTGCATTTCATTCTCGGTGGCATAGCATGATGCATATGTGTTAAGTAAAGGTTTGATGAGTTTTATGATGTGGTGGTGAGAATTATGATGTATTTCTATATGATGGATGTTGCATGATTATCTTTACTTTATGTCATTTATATTGATTCTTGATTACTCACCCTGTCTGCCTTTGGTGAGGGTCTATTATACCATCCTGCAGATAATCAAGAATAAGCTTGGTGCGTGTATGTAGCTTGAAGTATTGTTTTTATGTCGCTTATTTAGTGATATAGTGTCTTGATCTGGTAGATGTAACATCGGGTGAGACACGCTTAAGTGAATATTATGTTGTCTGTTAGGATGATTTTTATGAGTTACTAGATGTTGGTTTTTAGTTAATGATGATAGTTGACAATGACCTAAGGTCTTGATGTTTTGATGAAATAAATGAAGTTTTATGAAATTATGATTCTGCTGCAAAGTTTAGTTTGATTATTGATTTATAAAAGAAATGAATATTCTAAATGTTTTGAAAACCTGTGTTACGGAGTAATGTTGTTAAGATATTTTATGAAGAAAATATGGCACCTTTCTGAGATGTAGTCTGATTTATTTAAGTGATTATTGTGTTTTATTTCACGGGGTTAGAAAGGTGTTACACACACTAGTTTAGTAAAATGAGATTATCAATATCACACAAGTACAAAATTTTAAAAGAGATATGAAAAGGAAGAATACACCGAATTTGTTTAGGAAGATCCCCTTTCGTCCTAGCTAAGGGTACCTCTGTCCCTAATTCTAAAACTAGGATTGAGATATTTATTATCTATTGCAATATTTTTACAAAGAAGAAATAGTAACCACAAACCAATCTTAAATGTTGATGTAGATGTTATGTTCATCTTTCCCCTTTGATTTAAGATGAATCATGCCTTCCAAACGATTCGATCAAATCTATTTTTAATAAATCTATATATATTTTTAAAATAATATATTTTTAAAATAAAATATATTTTCGGATTAAATAATATATTTATTTTTTCTATAAAATATAAAATATAAATCTAATATGATAATTTTTAACCTAATAAAATCTTTAAAAAAAATTAATAACAACCGAAAAGAATTACACAACAACAACCAAACAACCAAATAATTTCATCCATACAAATCTGGAAAAAAAATTAAAACTGCAATAATACCACAATGATGCAACAATATAGCTAGAAAAATAATTTTGAATCTTGATGAGATCTTTAATCTTCAAATATTTCTCTTTGAACAACATACATCATAAATTTAAAATTAGAAAATATTAAGTTAAAATTTAAAACGAAAATAAACAAAATTGAACAAAAACTAAGGAGGATGATATAAAAATCATACATTTGATAATGGAAGTATATATGAATATGTGGAAATATGGAGTGAGGAGAGTGTTTGGAAGGAAATGGGGAGTGAAGAGAGTGTTTGGAAATAAATTGAAGAAGATGAGAATATGAGCCTTCTAGAATATGAGATGGAAAAGAAATATATAAGGAGCATAGCGGTGTGTAAGCCACGTCGCAACCCAACGATGTATTAATCACGTCAGAAATGTGAAACAGTCATAAATTAGTGATGTGGTCTCCATTCCACTAGTAAAAGCTATCAGACCCATCAATTCTAACTCAGACATGATTCCTACTTCTTTTTTTTATTCGAGTAATGACAAGAAAGCCATGTTGCAAACCAACAATGTACTTATCAAGTCGGAAATGAGTAACGGTCAAATATAGTGATGTAGTCACCATGTCATTAGTAAAAGGTGTTAGGTCCATCAATTTCAAGTCAAACATGTTTCTCATTTGTTTTTTTTCAATTTTTGAATTTGAGTTTGCGACGCGAATTAGACGCCACAACATAAATTCCTAAAATTTCAAAATTTCCCCCACTTGAGAGCACAACATAGAATCCACATCACACCTTTTAAAAAAAAGTCTGACTTCCTCATGTTTAAATATTAACTCTATTTTTTAATTAATATAAATATTTAATAACGTGATATACACGTCACAACCCCCATTTTTTGCCACATGTATATCACATCAATAAATGATGCTGCTAATGACATTTTTTTTGTAGTGTCAAACTTTTGCAAAGACGAAAAAATCTCATTTTTAACAAAGATTTCGGATGTAACAAGACAACAATTATTCCAACTATCTATTTTCCTCTAAACATTAAAATTATGTTTTCTTTGAAACCATAAAATATATGAACACTTAAAATAAATGTTTTTAATATCAAAGTAGTAATTAGTGGAAAAAAATACTAACTTGTAAACTTAACAATTCATTACTAACAAATAAATATATTATTTTCATAAAAATGTATTATCATTATTCCTATGTACCACCTCCCAAAATTCATCTTCATCTTTTAAAAAGTTAAAACACGTATTATTCTTTTGTGAGATCATAAATTCGAATCTTGACAAAAGTAAAAATGTATTAACTTAACAACCATTTTATGATTTTAAAATATATTATTTGTTTAAAACTTATATAAAATATTTATTTTTCTTGAAATAATTTTTGAATTATAAAAAAAAAAGATTTGATATAATGTCTCTAAAATAATTTTAATTTGGTTTAATTTTAAAAACTCAAATAGTATTCTATTTTTTATCATATTACTTACATCAAAGAATACTATCATGAAAAGCAAATTATTTATTTTAACGTTTAATTTTTAAAAAAAAAATACAAAAATATAATACATTTGATAGGCTGATTGTTAAGCTCAAACGAAAAATGAAGAAACTCATGTGGTTACATGACTTTGTGATTTAGGCCATATTATTTATCTTATTTCAATTTTATTTTTGTTGTACTTTTCTTTTGTGGGTTGGGCCTTTATTCTAGACCCATTAGTAGGGTTTGTATTTAAAGAGATTTTCTCTTCATGTGATGCAAGAAAGATTTGAAGTATGTTTATTTTATTAGTTTTGTAGTTGTCTTCTTTGGCTAACCCTAATTCTCTTGATAGTAGTAGAATCCACCTATCATTGGTGTTTTCAATCTTGAAATCATGTCTCCTAAACCTCAAAACCCTACCCATAAAAAGATTGTGGAAAAGGTTGTTCAAACAGCTCATGTTTATTTTAATACAGCTTTGCAAGATACCCAGCAACAACTTGATGAGAGGTTTGATAAAATTCATTCAGATCTAAAGCAGCTGAACATCAGATTTGACAACAAAAAAATGATAGAAGATTCTAGATATGAGTCTATTATGTATGTCCTCACTAAAATCTCGGCCAACATGAACAACATCATGATTCTATGGCAGCATCCTCCTCCCACAACAAATCTGCAGCAAGTATTTCTTTACCACAAGGTGCTACTAATTCTGCAAATGTTATTACCAACACTATTTTTGCTACTGTTCACATACCCTTACCCTCATATACCCTTCAATCCCGTCCTCACTTCACTAACGCCCAAATTGTCTCAATGACTTTCACGCCATCATACTTATCTCCCCCACCCCAACTAAGCGTCCCTTCGACCCAACCCCGTGTTCCAACTCCCTTTCCAACTCAACCTCAAAAAATACCCATCCCATTCGTCCAACCTTCTTATTTTTTCCACTCTCCCAATTCTGATTTCATACCGACCCAAACCCCTGTTTTTCCGCCCCATCACCCATACCAAACCCAAATGTTTCCATCATTTCCACACACTAATAATTTTAGCCAACCGTCTTTTCGAAACCCTAAGATTGATTTGGGGATTTTTTATGGTAATGATGCCTTGAAATGGAATTTTCAAGCGAAACAGATCTTTGCTTTTTATCATATTTTGTACGAAAATCGTTTGGTTATAGCTGCATTTTATATGAAAGGAAAAGCATTGGGATGGTATAAGTGGATGTTCCAAAATTAAGAACTCACAGATTGGTAATCATTTGCTAGGGCTCTTGAGTTGCGTTTTGGGCCTTCAACATTTGAACACCATCATGCCCAATTATTCAAACTACGTCAATATGGCATTGTTTCAGAATATCAAGCTAAATTTGAGAAACTTGGTAATAGAGTTATTGGACTTCCATCAGATGCAATGCTGAATTGTTTTATATCTGGTCTAATCCCAGAGATTCGTAATGAAATTGTTATTCATCGTCCTCATACTATTTCCCAAGCGGTGGGATTTGACAAACTCATTGTAGAAAATCTCAAAGACTCTAAACCGAAAACAGTAAAACCAGTATACCCACAACCATATATCAACACTAAACCACCCAATACCATAACACCTCCCTCCACCCTCCCAAAACTATCAACACTTCCCCGGCCAACACCAGGCCCAAATCGTTTCCCAATCCGACATATTACTTCAGCCCAACAAGAAGAACGATGTGCACAAGGCCTATTTTTCAATTGTGACAAGAAGTGATTTTCGGGCCATAAATGTGCAGCCGGTAAATTCTTACTTTTATTGATTGATGACGTGGATCCCCCTCCACCTCCTGACTTTAATGATATTGTTTATATGTTGGAATCTGACTCACTTGTGGATGGAACCTATTTCCAATTATTCTCTAAGCCGTTAGTGTTCAATATTCTCCTAAGGCTTTGAAATTCAAAGGATTGTTAGATGGGTTATCTGTTACAATTTTGATTGATATAGGCAGCACCTATAACATCCTACAACCAAAAATTGCTCAACACCTCAAAATACCCACAAAACCCATCCCAAATTATTATGTTATGGTCGGTAATGGTTCTCAACTCCAATGTACTGATCTTTGCCCAAAAGCCCCTCTTACCATTCAGAATCATCTGTTTCACATTCCCTTATATTTACTCCCAATTTGAAGGGGCTTATGTGGTGCTAGGTATGGAATGGTTGAGAACTTTGGGTCAAATATCAGCCGATTTTTCCATTCCCAAACTCTCTTTCTCCCATCAAGACAATTCCATTACTCTCACAGGTGACCCTATAACACCCCAAAGTCGATTTTGATTTAATTGATGTGTTTGCTATAAGTTTGATGAATTATTTGATGATTTGATGTTTTGTGGGGGTTATGAGTGTGATTTAATATTTTAATAATATTAGAATATTAGGTATAGTGGGTTTACTTAATTATTCAAGATTAAATCAATTAAATAAGTAGAATTAGAGGAAAAGGGTATTGAGGTCTTTTGGTAGGAGATTAGTGAGGGTAAGATGGGAAAAGACTAATGAGGTCCTACGGGCAAGATTGACTAAGAGAGTAAGTTGGGTTTTGTACGATCATTTGGAACGATCTCACTTTTGGAGAGAAAGGAGAAGAGCTCTTAGGAAGAAAGCTAGGACTTGAAGGTTTGGGAGATTTTTCGAGAAGTTATTGAAAAGATTACGAAACCTAAGGTATGGGGATTATTTTTCCATTCGATATTGTAATGTAGAGATAGAATTTGGGGGTTTTGAGGTAGAGTTTTAGGGTTGTGGGGTTTTGTTGATGAATTGCTTTATGATGATGATTTTGTGATGATTTTGATGAATATAATGATGTTATGTGATGTGTATGATGATAGTATGAGTAATATTGAGTATGATCATGATTTTCTGCTATGTTGTTGCTGAAAGACTGGTTTTGATGAGTTTTATCGCAGAAGGGCGATTATGAAATCGCATAATTTTTGGAGGAATCGCGAAGCTCGCTTAGCGAGCAAACAAGAATTTTAGAAATCAAAAACTCGTGAGTTAGTCGCTTAGCGAGGGGACTAGCTCGCTTAGCGAGACCTGACATATTTTGAAAAATTATTTAATTCTGAAAAATTAGGTAATTGATGTGTTTTGTTGTTTTAAGATGTTATGAGGTTTTATTTATGTTGTATTATGTGTTTAGAGGCTATATGAGTAGGATTTAGTGATAATATGATGTATGATGAATTTAAGAGGTTTAAGAGTTTATGAGTTATGATGACATGATGTAGAGCAAGAGGATAAATGAGTAAGTACTGTGATGTTTGATGATGAATGTGGATGCAAAGCTTATGACGTTTTGATGATGATGTGTGTATATTGCATCTTGCATTCATGGCATGATTTATGAGGGGACTTCGGTCCATTGGTAGTTTCAATCCTATTGTGCGGATTGGAGTGATATGATGTTATGATGTTGCTCCCTTGTGGAAGGTTGATGTCCCAATGTCCATCCATGAGTATGTTTCGGTACCACATGCATATTAAGAGTTGCATTTTCATTCTAAATGACATAGCATGAATTGCATTGAGTTGTGTAATGATGTGATGTATTTGAGGTTGTGAACATGTGATGTATTTGATGTTGTGAATGAATGAGTCGTATGATGATCTGATTATGTTGGTGTATCCATGTTTATAAATTCTCATTTTTATATTACTTTATTGAATGTGAATTTACTCACCCTGCTTGCCTTTTGGTGATAGTCTATTATGTCATCCTGCAGATACTCAAGGTTAGCTCGACGCACGTTTAGCTCGGAGTTAGTGAGTTTGTCGTTGTAGTTAGAAACAGAGTCATGCTCTGTGTCCAGTAACATCGGGATGGGTTTCGCTTGAGTTTATTTTTATTATTTGAATTAAGATGTTATTTCCTTTGACTACTATTGGTTTAAATGATGTTTTGGATTAAATGATGAAGTTTTCTTTTTATTAAAGATGAAATACAATGTTTTGTTTTCCGCTGCGTAGTTGTTAAAAATAGATTTGAAGTATTCATGATTTTGTAACCCGTGTTACGGGACCGGACTAAAAAGATGTTTATGATGTTTAAGTTATGAGAAATATGATGCCCTTTCATGAGGGAACTCTGATAATTGATTAAATTGTTTTATAATTGTGTAGGGGTAGAAAGGGTCTTACAGACCCCACCAATATACCTACACCATCAACTTTTCACCAAATCTACAATTTAATCCATAGTGATTCCATTGCTTCCTTCCACCTCTTACTCTTCCAGCCTTCCTATCTCATCGCCATTCATACACCTAATTCCTTCCATGACCTTTTCAAGTCCCTACCCATATCTACCCCATCCAATATTCGTGAAGTATTAGCCACTTACTCCAAAGTCTTCCAACCTCCCCATGGTTTACCTCCTAAACGCCCTCACGATCACCATATTCCCATGACCCCAAACACACCTCCAATCAATGTAAAACCATATCGCTACCCTCATTCCCAAAAAGAAGCCATGGCCACATTGATATGTGACATGCTATCTAAGGATATCATAAAACCCAGTACTAGCACTTACACATCACCTGTGTTGCTAGTTCGTAAAAAAGACGGCTCTTGGCGATTTTGTGTCAATTATAGAGCATCGAATGCCATAACTATCTGTGACCGTTTTTCCATACCCGCGATTGATGAGCTCTTTGATGAGTTGGGTTCTGCTTCTTTGTTTACAAAGATTGACGTAAGGTCGGGCTATCATCAAATTAGAGTTGTGTCAAAATACACTCATAAAACAACTTTTAGGACTTTTGATGGACACTATGAGGTTTTAGTTATGCCTTTTGGTCTGACTAATTCTCCTAGCTCTTTTCAATCGACCATGAACGATCTCTTACGTCCTTACTTAAGACAATTTGTTCTTATTTATTTTGATGACATTTTCATTTACGGTCGTTGTTTATCTGATCATGTTACTCATTTAAGTTTAATTTTAGACTTACTTGCTTCAAACCAGTTTGTGGCAAATCTTTCAAAGTTTGTTTTTGTAGTTTCAGAAATTGATTATCTTGGTCATGTGATTTTTTTTTAATGGTGATCCTACGAAGACTCAAGAAATACTTGATTGTTCGGTGCCACGCTCTCTCACAATGCTCCAGGGGTTTTTGGGCCTCACTGGTTTTTATAGACGATTTGTCCAGCACTACGTCACACTCGTCGCTCCTCTCACTGACTTATTATGTTTCAATAAGTTTAACTGGAATACAGCTGCCGATTTAGATTTTACAAACTTAAAGAAAAAATGACAGAGACTCTGGTGTTGGCGCTTCCAGATTTCAACCAAACTTTCATCCTTGAGACAGATGCTTCAGTTGTTGCTATTGGTGTTGTTTTATCATAATTTGGCCATCCCTTAGCTTTCTTCAGCAGAAAAATGTGTCCACGCATGCAAGCTTCTTCTGTCTACGTTCGGGACATGTACACGATGACAGAGGTTGTAAAAAAATGGCGTCAATACTTAATAGGGCAACATTTTCATATTTTTATAGATCAAAAGAGCTTAAATAATTTGCTTGTACAGACTATACAGACACCAGAACAACAAAATGGGTCGCGAAGTTGTAGGGTTTAAATTTCGATATATTTTATAAACCTGGCAAGACAAATCAAGCTGCAAACGCTTTGAGCCGCTTGCATACAAAAGAGAAGTCCATCTTGATGTCCATTTCGTCCCAAATTCCTCATTTCCTAGTTTTCCTCCGACAATTTTACAAGAAAAACAAGGAAGGTCGGGATTTTGTTTCTCTATGCCAGACAAATATTAAGATGCAACAGGTCTATCATTTTAAGAATGGTCTAATGTACTTTAAGGAAAGGATATTCTTACAAGATACATTGGATTTCCATAGCAGCATTCTGCAAAAGTACCATGCCACACCAACTTCTGGAGACTTAGGTCTAAAACCAACTTTAACTCGTATCTCCTCTTCTTTCCTTTGTTCGGGCCTCTACAGGGATGTCAAGAAGTATATTCAGGAATGCCTCATCTGTTAATAAAACAAGTACCTTCCAACACTAAAGAAAGGGTTATTACAGCCTCTACAAATTCCAAACGAAGTCTTGGAAGATCTCTCTATGGATTTCATCACCCATTTATCCAAATCTTTCGGACATACTGTAATCTGGGTAATCTGTGACAAACTCTCCAAGTTCGTCCATTTTCTTGCTCTACCAACCAAATACAATGCTAAAGACTTAGTAAAAAGTTTTTCCAATGAGATTTGCATACTTCATGACATACTGCGCTCCATTATTTTCGACAAAGATCCTATTTTTTTAAGTGCTATTTGGAAGGATCTTTTTTGCGTCCATGGCACAACCCTAAAATACAGCACCGCTTATCATCCGAAAACAGACGGACAAACCGAAGTAGTAAATCGTAGTTTAGAGACATACCTACGTTGTTTTACAAATGAAAACCCTCGCAATTGGTTCATGTTCCCCATCTGGCCGAATACTGGCATAATACCACGCTCCACTCTTTGATTCAGATGTCTCCCTTTTAAGTCGTGTATGGTCGAAAACCTCCTGCTGAACAAGTCTATATCCAAGTTTTCTCCACCCTACCCTCCGTTGATCTCAACCTGCAAATTAAACATAATATATTAAATAGGTTAAAAGTGAACCTAACTAGAAGCCAACAAATAATGAGGGATCAAGCAAACAAAAAAAAACATAGTGTACCTTTGTTGTTGGTGAGTTTGTCTTTCTCAAATGGAAGCCCTATCGACAAACCTCAGTCCAAAGATGTACCTCTCATAAACTCTCCAAACGTTATTTCGGCCCTTTTAAGGTCCTCCGTCGGATTGTTCATGTAGTAACGAACTCCAGCTACCTCCTTCTTCTAGAATCCATAACGTTTTCACGTATCTCAGTTACGATCCTACCATGGGACTACTCCGATCACTGACTTAGCACAACTTCCAGACATCATCCTTGAGGACTCCTTGGATACCGCCAACATTACTCGAGCTCACGATGTTTCTACCGGTGAAGGTACAACGGAAATCGGCAAGGGTACAAAAGAAATGGAAGAGGAAGATATTCAAAACAAGACCCAAATAGATTGTCTGGAGCGAGAACCATTTACTATGTTTTCAAAATCTTCTCAGAGTGAAAATGAAGAAACTAAGTACACTAAAGCCCCTTGTACTTCTGATCTTATCTCATGGGACGTGAGAAATCCCACTTTCCAATCTCAACTGCTGCATGCTAAGCCAGTGTCCCATATATGCCACTAGTGGATGATTTGTTATCTCACTCTCATACTAATGCAACACAGTTGGATTCTACCCTTGTGAAAACCACTGGTACTACACACGATATTCCCCAAACCAGTTCTGTTTTTAATGCACCTTTTCCTTGTTCCCAGACCATACCTCTTCCCAATGCCACATCTTTTAATCCCACACTTTTTCCTCAACCGATGGATCTTGCTGACACGCGTCCCAAACCCATCCCTCATTCTCCATTTCCATACGTGACTCACTTTCCAACACCTCTCTCAATTCCTCTATTGGGCCTCATAACAAAATACTATTTCAAACGGGAAGAGTTTACCCCGCACCCCCCCAGTTATACCTGTACCCCCATATTTTTTAAAAAATGTCCATTTTAACCTTAGAATATTTTATTATATTATTATTTTATTATTATTTTTTTTTACCATTTGTGTCAGACCGTCAGATTAAAGTAAAAATTTGTCCAAAAATATACGTTCCGGAAGACTTTGAGAATGAGTTCCGGTACGTAAATTAACATACCGGAAGACTTTATGTAAGTCTTCCGGTATTGTGATGTTTGTACACCGGAAGACTTAATAAAAGTGTTCCGGTATGGAAGACATTTATTAACTCTTCCGGTAGCAATGAATATGTGTACCGGAAGACTTTATGTAAGTGTTCCGGTATTGTAAGAGTACAATACCGGAAGACTTACATAAAGTCTTCCGGTTTGATTTTTTTTTTTATTATTTAAGTTTTTTTAATTCATTTTTTAAAAAAATATTTTTATTTTGTAGGTGCAGTACCTTTACATGAAAAAGAACCGATATGTGTGAATACATCAGATGTATTTACAACGACAGAGAGATTTGGTACACGAGAAGAGGTGATAAGATGGATCAAAGACACCGGATTACGAAATAAAGTGACGGTCGTCATCACTCGTTCAGATACACAAACAGGCAAGAGAGGAAGAAAGAACAAAATAATATTTGGTTGCGATAAAGGTGGGAAATACAAGGATACTCGTAGTGGAATAGAAAGTGCGACGAAAAAATGTGGATGTCCATTTAAGATCAGGTCGATTCCGACAAAAGATGGATCTGGATGGAAGATTGATGTAAAATGTGGAGTTCATAACCATGATTTACCCGATAGATTAGAAGGTCACTCATTTGTTGGTAGGTTGACAGCGGATCAGAAGCAACATGTTGCTGATTTAACAAAGAGAAAGGTTGCACCCAGAAATATATTGCATTCCTTGTACGAGCGAGATCCAGATTGTGTCACTCGTATCACACAAATATACAAGCAAAAGAGTATGATGGAAAAAGAGATAAGAGGTCCTAGAAGTGAGATACAACATTTGTTTAAGCTTATCGAGGCTGCAGGTTATGTTTATTGGAGTAGAAAAAGAGATGACTGTGAAGTTATTAAAGATATATTTTGGGCACATCCAGATTCAGTTAAGTTGTTGAATATGTTTCCAATTGTGTTAGTTATGGATAGCACTTATAAGACAAACAAATACAGACAACCTTTGTTTGAAATTGTTGGCATGACATCTACCGAGTTGACTTTTGATGTCGCATTTGCGTATATTGAGTCTGAGCAGACTGAGACTTTTTGTTGGGTGTTAGATAAGCTTAAAAAATTGTTTGTGAAGAAAGATTTATTTCCACAAGTTATGATGACAGATAGAGATCTTGCTTTGATGAAAGCCATTGAAACTGTGTTTCCGAAGACAAATAATTTGCTATGTCAGTTTCACATTAACAAAAATGTTGGTGCAAAAAGGAAACTATTAGTGGATCCTGATAAGCAGGAGTCAATTGGCAAATTATGGACGGATGTTGTATGGGCTAGTGATGAGGTTGAGTATGCACAACATTTAAAAGAACTTGAGCAAGAGTGTGTTGATTGTCCTAAATTTTTTGAGTACGTGAACGACACATGGTTGACACCACATAGACAAAGGTTTGTTTGCGCATGGATTAATCGAGTCCTACATATGGGTAACACGACGACTAATCGGTATGTTTTGTTTTAGATCCCAAAATATACTTTTTGTGAATTTTGTATTTTTCTTACTTAGTTTAAATATGTATTATTATAGGGTTGAGTCTGCTCATTGGAAGTTAAAGCAGATGTTGGGTAACAGTATTGGTGACATGGTCAAATGTTGGGAGGCCATGAATGACAACTTAAAGATACAAATTAGCAACATTCGAGCTTCTTTTCAAAAGAGTGTGTATGAAGTTGCACATGTCCATTCAAGTCCATTTTACACATATTTACGTACTTCAGTGTCGCGAGCTGCATTGAGGCGCGTTGCTGAAGAGTTAAAGAGAGTTGATTATATTGGAACTAACAAAGACAGATGCCGATGTACTCTTAGATCCACCTATGGATTACCTTGCGCGTGTGAGTTGGCAGGGTATAGAATTAGTGGTATTCCGATACCAATTGAGGCTGTGCATGTACATTGGAGGAAACTAAGTATGGAAATTAAGTTGGAAGAAGACTTAGATGAGGAAACAGATGTGGGTATGGAATCTGCAATGGATGAGTTATGGAAAAGGTATAGGTCACAAGATGTTGTTGGAAGAAGGGCATTACATAGTAGGGTTTATGAACTTGCATTTCCCACAACGACTTCTTTGTTAGCACCACCTGAAAAAATAAAGACAAAAGGTGGAGTCAAGAAAAAAGACAAAAAACCTGAAGGGTATGATGTTTACAGGGATCCTTCGTATCATGAATATGTTGAACAAGCATCACAATCTTCACAACGACAATCTCAACCATCACAAAATTCAAAAAAGACATCTCAGCCATCTCAACCATCACAACCTGTGAAAAAGAAGTTAAAATTAACACAAACTTCACAGTCATCTAAACGGTTCATCCTTCAATTTCCTTATCATATTAGGTCATTTATTGATGACGTTGTCAACGTAATGTCAGATGGTAATTGTGGATTTAGAGTGATTGCTTCATTGCGGGGTTATGCCGAAGATGGTTGGCCAATGGTTCGTCGGGAATTAGAATTGGAAATTATACATAATGAAAGATCAGCTTTATATGCCAATTTATTTGCTGATCGGTTAGCTGAAGTGAGAGATTCTTTGAAGATAGAGGGAAGTGGTTCTCAACCAATAGAGAAATGGTTGACTCTACCAGATATGGGTTACGTGATTGCGAATCGGTATAACGTGGTACTTGTCTGTCTAGGAGTCGAATGTTTGACTTTCTTCCCTATGACAACTACATTCTCACCGAATGTCTCATTTTATTGCATTGGATTTGTAAACTCAAATCATTGGATTCAGGTAAACATTGTTATAATTTGATATTATTAGTAAATTATTTGAGTAACATTAAATAATGTATTGTTTAATTTTGAATATAGGTTAACATGAAAGAAGGATTTCCATTGCCACCAGTGACAACAGATTGGAGGAACTTTCGTTCTCCAGCAGCAACATCGTGGATGGTAGGATTTGCTGCGCGTCTACAACATTGGCAACAACTTACGCCTATATTACAAACTCATTATAAATTATAAACTATGTTATTCATTTTTATTCATGAATTATATTATATGTTTTAATTTCATTATGTTTTTCATTTTTATTTTCACTTAAATAACATATAACATAAATTGGATTCAGGTAATCATTTTTATTTTGTCGAAAAACTATAAATAACATATAACATAAATATCAGTTCAAATGTCAATATAATAAGAAACAAAGTCTAAGAAATAATATGACATAAACATAACTATGCAGCTGTTGCCCAACTATAGGTGGACAACGCATCCAGGTCCCTAAATAATGCCAAGTATCGCGCCTCCACGAGTGTAAATGACTTATCCGCAAAGATGGTGCAGCCCACTAACACCATCAAATAACATCTGGTCGCAAATGCCCATGATGAAGCTGCTCGATGCTCTACGAATCGATCATATAACCACTCTATCTTGAAGTACGATCCTCTGCACTCACGAACCTGGAAAAGTGCCACTCTCGATGTCACTCCAAGATAGTCAACAGCCCACTCAATGGCTAACTCCTCACTGATGGGTTGAAGGTTCCAGAATACCCCCCTAATAGGAAAATGAAGCAGACATGCCACATCATCGAGAGTAATCGTCATTTCACCGAACGGCAGGTGAAATGAAGATGTCTCTATATGCCATCTCTCCACAAATGCAGAAACCAAGTTTGCATCAATCTTCTTCAAACTCGATCTCTGTAAGGAAGCTAAACCGGATCTAGATATGATACCCTCAATCTCCGGTGGAAGCTGCTGTGGAACCATCTGGGTCAACTTCAACCCATGTCCCGCCACCTTCAGTTCCTTCTTCGCCCCCCTCTCCTGAAATCAAATAAAATTAAACAAATTAGATAAACAAATTATATAATTTCGGTTATTATTCAAAACTAAATAATTATAATTTCCTTACCTCACCAAACCATACACGTCTCGCCACGTGATGCTCGTACGAAACCAAAATACTGGTATCGTACGGACCACCGGGATACCCCACAGGGTCAGCTGCAGCTGCAGATGTACCAGCATCATCTGCGCGTGACCTACTCGTCTCGCCCCGTCCCATCGATCGCACTGGAATCCTCCCATCTCTGCCGCGTGATCGCACCACTGGAAAAAAAAAAGAAAAACAATTATTCAATAAAAAAAAAAAAAATTAAATTTCCGGAAGACTTTCTTCAAGTCTTCCGGTACACACGAAACCATTCCGGAAGACTTCAACAAAGTCTTTCGGTAGGCAATTTTAAAAACAACATTCCGGAAGACTTTGATGAAGTGTTCCGGTAGTCATTTAAACCGTTCCGGAAGACATTCATAAAGTCTTCCGGTACCGGAAGACTTTCACAAACTCTTCCGGTACATAATTTTACATTCCGGAAGACTTACTTGTAGTCTTCCGGTAAACACGTACGAAAAGTGAAATTTTTTTTCTCTCTGTAACTTTTGGAAGAATGGTAAAAATGGAAAGTGAATTTGAATTAGTAACTATTTATATGAGGGCATTTTGGTCAAAAAAAATTGCTGGGGGGGTACAGGTATAACTGGGGGGGTGCGGGGTAAACTCTTCTTCAAACGGACAAGGTTTTTGATGGGCCGGATAGTAGTGATAGGTTGATTCCTAAGCCCAAACGAAAAATGAAGAAACACATGTGGCAACGGGACTTTATGATGGATTAGGTCATATTATTTATCTTGTTTCAATTTTATTTCTATTATACTTTTCTTTTGTGGGTTGATCCTTTATTCTAGACCCATTAGTAGGATTTGTATTTAAAGAGATTTTATCTTCATGATATGCAAGAAAGATTTGAAGTATGTTTATATTATTAGTTTTATAGTTGTCTTCTTTGGCTAACCCTAATTCTCTTGATAGTAGTAGAACCCACCTATCAACATTTATAATTTTCTTGTATATAGATGACATGTCTGAGAATCAACTCATTATAATATTTTATCCCTATTTTAGAGAATAGTTTGAAGGAGATAGACTCGATACATATTTTGAATAAAATAATTTAATAACCCTACAATTACTCTAATACGCTTATTTTAAGTATATTTGCTAAAATATTAAAAATAAAAGAGGCGTGTAAATTCAAACACTATTTATTATTTTTAATTTTATTAAAATCATAACAAAGATAAAAGTTGAATCAAATATTGAAATATGATAGAATATATGCATCATTTTTTAATCATATCTATATACTTCACTATTATATTTTTGGAAAAATATCCAAATTGGTCCTTTAACTCCATCATTGGGTCCAATATGGTCATTTATCTCTAAAAAGTGACAAAAAGGTCCTTTAATTTGTTAAATTGTACCACGTTTGTCCTTCTGTCACCAACCGTTAGTCAAAGTCAAGTTATCATACACATGTGGAGCTTAGTTTGGTTGACTCATCTGCCATGTAGGATGTGTTAACCTAAAGTGTATACAAACTAGTTTCATAACCATTTGTACGAAACTTGGTGAAAATAGAAAGGAGGAACCCTAGCGCAGCTACCATTGAAGCTTGAAGCATCATAACCAGCTACCATTGAAGCTTGAAGCATCATATCCATTTCTGAAGCATAATCCACCAGGTATTCGATTTTACAATTTGAAATGTTATTCGATTGCAGTTACTTTAATGATTTAGGGTTTGTATGTTTTAGGGTTTTTCAGAAAAGTTACTGATTTAGGGTTATTTGATTTCGATTAGGGATTTGTGTCAGTAGAGATGAGTGAGTACCTGAATCTTACAATTCACCACAGTGGTGCATTTGTCGATGACGAGCTGAGTGTATACGAAGGGGGAGAGATTGCAAAACTGAAAATAGATGTTGATAGATGGAGCTATTTTGAACTGCTAGGTTGTTTTAAGGATTTAGGTTACACCTGTATTGGGAAAATTTACTATAAGGATCCACAATTTGGGATGAGCACCTTGGTTGATGACAAAGGAGCCCTAGAGATTGCTGATTTGTTTAGGGTTCACCTTAGGGTTGACATATACATCACACACATATTGTCACAACCTGATTTCTATGATGGTCCAATTGATGAAGTAGAAGCAGATGTGATGGAAGAGGATGACACTGAAAAAGTTCTTACTGCAATGCTTGAGGAAGTTAATGTTGAGGTGAATAATACTGAGCCCTTGAATGAGACAACTCCAAGGATGGAAGAGGATGTTTTGAATCAGAATGAAGGGAATAATACTGATCCTGTGAATCTGAATTCTGAGGTGAATAATTCTGATCCTGTGAATCTGAATGCTGAGGTGAATAATTCTGATTTTGTGAATCTAAATGTTGAGGTGAATAATTCTGATCCTGTGAATCTGAATGCTGAGAATGAAGGGGATAATACTGATGTTAGTGAGGATGATAGTGATGATGAAAACTTCAATTATGACAGTGCAATGGAAGTTGGTTTTGATGATGAATCAGAAGAGTTTGATGATGAGGAGGGTGATGTGATGGAATTTGTGAATGATCAAGAGGGGAAGATCAATAAGGGTAAAGAAAAGTGTGAAGATAAAGTTAGTGATAATGAAAGTGATGATTTACAAAGTGGGTGTGAAAGTGATGATACTAGTGATGTTGTTAGGAAAAAGTACCTTATTTTTAAATTACAGAAAGACATGTCGAAATTCAAATGGGAGGTTGGGATGTATTTCACAACCAAGGCTGATTTCAAAGAAGCTATAGCATCATATGCAGTGCAATCTGGCAGGGGTCTTAGGTACATTAAGAATGACAAGGTAAGGGTGAGATTAGTGCAATCTGGAGCTGAGCAAAGATTTTGTGTCAGACATCTTTATAATAATTTCAGAAAAAGATATCCAAGCAAGAAACTCAAGGAAATTATCTGGAAAGCTGCAAAGTCCACATAGTACCAAGCTTGGGAAAGAGAGATGAAAGGGATGAAGGAAATCAATGTGGAAGCATACAAGCACATGATCAGCACTCCACCAAGATATTGGAGCAAATCATATTTCAAGACTCATAACAAATGTGATGCAGTCCTAAACAATATGTATGAGGCATTCAATAGTGTTATTCTGGATTCAAGAACAAAACCACTAATTACTATGGTGGAAGAAATAAGGATATATATGATGGAGAGACGAGCAACAAATAGGATGAGGTTACAGAATCTGGATGATGGGGAAGTCCTACCAAACATAAGAAAGAAAGTTGAAAAAACAAGTTCTTACACCAACCTTTGGATTGTCAGGTATATGAATTGTTATATATGTATTGTTCTGTGCTTATAGTGGATTCAATTCTGTTTTGTTGCTTATAGTAGATTAATAGTAATAATTGGTATATGAATTCAATTCTGTTTTGTGCTTATAGTAGATTAATAGTGAATTCAATTCTGCTTTTTTGCTTATAGTAGATTAATAGTAATTGGTATATGAATTCAATTCTGTTTTGTGTTTATAGTAGATTAATAGTGAATTCAATTCTATTTTGTGCTTATAGGATGGCTTCTGAACATATTTTTGAGGTGAGGCATCTAGAAAACCAAGCAGATAAATTCACTATAGACCTTAAGGAGCAAAGTTGTTCATGTAGAAGATGGGAGCTGACAGGGCTACCTTGTGTGCATGCCTTGTCAGCTATGAAGAGTAGAAACTACAACATTGATGACTACATTCCAGAATATTATAGAAAGGAGAGATACATGGAGGTTTATCAATTTGTGATTTTTCCAGTTAATGGTTCTAATTTGTGGGCCAGACCTGAATATCCAGGTGTGCAGCCTCTTAAGTATAGGAAGATGCCTGGAAGTCCAAAGAAAAGAAGAAATTTAGAGAAGGGTGAGATTGATGGTTCAGACAAAAAGATGAGAAGGATTGGGTTTAATGTAGGTGTAGCAGGTGCAAAAAAGCAGGTCATAATAAACTGACCTGTAAGAACCACACCAGTCAGCAAGTATCACAAGGCCAGCCATCTGAAGCATCTGTTCAGCAACCATCACATGTGCAATCTCAGCAGGCTGCACAATCTCAGCATGCTTCACAATCTCAGCAGCCATCACAAGTTCAATCTCAGCAGCCATCACAAGTTCAATCTCAGCAGCCATCACAAGTTCAATCTCAGCAGGCTTCAAGGAAGACCAAGCAAGATCAAGGAAGGCCAAACAAGTTATCTTTCAGAAGGTCAACTAAGTCTTTCATGCCCCCAGGCCCAACCACCAGGATGAGTGCAGCCAAGACTGTTGTAGGTCCAACAACATGGAAAAGTACACCAACAAAGAGATCAACCAAGACTTAGAAACTTTAGGAAGATGCATTTTGTTTGGACTGTTGTATTTTGTTTAGTTGTATTAGACTATGTCAATATTAAGACAATTCTGTCAATGTTATGTGTTTTGTTGTATTAGACTATGTTATGTGTTAAGACATATGGTACTGCTAACATTATGGTTCTGTCAATGTAACAATTCTGTTTTGTCAATTCTGATAAGCAATTATGTCAATTATGTTTGGTTCTGTCAATGTAACAATTCTATTTTGTCAATTCTGATAAGCAATTATTTCAATTCTGTTTAGCAATTATGTCAATTATGTTTAGTTGATAACAAATGCTAACATTATGGTATTGTCAACATAACAATAGCAAGTAACGTTGATCACAAATAATCCATTACAAATGTCAAATTGGTACTGTCAACTACAATGACAACAAATTGATTCAACAACAACAACATCCTAAAGCATTCTAAAAATAGTGAAAACAAATTGATTCAACAACATCCTAAAGAATTCTAAAAACAACTACAACAAGACCTATGAACAACATCAATTTCCAAAATTTTATCAACTTCATGAGCTTCTTCATGTCATTTTCCATTTTGCTTATTTGTTTCCCATATTCTTCAATAGTCACTTGAGCCTTTGCCACTGACTTTGAGAGCTTCTCAATTCTATCCATCAAATATTGCTCCTTCTCATCTCCAACCTCTTCAAAATACCATCCAAAGTACCCACAACCAGCATTGTTTGATCCTTGCAAAATACCATCTTCAACATCAACCATTTTAAAACACAAATACATCTACTGATTTTAAACAAACATACATATGACATACCTTAAAATTAGGACATCCCCAAAAATGTTTCTCATAGTTCTTGAATGTTGTGGCCATACGAAGAACAGCTAAATCCCCACAGTGACATATAGGTTTCCAAGTTGTGCTTGTGTTGACATTCGATCCTTCCTTCGAAGAACACCCACCATAATCGTGTTTTGCTTTCATCACTGGCGTTGGCATCGACCCACTGGATTTCATCTTCGTGACTCTATGATTTTACTATTTCTTGAATCAATTTGGGGATAAAGAGAAATTTTCGAAGAACCCTAGAAAATCATGACACTATTTGGGGATGAAGAATCTCAGTTTAAAGGAGGAAGAAGAAGCCATGTCAGCTGCCACATATACAAAAGTTAACGTCTGTTTGGGGGTGGTGGACGGAAAGGATCTATTTGGTACAATTTAACAAATTAAAGGACCTTTTTGTCACTTTTTAGAGATAATGGACCATATTGGATCCAGTGATGGAGTTAAGGGACTATTTTGGGTATTTTGCCTATATTTTTCATATTACGATGACCCATAAATTTAAAGACAAAGAGTATCATTATTGATTTCTCACATATGAATGTCAAAGAAACATGAGAATCAAAATATAAAAAGATGACCACAAGTAGTATCTTTTAAAATTTTATTAAAATTTACAAAAACTAAATTCTAAATATCACTGTTAACTTGCAAACATATACTTTTTTTTCAAATAAAATATTCATTTTTTTCATATTGTTATCTACATTACGATCCATAATAATTTTTTTATTTATAAATGTAAGTGTTATGAGATCACCATTGTTAATTGAGAACAATGTGATGATGTGATGGAGGAAAGGCTAGCAAGAGTTTCAAACTCTTGAAGCTGCGAAGAAGAAGAAGAGAAAAAGAAGAAGAAAAGCTATTGTTATGAGAAAGTGAATTCATTGCATTCAATGGTCAACATAACCAGTATATATACAATCAACATAAAGGCTGAGTTGGCAAAACTTAGTTGGTTAGAGTTTGTTACACCACAAACTAACCCAAATATTAACCAGACTTTATATTTTCCTAATACCTCCCTCAAACTGAAGCTTGTGAAGAAAGCTGAACAACCTTGAGTTTGTCCCGCAGTAGTTGGAAAGCAGCAGTCCCTAGAGGTTTAGTGAGAGTATCAGCTAGTTGCAGTGAAGCAGTCACATGTTGTAATTTCAGTTTACCAGCTACTACTTTTTCCCTAACAAAATGAATATCCAGCTCTATACGTTTGGTTCTTGCATGAAGAATGGGATTGTGAGAAAGAAGAAAAACATTGACATTGTCACATAGTAACATAGGTGGATGAAATGGAATATGCAATCCTGTCAATAAAGACTCCAACCATAATAACTCAACAGTAGTATGAGCTAGTGCTCTATATTCAGCCTCAGTACTAGACCTAACTACAAGGGATTGTTTCTTAGATCCCCAAGCTACCAAGTTAGGGCCAAAGAAAATACATGAGACGGAGGTTGACCTTCTATCATCTGGATTTGTAGCCCAATCAGAATCATTGTAGGCTCTGACAGAGAATTTTGAAGATGTTTGAGAAGGAGGTAGCAATAGACCATGAGTATGTGTACCACTAAGATATCTTAGCAACCTCCTAACAGCAGCCCAATGAGTGTTCAAAGGATTTTCCATAAACTGACAAGTTTTGTTCACACTGAATGAGATATCTGGTCTTGTAAGTGTAACATACTGCAATGCTCCTACTATAGACTTGTACAAAGATGGATCAGAGAACTGTGATGAACCATGTTTGCTCAACTTGCAGGTGTAAACACCCCAAATTTTCCCTCACTCATTTCACAATTGGCTTTTGATCTTTCATATTTGCATAAGTTTAAGCATATCATATGGCATTTTTGCTTCACTGCATTAGTTCAAGTTCATCTGCATCTAGGGTTTGTGATCTGAGCAATCCAAGGATCTATCTGAGCCACTCCAAAGGCCTCCAATCATTCCAAGAGGGTACATGTATGTTCAATCATCATATTATATCCCTCAAAGATCAAGGAAGCCAAGAAATCACAAGAACTTGGAAAGCATGGAAGCAGAGCTAGGGTTTCACTACACAGATGACCTGAAATTAGGGTTTTGGTTTCAGAGGCCATAACTCCAAATTTTTTTGTCATTCTTGTTTCTAATGGTATCAATATGTTATAGGGATCATGTGTAGCAAGTTTGATGAAGAAATTCATTGTGGAAGTCATTTGTTCACTGGGTAACTTCTTGAGCAAGTCAAAGCAAAATCAGGGCATCTGAGGCCCCCATCAATGGAACCAAAGTGGATTTTTCATCAAATTGAAGTTATATGATCTTTATTTGATCATTGAAGTGCTTGGAAGTTCACAAAATTGAAGAAAAGTGAGCTAAACCAAAAGTTGCCAAAAATGGAAATGACTTGTAATGTAAACTTTCCATTTTGGGAAAGTATTTCAATCTCCTCTTTCTCAATCAAAAATGCTTCAAATGAAAAATTGTTGGTCATGAAAGTTGTAGATTGGATCATTCCCTTTTCAAAAAGTACAAGAGCAAGTTCTAATTCATTATGGAACTCAAGTTATGATCTTTTAAAGTTGGCAAAAATCCTATAATTTTCAAGAATACACCAAAGAGGGATTTTTGCAAAACCACTTGCCAAGCCATTTTGTGACTTCAAATACACTTCTATGCATCATATAAACATAGCACATTGCCTAAAAATCATAATTGCCCAAAGAACCATGTTATTTCATGTCTTGCACTTCAAGAATTTCAAAAAGGGTCAAACTTCATGAAAATTGCAAAATGACACAAAACCTTTCACAAACTTGTTGAATCACCACAAAATGCATTCCATGGCTCTCCTTGATATTTTGCTGAACCAGGACAAGCCAAAAAGCCAGCTGCAAGAGAGCCCATACCTCAAGTACAAGTTTTGTTAACTTTGTACAAGAAAGCCCATACCAATCACCATAGGCCACAACCACTTCTCTAACCTATCAAGACTTGTTATGTGGATCAAACACAGCTCATAACACACATCAAGCAAGCCTAACACTTCAGATTGCCCAAGTTCTCAAAAATCACCACATTTGCAAAAGCATTCGAAACACACAACACACTCACTCAAACTTCAAACTTTTTTCACCAATCAACTCAGCTTCATCAAAGGATCATTTCCCACCCTTCATTGCAACCTAAAAGCCTCTTTACACAAAACACGATTTCTGGCCAGCAAGAGTTCAAGCTCTCATTTCAGCCATTACAAACTCCTTTCAAGCATCAAAGCTTCATCAGGAGGATCATTGGAGTCAGTTTGCACCAAAGAGGAGGCCAAATAGCTCAGTTTGAGAAAGCTTCATTTCAGGTAACCTCAAGAACAAATTTTCCAGAAATGTGATTTCTTGTTATAGAAATGTTCTGTATGCTTTGCTGATCATCATGATCTATTTTGTTTTGAAAATGAGTTGAAAACAAGCATGTATGAAGCTTCTGAAATTTCTGCGTATTTTTCCGTTTGCCTTTGATTCATGATCTTGAGTGAAAATAAATGAAATTTGTTGGCTGAATCTTGTTTAGAGCTGTTAGTTGAGTGTTTCTATAGAGTTAGGGGGTCTGGGGTGGCCTAGGGTGGAAGTTAGGGTGAAGAGCTGGTCGGAGAAGATGACCGGAGGTCTTCTCCGGCCATCTGAAAGTCATTAAGAGGTTAATTAGGGTTTAGGTCTAGTTTAAATATCAGCCATTGGATCTTTGTTACCCGCGTGTTTGGATGGCTTAGATTGCCTCATTAAACCCTAATTCACATTTAATTAGTTAATTATAATTAATTAAATAAAATTAACTCAGAGTGAATCCCAGCCACTCATTTGCGTGCTGGTCAACACTTCCCTCTCCAGTCTGAATCCTGTCCATCAGATCATCCTACTTTTATTTATTTTGATTTTTTATTTCATTTTTTATCATTTTTCTTGCACAATTTATTTAAAATACTTAAAAATTTTGAAAAATATTTTCCTTCTGCATTTTTAATTCAAATATTTTTCTTCACCCAAAAACATTTTTATTTTTATTTTTGTCATTAAAAAACCATTTTAAAAATATTCAAATGTTTATTTTAATTAATTAATGGAAATTAATTAATTAAAATATCATTTAGGTTTCTGAAAATTCCAAAAAAATTCACATTGCATCTTAGGACATTTATAAACATTGTCAAACCATTCATACAAATTTCGTTTTGGTTTTGAATCAATTTTGACATTTTTTTTGAATTTAGGGTTCATAAAAATCCCATTTTCGAACCCTAACTTCAAGAATTCTTTTCTGCCTAACCATGAAGGCTTTGCATTGGTTCTTTTTGCATTGTTCTTCATTTGACATGTAGTATCTAGCATATTTTTGTCATAAATTTATCTTGTATTTTCCATTTGATTGGAATGTTTCCTCTTAAGGTACCTTAAAACCCTAGATAACTTAGAAAAATCACAACTTTCTTTAGGTTAAGAGTTAGACCTTCTCCTTTGGGGTGTAATATCATATGGGGTTAGGGTTCCTTTGAGTTCATTTGCAATTTTTTATCTTATGCTTTGCTTCTGTTTTTTACTTTTGCATCTCATCCTTTCATATAATCCTAATTTCTCATGTTCATTTCCATACATCTTGCATATGCATTCATTCATGAACTTGCCATGACATTTCTTGCATTCACATGTCATCTTAGACATCTTAGGACATATTAGAATCATTCTTGATCATTTCTTCATTCATTGGCCAAGATTTGCATTCATTTCATTCCATGAACTTTCATGAGTTTTCAAACTTCAAAGCATGCATCTTTTGCATTCCATCACTTGTATGAACATTCACAACATTTGACATGTCTTTGAATCATCTCATGGCATCATTTGCATCATGTTTATGCTTCTGGTTTTGGTTTGCATCTTTGCATACACTCCATTTTCACTTCATTTCTTTCCTTATGCTAACATTTTCAGGTGGTAAGTAATTTGGGAAGTGAATTTGCCTTCACTTCTCACTTCTCTTCTCATCCTTCTTATGCATCATTGCTGCATTTTTCATTTGTCTTAGAGTGGGCTTGCCCATTCATGTTTATCATTCACTTTCTTTCTACAAGTAACTTATCTTCTTCAATGAAGTAAGTTAACTTGTTTCTTCTGCTTCTCCTCCTTTCATCTGCTTCTTCCATTGGTGACTTCTCTGAAGATCTCTTGCAAGCCTTACAAACCATAGGAACATCCAAGCATGACAATAATTAGGGTTTTGATTAGTCCCCCTTTAGTTTTTACCTTTGTGTCTTCTTTTGTGTCTCTCTTCTCATCTCATAATCAGAGACTAAACCTTTAAGGTTTTAAGACTTTGTGATTAGGGTTATGCCTGCATCCTTCTCTTAGGATGGAGTGTATAACTTTAATCCTAAGTGTTAAACCCTTAACTTTTTTAAACCTCTTAATCAATCCATCTTAATAATCATTAAGACAATAGCTTGTAACTTGGGCCTTGCATTAGGGTTCTAATTCTTCCTTTATTGGTTAAGAAGGACTAACCCTAGTGTTAATGGACAAGTCCCCCTCAAGTTGTCTTACAAACCATAAAATTCACTTCTTAATCTTACCATTAATTAAAATCCACTTTAATAAAGGCTTGTTTTGTCATGAGGTTAATCCCTAATCATGGATTAAGTTGAGGTATCTTCCTCAGCTTAAGTGTTCTCATCTATTATCCTTCTATTAGGATGGTGTAATGAGTTCACTAAATCCTTGATTATGGCTTAAACCCATTACTTAACACTAAACAAAAATCCAAAAAAAACATCTAAATAATCATAATTAGGTTAATGATCTTAATCCTACATCATCATGGCAATTAAGTTGAGATGCTTATCCCATACTTAAGTATTCTCATTATCCCTAATCAGGGAAGATATAATGAGTTTACAAGCCCTTGATTTAGGCTTAAGCTCATTAACTTATGCAAAACACCAAAAACAATAACAAAACTGAAAACACAAAAACAAACAATAATCGTCTCCTTCGGGATTCTTTTCTCATCACCTTCATTCACAAACGAGAACTTGCTTCTTCCGTCTAATGCAAGACAGTTAGCACTCGAGCCAGACGAGTCATACACTTGAGCATAGACAAGCAAGCAGTTCAACAGACAATTTATCTTTCAGTCCCTTTGAGTCGAACTACGGTGTTCTGACTTCCTCATTGCACGAGAGGATACGTAGGCATAACTTAATTGTTATCGAACAAAAGTCTCTGTGTCTCCCCCCTCTTTCAGCATTCTTTTTAAGCCTCATTCCTGAGCACCTCACTTCACTTTCTTGCACTGACACTTGTATATTCATTCTCAGCTTTTGCACACAGATAGCACACACCTACCCCTTTTAAACACAAATCTTTTAAGCATGGATCCCGTCGAGTACGACGAACAATCTGGGTGCTAATACCTTCCCAGGTTGTAACCAACCCCTTTCTCAGTTTCTCTGGTTCGCGACCGTCTTATCCATATCTTTCTAGGTTTATGCAGCATTACCTTTCCTTCGGGATAAAAATGCCTAGCTGGGGACTCTATTCACCTTCATCTTCATTTCTCCTCTCGCCGATCATTCGCGTCTGTACCCTATCTGACCAGGTGTCTTTTAGTGGGAGCGACAACTTGGCGACTCTTCTGGGGACCCTTATACTGCAACCAGGGCTTCTGGTTCTTTTTGTGGGTTCCTCCTAGCGCTTGTTTGATTTGTGTTTACGGGGGTGTTATATGCTACTTGTGCTTATTTATCGCTTTATTTATTGCTTTCTGTACAGCTTTATTTATTGCTTTCTTTTACAGTTTTTATGCATTTCATACTGTCATTATCATGTGATGGATTTGTGTTCTCCTTGGTGGGTGGGGTTCATTGAGTGATTAAGGTCCTATACCGGGGACCTGAGTGACACATAGGCTAGAGTGGCTTCATATTCTTTTCCATTCCATTTCTGTCTGGTGCGGGAATATGAAACACGGTTCAGACATGGGTTTCTTCTTGAGAACTCTGTGCTACAGATTTCCTGTAGTACTAGGGCTATCTGGGAAGCCTGCTAAGTCTGGATGACCTTTTTATGACCTTCAGCATCTGAGGTTAATTAGAGGAGGATCTTTTATGGTTATTGTAAACATTGTACCTCCGGGTTAGAAGTGTTTACACTTCTCATAACTGATCCAAGTCTGAGGATCCTTGTTCTAGAACATTATATGTGAGGGGGTTGGGATGTTTACAAGTTTGCAGGAACCCTTGGCCACACCATACCCTGTTACTAGTTTTGTTTGAAGAATGCATCACTTTGGATAGTTTTTGTGATTACCCTGGACTTCTGACTCGTTATTTGAGTCCCCCACCCGGTTACTGGATTTCTGATCCTCCATCTGGACTTATGAACATACATGGACTTTTTACCAAGGCAGATAAACAGATCCAGCACTTGATCACAAACCCTTTGCATATCATTTGCATACATCATTTCTGCATCATTTAACATTTGCTTATTTGTTTTACAGGGTATCCATCATATCATCTTTGGTTTGGTTTTGACCCCTTCTGCTGCTTAGACTCCTTCAGTTATCTTCTTCAGCATCTCCATCAGTTTGTCAGTGATTCCTCTCCAGCTCTCTTCATCAAAGACTCATCTCCAGATTCTCAGTCAGTGATTTTCATCAGCAGTTGTTCTCAACTTCTTCACCAGCACCCATTATCAGTATGGATACTTCAAGAAAGACCAACATCACTTACCACTTCTTTGAGCCCACCCTGACTGGCATCAGGCAGATCCAGTCCCTCATTACTCCTGACCATATCCCACTGTTTAGAGAGCATTATGGAGGCATATTGGACATTATCATGGACTTGGATTCATCTCAGAGGAGCATGATCCATACTTGTTTGTAGTTTTATGATCCTTCACTCAGATGTTTCACTTTCCCTGATTTCCAGTTGGGACCTCTGTTAGAAGAATTTTCCATGTTGTTAGGAGTTCCTATCAGGAGAAGGATTCCTTTCAACCCTGAGATGGTGGCTCCCAGAAATGAAGACATAGCCAGGACATTGCATTTGGAGCCTGCCCTCATTGAGCAGAACATGAACACCAAGGTTGGGGTTTCAGGCTTCCACCTAGACTTCTTGATCTCCCAGGCTACCCTGCTTGCTGCTATAGGAGAATGGAAAGTTGTATGTGCACTGCTAGCCCTCAGCATATATTAGGTTATATTGTTTGCATATGAGCCAAAGTTTGTGAGTAAGAATGCCATCCACTTATTCTTATTGAGGAACCCTGTTCCTACCTTGCTGGGAGACTTCTACTACTTAGCACACCAGAGGAATGAGAAGCAAAGAGGAAGACTGGTCAGATGTTGTGCTCCTCTGTATTACTCTTGGCTGCTAAGACACTTGCCAAAATCAGATGCCTTCTTGAACCCCCATCAGCAGAAGAACTGGGCTAAAAGGTTCATTTCCTTGACATAAGATGACATCAGGTGGTGCACTCAGAGCACCAAATGCAAGGACATCATTATCAGCTGTGGGCAGTATCCTAATGTGCCTTTGATAGGAGTAAAAGGTTGCATCAATTACAACCCTTTACTGTTTAAGAGACAATTGGGATATGCTTTGGTTCACCCTCCCAGAGGGCAAAATTTGGCTGAGACTCTTTATTGTGAAATTCAACCCAACTCTGTTGTTGTCAGGCAAGCTGCCTGGGCTTGGTACAACATCCAGACTAAAGGAACAACCATCCTTGGCAAGTGCAACAACATTGCTTCAGCACAGTATTCTGATTGGTCTCGTACCAGAGCTCAGATCACCCGGATGCCATTTACCCTAGAAGATGTACCTGGACCTTCTACAGTGCAACCTGCAGCTACTATCAGTTTGGAAGAGTTTGAAAAGCTGAAGGAAAGGAACACTCAGCTAGCTGAAGCCTTGAAGAAGACTCTCTGAGAGAGAAATGACAGCCGTCTGGATAATTAGAGATTGGAAAGACTCAGGATTGAGCATCTGACCAAGATTGAGAAAACAGATGACTACATCAGGAAGGCAAGGGCAAGGGAGTTAGTACTGAAGAATGCTTTCAAGGAAGAAAATACTCAGAAGGCTAGGGCAGAGCATTATCTAGAGGAGAGCCAGGCTAGGTGGATCAGGATCACTGAAGCCCGTACACAAGAAGACCAAATGACTCAGGCCAAGATAGAGCAGTTGGAGGCTAGTGAGAAGAAGCATCAGGAGGCTTTGTTAGCAGCTCAGAAGGAAATACCTGAATTGAAACTCCGGGCGGGGTTGAAGAGGTCAAAGGATCAGGATAAGCATAAGAAATTGACCAGTGCCATTGCTACCAGGAACCTCCTCATCAGAACTATTATAGAGCACCTAGTGGGTCCAGTGACTGAGGCCCTCCTGAAGGAAGTCAGGGAGGATGACTTTGGATTGAATGTCTGATCCTTTTGCTTGTACTTTTCTCTTTTGTTGTATTGTTTTCTTTTGTTGATGTATTTTGACCCACCATGGGGGTGTTTTGTAATCAAACTATGTATTTTTATCCTTTGTAATATATCAGTTTGTATTATTTATGGTGGGCTTTATCTATCAACATCATCAGCATTTCCTCGAGGTCTGGAAAGGTCAAAACCAAAGAACCAAACCGGATACCCTTGGAAGACAAATAAGCATATTGCATTGCATACTAACATTTTCTTTGTTTTGTAGGTTTTTTGTTTTATTTTTATTTCTCACTTTGTTGTGGTTTCAGGAAACATTGCTCGCAGAAGAGTGTTCCCTGTCAACAGAATACACTGGTACCCGACGCGAAACAAACTTCCGGGACTCCAGATGGATCAAGTTCAGCAAGACTTGAATGAAGTGAGGACCCAAATGGCTAATGAGAGGGTTGAGATGAGGAATCAGATGACCCAATTAATGACTATAATGACTGGCTTAGCTCAGATCCAGGAAAGACTAAGGGAGTTGGTGGAGAGGGAGACTCCTGAAGAACACCATCCAGGTACAGGAGGTACCAATAACAACGATCACGGGCAGCCTCGCACTGATCCACCAAAGTTTGGGCCTCATCTAAACCCAGAAGTTAATGTCATAAGGAATACTCAGGGTAACACTGCTGGAGGAAGGATCTTGCAAGAGGATCCTCAAGAAGAGCAGTTTACAGTTGTTGGGGTTGGGGATGAAGTTTACGACTGTAGGCTGGATGAAATTGCAGAGAAGCTGAGGTCTCTTGAATCCCAGAATTCCCTAGGCTTTGATGTAATGGACATGGGACTGGTGGAAGGGGTGAGAATTCCTTACAAGTTCAAACCCCCATGTTTTGAAAGGTATAATGGCACATCTTTCCCACGCACCCACCTTCAATCATTCTTGGGAAGGTTAAAAGCATACACCATGGACGAAAAGCTGTAGATGTTTTACTTCGAGGATAGTCTAACTGGGGCATCCCGAGAATGGTATTCCCGCTTGACTAGAGCCACAGTGAGGAACTGGAAAGACTTGGCTGAAGCTTTTATCCGACAGTATCAGTACAACTTGGACATGGCTCCAAACAGGACTCTCCTGATGGGAATGTCTCAATCTTCCCGTGAAAGCTTCAGAGAATATGCCCAAAGGTGGAGGCAACTTGCTGCTGCAGTTCAACCCCCTATGTCTGAAAGGGAAATGGCAGACATGTTCATGAATACTCTTCAAGGGACCTACATTGACAGACTGGCTGCATTTTCTTCTACCAGCTTTGCAGATGTGGTGATAGCTGGGGAAAGAATAGAGAGCCTATTAAAGATGGGAAAGATCTCCGATAATGGTGTCAGTTCAAGCAGTACAAGAAAACCATTTGCTGGGCCCCGTAGATCCGGAGATACAAACTTTGTGCACGTGGGAAGAGGAAGACCCCAATACTTGCCCAGGACAGTTGCTGTTGTTACTATCCCTGCTCCACCTCCTCAGTATGCTCAACAACCACAACACTTTCCGCAAAAACAACAATTTCCTCAACAGAGATCATACAACAATAATAACAACAATCAACAACAACGTCCGTTTCAACAACGGCCATCTCAGGTCAACCAAGCGATTGACCCCATTCCTATGACATATGCTACCCTGCTGCCACAACTCCTAAAGCTCAATCTGGTTGAGTTGAGGACATTGGCTCCACCTGATCCTCAAAACCTTCCTAGGAACTATGATGTCAATGCTAGGTGTGATTTTCACTCTAACGCACCTGGTCATTCTATGGAAAAATGCAGAGCTCTGCATATGAAGGTTCAGGATCTAGTAGATTCAAAAGCCCTAAACTTTGCACCTCCTCCAAATGTGATGAAGAATCCTATGCCAAGCCACAGTGGGCCAAGGATTAATGTTGTAGAGGATGGTTATCCCACGAGTTTAATAGAGGACATCACATGTATTCAAACACCTCTGGTAGAGGTTAAAGCCCAGCTTTTAAAATGCCAAGTGTTTCCAGGTTCTGAGGCCTGTTGCGAATTATGCAAACTTTCTAAGAATGGGTGTGCCAGTTTGAGGAAAGGCATCAAAGGCTTAATCAGAGAGGGCATTCTGCAAATTACAACCACAGTTTCTACAGCACCAGCAACCCTTTTGTCAACAACAAGTGAATCTTCTACAAATGCAACAACCATCTGTCCAACTGTTTCTTCTACAAATGCAACAACCATTGTTCCAGCCGATTCAGCTACAACTTCAGCAATCATTCCATCCATCACTTCAACACACAACAATTCATTTGCACCGGCTACTACAACTTCAACAATCAACAATGATGTTTCTACTGTCACAATTTATTATGACCCGGCAACGGTCCCGAGTTCTAACAACTTTCAACAACCTCAACAACAGTCTCAACAAAGCTTCAATTCACCTTCACCTACATCCACCAGAGGCCCTGTAACAATATTTTATGATCCACAGACCATTGTAGTCCCAACAACAGCTGCAGTAAGCCTAGTCACTATCACAGTGCCTGGGCCGATCCCATATGAAAAAGACAGTGCTATACCATGACATTATGGTGCTGATCTATACTGCAATGGAGAGAAAGTCCTTCTTGATTCTCCGGTTCTCACTCCTCAAGTGGATAATGTTGGGGGAGGCAGAGGCTTCACACGAAGCGGACGTCTCTTCGCATCACAAGTCCCTAGAACCAACACTGAGGCAGAGGTTGTTGCCAAAGCAAAAGGGAAGAGTGTGATACCGGAAGAATCTGCACAGAAATAAACTCATAAGTCATCCTTCGACCAAGATGTAGATGAGTTTATGAGAATCATTAAAAGAAGTGACTATAAAGTTGTGGACCAGCTCCACCAGACTCCTTCAAAGATCTCAATCCTATCACTGCTTTTGTGTTCCGAAGTCCATCGGGATGCACTTCTCAAAGTTCTGCACGCTGCATATGTGCCAGAAGAGATCACTGTAAATCAGCTGGAAACAGTAGTAGAAAATGTTAATACTAGCCATGGGCTAGGTTTTACTGATGTTGATTTGACATCTGAAGGGCGTCTCCACAACAAAGCCTTGCATATAACTTTGGAGTGCAAAGGAGCTGTCTTATCTCATGTTCTTGTAGACACTGGGTCCTCACTCAATGTCCTACCCAAGAAAGCCCTTGTCAAGCTAGAGTATGATGGGATAGATCTCCGGCCAAGTAACCTTGTGGTCCGGGCTTTTGATGGCTCTAAAAGATCTGTTCTGGGAGAGGTGGAGTTACCAGTAATAATCGGTCCACAAGTCTTCAAGACCATTTTCTACGTGATGGACATACAGCCGGCATACAGTTGTTTGCTAGGTCGACCTAGGATTCACGCCGCAGGCGCAGTAACGTCGACTCTTCACCAGAAACTGAAGTACGAATGGGAAGGACAGATTATCACCATTTGTGGTGAGGAAGATATATTTGTTAGCCATCTGGCTACTTACAAATATATTGAGATGGATGGAGAAATCCATGAGACGATGAGCCAAGGGTTTGAGGCCCTAAATGTTAATGAGGCTACTGGAGTTTTTGCTGCATCCCAGGAAGACAGGATGAGAACTTCGATCATCTCTTATCAGCAAGCCCAGAAGGTTGTTGAAGAAGGTACCGCTCAAGGCTGGGGCAAGCTGTTGCCAGTGGAAAAGAAGGAAGATAGATTCGGGTTGGGTTACAGACCAATCCGACAAGATCAATCAGAGGCTGCCAAGGAGCTCAAATTTGTCAGTGGGGGGATGCTCACCCCGGATGCTGTTAATAATCTGGAAGACGAGGAGGAAAACGACCGCAACCTGGAGAGCTGGATACGTCCAAGGATCCCGGGTAACCAAGTCTCTAACTGGTCTTCCCAAGAAATTATAAGGGTTACTCCTGCAGAGTAATTATTATTTCCTGTCTTTTTAGCATGCATCAAGTCCTGCATCTTTCCCAAGGTGTCAGGACTCATTTTGTAATAGGGCCATATTATAATTTTGTGCAAATGATTAATCAATGAATATCAGACATCTTTTTCTAAACAAGATTAAAACTGATCACTAAAACGAACCAATCTCAACCCTTGCAGAGATTATCCTCCAGATTGCACCGACAACAACACTGCTATGACCTTGTATGACTTCGACAATCCGATTAATCAAGCTGATGAAGGGGTTGAAGAAGACTATGAGTTACCAGAAGAGTTAGCCAGGTTGTTGAGGCAGGAAGAGAAAGTGATCACTCCTCATCAAGAGGAGGTTGAGACAGTTAATCTTGGTACCTAAGAAGACTTGAAAGAAGTGAAGATTGGGGCCAGTCTGCAAGATTCAGTGAAGGAACAGCTTATTGACATGCTTCGAGAATACGTCGACGTCTTTACTTGGTCCTACCAAGACATGCCAGGTCTAGATACCGACATTGTTATGCACAAGCTGCCATTGAAAGAAGATTGTCCTCCAGTGAAACAGAAGTTACGCCGTACTCGTCCGGATATGGCCATGAAGATTAAAGAAGAGGTACAAAAACAGTGGGACGCCGGTTTCCTTGCTGTAACTAGTTACCCTCCGTGGGTTGCTAATATTGTACCAGTGCCTAAGAAGGATGGCAAAGTAAGGATGTGTGTGGATTACCGGGATCTGAATAGAGCTAGCCCGAAGGATGATTTCCCTTTGCCTCACATTGATGTATTGGTCGACAACACGGCTCAGTTCTCGGTATTTTCCTTCATGAATGGATTTTCCGGGTATAATCAGATCAGAATGTCACCAGAAGACATGGAAAAGACTACCTTCATTACACCCTGGGGCACATTCTGTTATAAGGTAATGCCTTTCGGATTGAAGAATGTCGGTTCTACTTATCAACGGGCTATGGTAACATTATTCAACGACATGATCCACAAAGAAATTGAATGCTACGTGGATGACATGATTGCCAAGTCCCTCACTGAAGAAGATCATCTGGTAAATCTACTGAAGTTTTTCAAGCGTCTGAGAAAGTACCAGCTGAAGCTAAACCCCAACAAATGCACATTCGGGGTACGTTCCGGTAAGTTACTGAGATTCATTGTAAGTGAAAAAGGAATTGAAGTTGATCCTGACAAAGTCAATGCCATTCAGGAAATGCCTGCACCTAGGACTGAAAAGGAAGTTCGGGGTTCCTAGGTAGATTGAACTACATATCAAGGTTCATATCTCATTTTACAGCAACCTGTGAGCCCCTGTTCAAATTGTTAAGAAAGGAACAAACGGTCAGGTGGAACAAAGATTGTCAGAAGGCTTTTGACAAAATCAAGGAGTACCTACAAGAACCTCCAATTCTTATGCCTCCAGTTGAAGGAAGACCTCTAATAATGTATCTGACAGTATTAGAAGGATCAATAGGGTGTGTGTTAGGCCAGCATGACGAGTCTGGTCGAAAAGAGTATGCAATATACTACCTAAGCAAAAAGTTTACCGACTGTGAACAACGTTATTCACTGCTCGAGAAAACTTGTTATGCTTTAGCGTGGGCTGCTCGGCGACTAAGACAGTATATGTTGACTCACACTACTTTATTGATCTCAAAGATGGATCCAGTCAAGTACATATTTGAGAAGCCGACACTTACCGAAAGGGTTGCAAGATAGCAAATGATTCTGACAGAATATGACATTCAGTACACATCTCTAAAGGCCATCAAGGGCAGTGTACTGTCTGACTATCTAGTTGAGCAACCCATTGATGATTACCAACCAATGAGATTTGACTTCCCTGATGAAGACATCATGTTCCTAAAAGCAAAAGATCATGAAGAGCCTGTTCACACTGAAGGGCCTGACCCAGAAGAAGAATGGACATTGATGTTTGATGGGGCTGCTAATATGAATGGTCGTGGAGTTGGTGTAGTGCTCATTACACCTAAAGGAGTTCATATGCCTTTCTCGGCAAAACTCACATTTGCCTGCACTAACAATGAAGCTGAATATGAAGCTTGTATCATGGGTCTTGAGGAAGCCATTGACCTCAGGATCAAAACTTTAACTGTATTCGGAGATTTAACTTTGGTAATCAATCAGACCAATGGAAAATGGTACACTCACCAAGAGCATCTGATCTCATATCGTGACTATATGAGGAGATTATTGACTTTCTTCACAACAGTCAAGCTTGAGTATATCCCTCGAGACGAAAATCAGTTCGCAGATGCTTTAGCTACCATTTCCTCCATGATCAAGGTTCAGACTGCCAACTTTGTGCCTCGAATTTCGGTATCCAAACTAGACCGACCAGCATACGTATTCTCGGTGGACATTGCTAAAGATGAAAAGCCTTGGTTCCACGACATCAAATGTTTCTTAGAGGATCAAACATACCCACCTGGGGCATCATCCAATGATAAGAAGACATTAAGAAGGCTGGCTGGTAGTTTCTTCCTTAATGTTGATGGTTCATTATACAAGAGAAACTTTGACATGGTGCTTCTCAGATGTGTTGATAAGAAAGAAGCAGACTTGCTGATGCACGAGGTGCATGAAGGATCTTTTGGTACCCATGTTGGAGGACATGCAATGGCTAAGAAATTACTACGATCAGGCTACTATTGGATCACAATGGATGCAAACTGTTGTGCTTATGCCAGGAAGTGTCATAAATGCCAGATTTATGTAGACAAAGTGCATGTGCCTCCAAATCCTTTGAACGTGATGTCTTCACCTTGGGCCTTTGCCATGTGGGGTGTAACGCCCCGAAAATCTAAATTTAATTATTTAATTATTTATTTAATTAATTTAGAAAAAAATTGGAGAGTTTGGATTAATTAGAGAATTTTGGAGAAAAAGAGTATTTTTATATAATAAGGATAAATAGTGTTTTATTATACTATTTTATTATTATTATTAAAAATATATTAAAGAAAAGGGTAAGGTGGTCCTTTTGTGAAAATTATTAGGGTAAAGTGGGAAAGGACTAAACTGGGATAATATATCCAAAGAGGAGAATACGATTAGTTTTCTAACATTATCGTGTTTCGGGAAAAGAGGTGCTCTGAAGGAAAAGGGGGAGAAAGGAGAAGCTTAGAGTCAGGAGGCTGTGGAGAACCCCAGAGAAGAGTGTAAAGCGGCGAAATTCTCTAAGGTATGGGGAGTTTTTATAATCTATGGTAAATGTGTAGGAATTGGATTATGAATAGGTTAGGATTGTATGAGTTTTATGAGTTTTTGGGGTTTTGAGCTAGGTTGAGTTTGTGGGTGAAATCTTGATGAAATAGAGTTAGAAAAATGTGTTGAATCCTATAAATGATGGTATAAATGATTGTTCTGATGTTATGATGTTTTATTCGATGTATTGGAATGATTTTGAGGTGAAATAAGACGAACCCGTATTGGAAAAATTGGAATTTTGGGGGTTTTGGAACAGTCTGTACGAAGCAGCAAATTGCTGCTGTAAAACGAGCGTTAACCGGTTAACGCTTTGGTTAACCGGTTAACCATTGAAAATTTTGGGCATTTTTCTAAAGTTGCACAGGCGTTAACCGATTAACGCTTTGGTTAACCGGTTAACACTGTTCGGATGGCAAATTATAATTCTTTAAAAATTCATAACTCTCAAACCGTAAGTCCGATTCGCATTCCGTTTGAAGCGTCGGATAGAGCATAAACTGAACTTTATGTTGATGAATAAAAATGAGAAAAATGCAATAGTTTTGATAAATGAATTTATGAAACAACCTTGTATTTACCTCATAATTTACCGGGTACAGGTCAATTATTGATGTGTCAGAGTGGTTATAGAACCAGTGTTCTGGGTGTAATGTCATGATGATATATATGATTATTTGATGATTGTTTTGTTGATTGAAATGAATGATGTGAATTATTTTGATGAATTTATGATGTAGCGCATCATTGCATTTCATAACATTCACGATGGGGCTTCAGCCTATTTATTCTACTTCAATCTCATTGTGTGGATTGAAGTGTCTCGATGATTTACGATGTGCTCCTTTGTGGAGGGTTGATGGTCATGTATCTATCTCACGATGAAAATGGTACCACATGCATATTGCATATCAGGATGTTAGAATTGCATATTCTGGATGAATTTCATGATTGCGTTGGTGTTGCTTAATTTCATGATTGTGTTGTTGTTGTTGCTGAATTTTATTGTTGATGATGTCATGATATGTTGTACTAATTTATTTATGATTCTATATTCTTGTAAGTTAATGATATATTTTGATTACTCACCCTGCCTGCTTGGAAATGTTGCCTCCTTCGTGGGTAACTTGCAGATGTCGAAGAATAGTCCTGCAGTGCAATAGGAGTAATTCATGAGTTTCAGAGTGTGCTTAGTGTTCCTTAGAAGTGGTTCTGGTCTATGTGTCCTGCTCTACGTCATGTAACACTGGGATGGGTTTTCTTCTGTTAAACTGTTTGTAGTTATGTTGTTATTTGGATAATTGTTTTCCATTTTACGATGTTAAATTCAGGATGGTGAAAATTATGTTTAGAGAGTTTTGAATTATGAAGTTTAAATTCCGCTGCGAAATGATTTTTGATATTCTTGATGTTGATTAACCCGTGTTACGGGACATGACACTGTTTGTATTGAATTATGATGAAATGTGATACCCTTTCTCTATGATTACTCTGATATTATTTAAATATTTTGTTTTGGGGTGAAAGGGTGTTACATTAGTGGTATCAGAGCAGGTCGGTCTGTCCAGCCAAGTCTTGTTGTTGTCAGTTAGTTGTCAAGTCGTTATTTACTTAACGATTATTCTTTTCTGATGTGGTAAGTGTTGTGCAGAATGGCTGGAAACAACACGCGTGCTCTCGCTAATGCTATTGCAGCTCTTGCTTAGACTGTTGCTCGTAACAATGCGCATGATGAGTTTCGTGCATTGGAGAAATTCCAGAGGAATAATCCACCTGTGTTTGAAGGAACTCATGACCCGGCGAGCGCACAGAAGTGGCTCAAGGCAATTGAGAAGATTTTCAGAGTGATGGCGTGTGCTGACGCGCAGAAAGTTCAATTCGGGACCCATATGTTGTCTGAGGAAGCTGAAGACTGGTGGGATAATACTCGTCAGCTTCTAGAGGATGAGGGTGTTGTAGTGACTTGGATTGTGTTTAAGGCGGAGTTCCTTAAGAAGTATTTTCCGGAAGATGCTCGTGGTAAGTTAGAGGTAGAATTCCTTGAGCTGAAGCAAGGAAACATGACAGTGGCAGAGTATGCTGCCAAATTTGAAAGGCTGGTGAAGTTTTGTCCTCACTACAATAGGGCAGATGCTGAACTTTCCATGTGCCTTAAGTTTGAGAATGGGTTGAGACCTGAAATTAAGCAGGGAATTGGATGCCAACAAATTCGCAAGTATGCAAAGTTGGTCGATAAGAGTCGTATTTATGACGAGGACAACCGAGCTCGGTCAGCTCACTATAAACAGCTGAGCGAGAAGAAAGACAAGAGTCAGTATAGAGGGAAACCTTATGTGACTACTGGTGATAGAGGGAAGTAGAAGGTATCTGTTGAGAAGAAGCAAAGTAGGGGAGCTGCTAATGTACCTGTTAAGTGTTACAAGTGTGGAGAGGCAGGTCATAAGGCCGATGTGTGTACCACCAGAGTTATGAAATGTTACCGTTGTGGCAAGCTAGGGCATAAGATGAGTAATTGTCCTAATGAAGGCCCAACCTGTTACAATTGTGGTGAACAGGGGCATATCAGCGCCCAATGCCAGAAACCAAAGAAGAATGCTGCTACTGCTCAGAATGCTGGGAGAGTTTTTGCGTTAGCTGGTTCAGAAGCTCCAAAGAAGGACAACTTGATCAGAGGTACCTGTTTTATTAATAATACTGAATTGATTACTATTATTGACACTAGAGCTACAAATTAATTTATTTCTCTCGAGTGTGCAAATAGATTGGGTTTAAAGTTGTCTAATATGAACGGTAATATGATAATAGAGACTCCTGCTAATGGTTCTGTGACTACCATGCTTGTTTGTTTGAAGTGTCCTTTGACAATTTTTGAGAAGAATTTTGTGATGGATTTGGTGTGCCTACCATTACACCAAATCGATGTTATCCTTGGTATGAACTGGTTGGAATTCAATTATGTTCATATTAACTGTTATAGTAAGACAGTGAAGTTCCCTGAAGTGAGCGGGAATGGTGAGTTGATGTTTTTATCTACAAGGCAAGTGGATGAATTTATTTTAGATGAAGCTTTGATGTTCGCAGTGTCTGCCTCATTGCAAGTTGATTATAAGACTGTCAGTGCAGAGTTGCCTGTGGTTTGTGAATTTCAAGATGTGTTTCCTGGTGATATAAGTGATTTACCACCGGAACGTGAAATTGATTTTTCTGTGGACTTAGTACCGAGTATGAGTCCTGTCTCGATGGCTCCTTATAGGATGTCGGCTTCAGAGTTGAATGAGTTGAAGAAACAATTAGAAGAATTGTTAGAGAAGAGGTTCATTAGACCCAGTGTTTCTCCTTGGGGTGCTCCGGTGTTGCTCGTTAAGAAGAAGGATGGTAGTATGAGATTGTGTGTCGATTACCGACAGTTGAATAAAGTGACTATCAAGAATAAGTATCCAATTATGAGGATCGATGATTTGATGGATCAACTAGTAGGTGCTTGTGTCTTTAGTAAAATTGATCTGAGGTCTGGTTATCATCAGATTCGCGTTAAAGCTGATGATATTCCGAAGACAGCTTTCAGGACGAGATATGGGCATAACGAGTATACGGTGATGCCGTTTGGGGTTTCTAATGCACCTGGTGTGTTTATGGAATATATGAATAAGATCTTTCATGAGTACCTTGATAAATTCGTGGTTGTTTTCATAGATGATATCTTGGTATATTCTAAATCAGAAGAGGAACATGCCGAGCATTTGAGGGTTGTGTTGCAAGTGTTAAGGGAAAAGAAATTGTTTGCTAAATTATCTAAGTGTGAGTTCTGGTAAAAGGAAGTGAGTTTCCTCGGCCATGTAATTTCAAGTGGTGGAATTTCGGTGGATCCTTCAAAGATTGATGCGGTATTGCAGTGGGAGACTCCGAAGTCAGTTACAGAAATTCGTAGTTTTCTTGGGTTGGCTGGTTACTATCGTAATTTCATTGAAGGTTTTTCTAAGATAGCTTTACCGTTGACGCAATTGACTAGGAATGGTCAAGCGTATGTGTAGGATGTTGCTTGTGAAGAGAGTTTTATAGAACTGAAGAAAAGATTAATGACCACGCCAATGTTGGTCTTACCGAATCCAGATGAGTCCTTTGTAGTTTATTGTGATGCTTCCAAGATGGGTCTTGGTGGAGTTTTGATGCAGGATAATAAGGTGGTTGCTTATGCTTCTAGACAGTTAAGAGTTCATGAGAGGAACTATCCTACTCACGATTTAGAGTTAGCAGCTGTGGTGTTTGTGCTTAAGATTTGGAGGCACTATTTGTTTGGCTCGAAATTTGAAGTATTCAGTGATCACAAAAGTTTAAGGTACTTGTTTGATCAGAAAGAGTTAAATATGAGACAGAGGCGGTGGCTTGAATTATTGAAAGATTTTGATTTTGATTTGAATTTCCATCCGGGTAAGGCAAATGTTGTGGCTGATGCTTTGAGTAGGAAGTCGTTGCATATTTCAATGCTTATGGTGAAAGAATTGGAAATGATCGAGCAATTCAGAGACATGAGCTTGTTGTCTGAAACTACTACTGATAGTGTGAAATTAAGAATGTTAAAGCTGACCAGTGAGATTTTGGAAGAGATTCGTAAGGGTCAGAAATCTGATTTGAAATTAGTTGATCAATTGATGTTGGTTGATCAAGGTAATGCAGGTGACTTTCGAGTTGATGAAGATGGAGTTTTGAGATTCCGAGATAGAGTATGTGTTCCGGATATTATAGGAATTAAAAAGTATTTTAGAAGAGGGGCACAAGAGTCGACTGAGTATTCATCATGGTGCTACGAATATGTATCAGGATTTACGCAGGTTGTTTTGGTGGCCGGGTATGAAAAGAGACATTGCTGAATTTGTATATGCTTGTTTGACATGTCAGAAGTCAAAGATAGAACATCAGAGACCTTCAGGTATGATGCAACCATTGAATGTTCCTGAGTGGAAATGGGATAGTATTTCCATGGATTTCATGACTGGGTTACCTAAGACTGCTAGAGGTAATGATTCGATTTGGGTAGTTGTTGACCGGTTAACTAAGTCGGCACATTTCTTGCCGATGAGGATTAACCATTCCATGCAAAGGTTAGCTGAGATTTATATTAAGGAAATTGTGAAGTTGCATGGTGAACCTTCAAGTATTGTATCGGATAGAGATCTGCGGTTTACGTCGAGGTTTTGGAAGAGTTTGCAGGATGCCTTGGGTACTAAGTTGAGGATGAGTTCTGCTTATCACCCGCAAACGGATGGCCAGACAGAAAGAACAATTCAATCTTTAGAAGATTTACTGAGAGCTTGTGTATTAGATCAAGGAGGCTCTTGGGATAGTCATTTGTCGTTGGTCGAGTTTACGTACAATAACAGTTTTCATGCTAGTATCGGGATGGCTCCATATGAGGCGTTGTATGGTAGACGTTGTCGTACTCCATTATGTTGGTATGAGTCAGGAGAGAGTTTAGTGCTTGGGCCAGAGATTGTCCAAGAAACAACTGAAAAGATAAAAATGATTCAAGAAAGGATGAAAACTTCGCAGAGTCGTCAAAAGAGTTATCACGATAAGAGAAGGAAAGCACTTGAGTTCCAAGAGGGAGATCACGTGTTCTTAAGAGTTACTCCTATGACTGGTGTGGGAAGAGCTTTGACGTCTAGAAAGCTCACTCCACATTTTGTCGGTCTGTATCAGATTATGCAGAGGATATGGGAAATGGCCTATCGAGTGGCTTTACCTCCCTCTCTTGCGAATTTACATGATGTATTCCATGTATCACAGTTGAGGAAGTATATTCCGGACCCGTCGCATGTAATTCAGATAGATGATGTTCATGTGAGAGATAATCTGACGATTGAAGCTTTACCAGTGAGGATTGATGGTAGGGAATTGAAGCAACTTTGAGGCAAGGAAATTGCTTTAGTGAAGGTATTGTGGGGAGGACCAGCTGGAGAAAGTTGGACTTGGGAGCGCGAAGATCAGATGAGGGAGTCGTATCCGACTCTATTTACTTCAGGTAATTTTCGAGGACGAAAATTCTTTAAGTAGGGGAGAGTTGTAACGCCCCGAAAATCTATATTTAATTATTTAATTATTTATTTAATTAATTTAGAAAAAAAATTGGAGAGTTTGGATTAATTAGAGAATTTTGGAGAAAAAGAGTATTTTTATATAATAAGGATAAATAGTGTTTTATTATACTATTTTATTATTATTATTAAAAATATATTAAAGAAAAGGGTAAGGTAGTCCTTTTGTGAAAATTATGAGGGTAAAGTGGGAAAGGACTAAACTGGGATAATATATCCAAAGAGGAGAATACGATTAGTTTTCTAACATTATCGTGTTTCGGGAAAAGAGGTGCTCTGAAGGAAAAGGGAGAGAAAGGAGAAGCTCAGAGTCAGGAGGCTGTGGAGAACCCCAGAGAGGAGTGTAAAGCGGCGAAATTCTCTAAGGTATGGGGAGTTTTTATAATCTATGGTAAATGTGTAGGAAGTGGATTATGAATAGGTTAGGATTGTATGAGTTTTATGAGTTTTTGGGGTTTTGAGCTAGGTTGAGTTTGTGGGTGAAATCTTGATGAAATAGAGTTAGAAAAATGTGTTGAATCCTATAAATGATGGTATAAATGATTGTTCTGATGTTATGATGTTTTATTCGATGTATTGGAATGATTTTGAGGTGAAATAAGACGAAACCGTATTGGAAAAATTGGAATTTTGGGGGTTTTGGAACAGTCTGTATGAAGCAGCAAATTGCTGCTGTAAAACGTGCGTTAACCGATTAACGCTTTGGTTAACCGGTTAACCATTGAAAATTTTGGGCATTTTTCTGAAGTTGCGCAGGCGTTAATCGGTTAACGCTTTGGTTAACCGGTTAACACTGTTCGGATGGCAAATTATAATTCTTTAAAAATTCATAACTCTCAAACCGTAAGTCTGATTCGCATTCCGTTTGAAGCGTCGGATAGAGCATAAACTGAACTTTATGTTGATGAATAAAAATGAGAAAAATGCAATAGTTTTGATAAATGAATTTATGAAACAACCTTGTATTTACCTCATAATTTACCGGGTACGGGTCAATTCTTGATGTGTCAGAGTGGTTATAGAACCAGTGTTTTGGGTGTAATGTCATGATGATATATATGATTATTTGATGATTGTTTTGCTGATTGAAATGAATGATGTGAATTATTTTGATGAATTTACGATGTAGCGCATCATTGCATTTCATAACATTCACGATGGGGCTTCGGCCTATTTATTCTACTTCAATCCCATTGTGTGGATTGAAGTGTCTCGATGATTTACGATGTGCTCCTTTGTGGAGGGTTGATGGTCATGTATCCATCTCACGATGAAAATGGTACCACATGCATATTGCATATCAGGATGTTAGAATTGCATATTCTGGATGAATTTCATGATTGCGTTGGTGTTGCTTAATTTCATGATTGTGTTGTTGTTGTTGCTAAATTTTATTGTTGATGATGTCATGATATGTTGTACTAATTTATTTATGATTCTATATTCTTGTACGTTTATGATATATTATGATTACTCACCCTGCCTGCTTGGAAATGTTGCCTCCTTCGTGGGTAACTTGCAGATGTCGAAGAATAGTCCTGCAGTGCAATATGAGTAATTCATGAGTTTCGGAGCGTGCTTAGTGGTCCTTAGAAGTGGTTCTGGTCTATGTCTCCTGCTCTGTGTCATGTAACACTGGGATGGAGTTTCTTCTGTTAAACTGTTTGCAGTTATGTTGTTATTTGGATAATTGTTTTCCATTTTACGATGTTAAATTCAGGATGGTGAAAATTATGTTTAGAGAGTTTTGAATTATGAAGTTTAAATTCCGCTGCGAAATGATTTTTGATATTCTTGATGTTGATTAACCCGTGTTACGGGACATGCCACTGTTTGTGTTGAATTATGATGAAATGTGATACCCTTTCTCTATGATTACTCTGATATTATTTAAATATTTTGTTTTGGGGTAGAAGGGTGTTACATGGGGCATTGACATGATTGGCAAGATCGAACCGACTGCTTCAAATGGCCACAGATTCATCCTAGTAGCCATTGACTATTTTACCAACTGGGTTGAAGCAGCTTCGTATGCAAATGTCACCAGACAAGTGGTAGCCAGATTTCTGAAAAGAGACATCATTTGTCGATACGGAGTACCCGAGCGAATCATTACTAATAATGGTTCTAATTTGAACAACAAAATGATGGCAGAACTGTGTCGGGACTTCAAAATTCAACATCACAACTCTTCTCCTTACAGACCAAAGATGAATGGCGTTGTTGAGGCAGCTAACAAAAACATTAAGAAGATTGTGCAGAAGATGGTGGTCACTTACAAAGACTGGCATGAAATGCTGCCATTTGCCTTGCATGGGTATCGTACCTCAATCAGAACATCCACTGGGGCAACACCGTATCAGCTTGTGTATGGTATGGAGGCAGTCCTACCTGTTGAAGTTGAATTACCCTCCTTACGGGTACTGATGGATGTCAAGCTGAATAAAGCAGAGTGGGTTCGTTCTCGGTACAATCAACTGAATCTGATCGAAGAGAAGAGATTAGCTGCAATTTGTCATGGGCAGTTATATTAGGGAATAAGCGAACAACTGCATTCTGAATTCGTCTGTATCACTTACAACACGGAAAACTTCGAAAGGTTAAAGCATCGGTCAGAATCAACTTTCTTCGAAAAGCAAGACGAGAAGAGCGTCAAGGTCATACGGGTCATAGCAAAGGAAGCTCAATGGAGCATCGTTAACATTGTCAGCACTTTTACTTTTTTCAATTTGTAACAATCTCCTCATTCCAGGGGATCTGTTTCTTTGACTGTATTTGCCAATTCAGAGCACCCAGATTAATAAGATCAGATTTTCAGTCACACTTCGTCTTGTACATTTTTGTTTCGTTTGCAAAATGTTCAATATCAATGATATAATATTTGCATAAAACAAATGAGCCATTAATCAATAAATGCTTGCAGGAAATATATTTACTCTCAGGAATATCTAACTCCTATGACGAAATCCGGTAAGGGATACCTCGAGACACTTGTGCATTTCTTTGTCTTGACAGGATTGCAGGTATTCAAATACGTAACATGGGGCATGCCAAGCATCCCTTCCCCAACACGTCTTGTCCAAGCAGCATCTAAAATATTTTTTCCCCAGCAGAGTTGTCAAAGCCTCCTCATCCTCAGCCAGATTCCCCACAGAAGTTTTTAGGAAGATCTTTCAGTGATCTTTCCTCTCCCAAACAGAGTGCCAGGACTCCCAAAGACAAAGGAACCATCTCCCCACAGAGTTCCAGACTCTACCCAGAAAAGCAATACCTGAAATTCTCACACAACAAAGTGACGAAAGCTTCTTCATCCCCAGATGGGATATCTCCTTACCGGATAGATCTATCAGTGATCTAGTCCCCCAAGCAGAGCCATATGTTTTATCAGATCTACCAATGATCTCATCCCCAGCTGGGATGTCCTTCCAAGCAGATCAGCCAGAGATCTTCACCGCAGCGGGATCCGAATCCCGGACCAGTTTCTTTTGCATAATCATAGCATTCGCATCATATTTCCCCACAAAGCGTAGCATTCTGTCTAATACGGAGCATTACGGCAAAAATCAAACATTTGCATGATCACAAGTCAGGTTCGAGTCAGTCACCTGTAAATACCAACAGTACCTCTTCAGCAATATACAAAATACATCCCTTGCACATAAAAGCCAAAGCGTCCCTTTGCACCCTCAAATACAAATACTTGTCCATAACATGTTCTTCTCGACACTTGTGCGTGTCATCTCAATCTCCCCACAGAAAGCCAAAATGTCCCCTTTGCACTCTCCAACACAAATGCCTGTTTATATGCACTCTCTTGACACCCGTCCGTGTCACCATTCCCCAGCATGGTTACCCAAACACTTGTTGCAAACCAAGTACTTGTTTATAGTACACCCTTGTTGACACCCGTCCGTGTCATCCTATCCCCACAGGTCGCCGGAATACCTTTTACACTCTCATATATGAATGATTGTTCATAACTTATACACTTTCTCTTCTGACACCCGTCCATGTCAAACTGCTCCCCAGCAAGTTAAACACTCGTCCGTGTCTTGCTCATACTTCACAATACTTGTTTTTACTTATACAGATACTCGTCTGTATCTTGTATATACGCTTATTCCCCACAGATTCGACACTCATCTGTGTTCTTTGTTAACCAGTTGGTACTCGTTCGTACATCATCTCTAAACATGCGTCAGTGTTTGTTTCTACTGATACTCGTCCGTATCACGGTCTTAAGGATGCTCGTCCGCATCTTTAATCTATACACAGCGTCAAAACACTAATACCTTTTATTTATTAAGCGTAAGCACTCGTCCGTGTTTACCATTCCCCAACAAATCGCCTACAAAACGACTTTCTTCTATCCGACATTCGTCCTATGTCGTGATACTTTCGGCAGCTATAACCTGCCAGGTGATCGTCCTTCACCTTTGGATGACCGTCCCTCATCCCTTTCCCCAGCGGATTCTCCATTATTGGAACCTTTTTTTTATCCGACATTCGTCCTATGTCGTGATATTTAGAAGTCGTCCCCTGCTAGGTGATCGTCTTTCACCTTTTTGATGATCGTCCTTCATCATTTTATCCGATGGCTGTCCCCATCGTTGATTTTGTTATCTGGCATTCGTCCTATGTCATGATAAACCCCGAGAGCAGTCGTACCCTGCTAGGTGATCGTACTTCACCTCTTGATGATCGTCCTTCATCATGCTTATCCGATGGCCGTCCCCATCGTCGACCATTTCTAGCCGACATACGTCCTATGTCGTGATAAAGAGCAGCCGTCCCCTGCTAGGTGACCGTCCTTCACCTTTGATGACCGTCCCTCATCATTTATTTCATTTATCCTTTGAACCGGTGGTCGTCCCCGTCGTTGTTTACGTTACTTTATGAACTTGGTGGTCGTCCCCATCATTACCTTTATTTTAATCTCCAGAGAATCTTGTTACTTTACTTGATGGTCGTCCCCATCATGATCTCTTTATTTCCCCAACATGTCGGCCGTCTCCGTCATTGCTTCATCCCCAGCAGTCGTCCCCTGCTCGATGGTCGTCCTCCATCGCCCGCATTTTATAAACATACTATACTTACTTTTCCAATTTATATCCCTTTTCTACTTCTACCCAGTGAGTGCAAATTTCGGACTGTCTTTTGTATTCAACCACAAGTTATCTTGTTTGTCTGTTAAGCCCGTTGCTTACATCCTGCACAACTAACTCATGTTTGAATAGGGGCAGCTGTAAACACCCCAAATTTGCCCGAACTCATTTCACCATTGTCTTGTTATCTTTCATATTTGCATAAGTTTAAGCATATCATATCATATGGCATTTTTGCTTCATTGCATTAGTTCAAGTTCATCTGCATCTAGGGTTTGTGATCTGAGCAATCCAAGGATCTATCTGAGCCACTCCAAAGGCCTCCAATCATTCCAAGAGGGTCCGTGTATGTTCAATCATCATATTATATCCCTCAAATATCAAGGAAGCCAAGAAATCACAAGAACTTGGAAAGCATGGAAGCAGAGCTAGGGTTTCACTGCACAGATGACCTAAAATTAGGGTTTTGGTTTCAGAGGCCATAACTCCAAATTTTTTGGTCATTCTTGTTTCTAATGGTCTCAATATGTTATAAGGATCATGTGTACCAAGTTTGATGAAGAAATTCATTGTGTAAGTCATCTGTTCATTGGGTAACTTCTTGAGCAAGTCAGGGCATCTGAGGCCCCCATCAATGGAACCAAAGTGGATTTTTCATCAAATTGAAGTTATATGATCTTTATTTGATCATTGAAATGCTTGGAAGTTCACAAAATTGAGGAAAAGTGAGCTAAACCAAAAGTTGCCAAAAATGGAAATGACTTGTAATGTAAACTTTCCATTTTGGGAAAGTATTTCAACCTCCTATTTCTCAATAAAAAATGCTTCAAATGAAAAATTGTTGGTCATGAAAGTTGTAGATTGGATCATTCCCTTTTCAAAAAGTACAAGAACAAGTTCTAATTCATTATGGAACTCAAGTTATGATCTTTCAAAGTTGGCAAAAATCCTATAATTTTCAAGAATACACCAAAGAGGGATTTTTGCAAAACCACTTGCCAAGCCATTTTGTGACTTCAAATACACTTCTATGCATCATACAAACATAGCACATTGCCTAAAAATCAGAATTGCCCAAAGAACCGTGTTATTTCATGTCTTGCACTTCAAGAATTTCAAAAGGGGCCAAACTTCATGAAAATTGCAAAATGACACAAAACCTTTCACAAACTTGCTGAATCACCACAAAATGCATTCCATGGCTCTCATTGATCTTTGCTGAACCAGGACAAGTCAAAAAGCCAGCTGCAAGAGAGCCCATACCTCAAGTACAAGTTTTGTTGACTTTGTGCAAGAAAGCTCATACCAATCACCATAGGCCACAACCACTTCTCTGACCTATCAAGACTTGTTATGTGGATCAAAAACAACTCATAACACACATCAAGCAAGCCTAACACTTCAGATTGCCCAAGTTCTCAAAAAACACCACATTTACAAAAGCATTCGAAACACACAACACACTCACTCAAACTTCAAACTTTTTTCACCAATCAACTCAGCTTCATCAAAGGATCATTTCCCACCCTTCATTGAAACCTAAAAGCCTCTCTACACAAAACACGATTTCTGGCCAGCAAGAGTTCAAGCTCTCATTTCAGCCATTACAAACTTCTTCCAAGCATCAAAGCTTCATCAGGAGGATCATTGGAGTCAGTTTGCACCAAAGAGGAGGCCAGATAGCTCAGTTTGAGAAAGCTTCACTTCAGGTAACCTCAAGAATAAATTTTCCAAAAATGTGATTTCTTGTTATAGAAATGTTCTGTATGCTTTGCTGATCATCATGATCTATTTTGTTTTGAAAATGAGTTGAAAACAAGCATGTATGAAGCTTCTGAAATTTCTGCGTATTTTTCCGTTTGCCTTTGATTCATGATCTTGAGTGAAAATAAATGAAATTTGTTGGCTGAATCTTGTTTAGAGTTGTTAGGTGAGTGTTTCTATAGAGTTAGGGGGTCTGGGGTGGCCTAGGGTGGAAGTTAGGGTGAAGAGCTGGCCGGAGAAGATGACCGGAGGTCTTCTTCGGCCACCTGAAAGTCATTAAGAGGTTAATTAGGGTTTAGGTCTAGTTTAAATATCAGCCATTGGATATTTGTTACCCGCGTGTTTGGATGGCTCAGATTGCCTCATTAAACCCTAATTCACATTTAATTAGTTAATTAGAATTAATTAAATAAAATTAACTCAGAGTGAATCCCAGATACTCATTTGCGCGCTGGTCAACACTTCCCTCTCCAGTTTGAATCCTGTCCATCAGATCATCCTACTTTCATTTATTTTGATTTTTTATTTCATTTTTTATCATTTTTCTTGCACAATTTATTTAAAATACTTAAAATATTTCAAAAATATTTTCCTTCTGCATTTTTAATTCAAATATTTTTCTTCACCCAAAAACATTTTTATTTTATTTTTTTGCATTAAAAAACCATTTTAAAAATATTCAAATGTTTATTTTAATTAATTAATGGAAATTAATTAATTAAAATATCATTTAGGTTTTTGAAAATTCCAAAAAAATTCACATTGCATCTTAGGACATTTAGAAAGATTGTCAAACCATTCATACAAATTTCTTTTTGGTTTTGAATCAATTTTGACATTTTTCTTGAATTTAGGGTTCATAAAAATCCCATTTTTGAACCCTAACTTCAAGAATTCTTTTCTGCCTAACCATGAAGGGTTTGACATTGGTTCTTTTTGCATTGTTCTTCATTTGACATGTAGTATCTAGCATATTTTTGTCATAAATTTATCTTGCATTTTCCATTTGATTGGCATTTTTCCTCTTAAGGTACCTTAAAACCCTAGATAACTTAGAAAAATCACAACTTTCTTTAGGTTAAGAGTTAGACCTTATCCTTTGGGGTGTGATATCATATGGGGTTAGGGTTCATTTGAGTTCATTTGCAATTTTTTATCTTATGCTTTGATTCTGTTTTTGACTTTTGCATCTCATCCTTTCATATAATCCTAATTTCTCATGTTCATTTGCATACATCTTGCATATGCATTCATTCATGAACTTGACATGACATTTCTTGCATTCACATGTCATCTTAGACATCTTAGGACATATTAGAATCATGCTTGATCATTTCTTCATTCATTGGCCATGATTTGCATTCATTTCATTTTATGAACTTTCATGAGTTTTCAAACTTCAAAGCATGCATCCTTTGCATTCCATCACTTGTATGAACATTCACAACACTTGACATGTCTTTGCATCACCTCATGGCATCATTTGCATCATGTTTATGCTTCTGGTTTTGGTTTGCATCTTTGCATACATTCCATTTTCACTTCATTTCTTTCCTTATGCTAACATTTTCAGGTGGTAAGTAATTTGGGAAGTGAATTTGCCTTCACTTATCACTTCTCTTCTCATCCTTCTTATGCATCATTGCTGCATTTTTCATTTTTCTTAGAGTGGGCTTGCCCATTCATGTTTATCATTCACTTTCTTTCTACAAGTAACTTATCTTCTTCAATGAAGTAAGTTAACTTGTTTCATCTGCTCCTCCTCCTTTCATCTGCTTCTTCCATTGGTGGCTTCTCTGAAGATCTCTTGCAAGCCTTACAAACCATAGGAACATCCAAGAATGACAATAATTAGGGTTTTGATTAGTCATCCTTTAGTTTTTACCTTTGTGTCTTCTTTTGTGTCTCTCTTCTCATCTCATAATCAGAGACTAAACCTTTAAGGTTTTAAGACTTTGTGATTAGGGTTATGCCTGCATCCTTCTCTTAGGATGGAGTGTATAACTTTAATCCTAAGTGTTAAACCCTTAACTTGTTTAAACCTCTTAATCAATCCATCTTAATAATCACTAAGACAATAGCTTGTAACTTGGGTCTTGCATTAGGGTTCTAATTCTTCCTTTATTGGTTAAGAAGGACTAACCCTAATGTTAATGGACAAGTCCCCCTCAAGTTGTCTTACAAACCATAAAATTCACTTCTTAATCTTACCATTAATTAAAATCCACTTTAATAAAGGCTTGTTTTGTCATGAGGTTAATCCCTAATCATGGATTAAGTTGAGGTATCTTCCTCAGCTTAAGTGTTTTCATCTATTATCCTTCTATTAGGATGGTGTAATGAGTTCACTAAATCCTTGATTATGGCTTAACCTCATTACTTAACACTAAACAAAAATCCAAAAAAACATCTAAATAATCACAAGTAGGTTAATGATCTTAATCCTACATCATCATGGCAATTAAGTTGAGATGCTTATCTCATACTTAAGTATTCTCATTATCCCTAATCAGGGAAGATATAATGAGTTTACAAGCCCTTGATTTAGGCTTAAGCTCATTAACTTATGCAAAACACCAAAAACAATAACAAAACTGAAAACACAAAAACAAACAATAATCGTCTCCTTTGGGATTCTTTTCTCATCACCTTCATTCACAAACGAGAACTTGCTTCTTCCGTCTAATGCAAGACGGTTAGCACTCAAGCCAGACGAGTCATACACTTGAGCATAGACAAGCAAGCAGTTCACCAGTCAATTTATTTTTCAGTCCCTTTGAGTCGAACTACGGTGTTCTGACTTCCTCATTGCACGAGAGGATACGTAGGCATAACTTAATTGTTATCGAACAAAAGTCTTTGTGTCTCCCCCCTCTTTCAGCATTCTTTTTAAGCCTAATTCCTGAGCACCTCACTTCACTTTCTTGCACTGACACTTGTATATTCATTCTCAGCTTTTGCACACAGATATCACACACCTACCCCTTTTAAACACAAATCTTTTAAGCGTGGATCCTGTCGAGTACGACGGACAATCTGGGTGCTAATACCTTCCCAGGTTGTAACCAACCTCTTTCTCAGTTTCTCTGGTTCGCGACCGTCTTATCCATATCTTTCTAGGTTTATGCAGCATTACCTTTCCTTCGGGATAAAAATGCCTAGCTGGCGACTCTATTCACCTTCATCTTCATTTCTCCTCTCGCCGATCGTTCGCGTCTGTACCCTATCTGACCATGTGTCTTTTAGTGGGAGCGACAGCAGGTACTCAGCATAGGAGTTGGAACTCTATTTGCTAGCTCCATAGTTGCCCTCTTGAGTAGATCCTTGATGTACTTAGACTATGTTAGACACAAAGAGCCATTATCACCATATTGCACCTCAATCCCTAAGAAATATCTTGGTCTTCCAAGTCTTTTTAAAGAAAACTCCTGATGTAACTTTGTAATAAGTTTGTCAACTAGGTTTGGACTTGAACCTATGATAAGTATGTCATCTACATATACCAAAGCATATAGTGTGACACCAAATTTAGAATAGATGAATAAAGAATGATCACATTTTGAAGTGGTAAAAGCAAAAAGAAGAAAAACTTGATGTAACTTCTCATACCAAGCCCCTGGGGCTTGTTTGAGGCCATAGATAGCTTTCTGCAGCTTACACACAAGTGTCTTATCAGAACTCACAAAACCATTAGGCTGTGTCATATACATTTCTTCTTGAAGTGTGCCATTGAGAAAAGCATTGTTGACATCTATTTGTTGTATGTTCCATTTGTGAGTAAGAGATAAAGTTAGTATAACTCTGATTGTGGCAGGTTTGACAACTGGAGAGAATGTTTCAATGTAGTCAAATCCAAGTTCCTGATGAAAACCTTTTGCAACAAGACTAGCCTTATATTTCTTGATAGTTCCATCAGCATTTTGTTTAAGCTTGAATACCCATATGCACCCCACAGCCTGTCTATCTGGAGGAAGATTTGTCAATGTCCATGTATTGTTGGCTAAGAGAGCATTAAACTCCTCAGACATTGCTTGCTTCCATTCTGGTTTAGCCAAAGCTTGCTTGACACTAGTTGGCTCAGTTTCTGTATAGGCTATGTAGACTCTAGGTTTGGATTTTCAAGTTTTAAATCTTGTCTGCATAGGATGGTTATTGTCAGTGAAGGGTGGTAGAGGTATTTTAGAGCCAATAGAAACAGACTGAGAGGGAGGAGAGATAGGTATGCAAGATGAAATAGTAAGTTCATTTGAATCAAAGGATAATATGGGAACTGTGTCATTTGATGGAGAAGGTGTGATACTATTATTTGGACTGAGGTTTGAGGACTCAATATTAGTGAGAGGAAGAGCTGTATGAGAACCACTAGGTAACTCAGAGGAAGATGTCACTATATGGTGTGTATTGTTGGATGATAAATGTTGAACATGGGAAGTAGAACCTGTCACAGGACTAGCAGCTGTAGCAATGTTAGGATTAGACATGCTGAGAGTGTTGACATGCTGGACAGAATTCTGACTTGTATAAGAATTTATAATATTTTGGCCAGGCTGTGCACCACTTTGTTGATTTAAACCAACAGATAAAGGGATGTCTTCATATGCTATTGTGTTGTCATCATGTGGATGAGTACATTGTTGAGGTGAGAAAGATAAGACATGAGGTACTATAGGGCCCCTAGTGTCCTCGGGAATGGCTTTAGTACAAACAACTTGTGCAGTCCCATGATTTTTCTGGATCCTGTGAAGTGTTAAGCACTCTAGTAGCAGGATGATAGGGGATAGGTACTGCAGATAGAGTTGAGGCCAGCTTGGTACTCTTAGACACCTCAATCCATTGTCTAATGGTTTTTAACTTGACATATGGAAACACCTGTTCACTAAAAACAACATCTTTTGAAATATATACTTTTCCATCCTTATTCATGCATCTAAAGTCTTTATGTTGAGGAGAAGGTCCAAGATAAACACATTCTTGGCTCCTAAGTTGTAATTTATGCTTGTTGAAAGGTCTGAGGTGTGGGAAGCATAAACAACCAAAAACTTTTAGTGTAGCATAGTCTGGTTGTTGCTGATATAATGCATGATAAGGATAACTAAAGTTTTTTAATGAAACATATGGTAGTCTATTTATGATGTGCACAACGGTTGTAAAGTTATAGTCCCAAAATGAAATAGGCAGAGAGGCATGTGCAAGCATTGTTAATCCCATTTCCACAATTTGCCTATGTTTTCTTTCTACTGTCCCATTCTGATGAGAAGTATGAGGGCAAGTAAGTCTATGATTCACACCAAGGTCAGTTAAGAATTTAGTGAAGGGCCTGTATTCACCTCAAAAATCAGACTGGACAACTTTGATTTGTGTTTTGAATTGAGTCTTAACAAAAATGTTGAAGAGTTTAAAGGCATGTAAAGCATCACTTTTCTGTTTTAAAAGATACAGTCAAATGTATTTGGAGTATGCATCTACAAAAGCAATGTAGTACCTAAAACATGTACTAGACACAGTTGGAGAAGGTCCCCATAAATCAGTGTATACCAGTTCAAAAGGCCTATGATAAACAGTTTTAGACAGAGGAGCAAACAATCTATGAGCTTTACCAAGATTACAAGATGCACAAACTGAATTTTCACTTTTATTAGAATGAGAAATGTTACACAGTTTTAAGACTTTTCTTACAGAATTGAAATTAGCATGACCCAACCTGTGGTGCCACAATGTGCTATTATTACATTTGACAGAATCAAACACTTTAGAATTAGAAACAACAAAAGTATGAATGCTAGCAAAAGGTTTCAAGCTGAGATTATGATTTAGAGAACCTTTGGCCTCTAGAGACTTCTGATTGAAACAATACAAGCCACGAGCATCAAGAGCTCCTTCAGCAATGATTTGCTTATAAGCCTGTGATTTTATGAATCACTTGTTAGGAAGAAACTCAAAGAAAGCATTATTATCAAGAGAAAATTTTGACACAGATAACAAGTTTCTTATTATAGAAGGGACATGTAAAATATTATTGAGATTAAGAGCACCTTAGGGTTGAAGGAAGATAGAAGCTGAAGATTACCAATAGATTCAATAGTAAGGGTTTGACCATTGCCAACATAAACCCTATTATGACCTGTATAAGGCTTTCTATTAGATAAAATTGCAGCATAAGGAGTAAGGTGATGAGAAGCACCTGAATCCGCAAACCATGATTGAGAATCTAGTTCAAAAGGTAGATGGTACTCTTGTGTATATGTTGGATGCTTGTTTGTAGTAGCCATCATAGCAATGCTTTGTGTAGCATCTGGTGTAGACTCAGTCTTGCCCTTGGAGTTGGAAGTGGAACCTTCAGCAGTATGATCTAAATTGGATGGCATGAAGTTCTCATCAAATTTATGCCAACAAGTATTGACTTCATGACCATACTTCCCATAGAGTTGACATGTTGGCCGATTGCCAGTGGTGTAGCACCCTCTTCCTCTACTTCTACCACGAACACACCTGCCTCTGCCACGATTTCCATTGTATCCTCCTTTGGAGGCACCATCAGTTTGACTTGTGTGAGCAATATTAGCAGTTATAGTGGTGGCAGCAAGTTCTTCACGAAACTTATCGAGTTGTGCTTCTTTAACATACAACAAAGTTTCCACATCACATAATGAGGGAGGGATGAGATAGTCATACATTTGCATAACAAATGGGTTGTATTCCTCAGGAAGCCCTTGAAGAATGGAATTAACTTGATCTTGTTCCGTAATCGTGTCACCAACAACCAATAACGAATTCACAATAGCTTTAATTCTTAATACATATTCGGTAATCAATTTTGTACTTTTCTTGGTGGACTTGAGCTCAACACGTAATTGACGAACTCGTGCCTTCATCTACGCATTGAAAAATTGATGAATATTGTCCCACACTTCAAAAGCATGTTTTCACGCAAGCACCCTTGGCAAGACTGATTCTGAAATCGTAGAGAGCAACCATATGAACAATGTCTGATCTTGCACAATCCAAGACTCATACTCTTCAGATGTCACATCAATAATGCGATCTTGATCAGATTTGTACTTCAGAGGAATCTTTGGATTCATAACTAGTCGATGCAGCTTCTGAGAGAGAATCACACCTTCAACTTGTTGATTCCACAGAAGATAGTTGTTTTCTTGAAGTTTCACGGAGAGTTTCGGACCGAAGGCACTTGACGATTTTGCATAACCAAAGCCATTGGAGACTTCTTGAGACGGTATAGAATCGCGAGCAAATGACTCATTGTTATCAGAGGACGCCATGAATGTAGTAGCTCAAGCACAAAATGAATCGACGAACCAGACGAAAAGGGGAAAACGCGAAGAGGCGATGGAAGATCTCAAACCACCAAGAAATAGGGAAGCGTGATCGAACGAGAGGCGAATGATAATATGTAAGTGTTATGAGATCACCATTGTTGATTGAGAACAATGTGATGATGTGATGAAGGAAAGGCTGGCAAAAGTTTCTCTGAAACTCTTGAAGCTGCGAAGAAGAAGAAAAGTTATTGTTATGAGAAAGTGAATTCATTGCATTCAATGGTCAACATAACCAGTATATATACAATCAGCATAAAGGCTGAGTTGACAAAACTTAGTTGGTTAGAGTTTGTTACACCACTAACTAACCAAAATATTAACCAGACTTAATATTTTTCTAATAATAAAAATTGAATAAAATTAAAATTCAATATAAATCAAATAAAAATTAATTTATAAACTTATGGTTGAAGAACCCTTAGTTCTCCATTTTATTATATCTTGATTAAAAAAAAATTATAAACTCGCGGTTCTTAATCTAGTATTCATTAAAACTAATCTATATGGTTTATGTGTAGTTTGTTTGTCCTATAAAATTAAGAAGAGAAATGTTATTCCTACACCAAATCATACACTACACCGTATTTACTGTTCACCAATATGGTGAACAGTAAAATATTATAATAATAAAATATTTTTTATTTTAAAATATAAAAATTATTTTGTTTTTTTTATATCTGGGTATTTATTGACCAATTTCATATCTTCATTAACCAACTTTTTACATTGTATTAACCAACTTTATTTTACAACAAAAATTGTTTTTATAACTAGATACTTATTAACCAACTTCATAACTTAATTAACCAATTTTTTATACTATATTAACCAACTTGTTTTAGTAATAAAAATTATTTTCCATGAATTACTTTTTTGGTACTGTTCATCACTGTTCACATGATACTGTTCATGTACGATTCTACTGTTCACGTACTATTCTACTGTTTACGTACTATTCACTGTATTTGTGAGCAGTACATACGGTGTAGATGTATAGTGTGGTGTAGAGATAGCATTGCTGAATTAAGAATTCTAAAAGTCGTAGGAATGTTTATGTTATTTCTTTCAATAATCATACAATCAGTTATGGCATTTCACTAGATTTTATTTCTTATATTATAGTTAATTTTTTTCAATATTAAATATTAATATAATCAAATTAATATTTTATTATTTGAAGTTTTATTTTATAATTTATTGGTATTTTATTAATTTGTGTGTATTGACATTTATATGTTATTTCAAATAACTTTAAATTTATATTATATTTAAAAATATTTTATAATATTTAAAAATAATAATATAAAGCACATAAATGTATATTATATTTAAAGTAAGTTACTTTATATTATAAATATTATTGGATTTTTTTTATAAAAATAATAAATGACCCATTTAATGTTTCGGGTGCAAATAATATGTTCTAAGCACATATTAAAATATAATTTTATTTATCGATCATAAAAAACTCTAGACACGCTCAGCCCGGTTAAAACCGGGTAACGTGTTATGATATCTTCATATATACTATTCAGCTTAGAATTGTCTAAAAATTGAAAATCCATGCAAAACACAAGAACCGATGGATTTGTAATCCATCTCTTAAAAATCTGATATTATTTTGTCTATAAATTAGTTAGTTGAAATAAACAAATTAAGATCATAGTAAGCAACCAGAGCAATCAGTACTAGCTAGCTTATCAGTATGGCTACCCAAGAAACATTGCTAGATAAGCCTAGAAAATCCATTCCCAAAACATTTTGGTTAATCCTCTCTTTAGCTGCTATCATAAGCTCATCAGCCATTATTGTTTCTCATCTCAACAAACCAACCTCCTTCTTCCACCTCTCCTCAGCTCCCAATCTGTGTGACCATGCTCTTGATACAAAATCATGCTTAACTCATGTATCAGAAGTTGTTCAAGGCCCAACCTTGGCTAACACAAATGATCACAAATTGAGCACACTCATATCCTTATTAACCAAGTCCACCACACACATTCAAGAAGCCATGAACAAAGCCAATGTTATAAAAAGCCGTGTTAACAGCGGCAGAGAGGAAATTGCTTTGAATGACTGTGAGCAACTAATGAACTTGTCCATGGACAGAGTTTGGGACTCAGTGTTGACTCTAACAAAAGATAACATGGACTCACAGCAAGATGCACACACATGGTTGAGTAGTGTGCTCACTAACCATGAAACTTGCTTGGATGGATTACAAGGTACATCTCGGGTGGTTATGGAAAATGACATTCATGACTTAATATCAAGAGCTAGATCTTCTCTCGCCGTGCTTGTTTCCGTTTTACCTGCAAAAGGTAACGACGGATTTGTTGATGAATCATTGAATGGTGACTTCCCATCATGGGTAACGAGTAAGGATCGAAGGCTTTTGGAGTCTTTAGTTAGGGACATAAAGGCCAATGTTATTGTGGCTGAAGACGGGAGCGGTGACTTCAAGACTGTGGCTGAGGCTGTGGCATCTGCACCTAAAAAAGGTAAGACAAGGTATGTTATCTATGTGAAAAAGGGTACCTACAAAGAGAATGTTGAAATCAGTAGTCAGAAGACGAATGTGATGCTCGTGGGTGATGGTATGAATGCAACAATAATCTCAGGTAGCTTGAATTTTATTGATGGAACAGGCACCTACCAATCTGCAACTGTTGGTAAGGATTTTCATTCTCAGTTTGTCTTTATTTATCATAATAAAATGTGGTTAAATAGAATTTCATAATAAATTTGTCAAAGCGAACCATAGCTAAATAGGGCTTTAAAAAAATTTCTATTATTTTCATTCATGTATAATTTGGTTTTTGTAGCTGCTGTTGGGGATGGGTTTATAGCTCAGGATATTGGATTCAAAAATACGGCAGGCCCAGAGAAGCACCAGGCGGTTGCTCTCCGCGTCGGTTCTGATCAATCCGTCATCAACCGCTGTCGCATTGACGCATTTCAAGACACTCTCTACGCACACTCCAACCGACAGTTTTACAGTGAATGCTTCATTACTGGTACCATTGATTTCATCTTTGGAAATGCAGCTGTTGTGATCCAGAAGAGCAAAATCGTCACCCGAAAGCCCCTAAGTAAACAAAAAAACATGGTCACGGCTCAAGGTCGACTAGACCCAAACCAGAACACTGCAACTTCAATTCAGCAGTGTGACATAATACCAAGCACAGACCTCGAACCTGTCTTAGACTCCATCAAGACTAACTTAGGCCGCCCGTGGAAAAACTACTCAAGGACCGTTGTGATGCAGTCCTTGATAGGCAACCATATTGTCCCAGCGGGATGGGCTGAATGGAATGATGCGAGTAAGAGCTTTCTCCAAACATTGTATTACGGAGAATATATGAACACTGGACCTGGTGCTGGTACCGACATGAGAGTGAACTGGACTGGTTATCATATTATCAATGATACTGCAGAGGCGAGGAAGTTTACAGTTGCACAGCTCATCCAGGGTAATGTTTGGTTGAAAGACACAGGGGTGGCCTTCATTGAAGACATGTAGAAATGGGTTTTGGCAAGCATCTACAGCTATGTTTGCAGGAAATAAAATTGTAAAATTATGCTCTATGAAGCATGTTACAATAGTCTTCTATTGGTGTTGTAAGGAATGTCTCATGTTGAATAAACTATTATCTAGATTATAATATCATAATCAGCTTTAACTTTGTTTCATGAATGAAATATAAAACCACAAGTTATTAATAAAATTTGAAATATTTGAAGACCAAAAAGTGCAAATATAAGATAAAAACTATAAAAGATGATAAGAGCCATGTAAACATTGCTTCATAATACATACCTAGTCAATATGAGTAGAGAATTGATAGTAATATGATACGAAATCATTATAGTAAAATGATAACTTTTAGGACAATAATACCTGCTCTTAAAACCACATCTGAATGTAAAATAACAAAAAGTCACCTAACAGCCAACCTCTTGCAACAACCGCAATCGCATGCATAATGTGGCACAATTTGGGATTCCTCCGTCTCTGAAATCAACGAGATGAGATAGAACAAGATTTCAACCGGATAGCAGAGACGACGGTGTGCAAGAGAGGAGAAAGGTGACGTTCGGAACCCCGTTGTGGGATTGGTCGGAAACCGCGTTCCCCGGCGAGGGAGGTGTTCATAGTGAAATATCTTCTCAAAATAGCAAAAATGTAACAAAATTGATTTTAATTGAATTTTTTTTAGCATAAGCACATCACCATTCATATATGACTAGCTAAATTACCCGTGCGAAAAGTTTATTATAAAATATTATTTAGACATGTTTTAATATTATTTCAAAAATAATGATTTTAATTTGATGAATTTTATTTAAATAGTACTTCCAAAAATTTCTCAAGAATCACTAATAGGGAGGAAAAAACAATTTAAATTTTAATAAAGCGTTAAATAGTGTTCATCTCCGTCAAACAAGCGAGTTTTGGTTTATCCCCTAAAAAAATTATTCCCCCCTCAACTTTTCCAGATTACATTTACAAAGACCCTGATGCACCCATGGGTTCAAGATTTTGTGACGTGGCGTGTTGACCTTGTTGACTGGGTATGAGTTGACTGTCATGTTTGATTACTTAAGTTATATTAATATGAAAACATTTTACATAAGTCATTTATGCTTCTACCCCCTTGAATATCTAGGGTTTATTCAAAACCTGAAATAGGAAGGAAGACGAAGAGTTCCAGCTTCACGACGAAGAAGAAGAGATGTAAGCAATCGAAACAAGGTAAGCAATCAAAGAAAGGCCATAAACCCAATGAAGCCACCGTCGTTAACCAATGTGTGGAACCTGAAAAAGCACAAGGAAGAAAAAGGTGTTTCTCATGCTCAAGTTGACAAGGTTTGTATTTTTTCAAACCTTTAAATGTCGTTTATAATATTTTAGGGTTTTGTTATAAATTTAGTTTGTTTGTTTTGATTTTCAAAACATGCAAGTTTTCAACGTTGTATTTTACCATGGAGGTGAATTTGTAAAATTAAGTGACGGGGTTACCATTTATAGAGGAGGTGTATCCACATTAGTGTCTGGGTTAGAAATTGATAAATGGAGAATGGATTATGTTCATGGGTTGGTGACCAGGTGGGGTTATGTTTTAGGGAGTTATAGAACATGGACAAAGATTATTGAAATCTATGAAAACTTTTTTCAGCTTAAGAATGATGATGATTGCTACTTTATCCATATTAGCGAACATGATGATCCCATATATGGATAATGCTAGGATAGCACAAACTGAATCCCACTGTTTTGCCACAGCAAGTTCTCCAGCTCTTCTAACCAGAAACTCTAGAGAAAAGCCAAGTACCCCAGCTTTAGTAGTAGTCAGATTATCAGATATCTCCGATGAGCTCAAATAAAGAGCTTTGGCAATGTCAAGATGAATTGGTCTAGTCATCTATGAGTTGAAGGGAATCTGATATTTGAGTGGTACCCCTAAAATCTCATAATACTTGTAGATGTTTAAGAATTGGCAGAATTTTTGACCAAACAAGAAATGTTAAATTCAGTTCAGAATGTCCTATCAGATGTTGGGACATTAGCAAACAGAGTATGTGAACTTATTTCAGGATGTCCTACCAGATGTTGGGACATTATGTAAATAACTTAAGTTCAGTTTTCCAGGATGTCCCAACAGATGTTGAGACATCTCAGACCTGCTTCCAGAATTAATTATTGATTAACAGATCAGAGATATTTAAGGAGAGTTATCTGGAATTAATTAATGATGGACAAAAACAGAACAAGGCGCATCTGTAGGGAGTTTTATATTGAAGATTCAGATTAAAACAGAAGACCTAATGCACCTAGAATATAGGAAGTAACAAACCCTAAATTCAAGGTGACAGCTGCTGCACATTAGGGCTGGATCATTCTACAGAAAGCCCAAAATTCAGATACCTATTTAAACAACAGAAACTCATAGAATTGAGTACGAATTTCAGAAGATCAAATAGGGTGTCTAGTATTTTAATAGCAGGTTGTTTTTATGTACCACTTTATGAGCTTTTAAGCAAAAGTGCATTTGTGACTTGATTGAAACTGTTAAGTAAGATCAAGCTGTATTGTTTGAAGGATGTCTTCAATTTTTGTAAACTTGTAAACTTGATCACTGTGTGATTGAGGGGGAGTGAGTAGGGTACTCTTATCTAAGGTGTGTCTTAGGTAGAAATTGCATTGGGTAGTTATTAAGTGATAGATTAAACAGGGTGGTTTAAGTCTAGAATTAATAATACTTATAGTGGATTTCCTCCTGGCTTGGTAGCCTCCAGATGTAGGTGTGGTTATACACTGAACTGGGTTAACAAACTTCTGTGTTGTTTACTTTTCTTGTTATTTAAGTTTTGGTTAAATTTGTCAAGTGTCCTATCAAGTGTTGGGACATCTCTTAGGACATCTCATACCTGATCACAGAATTACAATTGGCATCAGAGCAGGCACCCTGCCTGTTTATACTGGGTGAGATCTAGGGAATACAAATTCTGTAACATGGACAGAGATTTAGGGTCAGTAAATAGACCACCTATACTGGATGGATCTAATTATGACTACTGGAAGCCAAGAATGATTGCATTCTTAAGGTCACTTGACAACAGGGCATGGAGAGCAGTCAATGTTGGATGGGATCATCCTGTCCAAGACACCAAAGATGGATCAAAAGTGCTGAAACCTGAAGAAGAATGGAGTAAGGAGGAAGAAGACTCAGCACTAGGCAACTCAAAAGCCTTAAATGCTTTATTCAATGGCATTGATAGGAACATTTTCAGACTTGTGCATCATTGTGAGCTGGCCAAAGATGTTTGGGATACTCTCAAAATAACTCATGAAGGAACATCAAAAGTAAAAATGTCAAGACTCCAACTTCTCACCACCAAGTTTGAAAACTTGAGAATGAAGGAAGATGAATCAATTCATGAGTTCTATATGAACATCTTGGATATAGCCAATACTTCTGGAGCTTTGGGAGAAAAGATGACTGATGAAAAGCTTGTAAGAAAGATTCTCAGATCTTTGCCAAAAAGATTTGACATGAAAGTCACTGCAATAGAAGAAGCTCAAGACATATGCTCCATGAAAGTTGAAGAACTCATTGGTTCCCTTCAAACTTTTGAGATGGGAATGAATGACACAAATGTCAAAAAGAACAAAAGCATAGCCTTGGTGTCAAATACAGATGAAGAAGAAGATGATGAATCAGCAAATGATAAAAGCTTATCAGAAAACCTTGCCTTGCTTGGAAGACAATTCAAACAGATTCTCAGAGGAATGGAAGGCAAGTCCAAACCTAGTGGAAGAAACACAAACTCTGAGAACAGAAGACCTTATGATGCTAACAAAAGATTAAAGTATGCTGAAAAGACCAGTCAGGATAAAGGAGTCAAATGCCATGAATGTGAAGGATATGGACACATCAAGATTGAATGTCCTACCTACTTAAAGAGGCAAAAGAAAGGACTCTCTGTGACCTGGTCTGATGAAGACTCAGGAGATTCAGAAGAAGAATCAGCTAAGCATATTACTGCTTTAGCTGGACTGTTTGAATATGATAGTGATTCCAGTTGTGGAGAGCTTACTTATGAAGATCTTGAGCAAGCTTTCAAAGATCTATACAAGAGAAGCACTGAAATATGCAGTGAGGTTATAAAGCTAAAGAAGCAGAATGAGGTATTAGAAGATGAAAAAGCAAGTGGTCAAGTAATCATTGATACCTTGAAAAGTGAAGTAACTCTTCTCAACTCTAAGTTGGAACATATGTCCAAATCTGTTAAAATGTTGAACAGCAGCTCAAATACACTGGATGTTATTCTCAGCAATAATAAACATTCAGGGGACAAAAGTGGACTGGGATATAACAAAGATGAAGCCAGCTCTAGCAAAGCTACTGCAAAAACTACACAGTCAAACAAGATGTCCCAACAGATGCTTCAACATCAGAACACAAAGACAAACATAATGTTCCAACAGATGTCTCAACATTCTGGAAAGAACAAAATGAAGAAGAAGTATCAAAGATGGAGATGCCATCACTGTGGAAGATTTGGACATATCAAACCTCATTGTTATAAGTTGCATGGATATCCAAATCAGATGTATCAGCAACCTTCCAAGAAGAAAATAGAAGTTACCAAGAAAGTGCTGCATAAACATCATAGAAATCAGCAACCTCCTAAGCAGAAGACTGAAAACTTCAAGAAGGTATGGAAACCAAAAGCTAGCACTGAAGCTGATCAAAGCTACAAGAACAAGATCAACAATCAAGCTTGGAGATCAGTTGATAAACAACACACAGGGCAGAGGCATCAAAAGAAATCTCAACTCATCTGGTCAAAGAAAAATACTGCATACATAGCACATACATCACTGAGAGTATCAGCTAAAGAAGACTGGTACTTTGACAGTGGATGTTCAAGACACATGACTGGATTGAAGAATTTGCTAGTAAACTTAAAATCACATTCATCCAGGTATGTGACCTTTGGAGATGGAGCTAAAGGAGAAATCAAGGGAGTTGGAACCTTGGATTGTCAAGATGTTCCAAGACTAGATGATGTGCTGCTAGTTAAAGGTTTAACTGCTAACCTGATCAGCATAAGTCAGTTATGTGATCAAGGGTACAGTGTGAACTTTACCAAAACTGAATGCATAGTGACTAACAATGAACAAGAGGTTGTCATGAAAGGAGTCAGGTCTAAAGACAACTGTTACATGTGGGAGCCACTAGACTTCAGTCTCACTTCAACTTGCTCTCTAGCTAAAGAAGAAGAAGTGAAACTATGGCACCAAAGACTAGGCCATCTTCATTTCAGAGGCATAAAGAAGATCATATCTATGGATGCTGTAAGAGGTATTCCTAAACTGAAGATTGATGATGGTAAAATATGTGGTGAATGTCAAATAGGCAAGCAAACCAAGATGTCCCATCCAAAGCTCCAACATCTGACAACTTCCAAAGTTTTGGAACTTTTACATATGGATCTTATGGGACCTATGCAGGTTGAAAGTCTTGGTGGTAAGAGGTATGCTTATGTGGTGGTTGATGACTTTTCAAGATATACATGGATAAATTTCATCAAAGAAAAGTCTGATGTATTTGATGTATTCAAAGAATTATGCCAAAGATTACAAAGAGAAAAATCCAGCTGTGTAATCAGAATAAGAAGTGATCATGGAAAGGAATTTGAGAATCAAAAGTTCTTAGATTTCTTCTCTTCAGAAGGAATCAATCATGAATATTCTTCACCAATCACTCCTCAACAGAATGGGATTGTTGAGAGGAAGAATAGAACTATCCAAGAATCTGCAAGAGCTATGATCCATGCCAAAAAGTTACCTCTGTATTTCTGGGCTGAAGCTATGAACACTGCCTGCTACATCCATAACAGAGTTACCTTGAGAAAAGGAACTTTGTCCACAATATATGAAGTCTGGAAGGGCAGAAAACCCACTGTTAAGTACTTTCATGTGTTTGGAAGTAACTGCTATATTCTGGCAGATAGGGAGCAAAGGAGAAAATTGGACCCTAAAAGTGATGAAGGGATTTTTCTTGGATACTCTATAAACAGCAGAGCATATAGAGTATTTAATTCTAGAACCAAGGTCATCATGGAGTCCATAAATGTGATAATTGATGATGCTCCTACAGATGTCCCAGAAGATGTTGGAACATCTGCTGATATCAAGATTGAAGCTGAAGAAAAGAATGATCAATATAACTTCACTCAAACTGATACAAGGACAGAAGAATCAAGCAAACCTCCTTCCATCAGAATACAAAAGGATCATCCCAAAGATTTGATAATTGGTGATCCCAACAGAGGTGTGAGCACTAGATCAAGAGAAGTGATTTCAGGTTCTTGTTTTGTTTCCAAAATAGAACCTAAAAATATCAAGGAAGCTCTCACTGATGAATACTGGATTTGTGCTATGCAAGAGGAATTAGGTCAATTCACAAGGAATGAAGTGTGGAATCTTGTTCCTAGACCTGATGACATAAATGTGATTGGTACAAAATGGGTGTATAAGAACAAGTCAAATGAACAAGGAGTTGTTACAAAAAACAAAGCTAGACTTGTGGCTCAAGGATACACTCAAATTGAAGGGGTAGACTTTGATGAAACCTTTGCACCAGTAGCAAGGCTTGAATCAATAAGACTACTGTTGGGAATTGCTTGTATCTTGAAGTTCAAGCTATTTCAAATGGATGTGAAAAGTGCCTTTTTAAATGGCTACCTTAATGAAGAAGTATATGTAGAACAGCCTAAAGGATTTGTTGATCCAAACTGTCCAAATCATGTATACAAACTAAAGAAGGCACTTTATGGTTTGAAACAAGCTCCAAGGGCATGGTATGAAAGACTGACCACATTTCTTATCAAGCAAGGATACAGAAAAGGTGGAATTGATAAAACCCTGTTTGTTAAAGATGAAGAAGGAAATGTCATGATTGCACAAATATATGTTGATGACATTGTCTTTGGTGGGATGTCTGACAGGATGGTCAAACATTTTGTCAAGCAGATGGAATCTGAATTTGAAATGAGCCTAGTAGGAGAATTAACCTACTTTCTTGGTCTGCAAATAAAGCAAATGGAAGACTCAATGTTCATCTCACAAAGCAAGTATTCCAAGAACATAGTCAAGAAATTTGGAATGGAAAATGCTGCTCACAAGAGAACTCCTGCCCCACACATTTAAAGCTGACTAAAGATGAAAAGGGTGAGAATGTAGATCAAAGCTTATACAGAAGCATGATTGGAAGCTTGCTATACTTGACTGCTAGCAGACCAGACATTGCTTTTGCAGTAGGAGTTTGTGCAAGATATCAAGCTGATCCAAAAGTCAGTCATCTCAATCAAGTCAAGAGAATCCTTAAATATGTTAATGGTACTTGTGACTATGGCATAATGTACTTTCATGGTTGCAAACCAATTCTCACTGGCTTCTGTGATGCTGATTGGGCAGGAAGTGCTGATGACAGAAAAAGCACTTCAGGAGGATGCTTCTTTCTAGGAAACAATCTGATTTCTTGGTTCAGTAAGAAACAGAATTGTGTATCCTTATCTACAGCTGAAGCTGAGTATATAGCAGCAGGTAGCAGTTGTTCTCAGTTGGTTTGGATGAAGCAAATGCTCACTGAGTACAATGTCCCACAGGATGTCATGACATTGTACTGTGACAACTTAAGTGCAATCAACATATCAAAGAATCCTATCCAACATAGCAGGACCAAACATATTGATATCAGACATCATTTCATCAGAGATCTTGTAGAAGAAAAGGTGATTTCATTGGAGCATGTAGCTACAAATCTGCAGTTAGCTGATATCTTTACCAAAGCATTGGATGCTACACAATTTGAGAACTTAAGGGGCAAACTTGGAATCTGTTTATGTGATATCTAGCAGTTAATGAGATGTGCCAACATGTCATATGACATTGTATGGCATAAGGTCCAGATGGTAAAACTAATCTGGACAAGATCCTTGGGAATTCCAGCTCTAATCATTTGCACTGTAACGGCTACTTATTTAGTAACTGCTTATAATCAGCTATCAAGATTCCCATCATACTATCACAAGCGAATCACATTAACCAGCTATTCTCCAGAAATTAAAAACCCTAAAGCTTTCTATCCATCTTCCTCAACAATGTCTCAAAACCCTAACTCAACTGAAGAAGTTCTCAATCAAGAAGACGTAGTTCATGCCACTCCCATTTCTGTAGTACCAATGCAATCAACCCCATTGGACGAACTCAGGGGAAGCGTTTCTCACACTAAAAAGGCAAGAACTCCGAAGAGAGGTAAAGATCAAGTCAGAAGCAAAGCTAAAGGCACTCCCTCTCCAGCTAACATGCCCCCTAAGTCTTCACAATATGTGGATGATTCAATCAAGGAGATTGTCACTCAAATTCTGTTTGAACAAAGAAAGGTGAGTGGAATCTCTGTTCCTCTGAACACAATGCCTGCACCTCAAGAAGAACCAGCTCAAACTGCAAAGGACACTCCTGCAGAACAAGATGTCCCAATAGATGTTGGAACATCTGCAGATGAGAAAGAAAATTCACCTGATGCTGATACTGAACAGACTGAGGACCAGAAAAAGGCCTCAAGTGAAAGTGATAAAGAAAACTCTGAGGATCAGATCAAAGCCTCAAATGAAGATCAAATCCCTGCTGATCAAACAGCTGAAGAGGAGACTGCTCAATCTCCTCCAGTGGTCAATCTAGAGCAGGACTCTGATGCAGAAATCATAGCATCTGTTAAACCAAGCATAGCCAAGAGGCTAAGATCCAGGAAAGGCAAGATGCAAGCTGAAGCAGCAATCCCTGAGAAGAAGAAGGCTAGTCCAAAGAAAGGCAAGGCTAAAGCTACCTTTGGTCCAACAAAACCATGGAGCAAAGTTCAAACCCAGAAGAGAAAAGCTGCCACACCATCAGATTCAGATGTTGGATCAGATGTCCCAACATCTCCTCCCAAGAAGAGACCAGCACCTTCCAGAGCTTCAACTGCTGTTCCAGAAGCTCCTTTGGACAACATATCATTCCATCATGTCTCCAGTGTCAACAGGTGGAAATATGTGTACCAAAGAAGGGTTGCCCTGGAAAGAGAACTGAGCAGCAATGCACTTGAGTGCACAGAACTGATAGACCTCATCTCTGCTGCAGGACTGTTCAAGACAGTCTCAGACCTCTCCCCCTGCTATGAACTTCTTGTCAAAGAGTTTATTGTGAATCTTCAGGAGGATTGCTCAAATGGTAAGTCATCTGAGTTCAGAAAAGTGTTTGTGAGAGGTAAGTGTGTTGAGTTCTCTCCTCAAATCATAAATCAATACCTAGGAAGAGAAACAGATGGACCAAATGAGCTAGGCAAAACAGATAATCAAATCTGTAAGGTGATCACTGCAAACCAGGTCAAAGCTTGGCCTGTGAAGGGAAAGCTCTCTGTGAGCATGCTTACCAGAAAGTATGCCATGCTTAACAGGATTGGAACTGCTAACTGGGTGCCTACCAACCACACTTCATCAATCTCAACTGGTCTGGCCAGATTCATCTATGCTGTGGGAACTCAAACCAAGCTGGACTATGGAGCTTTTATCTTTGATCAAACCATGAAGCATGCCAGCTCCTCAGCAACAAAGCTTCCAATAGCCTTTCCATCATTGCTGTGTGGTATAGTGCTCAATCAATACCCTGGCATTCTCTCTGACAAGGATACAGCATGCAAAAGAGAAAGCCCCCTGGCTTTTCACTACAAATTATTTCTCAGTCACCATGCTGCAGATGTTGAAGCACCTTCTGGGACATCTGCTGGTCCATCCACTGCTAAGAATCCAATCTCCAGGAAGACTTTAATTGCTGAACTCAAAAGCACCTGCAAAGAGCTTGAAGCTAGAAAGCAGAAGCTTGAGGAAATCATCAAAAGGTTGGAAAGTGAAGAAGATCAGAATGCTGCATCTGGTGAAGACAGTGAGGCTGATGAAGAAAGTGAAGCTGATAAAGATGAAGACACTGAGGTGGAGGAAGCAACTGAGAGTGATGAATCTGAGTGATCAATGTATGTGAGGCAAATGTAATGACAGCAATGTAATGACAGTAATAGTGTCTTTGGCCCCTAATTTTGTGTCTACCAAGGGGGAGAACAACATCAAATGTAATTGCTGTTTTAGTATGAATGAAATATCTGTGTGTCTGCTTCTGAACTGATTAGTGTTTTTCTTCTGTTGCAACAAAATTGGATACATATATGTTTGAGGGGGAGTAATCTCAAATAAGAATCAACAGAAAAGTAATGCTATACTCTGATAAAAAGAACTTCTGCTGCACTCTGAAAACCAGAAAAGATGTTAGCCAAAAATTAGCCAAAGGGGGAGTTTGTAGATGTTTAAGAATTGGCAGAATTTTTGACCAAACAAGAAATGTTAAATTCAGTTCAGAATGTCCTATCAGATGTTGGGACATTAGCAAACAGAGTATGTGAACTTATTTCAGGATGTCCTACCAGATGTTGGGACATTATGTAAATAACTTAAGTTCAGTTTTCCAGGATGTCCCAACAGATGTTGAGACATCTCAGACCTGCTTCCAGAATTAATTATTGATTAACAGATCAGAGATATTTAAGGAGAGTTATCTGGAATTAATTAATGATGGACAAAAACAGAACAAGGCGCATCTGTAGGGAGTTTTATATTGAAGATTCAGATTAAAACAAAAGACCTAATGCACCTAGAATATAGGAAGTAACAAACCCTAAATTCAAGGTGACAGCTGCTGCACATTAGGGCTGGATCATTCTACAGAAAGCCCAAAATTCAGATACCTATTTAAACAACAGAAACTCATAGAATTGAGTACGAATTTCAGAAGATCAAATAGGGTGTCTAGTATTTTAATAGCAGGTTGTTTTTATGTACCACTTTATGAGCTTTTAAGCAAAAGTGCATTTGTGACTTGATTGAAACTGTTAAGTAAGATCAAGCTGTATTGTTTGAAGGATGTCTTCAATTTTTGTAAACTTGTAAACTTGATCACTGTGTGATTGAGGGGGAGTGAGTAGGGTACTCTTATCTAAGGTGTGTCTTAGGTAGAAATTGCATTGGGTAGTTATTAAGTGATAGATTAAACAGGGTGGTTTAAGTCTAGAATTAATAATACTTATAGTGGATTTCCTCCTGGCTTGGTAGCCTCCAGATGTAGGTGTGGTTATACACTGAACTGGGTTAACAAACTTCTGTGTTGTTTACTTTTCTTGTTATTTAAGTTTTGGTTAAATTTGTCAAGTGTCCTATCAAGTGTTGGGACATCTCTTAGGACATCTCATACCTGATCACAGAATTACAATACTCTTCAAGCAGAGAACCTAACTGGAAATCAGGAAATGTGAAGCATTGGAGCCGCATATCGTAGTACTGCAACATGGTATGAATGACACTCTTCTGAGAATTATCCAGATTAACCACCAGATCCAGAATATCACCATATTTCTCCTTGAAGTATCCCAAATGACCTGGGGTAATAAGAGACACCATCTGGTTGAGCAGATCCACTTTAGTGTCAAAGAACTTATAGTACACATTCTTCTTTCGGACGTCTTTCATTTCTAAAGCAAAAGTATGATCGGGAATTGGGAGTAGTATGAACCCTGAGAATGAAAAAGAACACAAATAATTAATGATGTTATGATGCTTATGCAAGGCAAGACATGTGATCAGTGATGTGTCTGTGGTGTGTCAATCATATAATCATATGTCTGTGAAGGGTCACAACAACAATCACAGTATCAATTCTCAGAACAGAAATCCCGGATCTCAGAACCAAGGATCAAAGAACCAGATTACAATACTGAACAATAATGGAAAAATGGGTATGTTGGAAGTTTTAGGGTTCCTGCAAACCTGTAAACCCCTCCCATCTCACAGGTGTGCTACTCGAGTCAACATCACAGGCTCTCAAATTCGAATAGCAATAATACGTTCACCATTTCCGAGAAGTGGCTCATGACCAAATCAGGGAATCGGTTTGGCATTATGTACTACTCAAAGAGGTCTCAGCTGAGTCCAAGGAAACAAGAATCCCTCATAAGTCCCCAACTTAAAGAACTAAATCGAGAAACAATAGTACATTCAACCTTTGGGATACAGTACTATCGTCATACGAACAATTTGCCTTAACTGGATTCCTATGAGAGAACCAGGCCATTCTATGTGAGTTCCCAGTGGGCCCTCGGATGCGAGTGGATTTGCCAACAAATGTGGTCTGCCACTGTCATCACTGGAGATGGTTGTTTCCACTAAGGTCCTCAATGATCGGTCCCCAGATGCACATAACTATCAAGGACGTGCCCTGAAGTGGGGAAAACCCCACACAGAATAGTTCTGAGACGGTCGCAATCTGGGTGTGGAACACATTGCCACTTATCATGTAACCGTGCGAGTACAACGTCTGTCCACGCTAATCTAATACTGCACTCAAGTCGGGTAGTTGGCTTATCTCACAGTAACCCCCACCCACATAAAAATGCAAACCAGCACAGTCCAGTATATATGATGCATGGAAAATAAATACTGAAAGCGGTAAATAAATATTGTAAAGTAAAAACTGTAAATAAAACAGTAAATAAACACACAACAACACACAGATAAACACCCAAAGAAACAGAAACAAACAAACACTAGGATTGACTCTCAAAGGGGAAACTAGAGATTCTGGGTTCGATCCCTGGCAGAGTCGACAGCTGTCGCTCCCGGGATTTTCATCCTGGTACAAACGCGAAAGTGGCGTGGAAAAGGTAGAGTCGTCAACCAAGCATTTTTATCCTGAATGAATGGGAAAGGTAATTGATCGCGGTAAACTATACGTCTAACGGTTTCTAACTGCAAGTGCACAACCTATCGCGTAGTAATAAAGATATCGAACCCACAAAGACCAATGTCAACCTACCGTTATCTATCGTTGCGTTGTAAAGCTAAGGCTAATGATATTTTTATGGTTTAAGGGAAACTAGAACTGAAACTAAAATAAATCTAAGAAAGAAAATAAGAATAAAACGAGGCCGGGATATGGATTCCGCGTTCCTAAGGGACTTTATAGAATTCGGTACTAATTACGACTATAGCTAGTTCCGTAGAATATATCAGCTTAAAGACTCCGCCTCACGCTCTCGCGGTCTTAACTAAAGCCACACTTCCTAATCCCAAGATTTTGCTCTCGCTTGCCCGGTAACTAAGAAACGTGTTTTGAAAGCTAATAATATCCTAAACGTCTCTAAAGCGCTCTCGCTGTATTTAGATAAGTTGCCTAATTTCTACTATCCGGTTTGATCCCCACGCTCTCGCTGTGCCGGTTCTAACCTTAATTAGTTTCTCACTCTCGTGACAAAACAATGTTAACTAACATCTCACTCTCGTGACAATGCTAATTAAATTACGCATAGAAATTATAACCAAAACATAATTTTAATCGTTAATTCGCACCTAGTATTTTCTACGGAGTCCCGTCGGTGACGACGATCCTCATACGCCGGACTCTAATTAATTAGCTAGACATATCTATCGAATCAGACAAGCAGAAATTATGATTTAAAAATATTATGGCATTCACAATAATTAAATAACGAGAATTTAATATAAACAAAATATTGCTTAAATTAAATGTAATTAAAACCTGAATAACAATTAATTCTTCGAGCTCCCTCTTCCACAAGTCGGCAAGATTGGAGCTTCGGAATCGAAACTAAAAGCAAAGTCTGAGGCTAAAAATAAATCTAATTAACATAACAATTTCCTAATGTTGGAAATTGTTATTAAAGGGTGATTGGGAATTAAACAGAAACATCAGGAAAACAAAAGCTGGGAAATGGTTTGTAAAATGGGCAGAGCTTTCGCACGGCAATAACCGGCTCAAGAACCCCCCCCCCCACCTTTTCTTCTAAGTCTCTGGTATTTATAGAAGTGAGGTTGTCAGTTGGGATTCAAGATCGTGGGCTTCAACACTTCATTTGTTGAGAAAATCCAGGAGACTGGGTTGTTGAGGTTGAGAGATATACGGAGTCAGTGAAGACTCCTTCACTTTCATTTGCACGTCTTCATATATATATTAAAATAAATTAAATAAGCTTGTAACGGTCGTAACATGTGTGTAACGGGCAGATTTATCATGTTTAGCGCGTCACGGTCGTGAGACCATTGTGACGACCGTGACACCTTTAAATAGCGCGTCACGGTCGTGAGACCATTGTGACGATCGTAACACATCAAAAAGGCGCGTCACGGTCGTGAGAGCCTTGTAACGACCGTGACACCTTCTTAACTTTTCCAAAAATGTAGATCTTTCCGTTATCTTTCCAGCGCTTCGAACGGGGCGTCGTTTCGATTTACGGTTCAAAAGTTATGGCCATTTTCGTCGGATAACTCCTTGTATGCGAATTGTTCCATTTCTCGCCTGATTTGCTTCCTTTCTTCGCATACGACTCTTAATTGGTTGAATACCTGAAATAAACAAAATAAACAGAATACCAACATAATATGGTGCAAATGAAAATCAAAACGAGTACAAAATATGCATTAATAAAGTCAAATAAACGATGTATTTTCACGTCATCAAACTCTCCCACACTTAAACCTTTGCTTGTCCTCAAGCAATAAACCAACTTAACAAAAATCAAGGTAAGTGCAATTTGAAACACAAACACACTGAACTCTAATCGTATGCGGCTACTAGGCTATGTCAAATCAATTTGGACAAATCAAGACCAAGGATACCGTAATGACATAATTTTCAAAAACTCCATCATTATGCAGACCAATCCGAATCATGCCATTATAACTCAACCTAAGTCTCTTGCTCTCTTTCACTCCTTTTCGTTCGAGCGCAATCACATTAAGCCCGTTATCCTTGCTCGTACATGGTAAGTTAACCTGTTAGTGTCTAATGATCTCGTCTTTTCATTCTTTTTCATTTCTTTTCTTTTTCTTAATTCATCGAATTTAAAGAGTCCGCTCCGTTAGGCTAAATGGTCGGGTAAGGGCCACCTAACTTAAAAGGGACTTATCCTATCATTTGCTTTTCTAATTCAATCATTTTTCATGTTTAGAGATCATACACATATTTGCATTGGTTACTTACTTAGTTTGTTCATAGGATGGTGCCGACTGCTAATAAAAACTACTTAGAAGCTACTTTCGAAAGCTTTGAGACTAAGGTTTCAGCATAATGTCTACTCAAATCGATTTTACATAACGAGGGGGTTTAGGGTGTCAAAACAGTATTCGTGTTATTGAAATGTCCCCAAGTTTCTCTAACAAGCCTAAAGCGACAACCTATATACTTCCAGAGTGTGTGCCATGCCTCAAAAAAAGAAAATATTTTGATGGAAAAATTTTAAAATTTCGGGGAGATTTGATAACAACTGAAAAACATCATGCAATAAACAAAAAATAGTGAATATGCTAGAAGACAGTAAAATGAAAACGGTAAAGTTCCTCCCCCACACTTAAACCAAACATTATCCTCAATGTTTTGATAAAAGGTGGAAAAGGAAAGATAGAACCTGTATAGATGCCTTTGTTTGCTACCACGGCCAAATTCGCTCTGATTCTTCCCTTGTTGTCCCTGTCTTTGCTGATCACTTCTTCTCCGGTGTCTTGTACTACGAGATATCTGAATTTGCTGAAACTTCACTTTCCTGAAGTCGCTCATCATATTGCCTATTTCCGAAGGAAGTACTCATCATCGGTGTCACCACCAGCAGCTACATTCGTAGGAATGTGCGTGGGCACCAACTCATCAAAAAGGAATGTCATCTAGAGATCTTTCGCCTAAAAGTAGCTGTGACGCGACAAACGATACATTTATTTATTTTCTGCAAACAAAAACAATAAAATAAAAAAAACATTAAATTAAAACTCGTGGGTTGCCACCCCCACGGAGTTTTGTTTAACGTCGATAGCTTGACGGTTATGAGCGTTACTCTTCGGTTTCCATTTCCACTTATCAAGCCATCTCACATATCCCTCACCTTTCCTTTTCTTCCTTCTGTGGGGTGGTTCATTCTTTTGAACTTGTGGTCGTGGTTCTGGATCTATGCTAGGTATTAGCTTTTCAAGTTTAGGCTTAGTTATTTCATTCATCACCTTAAAGTCTAACCTTACCCTCTTAGCACTAATGACTTCCCTCGTTTCATGGTCCTTAAATTTTCTCTTTTTATGCAGGGGTTCGAACAAGGGTGCATCGGTGTGGATATTTTCCAATATCTCCACATAAGTTTTGGATTGGGAGTCGGCAAATATATGTGGAATAGGAATTGGTGGGGTATATGGAGGAAGATCTACAATAGGTTCTTCGTTCTCAATTTCCATGATAACCTCCCTTTCGGGTGGTGTCGGTGAATTGTGCTCAACCTCTACTCTTTTCCCACCAGAACTCTCCTCAACCTTATTATAACTCTCCTCAACTTCATCTTCAATCTCCTTAGGATTTTCGAATTGTTCTTCACTACTGGTTGTTATAACATACGCATTCTCCTTAGGGGAAGGACCTATAGGTGTCATCGCAAGTAGTAAAATTTGGGTCTCCAATGCATCAGCGTGAGTCGTGAGGGACTCGATTGTAGTGTTCATCTGCCTAAGGGTTTCATGATTATCGATATGTTGTCTTCTAAGCTCTTCATTCTGGATAGTTTGTGCGTCCACAAAACGCTCCATCATAGACTCTAGCCTAGAGTTAGCTGAGGTTTCAAGGAAATCTTCCATTAATGTTTCGAGGTTGGGATTAATAGATTCTTCTGGTTCCTCGAAATATTGGGAATGATGATCGTACAGGAAGTTTGGTTGTGGTTCCTCGAGATACTGGGAATGAGTGAGTGTCGCATTGAAATCTTGCATTAATGCTTCAAGGTTGGAATTATGGGATTCTTGCGACTCCTGAAAATGTTGGGGTTGGTAATCATAGGAAAAATTTGGGTGCAGCTCCTCAAAATTTTGGGATTGGTAGGTGCAGAGGAAATTTGGGTGAGAATGGTTGAACGAAGGATTGAAATTCTCCATATGTATTTCGAGGTTGGGGTTATGGTATCCTTGAGATTCCTCGAAATACTGGGAATGGGGATTGCAGAAAATATTTGGGTGGAACATAGTTAAAGAAATAAGAAAGAAAATGCCTTAGTCTATACGGTGCAACAACGGAATAACAATATTGACTTTTGGTCCCCGACAACGGCGCCAAAAACTTGATCGCGGTAAACTATACGTCTAACGGTTTCTAACTGCAAGTGCACAACCTATCGCGTAGTAATAAAGATATCGAACCCACAGAGACCAATGTCAACCTACCGTTATCTATCGTTGCGTTGTAAAGCTAAGGCTAATGATATTTTTATGGTTTAAGGGAAATTAGAACTGAAACTAAAATAAATCTAAGAAAGAAAATAAGAATAAAACGAGGTCGGGATATGGATTCCGCGTTCCTAAGGGACTTTATAGAATTCGGTACTAATTACGACTATAGCTAGTTCCGTAGAATATATCAGCTTAAAGACTCCGCCTCACGCTCTCGCGGTCTTAACTAAAGCCACACTTCCTAATCCCAAGATTTTGCTCTCGCTCGCCCGGTAACTAAGAAACATGTTTTGAAAGCTAATAATATCCTAAACGTCTCTAAAGCGCTCTCGCTGTATTTAGATAAGTTGCCTAATTTCTACTATCCGGTTCGATCCCCACGCTCTCGTTGTGCCGGTTCTAACCTTAATTAGTTTCTCACTCTCGTGACAAAACAATGTTAACTAACATCTCACTCTCGTGACAATGCTAATTAAATTACGCATAGAAATTATAACCAAAACAGAATTTTAATCGTTAATTCGCACCTAGTATTTTCTACGGAGTCCCGTCGGTGACGACGATCCTCATACGCCGGACTCTAATTAATTAGCTAGACATATCTATCGAATCAGACAAGCAGAAATTATGATTTAAAAACATTATGGCATTCACAATAATTAAATAACGAGAATTTAACATAAACAAAATATTGCTTAAATTAAATGTAATTAAAACCTGAATAATAATTAATTCTTCGAGCTCCCTCTTCCACAAGTCGGCAAGATTGGAGCTTCGGAATCGAAACTAAAAGCAAAGTCTGAGGCTAAAAATAAATCTAATTAACATAACAATTTCCTAATGTTGGAAATTGTTATTAAAGGGTGATTGGGAATTAAACAGAAACAGCAGGAAAACAAAAGCTGGGAAATGGTTTGTAAAATGGGCAGAGCTTTTGCACGGCAATAACCGGCTCAAGAACCCCCCCCACCTTTTCTTCTAAGTCTCTGGTATTTATAGAAGTGAGGTTGTCAGTTGGGATTCAAGATCGTGGGCTTCAACACTTCATTTGTTGAGAAAATCCAGGAGACTGGGTTGTTGAGGTTGAGAGATATACGGAGTCAGTGAAGACTCCTTCACTTTCATTTGCACGTCTTCATATATATATTAAAATAAATTAAATAAGCTTGTAACGGTCGTAACATGTGTGTAACGGGCAGATTTATCATTTTTAGCGCGTCACGGTCGTGAGACCATTGTGACGATCGTGACACCTTTAAATAGCGCGTCACGGTCGTGAGACCATTGTGACGATCGTAACACATCAAAAAGGCGCGTCACGGTCGTGAGAGCCTTGTAACAACCGTGACACCTTCTTAACTTTTCCAAAAATGTAGATCTTTCCGTTAGCTTTCCAGCGCTTCGAACGGGGCGTCGTTTCGATTTACGGTTCAAAAGTTATGGCCATTTTCGTCGGATAACTCCTTGTATGCGAATTGTTCCATTTCTCGCCTGATTTGCTTCCTTTCTTCGCATACGACTCTTAAATGGTTGAATACCTGAAATAAACAAAATAAACAGAATACCAACATAATATGGTGCAAATGAAAATCAAAACGAGTACAAAATATGCATTAATAAAGTCAAATAAACGATGTATTTTCACGTCATCAGTAATGTTGCACAAACTTAAGGAAAAAGGAAAGGACAAGTTCCTGCGAACCAAAGATCTGGGTTCGGGAATCGGTTACGACCTGGGAAGGTATTAGCACCCCAGATCGTCTGTCGTATCCGACGAGATCCACACTTGTTAGTCTATTTCAAAGGGTGAGAAATAAGATGATGCTGGACAAAAACCATTAACTGGAATGGAAATGAGAAAGGGAACTAGAAACGAGATTGAAAAGGGTGAAATTTAGGGAAAATAAAGAGTGTGCTCGAACGGACTCTACCCTGCTACCTACGTATCTCATCAGGAAAATGAGGATCAGAGTCGACGTAGTTCGCCTAACTAAGGCGGAAATTGGTTTATTTATGTTTTTTATGGCTTGAACTGCTTATGTATATGCTCAGGTGTTGCAGGCTCGCCTTAAACAAGTGCGTTAACGTCTTGCAAATGATATAAGTAATCGCAAGTTCGCGTTAAGAGTGAGTGAGGTGAGAAAAGAATTCATGCAGGAATAGACGAGTGTTGTTTATTTACTCTCTTTTAAAGAAGTGTTTTGAGTTTGTTGTTTATGAAACATTCTCATACTAAGACTTGTTCATCGTGGTAGATGCCTTACACCTCGCTCCGAAACAGGACGTGTATAAGTAACCCACGACAAAGTCCCATGGCGTACGATAAATCTCAACCTTTATTAGGTGTTTTTTACTTTTCTTTTGAGATGAGAAAGAAAGCAAAGTGAACCAAAGGTAAAAGTATAAAGGGAGACTAATAATCCTAAGTGTTGTCATGCATAGATGAACCTAGGTTAGTGCGGTTTTCTAATCCTAATGAGGAAAGGAAAAGAAAAAAGGGACTTAGAAAGCAAATTACTTCCTAAGGAAACTAAGTTGTTTCTAAAAAGGATTAGCATGAAGTTATACAAACCAAGCACAAAATGCTAAGACACACATACTTTGAAAGCGTAAAGAATTTAAAAATGAGAAGTTGTATGAACTTACCTCCACCTCCCTACAAAACAAAGGTTAGTAGGATAAAGATGATAAAAGGAATGGGGTAAACAAGTACCAAACAAATCATAATAAATCTAAGACCTAATCTAGACTCAATCCTAAGTCTAAGGGACCTAAAAAATAGGCAAAGCAAAAATCAAGTAGCTACTACAACTCTCTAATGTACAAGCAGCTACTGAATGCAATGCAAAATGCAAACAACCTATTACAACTATCAAACAACATGCAAAATAGGTGTAAAAAGTATGAAATCACAACAAACATCACCCATTTAACAGATCCTGCTTCAAAATACAGCTATGGAAAGCAAGACATATTTGAATATTTTCATTTATGCACCAAAAGTGAGTTTTAATAGTAAACATGCATCATGAAAAATTGAGTAAAGATAACTAGCATGGAAGCATAACATGGATATGAACATGTGCAATGATTTTTTTATCAAAGAAAGCACAATAATAAACATGCATTTCCAAGATTTTGAGCAAATAAGCAAAAAGCAAAAAGTGTGAATATGCATCACCAAGAATCAACAAGGTAGGCATGCATTGTGATACAAATCAGAATTGACATCAATCATGGAAGTATAAAAAGCAAGCAAGAATGAAAAAATGAGCATACATGTGATCATACATTTTCAAGCAATGCACAATAGTATTTAAAGCATTCAAACAATTGAAACATGCATAGATCATAAGAGATGAAGCAAAACAGAATGTGAAACACTTATTTACATGCTAATCAATGAGTTTGAACATGACAACAACATACATAATTCACTTTATGCATTATTTCACAATTAGGCACAAAAACGAAAAGTAACGAACATGCGTGTCAAAAGGACTTGAAACTTCAGAATCACGCACCTAAAGTGGTCCTAAAAATTACCTAAAATCATGCTCTAAAAATCCATAAAGATTAAAGAAGCCATGAAAAGCAAACATGTAATGAAACAATCAATTTTCACAAATCTGAACAGCGTTAACCGGCTAACTCTAGGGGTTAACCGGTTAACGGTCCCCAAACAGCCACAAACACAAACGAAAAATACGTGTTAACCGGTTAACCCCTAGCGTTAACCGGTTAACACTGAACAAAAGCTAAAAAAAATAGTTGTGAAAAAATAGTTGTTCTATCTCATCTCGTTGATTTCGGAGATGGAAGAATCCCAAATTGTGACACATTATGCATGCGATTGTTGACCCCTTCCATGCAATATTTTCTGATTTTGTTGGTATTTTCATTCAGTTAGATTAGAATCCATTGTGTTTATCGCTCTTAGGGTTTCTCATTTGATTTTTATCCGATATGATTTTTATCCGGTATTTTCTGGTTTTCTGATTTTTCTTACATTCAGATATGGTTATCAATTTACTATAATTATTTTGTAACACATTGCTCTCATTTCTCTTATCATATTGACCTGGTTTTGTAATTTTATAGGTTCATATTGCCTTTTGAACTCTTGTGTTTTGTAATAAACATACTAGTATATCTAATGATTGATATCTGTGTACAAATAAATCAGCATTTTAGTCCTTGAAATTGTGAGGGTCAGTCAATTTAGTCCCTTAACATTTTTAGAATGGCAATTAGTCCATTTAACTGATTGACATTTGTTAATTTAATCCTTTTTCCACGTATATCCTTTAATTTTAAAGATTGGATATGGGTTATCTTGACGCAACAAGAGACTATTCAAGTCAATATGCAGGTTATTCATTGATTTTGATGGATGTTAAATAGAGAGATATTTTGATTGAGGGACCTAATTAATTTGATGTTCTTCAAAATAAATGACCAAGTTTCTTTATTCAATTTTTAATTTCATACATTTGTGGGACTAAATTGCTCGACCATAAGAGTTTTGAAGATTAAAACGTTGATTTACTTGTACGTGTTCCTTTTATAATGTGATAATGATTTTGGATTATGAATTAGTACTGTCTTTAAATGAAAATCCAAGAATAGTCGTTTTCAATGAAAGTTTAAGAGTGGTCACTGGTGGAGAAGTTTGCTGTTGATTTGAAGGGCTCAATAAATTGGACAACGCTTTATTTGAATGGAAAATATGGGCCCTTATGTCCATCAGGTTTCTACTATATTTTCTAGATTTCACGATGACATTGAAATATATAGTTTTCAGTTGTAAAATATTTTCTCCAATGTTTCTGAAAAGCAGTAAAAGGAAGATTTCAGTGCATAAAGAAACCATTGTAATTTATGCATAAGGTCAGCCACATTGGTGTTTTTATGAACTTCATTGATGGTTGTCACATTGGTTTTATTATTTGTGAAATTTATTAATGGTTGAATGCTGTGAAGTTGCAATTTGCGATATAGTAATGTGTCCTCGTGACTAACCAGCGATTTAGCAATATTTAATGCTTAATTTGCTGTTGCATCTTCTGCAGAATAATTGTCTATTTATGTAAGGACAAGGCTACTTCATTTGAAACTCTTATTTTTCCCTCCTCACATGTATATTGTGGCTTACGAGGATTCATGAATACATTACTAAATTTATAGATCCTCGATGATATGAGATTTAAAGTAGATTTTGGACCCTGTCATTTCAAATAACGTTGGAAATAAATTTGATAAGAAACACTATTCTAAGTTTAGTAATGAAGCTTTATACTCCATCATAGTTGTCGACTACTTATTGACAAATTGAGGAACTGATCACCCTTAATCTCTTGTTGGTAGTAGACGAAATCGCGTCGGATACGATAGACTTGTCTTTCCAGCTTGATAGTGTGTACAATAAATTGGTATTCTACTGAGGAGATGGTTAATCATCAGTTCGTGTGAACCTAATGGAAGGTGACTAAGAAAGAGTTGGTATATATTGGATAATTTGGAAATTGAGTTAGTGTCTGAACTGATGTCGCAGAGTGGAAGGCGGAGGAGGTAAAAAGTGAATAATGATTTCCTAGTGAATATTAAAGGGATTCAGAAGCTAAATGGGAGACTTGTGGAGCAGTTAGATAATAAAATCATAGTGAGGGAACTGGTATGTTCCTAATTCAGTTATATTATATCTGTTGGATTGTTGTAGTTTACTATGTGGAAGTCGGGAAGAAGGATACGAGAGTCATATCCAGAGTTGGTTACACCAGGTAATTTTCAGGGACAAAAATTCTTTAAGTGGAGGAGAGTTGTAACACCCCAAAATAATTAGAATATTTATTTAATTGGTTTATAATAAATATTCGGGATTTATCGGCGACTTGACAAGATATTGTGGTCAAATATGTGTTTATGATGAGCGAGGTGTAAATTGATGGAATTAAGTGATTATTCAAAATTATTTTAATAATGATAATAGAATAATATTATTTGGATTATTATTATTATTTAAAATAAAAGGAGAACGATTAAGGGTAAAGTGGTATTTTTGGACGGATTAGTAAAGTTAAAATCGAAACAATATAATGAGGTCTAAGAGGGTAAAGAAGTAAAACATAAAATCATATCTTAAGGAGAATTCTGGGATGGATCGTATTTTGTGAAACTGCTCTGAGGAACGAAAGCAGAAAGGCAAGGACTCGGAGGTTTCTTGAAGACATCGAGAAAAGGGAATTCAGAGTTTGACATCTAAGGTATGAGGAGTATTACTTTTCATTATAATTGATATAAGGTGTAAATTATATATATATATATATATATATATATATATATATATATATATATATATATATATATATATAGAGAGAGAGAGAGAGAGAGAGAGAGAAGAATGATTTGGGATTTTAGGGTTTATGGAAACCATGGTGAATTTGACGAATTTTGTGTTGTATATGAAGTTGTTGTTCTTACTTATTTTGTTGAAGTGTAATTGTTGCTATCGTGTTATGTTTAATTGATTATTAATGATAGTTTGTATGAGTTTGTTTTTATAAAGGCTCCCGTCGAAGCCGATGAGGAATCAAAATTTTAATCGTAAGGGGTTTGTAATTGTTGTTATTATGATTGAATTAAGCGATAGATAATTGGTATATTGTTGGTTCAAAAGTTAAAAATAAATATCAGTGGAATTAAGCGATATATTATTAATATATAATTGCAGTGTTTTTGGGTTATTCGAACGGAGATGATGAATGTGTGATGAGAACAGAGTTACAAATGAAAGTTTCGGAACAACAGTTATGCTTATAGAATAAAATAGGTGGTGATTGATATATGACCGATTATTGTCCCAGTGTTGGAATCATTTGGTAAGAGTAAGAAATTGAGAAAATTATGAACGAAATCCTTTAATTGTGAGTGGTAGGTGCCACATAGAAAGTGTGGCGAGAGCCACCAATTTGGTTGAAGGTGGCGAGAGCCACTAGCAGTGTGGCAACTGCCACATTTCCAATGTGGTCAACACCACTAATGTGGGGTTAAGGGGGTGGCGGGTGCCACACCCCATTGTGGCCTATGCCACCTAGATTTTTGAAGGGTGGGGTTTTATTTGGGTTTTAAATGGTTTCCAATTTTTCTGATACTTGTATTTTTTTTAAAAACCTTAAGTCTATTTTAACTGGAACTCTAGATGTTAGGAAACTAACAGGGTAACCTACATAATAGGTAAGTAACAAATAATACCAATCAGTGGCTGTTTACAGGATGGTGAATTGTTGTGCCAAAATTAAGATACATGTGGTTAATTTATGATAAGCTATGGATTGATAACTGGTAGATGTTTGTTATAATAAACTGCTACTTTCATGATCTATATTATAGAGTATTAAATTAGATAAATTCCAGTGTTAGTATTAGGAGGAAGTGAATTGTTATAGGCTAAAGAAATCAGTATATGCATGTTACTGGGTGAAAAACCATGAATATGTATTTTAGCGAATTGTTGATGTCTGGTATAAGAATTGATGATGTATTGGTTGTGTTCCATATGTGATTTTAATTGAATGATATTATGTGATATATGTGAGTATAAATTTCGAAACATAAACCGATTTCACATGCCAAATGAAGTATAGGTATTTTAAAGTATAATTTGATACGACGATGGCCTGATATGAACCGCTTAGTGTTTAGTATGATGAATGATGATGTGTTAACCATGATGTATGTGTATGATGTTATGTGAAGAGTATATGATGATTTGATATATGATGTTTATATGTTTATATGTGAAGAATATATGATGATTTTATATACGATGATATATTGTCTATGATGTGTATATGTGAAGTATGTGAAGAGCATATGATCATTTGATAAATGATGTTGTGTTGTCTATGAGATGTGTTTGTATGAGGTATGCAAAGAGAATACGTTAATAAAATTTTGTATGACGATTAATATGTTTTTCGGTACCGCATGCATGAGTCCATATGATTTTGCATTTGCATTGTTTGTAGAATTGCATGATGTTTTGTGATAAGGGAATTATATTATTAATTATTAGAGTATGATGTTTTATGATCAATATAATGTTGTTGTTGTTTTGAGTGTGAAACATATGATCGTTATGTTGTAGTGATTTAATTGTTATACATATGATATCTAATTCTTATATCTCGTATAATGATTTGTGATTACTCACCCTGCCTGTTTGAATGTTACCTCTTCATGGGTAACATGCAGATATTCGAGATGAGTTCGCCGTACCCGAAGTCTTAGCAGGAAGTTGTTTAGCTTAATTCTAGATTGTCTGGTGTCTTTCTCTGGTAGATGTAACATTGGGGGATAGATGTTTAATTGATTTGTTTGTTGATTTGTTAGGATGAGTTTATGAGTTGTTATATGTTGCATTGAGCAGAATGATGATTGTTGACTTCGACCAAAAGGTCTTTATGTCTTAATGAGATAAGATGAAATATTTTTATTATATGATTTTGCTGCGAAGTTTTGATTTTAGAGAAAGTATTACTTTAATAAAATAATTTTGAATTTATGTTTTATGAAGAAAATGTGACACCTTCTATGAGTTACTCTGACTTACTTCAGTTTATTTATCGCAAATATTATGTGTGGTTAGAAGGGTGTTACAAATATCAATCCATAGATTGATACTTTTACAATTTCATTTCAAACACTTGTAAAATTCAAATTACTTGTTGTATCCTTGTTGTCCAGGATTGTTGGAAACAAGAGGTTTATTAAAGGGATGATCGTTATCTTTTTGAACTTAGTGAAAAATCCAAGAGGATTGTTCTTCGTGTGTTTGTTAGTGTCTGTATTGAAAGGCTAGGAAGAGTCTTGTATAAGTCCTAACAATAGTAAAATCTCTTTCATGTTTAAAGTGGGTTGGAGTACTCTCAGACTATGATGGAAACCAGGATAACTCGTTGAGTTCTTTACTTTCTGCATTTACAGATTTCATCACATAGTAATCACTTAGGAAAGTTGTGACACCTTTTCTACCCCATTACAAATATAATACAATTTAATCAAATAATCATAGTTCCCTCATGAAAGGGCATCACATTTCTCGTAAAATCAAACATCATAAATGTCACAATAGTCCTACCACGTAACACGGGTTATAAAATCATGAACATCAATTGTATTAATTCAACAATTATGCAGCGGAAAAACAAAACATCACTTTTCATCTTTAATTTAAAAGAAAGTTTCATAATTCAATCTAAAACATCATTTAAATCTAAAGTAGTCAAAAGAACCACACTTAATTCAATTAAACAAAATAAACTCAAGCTCTCAAACGAAAACCCATCCCGATGTTACTGGACACGGGAAAAAAATTTCATAGTACCTAATTCACCCCCTTTTAGGTGCAATCTTTGCTAACACTTGATAAAACAACTCAAATAGAAGTCTAGCATATGGTACATTCTTACTCTTATGCTTATTTTTATCCTTGATAGCCTCATAAAGATTATGTAATATATAAGCATGAAGATTGATGAACTCTTCGTTTTCCAAATACCATATACAGTGTCAATGAACCCAAGAGATTTAGTCGGTGCTACATTCTCTAGGGATCGTAAATCCAATGAGAATCTTGAATAGAAGCTTGTAAGTAGTCTTCATGTTCTTTGCCTTACCATAGTCTGAAGAGGAACTTGTATTTCTTGGCAGCTCAAACAACCTTTCCTTAATCATATAAGCTTTTGGAATACTTTCTTTTGTTTTCAGACTGAATCTCCATTTATTTGATACACCAAGAAGCTTAGCGATTATCTTCTGAGTGATGGTGACATCAATACCCATTACACTTGTCCTAGTATTAAATTCTTCAAACTCCTTTAGACCCATTTCCTTTTAGGGATTACTCAATACTCATAACCATTTTATTTTCTTCCATAGATGCAAAGAGCTACTCATAAACTTCAGACATTACCCATAAATCCTTGACCATATGGGGATACATTGGACCATTAAATATATCAAATAATAGATACCATTCTTGTACTATTAAGAACCTATAGTGGGGAAGCCATTCAAATTGAAGTAGTCAAAATCAACAACAAGCTTCAGATCCTCCTTATTGAAATACATGGTTTTAGATTTGATGTGAAGACTTTAACCAGAACCAACATTCATGGGTGCTTGTCGAGAAGATGAAGATGCCATTACAAAAGAGGTTTTAAGGTTTCTTTTGAAAAAGTTTTTTTAGAGAAAGCTTGAGAACAAAAATTGTGTTAAGTGTGTGTATGTGTGTGTACGTGTACGTGTGTGTGTGTGAGTTAGAGAGAGAGAGAGAGAGAGAGAAGTGTGTGAGTCTGCTTAAGTAGCATGTTTTGAGTGAAAAAGCATTTTTGATAAAAAAAACTTAATGAAAAAGGATGTGAAACACATAACATTAAAGCTAAATCATCATAGTCTGAAGGATTTTTATCCAGCAGTTTCAACCCACATGTCAGTAGACGTTTCAGATTTATGACACATAGGTAGACATGTGTCAGAGGCAGTTGAAAATAATGTCCACTTGTTTGCTTATCATAGGCCATTAATCTTATTTAGAGCTTCAGAGTCTAAGATGCTTCAGAGCTTATTATACACTAGAAACTAGTTCAAAGCTTCTGATCACAGTAGCTTATGATCATCATCAGACTCTAATTTTCTATCCATAATAATATTCTTAGGCACTCACATAGAAATAGTATTACCACAATGAAGATAAATACTACTTTCATAAATATGAAGTTCTTCTTACTGATATTAGAATATCAGGATTAGAAACTGTTGAATAGAAACAAAGAGATAAACATACCTTTCTTTGTTCAACTTCTGATATGCTATTGAGATTCTTCTTAGGAAATACAATGTTCCAACAATGCTCTTCAAATTCTTATTGATTAGCTTCAGTCCTCCCAGTACTAGTGTTCTTTTCTTACCGGTTTCTTCCATACTCCACATTTTCTTCCTCGTGTTATAATATTTTGATACGTGCACGCTTTAGTTTATTTACTTTATTGATTCAATTGTGATGATTGTGAGTTGTAATTAGTTTTGTATGCGCTTCTTATTATAGTTTGTCATTATATGATTTTTATAAGTATTCGCGATGAATTCGATGAAATCTCAAGTTAAAGAAGAGATAAATATGAATAAGTATGAATAAAATGAAGAAGTCGAAGAAACAGAGCAAAACCATGAAATTAGGAAGAAAGCGTGAAGAAACGAGCAATTTTCAGCATAATTTACATAATAACGTATGTCTAGTAAATGGATCATATATGGAGTTTCATAACTCGTTTTGACGTGTGTGTTTTTTTTGAAAAATGAAGCCAAGAGAAATATATACATTCAGGAATAATCATGTGTGCGGTGGAAAGTATCATGCACACGATGCAACATGTTCAGAGTCGTGTGCGCTGTGGAATAATCATCCATGCGATGATACTTTTTTCTAGGTTTTTCTTACACGTTTTGATCCATTCTGAAGGCTTTTTAAGAGGGTTTTCTGCATTTAAGGAGGTTTACGAAAATTGGAGAGCAAAACACGATTTTGAAAGCACCAAGGGTGATTTTTAGGGTATTTGAAGCCATTGGAGGCCATTACTTCATGGAAAAAATAGGAGGTGTAAATGTTTCTTAGTTTAATATGATATTTCAAAAAATACAGGAAAACCATGATGATTTTCTGGATTTAAAAAAAAATCTGGTAGTTCATAATTCATCAATTTTTTTGTATTTTTAGATAGGACCAGAGGATTAGACATGAAGATTGCTTTTAAGCTGCGTAACAGAGATGTAACCACTACATCGAGAGCTCATGCGAGGGGAAGATGATGTCGAAGACTTGAATATCTGGGCAGAAAGAGTATCCCCAACCGTTTCTCACAGGAGACAGATGACAACCAAGTAGTTTTGTGTACCTTGCAATATCCGACGTATAAGATCTATAATTTATGGATGGAGCAACAATCCTAATGATGAGATAGTTGTTGAAGATATCCAGGAAAATAATTGAGGATGTAGAGGGTCTGGATGACATGCAAATAGTGACTGAGATAGAGGTGCCCTATCATTCTGAGATGGAGGCTTCAGATGATACATACATTACTCCTCAGGTGGATACAGAAGGATGATACATACATTACTCCTCAGGTGGATACAGAAGCACCTGTTATGAGTGATATGTAGATTACTTTATCTGGTTGATATATAGGTTACTGCTCCGGCTTTGACAGAGTCGTATGTACACACACATGGAGAGTTTCTTGGAGAGTCCAACGATCTTTCTGTGTTTACTAGATATGTTGATCATTTGACATTCAAATTATGGTAGGAAGATATATATATATATATATATATATATATATATATATATATATATATGTCAAACTTATTTTTATTTTGCAGTACCTCTAAAACTTCAATAAATGCTGGAGTTTTTAAAAAAAATTGGTGTAGATTTTTATAAAATTGAAAGTTTTTCTAGAAACAGATTTTTTTTAAATGGAGACCGTAACATACTCATGTTAAAGTTGGAGGGTGGCACAACAAATTCTTTTACAATTTTATGATAGGCTAGGTTGAAGCATTCTAACTTCTAATACTTGTTATATTTTATGATATGCTTATACTAAAATAAATTAAAATCAATTTTATTACATTTTTTTGCTATTTTGAGATAAGATTTCATCATGAATTCCTCCCGCGTCGGGGAACGCAGTTTCCATTTCCAACCAGTCACACAACGGGGTTCCGAACGTCATCTTTATCTTCTCGTGCACACCCTAATTCCCGCCATCCGGTTGAAATCTTGTTCTATCTCATCTCGTTGATTTCAGAGATGGAAGAATCCCAAATTGTGACACATTATGCATGCGATTGTTGACCCCTTCCATGCAATATTTTCTGATTTTGTTGGTATTTTCATTCAGTTAGATTAGAATCCATTGTGTTTATCGCTCTTAGGGTTTCTCATTTGATTTTTATCCAATATGATTTTTATCCGGTATTTTCTGATTTTCTGATTTTTCTTACATTCAGATTTGGTTATCAATTTACTATAATTATTTTGTAACACATTGCTCTCATTTCTCTTATCATATTGACCTGGTTTTGTAATTTTATTGGTTCATATTGCCTTTTGAACTCTTGTGTTTTGTAATAAACATACTAGTATATCTAATGATTGATATCTGTGTACAAATAAATCAGCATTTTAGTCCTTGAAATTGTGAGGGTCAGTCAATTTAGTCCCTTAACATTTTTAGAATGGCAATTAGTCCATTTAACTGATTGACATTTGTTAATTTAATCCTTTTTCCACGTATATCCTTTAATTTTAAAGATTGGATATGGGTTATCTTGACGCAACAAGAGACTATTCAAGTCAATATGCAGGTTATTCATTGATTTTGATGGATGTTAAATAGAGAGATATTTTGATTGAGGGACCTAATTAATTGATGTTCTTCAAAATAAATGACCAAGTTTCTATATTCAATTTTTAATTTCATACATTTGTGGGACTAAATTGCTCGACCATAAGAGTTTTGAAGATTAAAACGTTGATTTACTTGTACGTGTTCCTTTTATAATGTGATAATGATTTTGGATTATGAATTAGTACTGTCTTTAAATGAAAATCCAAGAATAGTCGTTTTCAATGAAAGTTTAAGAGTGGTCACTGGTGGAGAAGTTTGCTGTTGATTTGAAGGGCTCAATAAATTGGACAACGCTTTATTTGAATGGAAAATATGGGCCCTTATGTCCATCAGGTTTCTACTATATTTTCTAGATTTCACGATGACATTGAAATATATAGTTTTCAGTTGTAAAATATTTTCTCCAATGTTTCTGAAAAGCAGTAAAAGGAAGATTTCAGTGCATAAAGAAACCATTGTAATTTATGCATAAGGTCAGCCACATTGGTGTTTTTATGAACTTCATTGATGGTTGTCACATTGGTTTTATTATTTGTGAAATTTATTAATGGTTGAATGCTGTGAAGTTGCAATTTGCGATATAGTAATGTGTCCTCGTGACTAACCAGCGATTTAGCAATATTTAATGCTTAATTTGCTGTTGCATCTTCTGCAGAATAATTGTCTATTTATGTAAGGACAAGGCTACTTCATTTGAAACTCTTATTTTTCCCTCCTCACATGTATATTGTGGCTTACGAGGATTCATGAATACATTATCTTTATAGGTGGGCCTTTAGAGAACCTTTCGATTTTGACAAAATATGGGCCTTTAGAATACATTATCTTTTTTGTATTCCTTGAGGAAAATCTGAAGAGTAAATAAGAATCACAAGCATGTAACAAAATAAATGTTTGGACCTTTATATTCAAAATATAATATTAGTTTTTTATTTGATTGATTAATAACTTTATTTATTTATTTCTATGTTATTACTTTTTGTTGAGTAATAATCAAACTTGGAACCGAAGTTTACAACACTAAATCACACCAACTTGCACTAGACCCGAATGTTTCAAGGTTATTACTACTACAAAAGCAGTCTATTACTATCAATTTACTGGATCCTTTGGAAAGAATGCATTCACACTTAGCCACAGTTTCAAAGGATGCCTTGTTTTTACAGGTTAGTATGTTATTTACTCAAATTGACTGGGTATGTATTATATATTAGCAATGTTAACATGGCTCTTATCATCTTTTATGGTTTTTATAGTTGCACATTTTGGTCTTCAAATATTATTAATAACTTGTGTGTTTATATTTCATTCATGAAACAAAGTTAAAGCTGATTAGCATATTATAATAATCTATATAATAATTTATGCATAATAATTTATTTAACATGAGGCATTCATTACAATACCAGTAGAAGACTATTGTAACATCCTTCCATAGAGCATAATGTTACAATGTTATTTATGCGAAACATCTAAACATAGCATTAGACGTTTGCCAAAGGCCACTTCTAGAGGCCTTCGATAAAGGCCACCCCGGTGTTCTTCAGCCAAACATTACCCTGGATGAGCTGTGCAACTGTAAACTTTCTTGCCTCTGCAGTATTTAAGATATGATAACCAGGCCAGTTCACTCTTTTGCCTGTACCAGCACCCGGTCCACTGTTCTGGTACTCTCCGTAATACAATGTTTTGAGAAAGCTCTTACTCGCATCATCCCATTCAGCCCATCCTGTTGGGTCAATGTGGTTGCCTATCAAAGACTGCAACACAACAGTCCTGGAGTAGGCTTTCCATGGGCGGCCTAGGTATGTTTTGATGGAGCCAAGGACAGGTTTGAGGTCCGTGCTTGGTATTATGTCACATTGCTGAATTGAAGTTGCAGTGTTCTGGTTTGGGTCTGTTCGACCTTGGGCTGTGACCATGTTTTTTTGGTTGCTCATGGGCTTCCGGGCCACAATTTTGCTCTTCTGGAACACAGCAGCGGCATTTCCGAAGATAAAATCAATAGTACCAGTAATGAAGCAATCACGGTAAAACTGTCTGTTGGAGTGTGCGTATAGAGTGTCTTGAAATGCGTCAATGCGACAGCGGTTGATGACGGATTGATCAGAACCGACGCGGAGAGCAACCGCCTGGTGCTTCTCTGGGCCTGCCGTATTTTTGAATCCAATGTCCTGAGCTATAAACCCATCCCCAACAGCAGCTACAAAAACCAAATTATACATGAATGAAAATCCATGTCACACAAATGGAAATGGAAAATACAGACACGGAGAAAATGAAAATACATACCAACAGTTGCAGATTGGAAGGTGCCTGTTCCGTCAATGAAATTTAAGCTACCTGTGATTATCGTTGCATCCATACCATCACCCACGAGCATCACATTTGTTTTCTGACTACTGATATCAACATTCTCTTTGTAGGTTCCCTTTTTCACATAGATAACATACCTTGTCTTACCTTTGTTAGGTGCAGATGCCACAGCCTCGGCCACAGTCTTGAACCTGCCGCTCCCATCTTTAGCCACCACAACATTGGCCTTTATGTCCCCAACTGAAGACTCCAAAAGCCTTCGATCCTTACTCGTTACCCATGAGGGAAACTCACCGTTCAATGATTCATCAATGAATCCGTCGTTACTTTTTTCAGGTAAAACGGAAACAAGCACGGCCAGAGAAGACCTAGCTCTTGATATTAAGTCCTGAAGGTCACTTTCCATAACCACCCGAGATGTACCTTGTAATCCATCCAAGCAAGTTTCATGGTTAGTGAGCACACTACTCAGCCATGTGTGTGCATCTTGCTGTGAGTCCATGTTATCTTTTGTTAGAGTCATCACTGAGTCCCAAACTCTGTCCATGGACAAGTTCATTAGTTGCTCACAGTCATTCAAAGCAATTTCCTCTCTGCCGCTGTTAACACGGCTTTTTATAACATTGGCTTTGTTCATGGCTTCTTGAATGTGTGTGGTGGACTTGGTTAATAAGGATATGAGTGTGCTCAATTTGTGATCATTTGTGTTAGCCAAGGTTGGGCCTTGAACAACTTCTGATACATGAGTTAAGCATGATTTTGTATCAAGAGCATGGTCACACAGATTGGGAGCTGAGGAGAGGTGGAAGAAGGAGGTTGGTTTGTTGAGATGAGAAACAATAATGGCTGATGAGCTTATGATAGCAGCTAAAGAGAGGATTAACCAAAATGTTTTGGGAATGGATTTTCTAGGCTTATCTAGCAATGTTTCTTCGGTAGCCATACTGATAAGTTAGCTAGTACTGGTTGCTCACTATGATCTTTGTTTATTTCATCTAACTAATTTATAGGCAAAATAATATGCCATACAGAAGAAAAGGATTGCAATCCAACGGTGCTAATATTTTGCATGTGTTTTTAGATTATTTTAACAATTGTCGGGTAGTTTCTTTTTCTAATCAAATAGTTTAGTGACCGAAATTTCATCATTTAAAAATGAATAAGTAGGATGTTGTGGGTTCAAACTCGTGTTCATATATCTAATATCTCTGTATAATTATCAACTGAATTAATTTAACGAGATCGATTGTTATATATTTTTTAAGTTGAATAATCATCAACAAGGCATAACTTGAATTTTGAGAAAATCTCAATTTTACATCGGTTAATTACCAGTAATTTTGTAGAGATAATTTTAGTTTTGTTATGGTAAATAAATATTCATTTTGACTGATGTGAAAATGTAGTACTAAGAGCACTTACTTCAACACAGTACTTTTAACACTTGCTACTTTCTTATTGATCAAAATTCAAGTGAGTCGCTATTTTCGGAATAAGACTGACATGATTTCACCCAATTGATTTTAGGACTACTCTTAAATTATATTTATTCCATATCCCTTTTGGTACAATCCACAATCAGCAAAGTACAGTATGTCTCTTGGTCGAATGGCATGGTACTATTAGTCACATGTTTGATTCTTTGCAGTAAAAGATTAGCTTTTCAATGGATTTAAAATAATCATCCAAGCTTTATCGAAATAATCATAGTACTATTTAAATTAAATAATTGAATTAATTTGACGTTTGATCTGATCGAATTCATTTTCACAATAAGAAATCAACCGACGATTCAAATTTTTCCACACTTAATAAAAGTTTAGCAAGTGGGATGTTTGGATTCATATTCTCTATTTTTTTTTTTTTTTTTATATTATTGGGGATAATTTTTTTATCTATCACCAAAAGATGGGTAATGTATTTTCTATCAATCACATAATATTATCTAATTTTTATATATTTAATTACTCCATCTGTTTCATAATAGGTGTCCTCTTTGAGATTTTCACATTTTTTAAAATAATGATTAATTGTGTTGATTTCAATGATAAAATGAGTATTATTTAATAAACTAACATTATAAATAATAGATTGTGGTGTAATTATATGAATTAAAATACGATAAATAAGGGTAAGTTAACGGAAATAAATAATAAATATCATATTGATAATCTAAATAGACAAATAATTTGATACAAATAAAAATTGAAAAAATGACATCTATTATGAGACGGAGAGATTATTTATTAAACAGTATAATTATTTGATGTTTTCAAGATATTTTACATTGAATGTAACTTTATCCAACTTTTATAATTGAGTAAATAAAAATTTATCTATTTTATTCTATCTTTTATTATTGTATACTTTCTCCGTCTCAAAATAAGTGTCATTTTAGATTAAATTTTTTGTCTCAAAATAAGGGTCATTTTATTTTTTCAATGTAATATTAATTTATTTTTATCAATTTTATCCCTAATTAATATTATGTAAATTATTTTCAATGTATTGACTCACACTTTATATTTATGACTATACATATGTAACCAATAAAAATTAAGAATATTTTTGTAAAATTGTTACATTTATTATTTTATTAATTACGTTTGTTTCTTAATATTTGTATAACAACTTTAAACAACTTTTATTTTGAGATTGAGAGAGTATGTATCAATAATTACAATGACATGATAAAAGTCTTCTTGGAAAATGAAAGTGGAAGACATTATTGCAGGCTCGCGTGCATATATTTTTTATTCTTTCATAGCTAAACTGTTGGCTTATGTATAAAAAAACAATAAAGAAATATTGTTTGGACACCTAAAGATTTACATTATTTGGCATGGAATTTTTTACATCCCATTTTTTAAATTAAAACATCTAAATACTCCATTTAATATTGTTTGGACACCTAAAGATTTACATTATTTGGCATGGAATTTTTTACATCCCATTTTTGAAATTAAAACATCTAAATACTCCATTTTGAGGAAAAATAAATTCAATATACTCATTTTGTAATGTATGTTAGGCTACTGAATTGATCAGCACATAAAAGAGAAACGCGTGTTCATGTGCTGCTCAATTATTGAATTGACGTGCATGTGAAATAATTTTTTCTATTTTAATTTTTTTTTTAGATTTTGTTGAATCCGCAAATAACCACAGAAATTTTTAAAACAAAATAAAAACTCATATATTTATCAATTCAGTGGTCGAATACATAAACATGAAGAAGTATATATTATAAAAGAGGTATGTTGACTTTTTAAAAAAAATGAGATATTCAGATGTTTTAATTTCAAAAATGGAATATTCATGTAAAAAAAAAGTCGGCATAGCTAAACAGTTGGCATGTGTGCTAAAAATACATCAGCAACACCACTCAAAAACAATATTTAACTTATAATTGTAATGGATAAATCCATAAGGTAGAGTTATATGATACCGGCTAGTTTATAACGGTTTGCAGTAAAATGGAATTTCGGAACGGAGGAAGTACTTAAATAATTATTTTTAATGAAAATTATTATATTAAAGATAAGGATAATAATCACTAAAATACAATAAAGACAATCACAAAGTGCAATGAGTGAATTAAAAATAAAAAAGAATTTCATCCGTTTCAAATTATAAGATATTTTGAACCTTTTATATAAATTAAAAAACATAATTATTGGTGTATGAGAAAGAAATTCCCCATGATTTTATAATATTGCCCTTTATTTATGATAGATGAAAGAGAAATTGAAAAAATTAAAAGAAATAGTAATAAATGATAGATGATATGTTGGAAAAAAGTCATTAATGTTGCATTGAAATTATAAAGTGACTTATAATTTGAGACAATTTTTTTTTGACAAAGTGACTTATAATTTGGGACAGAGAAAGTATCACAAAAGAATAACAAACAACAAAATCAATCAGTTTATTCTATCGACCAAAGATCCTTGCAGAAAAAGACCCAAATTACTAAAAATCTACCTCAGTGATAATATTTAGATCTCAAACCATCAAATCCACCATCTACAAATCAAATTTCATCAAAAGAGCATAAAAAATGAAGAAAAAAAAACTACATCAGACCCAAGTCAAACACTTAATCCACTATAGGTGCAAGTAGATGATAGAGTTATAAAGTTGTTCATTGAAGATGCAAGAGTTCATCTGTGATTAACCTAGAAATTATTTTCAGATTTTTAAAAAAAATACTCTTCTCCTCTATCTTTTTTGTTGATTTTGCGTCTCCTTTCAAGATTACATCATTTTGGCATTTCTTAATGGACTAGACTACAACATGTCAAATCAAAAGATAACCACTATATACTTAAGCATACCCTTTACAAAACAAAAAGACTCAAGAAGTATTATAGAATCATTATGAATAACTGTAGATGTCTTGAATTGGCAGAATTTTTGACCAACAAGAAATATTGAATTCAGTTCAGAATGTCCTATCAAATGTTGGGACATTGTCAAACAGAGTATATGAACTTATTTCAGGATGTCTTATCAGATGTTGGGACATTGTGTTAATGACTTAAGTTCAGTTTTTCAGGATGTCCCAACAGATGTTGAGACATCTCAAACCTGCTACCAGAATTAATTCTTGACTAACTGATCAGAGATATTTAAGGAGAGTTATCTGGAATTAATTAATGATGGATAAAAACAGAACAAGGCGCATCTGTAGGGAGTTTTATATTGAGGATTCAGATTAAAACAGAAGGCCTAAATCACCTAGAATCTAGGAAGCAACAAACCCTAAATTCAAGGTGGAAGCTGCATGCGCATTAGGGCTGGATCATTCTACAGAAAGCCCAAATTACAGATACCTATTTAATCAACAGAAACTCATAGAATTGAGTACGAATTTCAGAAGACCAAATAGGGTGTCTAGAATTTTAATAGCAGGTTGTTTTTAATTGTACCACTTGATGAGCTTTTAAGCATAAGTGCATTTGTAACTTGATTGAAACTGTGAAGTAAGATCAAGCTGTATTGTTTGAAGAATGTCTTCAATTTTATTAAACTTGTAAACTTGATCACTGTGTGATTGAGGGGGAGTGAGTAGGGTACTCTTATCTAAGTTGTGTCTTAGGTAGAAATTGCATTGGGTAGTTATTAAGTGATAGATTAAACAGGGTGGTTTAAGTCTAGAATTAATATTACTTATAGTGGATTTCCTCCTGGCTTGGTAGCCTCCAGATGTAAGTGTGGTTATACACTGAACTGGGTTAACAAACTTCTGTGTTGTTTACTTTTCTTGCTATTTAAGTTTTGGTTAAATCTGTCAAGTGTTGGGACATCTCTTAGGACATCTCATACCTGATCACAGAATTTCAATTGGCATCAGAGCAGGCACCCTGCCTGTTTATACTGGGTGAGATCTAGGGAATACAAATTCTGGAAACATGGACAGAGATATAGGGTCAGTAAATAGACCACCTATTCTGGATGGATCAAATTATGACTACTGGAAACCAAGAATGATTGCATTCTTAAGATCACTTGACAACAGGGCCTGGAGAGCAGTCAACATTGGATGGGAACATCCTATCCAAGACACCAAAGATGGATCAAAAGTGTTGAAACCTGAAGAAGAATGGAGTAAGGAAGAAGAAGATTCAGCACTAGGCAACTCCAAGGCCTTAAATGCTCTATTCAATGGCATTGATAGGAACATCTTTAGACTTGTGCATCACTGTGAGCTAGCCAAAGAAGTATGGGATACTCTCAAAACAACTCATGAAGGAACATCAAAGGTAAAGATGTCAAGACTTCAACTTCTCACCACCAAGTTTGAAAATTTGAGAATGAAGGAAGATGAGACAGTTCATGAATTCTACATGAACATCTTAGAAGTAGCCAATACTTCTGGAGCTTTGGGAGAAAAAATGACTGATGAAAAACTTGTACGAAAGATCCTCAGATCTTTGCCAAAAAGATTTGACATGAAAGTCACAACAATAGAAGAAGCTCAAGACATATGCACTATGAAAGTTGAAGAACTCATTGGTTCCCTTCAAACATTTGAGATGGGAATGAATGACACAAATGTTAAGAAGAACAAAAGCATAGCTTTGGTAACAAACACTGATGAAGAAGAAGATGATGAATCAGAAACTGGTAAAAGTTTATCAGAGAACATTGCTATGCTTGGAAGACAATTCAAAAAGATTCTCAGAGGAATGGGAGGCAAATCCAATCCTAGTGGAAGATACACAAACTCTTCTGAGAACAAGAGATCTTATGATGCTAACAGAAGGTCAAATTATACTGAAAAGACCAGTCAAGAAAAAGGAATCAAATGCCATGGATGTGAAGGATATGGACACATCAAGAGTGAATGTCCTACCTACTTAAAAAGGCAAAAGAAAGGACTATCTGTAACCTGGTCTGATGAAGACTCAGGAGGTGATTCAGAAGAAGAATCAGCTAAGCATATCACTGCTTTAGCTGGACTATGTGAGTCTGAAAGTGAATCCAGTGATGGAGAGCTTACTTATGAAGATCTTGAGCAAGCATTCAAAGATCTGTACAAAAGAAGCACTGAAATATGCAGTGAGGTTATAAAGCTAAAGAAGCAGAATGAGGCATTAGAAGATGAAAAATCAAGTGATCAAGAGATCATTGACACCTTGAAAAGTGAAGTAACTCTTCTCAACTCCAAGTTGGAACATATGTCAAAATCTGTTAGAATGTTGAACAGCAGCTCAAATACACTGGATGTTATTCTCAACAACAATAAGCACTCAGAGGATAAAAGTGGACTGGGATTTAACAGAGTACATAAAGATGAAGCTAGCTCTAGCAAAACAACTTCAAAATCCATACAGTCAAACAAGATGTCCCAACAGATGCTTCAACATCAGGAAAAGAACACAAAGTCAAACATAATGTTCCAACAGATGTCTCAACATTCTGGAAAGAACAAAATGAAGAAGAAGTATCAAAGATGGAGATGCCATCACTGTGGAAGATTTGGACATATCAAACCTCATTATTATAAGCTACATGGATACCCAAATCAGATGTGTCAGCAACCTTCTAAGCAGAAAATAGAAGCTAAAGTGCTGCATAGACATCAAAGAAATCAGCAACCTCCTAAGCAGAAGACATAAGTCATCAAGAAGGTATGGAGACCAAAAACTAGCATTCAGGCTGATCAAAGCTACATACCCAAGAACAAGATCAACAATCAATCTTGGAGATCTGCTGGTGAACAACACACAGGGCAAAGACATCAAAAGAAATCTCAACTCAAATGGTCAAAGAAAAGTGTTGCATATATAGCACATACATCACTAAGAGTATCAGCTAAGGAAGACTGGTATTTTGACAGTGGATGTTCAAGACACATGACTGGATTGAAGAACCTGCTAGTAAACTTAAAGTCACATTCATCCAAGTATGTAACCTTTGGAGATGGAGCTAAAGGAGAAATCAAGGGAGTTGGGACCTTGGACTGTCAAGATGTTCCAAGACTGGATGATGTGCTGCTAGTTAAAGGTTTAACTGCTAACCTGATCAGCATAAGTCAATTATGTGATCAAGGGTACAGTGTAAACTTTACCAAAACTGAATGCATAGTGACTAACAAAGAACAAGAGGTTGTCATGAGAGGAGCCAGATCTAAAGACAACTGTTACATGTGGGAATCTCAGAACCTCAGTCTCACTTCAACTTGTTCTTTAGCTAAGGAAGAAGAAGTGAAACTATGGCACCAAAGACTAGGTCATCTTCATTTCAGAGGCATAAAGAAGATAATATCTATGGATGCTGTAAGAGGCATTCCTAAACTGAAGATTGATGATGGCAAAATATGTGGTGAATGTCAAATAGGCAAGCAAACCAAGATGTCCCATCCAAAGCTCCAACATCTGACAACTTCCAAAGTTTTGGAACTTTTGCATATGGATCTTATGGGACCTATGCAGGTTGAAAGCCTTGGTGGTAAGAGGTATGCCTATGTGGTGGTTGATGACTTTTCAAGATATACATGGATAAATTTCATCAAAGAAAAGTCTGATGTATTTGATGTATTTAAAGAATTATGCCAAAGATTACAAAGGGAAAAATCCAGCTGTGTGATCAGAATAAGAAGTGATCATGGAAAAGAATTTGAGAATAAAAAGTTCTTAGATTTCTGCTCTTCAGAAGGAATCAATCATGAATATTCTTCACCTATCACTCCTCAACAGAATGGGATTGTTGAGAGGAAGAACAGAACTATTCAAGAATCAGCAAGAGCTATGATCCATGCTAAAAAGTTAACTTTGTACTTCTGGGCTGAAGCTATGAACACTGCTTGTTACATCCATAACAGAGTTACCTTAAGGAAAGGAACTTTGTCCACAATATATGAAGTCTGGAAGGGCAGAAAACCCACAGTTAAGTACTTTCATGTGTTTGGAAGCAACTGTTACATTCTGGCAGATAGGGAGCAAAGAAGAAAAATGGATCCTAAAAGTGATGAAGGGATTTTCCTTGGATACTCTATCAACAGCAGAGCATATAGAGTATTTAATTATAGAACCAAGGTCATCATGGAATCCATAAATGTGATAATTGATGATGCTCCTACAGATGTCCCAGAAGATGTTGGAACATCTGCTGATATCAAGATTGAAGCTGAAGAAAAGAATGATCATTATAACTTCACTCAAACTGATACAAGGACAGAAGAATCCAGAAAACCTCCCTCCATCAGAATACAGAAAGATCATCCCAAAGATTTGATAATTGGTGATCCCAACAGAGGTGTGAGCACTAGATCAAGAGAAGTGATTTCAGGTTCTTGTTTTGTTTCTAAAATAGAACCTAAGAACATCAAGGAAGCTCTTACTGATGAATACTGGATTAGTGCTATGCAAGAGGAATTAGGTCAATTCACAAGGAATGAAGTATGGAATCTTGTTCCTAGACCTGACAACATAAATGTGATTGGAACAAAATGGGTGTATAAGAACAAGTCAAATGAACAAGGAGTTGTTACAAAGAACAAAGCTAGACTTGTAGCTCAAGGATACACTCAAATTGAAGGAGTAGACTTTGATGAAACCTTTGCACCAGTAGCAAGGCTTGAATCAATCAGACTACTTTTGGGAATTGCTTGTATCTTAAAGTTCAAGCTATTTCAAATGGATGTGAAAAGTGCCTTTTTAAATGGTTACCTGAATGAAGAGGTATATGTAGAACAGCCTAAAGGATTTGTTGATCCAAGCTGTCCAAATCATGTATACAAACTGAAGAAAGCACTTTATGGTCTGAAGCAAGCTCCAAGGGCATGGTATGAAAGACTGACCACATTTCTTATCAAGCAAGGATACAGAAAAGGTGGAATTGACAAAACCTTGTTTGTTAAAGATGAAGAAGGAAATATCATAATTGCTCAAATATATGTTGATGATATTGTCTTTGGTGGGATGTCTGATAGGATGGTCAAACATTTTGTCAAGCAGATGGAATCTGAATTTGAAATGAGCCTAGTAGGTGAGTTAACCTACTTTCTTGGTCTACAAATAAAGCAAATGGAAGATTCAATGTTCATTTCCCAAAGCAAGTATTCCAAGAACATAGTCAAGAAATTTGGAATGGAAAATGTTACTCATAAGAGAACTCCTGCTCCCACACATTTGAAGCTGACTAAAGATGAAAAGGGTGAGAGTGTAGATCAAAGCTTATACAGAAGCATGATTGGAAGCTTGTTATACTTGACTGCTAGCAGACCTGACATAGCATTTGCAGTAGGTGTATGTGCAAGATATCAAGCTGATCCAAAAGTCAGTCATCTCAATCAAGTCAAGAGAATTCTTAAATATGTTAATGGTACTTGTGACTATGGCATAATGTACTTTCATGGGTGTAAACCAATTCTCACTGGCTTCTGTGATGCTGATTGGGCTGGAAGTGCAGATGACAGAAAAAGCACTTCAGGAGGATGCTTCTTTCTAGGAAACAATCTGATTTCTTGGTTCAGTAAGAAAAAAAATTGTGTATCCTTATCTACAGCTGAAGCTGAATATATAGCAGCTGGAAGCAGTTGTTCTCAGTTGGTTTGGATGAAGCAAATGCTCACTGAGTACAATGTCCCACAGGATGTCATGACATTGTATTGTGACAACTTAAGTGCAATCAACATATCAAAGAATCCTATCCAACATAGCAGGACCAAGCATATTGATATCAGACATCATTTCATCAGAGATCTTGTAGAAGAAAAGGTAATTTCATTGGAACATGTAGCTACAAATCTGCAGTTAGCTGATATCTTTACCAAAGCATTGGATGCTACACAATTTGAGAACTTAAGGGGCAAACTGGGAATCTGTTTATGTGATATTTAGCAGTTAATGAGATGTGCCAACATGTCATATGACATTGTATGGCATAAGTTCCAGATGGCAAAACCAGTCTGGACAAGAACCTTGGGAATTCCATTCCTAATAATTTGCAATGTAACGGCTACTTATTTAGTAACTACTTATAATCAGCTATCAAGATTCTCATCATTCTATCACAAGCGAATCTCATTAACTAGCTATCCTTCAGAAATCATCAACCCTAAAGCTCTTCATCCATATTCCTTAACAATGTCTCAAAACCCTAACACTCCTGAAGAAGTTCTCAACAAAGAAGACGTAGTTCATGCAACTCCCATCTCTGTAGTACCAATGAAATCAACCCCATTGGACGAACTCAGAGGAAGTGCTTCTCACACTAAAAAGCCAAGAACTCCAAAGAGAGCTAAAGATCAAGTCTGCAGCAAAGCCAAAGGAGGCATTCCTTCTCCAGCCAACATGCCTCCAAAATCTTCTGACTATGTGGATGCTTCCATCAAGGAGATAGTCAACAAGATTCTTTTTGAACAGAGAGTGGTTAGTGGGATTTCTATTCCTCTGAACACCATGCTTGCTCCTCAAGAAGAACAAGCTCAAGCTGCAGAGGACACTCCTGCTCAACAGGATGTCCCAATAGATGTTGGAACATCTGAGGATGAGAAAAAGAATTCATCTGATGCTGATATTGAACAAACTGAGGACCAGAAACAGGCCTCAAATGAAAGTGATGAAGAAGACTCTGAGGATCAGACCAAAGCCTCAAATGAAGATCAAATCTCTGCTGATCAACCAGCTGAAGAGGAGACTGCTCAATCTCCTCCTGTGGTGAATCTGGAGCAGGACTCTGATACAGAGATCATAGCCTCTGTAAGACCTAGCATAGCCAAAAGGCTCAGGTCTAGAAAAGGAAAGATGCAACCTGAACCTGAAATTCCTGAGAAGAAGAAAGCTTCCCCAAAGAAAGGCAAAGCTAAAGCTGCCTTTGGTCCAACAAAACAATGGAGTAAAGTCCAAACTCAGAAAAGAAAAGCTGTCACCCCATCAGACTCAGATGTTGAATCAGATGTCCCAACATCTCCTCCCAAAAAGAAACCAGCACCATCTAGGGCTTCATCTGCTGTTCCAGAAGCCCCCTTGGACAACATATCATTCCATCATGTCTCTAGTGTCAACAGATGGAAGTTTGTGTACCAAAGAAGGGTTGCCCTTGAAAGAGAACTGAGCAGCAATGCACTTGAGTGCACTGAACTGATTGACCTCATCTCTGCTGCAGGCCTCTTCAAAACAGTCTCAGATCTCTCTCCCTGCTATGAACTTCTTGTCAAAGAATTCATTGTTAATCTTCAGGAAGATTGTGCCAATGGTAAGTCCTCTGAATTTAGAAAAGTCTTTGTTAGAGGTAGGTGTGTAGAGTTCTCTCCTCAGATCATCAACCAATACCTAGGAAGAGAAACAGATGGACCAAATGAGCTAGGCAAAACAGATAACCAAGTCTGCAAGGTTATCACTGCAAACCAGGTCAAGGCATGGCCTGTTAAAGGAAAGCTCTCAGTGAGCATGCTAACAAGAAAATATGCCATGCTGAACAGGATTGGTACAGCAAACTGGGTGCCTACCAACCACACTTCTTCAATCTCCACTGGTCTGGCCAGGTTTATCTTTGCTGTGGGAACTCAGACTAAGCTGGATTATGGTGCTTACATTTTTGATCAGACCTTGAAGCATGCCAGCTCTTCTGCAACAAAGCTACCAATAGCTTTTCCTTCATTGCTGTGTGGTATAGTGTTAAGCCAATATCCTGGGATTCTAACTGAGAAGGACACAGTCTGCAAGAGAGAAAGCCCCCTGGCATTTCACTACAAACTGTTCCTCAGTCATCATGCAGCAGATGTTGAAGCACCTTCTGGGACATTTGCAGGTCCTTCAACTGCTAAGACTCCAATCTCCAAGAAGGCATTAATTGATGAACTCAAGAGCACTTGCAAAGAGCTTGAAGCTAGAAAGCAGAAGCTTGAGGAAATCATTCAAAGGCTGGAGAGTGAAGGAGATCAGAAAGCTGCATCTGATGAAGAAACTGCCTCTGAAGAAGAAACTGAAGCTGATGAAGAAACTGAGAGTGAAGAGTCTGAGTGATCATTGTATGTGAGGCAATTGTAATGACAGCACTGCTTTGTATTTCTGGTTTAGTGTCTTTGGCCCCATAATTTGTGTCTAACAAGGGGGAGAACAACAACAACCAAAATGTATTGCTGTTTTATTTTGAATGAAAAATCTGTTTGTTTGTTTCTGAACTGAATCAGTGTGTTTTAATAAACATTTCTGTTGCAACAAGACTGGATACTTATAGGTTTGAGGGGGAGTAATCTCAAATATGAATCAACAGAAAAGTAGGATTATACTCTGATAAAAGAACTTCTGCTGCACTCTGAAAACCAGAAAAGATGTTAGCCAAAAATTAGCCAAAGGGGGAGTTTGTAGATGTCTTGAATTGGCAGAATTTTTGACCAACAAGAAATATTGAATTCAGTTCAGAATGTCCTATCAAATGTTGGGACATTGTCAAACAGAGTATATGAACTTATTTCAGGATGTCTTATCAGATGTTGGGACATTGTGTTAATGACTTAAGTTCAGTTTTTCAGGATGTCCCAACAGATGTTGAGACATCTCAAACCTGCTACCAGAATTAATTCTTGACTAACTGATCAGAGATATTTAAGGAGAGTTATCTGGAATTAATTAATGATGGATAAAAACAGAACAAGGCGCATCTGTAGGGAGTTTTATATTGAGGATTCAGATTAAAACAGAAGGCCTAAATCACCTAGAATCTAGGAAGCAACAAACCCTAAATTCAAGGTGGAAGCTGCATGCGCATTAGGGCTGGATCATTCTACAGAAAGCCCAAATTACAGATACCTATTTAATCAACAGAAACTCATAGAATTGAGTACGAATTTCAGAAGACCAAATAGGGTGTCTAGAATTTTAATAGCAGGTTGTTTTTAATTGTACCACTTGATGAGCTTTTAAGCATAAGTGCATTTGTAACTTGATTGAAACTGTGAAGTAAGATCAAGCTGTATTGTTTGAAGAATGTCTTCAATTTTATTAAACTTGTAAACTTGATCACTGTGTGATTGAGGGGGAGTGAGTAGGGTACTCTTATCTAAGTTGTGTCTTAGGTAGAAATTGCATTGGGTAGTTATTAAGTGATAGATTAAACAGGGTGGTTTAAGTCTAGAATTAATATTACTTATAGTGGATTTCCTCCTGGCTTGGTAGCCTCCAGATGTAAGTGTGGTTATACACTGAACTGGGTTAACAAACTTCTGTGTTGTTTACTTTTCTTGCTATTTAAGTTTTGGTTAAATCTGTCAAGTGTTGGGACATCTCTTAGGACATCTCATACCTGATCACAGATTTTCAATAACTATTTGTCACCTCGACCACTTAGACTCTATACCACATAGACAAAGCTAGCTTACAAGTAACAAAGAAGTGAGAAACAGTCTCAACTAAAACTCCATACAAAGAATACGAGATCATAGTAGATCCAAAATCACCTATCTTTTAGAGAGGTTTTCTCTAGACGTAAGTCTATCTTGTAAGAGTTGTCAAGAAAAGATCAAGATCTTAGAAGGAGCTCAACTACTCTAGATAAGAGGGAGGATCCCACTCTATATTAGAATATGAGTTAAAGAAGAGATTAAACTAACCCTCTAGACAAGGTACGTAGATGTAACACCCCAAATTTTCCCTCTTCTTTTTAAGCATCATGTCATATCATATTCATCATACTCATATCATTTCCTCAGCATCATATCATTGAAAGATGAAGCATAACATCCATCATGTCCTAACATCAAGCATATGGTCATCTGTGGAGTTCCTTGAAGCCGTTCAAGCCATGACAAGGGTCCCAATGAGTTTTTACAAGTTCTATGGAGAGTCTACACTCCATTTACAAGATCAAGTCCCTTGGCAAAAGCTCAGAAGATTGCATGATCATCAGAGATCTCAGGACAAGTCAAAGCTCCTATGCAGTGCACCCAAATTAGGGTTTGGGATTCAAGCACCAAGATCTCACAACTTTGGCCATTTCTTGTGAGCCAAGTCTTCCATATGTTAAGAGGATCCTATGTGTCAAATTTCATGAGAAAATTCCTTGTGGAAGTCAGTCAATGTCTCAGTTGCTTGCAGATGAAGGAAAAAGTCAACAGAGCCCATAAAAAGTCAACTGTGCAATTTCAAGGGGTCCAACCCAAATTTTTTGGCCAAGAGGGGTCCTTAAAATTTTATAAGAGGTTTGGAATGCCTAAAGTTCAAAAATCATGGAGATTTGAGGGGTTTTGCAAAAATGGCACAAAGTTGGTTTTTGAAGATTTCCAAATTTTACAAGTTTTGCCCTAATTTTCAAGTGGCCTTAACATGATCAAAAATTCTTCAAATGGACCAAAGTCAAACATGAAAGTTGGAGAGTAAGGGCTCCCATTTTCAAAAAGTACAAGTACTTTTTCACCGGATTCCTAGATCTTCCCATGGGCCATTCAAAAATTTCAAGCTCCTAGGGCATTTTTTCACTTTTCCAAAAGTCACCAAATGCAAGAAGGCTCCAATCTTATTTTTGTGACTTGGTACAGGCCCAAAATTGTTTCAAACTCAAAATACATTGCATAAGAAGCATTTTTCTCCAAAGAAATGGCCAATTTCGTGCACTTTGAAAAACTCCCTCCAAAACATGCCAATTTGCAAAAATCATGAAACAAGTGTGACACTTGAATCTAAGGGTCAGGAATGAATGGATTTGGATCAAGGGTGGGAAATGAAACTCACACATGCTGAGAGGACCAAGAGAGCATGAGCATGGCATGCTTATTCCACCAAGTGCACATGATAAATATACACACTTTTCTCGTTCAATTTTCGTGCACTTTCTTTCACACTTTCAGCATTGCTTTCTTACATCATAACAAAGAGAATTAAGGAAAAACCAGATCTGAATTCTCTCTGATTCTCTCATTCTCAACTTTCTTGCATCCTTGAATTTTGCCTCATATCTCTTAATTCTCTTACATTCTCCACAAACTTCTTCCATATTCTTGATCAGTGAATCATATAGATCAAGAATCATCCATTCATTTGAGCTTAAAACACAGAATTGGAAGCTTGCCATTTCAAAGCCACTTGTCTTGAAATCTCAGATCCAAGCTATTTCAAGACCTTAGATGCATTTATTTTGCATCTAAGGAGTAAGAGGAGTGATTTGCACGCATTGGCTGGAATTCTATCTCAATATTTCAAGATCTCCATCTCAGGTATGGCTTGAAATCTCATTTTCTGGAAATGGAATTTAATTGTTGCTTTGTGTTCCTTGTTGTTTGCTGATCATGCTGCACTTTGTAGAATTGATTTTGGTGCATTATATCATGAGTTATGTGCATTTAAAGTTTGAGGATCAATGTTGTTTTGCTTCGATCCGTCCAGTCCATTGAGATCTAGCTATTTTTGAAGCCATATTTGAGTTCAGTGATGTCTAATTAGTTGATCTGGACTATTCATTTTAATTTTTTTGGTTAATTTTTGCTTCTGGTTTGGTCTCCGGTGCCGGAGCCCTAGCTCCGGTCACCGGAATTTGTTTTGCTCAAGCTAGGGTTTCGTAGGGAAGAAGAATGTGTTTCCACCGTTAGATCCACCATCCTAAGGCTCCTAGCGCGCCACATGGCCATTATTTCCTTCAGCTTCATGTGTTATAATTCTGTTTCATTTTAATCCATCGTGTGGTCATGTCCATAATTGTTCTCCTGCACTCACCAACCACAGCGCATGAAAGCGCCACCTCATTTAATGAGGTTCCTAACCACGTCCGCAAGATGAATCCAGCCGCTCCTATTTTTTCCAACTTTTATTATTTTAATTCATTAATATCTACAGCAAGAATCATGTACTTCAGCGCATGCCCTGGGCTTAAGGCAATTGATATTCGCACCACCATCCCCCAGCCCAATTCCAATTCATACGTATAACACCTGCTTTCCTCACCTCCATCTCATTTCATTTAATTTTCTTTTTCTCTTATTTTTCTTTTTTATTCAGTTTCCATTTTAATTCATTTAAAATACTTCCATTCACCTAAAAATTTCCAAAAAAAATCATGAAGGATATTTTGAGTCTCTAGTTTTTTATCATTTTTTTTTTTTTTCATTGATCCACGTGTCAGAATTAATTCACCATTGCACATAGCTTCTTTTGAGTCCTTTCTTGACCAGTATGCCTTGTCCATTTTCCATAGGTTTCAATATTTTGAGTTTTGATCCCATTCTTTTTTCTTTGAGTTCCTAAGATATTGTACTTTTCATGTGATTTTTCTATGTATTTTTAGAAATTTATTTCTTGAGTCTTGGTCTGGTAACTTGTGATGTAAGTTTTCTGTCCTAACTTGTGTTCTTGCCTCCATTTAACCTAGTTTGCTTCTGAATCTTTTAAAATCCTTTTGGCTAGTTGATATAACATGTTTAAAGGTCATTTGGTTTCAATTGTGGAATTTTTATATGGCTGGTTGATTTATGGTGGATTTTATCTTGAACCTTGTCCCGTTTTGCTTCCTTTGAACCTTTAAGTCTCTCATAAGCCTAGAAAGGCACTTGTGCTCATTTCTTCTTCTCATTTGGGGTTCCTTTGGGGTGTGGGTACCTTCCTGGTCCTAGGATAGGTCTTGTGTCTTCTGAATTTTTGTGTTTGCTTCTTCTTTAAGTCATTTGTTTCTTTAAGTGTTTTAACTTCATCTTTTGCTTCCATTTTGGCATTGTTTGGTCTTGTACCATTCTTATCTTCATCTTGTTGGCTTCCTAAGCCATTCTTCATCTTTTTTTAGTTCTGGTTGTGAGCTTTGGGTTCTTATTTTGTGCATTTTGCTTTGCATATTTCATAAGTGTGCATTTGCTTCCATATGTGTTTCATGTTGCATCTTTTGCTCATAAAGTTTCTTCTCCTCATTCCTTTGAGTTGCATTTGCATTGTGCATATGGTCATATCATTTCACTTCTGATTGTGTGATGTTAGCATGTTATCTTGCTCATTTGGTTTCATTTGTATGCATACTAACCTTGCAGGGGCTATGGTAAGTGTGAGATGTGGGAATTGAGTTCCACATCTCCAATTCTCATCTTCCTCTTATGTTTATGTGAACTAACCCTTTGTTGTTGGGCTTAGACCTTTCTCATGCCTTCTTCTATCTTCTTCTCTTCTTCTTTCCTTCTTCATTATGATAGAAACCTCACTAACCCTTAGGACATCCATGCATGTTAACACTTAGGATTATTTTAGTCCCCTTTAGAAATTTTCCTTTGAGATCCTTTGGTGCTCTCTCTTCTCGTCTTCAAACTCAATTCTAATTCACTTAATAAAGGTTTAGTACTTTCATGTGACATGAGACTTTGCTATGAGATACTTGCACGCATTCTGTTTCGGGGCGAAGTGTGAGTCATCACTCGTGGTGGATAGGTCTTAGCATGAGTACCTCACAAAGAAAAGCTAAAAAACACTTCTTAACCAAAAAACCACAAAAATACTTAATAATGGTAATAGGCCAGTGTGCTTAAGCCTTCACTTGTGGGACTAGCTTTGGGGATTTCCTCCATAGATAGGTGCCTCTTGCGCATTCCATTTCGGGATGATGTGAGATGTACACATCCCATTGAGTAAGACTTAGGTACACTTACCTATGCAAACTTTCACTCATAAAAGCTCATAAAAAACCCAAACAAACAATAAGCGTCTTTCCTTCGGGAATTCTTTTCTCATCTCATTCGCTCCGTACGCGAACTTGCTCCTACTTGTCACTTTGCAAGACGGTTACACACTCGTCGTCCGAGTCTGCAACACCTGAGCAATGGCATAGGCACTTCAAGCCTTAATTCACAAGCAATTTCCTTTGTTACCCCTAGTTAGGGGAACTACGGCGTCTCTGATCCTCATTATCCTTATGAGGTACGTAGGCAGCGGGGTAGGGCCCGTTCGAGCACAATCTTTATTTTCCCTACATTTTCCCTTTTGCTTTCTTATTTCATTTCTTTTCCAGTTCCAGTTTTATTTTCATTTCTTTTGCTGCAGTTTTCATACCCCCACCCTTTGAAATAGTTTCTTTTGCAAGCGTGGATCCCGTCGGGTACGGCGGACGATCTGGGTGCTAATACCTTCCCAGGTCGTAACTGACTCCCGAGCTCAGTCTCTTTGGTTCGGAGGACCTGTGTCCTTCCTCTTTCTTTCTTCTGGTTTGTGCAACATTACCATTCCCTCTCTTCGGGATAAAAATGTCTGGCTGGCGACTTTATTCTTTTTCCGCGCCACTTTCGCGTTTGTACCAGGATGGAAATCCGGGGAGCGACAGCTGGCGACTCTGCTGTGGACAACCCAAAATCTCTGGTTCCCCTGTAAGTCTCTCCTAGTGCTTGGTTGTTCCTGTTTCATTGGGTGATGTTTGTTTGCTGTGGCTTGTTGTATTTTATTGTTGTTTATTTACAGCTTTATTTACAGTCTTCAGTATTTATTTTCCGCATCATGTATATCATACTGGACTGTCTGGACTGGTTTTCTGTTTGGTGGGCTCAGGTGATACTGTTTCTGAGAGATAAGCCAAGTACCCGACTTGAGTGCACCCTAGGATTAGAGTGGACATATTGTACTCACGTGTGACATGATGAGTGGCAGTGTGTTTCACGCCCAGATTGCGACCGTCTTGGAAATATCTTGTGTGGGGGTTTCCTCCACTTCGGGATAAGACCTTGATAGTTATGTGCATCTGGGGACCGATCATTGAGAACCTTTGTGGAAACAACCCTCTCCGGTGGTGGCAGTGGCAGACCACATTTTGTGGCAAACCCATTCGCACCCGAGGGTCCACTAGGGACTCGCATAGGATGGCCTGGTTCTCTTATAGGAACTCAGTCAAAGCATCTGGTCGAATGACATTAGTACTGTATCCTACGGGCTGAATGTACTATTGTTTCTCGATTTCAGCGCTTGAAGCTGGGGACTTATAAGGGATGCTTGTTTTTCCCGGACTCAGCTGAGGCCTCCCTACGTAGTACATAATGCCTAACCGATTCCCTGATTTGGTCATGAGCCATTTCTCGGAAATGGTGAAAGTATTATTGCTATTCGACTTTGAGAGTCCGTGATGTTTGACCCGGAGCACACCTGTGAGATTGGGAATGGGTTTACAGGTTTGCAGGAACCCTTGACCTCATCATACCCTTGTTACCAACACAGTTTCACGTTCTGATTCAGTTACTTTGGTTCCGGAGTTCTTGAGTTTCTCTGGTCTTTGATTGAGAGTATCTGAGCTTATCTGAGTGTTTATGGGCTGATATTTAGAGGATTTGGGATTTCTGATCATGTGGCCTTGGTATCCAGATTCCAGACAGTCCTAGATGACCATATGTCTTTGCATTTGCATCTGCATTGCATCATTGCATCATTAATCATTGTTTTGTTTTTCATTCACAGGTTCATATCTTTGCTTCCGGTTCCGGTATCCTCTTCAAAGATGGAAGATCCTCGCAAGCAGAATATTCACTTCAAGTTCTTTGACACCAAGGTTGGCTTGTTGAAGAAGATGGTAAAGCTGATTACACCCAACCATGTGGAGAGATTCAGGAAGGCCTATGGGAGTATTCTTGATGTGGTGGTAGAGCTAGATCCTTCTGAGAGAAGTGCCATTCATACCTTGCTTCAGTATTATGATCCTCAGCTCCGTTGCTTCACCTTTCCTGATTTTCAGCTATGTCCTTTGCTGGAGGAGTATGCTCTGATCCTGGGTGTGCTTGTCCGAGACCAGGTTCCTTTCAATGCTGAGATGAGTAGACTTGCACCTGAGGCTATTGCTAAGGCTCTTTATTTGAGCACTTCTGCTGTGAATTCTTTGACCATCATTAAGGGAGGTGTACCTGGGTTTTCTTCGGAGGCTTTGGTAAAGAAGGCGGAAGAGTTGGCTATTAAGGAAGAATGGGATGCTGTCTGTGCTATTTTGGCTCTTTCTATCTATGGCATTATCTTGTTTGCTGATATGGAGAAGTTCATAGATATGAATGCCATACATCTCTTTTTGCTGAAGAATCCTGTGCCTACCTTGCTCGGAGACTTGTATTACTCAGTGCACTACAAGACTGAGAAGAAGAGGGGAGGTTTGGTTCGTTGCTGCGCTCCGTTATTTCACATGTGGTTCATGAGGCATCTATCGAGTACTGGAGTGTTTAGTGACCACACCTTGGTATGGGCTCAAAAGCTGGAAAAGTTGCTTGCCAAGGATGTCAGGTGGTTTACTCAAAGGTTGCAAGGTGCACGTTTCATCACTAGCTGCGGGAGTTATCTTAGTGTACCTTTATTGGGAGTAACTGGAGGGATCAATTACAATCCAATCTTGTTAAGAAGACAACTGGGATATGCCCTGAGAGAGGTGCCAGAAGAACTGAAGCTGACCCCTATTTTCTACTTCCCAGTGAAAGACAATATGTCCTTAGTGAGGAAGGTTGCTGGAGCTTGGAAATGTATTAAGGGAGAAGGGATAGCTAGCTTTGGAAAGTGCAACAATCAGACATTCCCAGAGTATGAAGATTGGTTGAAAGACAGAGCCAGAAGAGTTTTGTTGCCATTCTCATCACCAGTCCCTCCAGTTGCTGAGTCCATTGATACTGTGTCTTTAGAGGAGTTCAAGAAGTTGGAAGCCCAGCTGCATGCAGTTAGAGTTGAAAATACTGAGATGGTAAGCCTGTATCATCATGCCAACAGGGCCAAGATCGAAGCTGAAGAGAAGTTGCTGAAGATGCAGACTACCTTGGAGGCCAAAGAGAAGGACTTTGCTGGTAGAGAAGCCCATTTCCACAGGTTAGGGATGATGGAAGCCCAAAGAGAAGCTGAACGCAAGAAGAATTCAAAGACCCTCAAAGATGCTCGTCAGTCTATTGTCTGGTTGCAGGGACAGAGAGAGCAGGAGTTGAAGAGCTATAAGGAAAAAGAAGAGTTCTTTGAAGTTCAGATGGCCTACAAAAAGGAAGAGGTGGAGCAAGTCCACAAGATTCGCAGAGAGAAGACTCAGCAGCTAGCAGATAATCAACAAGCTCTCGAAGCAGCACTTAAAGAGGTTGAGGACCTCAAGTTGATGGCTGGAGTCAAGAGGGTCAGGTCTGATATGGGGTTTAGTGATGGAGCTTCAGGGTCCTCAGGCGGTGGTTTTGCTTCTTAGTTTGCTTTTCTTGTATCTGGACTACCTACAGGCATGTTGTAGGAGTCCTAGCTGTTTGTTTTTCCTTTGTAAGAACTTGTACCCTACGGGGAATTCTGTTTTATTTGCCTAATAGGCTGATTTATGTTATGGCTTTTTCCATTATTTCTTGGTTTGCTTGTTGTTATGGTTTGAATGTGGTTTCTAGCGAAGGTTTCTGAAAGTCGAGGATCAGTACCCATCTAGTTTTCTTTGCTAAATACCGGAACCGGGGCATGAGTGACCTGGGATTGGAAACATAAACAACTGCATTGCATACATATAATCTGTTTGTTGTTTTGCAGGTAGTGTCTCAGTTACTAACGTGTTTTGTGTTGCAGGCACTATAGCTCCCCGTAAAGCTCGACAACAACCAGTTGCACACCGGTATCCAACGAAGATTAACAGAGAACGAGCCATGGACCAGATGCAAGCGGACTTGGCAGATTTGAGATTGAGAATGGATAACTTTATGACAGTGATGGCCGGCATGGGGCAGAACCAAGAGCGTCTGCGGGAGATGATAGAGAACATTCAACCCAGGAACAACACTGTTGCTGCTGCTGATAATCGTACCGGTGCGGGCGCACGTCAGGTTGAAGCTCCTGTTACACAGCCAGGAGTGACTATCATCAATGATGGGTTGAATAACATTCAGATGGATAATCATGACGACCAGTTCACTCTCCTGGACGAAGCTGAAGGTCAAGGAGCTGAGATGAACAAGAGGTTCGAGGAAATGGCTGAGCAAATCAAAGTTATTCAATCCCAGAGCTCCTTGGGATTTGACATCACAGATTTGGGCTTGGTTCCTGGGGCCAGGATCCCATACAAGTTCAAAGTTCCAACCTTTGAGAAGTATAATGGCACTGCATGCCCGAAGACCCATCTTCAATCATTTGTTGGGAGAATTGCCGCTCACACGGATGATGAGAAACTCTAGATGTATTATTTTCAAGACAACTTGGTTGGAGCTTTTCTGGAATGGTACATGAAGCTCAATAGAGTTAATATCAAGAGTTGGAAGGATCTAGCTGAAGCCTTTGTGAGGCAGTATCAATATAACATGGACATGGCTCCGAACCGCACGCAGTTGCAGAACATGGCTCAGACGGCTAAAGAAGGTTTCAAAGAGTATGCACAGAGGTGGCGCCAGCTAGCTGCCAGAGTGCAACCACCGCTGCTAGAGAACGAAATGGCTGACATGTTTATGGGTACTCTGCAGGGTGTTTTTCTTGAAAGGTTGGCGTCCAGTTCTGCCACTAAATTCAACGATATTGTTATTACTGGTGAGAGGGTTGAAACATTACTGAAGATGGGGAAGATACAAGATCCTAGTGCTAGCAGCTCTAATGGAGCGAGGAAAGCTTTCAGTGGACCTCCAAGGAGAAGAGAAGGCGAGAAAAATGATGTATTTGGCCGAGGCCGGGGCCGTGGTTATAGAAGACCCTATGAGCATGTGGCAGCAGTCACAATTCCTTCAGCTCCAGTACAACAGATGCAACCTCCTCCACAACAACATCAGCAACAACAACAACCTCGTACCAACTATCAGCAGAGACCGTATCAGCCAAGGCAAACTCGCCCGGCTAATAGGGTGATTGAGGCTATCCCTATGACCTATGCTTCCTTACTTCCAAGAATGCTAGATTTGAACTTGATTCAATTGAGAACTTTGGCACCACCACCTCCTGGAGAGCTTCCAGTTGGTTATGATGTCAACGCGCGATGCGCTTTCCACTCTGGAGCACCCGGGCACTCGACTGAGAAGTGCAGGGCTTTGCATCACAAGGTTCAGGATCTTGTAGACTCTAAAGCAATCAAATTTGCGCCACCACCGAACATTAATTCAAATCCTATGCCGCATCATGGAGGGGAAAGAGTCAATGCTGTTGAGGGTGGTGACAAGTTGAGTCTGGTGTTGAGTATTGATGAAGTGAAGACTCCTTTGAGGGTAGTAAAAGAGAGACTACTGAATGGTCAAGTGTTTCCTGGTTGTTGTCTTGATTGTGAAGACTGTATGAATGCTGAGAATAGCTGTGAGAAATTGAAGATGGGTTTGCAGGGTTTGATTGATGATGGATCCTTGCAGTTCAGTAAAGTTGGTAATGATGAAGCTGATGATGTGTCAACCATTACTATTTTCTATGATGAAGCTGACATGCCTGTCAGAAGAGAGCCGGTTACAATCTATGCTCCTCAAATTAGTCCCGTGACTATCACCGTACCTGGGCCTGTTCCGTACACAGACGATAAAGCCATTCTCTGGCATTATGGCTCAGATGTATATGTAGCTGGACAGAAGATTGAGAGCAGGTCTGTTGTTATGGACCCGATTGTAGAGAATGTCGGAGGAGTTGGGGGTTTCACCAGAAGTGATAGGTTATTTGCTCCCCCTGTGCTGAGAGGGGATCCTGAGGCTGAGGCTTCATCCAAGGCCAAAGGAAAGCAAGCTGTGAATGATGAGTCAACTACTCCTGTTGCTGGGCAGGGTGCATTTGAAAAAGAAGTCGAGGAATTCACGAGGATTATCAAAAAGGGTTGAGGAAGATTGTGACCTCCCTGAAGAATTGGTCAGATTGTTGAAACAAGAGGAACGGGTTATTCAGCCTCATCAAGAGGAAATTGAGATCATCAACATTGGCAGTGAAGATGCAAAGAAGGAAATCAAGATTGGGGCCAGTCTGCAGGCCCACGTCAAGAAAGAGCTGATCAGTATGCTGAGAGAGTATGTGGATATCTTTGCTTGGTCATATCAAGATATGCCAGGTTTAGATACCGACATCGTGATGCATAAGCTACCTCTGAGAGAGGACTGTCCTCCTGTGAAATAGAAATTGAGAAGAACTCGTCCTGACATGGCAATGAAGATTAAAGAGGAGGTTCAGAAGCAATGGGATGCCGGTTTCCTTGCTGTGACTAGTTACCCACCTTGGGTAGCTAACATTGTACCTGTACCAAAGAAGGACGACAAGGTCCGGATGTGCGTTGACTACCGGGATTTGAACAGAGCAAGCCCAAAAGATGATTTTCCATTGCCACACATTGACGTGTTGGTGGACAATACTGCTCAATTCTCGGTGTTCTCCTTCATGGATGGCTTCTCCGGTTATAATCAGATAAAAATTGCACCGGAAGACATGGAAAAGACAACGTTCATTACCCCTTGGGGTACATTCTGCTATAAGGTCATGCCCTTTGGTTTGAAGAACGCCGGGGCAACTTATCAGCGGGCGATGGTCACATTGTTCCATGACATGATCCACAAGGAGATTGAGTGTTATGTAGACGATATGATTACTAAGTCCCGAGACGAGGAAGAGCATCTGGTCAACCTGAAGAAGCTTTTTGATAGACTGATCAAGTACAAGCTGAGGTTGAATCCGAACAAGTGCACTTTTGGAGTGCGTTCTGGGAAACTGCTGGGTTTCATTGTTAGTCAAAGAGGAATTGAGGTAGATCCTGCTAAAGTAAAAGCTATTCAAGATATGCCTGCACCGAAGACAGAAAAAGAAGTGCACGGGTTTTTAGGGAGGTTGAACTACATTTCTAGGTTCATATCTCATCTAACGGCCACGTGCGAGCCAATATTCAAGTTGCTAAGAAAAGAGCAAACGGTCAGGTGGAACGATGACTGCCAAAGAGCTTTCGAAAAAATAAAAGAATATTTGCAAGAGCCTCCAATTCTAATGCGTCTAGTAGAGGGAAGACCTTTAATCATGTACTTGACCGTGCTAGAAGGGTCAATGGGGTGTGTGCTAGGCCAACATGACGAGTCTGGTCGAAAAGAGTACGCCATTTATTAACTTAGCAAAAAGTTTACCGAATGTGAATCCCGATATTCACTGCTCGAGAAAACTTGCTGCGCTTTGGTATGGGCTGCTCGCCGACTGAGGCAGTACATGTTGACTCATACCACACTGCTCATTTCCAAGATGGATCCTGTCAAGTGCATCTTTGAGAAACCAGCGTTGACCGGAAGGGTTGCTAGGTGGCAGATGATTTTAACTGAATACGACATCCAGTATACTTCTCAGAAAGCCATCAAGGGAAGTGTATTGTCGGATTACCTTGCACTGCAACCTCTTGAAGATGATTATCAACCAGTGAAGTTTGATTTCCCTGATGAGGATATCATGTACCTCAAAGCGAATGATTATGAGGAACCACTTCCGAAGGAGGGGCCTGACCCTGAATCCAAATGGAAGCTGATGTTTGATGGGGCAGTCAATATCAATGGTCGTGGAGTTGGTGCCGTACTCATTACTCCTGAAGGTGTTCATTTACCCTTCGCTTCCAGAATCACATTTGGTTGCACCAACAATGAAGCGGAATACGAGGCATGTATAATGGGAATAGAGGAGGCAATTGATCATCGGATTAAGAACCTCGATATATTCAGAGATTCAGCCCTCGTCATCAACCAAATTACCGGCAAGTGGTATACGCATCAAGAGCATCTAATGCCATACAAGGATTATGCTAGAAAACTGTTGACGTTCTTCACGACAGTTAAACTTCAATACATACCACGTGATGAAAATCAGTTTGCCAACGCATTGGCCACTCTTTCTTCGTCAATTAAAGTCTTGTGTTAGAATTATGTGCCCAGAATTGATATCTCCAGGCTTGACGCTCCAGCTCATGCCTTCTCTGTAGACGCCGCGTCTGATGAGAAACCTTGGTATTTTGATATCAAGTTATTCTTGGAAAAGCAAGAATACCCAACTAGGGCATCTTCCAATGACAAGAGGACCTTGAGGCGACTTGCTGCTAGCTTCTTCTTGAACACAAACGGGGTTTTGTACAAGAGAAACTTCGATATGGTCTTGCTCAGATGCGTGGATAGACACGAAGCAAGCCTGTTGATGCAGGAAGTCCACGGAGGATCTTTCGGTACCCATGCAGGAGGGCATGCTATGGCAAAGAAATTGCTGAGATCAGGGTATTACTGGATGACAATGGATGCAGACTGTTGTTCATTCGCTCGTAAGTGCCACAAATGCCAGATATATGAAGACAAAATGCATGTTCCTCCTAGCCCGCTCAACGTCATGTCATCTCCTTGGCCCTTTTCTATGTGGGGCATTGACATGATCGGGAAGATAGAGCCGACTGCTTCGAATGGTCATCGCTTCATCCTGGTCGCGATTGATTACTTTACCAAATGGGTAGAAGCAGCATCTTATGCCAATGTCACTCGTCAAGTGGTGGCAAGATTTCTGAAAAGGGATATCATATGCAGATACGGAGTGCCCGAAAGGATCATTACTGACAATGGTTCTAATCTCAACAACAAGATGATGGCAGACTTGTGTCGGGACTTCAAGATACAGCATCACAATTCTTCTTCTTACCGACCAAAGATGAATGGTGCGGTAGAGGCAGCTAACAAGAATATCAAGAAGATTGTGCAGAAAATGGTTGTCACTTACAAAGATTGGCATGAGATGTTACCATTTGCATTGCATGTGTACCGTACGTCAGTCTGGACGGCAACAGGGGCAACTCCCTTCTCTCTGGTGTATGGCATGGAAGCAGTCCTTCCTGTTGAAGTAGAGATTCCTTCACTACGCGTGATGATGGATGTTAAGCTGGATGAGGCTGAATGAGTGCATGCTCGTTATAATTAGCTATGTCTAATTGAGGAAAAGAGATTAGTGGCTATCTGTCATGGTCAGCTTTATCAAAGGAGAATGAAGCGTGCCTTCGACCAACGAGTACGTACTCGAGAGTATCAAGTGGGAGAGCTTGTATTGAAGAGGATCGTTCCTCCAGGTTCAGATCACAGGGGCAAGTGGACCCCGAACTACGAAGGACCATTCATAGTGAAGAAAGTCTTTTCTAGAGGAGCACTGATGCTCACCACTATGGATGGAGATGACTTCCAGTCCCCTGTTAACTCGGACGCAGTTAAAAAATACTTCGCATAAAGAGACCTGCTGGACACAAAAACAGAACTATAGTCCAGGCAAAAAAAGGGCATCCCGGCGAGCTAAAAACAGAATAAAAAGCTCGGGCAAAAGTTAGGGAAATAATTTAAAAAAATGTACACCCGCTGAGTTGAAAAGCCACATTGGATAGTTCAGGCAAAAAAGGGTATCCCAGTGGATTGAAAACCCGAAAGGGCGATCCACGCAAAACAAGGGAATAAGCGAACAACTGCGATCCGAGTTATTTGAACCACATCATTCGTTTCGTACAACTTGACAATATCAGAAGGATAGGAAACAGTCCCCTCATCCTCTCAGAAAGCCAAAGCAGAATGGAGAGTCTCGAAGACATGCAGGTCATAGCAGAAATGGAACTCCTTGGAATGCCGTGTACATTGCCATTAGGATAGTTTCTTTTCTCAATTTTATAGTGGCTACCTCTTTCCAGGTGGTTGCTTCCTGATGTAAATCTTTGCCTATTCAGAGGCCATTCAATAAAAAGAATATTCAGTCAAAAAGCTGTGTGTGTTTATTTTTGTTTGCAAAATGTCCTGAATTTTTGGCAAAAATAGCATTGCATTTAAACATGGTGATAATTTTGAAAAGAAAACTGACATGCAGGGAAACTGTAACCCTCTTTGAGTGTCGGGTGACGATGGATGAACAGATCATTCCATGCAAATCCCTGGGGCACACTTGTGTTTTCTGTTGTTGCAGGTTGCAGGATGGCGTCACATTCTCCCAAGCAATTTACTCTTCCCCAGTAGAGTACCTCTCCAAGCAGAGATTTCCTTCCTCCAGCAGGTATCTGAAAGCCTGGTACCTCCAGCAGAGATTTTCTCCAGCTAAGCCTTGGCAGCAGCCCAAGCAGTTTCTTCTTCCCCAGTGAAGTAGCAGTCCGTGTTTCCCCAGCAGAGTATGCCCAGCAGGTATCTGAAAGCCTGACATCACCAGAGTTGGAATTATCAGTATTCTATCCTCAGCAAGAGTCCTTCCCCAGCAGGTGGAACTGAAAGCCTGATATCCCCTCAGAGTCTTGAATCATCAGATGCTCTCCCCAGCCAGAGTATTGTTCAAGCAGCGTCCCCAGCCAAGTCTGAAGATGATCCTGTCCCCACAGAGTTCATATTTGATGTTCACTCCGTCAGTGAAATCTTCCCCAGCAAAGTTGCCATACTTTTGGGTATTTTGATGATATTAGTCAGGTATTCATCACCTCAGTCAGAGTTGGGTATCCAGACCTCTTGACTTGTTTCCCCTGCAGAGTTGTAACTCTTGTGGCCAATCAGGCATTGATTTATCGCTCGTCTGCGTTTTTTAACACTCGTCTGTGTTGTCCCTAAGCAGAGTTCTCCCCAGCAGTGGAATATCATGCTCTATTGCTGCTCGTCTGCATCTTTCAACACTCGTCTGTGTTGGCCCTTTGGTATTGCTCGTTTGCTTTCCCCAGAAGTGGTTTATGATTACCTTGATTTTGCTCGTCTGCAATTTCAAACACTCGTCTGTGTTTGGTTATATCAGTTGTTGTTTGCTCGTCTGCAATTTCCAGCACTCGTCTGTGCTTTGGGATATAATATCTTTGCTGTTGATTTCAACACTCATCTGTGTTAGCCCGTTGGTATATACTCTTTGCTGTTGCTCGTCTGCGACTTCTCAACACTCGTCTATGTTTGGTAGATAATCCTTGGTATTGCTTGTTTGCAATTTCCAACACTCGTCTGTGTTTGGTTACCTCATTTGCTGTTGCTCGTCTGCATCTTTCAACACTCGTCTGTGTTGTGAAATCTCATATGTTGTTGCTCGTCTGCAACTTTCCAACACTCGTCTGTGTTTGGTAATGGATCCTTTGCTGCACTCGTCTGTGCCTTGATATATAATCCTTGTTGTGGCTCGTTTGCAACTTTCCAGCACTCGTCTGTGTTTGGTATGCCTGATATTTGTGGATACTCGTCTGTATCATCCCCGACACTCGTCTGTGTTGATGACCTGTTTGAAGCTCGTATGCTTTGTTTGGATACTCGTCTGTATCATCCTCAGCATTCGTCTGTGTTAAGTTACATCCGTATGTGAGGATCTGCTGTTTATCCTGGTATTCCTGTTGCTACTTCAAATGCTCGTCTGTGTTTGAATTTCTGGTATTCGTCTGTACCAGTGGTTGATACTCGTTTGTATCATTGCCTGAAGCGCTCGTCTGTGTTTCTCAGATCATCGTCTGATACTCATCTATATCATTGACCTTATGGAACTCGTCTGTGTTATCTTGATGATCACCCAATACTCGTCTGTATTGAAGAGGTTTCAAATCCTGACAGTGGGAATTAATGTCAAAATGGTTACCGGTCCTGGCGTAACAGGTAAATCCGAAGGAGGCTCGTCTGTCTCAGGCACCAATTATTGTTGCTGAACCTGGCGTAACAGGTTTGCTCAAAGAAGACTCGTCTGTCTTATACCATATATCCGCGGATAATATATGAAGAAGGTTCGTCTATCTTGATTGCATGTCTATCCCACAGACTTAAGTGCATTACCGGTCCTGGCGTAACAGGTAAATCAGAAGGAGACTCGTCTGTCTCATGTTATGTGTAGTGTTGAGGACTCGTATGTCCAGCTCCTGGCGTCACAGGATTGTTAGAAGACTCGTCTGTCTCAGATTATGATCTCGAAGTGTTTGAAGGCTCGTATGTCCAGTTCCTGGCGTCACAGGATCGTTTGAAGACTCGTTTGTCTCATATGCAGTGTTTGAGGACTCGTACGTCCAGCTCCTGGCGTCACAGGATTGTTTGAAGACTCGTCTGTCTTGGCATTCTTATTCCAGATATCAGTTTCAACTTGGAAGAAGCTCGTCTGCTCTTTTTCTCCTTATCCCCAGAGCGTCATCTGGTTGGGTTTATTTCCCGGTGCTGCATTCTTTGTCAGAGTGCAAATTTCTGGTCTTCTTGGTATTCAACCACAATTTATCTTGAATGGTCGATAGCCCGTACTATCGTCCTTTTCAGATTAACTGATGATTGAATAGGGGCAGCTATAACACCCCAAAGTTTCCCTCTTCTTTTTAAGCATCATGTCATATCATATTCATCATACTCATATCATTTCCTCAACATCATATCATTGAAAGATGAAGCATAACATCCCTCATGTCCTAGCATCAAGCATATGGTCATCTGTGGAATTCCTTGAAGCCTTTCAAGCCATGACAAGGGTCCCAATGAGTTTGTACAAGTTCTATGGAGAGTCTACACTCTATTTACAAGATCAAGTCCCTTGGCAAAAGCTCAGAAGATTGCATGATCATCAGAGATCTCAGGACAAGTCAAAGCTCCTATGCAGTGCACCCAAATTAGGGTTTGGGATTCAAGCACCAAGATCTCACAACTTTGGCCATTTCTTGTGAGCCAAGTCTTCCATATGTTAAGAGGATCCTATGTGTCAAATTTCATGAGAAAATTCCATGTGGAAGTCAGTCAATGCCTCAGTTGCTTGCAGATGAAGGAAAAGTCAACAAAGCCCATAAAAAGTCAACTGTGCAATTTCAAGGGGTCCAACCCAAATGTTTTGGCCAAGATGGGTCCTTACAATGTTATAAGAGGTTTGGAATGCCTAAAGTTCAAGAATCATGTAGATTTGAGGGGTTTTGCAAAAATGGCACAAAGTTGGTTTTTGAAGTTTTCCAAAATTTGCAAGTTTTGCCCTAATTTTCAAGTGGCCTTAACATGATAAAAAATTCTTCAAATGGACCAAAGTCAAACATGAAAGTTGGAGAGTAAGGGCTCCCATTTTCAAAAAGTACAAGTACTTTTTCACCGGATTCCTAGATCTTCCCATGGGCCATTCGAAAATTTCAAGCTCTTAGGGCATTTTTTCACTTTTCCAAAAGTCACCAAATGCAAGAAGGCTCCAATCTTATTTTTGTGACTTGGTACAAGCCCAAAATTGTTTCAAACTCAAAATACATTGCATAAGAAGCATTTTACTCCAAAGAAATGGCCAATTTTGTGCACTTTGAAAAACTCCCTCCAAAACATGCCAATTTGCAAAAATCATGAAACAGGTGTGACACTTGAATCTAAGGGCCAGGAATGAATGGATTTGGATCAAGGGTGGGAAATGAAACTCACACATACTGAGAGGCCCAAGAGAGCATGAGCATGGCATGCTTATTCCACCAAGTGCACATGATGCATATACACACTTTTCTCGTTCAATTTTCGTGCACTTTCTTTCACATTTTCAGCATTGCTTTCTTACATCATAACAAAGAGAATTAAGGAAAAACCAGATCTGAATTCTCTCTGATTCTCTCATTCTCAACTTTCTTGCATCCTTGCATTTTGCCTCATATCTCTTGATTCTCTTACATTCTCCACAAACTTCTTCCATATTCTTGATCAGTGAATCATATAGATCAAGAATCATCCATTCATTTGAGCTTAAAACACAGAATTGGAAGCTTGCCATTTCAAAGCTACTTGTCTTGAAATCTCAGATCCAAGCTATTTCAAGACCTTAGATGCATTTATTTTGCATCTAAGGAGTAAGAGGAGTGATTTGCACGCATTGGCTGGAATTCTATCTCAATATTTCAAGATCTCCATCTCAGGTATGGCTTGAAATCTCATGTTCTGGAAATGGAATTTAATTGTTGCTTTGTGTTCCTTGTTGTTTGCTGATCATGCTGCACTTTGTAGAATTGATTTTGGTGCATTATATCATGAGTTATGTGCATTTAAAGTTTGAGGATCACTATTGTTTTGCTTCGATCCGTCCAGTGATGTCTAATTAGTTGATCTGGACTATTCATTTTCATTTTTTTGGTTAATTTTTGCTTCTGGTTTGGCCTTCGGTGCCGGAGCCCTAGCTCCGGTCACCAGAATTTGTTTTGCTCAAGCTAGGGTTTCGTAGGGAAGAAAAAGGTGTTTTCACCGTTAGATCCAGCATCCTAAGGCTCCTAGCGCGCCACATGGCCATTATTTCCTTCAGCTTCATGTGTTATAATTCTGTTTCATTTTAATCCATCGTGTGGTCATGTCCATAATTGTTTTCCTGCACTCACCAACCACAGCGCATGAAAGCGCCACCTCATTTAATGAGGTTCCTAACCACGTCCGCAAGATTAATCCAGCCGCTCCTATTTTTTCCAGCTTTTATTATTTTAATTCATTAATATCTACAGCAAGAATCATGTACTTCAGCGCATGCCCTAGGCTTAAGGCAATTGATATTCGCACCACCATCCCCCAGCCCAATTCCAATTCATACGTACAACACCTGCTTTCCTCACCTCCATCTCATTTCATTTAATTTTCTTTTTCTCTTATTTTTCTTTTTTATTCAGTTTCCATTTTAATTCATTTAAAATACTTCCATTCACCTAAAATTTTCAAAAAAAATCATGAAGGATATTTTGAGTCTCTAGTTTTTTATCATATTTTTATTTTATTTTTTTCATTGATCCACGTGTCAGAATTAATTCACCATTGCACATAACTTCTTTTGAGTCCTTTCTTGACCAGTATGCCTTGTCCATTTTCCATAGGTTTCAATATTTTGAGTTTTGATCCCATTCTTTTTTCTTTGTGTTCCTAAGATATTGTACTTTTCATGTGATTTTTCTCTGTATTTTTAGAAATTTATTTCTTGAGTCTTGGTCTGGTAACTTGTGATGTAAGTTTTCTGTCCTAACTTGTGTTCTTGCCTCCATTTAACCTAGTTTGCTTCTGAATCTTTTCAAATCCTTTTGGCTAGTTGATATAACATGTTTGAAGGTCATTTGGTTTCAATTGTGGAATTTTTAGATGGCTGGTTGATTTATGGTGGATTTTATCTTGAACCTTGTCCCGTTTTGCTTCCTTTGAACCTTTAAGTCTCTCATAAGCCTAGAAAGGCACTTGTGCTCATTTCTTCTTCTCATTTGGGGTTCCTTTGGGGTGTGGGTACCTTCCTGGTCCTAGGATAGGTCTTGTGTCTTCTGAATTTTTGTGTTTGCTTCTTCTTTAAGTCATTTGTTTCTTTAAGTGTTTTAACTTCATCTTTTGATTCTTTTGCTTCCATTTTGGCATTGTTTGGTCTTGTACCATTCTTCTCTTCATCTTGTTGGCTTCCTAAGCCATTCTTCATCTTGTTTTAGTTCTGGTTGTGAGCTTTGGGTTCTTATTTTGTGCATTTTGCTTTGCATATTTCATAAGTGTGCATTTGCTTCCATATGTGTTTCATGTTGCATCTTTTGCTCATAAAGTTTCTTCTCCTCATTCCTTTGAGTTGCATTTGCATTGTGTATATGTTCATATCATTTCACTTCTGATTGTGTGATGTTAGCATGTTATCTTGCTCATTTCGTTTCATTTGTATGCATACTAACCTTGCAGGGACTATGGTAAGTGTGAGATGTGGGAATTGAGTTCCACATCTCCAATTCTCATCTTCCTCTTATGTTTATGTGAACTAACCCTTTGTTGTTGGGCTTAGGCCTTTATCATCCCTTCTTATATCTTCTTCTCTTCTTCTTTCCTTCTTCATTAGGATAGAAACCTCACTAACCCTTAGGACATCCATGCATGTTAACACTTAGGATTATTTTAGTCCCCTTTAGAATTTTTCCTTTGAGATCCTTTGGTGCTCTCTCTTCTCGTCTTCAAACTCAATTCTAATTCACTTAATAAAGGTTGAGTACTTTCATGTGACATGAGACTTTGCTATGAGATACTTACACGCGTTCCGTTTCGGGGCGAGGTGTGAGTCATCACTCGTGGTGGATAGGTCTTAGCATGAGTACCTCACAAAGAAAAGCTAAAAAACACTTCTTAACCAAAAAACCACAAAAATACTTAATAATGGTAATAGGCCAGTGTGCTTAAGCCTTCACTTGTGGGACTAGCTTTGGGTATTTCCTCCATAGATAGGTGTGCCTCTTGCGCATTCCATTTCGGGATGATGTGAGATGTACACATCCCATTGAGTCAGACTTAGGTACACTTACCTATGCAAACTTTCACTCATAAAAGCTCATAAAAAACCCAAACAAACAATAAGCGTCTTTCCTTCGGGAATTCTTTTCTCATCTCATTCGCTCCGTACACGAACTTGCTCCTACTTGTCACTTTGCAAGACGGTTACGCACTCGTAGTCCGAGTCTGCAACACCTGAGCAATGGCATAGGTAGTTCAAGCCTTAATTCACAAGCAATTTCCTTTGTTACCCCTAGTTAGGGGAACTACGGCGTCTCTGATCCTCATTATCTTGATGAGGTACGTAGGCAGCGGGGTAGGGCCCGTTCGAGCATAATCTTTATTTTCCCTACATTTTCCCTTTTGCTTTCTTATTTCATTTCTTTTCCAGTTCCAGTTTTATTTTCATTTCTTTTGCTGCAGTTTTCATACCCTCACCCTTTGAAATAGTTTCTTTTGCAAGCGTGGATCCCGTCGGGTACGGCAGACGATCTGGGTGCTAATACCTTCCCAAGTCGTAACCGACTTCCGAGCTCAGTCTCTTTGGTTCGCAGGACCTGTGTCCTTCCTCTTTCTTTCTTCTAGTTTGTGCAGCATTACCATTCCCTCTCTTCGGGATAAAAATGCTTGGCTGGCAACTATATTCTTTTTCCGTGCCACTTTCGCGTTTGTACCAGGATGGAAATCCGGGGAGCGACAGTAGAGGCCATTGAAAGCGCCCTCTCTAGCATGCTTCCAAATCCATTTATATCTATTCAGGGAGAGAGTTGCATCTTGAAGGTAATATAATGTAACTATAGAGTGCAACATACCAGGGGGTGAATTAGAGTTGCGGGATTTTTCTTGCTTTATTGACAATGTTGTGAATCATATACCTTAGAAACACATTATAATTGGTTCCTTGATCAGTTAGGAAACCCACAAGGGTTAGGGTTTAGGGTAACCAAAGATAACAACAAGAATTTGTTATAAAATGATATTCTTTCCTTTCTCTTGAAACAAGATTACAAGTATACAAGAATAACAAATAACCTCTCTCACTTTTGAATTAGGGTTTTATCTTCCTATTTTCCCGTATTATAAAATACGAAAGACTAATATGTTATTTATAAGAAAACTAACACACTGACCTAATAGACTTTTTAGCAATTACCCATTACAAGCTAACTTAGGGTACAAGCTAACTTAAACAATTGGATCCATAACACAAGGCTCAATTAAATAATAACATGGGAGTGGACTTCGACGACATGCTAAACCTAGAGTTTGTTCCAATATCTCACAAATCTCCACCTTGGAACAAACTCTATAACAACAAGAAAACAAACTAGTTTTCACCATCCATGGCTTTCAGCCATTTAGTTTTATTTTGACTTCTCATATCTTCCTTATAGTCTCTAGGTTCTTCATCTAGAACCTCACTTTCAGAGATTAAGGCATAAGTTATAAGATCTGCATAACCAAGTCTCTAAGGTAGCTTGATGACTCTTCTCGACTTGTCTCTTACTAGCATGTAGTCATTACCAGTCTCCTCATCTTTGACAACAACTTCTACTTCTTCTTCGACCCATCATGTAATTCAGTATCACTATGCTCCACCTCAATAGGAATTTCTCCTTGTTCCATCTCTTCGACAACATCATCAATTTTCTTGAAATCCATCTCAACTTCATTGAAAACTACATCTCGATTAGTGATACTCCTCTTGTGACCTGGCTCTAGGTACCATAGCCTATAAGCTTTGACTCCTTCAGGGTATCCCATAAACATGCATTTCAGATCTCTAGGTTCGACCTTGTCTTTCCTAATGTGAGCATAGGCTACACAACCAAATACTCTTAGTTTGTCGAGATCTGGTAGATGTCCCGACCAAACTTCTTCAGGTGTCTTCATATCTAACGCATTCGAAGGACATTTTTTTATCAGATATGTTGTTGTCGAAACAACCTTTGCCCAAAACACATTCTTCAATCCAGCACTAACTAACATGCATCTAACCCTTTCGAGGATTTTTGGATTGAATCTCTCAGCTAGACCATTTTGTTGAGGAGTACCTGCTACAGTCTTATACCTTGCAATCCCAGACTCGACACAGTAACTGTTGAAAGCTTCATTGCAGAATTCAAGGCCATTATCAATTCTCAACCTCTTGACTTTTCTTCCAGTTTGAGTTTCGACCAGAACCTTCCAACTATTGAAATTCTCAAAAGTTTCATCCTTCGTCTTCTGGATGAATACCCATAACTTTTTGGAATAATCATCAACTATGGATAGAAAATACCTTGCACTTGAATGTGAAGGATTCCTTGCAGGCCCCCAAAGATCAACATGGATGTAATCAAGGGATCCATGTGTTCTTTGTTTACCTTTGTTAAACTTCATCCTACAGGATTTATCGAATACAAGGTTCACAAAACTCCAACTTCTCGACTTTTTCACCACCTAGTAGGTTCTGTTTCCCTAGTTCGACCGAGCCTCTTTCTCTTACATGGCCCAATCTCATATTTCATAATTTTGTCTTCGACAACAGTTTCGTGGATGCAACATTTGTCGAACTACTTACATCTTCATCCTCAAGGGTATACAAGCCTTGTTTCTTCACACCTCTCAAGACTTCCTTCGACCCCTTCCTGACTCTTCAAATACTTTTCTCTCCTTAAAAAGCATATCCCTTCTTGTCGAATTCACCAAGAGAAATCAAATTTCTCTTTAAGTCAGGTTCATACCTAACTTCAGTCAATAACCTTATTGACTCGTCATGGAGCTTGAATCTTACATATCCAATACCTGCAACTTTGCAAGCTTTGTTGTTTCCCAGTAGCACCGATCCACCATCTTAATAACATAGCTCCTCGAACAAATATTTGTTTGGAGTCATGTGCCAAGTTCAACCTGAATCCATAATCCACTATTTTCTTGAACCGCCACTTGAAACCACAAGAACATCAGATGATTCGAAATCATCTTGAACAATGGTCGCTTTTCCATTATCCTTACCTCCATGATCTTTCAGGCGTTCAGGGCACATATTTCGAATGTGACCCTTCTTCTTACAATGATAGCATTGAACACCAGATGCTTCACCACTATAAGACTTCTGCTTACTTTTGCCATTCTTCTTGTCGAACTTACCATCCTGTCACAATAATTTTTCCTTAACAACCAAAACTTCACCAACCGTCGAAGGTTTATGCTCTTTTTGTTCGTTTAAGTCCTTAGAGTACAAGGCAAATTGAACATCTTCAAAGGTCATGGACTATATTCCATACAATAGGGTTTCTTTAAATTGAACATGTGTTCTAGGCAAAGCGCATAACAACAACAATGCTTGATCTTTATCATCGATCTTCACATCAATATTTTTAAGATCAAGAATCAGCTTGTTGAACATATCTAACTGCTCAGCCAACACTTTTTCTTCACTCATCTTGAATGAATACAAGGCTTGCTCAGCTAGAGTAGTCGTCTCCTTTGATACATGTGAAATACCTTATCACCAAGGCTCAACAATATTGTGATGTGTGCTTTCTTAATTATGGTCGTCTTTTTAGATGTCGTCAACGCAACATTCATGGTCATCTATCCCTTCAACGCTTCCAAACAACCCTCCTGAACAAGTAGGGCTTTCATCTTCAAGCGCCACAGACCGAAATTGTTCACTTCAGTGAACTTTTCAGTCTCATACTTTGTTGAAGGCATCTTCTCCATGCTCACCACACCAATTTATTGTAAATCAGATACCTTAGAAACAAAGTATAATTGGTTCCTTGATTAGTTAGGAAACCCACAAGGGTTAGGGTTTAGGGTAACCAAAGATAACAACAAGGATTGGTTATAAACTGATATTATTTTCTTTCTCTTGAAACAAGATTACAAGTATACAAGAATAACAAATAACCTCTCTCACTTTTGAATTAGGGTTTTATCTTCCTATTTTCCCTTATTATGTAATATGAGAGACTGGTATGCTATTTATAAGAAAACTAACACACTAACCTAATGGAGTTTTTAACAATTACCCATTACAAGCTAACTTAGGGTACAAGCTAACTTAAGCAATTGGATCCATAATACAAGGCCCAATTAAACAACAACATATGAGCGGATTTCGACGGCATGTTAAACCTAGAGTTTGTTCCAATATCTCACAGACAAATTTTAAATTTTAAGCTACGACACTTTTGGTTTAAATGGTTCTCAAGAAGAATAATGTGGAAACTTAAAATACATAAAATAAATGAACACAAGGAATTATCCTAGTTTCCCTTATAACCAAGGATACATATAGTCCCTTCACACCTTGAAGGATTTTCCACTATGATGAAATTCTTGTTACAGGTATTACACAAAGACCAAGTACAACCTTATTATCATAAACAAAGAAAGCAACTTTCTTTTTGTACCTTTAGAAAAAACATCACTTTAGTTTACAATTACTTGTCACCACACACTTTAGTGATAAAGTTACAAACATTTGAACAAATTTGAAAATAAGATATTCTTGAATAAACTTCTATAGTAGAATCGATCTTCTCTTTTAATGTACAATTCAATAATTATAAATCTTAAGTGCTCAGAGATATGAATGAAGTTCTTGAAAATGATATGAAAGATTGTGTATAAAAGTTTAAATGATTTTGGCTAATTAACACTTACACAAGTTTTGAAATATTTTAAAAGTTTGAATGAAAGAGGTCATTTGAAATTTGGATGTGTCATGTCTTATAATAAAGATAGTCACATAGCGTGGAAGAAGACAACTAAGGATAAAAAAGAGATATAACAAAAAAAAAAATCATAAAGATAATCACAAAGCTGGGCTGGAGGCAGGAGCCAACTAAAATATATATATATATATATATATATATATATATATATATATATATATATATATATATATATATATATATATAACAAAAGAACAACAAACAAAAAAATCAATCAACCTACTCTAAAGACTAAAACTTCGCTGAAAAAGACCGAAACTACTAATAATCTACCTTGGTGATAATATGCTAGATCTCAAACCACCAAATCCACCATCTACAAATCAAATTTCATCAAATGAGCATAAAAATGGCAAAACTACCTCAAAATCAAGGCGAATACTTCATCTGTTACAGGTGCAAGTAGATGATAAGGTTCTAAAGCTATTAATTGAAGATGCAAGAGTTCATCTCTAATTAACTTAGAAACCATTTTCAGATAAAAAATATTCTTCTCCTCCGCCTCTTTTGTTGATTTTGCGACTCACTTCAAAATTACAACATTTTGGGATTTCTAAATGGACTAGACTACAACATGTCAAATCAAAAGATAACCACCCAATACTTAATTATACCCTTTAGAGAAAGAAAAGACTCAAGAGGTACCTTAGGGTCATTAGGAATAACTATATATCACCTGAACCACTTAGACTATATACAACACAAACAAAGTTAGCTTACAAGTAACAAAGAAGTGAGAAATCGTGTCAACCAAAAATCAACACAATGAACAAGATATCCTAGTAAGATACAAAATCACCCCTCTTTTAAAGAGGTTTTATCTAGACAATAATTTATCTTGCAAAAGTTGTCAAGAGAATACCAAAATCTTAAAAGGAGCTCAACTACTCTAGATAAGAGGGTGGTCTTGCTCTATGTTAGAAAAGGAGTTGAAGAAGAGATTGAAATAACCCTCTGGATGAGGTACATAAAGGCCATTGAAAACACCCTTTCTAACATACTTCCAAATCCACTTATCTCTATCCAGGGAGATAGTGACATGCTAAATCAAATATAGTGTAACTGTAACACCCCCTTTCTATACCCCCAAATAATCACATAATAAAATTTCCATCAGAGTATAATTAAAACATGGTATAAAAGAGGCATATCACATTATACTTGAAATTAAAACATACAACACCTACTCATACAACAATATGCAACAATGGGGTAACTTGCAACAAAGGAATTAAATCCTTACACCCATATCTCAAAGTAAAATAACAGCGGAAACTAAAAGATTAATCAACATCAAACATATATACATATATATATACACACACACACAGACACACACACACACACACACACACACACATATATATATATAATCAAGTTTGATTCACCAAATATTCATGTTTACATAAAACATTCATCACCAAGATACATATACGAATGCATCACAAAAGGCATCAAGCCGACCCTAGCTACCCGGTGCTACATATCAGAGCCGAACGACTAAAGAAATGAAGACATGCTTCACAAAAAGACCTCCAGCAAACCTACACTGCAATGCCTCATAAAGCATCATAAAATAGCAGAAGGGTGAGAAATATTATCATAATAACAATGCATATAATTATACATCTTAACATAAAAATACGCATATACATTTCTCACCACAATTCATTACTCATCACACATATACATCACAATGTATATATAAACAAACCAAGCATATTCATCATACACAATTTCACCATTTCACATAAACGTATACATTCATGTTTATTCGCAATTTCTATCACTCCGCATAAACATACATTATTCATGTTTATTCACCAATTCTCAATTATAGATGATAAATGCAAATCATAGAGACCGACTCACGACTCTATGCAAATGCAATGCGGTACCGACTCAATCATCTCAAGTTCACTCAGGAACTATTGGAACCATTGCTTGTTACCTAAAGTAACTCCCCATCGGGCATACGATGTTCACCCATTGCTCACACCCCACATGGGCACACAATGTTTATGGATTTCTCACACCCCACACGGGCACACAATCCGATTGCTCACACCCACACGGGCACACAATCATTTATGAATAAATCACCCATTGCTCACACTCCACACGGGCACACAATGTTTATGGATTGCTCACACCCCACACAGGAACACAATCCGATTGCTCACACCCTACATGGGCACACAATCATGTTGTAATAATTGCTCACACCCCACATGGGCACACGATGTTACAACGGATTCACATAGAATCCCACAACACAAGAATGCATACATTATGCTTTACATGAAAAATGACACACAACATTCTTGAAAATGCATACATATTCACCATATAATTATGCATTCACCTCATACAATCACAAACAAACCATATACATTCGCATCAATTACACCAAACGGCAACGAACCCTTTCACATCAACATGCATTCATAATTACTCCATGCAATGCATTTATTTGCCAAATGACCACTATACCACAAACAATCCCACAATTCCTTAACTAACACAATTACATTTTATCGGAAAAGTCGGGTGAAAATTACATATTTTAGCATCAGTAATTTCTACATGTTTTTAGCTTCGAATCAATATAAAGAACACTAAAAACGGATAACCGAAACTCAAGTTACGAATCAAAAGAAACACCAACCAAAAACTCCCAGGCTCGCTGAGCGACAGTCTCACTCACTGAGCGACAGTCTCGCTCACTGAGCGACAGTCTCGCTCACTGAGCGAGAAAATCTCTGGAAAACTCGTTGAGCGAGAGCTGCGATTTCAACAATATCTCAACTACGCAACAATCCTACCAAACACCACCAAAACCCAACTAAACTCCCATAAACATGATCATTAAAATGTATTAGTTATCATACTTCAATTATATTAAGTTCTAACCGATTAATCTACCAATTTCTTATATTTTTCATAAAAACCCTAAAACCTAACATTCTCTAAACCACTCAAAAAAAACTCAATCAATCTAACACACACATAATCATACACAAGGTTAAGAACACACATAATCATACACAAGGTTAAGTGAACCACCATCTGCTTGACGCACAGGTTATTTGAAGAAGATTCGTCTGTCTTAGGCCATGTAGCTACGTAAGATATACGAAGAGGGTTTGTTTGTCCTAAGTGTCGCTCCCCGGACTTGCATCCCGGTGCAAACACGAACCGTCAGTGATGTTGGAGGTTGAGGTTGGATAGAGTCGCCAGCTAGGCATTTTTATCCCGAAGGAAAGGTAATGCTGCATAAATCTAGAAAGAGATGGATAAGACGTTTGTGAACCAAAGAGATTGAGTAAGGGGGTAGGTTACGAACTGGGAAGGTATTAGCACCCAGATCGTCCGCCATTCTCGAAGGGATCCACGCTTACTTGATTGTGTTTAAAAGGGGGTAAAGTGTATGTGCTAAACTGTGTATTAAAAAAAGCTAAGGAGAAGAGGATGTACATAGTGTTAGTGCAAAAAGGAAGTGAGAGCTCAAAATTAAGGCTAAGAAAAGAGAGCTAGAAAGAGGGGGGGGAGACAAAGAGACTTTTGTTCGATAACTGTTAAGTTATGCCTACGTATCCTCTCGTGCAATGAGGAAGTCAGAACACCATAGTTCGACTCAAAGAGACTGGATGATCTTGTTGTGAACTGCTTGCTTGTCTATGCTCAAGTGTATGACTCATCTGGCCCGAGTGCTAACTGTCTTGCATTAGACGGAAGAAGCGAGTTCTCGTTTTCAGAGTGAAAGTGATGAGAAAAGAATCCCGGAGGAGACGTTTATTGTTTGTTTTTGTGTTTTCAGTTTTGTTATTGGTTTTTGGTGTTTTTCATTGGGAAATGAGCTTAAGCCTAAATCAAAGGTTAGTAAACTCATTATATCCTCCCTGATTAGGGATAATGATCCTACTTAAGCATGACATGAAGATCCCAACTTAATTACCATGATGATATAGGATTAAGATCATTAACCTACTTTGGTAATTATTAGGTGTTTTTAGGTTTTTGTTTAGTGTTAAGTAATGAATTTAGTCTCTAATCAAAGATTAGTGAACTCATTACACCATCCTAAGGGAAGGATGATAGATGAGAACACTTAAGCTGAGGAAGATACCTCAACTTAATCCATGGTTAGGGATTAAATTCATTATATAACAAGCCTTTATTAAGTGAATTTTAATTAATGGTTGTATGAAGAAGTGTTTTTTATATTTTCAAGACTTTAGCATGAGGGGGACTTGTCCATTGAACACTAGGGTTAGTCCCTCTGAACCAACATGCAGAGATGTAACCCTAATATAAGGCCCAAGTTACAAGCTTAAGTCTTAATGATTATTAGGTGTTTTTGATTGAAGTTGAAAACAACTTAAAGGTTTAGCACTAAGGATCAAAGTTATACACTCCATCCTAAGATAAGGATACAGGCATAACCCTAATTCAGTGTCCCAAAACTTTAACTGTTTAGCCTTGATTATGAGATGAGAGAGAGAGAGACTCAAGTAGACTCAAAAGGTAAAAACTAGGGGGGACTATGTACAACCCAAAAGTTATCATGCTTGGATATTCCTAAGGTTTGTGAGGCATAAAGGGAAGTCTTCAAGTTGGCCACCAAGAGAAGCTGATGAAAAGAGAGAGAGAGAGAGAGAGAGAGAGAGAGAGAAGGATTAAGTTACTTACTTCATGAAGAATTTAAGTAACCTAAGAACAAGAAATAACATAAGTGAATGAGATTCACTTCAAACACAAACAAATTGCATAAAAATAAAGAGAGAAAGAGAGGTTGGATGTGGATGCACATCCACATCCTGATTAACTTACCAAATGCACCTGAAATGGTTAGTTTGAACTCAAGATATGTACAAATTCAAAAGCATAAGCAAATCAAGTGATAAAAAATTGAAGTTGCATCCGAGGGAACCCTAAGCACTCATGAAATCATCATCCAAAGGGGGAGGTCTAAAGGTTTACCAAGTTCAAGTTATGGTTATCCTAAAATTTGTTAGGGTTTTGGATACTTCTCAAAGGAAAAATGCACATTAATTTGAAAATACAAGATAAAAATGTGACAAAAATATATTTAGAAACTAGAGGTCAAATGTGAAAGATTGCAGAGAGAATCAAATGCAAACTCATCTTGGGTTGAAAGTTATGAAATTTTGAAGTTAGGGTTGAAAAATAGGAATTTTAGAAACCCTAATTCAAATAAAATTGGAAAAGTTTTATCAAAACCAAAAATAAATTTGTGGGATGAGTTTGTAAATGTTTAACAAACCTCTTTGAATTTTTTGGTGATTTTTAAATACTTTAAAGTATTTTTAATTAATTAAATGGACTTAATTAATTATAATATAAAATTAAATTATTTTAAAATGCATTTTTAATGGAAAAAATAAAAATAAAAATATTTTTGGGTTCTGAAAATTAATAAAAGTGTTGAGAATAAATTTCAGATTTTTAAAATCTTTTTTGGTATTTTTAATAAATAAAACAAAACAAAATGAAAATAAAAGAAAATAAATTTAAAGGAAAATGAGAAGTATGCTGATCTGATGGTTGTGGTTGCGTGAGAGAGAGATCCGTGGCCAGGATTGGAAGTCACCTTTACTTGGGGTAGGCTAATCCTAAGGCCTAGATTCAAAATGGCAAAACGCGCGCTATCCAATGGTTGGTATTTAAATTGACTAATTAATTTGTTTTATAATTAATTAATCAGGATTAGAAACTAATGATGCATCTGGACCACTCATTTCCTAACCTAATCAAGATCTAATGGTTGAGAATCAATCTAGGGAACCCTAACCCTAATGACATTCAGATGACCGGAAAATTGCTCCAGTCATCTTCTCCGGCCATCCAAAACCCTAAAATCTTCCCTAGGCAAAATCAAAGCCTCTAACCTGCCCATAAATGATCCTCATACTTCTAGAAACTCAAATCAAACATCAAACAACATTTATCATTCATGAACAAGCTGAATCAAATCAAAACATGAACACAGGCAAATTTTCAGAAGTTCATAAAATATTCATTTCTTCACCATTTTCAATTCTAAAAGCATCATTGTGATCCTTAGAGCATGCAATTTCATTTTATAACAAGAAAACAAAAATTTGAGAAAAAATGTTCTTGAGTATACCTGAGCTGAAAACCTTCAAATGTGAGCTTTCAGAACCTCCCACTTGTGCAAGTGAACTCCTTTGATCCTCCTGAAGCTATTAGGATGCTTAAAATGCTTTGAAAGTGGCTATTTTGAGTGGCTCGATTCTGATATGGCAGAAATGGAGGCTTTGGTTTATGAGGTTTCAGGCCATGGTAATGGTTGTTTTGTGTTCTATGGATGATTTGTGAATGAATGGTGAAAGAATTTTTGAGGTTTGATGGATTGTTTGAGAGAATCGAAGAAGAGAAGTTTTTGGCAAATTTTGTGAAATCTGACATTGTGTGTGTTTTGAGCTCATGGCATGCTTCTCTTATGATCTTGAGGCAATCCCTAAACTATTGGAATGAGTCAGAAAATTAGATATGCACTGTGGGAATGGTATGACTCCATTGGCCAAAAAGTCAAGATTGGTGTACTTGAGGTATGGGCCATGGCAGAGCTGGTTTCTGTGCTTGAACTGCTTCAGCTAGCTTCAAGGAGAGCCATAGGATCATTGTTATGCAGCTGGATGGCTTGGATCAAGAGTTTACAAGGTTTATGCATTTTGGCCATTTTGAGATTTCTTGTGAATCAAGCCATGAAATCCTTGAATTCTTGGGCCAATTCTGATGTTTTGAAGTTGTATTGACATGTTGTGACATAATTGAGCACATTAGAGGTCACTTAGAAGCTTGAAACTCAAAATTGCATAAATCCCTCTTTGACATGAACATGACATTTACAAGATTTTTGTCAACTTTGCAAGGCCATAACTTGAGTTCTAGGATGAATTAGAATGAGTTCTTGTACTTTTTGAAAATGGGAGGATCCAATCTACAACTTTCATGTTTGAAGAAATTTCATTTGAAACCTTTTTGATCAAGAAAGAGGAGGTTAAAGATCTTTCCTAAAATAGAAAGTTTATATTACAAGTCATTTCCCTTTTTGGCAAGTTTTGGCTTTGTTCATTTTTCTTCAATTTTGTGAACTTCAAAGCATTCCAATGATCAAATAAAGACCATATGACTTCAAAATGATGATGATGACCCTTTGGAACCATTGTTGGGGGCCTCAGATGCCCATAATCTGACTTTTCTTGCTCAGGAAGTTACCACTTGATCATATGACTTCCACATTGAATGTTTCCATGAAATTTGATACACATGCTCCTTATATCATATATGGACCAATAGCAACAAGAATGACCAAAATATTTGGGTGTAAGGCCTCTGAAACCAAAACCCTAATTTTAGGTCATCTGTGTAGGAGCCTCAGCTTAGCTTCCATACCTTTGCAGTGTTTGGACATTTCTTGACTTCAATGGACCCATGGGGGCATAAGATGATCATAAAACACTCATGGACCCTCTTGACATGCTTCATGGCCTCTGAGATAGCTCACACAACTTCTAGGATTCATCTGATCACAAACCCTAGATGCAGCTCTGCAGATGAAATGTTAAGGATGATTATGTATTGTGAAGTGTGATGATTGGTTATGCAATAATGATAATCATAAGTCAAGATGATAAAAGAGAGAGGGTAAATTTGGGGTGTTTATAGCTACCCCTATTCAAGCATGAGTTAGCTGTGTAGGATGTAAGCGCCAGGCTTAATAGACGAACAAGATAACTTGTGGTTGAATACGAAGACAGTCCAAAATTTGCGCTCACTGGGGAAAAAAAGAAAAGGGATATAAATTGTAATAGACAACATAGACTGAATATCAAATGGTAGCGATGGAGGACGACCATCGAGCAGAGGACGATTGCTGGGGATAAAAATGGTGAGAAACGCACTGACGGGGACGTCCATCATGCTGGGGAATAAAGAATCCGCGACGGGGACGGCCACCGGGTAAAGAAAGGTGACTTTACTGGGGATTTAAAATCACTAACAGGGACCGTCAGGTTGAAGAATAAAGAAACCGCGACGGGGACGACCATTGGGTGAAGAGTAGATAAATCAATGATGAGGGACGGTCATCAAAAGGTGAGGACGATCACCTAGCAGGGTACGGCAGCTGAGAGTTATCGCGACATAGGACGAATGTCGGATAAAAAGATCGACGATGGGGACGGCCATCAAATGAATGATGAGGTACGGTCATCAAAAGGTGAAGGACGATCACCGAGCAGGGTACGGCTCCTGAGAGTTATCGCGACATAGGATGGATGTCGGATAAAAAGATCAACGATGGGGACGGCCATCAGATAATATGATGAGGGACGATCATCAAAATAAATCAAAAGGTTAAGGACGATCACCTAGCAGGGGACGTCTGCTCTGAGTTATCGCGACATAGAACGAATGTCGTATAAAAAGATCAACGATGGGGACGACCATCAGATAACATGATGAGGGACGGTCATCAAAATAAATCAAAAGGTGAAGGACGATCACCTAGCATGGGATGGCTGCTCTGAGTTATCGCGACATAAGACGAATGTCGGATAAAAAGATCAACGATGGGGACGACCATCAGAAGAATGATGAGGTACGGTCATCAAGAGATGAAGGACGGTCACCTAAAAGAGATCACGACATAGGACGAATGTCAGATATAAAGTTGTTTTGTTGGCGACTTCTTGGGAGAGATAAACACGGACGAGTGTTTAAACCCTAAAATAAAACGGTAAGTGTTTTGATAGTGTGTATAGATTAAAGATACGGACGAGTATCCTTAGACCCACGATACTGACGAGTATCGATAGAAATAAACGCCGACGCGTGTTTAAGGAGTGATGATACAGACGAGTATCACCTGTTGAACAAGGATCACAGACGAGTGTTGATCTACTAGGGAGATGTGTAAGATACATACGAGTATCAAAGAATCATGTATAAGGTAGGATACAGACAAGTATCAAAAGGATTCTGTATAAGTATGTACAAGTATTTGTATTGAGAATGCAAAAGGGTATTCCGGCTTTTATCTGCAGGGGATAAGTTTTTTTTTGTGTGTATTGCTGGAGGAGTGATCTTGATATTTGCAGGTGACTGGCTCAAACTTGACTTATGATCATGCAAATGTTTGATTTTTGCCGTAATTCTCCGCATTAGACGGAATTCTACGCTCTGTTTGGGGAGGAATGATGTGAATGCTATGATTATGCAAATGAGAGAAACGAGATCTGTGATCTGAAATCTGCTGGCGATCTGTGGGGAGAAAGGATCACTGCACGATCTTTCTAGAGAACTCCGGGGAAAGAACTCTGTGGGGATCCAATGCTGGGGATGGGAGGATCTGACAACTTGCTGGGGAAAAGTGATTCAGGCATTGCTTTGGAGATCCCGCTTGGGGAGGAGAGAACATCTGGGAAGCAATCTTCCGGAGGATTAGCTTCGCGGGGATACTCTGAGAGTATAAAGAGCTCCGTGGGGAATACCTTCGTCAAGTAGTCCTTCTGATGATGTGATTGTTGTCTTGGCTGGGGATATAATACCTGATATGCCCCATGCTGTGAAAAGTTGCCCGCCTTGAGTACCTGCAACCTGTCAAACAAAGGAAATGCACAAGTTCCCTGCGGCATCCTCAACCGGATTCCGTCATAGGAGTTAGGTTCGCTTAAGAGCATATATTTCCTGCAAGCATTTATTAGAAATGACTTATATGTTTTCATGCAAATGTTGTATTTACGAACTTTGGACATTTTGCAAACAAAACCAAAAGGTATAAAACAAAGTGTGAATGAATATTGATTTTATTGATTTGTGTGCCCTGAATAGGCGAGTACAGTGAAGAAGCTAATCCCTGAAATGAAGAGATTGCTACGAAATTGAGAAAATAAAAGTCATATTCGGCAATGTTGAAGTTGATGCTTCAATCTTCCTTTGCTATGACCTGTATGACCTGAATGCTCTTCTTATCTTGCTTTCTGAAGGAAGTTGATTTTGACCGACGTTGTGTCCTTTCGAAGCTTGCCATGTTATGGGAGTGATACCGATGAATTCAGAACGCAGTTGTTCGCTTATTCCCTGATTTTGCGTGGATCGCCCTTTCGGGTTTTCAATCCACCGGGATACCTTTTTTTTTGCCTGAGCTGTCTGATGTGGCTTTTCAACTCAACGGGTGTACATTTTTTTTCTTCAATTTTTCCCTTATTTTTTCCCAAGTCTTTTATTCTGTTTTTGACTTGCCGGGATTCCCTATTTTTGCATGGACTTACATTCTGTTTTTTATGTCCAGTGGGTCATTTATGCGAAGTATTTTTTAACTGCATCTGAATTCACAGGAGATATGAACTTTTCACCATCCATGGTTACGAGCATCAGTGCTCCGCCTGAGAAGACTTTAGTTATCACGTAGGGACCTTCATAGTTTGGAGTCCACTTACCCCTGTGGTCTGTATGAGGAGGAAGGAGTCTTTTCAGTACAAGCTCTCCCACTTGATATACCCGAGGTCTGACATTTTGATCAAAGGCTTTCTTCATTCGTTTATGATATAACTGACCATGACAAATTGCTGCTAGCCTCTTTTCTTCAATCAGACTCAGTTGGCTATAACGAGATCGGACCCATTCTGCTTCGTCCAATTTTACATCCATCATTACCCGCGGGGAGGGTAATTCAACTTCAACCGGTAAGACGACTTCCATACCATACACAAGCTGATAAGGTGTTGCCCCGGTAGATGTTCTGATGGAAGTTCGGTACCCATACAAGGCGAATGGTAACATTTCATGCCAGTCTTTGTATGTGACTACCATCTTTTTCACAATCTTCTTAATGTTCTTGTTAGCCGCCTCAACATCGCCATTCATCTTTGGCCTGTAAGGAGAAGAGTTGTGATTTTGAATCTTGAAATCCCGGCATAGCTCTGCCATCATCTTGTTGTTAAGGTTTGAACCATTATCAGTAATGATTCGTTCGGGGACTCCATATCGACAAATGATGTCTCTTTTAAAAAATAGGGCTACCACTTGGCGAGTGAAATTTGCATATGAAGCTGCTTCAACCCATTTGGTGAAGTAGTCAGTGGCTACCAGGATGAATCTGTGGCCATTTGAAGAAGTTGGCTCGATCTTTCCAATCATATCAATGCCCCACATGGCGAAGGTCCAGGGTGAAAACAATATATTCAAAGGATTGGGAGGCACATGCACTTTATCTGCGTAGATCTGGCATTTATGGCATTTTCTGGCATAAGCACAACAATCTGCATCCATTGTGATCCAATAGTAACCTGATCTCAAACATTTCTTTGCCATTTCATGTCCTCTGGCATGGGTACCGAAAGAACCTTCATGTACTTCGTGCATTAGTAGGTTTGCTTCCTTCTTGTCAACACATCTGAGCAAGACCATGTCGAAGTTCCTCTTGTATAAGGACCCATCAGTATTGAGGAAGAAACTGTCGGCTAGCCTTCTCAGTGTATTCTTATCATTATACGATGCCCCAGGTGGGTATGTCTGGGTCTCCAAGAAGCATTTGATGTCGTGGAACCAAGGTTTGTTGTTAATGACGGTGTCCACAGAGAATACATACGCCGGTCAGTCTAGTCTGGATATAAAATTCGAGGTACATAGTTAGCAGTATATACTTTGATCATATATGAAATAGTGGCCAAGGCGTCTGAAAACTGATTCTCGTCTCGAGGGATGTATTCAAGCTTGGCCGTTGTGAAGAAAGTCAACAATCTCCTCGTATAGTCACGGTAGGGAACCAGATGCTCTTGATGAGTATACCACTTGCCATTAGTTTGGTTGATCACCAAAGTTGAATCTCTGAATACATTCAAGGTTTTGATCCTGAGGTCAATGGCTTCCTCAAGACCCATGATACAAGCTTCATACTCTGCTTCGTTGTTAGTGCAGGAAAATGTGAGCCTTGCTGAGAAAGGCATATGGACTCCTTTGGGTGTAATAAGCACTGCACCAACTCCACGACCATTATAATTAACTACCCCATCGAACATCATAGTCCATGCTTCTTTTGGATCAGGCCCTTCAGTGTGAATAGGCTCTTCACAATCTTTAGTCTTTAAGAACATGATATCTTCATCAGGGAAATCAAATCTCATAGGCTGGTAGTCATCAATGGGTTGCTCAGCCAGATAGTCAGACAATACATTGCCCTTGATGGCCTTTTGATAAGTGTACTGAATGTCATACTCTGTTAGAATCATTTGCCATCTTACAACCCTTCTGGTAAGTTCTGGCTTCTCAAATATGTACTTGACTGGTTCTATCTTTAAGATCAACAAGGTAGTATGAGTCAACATATACTATCTTAGTCGGCGAGCAGCCCACGCTAAAGCACAACAAGTTTTCTCGAGCAGTGAATAACGTTGTTCACAGTCGGTAAATTTTTTGCTTAGGTAGTATATTGCATACTCTTTTCGACCAGACTCGTCATGTTGGCCCAACACACACCCCATTGATTCATCTAATACTGTCAGGTACATTATTAGAGGTATTTCTTCAACTGGAGGCATGAGAATTGGAGGTTCTTGCAGATACTCCTTGATCTTGTCAAAAGCTTTCTGACAATCAATGTTTCACCTAACTGTTTGTTCCTTTATTAACAGTTTGAACAAAGGTTTGCAGGTTGCAGTGAGATAAGATATGAACCTTGAAATGTAGGTCAATCTACCCAAGAACCCTCGAACTTCTTTCTCAGTCTTAGGTTCCGGCATTTCCTGAATTGCTTTGACTTTGTCGGGATCAACCTCAATTCCTTTTCCGCTTACAATAAAACCTAGCAGCTTACCAGAATGTACCTCGAATGTGCATTTATTGGGGTTCAACCTTAATTGATACATCCTCAGACGTTTGAACAGTTTCAAAAGATTTACCAAATGCTCTTCCTCTGTTTGGGACTTGGCAATCATGTCATCCATGTAGCACTCGATTTCTTTATGGATCATATCGTGGAATAATGTTACCATAGCCCGTAGATATGTTGCACCGACGTTTTTCAGACAAAACAACATTACTTTGTAGCAGAATGTGCCCCAGGGTGTGATAAAAGTTGTCTTCTCCATGTCTTTAGGTGACATCTTGATCTGATTGTATCCAGAAAATCCGTCCATGAAGGAAAATACCAAGAACTGAGTTGTGTTGTCTACCAATACATCAATGTGAGGTAATGGGAAGTCATCTTTCGGGCTTGCTCTGTTCAGATCCCGGTAATCAACACACATATTCACCTTGCCATCCTTCTTAGGCACGGGTACAATGTTAGCAACCCAAGGTGGGTAACTAGTTACAGCAAGAAAACCGGCGTCCCACTACTTTTGTACTTCTTCTTTGATTTTCATGGCCATGTCCGGGCGAGTACGGCACAACTTTTGTTTAACTGGCGGACAATTTTCTTTTAACGGCAGCTTGTTGTTGCACCCCAAAATTTGCCCTCACAATACAAGACTTTGTGTGCTAAGAAGGTTCACAAGGTTCACAAGACCTTTCATGAGGTTCATGAAGTTTACAAGACACTTTATGAGGTTCACAAGATTCACAAGACCTCCCATTAGGTTCACAAGGTTCACAAGACATCTTATGAAGTTCACAAATAGTCAGAAAGTTTGACAATTCCCTCAGACAATGCATCCTCCTAAGCAGTGCATCCAAAACTAGGGTTTTAACTTTAATCAGGCTAAATGGACTTCCAAGAATTCAAGTGAGCTTCATAACATCTTATATGTGTCTAAGAATCCCCATGACAAGTTTCAGAACTTTTCTCAAAGGTTTGCCCAGTCAAATGATCAGATAAGTCAAAACCAGTCAAAGCAGTTAAAAAGTCAAACTGAGGTCAAACCAAAGTCAAACTTCATGATTTTTTGTCAACATCAATTATATGAAGTAAAATTCATCATTTGATCAAGGGTTGATCATGATTCATCAAGGATAGTTCAGATCATCAAGAATCAGAGGTTTCTAAATTAGGGTATCCTCAGGAAAAGTCAACTGAACTTTGACCAGCCATAACTTTCACATGCTTCATCACATTTTCCCCATCCAAAGCTCATTTTGAAGGAAATTGAATTCTCTACAACTTTGTGTCTCACAAGCCAAGCCCAAAAATGCTTCATTTGGAAGGTATGAGCTAAGACATTATAGGTCCATTTGAAAGTCAACAAAAAGTCAACAACTTCAAAAGGGCATAACTTGAGAATGGTAAATGATATGAACATGAAACCAATGGGGTTGGTTAGAGGACTCTTCAAGATTTCCAAAATGTCCAAGAACACCCTCATAGCATTAAAATTGAATGATGTGTGCCCTTGCAAAGTTGGGAAATTTTTGGTTGATTTATGAAGAAAATGGAGGTTTAAAACCAAATTTTTCTAAATGGGCTTGCCATGTGATGATCCAATCCATACAAACACTTCATGCACGACCCAACCCTCAATTATTCAGATTTTTTATTATTATTTTTTATTTATTTTGATTTTATTCATTTAAAATCATTTTAAATTAAAATAAAATAGAAAAATCAAATATTTAAATGGGATATTGCTTCTAGAAAGTCATAAAGATGATTTGGATTGGATTGATTCAACATTGATGAAGATTGGCTTGAAATAGAAAGGTCTTATTCAAGAATATTTGATTTTTAAGCTTGAATCTTTTTCAATCTTCAAAATCCAAAAAGTCCATGCAATGATCAAGTTTCTTAACCTAATTTGATTCTAGTATAAGTAGACAACATAACCTAATGCACAAGGGACGAATTCCCTGCCTCAAAGAGTAAGTTCATACATTCAAAAATCTCACAAAAAACTCAAATTCGGATTCTCTCATTCAAGCCTTTTCAAGACAATTTGAAGGTTGCAATTTGTTCCTGGATGTTCATAGAGTGATTTTGGATCATAAACAATATCTAAAACATCTCCATTTGCATAATCCGAATTCGTTTTTGCATCATATTTTGATTTTTTCATTTATGATTATTTACATGTTATTAATGGATTTTGTTTAGTGATTTGTATTCCATGAAGGTTTGTGATGAATTCTGGGCAGCCCAATTGAAGAAACCGTGGCTAGGTTGAGTAATGCCATTTTAGGGTTCTTAGCTTCCAATTTAGGGTTTCACGATTTAATGAGTATAAACAAATTCTAAAACCGTGGATCAATCTTAAATAACCTCTGGATTGTGTTTGTGTAATCAATTTGACAAAATTTTGCTTGAACAATGACGTTTGAGTTTTGTAGGAATTACTGCCATTTGAAATTTCGCAGGAAAGTTTGTGGATAATTTCGCAGGAAATTTTGCAGTGCCAGAGGTTGAAGATGAAGGCTTGGCGCGCGTTTTAAAATTCAAATATTACTCATAATATTTTATGTAATTGTTTCTGTTTTGTTTCACAAGTGCATCGTTGGCCTGGTGGTGAGAGACGTGCGTGTATTGCTTGAAGGCTTGTGTTCGAATCCTGGTTGTAGCAATTTTTCATATTTTTCTATTTGAATTGTTAAACTTAAAATATAATGAATTGTGATGCATATATTATCAGATGCGCCCTCCCGGCTGGAATGGTAAGTGTGTTTGTGTGCAGCATAAAGGTCCTGGGTTCGAATCCCCCCCAGGCCTTTTTGTGTTTCTTTGCTTTGCTTTTTTCATATTTTTTCCAGGAAGAGAACAAAACCAAATGGAGGTAGAATGCTAACGCCAGCGCGCGCATGGCCCAGTGGTTAGATTGCTGGTCCTGGAGGATGAAAGCTTAGGGACTGGGTTCAAATCCCAGCCCAAGCAGGTTTTGATTTTTTTTATTCTTTTTCTGATTTTGTTATTTAATTAATTTTCTATTTTAAACAAATTCAAATAATAAATAGGATGTACATATTATTTTAGAATTCATTCTTTTAATTTTAATTTTATAAGGAAAAACTTATTTATTTTTTTTGTAAATTATTAGTATTGTAAAATTATATATAGTTATTTTATTATTCTAAAAAATATGTATATAAACCCTAATTTTCTAAAACCTAAAATATTTTGTAAAAAAAAAACCTAATTGATTTTCTATAAATCCTAATAATTTTCACAAACCCTAATTTGCTTCTATTTAAAATTTAATTCTATTATAATTCTTAATTTATTATTTATAAACCTTAGTCATGTATATATATTATATAATTTGTTTATAATTTAATTCTTGTATATAAATATGCTTAAAATATGATTAAAATTCTTAATTTAATTTTGTAAATATAATAATTATAACTAACCTTATTTTCATAATATGTTTATAATTAACTTAATTTTTATAATTTGCATATAACTTAAAATTTTATGATAATTAGTATATAATTGTTTATATTTTCTTATTAATCTTAAAATAATAATTGTTCATATAAAAAATTGATATTTTAATTATTATGCTAATATTTTTGTTTATATTATTAATTATGATTATTTTTATATGATATTTATTTTGTTATTACTAACCCCATTTAACTTTGTATTATTTTTATTATTATTTTTTTTACTAACCCAATTATATTATTATTATTTTGCTTATTTATTTAATTTGTTAATCATTATTATTTTGTAATTGTTTCCTTTATGTAATATTGTAATAATAATATTGAATATTTATTTTATGCTATGGTTAGTAAAATAGGGAGTGTAACATGTTTGTATGTTTAAAATTAATTTAGCTCATTAAATTTAAAGATAAATATTTAAATTGTACACTCACACACGTAAGTCAATCTTTGATCGCCATCTCACTTCCTTAAGGATACCTCTCATGTTGCCTAATCAAAAGGTCAAGTAGGGTGTATAAAGCAAAGTCCCTCACTTCACATCATCTAGTCCCTTAACAGATAAAAAGATCAAGTCCCTTCGAATGTTGCCTTCGTAATGATCTTGTCCCTTTCGAATAAAGATGATAAGTCCCTTCGAATTGCTTATACACCCCACAGTTGCCTAACTAACAGATGTCCCTTCACTTGTCCCACACATCCAAGGTAATGACTACCTATTCCTTAATAATAGGGATAGTCTTACCATTTAAAGGATTCAAGAACAGAAAAGACTTAAACTTAGGGTAGGTTCCTCTTATGTACTTGCTCACTCTTCAAAATATTTCAAACACTTCATACATTTTAAACAATTTTCAAAACAAAGGTTTTATATACATCCGTACATGGATCATTATAAAATACTTAAGAAAATTTTTATTCACACACTTCACATTTCAAAAACATTTTAAAGTGAGCTAAGTAACTAAGAGCCCATGGAAAACCATGGATGTAAAGGGTGCTAACACCTTCCCTTTACATAACCTACCCCCCGGACCCAAAAATCTTTTAAAAGGTCTTTCCTGTTCTTTTATGTCTTTCCTTTGGATAAAATAAAAGTCGGTGGCGACTCTTGCTATCCGCAACATAACTAAAGTCAGTTCTCCCACCGTGTTACACTTGTGCATGACAATATTTGTATCCAAACCCGGCATATCCTGATAGGACCAAGCGAACACATCAACATATTCTCGCAGCATACTGATAAGCTGTTCTTTTACTTGAGATTGCAAACTGGCCCCAATCTTCACCTCTTTCACATCTTCCTCGGTACCAAGATTGATAGTCTCAACCTATTCCTGATGAGGAGCAATCATCTTTTCCTCTTTTCTCAATAACCTGGCTAACTCTTCAGGTAAATCGTAGTCTTCTTCAACCCCTTCATCTGCTTGATTAATTGGATTGTCGAAGTCATACAAGGTCATAACAGTGTTGTTGTTGATGCAATCTGGAGGGTTATCTCTATAAGGATTGAGATTTGGTTCATTTTAGTGATTGATTTTATCTTATTTAGAAAAAGTGAATGAAGTTATTATTGAGAAAAACATTGCCATTTATTGTTTTGTGCGAAAATAACAAAAATGAAAAGACAGTGAGTGAAAAAAAGAAGACCGTTTGCAAAAAGATGTCCATTGTTCATTAATATTCAATTTGCACAAAATACATATGGCCCTATTAAAAAATGAGTCCAAAAAATCTTGGGCAAGATGTAGGACTTTGATGCATGCTTAAAACAGGAAATAATAATTACTCTGCAGCAGTAACCCTTATAATTTCCTGGGAAGACCAGTTGAGGACTTGTCGGCCCGGGACTCTTGGACGGATCCAGTATTCAAGGTTGTAGTCGCTCTCAGCCTCGTCTTCCAAAGTGTTGACAACATTCGGGGTCAGCATTCTCCCACTTATGAACTTGGGAGCTTCAGCAGCCTCCTCTGGAACTTATCGGGATGGTCTGTAACCTAAACCGAATTTGTCTTCTTTCATCTCCACCTTCAGCAGCTTGCCCCAGTCTTGGGCATTCCCTTCTTCCACAACCTTCCGAGCCTGTTTGTAAGAAGCAATTGAGGTGCCTATCCTTTTCTCTCGGGATGCAGCAAACACCTCAGTTGTAGCTTCGTTGATATTCAAAGTTTCGAAACCCTGACTCATGGTTTCATGGATATCTCCATCCATCTCTATGTACTTGTATGTAGCCAGGTGACTGACAAAGATGTCTTCTTCTCCACATATGGTGATAATTTGGCCTTCCCACTTGTATTTTAACTTCTGGTGAAGGGTCGATGTTACGGCGCCAGCGGCATGAATCCAGGGTCGACCCAACAATCAGCTGTAGGATGGCTGTATGTCCATCACGTAGAAGGTAATTTTGAAAATTTGCGGGCCAATTATCACAGCTAGCTCAATCTCTCCAAGAACTGATCTCTTAGAACCATCAAAAGCTCTGACAACTAGGTTGCTCGGACGGAGTGCAAGACCATCGTACTCCAACTTGACTAAAGCTTTCTTTGGCAACACATTGAGTGATGATCCAGTACAACACCTTTACATTCCAAAGTGATATGCAAAGCCTTGTTGTGATTACGCCCCTCAGTAGTCAAATCAGCATCCTTTACATTCCAAAGTGATATGCAAAGCCTTGTTGTGATTACGCCCCTCCGTAGTCAAGTCAGCATCGGTGAAACCTAGTCCATGACTAGTATTGACATTTGCGACCACTGTTTCTAATTGATTGACTGTGATCTCCTCGGGCACATAAGCTGCATGCAAGACTTTGAGTAGTGCATTCCGGTGAGCCTCAAAACACATGAGCAGAGATAGTATAGAGATCTTGGAGGGTGTTTGATGGAGCTGATATACCACTTTGTAGTCACTTCTTTTGATAATCCTCATGAACTCGTCTACATCCTGATCAAAGGGTCTCTTCTGAGTTTCTTTTGCATCAGTTTCTTCTGGCACCACTTTTTTGCCTTTTGCTTTAGCAGCAGCTTCCGCTTCAGCATTAACTCTTGGAAATTGTGAAGGGAAGAGACGTCCGCTTCGAGTGAAGCCTCCGCCTCCCCCAACATTGTCAATTTGTGGTATAGGTATTGAGGAGTCAAGAGTAACCTTCTTTCCATGGCAGTAAAGATCCGAACCATAATGCCAAGGTACAACATTGTTATTATCATAAGGAACTGGTCCAGGCACCGTGATGGTCACCGGACTAATTGCAGCAGAAGAAGGAGTTATGATAGTCTGTGGATCATAGTAGATGGTGATAGGAGGTCTGATTGAAGATGGTGCAGGTGTAGGAAGTTGTTGATGTTGAGGAGGATGCTGTTGAAAGAATCTGGAACATGGATCGTTGCTGGATCGTAATAGATGGTAACCGTTGAGATGTCGTCACAAGTGTTTGTTGTTATTGTAGAAGACTCTGTTGAGATAATATTTGCTGGTATTGTAGGATGGGTTTTTGTTGCAGTTGTAGAAGATGGAACCATTGATGTGATATGTAGAATGCCTTCTCTGATAACACTGCTGATACCATTCTTCAGATTTGCACAATCATTGGTAGAAACTTTGCAAGCTTCATAACAGGCCTCACAACCTGGGAACACTTGGCACTTCAATAGTTGAGCTTTTACTTCGGCCAGTGGTGTTTGAATGTTTGCAATGTCATCAATCAGAATTGTTGGTTGGTCTTCTTCAATAGCATTAATCCTCGGCCCACCGTTATTCGATATTGGATTCTTTGTGACATTTGGCGAAGGTGCAAAATTCAAAGCTTTAAAGTCAATCAGATCTTGAACTTTCATGTGTAGGGCCCTACACTTCTCTGTTGAATGACCAGGTGCATTGGAGTGAAAAGCACATCTGGCATTGACATCATAATTTCTTGGAAGATTCAGAGGGTCTGGTGGAGCCAAAGTTCTTAGTTCAGTCAGATTAAGCTTCAATAGCTGCGGGAGTAAAGCTGCATAGGGCATCGGAATGGGATCGATCACCCTATTAACCTGAGAAGGCCTTTGTTGGAAAGGACGTTGATGTTGGTTGTTATTGTTGTAAGATCTTTGTTGCTGTTGTGGAAACTGTTGTTGTTGAGGATATTGTTGTTGCTGAGGTGCTGGAGCAGGAATGGTGACTGCGGCCACTGATCTTTGCAAGTATTGGGTTATACCTCTACCAACATGCATTACATTAGTTTCTCCTATCCTTCGAGGTCCTGAGAAGGGTTTCCTTGCATTGCTAGATCTAGCACCGTTGTCAGAAATCTTACCCATCTTCAATAGGCTTTCAATTCTCTCTCCCGCTATGACCACGTCAGCAAAACTAGTGGAAGAGAAAGCAGCAAGTCTATCAATGTAAGTCCTTTGCAAAGTGTTCATAAACATATCAGCCATCTCTCTTTCTGACATAGGTGGCTGGACAACAGCAGCGAGTTGTCTCCACCTTTGAGCGTACTCGCGGAAACTTTCCCTCGAGGAATGAGACATACCCATCAAGAGGGTCATATTGGGTGCCATATCCAGGTTGTACTGATATTGGCGTATAAAGGCTTCAGCTAAGTCTTTCCAGTTCCTGACAGTAGCCATTGACAAGTGTGAATACCACTCTCTAGATGCCCCGATTAAACTGTCTTCAAAGTAAAACATCCACAGTTTCTTATCCATGGTATATGCTTTCAATCTCACCAGAAACGATTGCAAATGGGTACGAGGAGAGGAGGTACTGTAAACACCCCAAATTTGCTCTCACTCATTCACACCATGGCTTGTGATCTTTTCATATGCATAAGTTCAATCATAGCATCTCATACCACATTTTTGATTCACTGCATTGCTTCTAAGCCATCTGCATCTAGGGTTTGTGATCTGAGCTATCCCTGGGCCACTTAAGCCACTCCAAAGGTCATCAATCACTTCAAAGGGGTCTATGTATGTTCAAGCATCATATTATATCCCCACAAAGTCAAGAAATTCAAAGAATCACAAGAACTGAGAAAGGCATGGAAGCAGAGCCAGGCTTAACTGCACAAATGACCTAGAATTAGGGTTTTGGTTTCAGAGGCCATATCTCCAAATTTTTTGGTCATTCTTGTTTCTATTGGTCTCTATATGTTATAGGGATCATGCATATCAATTTTCATGAAGAGATTCCATGGGGAAGGCATCTGATCAAGGGATGACTTCTTGAGCAAGTCAGTGCAAAACCAGAACATATGAGGCCCCCAATGACCCAACCAAAGGGTGTTCTTCATCATTTTGAATGTGTATGATCTTTATTTGATCATAGAAGATGTTAGAAGTTCACAAAATTGAAGAATTTCAAGCCATTTGCAAAGTTGCCATTTTGGGAATGTGACTTGTAATGGAAACTTTCCATTTTGGGAAAGTTTTTCAACCCTTTCTTTTTGATTCAAAAATGCTTCAAATGAGAAAACTCTGGTCATGAAAGTTGTAGAATGGATCATTCGCTTTTCAAAAAGTACAAGAACTCATTCTAATTTATTATGGATCAAAAGTTATGGCTTGCCAAAGTTGGGAAAAATCACATAATTTCAAGTTTTGCACCAAAGAGGCAAAGTTGCAAAACCTCTTGCCAAGGCAAAATGTGACTTCAAATGGGCTTCTAACCTTTGCACAAACATAAACCAATGCCTAAAAATCAGAATGCACCAAAGATTTGTCCATTTTCATGACTTATGCTTCAAGTAATCACAAAGGGGCCAAAGTTGTACCAACTTGCAAAAACTCATGTAACCATGCCTCTACTTGTTACAGCTCACAAAATCTGATCCATGAGCAATCCATGATCCCAGCTGAACCAAGCCATGCTCCTATCACATCCTCCCACTTGCCCATACCTCAAGTACACCTAACATTGACTTTATGCAAAATGGCCCATACCAATCAGCATAGGCCACACCAACTCCACAGACCTATCACAGTGTGATAAGTGGACAAAAAGCAACTCAAAGCAACACACACACAAGCCTGAAACATCTCATAAGCCATAGTTTCAAGATTTCACCTCTTATGCATTTTGTTTCGAAACTCATCACACAAGACATAAACACCAAAACAAACTTCATAGAATCACTCAACATGTTCCTCTGATCATTTCCCAACCCTCATTTGTCCCTGAAACCACCTCAAGCAAAAACACGATTCTCACCCCTCACTGAACAGAACTTCATCAAACTCTTAAACCAGCCACTTTAAACTCCAACCAAGCTTCAAAGCTTCATCAAGAGGATCATTGGAGCCATTTTGAAGCAAAGAAGCAGGCAGAAAGCTCCTGGATTGAAAGCTCCGTTTCAGGTGAGCTCAAGAACTTTTTTTTCCAGAAATTTGTTTTTAAGTTCCTAAATGAATCTATGTGATGTGCTGATCATGTTGATATGTTTAGTTTTGCAAATGGTTGAGTATTGAGTATGTATGAAGCTTCTGAAATTTTTTTGACCTAAAAACATTTTGATTCGATTCAGCTTTGATACGAAAAATAAATGTGTTTTGATTGATGATTCTTGTTGTATGATGTATGGGGTTGGATTCTGGGCAGAGAAATTGAGTTTTAGTGGCCTATGGAAGAAGTTAGAAATTTTCAGGGAAGGGTGTGGCCGGAGAAGATTACCGGAGGTCATTTCCGGCCACCTGAAAGTCATTAAGTCATTAATCACGTTTAGGGCAAAGTTTGAATGTGGACCGTAGATGTAGTTGACCTGGGTTGACTCCCGCGTATATGAATGGCCTGGATCTCTCATTAAAACCCTAATCCTAATTAATTAGATTAATTAATTCAGTTTAAATTAATTTGGTCAGTTTGAATTGTGTCCATTGGATCTGGCGCGCAGTCAAACCTCCCTTCCCCAGAATGAATCTCAGCTCTCCATTACGCATACTTTCCATTTTAATTAATTTTTATTGCATTTTTTTTATTTTAATTTGCACGAATTATTTAAAATAGTAAAATACATTTAAAAATTCTGAAATTTTTTATCAAATCTTTTATTAATTTTCAGAACCCAAAAATACTTTTATTTTTATTTTTTGCATTAAAAATCATTTTAAAATTATTTAAATGTTTATTTTTAATTAGTTAATGAAAATTAATTAATTAAAAAAACATTTAGGTATTTAAAAAATTCCAAAAAATTCACATTGCATTTAAAAACATTTAGAAACATTATCAAACTCTCAAACCAAATTTCTTTTTTGTTCTTGATGCCTTTTGATCATTTTCAATGGAATTAAATTCATTTTGAGGCAATATTTTTGTGCAAACTTTGAAAAATCCTTTCTGCCTAACCTTTGAGAGATTGATGTTGTTTCTTCTTGAATTGTATCCTTCATGGCATGTAGTTTAAAGGATAAAATTGGTTTGATTTGATCTTGCATTTTCAATTTGTTTTGCATTTTTTATGTTAAGGTACCCCAAAACCCTAGTAATCTTAGGAAATTCATAACTTTCACTAGGTTAAGAGTTAGGTCCCCTCCTTAGGGAAGTGAACTTGTATAGGTCTAGGGTATCTTTGATTGCATTTTCAATTTTTTATCATGTCATTTGCTTCTGATTTTGAATTTTGCTTTGAGTGTTGATCATAAACCCTAATTTGTGTCTTCCTTTGCATCCTTCTTTCATTTGCTTGCATCCAATGACTTGCCATGACATTTTGTGCATCCACATGATTCATAATACATCTTAGGACATATTAGAATCATGTTTGACCATTGCATCTTTCATTTGCCATGTTATATGTCCATTGCATTTCATAAGCATTCATGAATCCTTATGGTCCAAAGCATGCCTCATTTGCATCCTTATGCTTGTATGATCACTCTCATCTCTTGTCATGTGTTTGCATCATCTCTTAGCATCATTAACATCATATTCATGCTTCTGGTTTTGGTTTGTATCATTGCATTTCATCTCATTTGCATTGCATTTCATTTCCTTTGCTAACTTTTCAGGTGGTAAGTTGTTTTGAGAAGTGAATTTGCCTTCACTTCTCACAATCTCTTTTCATCTCTTTCATACTTTCTTTGCTGCATTTTGTATGTGTATTAGAGTGAGCTTGCTCATTCATGCTCTCTCTTACTTTCTTCCTTCAAGCAACTTGTCTTCTTAAGTGAAGCAAGTTGTCTTGCTTCTCTCTGCATCTTGTTCCTTCCATCTGCCTCTCTCCTTGGTGGTTTCTCCTTGAAGATCTTCTTGCAAACCTCATAAACCCTAGGAACAACCAAGCATGATAACAATTAGGGTTTGATTAGTCCCCCATTTAGTTTTACCTTTGTGTCATCTTTGAGTCTTCTCTTCTCATCTCTTAAAGTTTTATGACTAAACCTTAAAGGTTTTAAGGCTTTGTGATTAAGCTTATGCCTGCATCCTTCTATTAGGATGGAGTGTATAACTTTAATCCTAAGTGTTGAACCCTTAATGTGTTTAAACCCTTTAATCAATTCACTTAATAATCACTAAGACATCAAGCTTGTAACTTGGGCCTTGCATTAGGGTTCTAATTCTTCCTTAATTGGTTAAGAAGGACTAACCCTAGTGTTAATGGACAAGTCCCCCTCAAGTTGTCTTGCAAACCATAAAAATCACTTCTTCATCTTATCATTAACTAAAATCCATCTAATAAAGGCTTTGTTTTGTCATGAGGTTAATCCCTAATCATGGATTAAGTTGAGGAGCTTTCCTCAGCTTAAATATTCTCATCTATTATCCTTCTATTAGGATGGTGTAATGAGTCCATTAAATCCTTGATTATGGCTTAATCTCATTACTTAACACTAAACAAAAACAACAAAAACATCTAAATAATTACAAGTAGGTTAATGATCTTAATCCTACATCATGGTGATTAAGTGTGAGGTGTTTACTTCATGCTTAAGGTATTCTCATTACCCCTAATCAGAGGGAGGATGTGATGAGTTTACTAACCCTTGGTTTAGGCTTAAGCTCATTTTCTTATGACAAACACAAAAATCAATAAAAGATTGAAAACACAAAAACAGACAATAATCGTCTCCTCCGGGATTCTTTTCTCATCTCATTCATTCACAAACGAGAACTTGCTTCTTCCGTCTAATGCAAGACAGTTAGCACCTGAGCCAGACATGTCATACACTTGAGCATTGACAAGTAAGCAGTTCATAATTCAATTTACCTTCCGGTCTCTTTGAGCCGAACTACGGTGTTCTGACTTCCTCATTGCACGAGAGGATACGTAGGCATAACTTAACAGTTATCGAACAAAAGTCTCTGTACATTCCCCCTCTTTCCAGCATTATTCTCTAAGCCTCATAGTCTTGAGCATTTCATTCTTGTTCTTACACTGACACTTCTCTTATACACTTCACATTTCTTTTACACTGACACTTGCATTCTTTCCAGCTTTGATACACAAATTGCACTGACACTACCCCCTTTAAAACACAAATCTTTCAAGCGTGGATCCCGTCGAGTACGGCGGATAATCTGGGTGCTAATACCTTCCCAGGTTGTAACCAACCCCCTTTCTCAGTCTCTCTGGTTCGCGACCATCTTATCCATCTTTTCTTAGGTCTATGCAGCATTACCTTTCCTCCGGGATAAAAATGCCTAGCTGGCGACTCTTGTCTTTCTGAGTTCGCCCTTGTGTGTTCTCTCTCCTTTCGCCGACCGTTCGCGTCTGTACCCCTTCTGACCGGGTGTCATTTTGGTGGGAGCGACAGCTTGGCGACTCTGCTGGGGAACCTTATACTATAACCAGGGCTTCTGGTTCTTTTTGTGGGTTCCTCCTAGCGCTTGTTTGATTTGTGTTTACCGGGGTGTTATGTGCTATATGTGTTATGTATTTATTTTTTCTTTATGTACAGTCTTGCTTACTGCTTTCCTTACAGTTTTATACATCATACTGTCATACTGTCATCTTGCTGGATCTGGTTTCTGTTTTGGTGGGTGGGGTTCTATTGAGAGTTTAAGGTCCTATACCTGGGACCTGAGTGACACCTAGGCTAGAGTGGTTCATGTTCTTTCCCATTCCATTTCGGTCTGGTGCGGGAATATGAAACACGGTTCAGATGTGGGTTTCTTCTTGAGAACTCTGTGCTACAGATGTTCTGTAGTGCTAGGGCTATCTGGGAAGCCTGCTAAGTCTGGATGACCTTTATTATGACCTTCAGAAACTGAGGTGAATTAGAGGAGGATCTTTTATGGTTATTGTAAACACTGTACCTCTGGGTTAGAAGTGTTTACACTTCTCATAACTGATCCAAGTCTGAGGATCCTTGTTTTAGAACACTACCTGTGAGGGGGTTGGGATGTTTACAGGTTTGCAGGTACCCTTGGCCACATCATACCCTGTTACTTTGTTTTGGTTAAAGAGTACCTCATTTTGGACAGTTCTTGTGACTTAACCCTGGACATGTGACTCTTTATTTGAGTCCCCCACCTTGGTTACTGGATTCCTGAACCTCCATCTGGATTTCTTGGACATACATGGGCTTTATATCAAGACAGTAATCAGATCCAGCTTGATCACAAACCCTTGCATATCATTTGCATACATCATCATTGCATCATTTAACATTTGTTTATTTGTTTTTCAGGGTATCCACATCATATCTGGCTTGGTTTTGACCCCTTCATCTGCATAGACCTCTGTTCCATCTGGTATCTGCTTCAGCTACGTTCATCACCAGCATCAGCCTATCAGTGGCTCATCTCCAGTATTGATTTTGATCTTCATCAGCACTTGTCTTCAGCTCTTTATCAGCACTCATGTCTGCACCCAGGAAGAGCAACATTTCATATCATTTCTTTGAGCCTGTGTTGACTGGCATCAGGAAGGTCCAGGCACTTATCACTCCAGACCACATCCCATTATTTAGAGAGCATTATGGAGGCATCCTAGACATGGTCATGGACCTAGACCCTTCTCAGAGGAGTATGATCCACACCTGCCTGCAGTTTTATGACCCTCCTTTGAGATGCTTCACATTCCAAAACTTTCAGCTAGGACCTCTGCTAGAGGAGTTTTCATCATTGATTGGAGTACCTGTCAGGGGTGGTGTCCCCTTCAACCCAGAGATGACTTCTCCCAGCAATGGAGAAGTGGCAAAAGCACTGTACCTAGAGCCTATTTTGATTGAGCAGAACATGACAACAAAGGCTGGGATCCCTGGTTTGCACTTAGATTTCTTGATTTCTCAGGCCATCCTGAAGGCCTCCTTGGGAGAATGGAGGGCAGTTTGTGCATTGTTAGCCCTCAGCATATATGGGGTGATACTGTTTGCAGATGAGCCCAAATTTATCAGCAAGAATGCCATTCATCTTTTCCTTCTGAGGAACCCAGTACCCACATTGTTGGGAGATTTCTATTACTCCATCCATCAAAGGAATGAGAAGCAAAGAGGAAAGTTGGTGAGATGCTGTGCTCCTCTATTTCACACTTGGCTGCTTAAACACTTACCTATGACTGATGCCTTCCTGAATCCTCACCAACAGAAGAATTGGGCTAAGAGACTTATTGCTTTGACTTCAGATGACATCAGATGGTGCACCCAGAGCACCAAGGGCAAGGACATAATCACTAGCTGTGGGCAGTACCCCAATGTACCTCTAGTAGGAGTGAAGGGTTGCATCAACTACAATCCTTTGCTGTTTAAGAGATAATTGGGCTATGCTTTGTCCACCCTCCTAGAGTGCAAGATTTAGTTGAGACCCTGTATTGTGAGATAAAGCCTAATCTAGCTGTTGTCAGGCAAGCATCCTGGGCTTGGGACAACATCCATACCAAAGGGATGGCCATTCTTGGGAGGTGCAATAATGTGGCTTCAACTCAGTATTATGAATGGTCTCATGCTAGAGCTTAGATTTCTGGGATGCCCTTCACCATTGAGGATATACCTGGACCATCCACAGTACAGCCAACAACCACTGTCAGCCTGGAGGAATTTGAGAAACTGAAGGAAAGGAATGAGAATCTGTCTCAAGCTTTGAAGAAGACCCTCTGGGAGAGGAGTGATGGTCGTCTGGACATTGAGAGGTTGGAGAAGCTTAAAGTGGAGCATCTGGCCAAGATTGAGAAGGCAGAGGACTATATAAAGAAATCAAGAGCTGGGGAACAAATATTGAAGAATGCCTGTAAAGAGGCCAAGCTTCAGAAAGCTAGGACTGATCTCTATCTGCAAGAAAGTCAAGCTAGGTGGGTCAGGATCACTGAAGCTCGGACACAAGAAGATAAGAGAACTCAAGCCAGGATTGAGCAGTTGGAGGCCAATGAAAAGAAACAACAGGAAGCTTTGCTGGCAGCCCAGAAGGAGATTTCAGAGTTGAAGCTTAGGGCTGGTTTGAAGAGGTCAAAGGACCAGGACAGGCACAAGAAGCTAACCACTGCTATTGCCACTAGGAACCTCCTCATCAGGACCATTACAGAGCATCCATCTGGTCCTGTAACTGAGGCACTTTTGAAGGAGGTTAAGGAGGATGAGTTTGGACTAGATGTTTGACTCTTTGATTGTTGTTGTTTTCATTTGATGTACTTTTCTTTTGTGTTGTACTTTGACCCTTCAAGGGCATATGTTGTAAAAACAGACTATGTATTATTCATCTTTTGTAATATATTTTGGTTTGTTTCCATTTGGGTTTTCTTTTCTCAAGCAACATCAAAGCATCTTCCTCGAGGTCTGGAAAGGTCAAAACCAAGAACCAAGCCAGATACCTTGGAAAATAAATAAGCATACTGCATTGCATACTAACTTTTGTTTTGTTTTGTAGGTTTTGTTACTATTTTATTTGTTTCTAACTCTGTTGTGGTTCAGGAAATATTTCTCGCAGAAGAGTGTTCCCCGTCAACCGTGTGCACCGGTATCCTACTCGCAACAACCTTCCGGGTATTATAATGGAGCAAGTACAACAAGACCTGACCGAGGTCAGAACCCAGATGGCTAATGAAAGAGTGGAGATGAGGAACCAAATGGCCCAATTCATGACAGTAATGACTGGCTTGGCTCAGAGCCAAGAAAGGTTAAGGGCATTGGTAGAGAGACAAACTCCCGAGGAACCTCATCCTGGGACTGGAGGAACAAGCAACAATGAAAGGGGTCAGCCTCATGTTAACCCACCTGTATTTGGACCTCAGCTAGATCCGGAGGTCAACATCCCGGGTAACGTGCAAGGAAATACTACTGGGGGGAGAATCTTACAAGAAGACCCCCAAGAGGAGCAATTTACTGTCATGGGAGCTGGGGATGAAGTCTATGATAGGAGGTTTGATGAAATTGCTGAGAAATTGAGATCTTTGGAGTCTCAAAACTCCTTGGGTTTTGATGTAATGGATATGGGGTTAGTAGACGGGGTAAGAATTCCCCACAAGTTCAAACCCCCGTGCTTTGAGAAATACAATGGAACCTCTTGTCCACGAACTCACCTGCAGTCTTTTCTGGGAAGACTTAAAGCATATACCATGGATGAAAAACTGTGGATGTTCTATTTTGAAGATAGTTTGACTGGGGCTTCAAGGGAGTGGTACTCACACCTGACCAGAGCTACTATCAGATGCTGGAAGGACCTAGTGGAAGCCTTCATCAGACAATATCAATACAATCTGGATATGGCCCCTAACAGGACCCTCTTGATGGGAATGTCTCAATCCTCCAGGGAAAGCTTCAGGGAATATGCCCAAAGGTGGAGACAGCTTGCTGCTGCTGTCCAACCACCCATGTCGGAAAGAGAAATGGCCGACATGTTCATGAATACCCAGCAAGGAACATACATTGATAGGCTGGCTGCCTTTTCTTCCACTAGTTTTGCTGACGTAGTTATAGCCGGTGAAAGAATTGAAAGTCTATTAAAAATGGGCAAAATTTCTGATAATGGTGCAAGTTCGTCCAGTAATCCCAGGAAGCCTTTTGTGGGACCTCGAAAGACCGGTGAGACAAATGTCATCCATGCCAGCAGGGGCAGACCTCGGTATGTCCACAGATCAGTAGTAGCTGTCACTATTCCAACTCCGATTCCTCAGCAACCAGCATATCAACAACCATAACAACCACATTATCAACAGCAAGTTCAGTATCCGCCACAGAGAACCTACAACAACAATAACAGCAATCAACAGCAAAGACCCTTTCAGCAAAGACCATCACAGGCAAATAGGGTGATTGATCCTATCCCTATGCCCTACGCCGCCTTATTGCCACAACTCCTAAAGCTTAACTTGGTTGAGTTAAGGACATTGGCGCCTCCAGATCCCTCCAATCTCCCAAAGAATTACGATGTCAACGCCAGGTGTGCTTTTCATTCCAATGCACCTGGTCATAACACAGAGAAATGCAGGGCTTTGCAAATGAAAGTTCAGGATCTGGTGGATTCTAAAGCCCTCAACTTCGCACCTCCTCCAAATGTCAACAGAAATCCTATGCCTAACCATTGTGGGCCGAGGATTAATGCCATAGAGGAAGATAAACCATCTACTCTGATCACCAGTGTTGCACAAATTCGGACACCTCTGGTCGAAATTAAAGCTCAGCTTCTAGAGTGCCAGGTGTTTCCCGAGTGTGAGCTCGGTTGTGGGTATTGCAACATTGCAGTCAACGGGTGTGATAATTTGAGAAGCGGCATAGATAGTCTTATCAAGGATGGTATCCTTCAGATCTCAACAACGGCGCCTACAAATCCAGCAATTCCTTTGACAACAATTTCTGATTCTTCTACAACAGCAACAACAATCATTCCAACCGATTCATCAATATCGTCAACAATGGTTCCATCCATCACTTCAACAAATCAAATGTCAACAACCATTTCTTCTACAACATCAGCATCCATTTTATCAGCAGAATCTTCTACAACGCCAACAGAAATTAATGAAGATGTCTCAGCAGTCACCATTTACTATGATCCATCAAATGTTCCTCCAAATAACAACTTTCAACAACAAACAGTGGCACCTCCTGCCAGGCCACCAGTCACAATTTACTACGATCCGCACACCATTTCAGTGCCCTCCTCTGCAGCAGTCAGTCCAGTTACCACCTAGACCAGTTCCCTATGAAAGCAGCAATGCCATACCTTGGCATTATGGCTCTGATCTTTACTGCAACGGGGAGAAAATCACTTTGGATTCTTCAAACTCTTCTCCACAAGTCGATAATGTTGGGGGAGGCGGAGGCTTTACCAGAAGCGGACGCCTTTTTGCTTCACAAGTACAAAGACCTAATGCTGAAGCAGAAGCTGCGGCAAAAGCAAAAGGAAAGAGCGTGGTATTTGAAGAGCCAGCTATCAAAGAAACTCAGAAGACATCTTTTGAGCAAGATGTAGACGAGTTCATGAGAATCATAAAGAGAAGTGATTACAAAGTGGTGGATCAGCTTCACCAAACTCCCTCAAAGATCTCCATATTATCACTGTTGATGTGTTCCGAAGCTCACAGGAACGCATTACTAAAAGTCCTGCACGCAGCATACGTGCCAGAGGAGATCACCGTTAATCAGCTAGAAACCGTGGTGTCAAATGTCAATACCAGTCATGGGCTGGGCTTTACCAATGCTGACTTAACAACAGAGGGACGTAACCACAACAAGGCTTTACACATCACCCTGGAATGCAAAGGTGTTGTTCTATCACATGTACTGGTGGACACTGGGTCTTCGCTCAATGTTCTACCAAAGAAAGCCTTAGTGAAGCTGGAGTATGATGGCTTGGCACTGCGTCCGAGTAATTTGGTGGTGAGAGCATTTGATGGTTCCAAAAGATCAGTGCTTGGGGAGATTGATCTGCCTGTGATGATTGGCCCGCAGACCTTTAAAATTACCTTCTATATGATGGACATTCAGCCGGCCTACAACTGTTTGTTGGGTAGACCCTGGATCCATGCCGCTGGCGCTGTTACGTCTACCCTTCACCAGAAGCTGAAATTCGAGTGGGAAGGCCAGATCATCACCATCTGTGGGGAGGAAGACATCTTTGTTAGCCATCTGGCTACGTATAAGTATATTGAAATGGACGGAGAGATCCATGAAACTATGAGCCAAGGGTTTGAGGCCCTGAACATTAATGAAGCATCTGCTGTACTGGGAACCTCCATAACGTCTTATCAGCAAGCCCGAAAGGTTGTTGAAGAGGGTACTGCCCAAGGCTGGGGCAAGCTGTTGGCCGTGGAGAAGAAAGAAGACAGATTTGGGTTGGGTTACAGACCAACTCAACAAGATCAATTAGAGGCTGCCAAGAAGCCCAATTTTGTCAGTGGGGGGATGCTCGCCCCGGATGCTGTAAACAACTTGGAAGACGAGGAGGAAAGTGACCGCAACCTGGAGAGCTGGATACGTCCAAGGATCCCGGGGAGCCAAGTCCTTAACTGGTCTTCCCAGGAAATTATAAGGGTTACTCCTGCAGAGTAATTATTATTTCCTGTATTTTTTAAGCATGCATCAAGTCTTGCATCTTGCCCAAGATGACAAGACTCATTTTGTAATCGGGCCATCTTGTAATTTTGTGCAAATAGATTAATCAATGAATATCGGACATCTTTTGCAAATGAGTCTTTTCTTTTTTCGCTCACTGTTTTTCATTTTTCTTTTTGTACAAAAATAAAATGCAATGCTTTCCAAAATGAAAACTTCATTTCACTTTTTCTAAACAAGATTAAAATTGATCACTAAAATGAACAATCTAAACCCTTGCAGAGAGTGCCTTTCAGACTGCACCGACAACAACACTGCTATAACTTCGTATGACTTTGACAATCCAATCAATCAAGCTGACGAAGGGGTTGAAGAAGATTATGAGCTTCCTGAAGAGCTAGCCAGGTTGTTAAGGCAAGAGGAGAAGGTTATCACTCCTCATCAGGAGGAGGTTGAAACAGTTAATCTTGGTACGAAAGAAGATGTGAAAGAGGTTAAAATCGGGGCCTGCCTACAAGATTCAGTGAAAGAGCAACTGATTGATATGCTTCGAGAGTATGTGGATGTGTTTGCTTGGTCTTATCAGGATATGCCAGGGTTGGACACCGATATTGTCATGCACAAGCTGCCTTTAAGAGAAGACTGCCCGCCGGTAAAGCAGAAGTTGCGCCGTACTCGCCCAGATATGCAAAAGCAGTGGGACGCCGGTTTTCTTGATGTAACTAGCTATCCACCGTGGGTCGCTAATATTGTACCTGTGCCTAAGAAAGACGGTAAGGTGAGGATGTGTGTGGACTACCGAGATCTGAACAGGGCCATCCCGAAAGATGACTTCCCTTTACCTCACATTGATGTATTGGTTGATAATACGGCTCAGTTCTCGGTGTTCTCCTTCATGGACGGATTTTCAGGATACAATCAGATCAAGATGTCACCTGAAGACATGGAGAAGACAACTTTCATCACACCTTGGGGCACATTCTGTTATAAGGTGATGCCATTCGGACTGAAGAATGCTGGTGCAACTTATCAACGGGCTATGGTAACATTATTCCACGACATGATCCATAAAGAAATTGAATGTTATGTGGATGACATGATTGCCAAGTCCCTCACAGAAGAAGACCACCTGGTAAATCTGTTGAAGTTATTCAAGCGTCTGAGGAAGTACCAACTGAAGTTAAACCCCAACAAGTGCACATTCGGGGTGCGATCCGGTAAGCTGCTGGGATTTATTGTAAGTGAAAAAGGGATTGAAGTTGACCCTGATAAAGTTAAAGCTATTCAAGAAATGCCTGCACCGAAAACCGAGAAGGAAGTTCGGGGTTTTCTAGGTAGATTGAACTACATTTCAAGGTTCATATCTCACCTTACAGCAACCTGCGAGCCTTTGTTCAAGCTGTTAAGAAAGGAACAAACGGTCAGGTGGAATGAAGACTGCCAGAGGGCTTTTGACAAAATCAAGGAATACTTACAAGAGCCTCAAATCCTTATGCCTCCAGTTGAAGGAAGACCTCTAATAATGTACTTGACAGTATTAGAAGAGTCAATGGGGTGTGTGTTGGGCCAACATGACGAGTCTGGTCGAAAAGAGTATGCAATATACTACCTAAGCAAAACGTTTACCGACTGTGAACAACGTTATTCACTGCTCGAGAAAACTTGATGTGCTTTAGCGTGGGCTGCTCGCCGACTGAGACAGTATATGTTGACCCATACTACCTTATTGATATCAAAAATGGACCCAGTTAAGTACATTTTTGAGAAGCCAGCACTTACCGGACGGGTTGCAAGATGGCAAATGATCCTCACAGAATATGATATTCAGTACACATCTCAGAAAGCCATCAAGGGCAGTGTATTGTATGACTATCTTGCTGAGCAACCCATCGATGATTACCAGCCTATGAGATTTGACTTCCTTGATGAGGACATCATGTTCATAAAAGCAAAAGATCATGAAGAGCCTATTCACACTGAAGGGCCTGACCCAGAAGAAGAATGGACTATGATGTTTGACGGGGTTGTTAACATGAATGGTCGTGGTGTCGGTGCAATACTCATTACACCTAAGGGAGTTCACATGCCTCTCTCGGCAAAACTCACCTTTAACTGCACTAACAACGAAGCTGAATACGAAGCTTGTATTATGGGTCTTGAGGAAGCCATTGACCTAAGGATCAAAACTTTGACTGTATTCGGAGATTCAGCTCTGGTGATTAATCAAACCAACGGCAAATGGTACACCCACCAAGATCATCTGATACCTTACAGGGATTATACAAGGAGGTTATTGACTTTCTTTACAATGGTCAAGCTTGAGTATATCCCTCGGGACGAGAATCAGTTTGCAGATGCTCTGGCTACCATTTCATCCATGATCAAAGTTCAAGCTGCCAACTTCGTACCTCGGATTTCAGTGTCCAGACTTGACAGACCAGCATATGTATTTGCTGCAGACGTTGTAAAAGATGATAAGCCTTGGTTCCATGACATTAAGTGCTTCTTGGAGGATCAAACATACCCACCTGGGGCATCTTCCAATGACAAGAAGACATTAAGAAGGCTAGCTGGTAGTTTCTTCCTGAATACTGACGGTTCCCTGTACAAGAGAAACTTTGATATGGTACTTCTCAGGTGCGTTGATAGAACAAAAGCAGACTTGTTGATGCACGAAGTGCACGAAGGATCCTTTGGTACCCATGCAGGAGGGCATGCCATGGCCAAGAAGTTGCTAAGATCAGGTTATTACTGGATCACAATGGATGCGGACTGTTGTGCCTATGCCAGAAAATGCCATAAATGCCAGATTTATGCGGATAAAGTACATGTGCCTCCCAATCCCTTGAATGTGATGTCTTCACCCTGGCCCTTTGCTATGTGGGGCATTGATATGATTGGCAAGATTGAACCAACTGCTTCAAATGGCCACAGATTCATCCTGGTTGCCATTGACTATTTTACCAAGTGGGTTGAAGCAGCTTCATATGCAAATGTTACAAGGCAAGTGGTAGCCCGATTTCTGAAGAGAGACATCATCTGCCGGTATGGAGTGCCCGAGCGAATCATTATTGATAATGGTTCCAACTTGAACAATAAAATGATGGCAGAACTATGCCGGGACTTCAAGATCCAACACCACAATTCTTCTCCTTACAGGCCAAAGATGAATGGCGCTGTCGAGGCAGCTAATAAGAATATCAAGAAAATTGTACAGAAGATGGTGGTCACCTACAAAGACTGGCATGAAATGCTACCATTTGCCTTACATGGGTACCGTACGTCAATCAGAACATCCACTGGGGCAACACCATATCAGCTTGTGTATGGTATGGAGGCAGTCCTACCTGTTGAAGTTGAGTTACCTTCCCTGCGGGTACTGATGGATGTTAAGTTGAATGAAGCAGAATGGGTCCGGTCCCGATACGAACAACTGAATCTGATTGAAGAGAAGAGATTGGCTGCGATCTGTCATGGGCAGCTATATCAGAAAAGAATGAAGAAAGCCTTCGATCAGAAAGTCAGGCTTCGAGAATACCAAGTAGGAGATCTTGTGCTGAAAAGACTCCTCCCTCCTCATACAGACCACAGGGGCAAGTGGACTCCGAACTATGAAGCGCCATTCATAGTAAAGAAAGTTTTCTCTGGTGGAGCACTGATGCTCAGCACTATGGATGGTGAAGACTTCCTGTCCCCTGTGAATTCAGATGCAGTTAAAAAATACTTCGCATAAAATGACCCGCTGGACATAAAAACAGAATGCAAGTCCAGGCAAAAATAAGGCGTCCCGGCGAGTCAAAAAACAGAATAAAAGACTCGGGCAAAAATAAGGGAAAATAAACAAACAAAAAATGTACACCCGCTGAGTTGAAAAGCCGCATTGGACAACTCAGGCAAAAATGGGTATCCCGGTGGATCGAAAACCTGAAAAGGCGATCCACGCAAAATAAGGGAATAAGCGAACAACTGCATTCTGAATTCGTCTGTATCACTTACAACATGGTAAGCTCCGAAAGGTTCAAGCTTCGGTCAGAACCAGCCTTCTTCAGAAAGCAAGACGAGAAGAACGTCAATGTCATACGAGTCATAGCAAAAGGGAAGCTCCCTGAAGCCTCATCAACATTGCCAAATTCAGGGGATCCGTTTCTTTGAATGTATCTTGCCAAATTCAGGGCACTCGAGATTAATAAAATCAGATTTTTCAGTCACACACTGTCTCGTATTCTTTTATTTGCAAAAAGGTCCGATGTCATTAATTTGTCGATCGCATAAATACAGATGCGTCTTTCCTGAATTACATGCTTACAGGAAATATACTTACTCCCGGGAGTGTCTAAACTCCTATGAGGGAATCCAGTAAGGGATACCTCGGGGTACTTGTGCGTTTTTTTACAAGATTGCAGGTATCCAAAGCACAACATGGGGCACAAAAGCTTCTCCCCAGCAAGCTGTCAATTCATTATTTACTCAGTCCGTCTTCCAGATTAGCACCGGAAGTGTTTTCTCCCCAGCTGAGTTGTCGAGTATCATCCTCAGCAGGATCCCCACAGAGACATCTAGAAAGATCTTCCAGTGATCTTTCTTCTTCCCCAGCCAAGTGCCAACCAGGGAACCACCTCCCCACAGAATTGCAACCTCTATCCAGAAGAGCAACGCGTAAAGAAATCACAACAGAGTGAAGAAAGCTTCTACAAGCCCCGGCTGGTTCCCCCCATTGCTGAGATGGGTCTGTCAGTGGTTTGTCCCCATGCAGATACATCTTATCAAGATCTACCAATGATCTTATCCCCAGCTGGGATGTCCACTTCAAGCAGATCAGCCAGAGATCTTCACAGCAACGGGATCCGAATCCCGGATCGATATCTTCGCATAATCATAGCATTCACATCATACTTTCCCCCACAAAGCGTAGCATTCCGTCTAATACGGAGCATTACGGCAAAAATCAAACATATTGCATACACATAAGCCATGTTCTGAATCAAACACTTGTAAATACTGACAATCCATCAACGATATACAGAAAACTCCCCAAATTCCCCGGCAGAGAGCCAAAGTATTTACACACTCACAAATACGGATACTTCCTGACACTCGTCCGTGTCATATCCCCAGTAGAAAGCCAAAGCGTCCCCTTTGCACTCACTATACAGATGCATATATACACAATCCCTTGACGCCCGTCCGTGTCACCTTCCCCAGCATAGTTACCCAAACACTTTGGAAACCACACACTTGTTTATAATATACTTTTTCCGACACTCGTCCGTGTCATACTCTCCCCAGCAAGTTAAACACTCGTCGGTACATCACTCATACTTGTTACTCTTGTTTTACTCATACAGATACTCGTCCGTATCTTGTATACACCTCTTATATCCCCTCAGATTCGACACTCGTCTGTGTTCTCTGTTGGTACTCGTCTGTATCATCATCTCTGAACATGCGTCAAGCGTTTGTTTCTACCTGATACTCGTCCGTATCATAGTCTTAAGGATGCTCGTCCGCATCTTTAATCTATACGCAGCGCCAAACACCTATACCTTTTATTTCTTGGATGTAAACACTTGTCCGTGTCTACTATTCCCCAGGAGAGTCCCCAACAAAACTTGTTAAACTATTTTCTTTCATCTGACGTTCCTCCTATGTCATGATACCTTCCGGCAGCCGTACCCTGCCAGGTGATCGTCCTTCACCTTTTTGATGATCGTCCATCATCATCCCTAGTGGAGTCTCTATTCATTAGAACCCCCTTCCTATCCGACATTCGTCCTATGTCGTGATATTTTCAGCAGCCGTCCCCTGCTAGGTGATCGTCCTTCACCTCCTGATGATCGTCCTTCATCATTTTATCCGATGGCCGTCCCCATCGTTGATCTTGTTACCTGACATTCGTCCTATGTCATGATAAACCCTGAGAGCAGCCGTACCCTGCTAGGTGATCGTCCTTCACCTCTTGATGATCGTCCTTCATCATGCTTATCGGATGACCGTCCCCATCGTCGACCTTTTTATCCGACATTCGTCCTATGTCGTGATACTTCCGGCAGCCGTACCCTGCCAGGTGATCGTCCTTCACCTTAGATGACCGTCCCTCATCTTATCCCCAACGGAGCAGCCGTCCCCTGCTAGGTGATCGTCCTTCACCTTTTGATGACCGTACCTCATCATTTATTTCATTTACCTATAATCCCCAGAGAGTCCTATAGCTTTACCTGATGGCCGTCCCCATCACAATCTCTCATATCCCCAGCTTGTCGGTCGTCCACGTCTTTGGTTTATTTCCTGCATTTTCCCCGGCGTGTCGGTCGTCCTCTGCTCGACGGTCGTCCTCCGTCGCCCGCACTTCATAATCATACTTTATTTTCTTTTACAATCTATATCCCTTTTCTTCTTCATTCTATGAGTGCAAATTTTGGACTGTCTTTGGTATTCAACCACAAGTTATCTTGTTTGCCTGTTAAGCCGTTGCTTACATCCTGCACAGCTAACTCATGTTTGAATAGGGGCAGCTGTAAACACCCCAAATTTGCCCTCACTCATTCAAACCATGGCTTGTGATCTTTTCATATGCATAAGTTCAATCATAGCATCTCATACCACATTTTTGATTCACTGCATTGCTTCTAAGCCATCTTAGGGTTTGTGATCTGAGTTATCCCTGGGCCACTTAAGCCACTCCAAAGGTCATCAATCACTTCAAAGGGGTCCATGTATGTTCAAGCATCATATTATATCCCCACAAAGTCAAGAAAGTCAAAGAATCACAAGAACTGAGAAAGGCATGGAAGCAGAGCCAGGCTTAACTGCACAGATGACCTAGAATTAGGGTTTTGGTTTCAGAGGCCATAACTCCAAATTTTTTGGTCATTCTTGTTTCTATTGGTCTCTATATGTTATAGGGATCATGCATATCAATTTTCATGAAGAGATTCCATGGGGAAGGCATCTGATCAAGGGATGACTTCTTGAGCAAGTCAGTGCAAAACCAGGGCATCTGAGGCCCCCAATGACCCAACCAAAGGGTGTTCTTCATCATTTTGAATGTGTATGATCTTTATTTGATCATAGAAGATGTTATAAGTTCACAAAATTGAAGAATTTCAAGCCATTTGCAAAGTTTCCATTTTGGGAATGTGACTTGTAATGGAAACTTTCCATTTTTGGAAAGTTTTTCAACCCTTTCTTTTTGATTCAAAAATGCTTCAAATGAGAAAACTTTGGTCATGAAAGTTGTAGAATGGATCATTCCCTTTTCAAAAAGTACAAGAACTCATTCTAATTCATTATGGATCAAAAGTTATGGCTTGCCAAAGTTGGGAAAAATCACATAATTTCAAGTTTTGCACCAAAGAGGCAAAGTTGCAAAACCTCTTGCCAAGGCAAAATGTGACTTCAAATGGGCTTCTAACCTTTGCACAAACATAAACCAATGCCTAAAAATCAGAATGCACCAAGGATTTGTCCATTTTCATGACTTATGCTTCAAGTTATCACAAAGGGGCCAAAGTTGTACCAACTTGCAAAAACTCATGTAACCATGCCTCTACTTGTTACAGCTCACAAAATATGATCCATGAGCAATCCATGATCCCAGCTGAACCAAGCCATGCTCCTATGACAGCCTCCCACTTGCCCATACCTCAAGTACACCTAACATTGACTTTATGCAAAATGGCCCATACCAATCAGCATAGGCCACACCAACTCCACAGACCTATCACAGTGTGATAAGTGGACAAAAAGCAACTCAAAGCAACACACACACAAGCCTGAAACATCTCATAAGCCATAGTTTCAAGATTTCACCTCTTATGCATTTTGTTTCGAAACTCATCACACAAGACACAAACACCAAAACAAACTTCATAGAATCACTCAACATGTTCCTCTGATCATTTCCCAACCCTCATTTGTCCCTGAAACCACCTCAAGCAGAAACATGAATCTCACCCCTCACTGAACAGTACTTCATCAAACTCTTAAACCAGCCACTTTAAACTCCAACCAAGCTTCAAAGCTTCATCAAGAGGATCATTGGAGCCATTTTGAAGCAAATAAGCAGGCAGAAAGATCCTGGATTGAAAGCTCCGTTTCAGGTGAGCTCAAGAACTTTTTTTTCCAGAAATTTGTTTTTAAGTTCCTAAATGAATCTATGTGATGTGCTGATCATGCTGATATGTTTAGTTTTGCAAATGGTTGAGTATTGAGTATGTATGAAGCTTCTGAAATTTTTTTGACCTAAAAATATTTTGATTCGATTCAGCTTTGATACGAAAAATAAATGTGTTTTGATTGATGATTCTTGTTGTATGATGTATGGGGTTGGATTCTGGGCAGAGAAATTGAGTTTTAGTGGCCTAGGGAAGAAGTTAGCAATTTTCAGGGAAGGGTGTGGCCGGAGAAGATGACCGGAGGTCATTTCCGGCCACCTGAAAGTCATTAAGTCATTAATCACGTTTAGGGCAAAGTTTGAATGTGGACCGTAGATGTAGTTGACCTGGGTTGACTCCCGCGCATATGAATGGCCTGGATCTCTCATTAAAACCCTAATCCTAATTAATTTGATTAATTAATTCAGTTTAAATTAATTTGGTCAGTTTGAATTGTGTCCATTGGATCTGGCGCGCAGTCAAACCTCCCTTCCCCAGAATGAATCTCAACTCTCCATTACGCATACTTTCCATTTTAATTAATTTTTATTACATTTTTTTATTTTAATTTGCACGAATTATTTAAAATAGTAAAATACATTTAAAAATTCAGAAAATTTTTATCAAATCTTTTATTAATTTTCAGAACCCAAAAATATTTTTATTTTTATTTTTTGCATTAAAAATCATTTTTAAATTATTTAAATGTTTATTTTTAATTAGTTAATGAAAATTAATTAATTAAAAATACATTTAGGTATTTAAAAAATCCCAAAAAATTCACATTGCATTTAAAAACATTTAGAAACATTATCAAACTCTCAAACCAAATTTCTTTTTTGTTCTTGATGCCTTTTGATCATTTTCAATGGAATTAAATTCATTTTGAGGCAATATTTTTGTGCAAACTTTGAAAAATCCTTTCTGCCTAACCTTTGAGAGTTTGATGTTGTTTCTTCTTGCATTGTATCCTTCATGGCATGTAGTTTAAAGGATAAAATTGGTTAGATTTGATCTTGCATTTTCAATTTGTTTTGCATTTTTTATGTTAAGGTACCCCAAAACCCTAGTAATCTTAGGAAATTCATAACTTTCACTAGGTTAAGAGTTAGGTCCCCTCCTTTGGGAAGTGAACTTGTATAGGTCTAGGGTATCTTTGATTGCATTTTCAATTTTTTATCATGTCATTTGCTTCTGATTTTGAATTTTTCTTTGAGTGTTGATCATAAACCCTAATTTGTGTCCTCCTTTGCATCCTTCTTTCATTTGCTTGCATCCAATGACTTGCCATGACATTTTGTGCATCCACATGATTCATAATACATCTTAGGACATATTAGAATCATGTTTTACCATTTCATCTTTCATTTTCCATGTTATATGTCCATTGCATTTCATAAGCATTCATGAATCCTTATGGTCCAAAGCATGCCTTATTTGCATCCTTATGCTTGTATGATCACTCTCATCTCTTGTCATGTGTTTGCATCATCTATTAGCATCATTAACATCATATTAATGCTTCTGGTTTTGGTTTGTATCATTGCATTTCATCTCATTTGCATTGCATTTCATTTCCTTTGCTAACTTTTCAGGTGGTAAGTTGTTTTGAGAAGTGAATTTGCCTTCACTTCTCACAATCTCTTTTCATCACTTTCATAATTTCTTTGCTGCATTTCGTATGTGTATTAGAGTGAGCTTGCTCATTCATGCTCTCTCTTACTTTCTTCCTTCAAGCAACTTGTCTTCTTAAGTGAAGCAAGTTGTCTTGCTTCTCTCTGCATCTTGTTCCTTCCATCTGCCTCTCTCCTTGGTGGTTTCTCCTTGAAGATCTTCTTGCAAACCTCATAAACCCTAGGAACAACCAAGCATGATAACAATTAGGGTTTGATTAGTCCCCCATTTAGTTTTACCTTTGTGTCATCTTTGAGACTTCTCTTCTCATCTCTTAAAGTTTTAGGACTAAACCTTAAAGGTTTTAAGGCTTTGTGATTAAGCTTATGCCTGCATCCTTCTATTAGGATGGAGTGTATAAATTTAATCCTAAGTGTTGAACCCTTAATGTGTTTAAACCCTTTAATCAATTCACTTAATAATCACTAAGACATCAAGCTTGTAACTTGGGCCTTGCATTAGGGTTCTAATTCTTCCTTAATTGGTTAAGAAGGACTAACCCTAGTGTTAATGGACAAGTCCCCCTCAAGTTGTCTTGCAAACCATAAAAATCACTTCTTTATCTTATCATTAACTAAAATCCATCTAATAAAGGCTTTGTTTTGTCATGAGGTTAATCCCTAATCATGGATTAAGTTGAGGAGCTTTCCTCAGCTTAAATATTCTCATCTATTATCCTTCTATTAGGATGGTGTAATGAGTCCATTAAATCCTTGATTATGGCTTAATCTCATTACTTAACACTAAACAAAAACAACAAAAACATCTAAATAATTACAAGTAGGTTAATGATCTTAATCCTACATCATGGTGATTAAGTGTGAGGTGTTTACTTCATGCTTAAGGTATTCTCATTACCCCTAATCAGAGGGAGGATGTGATGAGTTTACTAACCCTTGGTTTAGGCTTAAGCTCATTTTCTTATGACAAACACAAAAATCAATAAAAGATTGAAAACACAAAAACAGACAATAATCGTCTCCTCTGGGATTCTTTTCTCATCTCATTCATTCACAAACGAGAACTTGCTTCTTCCGTCTAATGCAAGACAGTTAGCACCTGAGCCGGACAGGTCATACACTTGAGCATTGACAAGTAAGCAGTTCACAAGTCAATTTACCTTCCGGTCTCTTACTTCCTCATTGCACAAGAGGATACCTAGGCATAACTTAACAGTTATCGAACAAAAGTCTCTGTACATTCCCCCTCTTTCCAGCATTATTCTCTAAGCCTCATAGTCTTGAGCATTTCATTCTTGTTCTTACACTGACACTTCTCTTATACACTTCACATTTCTTTTACACTGACACTTGCATTCTTTCCAGCTTTGATACACAAATTGCACTGACACTACCCCCTTTAAAACACAAATCTTTCAAGCGTGGATCCCGTCGAGTACGGCGGACAATTTGGGTGCTAATACCTTCCCAGGTTGTAACCAACCCCCTTTCTCAGTCTCTCTGGTTCGCGACCGTCTTATCCATCTTTTCTTAGGTCTATGCAGCATTACCTTTCCTCCGGGATAAAAATGCCTAGCTGGCGACTCTTGTCTTTCTGAGTTCGCCCTTGTGTGTTCTCTCTCCTTTCGCCGACCGTTCGCGTCTGTACCCCTTCTGACCGGGTGTCATTTTGGTGGGAGCGACAGGTACCATTGTATTTTTCAAAGCATGGAGGTTTGAACTTGTGAGGAATCCTTACTCCTTCAACTAGGCCCATATCTATCACGTCAAATCCCAAAGAGTTCTGTGATTCCAAGGATATCAGCTTCTCAGATATCTCGTCCAGACGACAATCATAAGCTTCATCATCCCCAGCACCAAACAGTGTAAATTGATCATCTTGAGGATCTTCCTGTAGAATACGATCTCCAGTGTTCCTTTGGGTATTTCCAATAAATTGACTTCAGGGTTGTTGTGGGACTCAAACTCTGGTAGGTTTGTTTGCGGCTGTTCGCACGCATTGTTACTTGTACCCCCAGTACCTGCATGGTTATCTTCTGGAGTTTGCCGCTCGACTAACTCCCTTAATCTTTCCTGGGTCTGTGTTAGCCCAGTCATTACAGCCATGAATTGATTCATCTGGGTTCTTACTTCTGTCCTCACATTAGTCATCTGAGTTCTTACATCTGTCAGTTCTTGCTGTAGCTGATCCATTTGTATACTCGGAAGGTTGTTGCGAGTTGGATATCTGTGGATGCGATTGATGGGAAAGACCCTCCTGCAAGCAATATTTCCTGTTATAATCAACAAGGTGAGAAAGCAACAACAAAACACCTGCAAAAACAAAAGGATATGAGGTTAGCATGCAATGTAATATGTCTATTTGTATTCAGAGGGTATTCGGTTTGGTTCTTGGTTTTGACCTTCCAGACCTCTGGGGAATGAAGATGTTGAAGCTAACGAAGTTCATAAGAGAAATAACCATAACCGTAAAACATAAGTGGAAATGGCAAAATACAAATAGTTCATGAATTACAAACAAACTCCCATGGTGAATCAAAATACATTTAAATTTAGGAATACAACAAGCGAAATCACCATGGTGAACCAAAATACAAGTACAAAGAAAATCAAACATCCAATCCATATGCCTCCTCTTTGACTTCCTTCAGGAGAGCATCAGTTACTGGCCCAACTAGATGCTCTGTGATGATTCTGATGAGAAGGTTTATGGTTGCAATGGCATTTTTCATCTTCTGATACTTGTCTTGTTCTTTGGATCTCTTCAACCCCGCCTGGAGTTTCAACTTGAGATCTCCTTCTGAGCTGCTAACAGTGCCTTCTGGCTTCTTTTTTCACTGGCTTCCTGTCGCTCCCCCGAAAAGACAGCAAGGTCAAACAAGGTACAAACGCGAACGGTCGGCGAAAAGAGAAATGAAAGGAAGATGAATAGAGTCGCCAGCTAGGCATTTTTATCCCGAGGGAAAGGTAATGCTGCATAAACCTAGAAAAAAACGATGGATAAGACGGTCACGAACCAGAAAAACGGAGAAAGGGGGTTGGTTACAACCTGGGAAGATATTAGCACCCAGATTGTCCGCCGTACTCGACGGGATCCATGCTTAAAATATTGTGTTTAAAGGGGTAAGGTATGTGCTATCTGTGCGTAAAAGCTGAGAATGAATGTACAGGTGTCAGTGCAAAAGGAAGTGAAATGCTCAGGACTGAGGCTTAGAAAAGAATACTGAAAGAGGGGGAAGACACAAAGACTTTTGTTCGATAATAGTTAAGTTATGCCTACCTATCCTCGCGTGCAATGAGGAAGTCAGAACACCGTAGTTCGACTCAAAGAGACTGAAAATTAATTGACTGTGAACTGCTTACTTGTCTATGCTCAAGTGTATGACTCGTCTGGCTCGAGTGCTAACTGTCTTGCATTAGACGGAAGAAGCAAGTTCTCGTTTGTGAATGAGTGTGATGAGAAAAGAATCCCGAAGGAGACGATTATTGTTTGTTTTTGTGTTTTCAGTTTTTTATTGTTTTTGGTGTTTTGCATAAGTGAATGAGTTTAAGCCTAAATCAAGGGCTTGTAAACTCATTATATCCTCCCTGATTAGGGATAATGAGCCTACATAAGTATGAGATAAGCATCTCAACTTAATTACCATGATGATGTAGGATTAAGATCATTAACCTACTTATGATTATTTAGATGTTTTTGGGTTTTTGTTTAGTGTTAAGTAATGAGTTTAATCTCTAATCGCAGATTAGTGAACTCATTACACCATCGTAATAGAAGGATAATAGATGAGAACACTTAAGCTGAGGAAGATACCTCAACTTAATCCATGGTTAGGGATTAAATTCATTATATAACAAGCCTTTATTAAATGGATTTTAATTAAAAGGGTGAGATTAAGAAGTGAGTTTTATGTTTGTAAGACAACTTGAGGGGGACTTGTCCATTAAACACTAGGGTTAGTCCTTCTTAACCATAAGGAAGAATTAGAACCCTAATGTAAGGCCCAAGTTACAAGATAAAGTCTTGGTGATTATTAGATGATTTGATTAAGAGGTTTAAACAAATTAAAGGTTTAAAAGTTAGGATTAAAGTTATACACTCCATCCTAAGAGAAGGATGCAGGCATAACCCTAATTCCAAAGTCCTAAAACTTTAAGAGTTTAGTCTCTGATTATTGAGATGAGAAGAGAGACTCAAGGAGACTCAAAGGTAAAAAAGCTAAGGGGGACTAATTACAACCCTAACCATTATAATGCTTGGATATCCTATGGTTTGTGAGGCTTAAGAAATATCTTCAAGGAAGCCACCAATGGAAGAAGAAGATGAAAGGAGGAGGAAGCAAGAGAATATGTTACTTACTTCATTGAAGAAGATAAGTAACTTGAATAAAGAAAGTGAGAAAGAGGGAACATAAGGGAATCAAATCCACTTCAAAGACAAATAAGATGCAAATGAAAGAGATAAGAAGAAGTGAGAGGTGAAGGCAAATTCACCTCCCAAAATGACTTACAAAAACCTGAAAAGTTAGCATGGATGCATAAAGTATAAAGCATAAAGAAATGAAGTGAAATGAGATGAAATGACCAAAGTCAGAAGTTTTCATGCAATGTAAATGTCATGTAAGATGATGCAAAGTCATACAAGATGCATATGTGTGATCATACAAAGATGAGATGCAAAGGAAACATGCTTTGAAGTTTGAAAACACATGAAAGTTTATGAAATGCAATGAATGCTTATCATGGAAAATGAATGAAGAAATGATCAAACAAGATTCTAACATGTCCTAAGATGTCTAAGATGACATATGAATGCATGAAATGTCATGGCAAGTTCATGTGATGATGCATATGCAAGGTGAATGCAAATGAACATGAGAAATTAGGGTTACTTGGATATGTGAGATGAAAATGGATAAAACAGAAGCATATGACATGATAAAATTTTTCAAACAAGCTCAAACAAACCCTAATCCCATATTAGGTCACACCCCAAAGGAGAAGGTCAGAAGCCTAACCAATCAAAAGTTATGATTTTCCTAAGTTTTCTTGGGTTTTTGGGTGGTTCAAAGGGAAAAATGCAAATCAAATTGAAAATGCAAGATAAATTTATGAGGAAAAAGACCTATAAACTATATGCAATATGTAACACAATGCAAAAATAATCAACTTCAAACTCTTCTTTGTTAGGCAGAAATGATTTTTCAAAGTTAGGGTTTAAAAATATGACTTTTATAACCCTTAATTCAAAGAAAATTGTCAAACTATGATCATACCTAAAAAGAAAATTGTGTGAAGTGTTTGAAAATGTTTCTAAATGCATTGGGATGATTCATGATTTTTTTGGTGATTTTTAGAAACCTAAATGCATTTTTAATCAATTAAAATACTTTAATTAATTAAAAATAACATTTAAATATTTTAAATTTAATGCAAAAAATAAAATAAAAATTATTTTTGAAATGAGAAAAATATTTAAAGTCAGAATGCAAAGTTTCATATTTTTTGAATGCTTCTTGATATTTTAAATAAATTGTGCAAAAGAAATGAAATTTAAATGAAATAAAAATGATTTAAATGAGAAGTATGTGTATCCAAGGGCTGAGATTCAAATTCAAGGGGTAATGGTTGACTGCGCGCGTGAATCAAAGGTCCAGATCACTCCTGACTAATTAATCTTATTTAATTAAATTAATTATATTTAAGGTTTAATGACCTAATCCTAGCCGTACACACGCTAACCCTAATCTTGATCCAAAGGCCAAGATTCAAACTGGAGATTTAAACAGGATTAGCCCTAATCACTTTCAGGTGGCCGGAGAAGACCTCCAGTCATCTTCTCCGGCCAACCCCTCACCTGAGTTTCCTCAAAACACCACCCCAAGCCTCCAAAACCTCCAGAATCAATCAACTAACTTCCCTAAACATTAATCCAGCCTCAAAAATCATTTATCATTCATCATCAACATGATTCGAACAAAAACATCAAAACGGCAAAAGGTTCAGAACAAGCATACACACTCATCTCTCAACCGTTTTCGAAAATAAACATATCAACATGATCAGTGAAGCATACAAAATCATTTAGAAACTTAAAAAAAGAGTTCTGGAAAAAATGTTCATCATGGCTACCTGAAATGGAGCTTTGTGTTCTTGTGCTTTCTGACCTCTTCCTTTGTGCAAAATGACTCCAATGATCCCTCTGATGCTTCTGGAAAGCTTGGATGGAGTTTAAATGGCTTGGTTTGTGTGATACATTTCTGGTTTGGCAGAAATCATATTTTTGCTTGAGAGTGTTTCAGGCTATGGTGATGGGTGGGAAATGATCCTGAGGTGTTTTTGAGTTGATTGGTGAAGGAAGTTTGAAGTTTTAGTGGCTGAGTTATGAAATTCTAAGAAAGGAAGTTTTTGATGGATTTTGTGAATCTGAGTCTATGAGAGTGTTCAGGCTCTTGTGTATTATGAAATGTGATCCATGATGTTTGTTTAAGACAATGGAATTGATCAGAAAGTTGTTGTGGCACAGGCTGATTGGTATGGGGTGTTTTTGCAAAAAAGTCAATTTAGGTGTACTTGAGGTATGGGCTATGGCAGGGGGCTAGCTTTTTGGGGTGTATGGCCTTAGCAAGATTCATGGAGAGCCATAGAATCAGTTTGATGCAGCTGGCACAAGTGGATGGAAGGATCCAATGCATTTTTGCAAATTTTGAGAGTTTTGGCCCTTTTGAGATTTCTTGAAGTTCAAGTTATGAAAACTTGGGCCAATTATGGTGTTTAGAGGTTGTCTTGACATGTTGTGAAGTGTTTGTGCACATTAGAGGTCATTAGAATGCTTGAACATGCCAAAATGCAAAACCCTCTTTGACATGAAACTTGAATTTATAGGATTTTTGCCAACTTTGAAAGGCCATATCTTGAGTTCTATGATGAATCAAGACATTTTCTTGTACTTTTTAAAAAGGGAAAGACCTAATCTACAACTTTCATTACCAAGAATTTTTCATTTGAAGCTTTTTTGGTCATGAAAGAGAAGGTTGAAAAACTTTCCCAAAATGGAAAGTTTGCATTTCAAGTCATTTCCAAAAATGGCAAGTTTGCAATTGGCTCAAAATTATTTAATATTGTGAACTTCCAACCTCTTCTAAGATCAAATAAAGATCATATAACTTCAATTTGATGAAAATACCCCTATGGTTCCATTGTTGGGGGCCTCAGATGCCCTGATTTTGACTTAACTTGCTCAGGAAGTTACCCAGTGAACAGATGACTTCCACAATGAGTTTCTTCATCAAAATTGGTACACATGATCCTTATGACATATTAAGAACATTAGAAACAAGAATGACCAAAAAATTTGGAGTTAAGGTCTCTGAAATTAAAACCCTAATTTTGGTCATCTGTGTAGTGAAAACCGTAGCTCTACTTCCATGCCTTTGCCAGTTCTTGTGATCCCTTGACTTTCATGAACTTTGAGGAAAATAATATGATGGTAGAACACACATGGACCCTCTTGGAAAGCTTTGATACCTTTGGGATGGCTTAGATGGATTCTTGGATTGCTCAGATCACAAACCCTAGATGCAGATGAACTTGAACTTATGTAGTGAAACAAATATGAAATATGAGGTGTGATGCTTATGTTAATGCAAACATGAAAGATCACAAGCCATGGTGTGGTATTAGTGAGGGAAAATTTGGGGTGTTTACACTTCCAACTGCTCTATTTTGGCTTGCATCTTCTGGTCTCCTATCATGCGAGCCTTAGTTATCCTGACCCATCTATCCTGACTTTCCTTCAGATAATGCTCAGCTCTTGCCTTTTGATTATTTGCTTCCTTGCATGCATTCTTCAACACAAGTTCCCCTGCTCGGGCTTTCCGGATATAGTCATCAGTTTTCTCAATCTTGGTCACATGCTCGATGCGTAGCTTCTCTAACCTTTCAATGTCTAGACGATCATCATTCCTTTCCCAAAGGGTCTTCTTCAAAGCTTCAGCTAGCTGGGCATTTCTTTCCTTCATCTGTTCAAATTCTTCCAGACTGACTGTAGCTATAGGCTGAACTAGTGATGGCCCTGGTACATCCTCCAGGGTGAATGGAATACGGGTAACCTGTCCCCTGATGCGGGACCATTCAGTGTACTGGGCAGAAGCTATATTGTTACACTTTTCCATAATAGCAGTCCCTTTAGTCTGTATGTTGTCCCAAGCCCAGGCTGCTTGTCGGACAATGGCATGATTGTTCTAAAAGGCACAATAAAGAGACTTTGCTAAGTCCTGCTCCCTTGGTGGATATATCAAAGCATATCCCAACTGTCTTTTGAAAAGTAAAGGATTGTAGTTGATGCAACCCTTCACTCCAATAAGTGGCACATTTGGATACTGTCCACAAATTGTTATTATGTCTCGACCCTTGGTGTTTTGAGTACACCACATGATATCTTCTAAAGTAAGGGCAATCATCCTCTTAGCCCAATTCCTTGACTGATGTGGATTCAAAAAAGCTTCTTTCTTCGGCATATGTCTTATCAACAAACTGTAGAAGAGAGGTGCACAACATCTTACCAGTCTTCCTCTCTATTTCTCATTCCTCTGATGAACTGAGTAGTAAAAGTCTCCTAACAAGGTGGGAACTGGGTTCTTTAGCATGAAGATGTGGATGGCATTCTTGCTTACAAACTTAGGCTCGTCCGCAAACAAGATGATACCATAAATGTTGAGGGCTATGAGAGCACAAACAGTTTCCCAATTCCCTACTGCAGCATGCTTTGTAGCCTGAGTAACCAAGAAATCCAGATGGAGGCCTGGGATTCCAGCCTTGGAAGTCATGTGCTCATCAATGGTGGTTACTTCCAGATGTAGTGCTTTGGCTATGTCTTCATTCTTTGGAGGGTTCATTTCAGGGTTAAAAGGGATTCCCCTTCTTATAGGGACACCCAATAACATGGAGTATTCTTCCAGTAAAGGACCAATCTGAAAATCTGGGAAAGTGAAGCTACGGAGAGGAGGGTCATAGAACTGAAGACAGGTATGAATCATGCTCCTCTGCAATGTGTCCAAATTCATGATCATGTCCAGGATCCCACCATAATGCTCTCTGAATAAGGGAACATGATCAGGGGTGATAAGGGCATGTATATGCCTGATGCCTGCCAGAGGATACTAAAAAATGTGGTAGGTAATGTTTCTTTTCCTGGTTGAATCCATGCTGAAGATGTGTGCTGAAGGAGCTAACTGAAGAAGATGACTGAAGAAGATAACTGAAGAAGACAGCTGAAGGAGTGTTGAAGTAGGTAAGCTGAGCAGAAGAACGATCAAAACCAAACCAAGTGAACATGGATACCCTGTAAAACAAATAGAAAAAAGTTAAATGATGCAATATGATGTATGATAATGATATGCAAGGGTTTGTGATCATGTACTGGATAATTAGTTGCCCTTGGTAGGATCCATGAGTGTTCAAAGTTTCAGATGAAGGCATGAGAACCAGTAACCGGGTGAGGGACTCAAATAAAGAGTCAAAAGTCCAGGGTTTCAAAGAACTAGTCCAAAATAGTACAACCTTAAGAACGTATTCCAGTAGCAAGGTATGATGAGGTCAAGGGTTCTTGCAAACCTGTAAACAACCCAACCTACTCACAGGTATTGTTCTAGAACAAGGATCCTCAGATTCAGATCTATTATGAGAAGTGTAAACACTTCTAACCCGGAGGTACAATGTTTACCCTAATCATAAAGAATCCTCCTCTAATTCACCTCAGATGCTGAAGGTCATCTAGAAAGGTCATCCAGACTTAGCAGGCTTCTCAGATAGCCCTAGTACTACAGGAAATCCGTAGCACAGAGTTCTCAAAAGGAAACCCATGTCTGAACCGTGTTTTCATATTCCCGCACTAGACCAAAATGGAATGGGAAAGAATACAAAACCACTATAATCCTATGTGTCACTCAGGCCTTTATGTTGAGCCTTTCTTACTGGAATACCCCTCCCACCAAGGTAACAACAATCCAGCTCAGATGATATGATAATAATAAATGAAATGCAGAAAGCAATAAATGAAAGCGATAAAATAAATGCAATAAATAAAGCTGTACCGGAAGCAATAAATAAAGAAAAAACATAAACAAAAATAACACATAACACCCCCAATAAACACAAATCAAACAAGCATTAGGATAAACCCACAAGAGAACCAGAAACCATGGTTGCAAAGATAATCCCCAGCAGAGTCGCCAAGCTGTCGCTCCCCGGACTTGCGTCCCGGTGCAAACGCGAACCGTCGGTGATGTTGGAGGTTGAGGTTGGATAGAGTCGCCAGCTAGGCATCTTTATCCCGAAGGAAAGGTAATGCTGCATAAACCTAGAAAGAGATGGATAAGACGGTTGCGAACCAAAGAGACTGAGTAAGTGGGTAGGTTACGACCTGGGAAGGTATTAGCATCCAGATCATCTGTCGTACTCGACGGGATCCACGCTTACTTGATTGTGTTTAAAAGGGGGTAAAGTGTATTTGTTAAACTGTGTATAAAAAACTAAGGAGAAGAGGATGTACAAAGTGTTAGTGCAAAAAGGAAGTGAGTGCTCAAAACTAAGGCTAAGAAAAGAGAGCTAGAAAGAGGGGGGAGACAAAGAGACTTTTGTTCGATAACTGTTAAGTTATGCCTACGTATCCTCTCATGCAATGAGGAAGTCAGAACACCGTAGTTCGACTCAAAGAGACTGGATGATCTTGTTGTGAACTGCTTTCTTGTCTATACTCAAGTGTATAACTCGCCTGGCTCGAGTGCTAACTGTCTTACATTAGACGGAAGAAGCGAGTTCTCATTTTCAGAGTGAATGTGATGAGAAAAGAATCCCGGAGGAGACGTTTATTGTTTGTTTTTGTGTTTTCAGTTTTGTTATTGGTTTTTGGTGTTTTGCATAGGGAAATGAGCTTAAGCATAAATCAAAGGTTAGTAAACTCATTATATCCTCCCTGATTAGGGATAATGAGCCTACTTAAGCATGAGATGAAGATCCCAACTTAATTACCATGATGGTATAGGATTAAGATCATTAACCTACTTTGGTAATTATTAGGTGTTTTTGGGTTTTTGTTTAGTGTTAAGTAATGAATTTAGTCTCCAATCAAAGATTAGTGAACTCATTACACCGTTGGAAGATACCTCAACATAATCCATGGTTAGGGATTAAATTCATTATATAACAAGCCTTTATTAAGTGAATTTTAATTAATGGTTGGATGAAGAAGTGGTTTTTATATTTGCAAGACTTTAGCATGAGGGAGACTTGTCCATTGAACACTAGGGTTAGTCCCTCTGAACCAACAGGCAGAGATGTAACCCTAATATAAGGCCCAAGTTACAAGCTTAAGTCTTAATGATTATTAGGTGTTTTTGATTGAAGGTGAAAACAACTTAAATGTTTAAAACTAAGGATCAAAGTTATACACTCCATCCTAAGATAAGGATACAGGCATAACCCTAATTCAAAGTCCCAAAACTCTAACTGTTTAGCCTTGATTATGAGATGAGAGAGAGACTCAAGGAAACTCAAAAGGTAAAAACTAGGGGGGGACTATGTACAACCCTAAATTTATCATGCTTGGATATTCCTAAGGTTTGTGAGGCATCAAGGGAAGTCTTCAAGTTGGCCACCAAGAGAAGCTGATGAAAAGAGAGAGAGAGAAGGATTAAGTTACTTACTTCATGAAGAAGTTAAGTAACCTAAGAACAAGAGATAACATAAGTGAATGAGATTCACTTCAAACACAAACAAATTGCATAAAAATAAAGAGAGAAAGAGAGATTGGATGTGGATGCACATCCACATCCTGATTAACTTACCAAATGCACCTGAAATGGTTAGTTTGAACTCAAGATATGTACAAATTCAAAAGCATAAGCAAATCAAGTGATAAAAAATTGAAATTGCATCCAAGGTAACCCTAAGCACTCATGAAATCACCATCCAAAGGGGGAGGTCTAAAGGTTTACCAAGTTCAAGTTATGGTTATCCTAAAATTTGCTAGGGTTTTGGATACTTCTCAAAGGAAAAATGCACATTAATTTGAAAATGTAAGATAAAAATGTGAACAAACTATATTTAGAAACTAGAGGTCAAATGTGAAAGATTGCAAAGAGAATCAAATGCAAACTCATCTTGGTTTGAAAGTTATGAATTTTTGAAGTTAGGGTTGAAAAATAGGAATTTTAGAAACCCTAATTCAAAGAAAATTGGCAAAGTTTGATCAAAACCAAAAAGAAATTTGTGGGATGAGTTTATAAATGTTTAAGAAACCTCTCTGAATTTTTTGGTGATTTTTAAATACTTTAAAGTATTTTTAATTAATTAAACGGACTTAATTAATTATAATATAAAATTAAATTATTTAAAAATGCATTTTTAATGGAAAAAATAAAAAATAAAAATATTTTTGGGTTCTGAAAATTAATAAAAGTGTTGAGAAATGTTTTCAGATTTTTAAAATCTTTTTTGGTATTTTTAATAAATAAAACAAAACAAAATGAAAATAAAAGAAATTAAAATTAAAGGAAAAGGAGAAGTATGCTGATCTGATGGCTTTGGTTGCGTGAGAGAGAGATCAGTGGCCAGGATTGGAAGTCACCTTGACTTGGGGTAGGCTGATCCTAAGGCCTAGATTCAAACTGGAAAAACGCGCGCTATCCAATGGTTGGTATTTAAACTGACTAATTAATTTGTTTTAATTAATTAATCAGGATTAGAAACTAATGACGCATCTGGACCACTCATTTCCTAACCTAATCAAGATCTAATGGCTAAGAATCAATACGGGTAACCCTAACCCTAATGACATTCAGATGACCGGAAAATTGCTCCGGTCATCTTCTTCGGCCATCCAAAACCCTAAAATCTTCCCTAGGCAAAATCAAAACCTCTAACCTGCCCAGAAATGATCCTCATACTTCTAGCAACTCAAATCAAACATCAAACATCATTTATCATTCATGAACAAGCTGAATCGAATCAAAACATGAACACGGGCAAAATTTCAGAAGTTTATAAAATGTTCATTTCTTCACCATTTTCAATTCTAAAAGAATCATTGTGATCCTTAGAGCATGCAGTTTCATTTTATAACAAGAAATCATAGAAAAAATGTTCTTGAGTATACCTGAGTTGGAAACCTTCAAATGTGAGCTTTCAGAACCTCCCACTTGTGCAAGTGAACTCCTTTGATCCTCCTAAAGCTATTAGGATGCTTAGAATGCTTTGAAAGTGGCTATTTTGAGTGGCTCGATTCTGATATGGCAGAAATGGAGGCTTTGGTTTATGAGGTTTCAGGCCATGGTAATGGTTGCTTTGTGTTCTATGGATGATTTCTGAATGAATGGTGAAAGAATTTTTGAGGTTTGATGGATTGTTTGAGAGAATCGAAGAAGAGAAGTTTTTGGCAAATTTTGTGAAATCTGATGTTGTGTGAGTTATGAGCTCATGGCATGATTCTCTTATGATCTTGAGGCAATCCCTAAACTATTGGAATGAGTCATAAGATTAGATATGCACTGTGGGAATGGTATGGCTCCATTGGCCAAAATGTCAAGATTGGTGTACTTGAGGTATGGGCCATGGCAGAGCTGGTTTCTGTGCTTGAACTGCTTCAGCTAGCTTCAAGGAGAGCCATAGGATCATTGTTATGCAGCTGGATGGCTTGGATCAAGAGTTTGCAGGGTTTATGCATTTTGGCCATTTTGAGATTTCTTGTGAATCAAGCTATGAAATCCTTGAATTCTTGGGCCAATTCTGATGTTTTGAAGTTGTATTGACATGTTGTGACATAATTGAGCGCATTAGAGGTCACTTAGAAGCTTGAAACTCAAAATTGCATAAATCCCTCTTTGACATGAACATGAAATTTACAAGATTTTTGCCAACTTTCCAAGGCCATAACTTGAGTTCTAGGATGAATTAGAATGAGTTCTCGTACTTTTTGAAAATGGGAGGATCCAATCTACAACTTATTTGAATAAATTTCATTTGAAACCTTTTTGATCAAGAAAGAGGAGGTTGAAGATCTTTCCCAAAATAGAAAGTTTATATTACAAGTCATTTCCCTTTTTGGCAAGTTTTGGCTTTGTTCATTTTTCTTCAATTTTGTGAACTTCCAAGCATTCCAATGATCAAATAAATACCATATGACTTCAAAATGATGATGATGACCCTTTGGAACCATTGTCGGGGGCCTCAGATGCCTAAAATCTAACTTTTCTTGCTCAGGAAGATACCACTTGATCAGATGACTTCCACATTGAATTTTTCAATGAAATTTGATACACATGCTCCTTATATCATATATGAACAAATAACAACAAGAATGACCAAAACATTTGGGTGTAAGGCCTCTGAAACCAAAACCCTAGTTTTAGGTCATCTGTGTAGGAGCCTCAGCTTAGCTTCCATACCTCTGCAGTGTTTGGACATTTCTTAACTTCAATGGACCCATGGGGGCATAAGATGATCATAGAACACTCATGGACCCTCTTGACATGCTTCATGGCCTCTGAGACAGCTTAAACAACTTCTAGGATTCATTTGATCACAAACCCTAGATGCAGATATGCAGATGAAATGTTAAGGATGATTATGTATTGTGAAGTGTGATGATTGGTTATGTAATGATGATAATCATAAGTCAAGATGATAAAAGAGAGAGGGAAAATTTGGGGTGTTTACACTAAGCACCATTTTCTTGACGCATAGGTTATTCGAAGAGGATTCTTCCTTCTTGAGCACCTTATATCTATGTAAGATATATGAAGAGGGTTCGTTCGTCCCGGGTATCATTTACCTGACGCACAAGTTATTTGAAGAGATCTCGTATGTTCTGTTTGTCATGTATCTACGCAGGATATATGAAAAGGGATTTCATGGTTACGAGTTACTATTTACAACATCAGTGTTTTTGCGAGCAGTTTGTTTTCCTTGGTCGGGTTCATATCACTTTTATTCTACAGCAGAGTGCAAATTTATGGGTTATTTTGGTATTCAATCACAGTTCATCTCGAACGGCCGACAGCCGGTGCTTTTGTCCTTTTCAGATTAATAGATATTTGAATAGGGGCAGTTGTAATACCCCAAAATTTTTCCACTCTTTTTCACCTCATTGCGTATCATATAACATATCATATAGCTTACATATCCTAACATTTGGCATAGAAAGATGGGGTATGACATCCTTGATTAGAAACATAGGACATGTGATCAGTCATCTAGAAAGTTATGATTCTTCAAAGTCAAGTGGAGATCCAAGTGGTCTTGCAAGAAGTATGGGATCTTAATATCCTATACAAGCTCAAATCCATCCATAAAGCCCTAGAAGAGGGAAATTTCATCAGAAGTTCAGAGGTGTAACTTTCTTCTACACAGAGAAACCCTAATTAGGGTTTTGCCTCAAATCCTCATATTCTCATAGCTTTGACCAATTTTTGTGGTCAAATGTTTCTATAGGATATATAGATCCTATGAATGAAGTTTGGTCCAAAAAATCATTGAGGAAGTTAGGTTTTGGGCCAGTTACTTGTGCATGAAGAAAGAAAGTCAATTGTTCCAAATAAAAGTCAACCAGTGGATTTTTAGAGTTCTGATCATGTTCACCAACTCCATGAAGCCATATTTGATCAAGGAATAGATTGGATGAGCTCAAATTCAAAAATCAGAGAATGTACAAAAGTTACTAAAAATGGAAATTCTCAAGTTAGAAGTTTCTATTTATGGAAGAATTTGCCCTAATCTTCAAGCTATTATTCCATGTGTAAAAACGCTCCAAATGATTTTTCCTTGAACATGAAAGTTGTAGATCATGATTTTCCCTTTCCAAAAAATCCTATAATACATTCATATCATTTTTAGAACTCAAGATATGGTTTTTTGAAGTTTTGATGCATTTTAGGGTTTTTAGGGCACATTTGTGGATTTTTTTATTGGTACACTTTCTTTTATTTTTGTGTCACACTCTTTGATTTTTTTTTCTTACACCTTTTTCATGTCCATCACTAATTTTGGCATGACATAATGTTTTGAGTGTGGGGATTACTTGGTTTATTATTGTTTTGAAAAGAATTGAAAAAAAAGAGAAAGGCACAGGAGGTGACAATAGTGTAGTACATGTGACCAAGACTCAGCACACACACTCACATAATAAACTCCCTCTCCCTCTCTCTCACTTTCGTCACAATTTTCTTTCCTCATACACACACGCATGCGTTGCTCATCAAATGAAAAGGGAAAGAAACGTCTTACACGTGAATCACTACCATGCAACATCATGTGATCACCAATTTCAACCCTTGATCTTCATTTTGTTTCTCATCAAATAATACCAAGATGACACCACACAAGCCACACCATAACAAACTTGTACCATCTTCACATGATTAAGTTCAAAAATAACAAAATGAAAATTATGAAAGGGAGAGCACGAAGGCTCTGATTTTGGTGTGCAACCAACATTGCTCAAACACCACAACAATTGCACTACACACCCTTTGGTATATAAGCTTCATTTTCACGATTTTGCAAGGAGAATCACACGTTTCATCACACTCTTAACACAACCTCTTTTTCTCTCTTGTTGTGCTCTCAAATTCACTCTCTCATAACAAGTTTCAGATCTGAATTTCTCCATTCACACTCCATTCTTCATCCTTAAAGCTTCTGAACATCATCATCTAATCATATCATCACCATCCTCCTCATTTTCTTTTGAAATTGGTGAAGTTGTTGATCATCTGTAGATCAATAACATTCGAATTCTTCCATCTTGTGCTCTCAATCAAGACTCAGTGCCTTTATTTGGTTCAAAGAGTATAAAAGGAGGTATAAGGAAGTTGTATTAACCTCTGGATTTCTCATATTTCTCAAGAGAACCTCAACCTCAGGTTTGAACTTCATCTTATTTTGCTTCATTTTGGATCTATTCTGGATTGTTTCATGATGATGATGTTTGATCTTAGTTGCTTGAAGTGTTGTGAAGATTTGTAGTGCTTTAATTTTAAGTTTGCAACTTTTGTGATCTAACTTTAACTCTTCGAATCTCACTGACTACTGAATGTTTCTGAGTTTTATTGGTGGATTCGTGTCCTACATGGTGTAAGATTTTGATTGATGCTTGATTTTATGGATTCTGGGAATTTTGTTCTTTCTCTTCATCGAACCAGTCGGAGAAGACGACCGGAGCTTCTCCGGCCGGCCACCACTGTTCCATTACCTTGTTTGAATGTTGTCTATTAATCTAGCTTGAACTAAGGGCCCTGAGTGCGCCACTTCATTAATGAACCATGTGCCATGCATGTGATGTTATATTGTCATTTTAATTATTGGTGTGTGTTGGTGCATGATAATTGTTGTGAGCTTCGATCTGAGTAATTAGATGTTTAGACTGTTGTGGTTGACTGTTCATCTTGTGCATTGATTTTAAATGAATGATGTGGACCATTAGATCTGTATATTTTTCTTAGTTGACTTGATTTGGTCCGTTAATTGTGGTGACTTCATTTTCATTGACTAGCGTGCCTGACCATTAGATGTGTGGACTTCTTGACTTTTGATTTGGACCGTTGGTTTGGTATAATTTTGTTTGGTTGACTGAATTTGTTAGAATGCGTTGGGCCTCATATTACTATCAACACCCCCATTCTTCATCCCAATTTCAATTTGAACTATGTTGGATCACTTATTACACCCCTTGACCATTGTTTCTTATTTTTATTTTCTTTTAATTGCTAGTTTCATTTTAATTGTTTAAAAATAGTTTTAATATTCCAAAAATACCAAAAATATTCATGTGATTAATTTTGAGTTTTCTTTAATTTTCTCAATTTTTATTTTTCATTATTCTTTATTTTTTTAATCCTGAATTAATTTCTCAATTAATTTCCTTTTATTTGTCTTCCTCCATGAACAACCTGACTTGTTTAATTTATATCTTGAGCTTGAAAATGGGTATGCTTATGACTCATCTTGCAATGTTTTTCTAACATTTTGAGGTGTCTTAGTGATTTTTATCATGATTTTTAGGTCTTGTTTGGATAAATTTTGACTTGTTCCTTTGTGTGAAAGTTAGTGAAGCCCTAGTTGCTTTGTGATTAATTCTTTGATGATGTTTTCTTCTGATTCTGGCTATGTGGTCTTGATATGATATTTGTACATACTTGAAGTTTCTTGGTGCTTAGTTGTATAATTTTTAAGTCATGTTCATTATTTATTTGAGATTTGTTCTTAACATTCCCTAATTTGAGGTATCTTTGAGCAATGCTTGATTGTTTGGATAGAAGGGCACTTGTGCCATCATTTAGGGTTTTGTTTTGTGATTGTTAACATATTGTTAGACCCATGGTTTTTGTATGAGAGCCTCACCCTTGCTTGTTTGGTGTTACTTGTTCACTAAGTTTCACACTCACATGTATGCCTCACTACACTTCCAACTTCTTCATGCTTCTTCTAATTGACCTAATTTGTATTTGTATGCCTTAATTGATGTTTGAATTTTTTTATTAGGAACTTATTTAATATGTTTAGGTTCTGACCTTGATGAAACTTGTTGATGTTTAGCTTGTTTGATGCTTCTAATCACATGTTCTCATTTTATTTCTTCCATGATGTTTTGTTAGTTGTTTGTATAACTCCTTGCACTCTTCTTTGTGTGGTATTGTGTGACTAATATTAGAATTCTTGTGTGATGTTTAAGTTCTGGTTGTGATGGTTTGTATTAATTCTTTGCTTGTTCTTACTCAATTTGAACTTACTTGATCTTTACTCATCATTTGTGAATTCTTCTAACACTTGCAGGGGCAATGGTAAGTAAGAGGTGTGGATGAGATTTCCACACTTCAAACTTCTTTCTTCTCTTTATTTTATGATTTCATTTATGATTTGAGATGAGCTTAGGCCATCATTTGTACAATTTCTATTCTTCCCCTTAGAAACAACTTAACTTCTTTAAGAGAAGTAAGTTGCTTTCTACTTCCTTTCTTCTTCCCTTTTTCTTTCTTTTTTCTTCATTAGGATAGAACTCAAGCCTCACTAACTTAGGTATCCCATGCATGTTAACACTAGGATTTTTTAGTCCCCCTTAGTTATTTTACCTTTGAGATCCGTTTGGTGCTCTCTCTCTCTTCTCATCTTCAAACTTAACTTCAAGACACTTAATAAATGACAAGTCTTCTCATGTGCCACGAGACTTTGCCATGGGGTACTTACATGCATTCCATTTCGGGGAAAGGTGTAGGATATCTATCATGATGAATATGTCTTAGAATGAGATTAATTCACAAAGAAAAGCTAAAATAAACTTCTTAATAAAAAAACCACAAAAGCACTTAATAAATGCCAGTAGGTCAGTGTGTTTGAGCCTTCCTCTTAGGGACTAGATTTGGGGATTCCCCCATAGCTAGGTGTGCCTCTTGCGCATTCCATTTTGGGATGATGTAAGAAGTATACATCCAATTAAGTAAGACTTAGGTACACTCACCTATCTAAACTTCATAACAGAAAACTCCTAAAAAACACTGGACAAAGAATAATCGTGTCTCCTTCGAGACTTCTTTTCTCATCACCTTTACTCATAATGTAAGTACTTGCTCATACTTGTCACTTTTCAAGACGGTTACACACTCGTCGTTCGAGCCTGCAACACCTGAGCATTTACATAAGAAGTTCAAGCTTTTAAAACACGAGCCATCTTCCTCCCTAGTTAGGAGAACTATGACGTCTCTGATCCTTATGTCCAAATGAGGTATATAGGCAGCAGGGTAGGGCCCGTTCGAGAACTCTTTTATTTTTCCTACATTTTCCCCCTTTCTTTTCTTTCTTATCCAGTTTCAGTCCTTCTTTTTTCAGCAACTTTCATTTCTTCACCCTTTGAAACAATTTCTTTTAAAGTGTGGATCCCGTCTAGTACGGTGAACGATCTGGGGTGCTAATACCTTCGCAGGTTGTAACCGATTCCCGAACCCAGTTCTTTGGTTCACAGGACCTGTGTTCTTCCTTTTCTTCTTCCGGTTTGTGCATCATTACCTTTCCCATTCCTTCGGGATAAAAATTCCTTGTTGGCGACTCTACCTCTTCCGCGCCACTTTCATGTTTGTACCAGGATGGAAATCCAGGGAGCGACACATAGGTCATAATAATCAATTGACGGGGAGTTTATAAGTAATAAAGATATGAATTAGTAGAAGAAAATTATATAATAGTGGAATAGAATTAGTAGCAGGTTTAGTATGTTGGTTGCTGTTATGGATTTAACAGAAGCATAGTAATAAACTAGTAATAAGTAGTAATAATAGAACGTAGTAAATAGTTTAATCAATCGGTTTAGTCAGAACTTGTATGGATAGGAATGCAGTAAATTTGGTTGTTCTTGTGTTGTGTTGCCTTGTTATAAGTTGTATAGTTGCTGGTTGTTGTTTTATGTTGTAGTGTCTTATGAATGGCAAGATTATGAGTTGTAGGCCTTTGGCCAAAGTTGAATGTTATTGTGTTGCTTTGTTGCTATAGTTGTTGTTGTTTGGTATACACATTGAGTTGCAAAACATATCATTATTTGAGTTGGAGCTGTTTGCTCGGTAAGTTGGCTTGGATTGACAAAATAAATTTGAAGGATTATGCCTTGTGTTAACGTTTCTATTAATTAGCAATATTATAAATTGGGAGTTTTGCTCCGATGATACCACATGCATCACATTTGTCCAAGTTGCATATTATGTTGTCATGTTATATCTTATGTTGTTTCTAAGTTGTTTGTGAAGTTGTGAAGTGGTGGTTTATGTAATCTAATTAAATATGTTATTTATCATATTTTGGATTATATTATTAGATATCTCACCCCTTTTGTTTGAATGTTTCCCTCTGTTGGTAAGGTGTAGGTAATCCAGAGTAGAGCTGAGTACCTTAGTAGATTCAAGTCGGTGTTGTCGCTCTGATATGTAGCACTCGGGGGGGGGGGGGGGGGGGATAACACTTGTTTTCTGTTGATGTTGGCTTTTCTTATAGTTGTTGAATGTTAAAGTTGTTTTATTAAAGAATTGTTGTTTTTGAGTTGTTTTAATGTTGAATCCGATTAAAGTTGTTTTAAGTTGAATTTTATGAATCCGCTGCGTAGGAATGAAGTATTTTGTTTTAAAGACTTATCAAGTGTTGAATGTTGTTTTTAAGTTGAAATGTATCATCTCATTTATTTTTGTTGAAATTTTATACTCTGATTTTATTAATAATTACCGGGTAGAAATGGGGTGTTACATTAGTGGTATCAGAGCAGGTCGGTCCGTTCGGCCAAGTTGTCGAGTCGTAGTTATTTAACAATCGATTATTGTTTGCTAGTTCTAAATTTTGTTGTGTTGTAGTGATTAAGTTGAGATGGCTGGAAGGAACGATGTTGCAATGGCTACTGCTATGCAAGAAATGGCTCAAGCTGTGCAGAATTTCCCGAATGCTGGCGAGGATGCTCGATCTCGTAGTTTGGCAATTTTTCAGATGGAGAATCCTCCTACCTTCAAGGGTAAGTATGATCCTGATGCGATATTTCATTGGTTGAAAGAGATTGAGAGAATCTTTCGTGTGATGGATTGCACTCTAAGAAGGTTTGGTATGGGACTCATATGCTGGAAGTCGAGGCCGATGACTGGTGGCTAGAGACTCGTCAGAGATTGGATGTTGCAGGTGAGGAGATCACTTGGGTTGTGTTCCATGGGGAATTTCTGAGGAAGTATTTTCCAGAAGATGTCCGTGAAATAAGCTGTTTTTAGATGATTAAAAAATAATGAATTTGTTGTGTTGCGTTGAATTTGTGTATTGGTTGATTGGAATTGGTCTGAAAAGGAGTTATAGAGACGAAGGAGAGAAACAAAGAGGGGTGTAAGATTTGACTGTGGGATGACCGTCCCCTCTTCCGGATGACCGTCTGGGATGTGTGACATCTGGCACCTCCCTAGGACGACCATCACAAGTGTGATGATGGTCACACGGGTCTGGAGGAAAAATTTGTTGTTTTGGCTTTTGTGTTCTGTGTCTGCAAGGTTGGCAGATTATAATTCATTTACAGTATGTATAACTAAGTTGAAGAATATTAATTGAAGTAAAATAGGTAATAATAATCAATTGACAGGGAGTTTATAAGTAATAAAAAGATGAATTAGTAGAAGAAAATTAGATAACAGTTGAATAGAATTAGTAGCACGTTTAGTATGTTGGTTGTTGTCATGGATTTAACAGAAGCATAGTAATAAACAATTAATTAGTAATAACAGAACATAGTAAATAGTTTAATCAATTTGATTAGTCGGAACTTGTGTGGATAGGAATATAGTAAATTTGGTTTTTCTTGTGTTGTGTTGCCTTTGGCCAAAGTTGAATGTTGTTGTGTTGCTTTGTTGATATAGTTGTTATTGTTTGGTATATATATTGAGTTGCAAAACATATCATTATTTGAGTTGGAGCTATTTGCTCGGTAAGTTGGTCTGGATTGACAAAATAAAGTTGAAGGCTTATGCCTTGTGTTAACGCCTCTATTAATTGGAAAAATTATAAGTTGGAGGTTCTGCTCCGATGGTATCACATGCATCACATTTGTCCAAGTTGCATATCAATTTGCATATTATGTTATTGTGTTGTATCTTATGTTGTTTCTAAGTTGTTTGTGAAGTTGTGAAGTGGTGGTTTATGTAATCTAATTAAATATGTTATTTATCACACTCTTGATTATATTATTAGATATCTTACCCCAACAGTTTGAATGTTTCCCTCTGTTGGTAACGTGAAGGTAATCCAGAGTAGAGCTGAGTACCTTAGAAGATTCTAGTCAGTGTTGTCGCTCTGATACGTAGCACTCGGGGGGATAACGCTTATTTTCTGTTGATGTTGGATTTTATTATAATTGCTGGATTTTAAAGTTGTTTTATTAAAAATGTTGCTTTTGAGTTGTTTTGATGTTGAATCCGATTAAAGTTGTTTTAAGTTGAATTTTATAAATCCTCTGAGTAGGAATGAAGTATTTTGTTTTAAAGACTTATCAAGTGTTGAATGTTGTTTTTAAGTTGAAATGTATCATCTCATTTGTTTTTGTTGAAATTTTATACTCTGATTTTATTAATAATTACCGGGTAGAAATGAGGTGTTACAAGTATGACCCTAATGAGCTATTGACCCTGATGACTATGATGTGGGGTGTCTTGGATAGTATAATACAACACTATTGAGGAGGTATACATTTATACTATAATGATTTTTTTAATCTTAGTGTTAACCTGTCTCATGTGAATCATATTTAATGGATATGTTTTATCCATGACATTCTTTGTTTTTATATTTTTTGGTTTATCTCATTTTTTTTAACTTTCAGGTCTGAGCCATATTTGGACGTCTATTGTAAATTGTATCATTTCTTGGCTCTGTCTGAGGAAATTAGTTCAATTGTGAAATGAATTGGATTTGTTACTTAATGAAGTATTATTTATAACTTTAAGATTTTGGTTTGCAGGGTTTTGAAGTAGTATTGTATGTCATAGGTTTGTACTATGTTATGGTGGTTCGAAACCGTTTGAAGGTTTGAGTTGTATCAGTATTGCAATATCCATTTCCCCACCTCAAATTTTTGCTTACATGTATTGTGGTAAGTTGTTTACACATCAAAAGTTATGTTTTGAACCATTGATAACTTTTGGCATGTGTAAACAACTTATCACAATGAATTTAAGTCATATCCCCCTGCCATACTAATAGACCATTAATGTTAACATGTCAGTTGTGGTATGGTGTTGGTAGTTTGGTATTTTTTTTGGTATCTCTCTGGACCAAACTAATAGGCTAATGGTTGTTATCGCTCCGAGGAGAAATTAAAGGAGCATGAAATTGTGACTCATCCTTTATATTTGTTTCTACAACATTCTAAATTGTAACACAACCATGCAAATGTTTATTATAGATTGGCATGTGCATCATGGAATCTACGTCGCACTTGGGAAAACGACATAAGCAAACCGTTGAACCATGATTTGCAGACTTGCGGGTTCGACTCACCATAAATTATGTTAGTTTACATGTTTACCTCTCATTTTTTGTTGCATTTTCTTCTATAGCACAAATTTTCACTTTTGTGGTTAAATTTTGTTTGGTTGGTTTGATAATTTTGATTTTCATTTTGTCATTTGTTGTTTCAGGTTTAGGGAAACATCCTGAACCAACCAATGGATCAACTTCCTGTGTACAATAGTTTATTTAAACAAAAACAAATTATTTACAATAAAGCCCATTATTTAATGTGAATTAATAAAATAATGTTTACCCAAAAATAGACCCCAATAACTACATAGCGTGGGGATTAGCAAACATTTCATATGTAACGTATTCCCATACCTATAGGAAGACTCAAATAACTCTTCATCATCACTCAAGTTGTTAATGCTCCCAGACTTCTGTATTTTCCACAGAGACCCACCCTGAAAAACTGAAACTCTGTATCAAACCATCTGTTATGGAAGGACGATCCATCTCCACTAGTGTACCGATCCTCATTGGGAGTCCATTACAATAAGTCTTCTTGTTGCTTCGTCGTTCTTGAAGTAAAATAGGGATGTTCATTGTATGCATGATTGATCATGCCTCTTTTAGTTGTTTAAGATATTAGGTTTATTTAGTAAATTTGTATTTCCATATTGTTTGTTATTGTTATATAAGAGACATTATATTTGCTTCATCTTATGAGTTAGGGTTATCATTTTGGTTGCATGTACTGTTAATTGCTTCGATTTAGTTTCATCACTCTATGCCATTTTGTTTTACAGTCACGAAAATGGTTCTCATGGTGTATCACCCAATGAGAAACACACTCGCAACTGCACTCTCAAAATGATTTTGAAGGAGTTAGAAAGTAGGAAGATTTCAAAGACCCCTGTGATGGATAGCGAAAGGGGGTCGAAGGTGAAAAACGAACCTGGTATGGAGTCTGAAATAGGGAAGGGAAATGATAAAGATGTGGCCATTGGTGAATATTCAAGAGGAAGTCGCGACAAGACAATGGAAAAGCACATGGCTCTGGCCGTGTAGGTGGTGTTGCATAACCTTGCTCAACACAAATTTGCACATCAATGGAGGTTTTCCTAAAGGTATTTGTGTTGTCATTGTTATAATTCTGGTAATTATTTCTTTAACAGGTTGGATAGCTACCAAGTCGGAGTATAACTATATAGTTTTTGTGTTGAATTTGTGTAGGAAAATTGTATCTGGGTTGTTGTGAGAGAAAGGTAAGGGAAAGACAAAACCAGTGGCTATTGGTGAAGGCTCAGGAGGAAGGGGCCATAAACGAAATGGGAAAGCACATGCCCATGGAAGTGAGGGTGGTGTTGAACACCCTTTTACCGATAAGGAATTTGTGTACCGATCATCTGACAACCAAAGATATTTGTGTTTGATACTTCGAATGATGGTTACGTGATTGTCGTTCTTTAACAGGTTGGAGATATGTGGAGTATGACTATCTGATTTAAAGTTATTGTTTCGAAATTGTGTAGGACAATGAGAGCCTTACATGAGCCACATAATCAGTGCAACTGGTAGACATAATTCTGGTTTCAGTGGAGGAAGGAATAGCAAAAATCCGAAAAAATGGAGCGGAACGGTCAAAATTGAAGATGCGAGTCTAAAATCTAAGATCTCCCTGCAAAAAAGTGAGGGCGAGACGGGGAAAGGCCGCAGACATTACACTTTTTAAACCTAAAAATACAAAAATTTAAGTAAATGTGTATGTCTGCAAAAGTCCGCGACGAAAACGGAGCGGGACGGGACGAACATTTAGAGGGTGAGAGTCTAAATCCTTGACTCATCCCACACTAAAGTGCAGACAAAACAGAAATGTCCAACGAACCAGACCCATTTTACCACCATTTACCGTGTATCCAAACATGCTCTAACATACTCCTCGACACACTTGTTTGTTTCTATGGTAATATCGAATATTAAAAGAAAAATACTTGTCTTATCCATTATTTCTAGGGATAAGTTAGTGTATACTTTAATTTTATTATGATAAATAAATGAATTTTTAAAAGAGGTGGAAAGGTAGTCCTAAGAATACTTTCTTTGATTATAAAAAAAAAAAAAAAACACTTTCTTTACCACCATATTTTTAACACTCACTTTCTTAATAGTTAAAATTAAAGTGATTTTGGAATAAGACTCACATGCTTTCACCTATAATAAGCTTTAAAGTATATCTCTTGGTGGAGTGGTACTATTAGTCGCATGTTTGATTTTTTTTAAGTAAAAGTTTACCAAGTGGAGGTGTGGAGTCATATTCCTACCTTTTTTTTTTCTTGCATGATTGTATAAGTATCAATCATAACAAAAACAGGATGAGTGTTTTCTTGTAAAGTTAAAGTGGAAGACATTATTGCAGGACAAATATTTTTTCCACGTTTATAACGTGGCTCTAATCTTTAAATATCAAAATAATTTTAAATTTTCTTTAGAAATACATCTATGAACTTACCTTAAATCACTCCATATTTTCTAAACTAAGCACCATCCTAAAAAATTCAAATTCTTTGTTTTTCTATTTTATTTGATTCATTTTATATTTTTACCTTTTTTGCAAAAATTCAAATTTTTTTTTGTAAATTCTTGATTTAATTTAATTTGATTTAATTCTAGAGATATGTCTTCAATATTAAATATAATATAAATGACTCACATGGAAAATATATGTTTCTGAAGATACATTTAAAAATTAAGAATATTTTTTAATTTTCATTAAAGATTTATGAAAAAAGTATAAGAGTGAAAAAAAATTGCCTTATTGGAGACTCAACCCTACATTTTTTATTCTCTCATATTTTCGTTGAAATTGGATGTTATTATTACACAAGTTTATGATTTGCACTCTTTGGCATAGCTAAACTAATGTTAGCTTGTGTGTAAAAACATAAATATCCAAGTTATAATTTGTTTTGAATTTTTTTTATACTCATCAAAATAGTTTCGTATTGTTTAAGAATAGATATTAAAAATAATTTAGATATAATGTAACGTCATGTAACGTCCTGGATTTTCATCCAAGACATGACTCATAAATTATTATTAAAATTTGTTTAAACAAGAATAATTAATTTTGAACGTTAATCAATTTGATGATAATTCAAATACATAAACGAAAAATCATTGTTTCTAATTCATTCGAAAGAACATAAGTAAATAACTTAACATATAATATACTCGGTTCATAACTACTGAAACATTTTTATTTTGAAAAACCTCTTCTTCCCACGATCACACATCAAGCTGACATCAATCTCTTTGAAACTCCACATTTGTACCTAAAATGTTATTGTAAGGGTCAATTTCCATTAACTACAATCCATGTCAAAAATAAACTAAACAAGAGCTAAAATCAGGCAAATATAAATATATATATTATGTTCAAGAGAATTAAATAAAAGAAAATCTCATCCAAATTATCGATATCGAACGCACTATGACAATAATGACTTTTAATAACGCACCTTAGACAATGCTTTATTACAAAAGCGCTGCTATAAATAAAAAAAATAATACATGGAAATTGTTCACGAAAAATTAGAAAAGCGCTGCTAAAAGTCCTGCCTTAGACAACGCTTTTGGAAAAGCGATGTCTAAGGTAGACATTAGCCAGCGCTTTCTGAAAGCGTTTTTAAAAGAATATCTTAGACAACGCTTTCCTTAAAAGCGCTGTCAAAGGCCTTATAAATTTTTTTTTAAAAAATAAACACAAAAGCGCTGTCTAAGGGCTATCTTAGCCAACGCTTTTCAAAAGCGCTTTCTAAGGGCTATCTTAGCCAGCGCTTTTCACAAAAGCGTTGTCTAAGGGCTAATTAAATGAAAATATTAGCATACTCAGTATTCTTTTTTCATAACTTTTCTTTCCCTCTCTGCGAACGACGACTGCGAACAACCACTACGAGACCTAAGAAGTTGTTATCGCCACCATGCTCCTTCCTCCATCGTCTTGTTCACAACTTGTCATCGTACTCCTTCCTCCATCGTACACCGTCTCTGTTTCGGTAAGTGTCATCTTTTTCTGTTAGGGCAAGTTTCATCTTTTTCTATTTTAGTTAGTTTTGATTTAGTTTTCTATTAGTGTACAAATGTTAGGGCAAGTTTCTGTTAGGACAAGTTTCTTGTTATCACTTTTCTGTTAGTGTACAAATATTAGGGCAAGTTTCTGTTATGGCATTTCCTTTAATTCTATTGTTGTTTGTTTTCTTGGTTTTCTTTATCACAGACCTTTGTTGTTTGTTTGGTTCACTATTATATTAGAGCTTCGCGTTCGAAGAATGTTGTGAGGTTTAAACTCAGTGAGTTACCTTGTTAGAGTGAGTTACAAGGCATGATCTTATATTTTCAAGTGTGAAATAACTTGTTAGAGTGAGTTAGAGTGAGCATAGTTAGAGTGAGTTAAATAAATTTAGGAAACACATTGTTACCATCTTCAGAGCAAACTGTTATAACACAAATTGACTAATAAACACAAATTGGCTAGAAAGTATATACACTTAAAATATACTAAACACAAATTAGTTAGAAAGTATATATACTTAAAGTAATGCACACAATACTAGGATTTAGTTTGATTTGATGATGTTTATTCTTGCACTCAAATCATCGTATGGTATTTTATTTTGTTTACCTTAATAAGTAGGAAAACCATGGATAAAAAATGGATGTCTGCCGATCGATTGACCAAAGAGTACGAGAATGGGGTTGTGGAATTCGTTAAGTTTGTTGTTCAACATGTTAAGGACCCCAGTCGAATAAAATGTCCTTGCTTGGGTTGTTATTATATTGGTAAGGTTGACGCAGATGGATTGAAATCGTATTTACTGAGGCATGGAATTCATCGAAGTTATAAGTGTTGGATATTTCACGGTGAGAAAATTAACGAGAATGTTGAACCGAGGGAGAAAAAGTAATACGACCCATGCTTCAGACGACAAAGACACAGAAACATACGATTGTGATCGAGTCGAAGAGATTACAGAAGTACTTGAAGAAGATCTTCATGATTGTCCCGAAATGTTTGAGAGGTTTGTAATCGATGCAGAGAAACCGTTGTATAAAGGTTGCACTAAATTCACAAGACTGTCTGCAGTATTAAAGTTGTTCAACATAAAGGCAGGCAATGGATGATAGGATAAAAGTTTCACAGAGTTGTTGGCCCTTATGAGAGAAATGCTACTGGAGGATAATGTTCTTCCTAATCGAACCTATGAGGAAAAAAATGTTTTTCTTTATTGGCATGAGCTATGATAAGATACATGCTTGTCCAAACGACTGCGTTTTGTTTCGAAACGAATATGCATCGTTAACTGAGTGCCCTAAATGCGGTTTGTCTAGATATAAGAAAAAAGTGTCTCTAGCAAAAGTCTTATGGTATTTTCCTATAATTTTGAGATTTAGGAGCATGTTTCGTAGTGAAACCGATGCAAGACACCTGACTTTGCATGTAGATGAAAGAATTATTGATGAAAAGTATCGACATCCGATTGATTCACCACAGTGGTCGAAAAATTTATAATGATTATCCTGACTTTGGAGAAGAAGCGAGAAACCTTCGCTTGGCATTATCTACTGATGGAATGAACCTACATGGTCTTCAAAGTATCTCACATACCACATGGCATGTGATTCTTATGATTTATAACCTACCTCCATGGCTATGTATGAAGCGTAAGTACACAATGTTATCTATGTTAATCTCTGGGCCTAAACAACCAGGGAATGACATAGACGTATACTTGACACCTTTGATCGAAGATTTAAAGATTTTGTGGGAGAACGGTGTGGAGGTTTATGATGGATATAGGAAAGAAAGTTTCAATTTAAGGGTGATGTTGTTTGGCACAATTAATGATTTTCCAGCATACGGGAATCTATATGGGTATATCATTAAAGGTCAACGTGTGTGTCCTATTTATGAAGATGGAACCGATACGATGCGATTAGAACTTTGTTAGAAGAATGTATTTCTCGGTCATCGTAGATTCTTAAATTCTAATCATCATTACCGTGGGTGGAGAAAATCATTCAATGGAGACACCGAACAACGTAAAGCTCCACCCGCATTGTCAGGTGACCAAGTTCTTGAAAAGGTGAAAGATGTGCGTACTGAGTTTGGCAAGCCTTTTTCACATAAGGTTGTCAAAGGTGGGTGAAAGAAGAGGTCGATATTTTTTGAATTGCCATATTGGAAGTCTTTGTACGTGAGAAATTTTCTCGATGTTATGCATATTGAAAAAAATGTATTTGAAAGTGTTATTGGTACGTTACTCAATATAAAAGGAAAGTCTAAGGATGGCCTTAAAGCAAGGGAGGACATGTTAAAATTGGGAATAAGAACTAAATCAGCACCCGTGATGAAAGGAAGACGAACATATCTACCACCTGCTGCTTTTACTCTATCTAGAAAGGAGAAAAAAATAGTGTGTAAGTTTCTGAGTGAAGTTAAGATTCCAGATGGATACTCTTCAGATATTAGAAGACTTGTATCTATGAAAGACCTCAAGTTGAAGAGTTTAAAGACACATGATCGCCATGTTATAATGGAACATTTTCTACCAATAGGTATACATTCTACTTTTCCAGAAAAAGTAAGAAGTGCCATAACTAAATTGTGTTTTTTCTTTAGGTCAATTTGTAGTAAGGTGATCGATCCCGAGATATTACCAACACTACAAAAAGAAATAGTTATTACCTTATGTGAGCTTGAAATGTATTTTCCTCCCTCTTTTTTTTGACATAATGGTACATCTAGTTGTTCATCTTGTGAAAGAGACACAGTTGTGTGGACCAGCTTATATGAGATGGATGTACCCTACTGAACGGTATATGAAGATATTAAAAGGGTACGTGAAAAACCGAAGTCGCCCAGAGGGTTGTATTGTTGAACGATACATTGTTGAAGAAGCGGTTGAGTTTTGTACTGAATATTTGTCCAACGTGCAATCAATTGGACTCCCCAAAGCTCATATTTTCGGGAAAAAAGGAAGGTAAAAAATTAACTGGAAATAAAATTGTGACAATATCAAGGGAAGAACGGGATCAAGTGTATTTGTATGTTCTGCACAATGATAATGAGGTTGAGCCATATGTTGAAATGCACAAGGATGTACTCTGAAGGTTAAATCTGAACAAAAATGAAAATTGGATAGTATGAGAGCATAATCAAAGTTTTATACAATGGTTAAAGGATCATATTTATTCGAAGCGCTCTTCATATCCTGCTTCGGTAATAGAAAGGTTGAGATGTTTGGTATATGGTCCAAGTTTGTATGTGTTTTCTCATAGCGCATACGCAATTAATGGATACACATTTTATACCAAAGAACAAGATGATAAAAGTAATATGCAAAATAGTGGTGTCATCGTGCTAGCTGAAGCAATGCATATATCAAGTATGAAGGACTTAAATCTCAAATATGCAAATTTGTCATATTTTGGAGTTATTGAGCATATTTGGGTGTTTGATTACGAGAATTTTCAGATTCCTATCTTTGGTTGCAAGTGGGTAAATAGTAGTCGCATACGAATGGATAAGTCTGGATTTTTTGAAGTGGATCTTAATAGGGTGAGGTACAAAGATGAGCCTTTTATTCTAGCATCTCAAGCTAAACAAGTGTTCTATGTCAATGACCCGATGAGTACAAAATGGTCTATAGTGCTTTTATCTAACAAAATGGTTGATGATAACGGTGTAGATCAATGTGATATTGATGTTGAGAATGAGTAATGCATTAGAAGGAATAAGTTTAATAGAAATGATCAAGATGAGGATCTTATAGCGGATGAGTCATATATCAGAAATGATCATAACAAGGGAATTTGGATCAATTCATTCGTCTGCATTGCTAAGAAATAAGTAATTCATGTTCCAACCAAGAAAAGAAAGAGATGTTAGTGAAAGAGGTAATATAATAAAATGTTATATATTAAGTCATTTTCAATAAATTTATATGTTTTTCTTTATTTTTCATAATTTATATTTGATATTTTTGGTTTCTTTATTTTTCATTTTCAATCAATGTTATTTGGTGTCATAATTTATAGCTTATACAATTACTTTCATTATAATTTATATTTGATATTCTTGGTTTCTTTATTTTTCATTTTCAATAAATGTTATTTTGTATCATAATTTATAACTTTGACAATTACTTTCATTATAATTTATATTTGATATCTGTAACACGGTGGGAGAACTGACTTTCTATAAATGTTGCGGATAGCAAGAGTCGCCACCGACTTTTATTTTATCCATAAGGAAAGGTCATAAAAGAACAGGAAAAGCCGTTTTTGAAAAGACTTGGGTTCAAGGGGTAGGTTATATAAAGGGAAGGTGTTCGCACCCTTTATATCCATGGTTATCCATCGACTCTTAGTTACTTAGCTCACTTTAATTGTTTTTTGAAAAGAAACTGTAGTGTGTGTTTAGAAATTTTTCTAAGTACTTTGTAATGATCCTCGTATAAATGTATACAAAGTCTTTAAGTTTGAAAAATGTTTAAGAAAAGTGATGTGTGAAAAGTAGTTTTAAGATGTGAGCAAGTAACTAGGAGATACCTACCCTAAGCTAAGTCATTCAAGTTCTTTTATGTTTCTTCAAGAGTAAGACTATCCTTATTATTAAGGAATAAGTAGTCATTACTTTGGATTTTTATAAAGGGACAGGCGTAGGATCATCGTATGGTCAATGAAGGAAACTTAGGGGTGTCTTTAGCAATTCATAGGGACTATCATCATATTTACTGAAGGGACAACATCATTATTCTGTAGGCAACCTCGAAGGGACTTGATCTTTTTAAAATCTTTAGAGGGACAATGATGATTTCTTTTGAAGGGGCTTTGCTTAAACACCCATATATTCGAGGGACTTGACCATTTAGATAAGGCAACCAAGAGGGATACTCTAGGAAGTGTAGACGGCGATCTTAGATCGACTTACGTGTGTGAATGATTTATTTCAAATATTTATCTTATTTAATTAATTATCTAAGTCTATATTAATTTTCAATTAGTTTTCACTCCCTATTTACTAACCACGCAATTAAATATTTACAAAGAAAATAAAGAAGAAAAAATAAATCTATAAGCTATTACAAGGCTTTGGCAGATACATAATAATCGGATAAAAATGAATTATAAAGCAATAATAATAGATATAATAAAATAATAAATAAACAATATTAATAAAGCAATAATAATAATAATAATAATAATAATAATAAAGTAATAATAAAAAGATTAGAATTTAAAAAGAAATTATTTTAGGTTAGGCAAATTATAAATTTTTAGAAGTTATTTAAGAAAGTATAAGTTTAGATAATTTAATAATAATAATAAAAGAATTTAATTATTTGCATAAAAAAAGTACTTATTATAATCTAATTAAGAAAACATTATTAATAATATACAAAGTAAAAAAAAAATTGAATATTTACAAAAATAATAAAGATAATAAAAAGTATTAAATTATTAAGTTAATAGACTAATTATATGTTAATTATAAAAAAATATATATTATATTTATCATTATCATTTACTTTAGAATAAATAAAATTATTAACTATGTTAATTAAAAATTATAAAATGATAAATCAAAGATTTACAAATTGATTGATTATTTAAAAAAAACAAATTAATTACAATCTAGATAAAATAAAAGTTATTATTATAATTAGTATTTATTATTTATTTACAAAATGATAAAATTATATACAAAATTAAAAGTAGAAAAATTATAAAATTATAATGAATTTAAAAATAACATTTGTTTATTTTTGAGATTTTCTTATTTTAATTTAGAAAAATAATTATTTTAATTAACTAATTACATTAACAATTATTTAAACAAAACAAACAAAATAAAATAATAAAATTAAAAAAAACTTACCTGAGGGAGTCTAGGGTCGAACCTAGGTCTCCACTCTTCAGTCACACTCCCTTAAACCAACTAGGCCAGCTGCGCTTTGTGTACATATACTGAGTATTGATAATTATATATTAAGCTTGCAAAAACTATTGGAAAATAAATAAAAAAAAGAATTGCAAAACCAGGGAATCGAACCCTCAACCTGAAGCTTCAATACACCAATACTTGACCAACTGAGCAGCACAATGCGCGTGTTATTTCATGGAAACAAAAATAACAAAAATAATGCCAATTATTTGAATTTCTGAACGCGCCAAAACATTATCTTCTTCCTCAGAATTTTGCAGGTTTTCCTGCGAATTTTATTATGCATTTTGCTGCAAATTTTCCTGCGCGTAAAACCTGTGAAACTCAAATATGATATACATGATGAATAAATTAGTTTTATCATCCCAGATCAATTAAGGTTAAGTCCCTCAACACAACTACATCACTAATTTCGCAAGAAATCGCCTCTATCTAGGATTTCCGATTTCGAGATCATAAACCATAACCATGGCAATCTGCTATTCCTGCGCAAAAACTCCAATTAAATAGCCCATAAACATTGCATACATCATTATGAACAACTTATATGATCAATTTACATTTTAAGAGCACATATAGTTGAAATCGAAATTCAAGAAAAATAACAAATTTAACCAATTTAATAAATTTCAAACAATTTATGGTGTTATGAATGCTGGTGATGATTGCAACGTGTCTAGAATCCTTCAAGGATGCCAATTTAACCTTTAGAATGCTTGGAGGGTGCTTAGAAGGCCAAAAACGATTTTGGATTTTTCTTTGAAAATTTTGAACTTTGTTCTTCTTCTTGGAGGCTGCAAAAACGTGTCCTTGTATATTGGTTGTGTTCATGTACTTATAGTGAAGGAATTAGGTCAGAAAGTTTGATGGATTTATGGGCTTTTGGGATAGCTTGAGATTGAAGAAACCAATTATTCATAAATGTCCAAAAATCATACCAAACCTTGCTATTTCTGTTATGCACGAATTTGGATGGCATCTAATCAACTTAAATGTCATTTAGAGGCTTCTAGAAGAAGAATCAAATCAAATATTTGTATTTTCATATTTTATTTTGATTTAAAATTAATTTTAACGAATAAAATCCAAATAAATAATAATAAAATTTATCAAAATCAGAAATTATTTGAATTGGGTCGTGCTTGGTGTTATTGTTAAGATTGGGTTGCAAAATGATAGGCCCATTTGGAAATATTTGGTTTTAAGACCTTATTTGCTTCATACACCCTTTGAAAATCTCCCAACTTTGACAAGGTATAAATCCCTCAATTTTAAAGCTATGAAGGTGTTCTTGGACATTTTGGAAAGATTAAAGAGTCCTCTAACAAACCTCTTTGGTCTCATGTCCATATCTCTTACCATTTTAAAACTATGCCCTTTGGAAAAAGTTGACTTTTTATTGACTTTTGAAATGACCTGTAATGTTTTAGCTCATACCTTCCAAATGAAGCATTTTTAGGTTTGGCTTGTGAGACACAAAGTTGTAGAGAATTCAATTTCCTTCAAAATGAGCTTTGGATGGGAAATTTATGATGAAGTATGTGAAAGTTATGGCTGGTCAAAATTCAGTTGACTTTTCTTAAGAAAACCCTAATTTAGAAACTCCTGATTCTTGATGATCTGAAACTTTCTTGATGAATCATGATCAACCCTTGATCAAATGATGAATTTTACTTCATAATCTTGATTTTGGCAAAAAATCTTGAAGTTTGACTTTAATTTGACCACAGTTGACCTTAGTTTGACTTTTTAACTACTTTGACTGATTTTTGCATATCTGATCTTTTGACTGGTCAAACTCTTTGGGAAAGCTTTGAAACTTGACATAGGGATTATTGAAGTCATATGGGATGCCATGAAGCTTACTTGAAGCCTTGAAAGTCATTTTAACCTGAGGAAACCCATAACCCTAGTTTTGGACACTTTGCTTAGGAGGAGGCACTGTCTGGGGAAACTTCCACACTTCTTAGAATCCTTGAGAGATATTGTCTTGATTGTGGGAGGGAAAATTTTGGGCTACAAAAATATCCTTGGTTTCTTTATTACAGGTTAGATATGTCTACTAACGAGGATCACCCACATGATGATGATTATATGCATGAAGGAGGTAATAAAAAGGTAGCTACGGAAGATGACATTAAAAGAGGCATAATAGTGATGAAGAAAGTGATCCATGTTAGAGATCGAGACATCATTTTAAATGTTCATTGGAGCCTACAAGGCCAGCTGATCGAACTTAATGGTTATACATTGACTAGTTTCATTGGTGCACTAGTAAGGAATGAGATTCCAATTACTTGTGATGATTGGAGAAATAAACAGCTGAAAGAAGCCAAAGAAAAGATTTGGAGTGAGATAAAGGTACAATAATAATCATGTCTTTAATTATGTGAACTAATTATGTCTTTTAAATTACTTGTACTAACACACAATGTATATGTTATTCTTAGAGGTGTTACAACATCGAAGATGATAAAAAAGCTTTTTGTCTCAAATTGGCCAGAAAGCTACTAAGAGGGTTTAAAACTTTTTATCATCCAAGTTTCTTAGGGATGCAGATGGTAAGTTTGTTGATGCAGAGCTTCCATCTAAATATGAAAGTTTGATTTTACAACAAGACTGAGACTCTTTGTAACACCCCAAAACTTTTTCCACTCATTTCATATCATATAGCATAGCCTATAACATATATGTTCTAGCATCTTTGCATAGAAAGATGAGGCATAACATCCATAGTTACAAGCATAGGGCATATGATTAGTCATCCGACAAGTTGTGATTCTTCAAAGTCAAGATAGGAGCCAAGTGGTCTTGAAATAATCCTACAATGGATCCTCATATCCTACACAAGCTCAAACTTGTCCTCAAGTCCCTAGAAGAGGGAAATTTCATTAGGAGTTAAACAGTGCATCATCCTCCTACACAGGGAAACACTAATTAGGGGTTTTCCTCTGATCAAGTAATTATCATAGCTTTGACCAATTCTTGTGGTCAAAGGCTTCTATATGGTATACATAGCCTATGGATGAAATTTGGTTCAAAGATTCATTGGGGAAGTCAGACAGTGATCCAATTACTTGTGTATGAAGAAAAAAGTCAAATGTGACAAACAAAATTCAAACAGTGGATTTTTAGAGTTTTTATCATGTTCATCAACTTCATGAAGCCATATTTGATTAAGGAATATCTTGGATTATCTCAAATGTCAAAAATCAAGAATGTGCAAAAGTTGCTAAATTTGGAATTTCTCAAGTTAGAAGTTTCTATTTTAGAAGTATTTGCCCTAATCTTCAAGCTATTATTTCATATGCAAAAAAGCTTAAAATTATTTTTCCTTAAACATGAAAGTTGTAGATCATGATTTTCCCTTTCCAAAAAGTCCTAGAACACCTTCATATAATTTTTAGAACTCAAGTTATGATTTTTGGAAGTTTTAATGCATTTTAGGGTTTTTTGGTGCATAGGTGTCCACATACCATTGGTCCATTATTTTTAATTTGGTGTCACATGTCATGGTATTTTCTCTATACATTTTTGGATGTAGACCATAACTTTTTCACGTAGCCTATTTGTTGGTGAGTGGGTTACTTTTATTTGGTATTATTTTGATGAAAAATGGAGAAATATAAAGTACAAAGGTGATGGTACAAAGAGTGGTGTAATCAACATGTATATTGCACACACCCTCTCTCATTGTGCTTCACTCATTCACACTTTTCGCCATCCAAAAACACACACGTAGAAGGAACCAATATGGAGAGAAGAGGTACCCCATGTGAATCATCACCATTGAATGTCCATGCAACTCATTACATCAACCAATCAACACCATTGATTTTCATCATTTTTCTCATCAAACCACACCAGGATGTCAATATACTCAGTGCACCATAATACCATAGATCTGCATGCACATAATTGATTTCAAAATCAATTTACAATGTTGAAGAAGTGAGGATGCACAAGTTCTGTTGGTGAATGCACAATAAAATTGCCTCAAACACCTCAAGAATTGGCATCACACCCTGCATGTATTAAAGCCTCAAGCTCACGAATTCTGAGGAAATACACACACATTCTTCATTCTAAAACATCTCTCTCTCTCTCATTGTGCTCTCACATTTCTTCATATCAAAGCAAAGTTTCAAATTTGAGATTCCATTAATCACACTCCATTGTTCATCTTTGAAGCATCTCAATCTCATCATCCACTCACAATCATCATCCTCAGTTTGTTCTTGGAGTTCAATAGAGTGTGTTGATCATTTAAAGATCAAAATCAATTTCAGATCCTTTCATATTTTTCTCTTAACCAAGGTATATAGCCTTTATTTGGCTCTAAAGTAGCTTGAGGAAGCATAGGGAGGCTCTGGATCTCTCTGGATTTCTCAGAATTTCGAAGAAGGCTTCGAATTAGGTTTGAACATCATTCTATCTTTTCTTCGGTTTTGGTACATTCTTGCTTGTTTCATGCTGTATATACTTGATATGTGTTGCTTGAAGTGAATAGAAGCTTTGAGAGATGTTATTTCATGATTTGCAGTTTTGGTTGTGAACTTTATTGCCTTTGAATCTCTCTGATCATGTTGAGTTTGTGAATTTTAAGAGTGGATCTATGATCCTTGTGACCTAAGCTTCCTATTGATGTGCTTATATTTCATTTCTGGAAATTTTTTTGATGAGCTTGCCTGAGGTTGGCCAGAGAAGACGACATGAGCTTTTCCGGCCGGCAACTACTTTTTGTTTGTTCAATTTAAATTATGTCCGTTGAGATTGCATGATCTGAGGGTTGTAAGGATGCCACCTCATTAATGAGGCATATGAGTGGCGCATGATTTTATATTTTTCAGTTAATATGTTGATGTGTGTGCATACATGTTTGTTTGGATGAGCTTCATTGTGGACCATTGATTTGATGGACTAACTTAGTTGACTTTTGATATGGTACGTTAATTGATTTTATTTTTGATATGAGATATGAGCCACTGGATCTGCATAGTTTTCCTGGTTGACTTGATCCGAGCCTTTCATTATTTGACTTTGATTCCATTTACCACGCGTGTGAGCCATTGGATATGGTGACTTGATGACTTTTAATTTGAACCCTTGGATTGGTGTTGTTTTATTTTGGTTGACTGAGTTTCTTTGTGTGCATGGGCTTTATATTCTATTCACACTCCCTTTTTGAGCCCAATTCCGGATTTGAACTATAATTGGATTGCTAATACACCTTCCTGAGTTTGGTTTTATTTATTTATTTATTTTTTATTGCTAGTTTCATTTTATTTTGTTAAATTTAGTTCCACTATTTCAAAAATCCCAAAAATATTCATGAACATAATTTTGAGTTTTCTTTAATTTTCTCAATTTTTTTATTTTTCATTTTCCTTTATTTTTTATTTCTGAATTAATTTCTTGTTATTTGTTTCCTTCCATAAATACATTGACTTGTAGAATTTATAATTTTAATTCCATGATAGTTATGCTTCTGATTCTTTTTGCAATGTGTTTCTAACATGTTAGAGTCCTTTGTTGATTTTTAGCTTGAGTTTTAAACTTTGTCTGGTTGACTTTAGACTTGTTGCTTCATGCTTAAGTTAGTGAAACCCTAATTCCACTTTGATCAATTGTTTGATGGATTTTGCTTCTGATTTTTGACTTGTGCTTTTAGTATGATGTTAACACATGTTTGAAGTGCTTTGTTTCTTAATGCATTAATTTTTGAAGCATGTTTACCATTTGTTTGAGGTTTGGTCTTAAGTTGCCTTATTTGTGAATGTTCTTGAAACATGTCTTGTTTGCTTGATTAGGAAGGCATTGTGCCATCTCTTAGGATCTTGTTTGATGTTTGATAACATGTTTTATTACCTCTGGTTGTGATATATGATCTTCATCTTGGCTTTTCTATGTGTTTACCTTGTGCACTAAGTCACTTGCTTCACATGTATGAACTGGTTCCACTTCACCTTACATCTTCTCTCATCTTCTTCCATGACCTATAATTGTGCCTCTTTGCTTTGATTGATGATCTAATTCATGTTTAGGCACATGATTAGGGTGGTTTCACTTCTGACTTTGGTTTTATTTATGGAACTTTGACATTTTTACTTCATATGTTCATTTCCTTTCATCTTATAGCTTCTTTAGTGCCTTGCTTGGTTCTTTTGGGACTTCTCCCATTTCCTTTTGATTAACTTTGCCTGACTAATATTAGAGGTCTTTAGTGACCATTAGGTTCTGACTTTGATGGTTTATGTTTCTTAGAGCTTGATTCTTCCATTTCTTGTACTTGTTTGAACTTCTCTTATGCTTATGTGAACACTTCTAACTTTTCAGGGGGTTTATGGTAAGTGATGTGTATGAGAGGCATCCCACATAAAACTTATTCCTTATCTTCTTCTTTAAGTTTCCATACTTGTGATTGATATGTTCTTAGGCCATCTATGCTTAACCTTTCTTCATCCCCTCTTTAGGATCAACTTATCTTCTCTTAGGAAGTAAGTTGAATCCTTTGTTTCTTTCTTCTTCTTCTTCTTCTTCTTCTTCTTCTTCTTCTTTATTTTCTTTCCTTCTTCTTCATTAGGATATACTTAAAACCATACTAACCTAGGACTCCCATGCATGATAACATTTAGGATTGTTAGTCCCCTAATAGTCTTTTACCTTTGAGATCCTTTGGTGCTCTATTTTCTCATCTTCATACAAAAACCAAAAAAACACTTAATAAGCACCACAAACAAAAACAACAAAAACACTTCTTTAAAATATTTGAACAAATAATAAACGTCTCTCCTTCGGGACTTCTTTTCTCATCACCTTCACTCATAACGTACGAACTTGCTCCTACTTGTCACTTTGCAAGACGGTAATGCACTCATGCTAGACGAGCCTGCAACACCTGAGCATTGACATAAGAAGTTCAAGATTTTAAAACATAAGCCGTTTTCCTCCCTAGTTACGGGAACTACGGCAACTCTGAGGCAAACTTTATACCAATTCGAAGCTAAAAATATGTTATATCTAATGAGACCGAAAATATTATTTTTGAGCCGTCTTTTACCCGACTTTTCTAATTAACCGTAATTATATTAGTTAGGGAATTATGGAATGTATGTTTAATCATGAGGATTGAATGAGGGTAGAGACAATGAGATCATTGTGGGATTAGTTTAATTGTGATAATTAAATTAAAGTGTTATATTATATGTTTAAAAACTATATAATTAAAGGCATCAAGAATGGAGAAAGAGTGAGGAAATCTTACCATAAACCAATAGTAGGACCTAGTATTGTGACTAGAACTGTTTAGATATTATAACTTGCGAGATGTTTAGGACTACCCTAGGTTGATACGAAACCGTTGGCGCGTTATACACTGATCCTCCGTAAAATCTTAAGTAAGTCTTGAGGTGGGTGATGTTGAGTCCCACGAAAGCATCCGTAAAGGCTTGGGTTATGTATTACACGACGTCCTCTGTAGAGTCTTGAGTAATTCTTAAGGTGGGTGACGTTGAGTCCCACATGAAGCATCCGTAAAGGCTTGAGGTATCATTAGCGAGGCCTGGGTAGTGATTTGAGTTATGTATTACATTGGGACCTCCGTAATTCTTGAGTAAACCTTGAGGTGGATGATACTGAGTCCCACGGGACGCATCCGTAAATACTTGAGGTGTGTATGTTACTAGATCCTCTGTAGAGTCTTGAGTAAGTCTTGAGGTGGGTGACGTTGACTCCCACGAGAAGCATCCGTAAAGGCTTGAGGTGAGTACTACATTGGTTTATGCAGTAAGTCTTGAGGTGGGTTATTCTGAGTCCCACGTGAAGCATCTGTAAAGACTTAGGTGAGTGTTATATCGAGCCCTCTGTAAAGTCTTGATTAAGTCTTGAGGTGGGTTACCTTTAGTCCCATGGGAACCATCCGTAAAGGCTTGAGGTAGATATTCCACTCGTTTAGTGACGGGAGTGTGTATGGACTTTTGTTCCATTTTGTTTTGGTTCTTTATAGAGAAGTGACCAAAGACCGAGTAGTGGATAAATTTGAACCTTTAGAGTCGAGAGGACTCTAAGATAGGAACCCACTGAGATGTTGATATCTCACCCCACTATTTTTGTTTTTTTTCAGGTTTCTTTTGTAGGTTCGATTTACAAGTGGAGCTATGCTCGAGATGTTTCAAGAGAAGCATAATCTTAGTTTTTCCGCTGTGTATTTATCTTGTACAATAATGGATATTGTATTTGATATTAGTATTTTTATTTTAGTATGATTTCCATGTCTTGTACTATTGTCGTATTATGTTTTAGAATTGGTCAAGAATGTGAATTGTACTATTAGGTATGGTGTCAGTACCAAAATAACACTTGCATGATATTATTCTAGATATATATATTATATGAGCGTTAGAATTTAACTTCAATCACCATTGCACCATATACTCTGATATCTAATTTATGAGCTACACTTAGCATGAAATCATGTGAGCATTGTCAAACAACTGAGCGTTGACTATCCATATCTAGCATTTATTTGCTAATATTCTTTCGTATCAAGTTATAGTAAAATGCCAGAGTGAGTTGCATACCAAAGTGAGTCACAATAAAATTCCAAAGTGAATTACATACCATTGTGATCTTCATTATATGACCCATAAGGTCAAATCTGAAACCATCAATCTGAAAAATAAAATGTATCGTATGGTCAATGATAATCAATTCATGGAATCCCATTACATATTTTTTATTTTAACACACACACACACACACACACACACATATATATATATTGTAGAAGCATACTTCAAGCTCTTTGTTTTGATGACGTCAACATTATCCAAGCTCATTCCAGATTGCAAAAAGTCGAGATGACAACAAACGATCAAGACCATGGCTATGCATCATCAATGGAATGTTTCCGATCGATTCAAGATTTTGTGCTACACTTTCAAGACTTGTCTCAAGGCTTAGAAAAATTTCAAATATTTTCATACAATCAAATTCACTTTATTCAAATTATCTTCATCTTTCAAAAGTGTTCATAAGTTCATAATTTTCATATTTTGTCTTGAACACTTGTGTTGAATATTTATAGTGAATTCTTGATTATAGGAGAAGATCAATTTTATTGATATCATTTCATTGTACTCTCACTCAAACAATATTATAGAAAGTGTCTTTCTATTTTGTGACTTGTGTTCCAAGGATTGTTTGGACATAAGGGTAAGTGTGGCAAGAAGATTGTTCTTGCACACTTGTTTGTATAGTTTTGTTAGAAAGTAGGCCTCACCATTGAAGGTGTGATAGGTTGTACTGTTCTAAAGAAAACTAGTGGAAATCTCTTTCGGTTTGGAAAGGGGACTGGATGTACCTTCGGATTGTGAAGGGAACCAGGATAAACCTCAGTGTGTTCTTTACTTTTCTGCTTTACAATTTTTGTTCTTTAACCGTAAAAGCAAAATCCATCCATCTAAGAAAAAGAATCGAGAAAATTTTGATAACGCCTAATTCACCCCCCTCTTAGGCGCATTCTGAATCTACAATTGGTATCAGAGCAGGTTTAGGTAACCTGTTCCTACAAGATCCTATGGCTTCCGCAAACTCGAATCCCGTTTTCAAAGATGGTGGAAGTAGCAACAAGCCTCCGCTCTTCTCCGGCGAATACTTCGATTTCTGGAAAATCAGAATGAGGGCACATCTTGAAGCCCAGGGAGAAGGCATATGGGAAGCAATCGAAGAAGGTCCGCATAATCCCGTCAATGTAATCAACGGTGTTGGGACGACGAAGTTGAAGAATATGTATGATGAAGATGATAAAAGAAAGATCCTAAATGAGAAGAAAGCAATCAACATACTTCAATGTGCTCTTAGTATGGACGAATTTTTTCGTGTATCACAATGCAAATCGGCGAAAGAGATTTGGGATACTTTGGTAGAAACACATGAAGGAACAACATAAGTTAAAAGATCAAGGCTTAACACGTTAAGTTAAGAATACGAAATGTTCCGCATGCAGCCCAGAGAATCTATTGTGGCTTTACAAAAAAGATTTGTTCATCTAACCAACCATTTGATTGCACTCGGAAAGACCTTCACCAACGACGATCTTAACTTGAAAGTTCTAAGGTCTTTGACAAGGGAATGGCAACCGAAGGTGACCGCAATTTCGGAGAAGAAGAGTCTTTCAACAATGACATCCGCATCTCTATTCGGCAAACTTCAAGAGCACGAATTGGAACTTGGAAGGCTCGAGAAGCATGAAAGTCAAGAGAAAAAGTCCAAAGGAATTGCTTTGAAGATTGACACGAAGGATGACAAAGATGACGAGATCTCCGAAGATGAGAACTTCATGCTTCTTGTTAAGAAGCTTGGTAAGTTTTTTAACAAAAATGATAATTCTTCTTTTCCTAAAAAGAATAAACATTTCAGGAAGAAGGATGCATCCACATCGATTTAAGAAGTTACATGCTATGAATGTGGAAAGCAAGGTCACATAAAACCGGATTGTCCAAGACTTGCGAAGAAAGGATGATTCAAAGGCAAGAAGGACTTCAAGAATAAAAAGGCTTATGTCGTGTGGGATGACAATGAAGTTAGTTCCTCATCGGAATCGGAAAGCGACGAATGTGCAAATATGGCGTTAATGGCGTCACATCACTCCGATGAAGAAAATGACGAGGTTAGTAGTAACTTTTCTATTTATGAAAATGATGCACAAGAATTCATAGATGAACTTCTTAAGGAATGTAAGACTTTGTACAAAAATATGTCATCCCAAAAGAAGAAAATATTATCCTTAGAAGAACAAAATAAATCTTTTGAAAAATACATTGAAGATGAAAAACAAAAGATAAAGGATGAAAAACAAAGCCTTACATGTAAAAATTGTGAGTCATTGTCCTTTCAAATAGTTCAACTCAAAAGAGTTTTAGAAAGATATGAAAAAGGTCAAATTGGCTTGGAGGAAATTCTTAGGCATCAAAGATATCCAAATGATAAAAGTGGTCTAGGATATTCTAAGTTTTCCAAACCAAGCACAAGTGAAACCATTTTATTAAAAGCTAGTGAACAAATTGTTAAGGAAAAGACTAACAATGTTAAAACTATGCATCAAATTCATAAAAATAAAAGGATTATTAAGAAACAAAAATATGTTCCTAAATTCAAAAGTCAATTTCAACCTATTTTCTTTTATTGTGGAATCAAAGGCCATACACCTAATGCTTGCTATGTACGCAACATTGGTGTTGCTAAAGGGCATTATGTGTGGGTTGAAAAGGGTACTAACTATCAAGGACCCAAAGCAATTTGGGTACCTAACAAAACTTGACTTTGTTTTGTAGGTATGCTTGAAAATAACTTCTACGCAATGGTATCTCGATAGCGGTTGTTCAAAGCATATGACGGGCGACATCAACAAATTTTCAAGTCTAACACTTAAGGCCAAAGGATACATTACTTACGGTGATGATAATAAAGGAAGAATTCTTGGAGTTGGAACCATTGGTGCATCTCCTCATACAATCATCGAAGACGTCCTTTATGTGGAAGGCCTTAAACACAACCTTCTTAGCATAAGTCAATTGTGTGACAAAGGGTTCCGAATCAACTTCACAAAGGAGGAATGTTTGATAGAACACGAAGTCACTCATGAACTCTTTCTAAAAGGTAAACGATTTAATAACATTTTTATGATCTCTTTTGATGACTCTTCTTTGAAGGTGAAGTGCTTAATGGCAAACAACAACGATGCATGGCTTTGGCATAAGAGGATTGTTCACATTCACATGGAGCACTTGAATAAATTATTAAAGCATGATCTAGTTGTTGGTCTTCCAAAGATGAAGTTTATCAAGGATAAGCTTTGTGACGCATGTCAAAAGGGGAAGCAAACCAAAACATCCTTCAAGACCAAGAAAGTGATATCTACTACAAGACCACTCCAATTGTTACATATGGATCTTTTCGGTCCATCTAGAACAAAAAGCTTCGGAGGTAACGTTTTTGCACTAGTTATTGTTGATGATTTCTCTAGATATACTTGGACTTTGTTTTTAGTGCAGAAAAGTGATGCCTTTAAAGCATTCAAGAAGTATGCCAAGCAAATTCAAAATGAGAAGTCACTCTCAATTGTTTCCATAAGAAGCGACCATGGTGGCGAGTTTCAAAATTCATCATTTGAAGATTTTTGTGAAGAGCATGGAATCTCTCACAACTTTTCCGCATCTAGGACTCCTCAACAAAACGGTGTCGTAGCAAGGAAGAATAGGGAACTAGTGGAACTTGCAAGGACAATGCTTAGCGACTCGAATCTTCCTAAATATTTTTGGGCGGATGCGGTTAGCACGGCTTGTTTTGTAAGTAACCGTGTCAATATTTGACCTATTCTCAAGAAGACCCCTTATGAGTTGTTCAAGGGAAGGAAACCCAACATATCTTTCTTCCACATTTTCGGATGCAAATGCTTCGTTCTCAACAACGGTAAGGACAACCTTGGTAAGTTTGATGAAAAATCCGATGAAGGTATTTTCTTGGATATTCTCTATCAAGTAAAGCTTTTAGAATTTTCAATAAACGTACTCTTACCATTGAAGAATCTATACATGTTTCGTTTGATGAGACTAACCCCTCGAAAGAGGATAATATTATTGTGGATGATGATGATGGTGATGTAGATCTATCACAACAACAAAAGGAGATATCAAAAGAACAAGCAATATCACAAGAAGAGAAGTCACCAACCATTGAAGAACATCAAGATCTTCCAAAAGAATGGAGAACTCATAGAGATCACCCGATAGATAAAGTGATTGGTGATATTAGCCAAGGCGTTGCAACTCGACTCAATCTCAAGGATGCTTGTCTCAACATGGCTTTCGTGTCTCAAATTGAACCAACAAAAATCGAGAAGCCTTAGGCGACGATCAATGGATAATAGCTATGCAAGAAGAACTCAACCAATTCGAAAGGAACCAAGTTTGGACTCTTGTACCAAGACCGGATAACAAGCATATCATAGGCACAAGATGGGTGTTCAAGAACAAACTTGACGAGAATGGGATCATAGTTCGTAACAAAGCAAGATTGGTCGCACAAGGCTACAACCAAGAAGAAGGAATTGACTTTGATGAAACATTCGCTCCGGTAGCAAGGTTAGAAGCAATTAGATTATTACTTGCTTACACTTGTTCTATGAATTTTCAGTTGTACCAGATGGATGTCAAAAGCGCTTTCCTAAACGGTTACATCAATGAAGAAGTCTACGTCAAACAACCTCCCGGTTTTGAAGACTTCAAGAATCCATCTCATGTCTACAAGTTGAAGAAGGCTCTTTATGGATTAAAGCAAGCACCAAGGGCTTGGTATGATCGCCTTAGCAACTTCCTATGTGAGAAAGGTTTTACTAAAGGAAAGGTTGACAAGACTTTGTTCATCAAAAATCTTAAGGGTAACACCTTACTTGTTCAAGTCTATGTCGACGACATCAACTTCGGTTCAACAAACAAAGATCTTTGCGAAGAATTCTCTCTTATGATGCAAGGCGAATTCGAGATGTCCATGATGGGAAAGATGAACTACTTTCTTGGATTACAAATCAAGCAAACAAAGGATCACTACAAGAAAAACACATTTTAGCATCAAAAATTTAGCGTCGGCCCCGACTCCGACGCTACTAGTGTTGCACAAATGTCACAATAAACCGACGCTACAAGCAGAAAAATGTTTGTTGTATATCTTCTAACTCTAGCGTCGGTTATAGCCGACGCTATTATTGGTGCAAAAAAATTCAGTTCCCCCCCTCAAATTTCATTTGCGTCTTTTCTATTATTTTAATAAAATATTTACTTTTTTACTCTAGCGTCGGTTGTAACCGACGCTATTATTGGTGCGAAAAAATTCAGTTCCCCCCACAAATTTCATTTGCCTCTTCTTTTATTGTTTTAATAAAATATTTATTTTTTTACTCTAGCGTCGGTTATAACCGACGCTATTATTGGTGCGAAAAAATTCAGTTCCCCCCACAAATTTCATTTGCCTCTTCTTTTATTGTTTTAATAAAGTATTTATTTTTTAACCTAAAAAAATAATACTATAAACTAAAACAAAATTTATAAATTAACCAATAACTTAAAATTAAATATATAAAATATAATCAAAATTTATAAAAAATATTATAAATAAATATGATATAAAAATATTATAGTTAAAACTAAAGCTATAACAAATATTAAAATTTATAAAAAAAATATTAAAAATATTATAGATAAAATTTAATGTAAATTAAATGAGATATTATAAAAAATATAATAAATTAAATTTATAAAATAAAAGTAAATTAATGAAGAAAGAAAATTAATGAAGAAAGAAAATTAATGAAGAAAGAAGACCAAAGTTTATGTCTCCGTCCTGAAGTTCCTCTCACTCAAGCCGTCTCAACCTCCGTGCGTTATCCACCTCTGTCCTGAAGTTCCTCCGTCCTGAACCCTAGCCGTCTCAACCTCTCAGTCCGTCAGGTACGTTATTGCTTCTGTTTCGTCTCTACTATTCTTCTTTGATTTCTTGTTTTATCTTTGGTTTCTCATGTTTCGTCTCAACCTCTTCTTTGATTTCTCATTTTTCTTTGATTCCTTTGTTAAATTTATGATACAGGGTTTTCAATTGAAATTGAGTTTTGGAACTTGAAGCTATTCCCAAATCAGGTTAGAGTTCTAGAGTTCTAGGGTTTTCAATTGAAATGATGGTGCATACTTTTTCCCCTCACTTTGTTAATGCAATTCTATGAAAATTTTAGGATAGTTTGAAAATTGTTTGTGGTTACTAGATTGCCTTTGAATGTTAAAATGTGTCTGTGATTGCTTCTGTAATGAATTTATTGTTAGTTGAAATGTGTATGTTGTTGTTAAAATGTGTCTGTGATTGCTTTCGTGTTTCTTTCAAAATAGAAATGTGCAGATGGTATATTTTAAGTTATTTAGGTTATTTATGTGCCTTAAACAATGACCTCTTTTCTGAATGTTAAGTTATTTAGGTTAGCTGCTAGGAATCAAAACGGTTAGTGTTAGGGGTTAACTTCTGTTTAAACTATTCAACTATTAGAGTCAATTTCTAATTAGAAGTTAGAGTTTTAATTCATGATAGTTAGTAGAAGTTTTAACAATGTTGGCTCTTATGTTGCAATTAGCTGATGCTGTGATGAAATTTCAGAATGTTTAAACTATTCAACTAAGTTTTAACAATTCAACTAAGCTTTAACTATTCAACTAAGTTTAAACTATTCAACTAAGTTTTAACAATGTTTGATATGATAGTTAGTAGATGATTTTCTATTAGGTTATACTGCTAGTTTAAAAAAAGGTTAATGGATGTTAACAAAAATCGATTAAAGCGTGCTATTTTGAAAGAGTTAATTGTTAGTCTCCTTGTTAGGCCATGTCAGTTTTTTTGTAGATTTTATCTTGATTTAGTGATGCCTTGGCTTGTAGTAACTAACAAACTGATTGAAAAGATTGTAGGTACCTTGTCCCTGCTGATCTCACAGATGGACGGTTTTCCTTGAAGGTGATTGTGGAGAAGGAAGAGAAGTGATATCCCAAGTATTGACAAGAAGAAGTAAGTTTTTGTTAATAACTGTATAGTTTTATCCTTAGAACATTGGAGTAACTAGTTACATCCGGCATTATGTTTGATACACATTCTTTTGCGAATTTAATAAACGTTTAAGTGCGATTAATTGAATTAACTTTACATTATCAAATCCATTGAACATTGTTAATCTGATTCCGTTTTCAGCATCCATTTGATTATTCATATTATAAACTCGATGAGGTTTAGTTAGAAGCATTTGTTGACCACTAATCATGTCCAACTACTATGCTCCCTCCACATTCTTTTTCAAACAGTCAAATGTATCCAATCATGCTTGTCTGTTCTGATCATACATAAGAGAAAAAACACGCGTATTATCAGCCTTGAAGTTCTGTTATTTATATTTTTGGTTAATTGTGAAGTTCTGGTATTCACAGGAGGTTCTGCTTCTTTCTGCTGCACGACAAATTCCACCTTCAACAACGAAGAACGATTCGGCAACGTTCGATTTGGTAACGATTTCATCTGCAGGTATTCATCTGCTTGTTTACTTGTTACTGATTTTTGGTTGTGATTTTGTTTGTTATTGTTATAATTATTCTTGTGTTGGTTGACATTCATGTAAACACTTAATTTTTTGTTGTTATTCTGCTTGTTCTTGTTCATGCAGTCATTCTGCTTGTTACTATGTTGTTATTGTTATTGTTCTTGCTGTCATCATGTGTGCTTGTTATTGTTCCTCTTGTGATTCTGCTTGTTCTTGAATGTTCCCTATTGTGCTAGTATTTGTTGAACTTTGACTGCACCTTTTTTTTACTGCAGTGGATCAAATGGTGCCCAGTCCATATCAATTGATTCTGTTTGTGAAGTTTGTTTAGAAACAGATCTAAAGTTTGAAACAGATTTGCACACACTCCTAAAATTGAAGCTAGATCTACATTTGAGTTGACAAAAACTAAATGAATAAGTTTGAAACATTCATTTACTCCAGGATTGACAAGATTATTTGTAATGTTGAATGGTTCCAAACCTATTAAGATGCGATTTATGAAGTTTTAGCCCCTAATATTTCTGATCACTCTCCTATTAAGTAGGATTACAGATACATAAGCCTAGAAAGAATAACATGTTTAGATTTGTTAACTAGACCTCAAAGGATCCATCTTTCACAAATATCATTACAACCAGTTGGCAGCAGAATGTTAGTGGCAAAGCTATGAAACTAACTAATTGAATTTTTGGGGTAGAATATGCCTCCAATAGACAATGTATGGTTTAGTGCAACCATATTGTCAGACTCCCGAGTGGGAATAAGAAACTAGTATTAGAAAAAGATCATGTGTAGCTTTCAATCCATTTGAAAATGTCAACATAATAATGTTCTAGAAAATAGAAATGTATATTATATTATAATAAGTATTCCTATTTTTCAATAATCTTATGTTCTAGAAAATAGAAATGTATATTATATTATAACAAGTATATATTCCTATTTTTCAACAAATATCACATTTGAAAATTTCCCCTATATTTTATCAATTAGAAATTTATGTTTGTTTTTTATGTAGAAAATGGATCGGAGTTGGATGTATGATAGAGTAAACTCCAATAGGTATGGTTTGAAAGATGAATTTGTTAGTGGAGTTGAAGATTTTGTCAATAAAGCCATTAATCGACCAGAATTTTTAAATGATGGAGGGATAAGGTGTCCTTGTGTAAAATGTGTCTGCATTCCCTTGAAAACACCTAGTGAGGTTAAACATCACTTGTACAAAGATGGTTTTTTGCCCAACTATTATACATGGACTCATCATGGAGAAGATAATCATAATGTAGATTTTGGTGGTCATTCTAGTAGTGGCGGAAATGCTAGTGAGAATAATCATGGTGATCAAGAACAATTTGATGCAATGAATGAAATGGTCTATGATGCTAGTACGCAATTTGTCAATGTCCCCAATGTGAGTGCTAATATGGAAAACAATACAGTTAGTGAGGGCGAGGAACCAAATGAAGAAGCTCAACGATTTTATGATGTATTGACCTCTGCAAACAAACCTATTTATGAGGGAGCTTCTGAATCCAGACTATCTATTTCAGTTAAGTTGTTGGCTGCCATGTCTAATTGGCATGTTCCTCATAAGGCCATGGATTTTTTCTCTCAAATGCTTAAGGATGTTTGTCCAACAAATCAATGCTTACCTGAAAACTATTACCAAGTGAAGAAGTTGGTGTCTAAGTTGGGATTAGAGGTTAAGAAAATTGATTGTTGTGTGAATGGATGCTTATTATATTATAAAGAAGACATCACTTTAACTCAATGTAGAGTTTGTGGAGCTGCTAGATATGTTCCTCGAAATAGTGGAATGGGAAAATACAAAGATGTGGCAGTGAAGAGAATGTTCTATTTTCCAATCATTCCAAGGTTACAACGACTTTATGCTTCAAAGGAATCTGCAACTCAAATGAGATGGCATCGTGAGAACACAAGCAATCCAAATGTTATGCGTCACCCATCTGATGGAAAAGCATGGAAACACTTTGATGATGTTTATCCCAATTATGCTAGTGAACCAAGAAATGTAAGATTGGGTTTGTGTACCGATGGGTTTACACCTTACATTCAAGCCTCTAGTTCTCCGTATTCGTGTTGGCCGATAATAGTCACACCCTACAATCTCCCTCCTGAAATGTGTATGACCAAACCATATATGTTTTTGACTTGTCTTGTACCTGGACCGTACAATCCAAAAGTTAAAATAGATGTCTACTTGCAACCATTGATTGATGATTTGTTGCACTTGTGGAGAGATGGCATTGTGACATATGATATCTCTATGAAGCAGAATTTTGTAATGAGAGCGCATTTAATGTGGACAATTAATGATTTTCCAGCATATGGTATGTTGTCTGGATGGGGGACACAAGGTAAATTAGCATGTCCTTATTGCATGGATAGTACAGAGGCTTTCACTTTACGATACGGGGGAAAAAGTTCTTGGTTCGATTGTCATCGTCGGTTTTTGCCAATGGATCATCCGTTTAGAAAAAGTAAAAAGAGATTTACAAAAAACAAGTTTAAGAAAAAAAGACCACCTTACATGTTTACAGGACATGATCTCTGGGAAGTTGTTCGTGATTTTCCAAAAGTCACTGCGAGTGACTGGGCCCCCAAATTTCCAGGATATGGGAAACAACATAATTGGATCAAAAGAAGTATATTTTGGGATCTTCCATATTGGAAGGATAACTTATTAAAGCACAACCTTGATGTAATGCACATAGAGAAGAATGTATTTGATAATGTGTTTAACACTGTCATGAATGATCCTGCAAAAACAAAGGACAATGAGAAAGCCAGATTGGATTTACCTTTAAACTGTTTACGTGGAGATTTAGAGTTGCGTCCTCTACCTAATGGAAAGATGGCTAAACCAAAGGCAAAGTTTTATTTGACATCTGAAGAGGCAAAGCTGGTCTGTAGATGGATTAAGGAACTAAAAATGCCTGATGGCTATTCCTCGAATCTTTCTAGGTGTGCTGATGTCACCAAGGGTAGGATGAAGGGGATGAAATCCCATGACTGTCATGTATTCATGGAATGTTTGCTTCCAATTGCTTTTCGTTCCTTGCCTATTGAGATATGGAAGCCGCTAACTGAGTTAAGTCATTTTTTTAAAGACTTGTGTTGTAATACATTGAAGTTGGAAGACCTTGTTAGGTTGGAAAAAAACATTCCCATCATCATATGCAAGCTAGAAAGAATTTTTCCACCTGGTTTCTTTGACTCGATGGAACATCTCCCGATTCACCTACCTAATGAAGCAATCCTTGGTGGTCCTGTACAATATCGTTGGATGTATCCATTTGAAAGGTAAATGATGTGTAATTTTTGTAGATTATTTTAATGAAATAACATCTTTTAACCGTTTCACTCTTAGATTAATGGGAGACTACAAGCGTTCAGTGAAAAATAAAGCAAGGGTTGAAGGTTCAATATGCACTGCCTACTTGCATCGTGAAACTACTTATTTTTGCTCTCATTACTTCAAGACTGTTAGTTTGTTTCCAAGTACAAGTTTAAGAAACAATCCTGGGTTATATCATGAGAATGTCCAACCAACACTTTCTGTTTTTAGCAAATGTGGTCGTCCTAGTGGAAAGCCTCGGGACTATTGGGTGCTTGATAAGGAATGGGAATCTGCTCACATGCACATCCTAATCAATTGTGATGAGGTTAAACCGTATCTTGCGTAAGTACATTTTAGAAAACAACTGATTAACTCTCAACCATTGTGTATAAATACTTCATATATTTTATATTTGGTGTCAGATTGTTCATGCAATATCATCGTATCAATGAGGAAGATGCTTCTGGTCTTATACACGAGCAATTTCCTTCATGGCTAAAGGAATACGTAAGTATACTTCTAACATTTATGTAGTTTGCCAATGAAATATGTCTAAGGTTAAAAGTATATTTTTTTAGGTCAATGATGAGAGAAATGGAACTCCTATCCCATACGTGAAGGCATTAGCTCTCGGTCCTAATCCTAAGGCAACATCATGGCACATCTACTTTGTTAATGGGTACAAGTTCCACACTGAAGAATGGAGTCATGGTAAAAAGACAACTAATTGTGGGGTACTTGTTAAAGGAATTACAAATGGAGGAGAAAATGATTTTTATGGTGTCATCCAACATATCCTTCAATTGGAATATCATGGCTTTAGCAACAAGATTGCCCTATTTTACTGTGCTTGGTTTGATCCTACAACTAATAGTGGCACAAGAGTTAATAAGGAGTACAATATTGTTGACATTAAGATGAATAAACGATATCGTCAATATGACCCGTTCATTCTTGCACAAGAAGCAAAACAGGTGTATTATGTCCCTTATCCAGATATGTGTAGAAACATGCGTGAATGGTGTGCTGCAATCACCACAAAACCAAGGGGTTATGTGGAAATAGATAACACCGAGGATGAAATGCCTTATCAATCTGATGAAATGTCAACAGTTTTGCCTATAACAGGGTTTGAACAAATACATGGTTTAGCCGATGAAGGATTAATTGAAGAGGTCGAGCCAGTACTAGTGACAAATGATCCATAATATGTGTTTTTTTTTCGTGTTTAGTGTACTAATTGCATCTTGATTGTTTTATGATTGTTGTGTACCAAAAAAGATTTTTAGAAACATAAATTAGTGAAACATGAAAATATGCTATTGATAATTGATGGTAAGTTAGTTGTATAAGTTAGTAGTATAAGTTAGTATCCTTTCTGTCATTTCAAATTTGACTTCATATAATAGAGCCACTGCAACAGCCTTGCAACCTTATTTTGTAGTTTTCATGACAGCTGTAGAGAAAACAATGTTTCCTTAAGACACTTGATTCCAATTCTTTATCCACTTTGAATTTAATGCATCAGGAACATACTTTTGTAATGTTCACCAAAATCAAACCTGCTGCATTTATAAGACAATTCCATATGGAATTATTGTTGGGTCTATTTTTCTTTTGATCCATTCGTATTATTTACTGCAAATATTTGAACTTGAAGCTCTTACAATGGTGGATGAAACAGAAAATGTAAACCAGAGTTCTATGAACTCCTAAACCAGAGAGTAACTCTCCTAACAACTTTCTAACAAACTTTCGGAATGAATTCTCTAATCCATTCCCCTCTCTTTCTTAACAGAATATCCTCCCGAAAAAAATAAGGAGAATGCTTATTAACTCTCATTTCCCCAACTTTCACAACCTTCTAGAAGTTCTAAGTGTGTGACTTGGGCCCACTAATTGAGTCATCCAACCCATTGGACTATGTTTAATGTTTGTCACATGCTATAAATGTTTAATGTTTGTCACATGGTATAAAGAGCTTTCATTAGCTACTGTCACTTTTGTTGGAGCATCCCATTTGTTTTTGGTGCATCTCAATGTTTACTTTATGCCATTGCAAGAATTCTCATTTTGGGTGCAGTAAGGTGGTTTCTTAGGTCTTCATTATCCTGTTCTCAAAACCTGATTAGTAAAACTTTCATATGTAGGTTGGTTTTCATCATTTTATTTTAAATTAAATGCAAAATTAACTCACGAAATGTCATTCTTTTAAAACATTTGGTATGCATAAAGTGAGAATAGAGCCTCTTATGATATTTATAAGAAGCTTAAAATATTCTAAAATAACTTTCACTTCTAGTTCTAGCTGATAGAGAAAAGAATTCTATTCATTGTTTGTCGTTGCGCAATACAATGCTCCAACACAGTTGGATATTTGTAATCATTGAAAGCACCATCAATTATACCGAATGCATGCTAATTATAGTTTCCTCATTTTGGATCTTTGTAATGATTGAAAACACCATCAATTATACTGAATGCATGCTAATTCTAGTTTCCTCATTTTGCATCTGTTTTCTGTGTACTAATTGCATCTTGATTTTGGATCTGTTTATTTCATGATTTTTTTCCTTATTTAATTTATCATATGAATGTCGTTTATCTTCTTTGCTGCATTTATAAGACAATTCCATATGGAATTATTGTTGGGTCTATTTTTCTTTTGATCCATTCGTCATTTGTATGTCATATATTCTTTATTATTCTTTAAAAACAGAAAATTACTTTCCAAATAATGGCTAACTGGTAGCAACAAAAGTATATTTTAGGTGGAGGACAATCACCACTAAATTGTTAATTTGAAATGACAAGAGAAGGTTCAAAGAAGGAAGCACCAATCAACAAGAAACCGTAAGATGACAAAAACTTTCACGATTTGGTTTCTTTAAATTTAATATCTTTTGATGCATTTTTGCTAATGCAGTGTTGACAGATTATGTCGGACACGACATATGCCACCTGGAGCCCTTGCTATAAACACATCTCGCATGAAGCATGACACAAGGAACCAAACGCGTCCAAGAATGCAAGCACCACCAATTCGGGCAACCCCTACACCACCATCGTCTCACACAACCGCAACACCACCACCGCCTCATACAACTTCATCACCACCACCGCCTCATACAACCATAGCACCACCACCGCCTCATACAACCGTAGCACCACCACCACCTCATACTACCGTAGAACCACCACCGCCTCATACTATTGCATCACCACCACCGGTTCAGACAACCGAATCACAACCTAGTTTTGATGAATGCACATTTGTTCCTACCCCTGGAGTGACACTACACGTTTTGCAAGGTCCAGCTGTCCATCACACCACGGTAGCAGCAGAGGAAGAGGAAGAGGAAAGGGACCAAACAGTTTATGAGGAGGAAGAGGCGGTCGCGGAACAAGCATTTTCTGGTGGACAAAGGCCAATGATTAGCATTATGGGCAATGGGTAAGAAATTTAGTATTCAAAATGATTTTTCCCTCTAATATTCATGTTTGGAATTATTATTCATTTATTATTAGATTATATACTCGTATCAACGTTATTGGATATGTGTTATTGAATACGTCTTACTTCAAATTACTATCTTTCAATTTCTTAATACTGCAGGTTAGCTCCGAGTGATGTTGTTGCTGCAGCTATTAGAAAAGTTTTAATACATAATTATTGTGGAAATTTCATGAGATATAGTGAGCTGAAACTCAAAGAACGTGGTAGAAGAGATGAGAGAGAGGAATACTTTAAGATGTTTAAAGTAAGACGTAATTTCTTTTTTTACCTTTAAGATGTTTACGAAATACTTTAAGATTACTTATAATTATATTCAAAACTAATCCTATTTCTTTAATCAGGATCTTGTTCAGTGGGAGCCGTGTGATGAAGGAAAAATGCGAGATTTGTTTCATAAAGCTTGTGGTAAAAGAATAGTTGATATATTTGGTAAGATTAGGAAGAGTGGGAAAAAGCCGTCTTGGTTGGGTGAAAAATATTATGCATATCTTCTTGACGGGTGGAAAACTGAAGAATTCAAAAAGCTCTCTGAACAAAACAAGACTAATCGAGCATCAACTAGAGGTGGCGCGGTCCATACCACAGGACGTAGAGCTCATCATGATGTTGCTCTAGAATTGGTATGTATTCTATTTGTAATCCAATTGATCACACCACACACCAAATAAATATATTCCTAAAAGCAATGTATTATATAAACTGTTGTTGTTGTTTCATGAAATTGTAGGAGAAGAAATTAGGTCGACCGCCAAATCCTGACGAGCTCTTCATGGCCACCCATAAGAAGAAGAATGGGCAGTGGGTAGACCGTCGTGCAGAAAAAACACATGTAAGCTAATTAATTCTGTTAGAAATATAACCTATGATGAAGAGTATATAAATATAACCTTAATAGTTATAAATTAGGTATTGCAAGCCTGGAACCACACACAACTTTCACCATATCTTATATATATATATATATTTGGTTTCTATTTTATTATTACTGGAGACCATGACATTTTAATAGTCAAATTACTAGTTGATATCAACCATGACATTTTAATTCATTTCATTGATTTAGACAAATGAGATGAGAGATGTCTAGAATAAAAGAGCAAAGGCGTGCAATCTAGAATAAAATCCTACACAATCTTGTTCGTACATTTTCAAGGATACCAAACTTGGAAGTATATGTAACTACTGTATTATTATTATTATAATATATCATACAGCATGTACAAAGTTGTTGGTAGTAAAAAACATATCAAGAGTCTTTCGGTTCCATTAATGCCAACCTTTCATCTTATTCCTTGCTTTCATAATTCTCTTGTGCTAATGCATTGGAATCTGTTTTTAACATTTTAACAAACTTTTATCAAGCAATGTGTTTTAGATTAGTTTTGGAATACAAAAGAATCTCAAAATCTTAATCCTGTTCTTTCATTATTTTGGGTGCTGGTGGTCCCTTTATACCCCAAAACTGATCCTGTTCTTTTCATTCAAATTCATTCATCAAACATAATTTCCTATTCTACAGTTCACAACAGAACTAAGTAAATTTCTTTATTGATCGTGATCGTGATCGTAATATTAATTCTGTTAGAAAGTGTGTTGAATTAATTAGTTAACTTTGTTAGATTTTGATTTGGAATTAATTAGTTATGATGCTAATTGATATGCTGCTAAATTGTATGTATGTTGTTATTAGTATGTATGTTGCTAAGTGGAACTTGTTAAAATGTTAGGAACTTGTTATAATGAATGTATGTATGTATGTTGTTAGTATGTATGCTGTTAAATGGATCTTGTTAAAATGTTAGTATGTATGTTGTTAAGTGAAAGTGTGTTGGATTCTTTTTAGGTAGTACATCAAATTAAAATATTTATTAGAGATATGCTCTGACTATTATGAATTATTGGTTTGAATTGTTTATGCTCACTGTTATGAATTAGTGGAATTGTTTATGCTCACTGCATGTGATGTTATGTGTGTTATGTTTTACAGGAAGATTATATGAATCGTTTGACTCAAGCCACTCAAACTGATAATAATGTGGATGGGTCAGACAAGTTATAAATTTGGAAAGAAGTTGTCGGGGGTAAGACGCGTGGCCGTTGCTATGGAACTGCCCGATTGGCGGTTAACGTACGATATGGTGTGTCTTATTTGACACAAGTGACTGTTAATCAGAATAGAGAGGTGGATAGCCAAGCGATTGAGGCGGCTAGAGCTGAGTCTGCCATAGCACGTGAAGAGGCTGCATTAGCTAATGCACGTGCAGATAAAGCTATAGCCGAGACAGAAGAGTTGAAAAGGAAGTTTGAAGAATTTCAAAAAGAGATGTTTGCTTGGAAGTCGAGTCAGGCAGGTCATTCCACTGCTCATGCTTCTAGTGTCCAGCCTAATACTCATGGGCATTACGATGATGACTCTGATGAGCTCTCATTGGATCTAGAAGATATGAGTGATTGATGTTAGTGTCATATGCATGCTCTTTTTCTTTGTTTTGGGACTTGGATCAAACTGTTGATTTTCACAAATTTTATATTTTGTGTTGTGTTGGTCAATGACATTTTTATGTAGTAATATAGTGGATGGACACAAGTTTAATATAGTGTCAATATTTTGATTTTGATGTAAATTTGACATCTTAATTAATGTAGAAATATTATGGATTTAAAGTTTGTTATTTTGTGTTGGAAATTATGATGTGATAATACATCAATGAATGGTTTGAAATAAAAAACAGGTTCAGTAAATTGTAAAAGGTAGATTTGATTTTCAACAGGAATAAATTTAAATAAAACAAATTTTAAAAAAAAACATTTAGCGTCGGTTAAACCCCACGCTAACAAGAATTACAAAACAACGAAAAACATTTAGCGGCGGTTTTTTGAGACGCTCTAAAACACAGAATCTGTTATATAGCGACGGCTTTTAGCGTCGTAAATGTTTAAAATATATGTGTAGCGGCGGCTTAGACCCACGCTAATAAATAGGAAATTTTGTTTAAGTGTCGTTTAGAACCGCCACTAGATGATTATTACGTCGACAAAAGCCGTCACAATATGCTTTTAATATTGCACATTAGCGTCGGCTTTAGTATTGTACCGTTGGCCTAGCGTTCATTGTAACCGACGCTAGTGTAGCGCCGGCTCGTGATTATGCTTTGCTTCCAATGGTAGAACGTCCGCCCCGACTCCGACGCTAAGCCGACGCTAAAAGGTATTAGCGTCGGTTTTATGCCTTTTAGAGAGGGCTTTAGGCCGACGCTACTACGCTGTTTTCTTGTAGTGGATGGCATCTTCATCAACCAATCCAAGTATGGCAAGGAGTTATTGAAAAGATTTGATATGGACAATTGCAAAGAGATGTCTACTCCAATGGGATCCGGAACGTATGTTGATCAAGATCTTTCCGGCACTTCAATAGATATTACAAAGTATCGAGGTATGATCGGTTCACTCTTATATTTGACGGCGAGCCGTCCTGACATTATGTTTAGTGTTTGTTTGTGTGCCCGCTTTCAAGCTAATCCGAAGGAATCGCATCTCACTGCCGTGAAGAGGATCATGAAGTATCTCAAAGGAACGACGCACGTCGGACTATGGTATCCTAAAGGTAGTACTTGTTCTTTAATTGGTTATTCTGACGCTGATTATGCAGGATGTAAGACTGATAGAAAGAGTACAAGTGGTACTTGTCACATTATCGGGAATGCTCTAGTGTCGTGGGCATGCAAGAAGCAAGCATGCGTTGCACTTAGCACGGCCGAAGCGGAGTACATTGCAGCAGGAAGTTGTTGTGCTCAAATCTTGTGGCTTAAGCAACAACTTCTCGATTTCGGTATAGATCTCGGTTGTATCCCTCTCTGGTGTGACAACACAAGTGCCATCAATATCATGAAGAACCCGGTCATGCATTCAAGAACAAAGCACATTGATATCCGGCACCACTTCCTTCGAGATCATGTTCTAAATGGAGATGTCGATGTTACATTCGTGGATACACACAATCAACTCGCCGACATATTCACAAAACCATTGGCTAAAGAGCAATTTTACAAGATTCGACGAGAACTTGGTATTCTCAATGAAGGTGACATCTAACTTTTACTCTAAATATTGCTTATTGTATGTCTTTATTCCTTTTTATGTATGTTTGTTCACTTTTTAGTCATAAAAGGCTAGCACTCCCATTTCGCCGTTTTTCGTTTTTCTAACTTTCGTATACCCGAAAATAATCGGTTTCAAAAACTTTTTTGATCAAAAGTTGCGTTTTGATGAGTGCTAACACTTTGTGAAATTTTTTTTGTGAAAAAGTTATTATTTTTAGGCTAAAACATGCTGCTGGTTTTTTCAAAAAAATTCAAATTTTTTAACCGTTAACCGGTTAACCTATTATGTTAACCGGTTAACACATCCAAAACCTGGATTTCCAGCGCAGGTTTCAGCTTCTGTCTGTTTAATTTGTTTTTGTTTTATTTGTTTTACTATGTTTTATTATATTATTCTAGTACACATTTTGCATGTTTGGTTCATTCTCTTCCACATGTTTTAAACTTTTAAACTCTTTGACTACCAAAACACTATTTATCATCCTCTTCCAACTTCCAACCTTCAACAAATTAAACCCTCATTTAAAACCCATTATCTCTACATCTTTATAACACCCTTCAAACTACCTTAAACTCACCAAATATCATCTCCTCCATAAACCCTAACTCCATCATTGTTCATGGCACCCCAAAGGAAAGGAAAGGAACCGGCTTCTATGTCAGAAGAAGCTCCAGCTGTAGAAATAATGGAGTCTACCAAGAAGAGGAGGCTGGATTTCAAAGTCAGAGTCAGACCACTGCTTAAGGGTAAATATGTTCTTCTGAAATCCTTTAAACCTCCAACTTTTAAATTTCCTCCATTGCTAGAATTTCAAGGGATGCTTGATTTTGTTGCTGACAATGGGAGAATTTACCCGGATTTGGTCCAATCCTTTATGCACAATTTTTCTCTCAACATGGATAAGCATGGTAAACATAAGTTGCATACTCTTGTTAGAAATTGTGAAATTAAGGAAGAATTAGGTGCTTTGGCTGCATCCTTGAACATTCCGTTTTCCAGTGTTTTTCTCCGCAAAGGTGTGAATCACATGGATGACATTTGGTCCGACTACAACAAAATGGAGTATTATTACTCAATCTGCCGTTTTCCAAAGGATGTTGTGACATCAGGACAGCGCACTACAAGAACTTTATGCTATGCGAAGAATTTGACCGTTGATGATCGGTTGTTACACTATATCATTTGTTATGTGCTGTTGCCCAAGGATTCAAACCACTCACAAATCAACGACTTGGAGATGCAAGTTCTATTTGCTATCAAGAAAAGGGTAAAAATAAATTGGATGCTTACTATGATGTATCACTTGAAGCAACAACTCTCTTTGAAGACAAGACTTCCGTATGCTAGGCTCATTTTTCGGATCATTGAGCAAACCGACTTGGTTATTGGTAGGGAGCCTTTTATCGCCATGAAGGCTACGGCAAATGAAATCAATGAGATTACTATTGTGAAGAATACCGGAATTGTGTTACGCAACGATGGTTCTTATGAATATGCCGATGGTTCTTCCGCTCCATCCTTTCCTATTCCCGAAGGTGGCATAACCAATGATTTCCTTTACACCACCATCATGACACACCACCGAGAAGCTCAACAAAACCACCGTGAAACCCAACGCACTCTCAAAAGTCTTCGGAAATTGATTATCGGTTCTCGCAACCAACCCGAAGAGGAAGATGAAAGTGAAGCCGGTAGTGAAGATGATGAGGATGGTGAAGATGAAAGTGATGATATGTCGGAAGAGGAATGAACATGCATGTCTTGTTGTTTTTATTGTTTCCGTTTAAAAATTTTATTATAAGTCCTACGTTTGTTAGGCAATTTTGATTTCGGTTCGGTTATGTTTTCATATTCTTATCCGTTTTCAATCCAATTATGTTTTGCTATGAGTATGTGTTCATATATGCTTTCATAATACGTTGCATCATGCTGAATTTTATGCTGTATTTTTCATATTTATGCTTGATCCTCTCTTCCTTTTTGCTAATGACAAAGGGGGAGAAGAGCTTTGGTTTCTAATATCTCTCTGTGCAGAATTTTGCCTCTGTTTTAGATAGGGCGAGCTGCTGATCATAGGGGGAGAAGAAAGTCTAGAACATGATTGATCGATTAAAGCTTGTACGCAAATTCGCTCGGTTGTCATCATCAAAAAGGGGGAGAATGTAGAAGCATACTTCAAGCTCTTTGTTTTGATGACATCAACATTATCCAAGCTCATTCCAGATTGCAAAAAGTCGAGATGACAACAAACGATCAAGACCATGGATATGCATCATCAATGGAATGTTTCCGATCGATTCAAGATTTTGTGCTACACTTTCAAGACTTGTCTCAAGGCTTAGAAAAATTTCAAATATTTTCATACAATCAAATTCACTTTATTCAAATTATCTTCATCTTTCAAAAGTGTTCATAAGTTCATAATTTTCATATTTTGTCTTGAACACTTGTGTTGAATATTTATAGTGAATTCTTGATTATAGGAGAAGATCAATTTTATTGATATCATTTCATTGTACTCTCACTCAAACAATATTATAGAAAGTGTCTTTCTATTTTGTGACTTGTGTTCCAAGGATTGTTTGGACATAAGGGTAAGTGTTGCAAGAGGATTGTTCTTGCACACTTGTTTGTATAGTTTTGTTAGATAGTAGGCCTCACCATTGAAGGTGTGATAGGTTGTACTGTTCTAAAGAAAACTAGTGGAAATCTCTTTCGGTTTGGAAAGGGGACTGGATGTACCTTCGGATTGTGAAGGGAACCAGGATAAACCTTCGTGTGTTCTTTACTTTTCTGCTTTACAATTTTTGTTCTTTAACCGTAAAAGCAAAATCCATCCATCTAAGAAAAAGAATCGAGAAAATTTTGAGAAGGCCTAATTCACCCCCCTCTTAGGCGCATTCTGAATCTACATATATATATATATATAATTATTTATTTTTTCTAATTTTTTTTCTTTTTTTCCATTACACAATATTTTTTTTTTTACTTTATTTTGCTGATGCCATCTCAGCAGTCCACGCCAGTGAACGTACGGGTAACCATTCCAAATTCAGTGCAAACACACGGATTATTACATTTTGAGTGGGAAGAACTTGTCCTAAAACACGGTTAACACACCAATATCGCGTAAACGCACGAGAACAACTTTGCTATTAATTAATATTTTAAAAAAAATGGTCAAAACATAAAAATTATTTTTATATAATTTTGGTTTTTGTTTTTACCTTATTACATTTTGAAAAAAAATTGCGCGTTCCATTTCACTAGTTGTGCGAACGCACAGATAACACATGTGTACCGTGTGAAAGCATGGGTAACCAGGTCAAACTCCTTGTGAACGCATGAGTAACCACAGTTGTACCGTGCGGACGCATAGGTAACATACCAGTATCATATGAACGCACAGTTAATCATACCAAAATCTGTGTGAAAGCACATGTTTTTACTTTTATTAACATTTTAAAAAAATAAATGTAAAACTTATGTCAGTTGTAGTACCGACTTTTCTTTTCATTTTTTTTATTTTATTTTAAAACTTAATAAAATTAATTTTTTATTATTTTTCAACTAATTCTAATTTTGTATATTTATTTGTCTCATTTATTAAACTTTATAAACTTTTTTATTATAACTTTATCAAACCTAAAAAACATTTGTTTTCTATTTTCACAATTGTTTTTAGATCTGTTTAATAGTTTTTCTTAACAATAGTTGTTTTTAAAATTTATTACAATTATCTTCAAGTCTATTTTTTATGTTTTTTTTAATAATTTTTTTCAATAATATTTTGGTATTTTTAAATTTGTATTAATTTTTATGACAAAGTGATGACAATTTCGCGGTCCACAACAGTACCTGTGCGGACGCACGGGTAATCAGACCAAAATCTATGTGAACGCACGGGTAACACACTAGTACCGTGTGAACACGGGTAACCAGACCAAAATCTCTGTGAAAGTACGGGTAACACACAAGTATCGTGTGAACACGGGTAATCAGATCAAAATCCATGTGAAAGTACGAGATATTACATTTTTGTATAATAATAGAAAATAAAACTATTTTCTATTTTATTTTAATTTCAAAATCAAAATGTTGACAATTGCACATTCCACACCAGTACCGTGTGGATGCACGGGTAATCATACCAAAATTCGTGCGAATGCACGAGATTTTACCTTTTTCATAAATTTTAAAAAAATAAATATAAAATTTATGTTAGTTGTACTACTAACTTTTTAATTTTTTATATTTTAAAACATAGTAAAATTAGTTTTTTTAATTGATTTTCAACTAATTCTAATTTTGAATATTTATTTGTCTTATTTATTAAACATTATAAACCCTTTTATTATAGCTATGTTAATTCTATTTTTTTTTTCTATTTTCACAATAGTTATTTTTAAAAACTTATAAAATTATCTTCCAGTCCATTTTTATATTTTTTTTTCTTTTTTCCAGTAATATTTTGATATTTTTTAATTTCTCTCACTTTCTATAACAGACTGGTGACAATTTCGCGGTCCACAGCGGTATCCGTGCGGACGCACGGGTAATATACAATATTGTTTGAATACACGGGTAACCATACCAAAATTATTGTGAACGTACGAGTAGTGCACGAGTATCGTATAAATGCACTGGTAATTAGGTCAAAATCAGTGTGAATGAATATATATATATATATATATATATATATATATATATATATATATATATATATATTATTTTTATTTTGAAATTATTTTTAATTTAAAATACAATTATTATAAAAATAATATATGAATAATTGAAATATTTATTATTGATGTATTCTTTTAAAAATTGGAAAATTGATACAATTTTATTTTTATTTTAAAAATATGTCTTTCATTTAAATAATTTTTTATTGATGTATATGAATTATGTTTTATGATGTAATAATCTTTGGTTTTAATTTTTTATTTATTATTATTATCAATTTAAATTTTTATGTTTTAATATACCAATCATTTTTTAATTGATTTTCAACTAATTATAATTTTGAATATTTATTTGTCTTATTTATTAAACATTATAAACCCTTTTATTATAGCTATGTTAATTCTATTTTTTTTTTCTATTTTCACAATAGTTATTTTTAAAAACTTATAAAATTATCTTCCGGTCCATTTTTTTTTTTTATTTTCTTTTTTCCAGTAATATTTTGATATTTTTTAATTTCTCTCACTTTCTATAACAAACTGGTGACAATTTCGCGGTCCACAGCGGTATCCGTGCGGACGCACGGGTAATATACAATATTGTTTGAATACACGGGTAACCATACCAAAATTATTGTGAACGTACGAGTAGTGCACGAGTATCGTATAAATGCACTGGTAATTAGGTCAAAATCAGTGTGAATGAATATATATATATATATATATATATATATATATATATATATATATATATATAAAATATTTTTATTTTGAAATTATTTTTAATTTAAAATACAATTATTTTAAAAATAATATATGAATAATTTAAATATTTATTATTGATGTATTCTTTTAAAAATTGGAAAATTGATACAATTTTATTTTTATTTTAAAAATATGTCTTTCATTTAAATAATTTTTTATTGATGTATATGAATTATGTTTTATGATGTAATAATCTTTGGTTTTAATTTTTTATTTATTATTATTATCTATTTAAATTTTTATGTTTTAATATACCAATCATTTTTAACTTTTATATATATATATATATATATATATATATATATATATATATATATATATATATATATATATATACCTTGATGTAATATGTAACACCCTCATTCTATACCCACAAATAATCAATTAAATCATTTAGGCACATGTTAAAAATTTCATCAGAGTATAATTGAACATGGTATAAAAGAGGCATGTCACGTTATGCTTGAAATTAAAAACATACAACACCTGCTCATTTAAAGATATGCAACGATGGGGTAGTTTTCAACATAGGAAATCAAATCCTTACACCCATATCTTCAAAGATATAATTACACAGCGGAAACTAAATCAACAACATCAAACATATATATTTCCATTCATATATATATATATATATATATATATATATATATATATATATATATATATATATATATATATATATATATATATATATATATATCAACAAGTTTGATGCCAACAACAATATTCATGTTTATACAAAACATCCATCCAACAGATACATATACACAATGCATCACAAAAATGGCACTAAGCCAACCTAACTACCCGGTGCTACATATCAGAGCCGACCGACCAAAAGATGAAGACGAGCTTCACAAAAATTGTCATCCAACAACCTACTCTGCAATGCCTCATAGAGCATCATAAAATAGCAGAAGAGTGAGAAACATTATCATAATAACATTGCATATAATTATATATCTCAACATATAACATACACATAAAACATATTCTCACCACAATTCATACCTCATCACCTATACACATCGCAACGTGTACATACACAATTCAAGCATGTTTATCATGCAACAATTCACTAATTCACATAAACTTACATTATTTATGTTTATTCCTCAATTTTATTCATTCCGCATAAACATACGTCTAGCTATGTTTAATCACACATATACATTACAAATGTATAAATCACATACATATACATATATCAAACATGCATATATACCAACAAGTATATTTCATCACACATACTATCATTTCCATAATACTCCAAATAAACATATGCACATTCATGTTTATTTCTACATATCATAATTAAAATGATAAAATGTAACTCATAGAGACCGACACATGACTCTATGCAGATGCAAATGCGGTATCGACTCAACATTTCAGCAGGTTCACTCAGGAACCAAATGGAATCATCGCTTGTTACCTAAAGTAACTCCCCTTCGGGCACACGATGTTCCCTATTTCTCACACCCCACATGGGCACACAATGTTTATGGATTGCTCACACCCCACACGGACACACAATCTGATTGCTCACACCCCACACGTGCACACAATCAATGTGAATAAATCACTCATCACTCACACCCCACACGGGCACACGATGTTTCTGGATTTCTCACACCCCACTTGAGCACACAATCCGATCGCTCACACCCCACATGGGCACACGATCTTGTTGTAGTCATCACTCACACTCCACATGAGCATACGATGCTACAACGGATTCACAAAGAATCCCACAACACAAGAATGCATACATTATGCTTACATGCAAAATGACACACAACATTCTTGAAAATGCATACATATTCACAATATAGTTATGCATTTCATCTCATACAATTAGCATACATTCGCATTTAATTCAAGCAATGTATCTACTTGCCAAACGACCACAACACAACAATCAAACCCACAATTCCATAATTAACATAATTATGTTTTATCGGAAAAGTCGGCTAAAAATTACTTTTCTTAGCATCATTGGTTTCTACACGTTTCTAGCTTCGAATCGATATAAGGATCACTAAAAACGGATACCCGAAACTCAAGCTACAGATTAAAACACATAACCTCTCAAAAACCTACAGGCTCGCTGAGCGCCCTCTCGCTCGCTGAGCGAGAATCGCCCTAGAACGTTCACTGAGCGAGGGATAGCTCGTTGAGCGACCACTGCGATTTCAGAAAAATAACAGTTGCGAACAGTCAAACAAAATGACTCCAAAACTCCTCTCCGCTCATAAAAACATGATCAATAACATATTCTAGCTATCATTCTTCGGCTATAACGATTTCCAACCGATTAATCCATAAATTTCTCACATTTTCTCTCAAACCCTAACTATTCATCTTCTCTAACTTCTACCAAATCAAAAACCCACAAAATCTAACATATACATAATCATATACAAGATTAAGATAACAATTTTTATCACCCTTTCCCGATTATTTCGATTCCTAGGAGCAATCTTGAAGCTTTTCCAACTTTCCCTCTTTTCTCTTCTTTTTCTCTTCTCCCCTTTTCTTTCTTCTCTTTTTCTTTCTCTTCTTACCAATTTTTTTTATTTCACTCTTTCTCACTCCCTTATATTCTTTTCTCTCTATTTCTACACTTAACTCTATTCTTTATATTTCTTTCCAACCAAATATCATTTTCTCACAAAATACCAATTCATCTAATTTCTAACTTATCATTAATTAACAAATACCTAAAATACCCTCCAAACCAATTTTTACCAGAAAATTCACAAAACAGTCAAATCCCATATCACACCAACATATCACATTAATTTCATAAATATCATCACGATAATTTCACAAATATAACAATTATCATACAAATAAAATAAAAGACTCCACAAAAATTGGGAAAATCGAATCGGGGCGTTACATAACACCCCGTATTTAATTAAATGCTCTGAATAATATTAATTAGGATTAATTAGTATTATCTGAGTCAGAAGCTTTATTAAATATTTTCAACTCAGAGACATTTTTGGATACTCTCAAATTGGACCCGTTAATATTACTAACTGATAGATATAGTTTGTTTGGTTAATAAGAAAAACAAGTTATGTGATATAAAAAGGAAAAAGAAAGGAAAACTAAGTTAGTAAGAAGAAGGGAAGAAAAAGGAGAGAAGAGAAGAGAAATGGAGGAAAGGAAGAAAAGGAAAACTTAAAACCTTCAAGGTCAAGAATCATCACCATTTCTTCACCGAATCTTCATCTTCACCAACCTCCTTGTCGTTGTAGAGGTGGGTTCATAGTCAGAACTTTTGTTTTTAAGAGTTTTGGTTAATTTTAGAAGTTATGAACTTTTAGGGTTTTTGTGGAAAACCTTATAATTGGTAAATTAATCGGTTGAAAATCAATATAAATGCCTGTGTAAGTGCCTATAGGTGTATGAACATGTTGCAAATGTTGTTTTGATGTTGGAAATGTTTTAGAATGAATTTTGGAAGTTACTGTCATGAAATTAGCATATTTGTTGTTGTCTGGTTCGGTTAATCGGTTAACGGAATTGGTTAAACGGTTAACACACCTGAAGTTTGCACAGTGGCCTCTATTTTGGTTTGGTTAACCGGTTAATGGAATTGGTTAACTGGTTAACACTGTAAGTGTGTGAGAAAATGTTTATTTTTCCAAACTTTGAAAATTTATAACTTTTTACTCGGTTATCCGATTTAAGCGTTCTTTATACCGTTGGAAAGCTAAAATTAAGTACTTTCACATGATGCCAAAAAATATTATTTTCACCCTACTTTTACCCGAATTTTCCGTTTAATCGTTGTCGCTCCCGAAGATTTGCATTCCGGTGCAGACGCGAACAGTAGGTGAAAAGAGAAAATGAAAATGAAGTGAATAGAGTCGCCAGCTAGGCATTTTTATCCCGAAGGAAAGGTAATGCTGCATAAACCTAGAAAGAGATGGATAAGACGGTTGCGAACCAGAGAAATTGAGGAAGGGGGTTGGTTACAACCTGGGAAGGTATTAGCACCCAGATTGTCCTTCGTACTCGACGTGATCCACACTTACAAGATTGTGTTTAAAAGGGGTAGGTGTATGTGTTATCTAGCTAGGGAAAGAAAGTACAGGTGTCAGTGCAAAAGGTGAATTTCTCAAGAAATGAGGCTTAGAAAAGAATGCTGAAAGAATGGGATGACAAAGAGACTTTTGTTCGATAACAATTAAGTTATGCCTACGTATCCTCTCGTGCAATGAGGAATTCAGAACACCTTAGTTCAAATCAAAGAGACTGGAAAATAAATTGACTGTGAACTACTTACTTGTCTATGCTCAAGTGTATGACTCGTCTGGCTCGAGTGCTAACTGTCTTGCATTAGACGGAAGAAGCAAGTTCTCGTTTGTGAATGAGTGTGATGAGAAAAGAATCCCGAAGGAGACGATTATTGTTTTTTTTGTGTTTTCAGTTTTGTTATTGTTTTTGGTGTTTTGCATAAGTTAATGAGCTTAAGCCTAAATCAAGGGTTGTAAACTCATTATATCCTCCCTGATTAGGGAGAATGAGCCTACTTAAGTATGAGATAAGCATCTCAACTTAATTACCATGATGATGTAGGATTAAGATCATTAACCTACTTGTGATTATTTAGATGTTTTTGGGTTTTGTTTAGTGTTAAGTAATGAGTTTAATCTCTAATCACAGATTAGTGGACTCATTACACCATCCTAATAGAAGGATAATAGATGAGAACACTTAAGATGAGAACAATTAAGGGATGATATTAAGAAGTGGATTTTATTTTTGTAAGACAACTTGAGGGGGACTTGTCCATTAAACACTAGGGTTAGTCCCTCTTAACCATAAGGAAGAGTTAGAACCCTAATGTAAGGCCCAAGTTACAAGATGAAGTCTTGATGATTATTAGTGTGATTTGATTAAGAGGTTTAAACAAATTAAAGGTTTAACACTTAGGATTAAAGTTATACACTCCATCCTAAGAGAAGGATGAAGGCATAACCCTAATTCAAAGTCCTAAAGCTTTAAGAGTTTAGTCTCTGATTATTGAGATGAGAAGAGAGACTCAAAGAGACTCAAAGGTAAAAAGCTAAAGGGGTCTAAACACAACCTTAAATATTATCATGCTTGGATATCCTATTGTTTGTTAGGATTAGGAGAAAAGAATCTTCAAGGAAGCCACCAATGGAAGAAGCAGATGAAAAAAAGAAGGAGAAAGAAGAACAAGTTACTTACTTCCTGAAGAAGATAAGTAACTTGAAGGAAAGAAAGTAAGAAAGATGGAACATAAGTGAACAAGTTCACTTCAAAGACATGTTAAAATGCATATGAATGAGATAAGAAGAGGTAGTAAGTGAAGGAAAATCCACTTCCCAAATAACTTACCCAAGGATCCTGAAAATGTTAGTATGGATGCATAAGACATAAAGCATAAAGAAAATGAATTGAAATGAGATGCAATGACCAAAGTCAGAAGTGATTATGCAATGCAAATGGCAATTTAGATGATGCAATGTCATACAATGTGCATATGAATAATCATACAAAGATGGGATGTCATGAAAGCATGCTTAGAAGTTTGAAAACACATGGATGTTTATGAAATGATATGAATGCAAGACATGGCAAATGAATGAAGAAATGATCAAGTAATGTTTTAACATGTCCTAAGATGTCTAAGATGCCATATGAATGCTTGAAATGTCATGGCAAGTTCATGTGATGATGAGTATGCAAGGTGGATGCAAATGATCATGAAAAATTAGGGTTTTATGGACATGTGAGATGCAAATGAACAAGACAAAAGCATATAACATGATAAAAAATTGAAACCAGTCTCAATGAAACCCTAAACACATACAAAGTCACACCCCAAAGGAGGAGGTCAGAAGCATAACCTATTGAAAGTTATGATTTTTCTAAGTTTGCTAGGGTTTTTGGGTGATTCTTAAGGGAAAATGCAAATCAATTTGAAAATTCAAGATAAATTCATGAGAAACATTACCTAGAAACTACATGCAATATGTGACACAATGCAAAAATAATCAAGTTCAAACTCTTCTTGGTTAGGCAGAAATGATGTTTTAAAGTTAGGGTTAAAAATTGTGATTTTAAAAAACCCTAATTCAAAGAAAATTGTGAAGTTATGATCAAACCTAAAAAGAAATTTGTAAGAAGAGTTTGAAAATATTTCTAAATTCATTGGAATGGTTCATGATTTTTTTGGTGATTTTTAGAAACCTAAATGCATTTTTAATTAATTAAAATACTTTAATTAATTAAAAAAAACATTTAAATATTTTAAAAATACTTTTTAAATGCAAAAAATAAAATAAAAATCATTTTTGGGTTGAGAAAAATATTTAAAGCAGAAATTCAAAGTTTCATATTTTTGTGATGTTTTTTGGTATTTTAAAATAAATATGCAAAAGAAATGAAAAAAAAAAAATGAACTAAAAATGCAAGTCAACTGATCCAAGGCTCTAGATTCAAACTTGAGGGAAAAGGTTTGACCACGCGCGTGATTGAGTGGCTAGGATTCATTCTGGCAATTTTATTAATTAAACCTAATTAATTAATTTAATTAGAAGATTAGGGTTAAGTGAAATGATCAGAACCGTCCACACGCTAATCTAATCACCATCCAAGGGTCCTCATTCAATATGGCAACAAAACCCTAATTAATCTCAGGCGATCGGAGATAAGCTCCGGTCGTCTTCTCCGGCCAACCCCTCACTCAATCTCTCTCAATACGCCATCCCTGACCCTCAGAATCTCCAGAATACATCCCCAAACAACAATAAGCAAAAATCAAGCATCAAAAAGCATTTAAAACACACATACATGATGAATCAAAGCAAAAACAATTTCACGGGAAAAGTTTCAGAACATCATGAAATGCTTGTTTCTCAGCCATTTTCAATTTTAAACACATCAGGGTGATCAATGAAGCATGTAGAATCATTCTATAACATAAAAACACGTTTATGGAAAAAATGTTCTTGGAGGTTACCTGAGATGAAGTTCTTTGAAATGGAGCTTTCTGGGCCTCTCCCTTGTGCAATCCAGTCCCCTTTGACCTCCTGAGGCTATTAGCAAGCTTGAATAAAGCTTAGAGTGTCTGGTTTGTGTGTTTCAGTTCTGACAAAGCAGAAATCGTGTTTCTTGTGTGATGTGTTTTTGGCTATGGTGATGGGTGGGAATTGATCCTGAGGTTATATGGAGTTGATTGGTGGAAGAATTTGTGGTTTTTGCTGGCTGGATTGTGTGTTTCGAAGAGATAAAGTTTTGGAGCAATTTCTTGATTCTCAGCTCGTGGGATATTTCAGGCTTGTGTGTGTTATGAAATGGGGTCCTTAGGGTTTGCATAAGAGGTTGTGATTGGTCAGAGAGTGGGTGGTGGCTCAGTTTGATTGGTATGGGAGGAAATGAAAAAATGTCAACTTATGTGTACTTGAGGTATGGGCTTGTGCAGAGGTGATTTATGTGGCTAGATTGCTTCAACATGCTTCATGGAGGGCCCTTGGATCATTAGAATGCAGCTGTGATGCTTGGATGGAGAGATGGCAAGCTTTATGCAACTTTCCCTCTTTGGTGTTTCTTGTGAATCAAGCCATAAAAATGTCAAATTCTTGGGCCAATTCTGATCTTTGGATGCTTCCTTGACATGTTGTAACATATTTGTGCACATTAGAAGTCATTTAGAAGCCTTAAAATGCCAATATGCAAAATCCCTCTTTGACATGAAACTTGAAATTATGTGCTTTTTGCCAACTTTGAAAGGTCATATCTTGAGTTCTAGGATGAATCAAGACATGTTCTTGTACTTTTTGAAAAGGGAAAGACCTAATCTACAACTTTCATGTCCAAGAATTTTTCTTTGAAGCATTTTTGGTCATGAAAGAGGAGGTTGAAAATCTTTCCCAAAATGGAAAGTTTCCATTACAAGTCATTTCCATTTTTGGCAAGTTTGCAATTGGCTCAAAATTCTTCAATCTTGTGAACTTCCAACCACTTATAAGATCAAATAAAGATCATATAACTTCAATTTGATGAAAATGATCCTTTGGTACCCTTGTTGGGCGCCTCAGATGCCCTGATTCTGACTTTACTTGCCCAAGAAGTTACCCAATGATCAGATGACTTCCACAATGAGTTTCTTCATTAAACTTGCTACACATGATCCTTATAACATATTGAGAACATTAGGAAAAATAATGACCAAAATATTTGGAGTTAAGGCCTCTGAAACCAAAACCCTGATTTTGGTCATCTGTGTAGTGAAAACCCTAGCTCTGCTTCCATGCCTTTGCCAATCTTGTGATCCCATGACTTTCATGAACTTTGGGGAGCATAATATGACTATAGAACACACATGGACCCTCTTGGAAAGCTTCAAGACCATTGGGATGGCTCAGATGGATTCTTGGATTGCTCAGATCACAAACCCTAGATGTAGATGAAAATGGAACTATGCAGTGAGACAAATATGCAATATGAGATGTAATGCTTTACAAAAAATGAAAGATCAATGGCCATGGTGTGATAAAGAGTGAGAGAAAATTTGGGGTGTTTATAGTTGCCCCTATTCAAACATGAGTTAGCTGTGCAGGATGTAAGCACCTGGCTTAACAGACAAATAAGATAACTTGTGGTTGAATACCAAAGACAATCCGAAATTTGCACTCACTGGGTAGAAGAAGAAAAGGGATATAAATTGTAAAGTATAGTATGATATGATTATCAAATGAAAGCGATGGAGGACGACCATCGAGCAGAGGACGATTGCTGGGGGTAAAGTGGCAAGTAAAGCAATGACGGGGACGACTGACAAGTTGGGGAAATAAAGAAACTGCGACAGGGACGACCATCGGGTAATAAAAATCTCTGGGGATTAAAGTAATGAGAAAAGAAATGATGGGGACAACCACCAGGATTTGGAAAGTAAAGTAAACAATGATGGGGACGACCATCGTTTTAAAGAATAAATGAAATAAGGATGAGGGACGGTCATCAAAGGTGAAAGACGATCACCTAGCAGGGGACGGCTGCTGAAAATATCATGACATATGACGAATGTCGGATAGATAAGGTCAACGATGGGGACGGCCATCGAATAAGCATGATGAAGGACGATCATCAAGAGGTGTAGGACGATCACCTAGCAGGGTACGGCTGCTCTCGGGGATTATCACGACATAGGACGAATGTCGGAAAACAAGATCAATGATGGGGGCGGCCATCAGATAAATGATGAGGGACGGTCATCAAAAGGTGATGGACGATCACCTAGTAGGGGACGACTGCTAAAAAGATATCGCAACATAGGACAAATGCCGGATAGAAAGTTCCAACAATGGGGATTCCACTGGGGAAAGGATGAGGGACGATCATCCAAAGGTGAAGGGCGATCACCTGGCAGGGGACGGCTACCGAAGATATCACGACATAGGACGAATGTCGGATAGAAAAAAGTTGTTTTGTTGACGACTTATTGGGGAATGGTAAACACGAACGAGTGTTTATGCCTTCAAAAATAAAAGATATAAGTGTTTCGATGGTGTGTATAGATTAAAAATGCGGATGAGCATCCCTAGAACCGTGATACATACGAGTATCTGTAGAAACAAACGCTGACGCGTGTTTAAGGACGATGATACGGACGAGTATCAATTGGTTAAACAAGGGAACACGGGTGAGTGTTGAATCTGCTGAGGAGGTGATATATACAAGATACGGACGAGTATCAAAGATTTCTGTACAAGTAAGATACAGACAAGTATCAAAAGGATTGTATATAAGTATGTATAAGTGTTGATCTGTTGGTGAAGTATGTGCAAGACACGGGCAAGTGTTTGACTTGCTGGGGAAGTATGACACGGACGAGTGTCAAAAGGAACATGTACAAGTTGTGAACAAATCTGTATTTGAGAGTGCAAGAGGTATTCTGGCGACCTGCGGGGAATAAGATGACACGGATGAGTGTAAAAAAGATCATTTATAAATATAAACAAGTATCTGTACTCGGGAGTGCAAGGGGATGCCTTGGCTTTTATCTGTACGGGATATGAGTTTCTTATATTGCTGATGAAATATTGATGGTATTTGCAGGTGACTGACTCGAACCTGGCTTGTGATCATGCAAATGTTTGATTTTTGCCGCAATGCTCCGTATTAGAAGGAATGCTACGCTTATTTCGGTGAGTATGATGCGAATGCTATGATTATGCAAATGAGAAGCTCGATCCGAGACTCGGATCCTGCGGGGATAAAGATCTATGGCTGATCTTCTTGGAGGGATAACCCAGTTGGGGAAGAGATTATTGATAAATCTGTTCGGAGGGAGAACTCTGCTTGGGGAAATAGATCATTGGTAGATCTATCTGGAGGGAGAACTCCTTAATGAGGAAGTTTTAGCAACTCAGCTGGGGATGTGCTTCAGGTATTGCTCTTCCGGGGAGGCAACTCTGTGGGGAATCAGTTTCATCAACTCTGCTGAGGGTGAGAGAAATCTGGCACTCTGGTGGGGGATAGGAAATTCCTTGACCATGTTGCTGTGGGAGAGGCTGTTAGGCACTACTCGGGAGGTCCCGCTCGGGGAGGAAATAACTTCTGGGAAGTAGTATGCTAGGGATTCACTGCTTGACATGCCCCATGTTGCGAAATATTGTCTGTATTGAATATCTGCAACCTGTTAAGACAAAGGAAAACGCACAAGTGCCCCGAGGTATCCTTAACTGGATTCCGTCATAGGAGTTAGATTTATCTGAAAGTAATATATTTCCTGCAAGCATTTGTTAAAATGGCTCATACGTTTTCATGCAAGTGTTGTATCATGAACTTTGGACATTTTGTAAACAAAACAAAAATGTACAAAAACAAAGTGTGACTGAAAACTCTGATTTTATTAATTCGTGTGCCCTGAATTAGAAGATACAGTCAAAAGAAGCGAATCTCCTGAAATGAGGAGATTGCTGTAAATTGAGAAAATAAAAGTGTTGGCAATGTTGACGAAGACGTTCTAGTGAGCTTCCTTTGCTATGACCTGTATGACCTTGACGTTCTTCTAATCTTGCTTTCTGAAGAAGGTTGATTTTGGCCGACGCTTTATCCTTTATAAGCTTGCCATGTTGTGAGTGATACAGACGAATTCAGAATGCAGTCGTTCGCTTATTCCCTGATTTTGCATGGATCGCCCTTTCGGGTTTTCAATCCACTGGGATACCCATTTTTTCCAGAGATGTCCAATGTGGCTTTTCAACTCAGCGGGTGTACATTTTTTAATTTTCCCATATTTTTTCCCGAGTCTTTTATTCTGTTCTTGACTCGCCGGGATGCCCTATTTTTGCCTGGACTTACATTCTGTTTTTATGTCCAGTGGGTCATTTTATGAGAAGTATTTTTTAACTGCATCTGAATTCACAGGAGACGGGAAGTCTTCACCATCCATGGTTGCGAGCATCAGTGCTCCACCTGATAAGACTTTGGTTATGACATAGGGACCTTCATAGTTTGGTGTCCACTTGCCCCTGTGGTCTGTATGAGGAGAAAGGATTCTTTTTAGAACAAGCTCTCCCACTTGGTATTCCCGAGGTCTGACTTTCTGATCGAAGGCTTTCTTCATTCGCTTCTGATATAATTGTCCATGACAGATGGCAGCTATCCTTTTCTCTTCAATCAAATTCAGTTGGTTGTACCGAGACCGGACCCATTCTGCTTCATCCAGCTTCACATCCGTCATTACCCGTAAGGAGGGTAGCTCAACTTCAACATGTAGGACAGCTTCCATACCGTACACAAGCTGATAAGGCGTTGCCCCAGTGGACGTTCTGATTGAGGTTCGATACCCATGCAAAGCAAATGGTAGCATCTCATGCCAGTCCTTATAAGTAACTACCATCTTCTGCACAATCATCTTAATGTTTTTGTTGGCTGCCTCAACAGCGCCATTCATCTTTGGCCTGTAAGGAGAAGAGTTGTGATGTTGGATTTTGAAGTCCCAGCACAGTTCTGCCATCATTTTATTGTTCAAATTGGAATCATTATCAGTAATGATTCGCTCGGGAACTCCATATCGACAGACGATATCCCTCTTCAGAAATCTGGCTACCACTTGTCTAGTGACGTTGGCATACGAAGCTGCTTCAACCCATTTGGTGAAGTAATCATTGGCCACCAGGATGAATCTGTGACCATTTGAAGTAGTCGGTTCAATCTTTCCAATCATATTAATGCCCCACATGAAAAAGGGCCATAATAGTATAATAAACCGATAAAATAAAATAGAATTAAATATAAATTAAGAAAATTATAACTTAATTAAAACCATAAAAATAAAAGCTTGTTTCTTGATTAAAATAATAAAATAAATTAAAACATTAAAATTATAATTTAATTATAACTTAATTAGAATAATAAAATAATACAATAAAATTAAAAAAAATATATAGAAAATATGAGATATAAATTATATAACTTAATTAAATTAAATTAATAAAATAAAGTATAAATTATAAATCAATAAATTAAACATGAGATATAAATAATATAAATTATAAATCAATAAATTATATAACTTAATGAAAAAAAAAAAGAAAATGAAAAAAAGAAACTTAATACAAACCAGTCTTCGCCTTTTCACATCCATCTTCGTCTTTCAATCGTCTTCGCCTTCGTCCGTCTTCGCCTTCGCCCGTCTTCGTCTTCGTCTTCGTCCGTCCTTTTCAATCGGTAATGTGGTTTTTCAATTGGTTTTTCATTCTTCATCCGTCCTCGTCTTCGACCTAAATTTTGTTTTTGGTTTTACTACAGATTTAAAGGAAGATTTCATTTTGTAGGTATTCTCATCACTTAATGTTCGATCTAAATTTCGTTTTTGGTTTTGCTACTCTGGGTTTCGTTTTGAAGATTTTGTTTGACACTTAATGTTTTGTTACTCTGCTTGTTATTATTGTTGTTACTGAAGTTAGCAATAGTCGAAGGTGGTATAGAAGAAGACAATTAACTTTGTTGTTGCTTCACATTGGGTGTCGGGTAAAGAGCTATTTTTCAGTAACAACAAGTTCTAGATCAGATATGAAATCTTCAAGAAAAAAAGAAGTTTCTTTCATGGGTTTTGTTGGTTCCATATATGGGCACTGTTAAATTTCTTTTATTTCTCTGTGTAAGTTTATTAGGTGTTATATTTTTGTTAGATTTTAGTTAGTTCTGCTAGGAATTGAATCAATTAGTTAGTTGCATTGTATTTCAGGTAGTTAAAGCTTTGATGGAAGTTAGTAGTTATGTTGAAAACAATTAGTATAATATTTTTTAAAAATATGTTAGTTAAACTAGATAGCTTGGATTTGTGTTGTGTTAGGAGGTCTTAAAAGTTCCTGCTATTATTGTTTGACACTTTATTTATAGTGTTGTGTTGCTTGTTGTTGTGTTGTTACTGTGTTGTTATCGTCGAAGCCGATTACTGTGTTGTTTGTTGTTCTGTTGTTACTGTGTTGTTCTGTTGTTACTATATAGTATATACCAATCTAAGTTTATGATGTTGTGTTGCTCTCAATTAAATGCAAGCAGTTAAGGTTCAATCACATACTCGTCAATTAGACAAGACACCAACACAAAGACTGCTGCAGGTGATTGGTATGCTTTCAGTTATAAGCTCCTATTATGGTAATACAACATATTGTAAACAAATTTATGATCTAGTAATACATAATATTGCAGCCATTGATGATCTAGTAATACACAATATTGTAAGCAAATTTATAGTTGAAGTTATAGAGTAAGGTGGTTTGACTTTCAAATTTGTTGGGTTCTAGTAATATTTATGATCGATTTTAATATTTGACTTGGACTCTTAATTTGTCAGCCAACAACTTTAACCATGGTGATAGGATGTCGTCACGCTTACACTTTAACTGGAGTAGTTCAAAAATGTTCTAAAGTGGTCGATATATATAAATTAGTAAAACTCAAGCAATATCAATATTAGGTCATTGTATGATACTGATGGTAGTCATCAATATCAATATTATCTTGAAAATCTGTTCAATCTTAGTTTCTTAGCAAATTCATATCATTGTCAAATTTAACAATTGAAAATGGATTTTATTTGGTCCTTGACATTCGTTGGATGGATTTATATTCTTTTTTGCAGTGCATGTGTAGCGAATGTGCAAAGGTTTTGAGGTTCCTGACAAATAGATGCCCAATTTGCAGACAACCAGTTGAGAGGCTTTTGGAGATAAAGGTAGGTAGTGAGGAGTAAAGAAGATACATACATTGTTAACTCTACAAACTTCTTATACAACCTGTAACACGGTGGGAGAACTGACTTTAGTTATGTTGCGGATAGCAAGAGTCGCCACCGACTTTTATTTTATCCAAAGGAAAGGCATAAAAGAACAGGAAAGACCTTTTAAAAGATTTTTGGGTCCGGGGGATAGGTTATGTAAAGGGAAGGTGTTAGCACCCTTTACATCCATGGTTATCCATGGGCTCTTAGTTACTTAGCTCACTTTGAATTGTTTTTGAAAATGTGAAGTGTGTGAATAGAAATTTTCATAAGAGTTTGATAATGATCCATGTACGGATGCGTTAAAAACTTGTGTTTGAAAATGGTTTGAAATTTGTGAAGTGTTTGAAAAGTTTTTGAATAGTGAGCAAGTAACTATGAGGAACCTACCCTAAAGTTCAAGTCTTTCTGTTCTTTATCCTTTAAATGGTAAGACTATCCCTATTATTAAGGAATAGGTAGTCATTACCTTGGATGTAAGGGACAAGTGAGGGACATCTGTTTAATGAAGACAATTGTGGGGTGTATTAAGCATTTAGGAGGGACTGTCATCATTATTCGAAAGGGACAAGATCTTTATGAAAGGCAACCATTAAGGGACTTGATCTTTGATTATGAAGGGACTAGATGACTTTTCTTTTAAAGGACTTTGCTTTATACACCCCACTTGACCTTATGATTAGGCAACATTGAGAGGCAACCCTAGAAAGTGAGATGGCGATCAAAGATCGACTTACGTGTGTGAGTGTTTAATTTTATATTTATCTTATATTTTAAATGTCCTAAATTCAATTTTTAAATATAATACATGTTTACACTCCCTATTTTACTAACCATGGCATGAAAAATAAGTCATTTAAATATTTACAAAAATTACATCCAGGAGCAATTACATAATAATAAAACAATTGAAATAAATAGCAAAAATAAATAAATAAGCAAAATATAAATAATAAGTAAAATAAATAAATAAGCAATAATAATTATAATAGGGGTTAGTAATAATAATTAAAAATAAATAAGGTTAGTGAAATAATAATAATAAGCATAATTGAAAAATAAATGGATTAGTAATAAGCATGATTAGTAATAATAATAAACAAAACAAAATTTTAGTGGCTTAATAGAAAAATAAGAACAATTATATTAATTAATCATAAAATTTTAAATTGTAGACAAATTAAATAAATTATGAACATATTATGAGAAATTATTAAATTTGCAAATTTTTAGAAATTATTTACATATATACTAAATTATAAACAATTATAGGATATTTATTAAAACAAATGGATTAATCATAATTATATTTACAAAATTTAATAAATAAAATATGCACATGGTAATTATATTTTCAAAATTAAAGATTAGGTTTTTTAATAATTGTTTAGAAAAAAAAATAAACTAGGGTTTATAAAATTAGGGTTTGCTTAGAACAATATTTAAGAATTTATAATCTAATATACAAAATTATTTTAACAAATATATATATATATATATTATAATTTAATTACATAACAATAATAAAAAAAATAATTTTGAATTAAGAACAATGGTTTTAGAATTTAGAAAATATTGAATACATATATATTATCATGAAATTATTTAATTATATATTTATATATGATTATTAAAAATAATTTAGACAAAATCAATTAAATAAGATAAAATAAAAAAAAAATAACAAAACTTACCTGGCTGGGATTTGAACCCAGGAGGCTTTGTTTCACAATACTCATGCCCTACCACTGGGCTGCGCGCTGATGGTGCAAGAAGAATGAACTCCAAGTTGTTTTGTTCCTTCAAACCAACAATCAGGAAAATAATGAAAAAAAACAAAAGGCCTGGGGGGGATTCGAACCCAGGACCTTATACACAAACACACAAGTACATGACCAATCCTGCTGGGTGAGCGCATCTGATATTAAACCAATAACATTTGATAATATATTATATCTAGTAAATAAAAGGGAAAAGCTCAAAAACTTTGTCACAGCCAGGACTCGAACACAGGTCCTTTGACAATACGCACGCTAGCCTTACCACTGGGACAAGCGTTGGCTTGTGATAATAAACCAACAACAAAACATAAAATATTTAAAATAAAATTTGAATTTCCAGGACGCGCGCAAACCAGCTTCGTCTTCTTCATTGAATTCGCAGGTTTTCCTGCGAAATTATCTAGGGAAATACCTGCGAATTTTCCTGCGGACACAAACCTGCGAATTTCAAATAATAGCAAGACAGTACAATTTCTACAAATTGATCAATGAAACATGATCCTCACAGTCCATACAATCACATTATGTCCTTCAAATTCATTTAAATTCAGTAAATCATAAAACCCTAAATTCAAAGGAGAAACCCTAACAATGGCCGTTTGGGATTTAGGTCACGAAGCTCCAATTTTTTTGTCCAGAAACGTTCTACATATCATCACAAACAAGATTAGGCAAACAAAATTCATTAATATGCAGTGAATTAGTGTAATCGAAAATTTGATATTCAAGAACAAACAAGATTCGGTTAGCATGATATGGCATGGTTTTGATGCATATGAGTATTGGTTTTGCTTCATGGATGTCCAAGGAACATTGCTATGTCTTTAGATTACCTTAAAACACCTTGTATCAATGAATCCGAATGTGAGTTTTGAGAGGGTTTTTTGAAATTGTGAACTTACTCTTGTGGCTGTGAAAATTTGTCCTTTTGATTAGGGTTATGTTTAGTACTTATAGGAGGATGTATTAGGTCAGAAACATTGATCACTTGTGTGGAAATTTTGATCTAAAAAGATTCAAAAAGATGGCCTTTTAAAAATCAAATATCTTGCATGAACCCTTGCTATTTTGAGAGGATTTTCATAACTCTTGTATCAATCAAGTTTAAATGTGATTTAAAACTTTCTAGAAGCAAAATTAAAATTAATTTTCATGATTTTATATTTTATTTGAATTTAAGATGACTTTTTAATATAAAAATCATAATAAATAAAAACAAAATAAATAAAACTATGAATAAATTAATTTAATTTCGTGCAAGATGTTATGAAGTGGATTGGGTCATTATTTGGCAAGCCCATTTGGAAAAAATTGGTTTTAGACCTCCTTTTTCTTCATGAACCAACCCAAAATTTCCCAACTTTGCAAGGGCACATGTCCTTCAATTTTAATGCTATGAGGGTGTTCTTGGACATTTTGGAAAGCTTGAAGAGTCCTCTAACCAACCCCACTGTTTTCATGTCCATATCATTTATCAATCTCAAGTTATGCCCTTTTGAAGTTGTTGACTTTTTGTTGACTTTCAAAAGGACCTATAATGTCTTAGCTCATACCTTCCAAATGAAGCATTTTTGGGCTTGGCTTGTGAGACACAAAGTTGTAGAGAATTAAATTTCCTTCAAAATGAGCTTTGGATGAAGACTTGGTGATGAAGCATGTGAAAGTTATGGCTGGTCAAAGTTCAGTTGACTTTTACTGAGAAAACCCTAATTTAGAAACTCCTGATTCTTGATGATCTGAAATCTCCTTGATGAATCATGATCAATCCTTGCTCAAATGATGAATTTTACTTCATATACTTGATGTTAGCAAAAAAATCATGAAGTTTGACTTTGGTTTGACCACAGTTGACCTCAGTTTGACTTTTTAACTACTTTGACTGGTTTTGACTTATCTGATCATCTGACTGAGCAAACTTTTGAGAAAAGTCTTGAAACTTGTCATGGGGATTCTTGAACACATATAAGATGTTATGAAGCTCACTTGAAGTCTTGGAAGTCCATTTAGCCCGATTAAAGTCAAAACCCTAGTTTTGGATGCACTGCTTAGGAGGTGCATTGTCTGAGGGAATTGTCAACTCTTCTGACCAATTGTGAACCTTGTGAACCATCATAAAATGTCTTGTGAATCTCATGGGAGGTATTGTGAACCTTGTGAATCTTGTGAACTTCATAAAGTGACTTGTAGACTTCATGAACCTCATGAAAGGTCTTGTAGGTGTTATGAATCTTGTGAACCTTGTGAACTTCATAAAGTGACTTGTAGACTTCATGAACCTCATGAAAGGTCTTGTAAGTGTTATGAATCTTGTGAACCTTGTGAACCTTCATGAAGTGACTTGTAGACTTCATGAACCTCATGAAAGGTCTTGTAAGTGTTGTGAATCTTGTGAACCTTGTGAACCTTCATGAAGTGACTTGTAGACTTCATGAACCTCATGAAAGGTCTTGAAAGCATTGTGAATCTTGTGAACCTTGTGAACCTTCTTAGCACATAAAGTCTTGTATTGCGAGGGCAAATTTTGGGGTGCAACAGCTGCCCCTGTTCAATTTTCTGAAACCTGAGGGGTTAGATTGGTATATTTGCCAGTCATGACCTGGAAGGTTGAAGGGGATTGAACACAAAAGCCCAAAAATTTACACTCTCCAGTGCATAGAGTGATATGGATGGCTAGTTGAATATGCTTGAGTGGGCTTAAAGATGCCACTGGGGGAAAAGTTCTTCAGATGCATTTATTGGAGGATAAAGCAGTCCAAAATATGAAGGTATAATAATAGTTTTCAGGAGGATGAAGCAATCCTGATGTAGTGATATGCTTTCAGGAGGATGAAGCAATCCTGAAGTAATGATGATAGCTGTCAGGAGGATGAAGCAGTCCTGATGTATGAGAAACTGTCAGGAGGATAAAGCAGCCCTGAGGTAATAATAAGCTTTCAGGAGGATAAAGCAGTCCTGATGATATTGATAATAGCTTATCAGGAGGATGTAGCAGCCCTGATGATATTGATAATAGCTTATCAGGAGGATGTAGCAGCCCTGAGGTAATAATAAGCTTTCAGGAGGATAAAGCAGTCCTGATGTAGTAATATGCTTTCAAGAGGATGAAGCAGTCTTGAGAGATTTGATGATATGCTTTCAGGAGGGTAAGACAATCCTGAGGTACAATAAGCTATCAGGAGGGTAAAGCAATCCTGAGGTAGTAATAATCTTCCAGGAGGATGAAGCATTCCTGGGGTAATTGTATGCTTTCAGGAGGATAAAGCAATCCTGAGGTACAAGAAGCTGTCAGGAGGATGAAGCAGTCCTGAGATGATAGTATGCTTTCAGGAGGATAAAGCAATCCTGAGGGATGATAACTTTCAGGAGGATAAAGCAGTCCTGATAATCACGAATTCGTTTGCTGGATAATTAACCTGAAAACAAGGTAGCATTCTGTATGATAGTATTAGCTTGTGCATTATGTATGCATGTATGATATGATGCACTTAGGTAATGTATTATGTATCTATGTATATGTATGTTATGGTATGATGTAAATGATGTATGTATGATATGATGCTGCCTGAAGCGTCTTGATATCTTCGTATAACAACTGCTGGCCAGGGAAAATAAATCCCGATTCGTTGTTGAAGAATATAAGGAACCTGTTCCTGTCTTGTTTGATAATATATTATACATAACCTTCCGTCTGCTGGGGATAGCAAGGTATATATAACCTTCCGTCTGCTGGGGATAGCAAGGTATATATAACCTCCCGTCTGCTGGGGATAGTAAGGTATATATAACCTCCCATCTGCTGGGGATAGCAAGGTACATATAACCTTCGTCTTCGTTTGATAGTTGGGTAGATATAACATCCCGTCTTCGTTCGTCGTACCCTTATTGGAAAGTAAATTCCCAAATATCCGTATGAGGATAAAAGAGATGGATATAAATTCCAGGGGAGATGTAACTTTATGAAGATGGATTTGCCCTACTGTGGATTTGTAACTGTTTTGTAGAGATGAACCGACGAAGCTTCGTTGAAATCCTTCCCTCGTTCGTCCTTAGTAAATACTATTACTGCATTTTCATGCATTTCTGGTAAACATCAATCATATTAAACATACATGCATTTCTGGTAAACATCAATCATATTCAAAAGCATAATACATTCAAACACAACCAATGGACGTTTCTCTTATGTAAATAGGGTAAAAGTAAATCTGGATTCAAAAGATTGAATTTATTTATATCAAAAGTGACCCATACACGGGTAAGTTTGTACAAGGAGACATAAACCCTAGTAAGAGGATTTTGTCATAAAATTTTACAAAACAAAGAGAATCAGCTATGTGGGAAATAATCCTATTGAGTTTCAATTCTACTATTGCCATTATCTTCAAGTATCTCATCTTCTGCTGTTGAGACGGAAACGATTGGATTGAGCTTTATCTGTTCGAACTTGAATAAGTAGTACAGCTGGTTGCAGTTTCATGGGTGATCCAAACGAGACATAGTCATACGCTTTAATCCCTAACTTTTGCCTGGATTGCCCTTTCAGGTTTTCAATCCACCGGGATACCCTTTTTTGCCCAAGCCGCCTTTTCAGGTTTTCGACTTGCCGGGTGTACATCCTTTTATATATATATCCCTAATTTTTGCCCAAACCCTTTTGGTTTGCCGGGATGCCCTTATTTTTGCCTAGGCCTGTCAACCTAGCGGGTCTCTTTTTATGCGTAGTATTTTTTAACTATGTCTGCGTTTACAGGCTGTGGGAAGTCTTCACCATCCATTGTAGTCAGTATCATGGCACCTCCTGAGAATACTGTCTTGACTACAAATGGTCCTTCATATGTAGGAGTCCACTTGCCCCTAGGATCACCCTGTGGTAATATGATACGCTTGATTACCAAGTCACCAGCCTGATATACCTTTGGCTTAACCTTCTTATTAAAAGCTTTGATCATTCGCTTCTGGTACATCTGACCATGACAAACTGCTGCTAACCTCTTCTCATCAATCAAATTTATCTGGTCAAGTCGAGTCTGAATCCACTCATCTTCATCCAAGCCTGCATCCTTCATAATTCTTAAAGAGGGAATCTGGACTTCAATGGGCAGAACTGCTTCCATACCATAGACTAAGGAGAATGGGGTTGCCCCTGTTGAAGTACGTATTGTGGTACGATAACCATGAAGAGCAAATGGTAACATCTCATGCCAATCCTTGTAAGTAACAGTCATCTTCTGTATAATCTTCTTGATGTTCTTATTAGCAGCTTCAACTGCCCCATTCATCTTTGGACGATACGGAGAAGAGTTGTGATGCTTAATCTTGAACTGCGTGCAGAGATCAGTGATCATAGTGTTGTTCAGATTAGAGCCATTGTCAGTAATAATCCTTTCATGGATGCCATACCTACATATGAGATTATTCTTAATGAATCGAGCCACAACATTCTTGGTAACAAATGCAAATGAAGCTGCCTCTACCCATTTCGTGAAGTAATCAATAGCAACCAGGATGAAACGATGTCCATTAGAAGCAGTAGGCTTGATCTCACCAATCATATCAATGCCCCACATGGCAAAGGGCCAAGGATCAGTCAACACATTCAATGGTGATGGAGGTACATGTACTTTATCAGCATAAATTTGACACTTGTGACATGTTCTGGAGTGTTGATAGCAATCAGCTTCCATGGTAGACCAATAATAACCTGCTCTCAATATCTTCTTTGCCATAGTATGACCACTAGAATGAGTGCCAAAGGTCCCATCATGCATCTCTTCCATAATTTCTGTAGCTTCCTTCTTATCCACACAACGAAGTATAGTTGAATCATGATTGTGCTTGTACAAAATCCCATTACTCAAAAAGAACTTAGCAGAAAACCTTCTCAGGAACTTCCTATCTTTGACAGATGCCCCTTCAGGGAACTCTTGAGCTTCAAGATATCTTTTCACTTCATAGAACCAAGGCTTCTCCTCTGCCCCTTCAGTGTCAATCTCATTGCAGTATGCAGGCTTCTCAAATCTATCAATAGTAATCTTGGGAGCTTCATCATCCCAGCTGATCTCAAACATAGATGCCATGGTGGCCAAGGCATCTGCCAACTGATTCTCTCTCCGTGGAATATGTCCAAAGGTAATATCTTTGAAATGTGGGATCAAAGACAACACATGCTCTCTGTAAGGAATGAGGTTATCATGCTTGGTATCCCAATCTCCTTTAATCTGACTAACTACCAGGGCTGAATCTCCATACACATCAAGGAACTGAATCTTCATATCAATAGCAGCTTTAATACCCAGGATACATGCCTCATACTCAGCCATGTTATTGGTACAATGGAAACACAATCTTGCAGTAATCGGGGTATGACAACCTTCAGGGGAACTGATCACAACACCAACACCATTACCAAGTGCATTAGAGGCACCATCAAAAACCATAGTCCATCGGGATCCTTGTTCAGGTCCGTCATATTGTCCAGGTTCTTTGGTAATAATCATAATGTCTTCATCAGGGAACTCAAAACTCATTGATTGATAATCATCCACTGCTTGATAAGCCAAATGATCAGCAACAACACTTCCCTTGATGGCCTTCTGAGTAGTATACTGTATATCATATTTTGTCAAGATCATTTGCCATCTTGCAATTCTTCCGGAGAGAGCAGGTTTCTCAAATATGTACTTGATTGGATCCATCTTTGAAATCAATAAGGTAGTATGGGTCAACATATACTGTCTTAGTCGGCGAGCAGCCCATGCCAAAGCGCAGCAAGTTTTCTCGAGCAGTGAGTATCTTGTTTCACAGTCGGTAAACTTTTTGCTAAGGTAGTATATTGCCTGCTCTTTTCGACCAGACTCGTCATGTTGCCCCAACACACACCCCATTGAGTTGTCTAATACTGTTAAGTACATAATTAAGGGTCTTCCATCAACTGGTGGCATCAAAATTGGTGGTTCTAGCAGGTATCTCTTGATTTCATCAAAGGCAATCTGGCACTCATCATTCCATTCCATCACCTGATCTTTCTTCAACAACTTGAAGATTGGCTCACAGATGGTAGTTAATTGGGAAATAAATCTTGCAATGTAGTTCAATCGTCCCAAGAAACCTCTAACTTCCTTCTCAGTACGGGGAGCTGGCATCTCTCGTATAGCTTTCACTTTTGCAGGATCCACTTCAATACCTTTTCCACTGACAATGAAACCCAGGAGTTTTCCAGACCTAACTCCAAAAGTACACTTGTTTGGGTTCAATCTCAACTTGTATTTTTTCAACCTTTCAAACAATTTATGCAAATGATCAAGATGTTGCTCTTCATTCTGGGACCTGGCTATCATATCATCCACATATACCTCTATCTCATGATGAATCATATCATGAAACAAAGCCACCATAGCACGCTGATATGTTGCCCCTGCATTCTTCAAACCAAATGGCATCACTTTATAACAGAAAGTGCCCCACTGTGTAACAAATGTTGTCTTCTCCATATCTTCAGGTGCCATCTTGATTTGATTGTAACCAGAGAAACCATCCATAAAAGAGAATACCTTATGCTGAGCAGTGTTGTCTACCAGAACATCAATATGAGGAAGTGGAAAATCATCTTTGGGGCTAGCCTTGTTCAAATCTCTGTAGTCCACACACATACGTACCTTACCATCTTTCTTAGGAACCGGCACCACATTTGCAACCCACTGAGGATAAGAAGTCACTGCTAAGAACCCTGCATTGAACTGTTTCATTACCTCTGCTTTGATCTTCTCTGACATTTCAGGACGCATACGACGAACCTTTTGCTTCTTTGGACGACAATCTTCTTTTACTGGTAAACGGTGAACCACAATGTCTGTATCCAACCCTGGCATATCTTCATAAGACCAAGCAAAGATCTCCACATAGTCACGTAACATCTGGATCAACCTGCTCTTGACACTATCCTCTAAATCAGCCCCTATCTTGACCTCTTTCCTGTTTTCTTCAGTTCCTAGATTCACAACTTCGACTGGCTCTTCATGTGGCTGTATGGCTTTCTCTTCTTGTTGTAACAACCTAGCAAGCTCTACAGGTACTTCACAATCGTCCTCATTTCCGTCTTCAGTTTGATAGATCGGATTCTCGAATTTATAATTGGCAATAGTAGAACTGTTATCAACAGGATCCAGAGTGGATGAGGATCTGCATTTTAGTGATGTGGGTGTGTGTAAGAACACATAGCTGATAAAGCAAAAATATAAGAAAAGAAAGACAAGGAACACAATGTTTACTAAAACGAAACGTCCACTGATTTTATTGAATGAAGTATGCAAATGAAATGACAGCCCGTAACAAGCACGCCATTGTGCCCCGGGTAAGGCACAAGGCTTAAGAGTTCAATTGTTCCAGAAATTACAAACTTAAAAGTAACAACACAGTAATAGTATTTACTCCTGACTAAAGGAGATAGGGATAACATCTTCAGCTTTCCAATTATTGAGTCCAGCACCCACAGTAGGAAAAATCCAAGCATCCAAGTTGTAGTCTTCATCATAGTCTCCCACAGCATTGATCTGATCTTTCATAACCCCTTGATTGGTGATGCGAACAGCACGAGCACGACGAACAGCCTTCTGGGACTCTGCAGTGAAACCCAAACCAAATTTGTCAGACTTGTATGGGATATCAGGAAGCTGACCCCAAATAGTACAACCACCTTCATCTACCACAGCCCTAGCATCATTGAGGGAGGCCATTGCCATTGTTGGAGGTTTTCTGGTGACCACAGGAACTTTCTTTGCAACAGGAGGAGCTACATAATCATTAACAATCCAGGGAACCACTTCAAATGTCTGACACGGAGTTTCAATGTATTCACCTTCCATTTCTAGATACTTGAAAGTGTTTACATGGCTGACAAAGTATTCTTCTTCTCCATAGACGGTAACAACCTTTCCTTCCACCGGATATCTCAACTTTTGGTGTAATGTAGAGGTTACAGCACCTGCCCCATGGATCCAGGGACGACCAAGCAGACAAGAGTATGAAGGACGAATATCCATCACATAAAATGTAGCAGTAAAAACCTGGGAGCCAACTTTGATTGGAAGATCAATTTCCCCATGCACTACTCTTCTAGAACCATCAAAAGCCTTTACCACAATATTACTGGGCTTCAGCACAGCATCTTCAGGACTCAGCTTATTCAGGACTTCCTTGGGCAACACATTTAGAGAGGAACCATTGTCTATTAATACATGTGACAGGGTAGTGCCCCTGCATTCAATTGAAATATGCAAGGCCCTGTTATGATCCCTCTTGGCAGGGGTCAAATCAGCATCAGAAAATCCCAACCCATTATCATAAGTCAGGTGGGCAACACAATTCTCAAACTGGTCAACAGAAATGGCATTGGGCACATGAGCAGTCTTCAGAAACTTGATCAATGCTTTGGCATGAGCTTCAGAACATAACAACAAGGACAGCATAGAAATCTTTGAGGGAGTATGCCCCAACTGATCAACAATGTCATAATCACTCTTGCGAATGATTTTCAATACTTCTTCCATCTGCTTAGAGAGATCATCAGCAGCTGGCACATCAGCAGATATAGGCTCAATAACAGGACCCTTGCCCCGAGCATTAGTGGTAGAGGTAGCAGCAGGAGTAACTGCATTCTTGGAAATAACTGGTGGAGAAAACACTCTTCCGCTTCGTGTGATCTTACTAGATCCAACAATATTGTCAACATCAACAGGCACATCAGCTAAGGTCTCCTGTTTAACACCATGGATGTAAACATCAGATCCATAATGCCAAGGCACAGCTTTATCAGATGTATATGGAATAGGACCAGGAGTAGTAATGATCAGAGGAGCCACTCTGGCTTCAGCAACAACTTTCATAGGGCCTTCAGCAGTAATCTTGATTGGACCCTGATGGGTGATTTTAATAGGTCTCTTTGAAGTGATTCTTACCGGTACTTTGTCAACCATATCAACCTCTTCAACCTTCTTACCTCTAGTAATATGCTCCACCATACTCTCCACAGAAGGTGGTCTCCTTTCAAACACTATAGTGTAATTATTCATGAGACGCTGAATCCCGTCCTTCAACCTCCAACACTTATCTGGATTATACTCACAATAGACACAATCTTCACGACAACCCGTAAAGAAACCAGCTTGTACTAACTTCTTTCTGATGACAGACAATGGTGTGGTCAACTCCGTAACTGAATGGATATGTAAATCTTCATCAATGGCATTGACAGTCTTCTCGTGATTTGGCATTGGAGCAGTAATCACATTTGGAGTACCTGGTGGGTCAAACTCAATCTCTCCAGCCTCAATCATATCTTGAATTTTGTTCTTCAAGACCCAGCAATTATTAGTATCATGTCCCTGACAGTTTGAATGATATGCACACCGTGCATTGGGATTGTACCTTGGAGAGGTAACATTAGGATTTTGAGGAGCCTCTTTCAGAGTAATAAGTTCAGCCTTCAACAAGTGTTGCAATGCCTGAGCCATTGACATGTTGATCTTTGTGAACTGCCTTCTAGCCCTCTGTTGGTTACCCTGTGGCTGCTCTGGTGTTGTAGGAGTTGGATTTGAAATATGGACTGCACTCACAGACTGATGCCTTCTATTACGATCAGGTTGACCATAAACAACATTGGATTCTTTCTTCCCAGTGGGAGGTTTCTTTGCAGTACCTGATGAAGAAGTACCCACCTGGATCTTGCCATTCTTTATACCATTTTCCACTCGCTCTCCTGTCATGATTAACTCAGTGAAGCCAGATGATGAGCTTCCAATGAGATGACTGTAAAACGGACCATTCAGCGTACACATGAACATATCAACCAATTCCCTGTCAGTCAAAGGGGGTTGGACTCTTCCAGCTAAGTCTCTCCACTTCTGAGCATACTCCTTAAAACTTTCTTTGGCACCCATAGACATGCTTTGCAGTTGCATGCGAGTGGGGGCTAAGTCAGCATTGTATTGATACTGCTTATAGAAAGCTTCAGCAAGATCATTCCAGTCTCTGATGTTGACACTTTCCAATTGATAATACCACTCCAATTGAGCTCCAGATAAGCTTTCTTGGAAAAAATGGATCCACAACTTTTTGTCAGCAGTGTGAGGTTGAATTCTTCTGACATAAGACCTCAGATGCAGCTTGGGACAAGAGACCCCATCATAAACAACAAAAGTAGGAACCTTGAAACCAATGGGTATGACTACCCCAGATATCAGACTCAAATCTTCAAAATCCAGCCTAGAAGACTTCTGCAACTCCATAGCATCCATTCTATCCACCAGCATCTTGAATTTGTCTTCATTAGGATCATGGTAATAATTAGCCTCAGAATCGGAGTCCCCCATTGTATGGTGGAGACTGCCTATCTCTTTCTCAGATTCTTCAGATTCATAGTCTTCAACTGGTTCTTTGGTCTTAACAGGACCTCTGAACCTTCTTCCCATATTGATCAGGCCACCTGACCTTCTGGTCTTCTTAGTCTTCTTGGCCAGCAGTGTCTTCAATTCATCTTGCCCCTTGGACAGGTTCAAGATTAGCTCTTGGAACTGTGCATTCTGTGCCTGGAGATCCTTAACTGTTTGTTCAAGAGCCATTACTGAAATAAACAGCGAGAAGATGAGAAACCTGTGCACAATTAAACCTGTGATGCAATGATATGATGTTTTAATGCGTATGCAATGTTTTCAAGGACCGCAGGATTTAAATTTGCTTAAACAAACAAGAAGGCAAACTTTTATTAGTAATAAACTTGTTTTGCCTCTTGGGCTTACAAAAACATGAAATGAAATAAGTACAAAAGATGGGGTTTTAAGTCTCCCATGGACGTTTCCTCTTTGTGTTGAGGTATGAGTTGAGATTCCGTTCCTCATGAAGTTGCTTTGTTAGTTCCAGGATTCTTTCTTGGCTTGCTTTGTAATGAGTCTCAAAAGTATCCCTTTGCTCCTTCAACTGGATCCAAGACCTCTGCAAGTCTTCCATGTCAGTAGGCATGTCTGGGTGAAGGATGGTATAAGCAGTATCTCCTTCAGCAACAGGTTCCATGGTAACTGGTAGGATAGCAGGATATGGCATCATGAGAGTTTGAGCACGAGATCGCACCCATCTGAGATAAGCTTCCATAGGAATAGTGTACTTAGGCTCCAGTGTCTTGCTGTCAACCCTGTTTACTTTTCCCCATGCTCGTATGAATCTCTGACGGTAACCGTGAAGATCGTTGTCGTAATCAAACACAATGCCCTGAATCAACATGTCATGTGGACCATCACTCCGAGCGTAACCAAACTGTCGTAAAGCTAGTGAAGGGTTGTAGGTGATGCCTCCTCTTATGCCTAGAAGTGGCACATTAGGAAACTCCCCACAACGGTCAATGATAGTAACATTCTCCATAGATCTGGAGCACCAATGGATATCTGAATGTGAGAGTGACATGATCCTCTTGGACCATCTGAACCCTTGCTCATTCTTCATTACTGAGCGAGGAAGGTGAGAAATAAACCACCTAGATAGCAAAGGTATGCAGCACATCAAAGTTCCTTTTGCCCTTGTAGTACGGGTGTGAAGAGAATGTAGTATGTCTCCAAGCAATGTAGGCACTGGATTGTGACTCAGAAAAATGTTGATGGCATGAACATCTATGAACTGATCTGGATTGGGGAACAATACTAAGCCATATATCAGCAAGGCTAAGATCTCCTCAAAAGCATCATGACTCATGGCCTTCAAGAACATTTGAGCCTTCTCTATCAACACCTTAGCTAGAACACCCTTGACTCCACTTCTCGTTTCTAGAACAATATCGGACTTCTTCAGATGTAGAGCTGCAGCCATAACTTCTGGTTTAAGTTCCTTCTCCAAGCCTGTGAAGGGTCTTTGATCAAGAACAGGTATACCCAGAAGTTTAGAGAACTCTTCCATGGTTGGAACCAGTTGGTAGTCGGGGAATGTAAAGCAATGGTGCTTAGGGTCAAAGAACTGAAACAAAACACTCATCATGTCTTCATTGAACCCTGAAGTGACTAGATCCAATAGGTGACCATGTCTCTTGATGAACTGGGAATGATCAGACACTTGAGAAACCAGCTCTTTAAGCTTAGCAGGTATGCCCACAAAGTTGATTCTGATGGTGTTTCTACGAGCTGAAGCCATGACCTGCAACAAAGAACAAAGATAAATCCCTTGGTCCTTGAAATGGTTAGTGAAAATGCTATGCTTATGATGCATGATGATGCTATGATGTTATGCTCAATCACAAACATGTGGCACACACAAGCAAGTCACACAATAGCCCTAGGTTTAAAGGCTTGCATGAGGTTCAAAGGTAAGTACCATCCCCTGAAGTTAGTTGGTTCATCCTGTCCTACAAAAGTAACCAGGTTCTAAGGGATCTCAATATCATTGATCCTTCACAAGGGTGGTTGATCAGAAGGCAACTTACTTGCCAACCAAAACCCTCCAAGTTTAAGATCTCAATGAGTGTAGTATCGAGTGTCAACCAACTTCAGTCTGCACCAAAGCCGGTTACCTCACTACTTTCTAAAGGCCAAGATGAGTTAACTAGGGTTCTAAAAGTTAGTTAGTGCATTGACAACATATGGCAGCCTCATATTATCCTCAACTTGACTTAAGTAACATAAGCACCAACCAAGAAGTCACACCAACTATGGCCACCAGATCAACCATATCGGTATACGCCGTACAGTTTCCTTGGTCTATTGCCATTTACCTAAGGTACACTAGATCCGGGTTAGGATCTTTCACACATAAATCCCAACAAGTAATATAAAGCAAACAAAGCAAACAATTTAAGTGATCTAATTCCTAAGGGTACCCCTCTTTTATTAAATCCCCAGCAGAGTCGCCAGTTCTGTAACACGGTGGGAGAACTGACTTTAGTTATGTTGCGGATAGCAAGAGTCGCCACCGACTTTTATTTTATCCAAAGGAAAGGCATAAAAGAACAGGAAATACCTTTTAAAAGATTTTTGGGTCCGGGGGATAGGTTATGTAAAGGGAAGGTGTTAGCACCCTTTACATCCATGGTTATCCATGGGCTCTTAGTTACTTAGCTCACTTTGAATTGTTTTTGAAAATGTGAAGTGTGTGAATAGAAATTTTCATAAGAGTTTGATAATGATCCATGTACGGATGCGTAAAAAACTTGTGTTTGAAAATGGTTTGAAATTTGTGAAGTGTTTGAAAAGTTTTTGAATAGTGAGCAAGTAACTATGAGGAACCTACCCTAAAGTTTAAGTCTTTCCGTTCTTTATCCTTTAAATGGTAAGACTATCCCTATTATTAAGGAATAGGTAGTCATTACCTTGGATGTAAGGGACAAGTGAGGGACATCTGTTTAATGAAGGCAATTGTGGGGTGTATTAAGCATTTAGGAGGGACTGTCATCATTATTCGAAAGGGACAAGATCTTTATGAAAGGCAACCATTAAGGGACTTGATCTTTGATTATGAAGGGACTAGATGACTTTTCTTTTAAAGGACTTTGCTTTATACACCCCACTTGACCTTATGATTAGGCAACATTGAGAGGCAACCCTAGAAAGTGAGATGGCGATCAAAGATCGACTTACGTGTGTGAGTGTTTAATTTTATATTTATCTTATATTTTAAATGTCCTAAATTCAATTTTTAAATATAATACATGTTTACACTCCCTATTTTACTAACCATGACATGAAAAATAAGTCATTTAAATATTTACAAAAATTACATCCAGGAGCAATTACATAATAATAAAACAATTGAAATAAATAGCAAAAATAAATAAATAAGCAAAATATAAATAATAAGTAAAATAAATAAATAAGAAATAATAATTATAATAGGGGTTAGTAATAATAATTAAAAATAAATAAGGTTAGTGAAATAATAATAATAAGCATAATTGAAAAATAAATGGATTAGTAATAAGCATGATTAGTAATAATAATAAACAAAACAAAATTTTAGTGGCTTAATAGAAAAATAAGAACAATTATATTAATTAATCATAAAATTTTAAATTGTAGACAAATTAAATAAATTATGAACATATTATGAGAAATTATTAAATTTGCAAATTTTTAGAAATTATTTACATATATACTAAATTATAAACAATTATAGGATATTTATTAAAACAAATGGATTAATCATAATTATATTTACAAAATTTAATAAATAAAATATGCACATGGTAATTATATTTTCAAAATTAAAGATTAGGTTTTTTAATAATTGTTTAGAAAAAAAAATAAACTAGGGTTTATAAAATTAGGGTTTGCTTAGAACAATATTTAAGAATTTATAATCTAATATACAAAATTATTTTAACAAATATATATATATTATAATTTAATTACATAACAATAATAAAAAAAAATAATTTTGAATTAAGAACAATGGTTTTAGAATTTAGAAAATATTGAATACATATATATTATCATGAAATTATTTAATTATATATTTATATATGATTATTAAAAATAATTTAGACAAAATCAATTAAATAAGATAAAAAAAAAAAAAAATAACAAAACTTACCTGGCTGGGATTTGAACCCAGGAGGCTTTGTTTCACAATACTCATGCCCTACCACTGGGCTGCGCGCTGATGGTGCAAGAAGAATGAACTCCAAGTTGTTTTGTTCCTTCAAACCAACAATCAGGAAAATAATGAAAAAAAACAAAAGGCCTGGGGGGGATTCGAACCCAGGACCTTATACACAAACACACAAGTACATGACCAATCCTGCTGGGTGAGCGCATCTGATATTAAACCAATAACATTTGATAATATATTATATCTAGTAAATAAAAGGGAAAAGCTCAAAAACTTTGTCACAGCCAGGACTCGAACACAGGTCCTTTGACAATACGCACGCTAGCCTTACCACTGGGACAAGCGTTGGCTTGTGATAATAAACCAACAACAAAACATAAAATATTTAAAATAAAATTTGAATTTCCAGGACGCGCGCAAACCAGCTTCGTCTTCTTCATTGAATTCGCAGGTTTTCCTGCGAAATTATCTAGGGAAATACCTGCGAATTTTCCTGCGGACACAAACCTGCGAATTTCAAATAATAGCAAGACAGTACAATTTCTACAAATTGATCAATGAAACATGATCCTCACAGTCCATACAATCACATTATGTCCTTCAAATTCATTTAAATTCAGTAAATCATAAAACCCTAAATTCAAAGGAGAAACCCTAACAATGGCCGTTTGGGATTTAGGTCACGAAGCTCCAATTTTTTTGTCCAGAAACGTTCTACATATCATCACAAACAAGATTAGGCAAACAAAATTCATTAATATGCAGTGAATTAGTGTAATCGAAAATTTGATATTCAAGAACAAACAAGATTCGGTTAGCATGATATGGCATGGTTTTGATGCATATGAGTATTGGTTTTGCTTCATGGATGTCCAAGGAACATTGCTATGTCTTTAGATTACCTTAAAACACCTTGTATCAATGAATCCGAATGTGAGTTTTGAGAGGGTTTTTTGAAATTGTGAACTTACTCTTGTGGCTGTGAAAATTTGTCCTTTTGATTAGGGTTATGTTTAGTACTTATAGGAGGATGTATTAGGTCAGAAACATTGATCACTTGTGTGGAAATTTTGATCTAAAAAGATTCAAAAAGATGGCCTTTTAAAAATCAAATATCTTGCATGAACCCTTGCTATTTTGAGAGGATTTTCATAACTCTTGTATCAATCAAGTTTAAATGTGATATAAAACTTTCTAGAAGCAAAATTAAAATTAATTTTCATGATTTTATATTTTATTTGAATTTAAGATGACTTTTTAATATAAAAATCATAATAAATAAAAACAAAATAAATAAAATTATGAATAAATTAATTTAATTTCGTGCAAGATGTTATGAAGTGGATTGGGTCATTATTTGGCAAGCCCATTTGGAAAAAATTGGTTTTAGACCTCCTTTTTCTTCATGAACCAACCCAAAATTTCCCAACTTTGCAAGGGCACATGTCCTTCAATTTTAATGCTATGAGGGTGTTCTTGGACATTTTGGAAAGCTTGAAGAGTCCTCTAACCAACCACACTGTTTTCATGTCCATATCATTTATCAATCTCAAGTTATGCCCTTTTGAAGTTGTTGACTTTTTGTTGACTTTCAAAAGGACCTATAATGTCTTAGCTCATACCTTCCAAATGAAGCATTTTTGGGCTTGGCTTGTGAGACACAAAGTTGTAGAGAATTCAATTTCCTTCAAAATGAGCTTTGGATGAAGACTTGGTGATGAAGCATGTGAAAGTTATGGCTGGTCAAAGTTCAGTTGACTTTTACTAAGAAAACCCTAATTTAGAAACTCCTGATTCTTGATGATCTGAAATCTCCTTGATGAATCATGATCAATCCTTGCTCAAATGATGAATTTTACTTCATATACTTGATGTTAGCAAAAAAATCATGAAGTTTGACTTTGGTTTGACCACAGTTGACCTCAGTTTGACTTTTTAACTGCTTTGACTGGTTTTGACTTATCTGATCATCTGACTGAGCAAACTTTTGAGAAAAGTCTTGAAACTTGTCATGGGGATTCTTGAACACATATAAGATGTTATGAAGCTCACTTGAAGTCTTGGAAGTCCATTTAGCCCGATTAAAGTCAAAACCCTAGTTTTGGATGCACTGCTTAGGAGGTGCATTGTCTGAGGGAATTGTCAACTCTTCTGACCAATTGTGAACCTTGTGAACCATCATAAAATGTCTTGTGAATCTCATGGGAGGTATTGTGAACCTTGTGAATCTTGTGAACTTCATAAAGTGACTTGTAGACTTCATGAACCTCATGAAAGGTCTTGTAGGTGTTATGAATCTTGTGAACCTTGTGAACTTCATAAAGTGACTTGTAGACTTCATGAACCTCATGAAAGGTCTTGTAAGTGTTATGAATCTTGTGAACCTTGTGAACCTTCATGAAGTGACTTGTATACTTCATGAACCTCATGAAAGGTCTTGTAAGTGTTGTGAATCTTGTGAACCTTGTGAACCTTCATGAAGTGACTTGTAGACTTCATGAACCTCATGAAAGGTCTTGAAAGCATTGTGAATCTTGTGAACCTTGTGAACCTTCTTAGCACACAAAGTCTTGTATTGCGAGGGCAAATTTTGGGGTGCAACACAACCCAACTGTAATAATAATACTTTAAGATAATATTGGGAAAAGATACAGGTGCAAATCGTATCTAAATAAATGCTAGTATCAATGTTGGTACGACTGCATGCATTATTCTCTTGTACTTGCCAATTTCATCCATACTTTAATGTTTAGTTACTATTCCATGACTGCATTTTATGATTTTATAAACGTGTAGGTATGTAGTGGGATGGTCGGTAGTAAATTTTTAGGTTTCATATCGTTGTAATTTTAATATTTGTTAGATGCATTTGTGACAATAAGTTTAAAAGGTAGAGCTTCCATTGGGTATGCTTGACCCATTTAGCACTATGAATTAATGTAACTAAGCTCTGCCTTAAAGCATGTCTGTTTTGGTTTTGCTGTCATTTTGTTTCTTAGTGATGTTATCATACGGTATAAGTTAAGACTCGAAATGGACACATAGATCCTTATAGAACCAATGCTTAGATATTTTTTGAAGACCAACTTTCTCAAAAGCTTAAGTTGTTAGGTAGTGATCAACTCTCCTGTATACAAGAGCTTGTTGTTTGTGACTCCTGGACAATGCACGGGTCTCCTTCAATCTTTTAGAATTTAGCAGCACTCACTGAGCTTCTTCTTAGTCCTTATCAGTTGGTCATTTATACCATCTAATAATTGTATATCTCTAATATTTAAGTGTGTTTTTGTTGAACTTGACCGAATATTGACATGCTTTGCGATCTTTTTCATGGTGTTTCTTGTAGATGGCTTTTGAATTGTATGGTATGCTTGCTAGTAATGTTAGTCCAATGACGGGAGAGAATATCAAGCCAGCCTATGGAGGTGAAGAGGAGGATTTCTTAAGTAAAGTTGTTACTCCCATATATAATGTGATTGCAAAGGTACTTCCTATGGGGTCTTTGATTATATTCTTGTTGTAAATATAGTTTTATATTGTGTAATTATTTGTATAGATTGTATTCAACGTTAATTAGGCCCATTATAGCCTAGTATCTTTAAATAGTTCAGTGATTGTACTCAAATTACTTTTGGAATAATATTTTGAAAACTGTTTCCCAATTCTACACTTTTTTCCTAATGTTTGAGCACACAACTAAACCATGATTTATTCATGATATTGATAATGTCTCATAAAAGGTATTGATTGATTTGTTCAATAGGAAGCTGAAAGGACCAAAAGAGGTAGGTCAAAGCATTCACAATGGAGGAATTATGATGATATAAATGAGTATTTCTGGTATGAATTAGCTTATTATTCCTTTCTTGTTTTGTCTTGAATAAAACCTGCCTGAGTATTAGCTTTCAATACAAAAAAAATAGGTCAGTGAATTGTTTTCGTCTTGGTTGGCCAATGCGTGCTGATGCTGATTTCTTTGCCCTTCCAGTGGAACAACTATACTTTGATAAGTTGAAGGTAGGCATTGATTATGATCTCATAGTGGGAAATATGGTTTACTTTTATTTCTATTTATTGATTTTTTGATAGTTGATATAGAGACTCACATATTGAAATCTGCTATTTAAATTATTACTTTTATTACATTGGTGCTATAATAATATTTGTGTAGAAGAGTTGTATGACACCATGCAATAATTAAAACATCCAAAATCGGCAAGCAGCTACTTTCCACAAAATACCGTACTTTGTGTTTCTACAACTTTTTGACTATCACAGTTTATTCTCATGGGAACTATTATATGTTAATGTGGCAGCTATTCTTGATGTGATCCTCAGTTGGAAAGCACAATAGAGCATGTTGATGTATGTTAAGTTAAGATACATTCTAAAGGTTGTTTCCTCTGCAGCATGGGTGATTGTTTTATCGGTCACTTATGCTTATACTAGGGACAATCCTCCTAGCTTTGCTCAAACCATCCAAAGCTGGTTTGGAAGCAATAATCACCTTCAATGTTTATTATGGCTGTTATTGTATACTTGTCACCAAATATGCTAGCTGCCATTTTATGTTTGTTCCCACTCATTCGGCGTTTTCTTGAGAGATCAAATTATAGGGTTGTCATGCTAATAATGTGGTGGTCGCAGGTAGGTGATATGGCAACTTTGTTTCTGTATATAATTTGGTTTTATTCATCAAACAACAGTTGTTTTGTTCTAACTTGGTGGTTTTGTTGCCTTGTAATTGACAGCCCCGACTCTACGTCGGTAGGGGGATGCATAAGAGCACATTTTCCCTTTTCAAGTAAGTTTAAAAACTTTTTGTTTGTTGTGGATGTTGTAACTTTCCTTGAAATTTGATTTTAACATGTTGTCAACGTATAATCTCAGGTATACTGTATTTTGGCTTCTCTTGATAATTACAAAGTTAGCATTCAGTTACTATATAGAGGTAATCCCTTTTTGTTTATTAATTCCAATATGGGTCATTTGTCTAGAAGAGGGCGGGGTGAATAGACTATTAGATTTCCCTTATTTTTGTTTAAAAAATATCAGATTAAGCTTGCGGAAACAAATACGGTGAAAACTTTGTTTGAAATGTTTTAAGCTATTGGAAGAAGATTGTCGCAATACACACACCAATGGTTTGAAATGATGATACGGACAATGTAATGAGTAAAATTACGATTAGGCGAGCGGAAAGAAATATAGTGAAAAATTTGTTTGAAAGGTTAGATGACACACATGTATGATGCATGCATAATACTAATAGCTAGATTGAAGTTGTGTATAGATTATCATTTCAAACAATTTTGGTATGAACATTGTAGATTGGCATGTGCACAATAAACCAACTTTTCTAGAAGCTGCATGATGATGTATGTATGATTATTTTACATTTTTTTAGTTTGTAAGAAATTATAAATCATCTTATAATTCATCTTTCACTAAACATGTGAAAAAGTTAGTGAAATTATAGTGTACTTGTTACTACATGGAATGTAATCGTGGCAGGGTGAACAAAGTATCACATGCTTGAGCGTATTTTTTTAAGTTAATTAATGTGTCTGACTCGTGACTATTTATTTTGGATATTGCAGGAGGAGGAGGATGATGAGGATGATGATGAGGAAGTTGATGTTGGTTATCATGATTAGTGTGTAGATTGTTTAGGACCTGTTTTATGTGTTGATATTTTGATGTTGGCGTATTTTGGAACTGATTAGTATTTTGATGTTGGTGTTTTTTGGAACTGATTAGTATTTTGATATTGGTGTATTTTAGAACTCATTATAATGACATGTTGGTGTATATTAGAACTCATTAGAATAACATGTTGGTGTATCTTAAAACTCATTAGAATGACATGGTGTATTTTGGATCACCTGAATTGTTTGATGATTTTTTTGTGCAATGCCATTGGCCTGTTAGAGTTAAAATAATAAATAGTTTGAATTAATAATAAACAGGTATTGAGTGGCAATTGTATAAAGGGAAGGTGATGATTTCAAATAAAATCTGCACGATTGAATAATTTAGTGTCGGCTAAAAGGCCCACGCTGATATAAAATAATTGGTTGTCTAATAAATATAGTGGCGGCCCCTTGGCCGACGCTAATATAAAATAATTGTCTGACTATAAAATATAGTGGCGGCCACGTGGCCGACGCTAATATAAAATAATTGTCTGTCTAAAAAATATAGTGGCAGCCATGTGGCCGACGCTACTATAAAATAATTGTCTGTCGAAAAAATATAGTGGCAGCCATGTGGCCGACGCTACTATAAAATAATTGTCTGTCTAGAAAATATAGTGGCAGCCACCCGGCCGACGCTAACGTATAATAATATGTTGACCAACCTGTCAGTTAATCCAATAAAAAAATGACAGCTGGCATTCCTGTAGTGTCATCACTAAGTCGACGCTAATTCATCAATTAGTTGCGCATTTGAGGAAAAAAAATAGTGTCATTCTTGTGATCGCTAAAAAGCCGACGCTAATAAAGTGTCACACAAAAAGCCGACGCTAATACAATTAACTTCCAACTTTGGAAAGGCGGCCCCGACCCCCACGCTAAGCCGACGCTAAACCACTCTAGTGTCAGTTTTTTAGTGTTAGCGAGGGCTTTTTGGCCGACGCTAAATTTGCTTTTTCTTGTAGTGGGATGCATTCAAGCTTGACTGTTGTGAAGAAAGTCAACAATCTCCTCGTATAGTCACGGTATGGAATCAGATGCTCCTGATGAGTGTACCCTTTATCGTTGGTCTGGTTGATTACCAAAGCCAAATCTCCGAATACATTCAAGGTTTTGATCCTGAGGTCAATGACTTCCTCACGTCCCATGATACATGTTTCGTATTCAGCTTCGTTGTTAGTGCAGGCAACGGTGAGTTTTGCCGAGAAAGGCATATGAACTCCTTTAGGTGTAATGAGCATTGCACCAACTCCATGACCATTCATATTGACAGCTCCATCAAACATCATAGTCCATGTTTCTTCTGGATCAGGCCCTTCAGTGTGAACTGGCTCTTCACAATCTTTTGCTTTCAAGAACATGATGTCTTCATCAGGGAAGTCAAATCTCATAGGCTGGTAATCATCAATGGGTTGCTCAGCTAGATAGTCAGACAATACACTGCCCTTGATGGCCTTTTGAGAGGTGTACTGAATGTCATATTCTGTCAGAATCATTTGCCATCTTGCAACCCTTCAGGTAAGCGCTGGCTTCTCAAATATGTACTTGACGGGGTCCATTTTTGAGATCAACAAAGTAGTGTGAGTACACATATACTGTCTTAGTCGGCGAGCAGCCCACACTAAAGCACAACAAGTTTTCTCGAGCAGTGAATAACGTTGTTCACAGTCAGTAAACTTTTTGCTTAGGTAGTATATTGTATACTCTTTTCGACCAGACTCGTCATGCTGGCTCAGCACACACCCCATTGATCCTTCTAATACTGTCAGGTACATTATTAGAGGTCTTCCTTCAATTGGAGGCATGAGAATTGGAGGTTCTTGCAAGTACTCCTTGATCTTGTCAAAAGCTTTCTGACAGTCATCGTTCCACCTGGCTGTTTGTTCCTTTCTTAACAGTTTGAACAGGGGCGCACAGGTTGCAGTGAGGTGAGATATAAACCTTGATATGTAGTTCAATCTACCTAAGAACCCTGGAACTTCTTTTTCAGTCCTAGGTGCAGGCATCTCCTGAATGGATTTGACTTTGTCGGGATCAACCTCAATTCTCTTTTCACTTACAATAAATCCCAACAACTTACTAGAACGTACCCCGAATGTGCATTTGTTGGGGTTCAACTTCAGCTGATATTTCCTCAGATGCTTGAACAACTTCAGCAGATTTACCAGATGATCTTCTTCAGTAAGGGACTTGGCAATCATGTCATCCACGTAGCATTCAATTTCTTTGTGGATCATATCGTGGAATAATGTTACCATAGCCCGTTGATACGTTGCACCAACATTCTTTAGTCCAAACGACATTAGCTTGTAACAAAATGTGCCCCAAGGTGTGATGAAGGTTGTTTTCTCCATGTCTTCAGGTGACTTCTTGATCTGATTATACCCAGAAAATCTGTCCATGAAAGAAAATACCGAGAACTAAGTTGTGTTGTCCACCAATACATCAATGTGAGGTAATGGGAAATCATCCTTCGGGCTAGCTCTGTTCAGATCCCGGTAATCCACACACATACGCACTTTGCCATCTTTTTTAGGCACGATTACAATATTAGCAACCCACGGCAGGTAACTAGTTACAGCAAGGAAACCGACGTCCCACTGCTTTTGTACTTCCTCCTTAATCTTCATGGCCATATCTGGGCGAGTACGACGTAGCTTCTGTTTAAATGGAGGACAATCTTCTTTCAATGGTAGCCTGTGCATGGAAATATCCGTATCTAGACCTGGCATGTCTTGATAGGACCAAACAAAGACGTTGAAGTAATCCCGAAGCATGCTGATAAGTTGTTCTTTTACTGGAGCTTGCAGACTGGCCCCAATCTTTACTTATTTCAAATCCTCCTCAGTACCCAGATTAACAGTTTCAATTTCCTCCTGATGAGGAGTAATCACTTTCTCTTCTTGTTTCAACAACCTGGCTAACTCTTCAGGCAACTCATAGTCTTCTTCAACCCCTTCATCAGCTTGATTAATCGGATTGTCGAAGTCATACAAGGTCATAGCAGTGCTGTTGTCGGTGCAATCTGGAGGATTATTTCTGCAAGGGTAGAGATTTGTTCTTTTTAGTGATCAATTTTAATCTTGTTTAGAAAAAATGAAGTTTTATTTATTTTGAAAACATTGTCATTTTATTGTTTTGTGCGAAAAATAACAAAAATGAAAAGACAGTGAGCGGAAGGGAAAATTGTTTGCAAAAGATGTCCATTGTTCATTGATATTCCATTTGCACAAAATAAAAATATGGCCCTATTACAAAATGAGTCCTGACACCTTGGGCAAGATGCAGGACTTGATGCATGCTAAAGAAGGAAATATTAATTACTCTTCAGGAGTAACCCTTATAATTTCCTGGGAAGACCAGTTAAGGACTTGTTGGCCTGGGATCCTTAGACGTATCCAGTTCTCCAGGTTGAGGTCTCTTTCTGCCTCGTCTTCCACGTTATTGACTGCATCTGGGGTCAGCATCCCCCTATTCACGAACCTGGGCTCCTTAGCAGCCTCTGCTTGATCTTGTCGGAATGGTTTGTAACCCAAACCGAATCTGTCCTCCTTCTTCTCCATCGGTAGCAGCTTGCCCCAACCTTGGGTGTTCCCATCTTCAACAAGCTTCCAAGCTTGTTGATAGGAGACAATTGAAGTACCCATCCTATCCTCCTAGGATGCAGCAAATACTTCGGTTGTTGCCTCATTGATGTTCAGTACTTCGAAACCTTGGCTTATGGTCTCGTGGAGTTCACCATCCATCTCAATGTATTTGTAGGTAGCTAGATGGCTAAAAAAAATATCCTCTTCACCACAGATTGTGATAATTTGTCCTTCCCACTCGTATTTTAATTTCTGGTGAAGGGTCGACGTAACTGCGCCAGCGGCGTGAATCCATGGTCGACCCAACAAACAACTGTAGGCCGGCTGAATGTCCATCACATAGAAAGTAGTTTGAAAGACATGCGGGCCAATTAACACAGGAAGCTCCACCTCTCCAAGAACAGACCTCTTGGAACCATCAAAAGCTCTAACCACCAGATTGCTTGGTCGGAGAGCTATACCATCATATTCAAGCTTGACAAGGGCTTTATTTGGCAAGACATTGAGTGAAGACCCAGTGTCAACTAGAACATGTGAAATCACGCCCCCTTTACACTCCAGAGTGATGTGTAAAGCTTTGTTATGGTTGTCGCTCCCGCCAAATGACACAGGGCCAAGAGGGGTACAGACGCGAACGGTCGGCGAAAGGGAAGGAATGAATAGAGTCGCCAGCTAGGCATTTTTATCCCGAAGGAAAGGTAATGCTGTATAAACCTGGGAAAAGATGGATAAGACGGTCGCGAACCAGAGAAATTGAGAAAGGGGGTTGGTTACAGCCTGGGAAGGTATTAGCACCCAGATTGTCCGTCGTACTCGACAGGATCCATGCTTAAAAGATCTGTGTTTAAAGGGGTAGTGTCAGTGCTATCTGTGTATCAAAGCTGGAAAAGAATGCAAGTGTCAGTGTAAAAGAAATGTGAAATGCTGAATAAAGAAGTGTCAGTGCAAGGAAAGAGTGCAAAGCTCAAGACTATGAGGCTTAAAGAATAAAGCTGGAAGAGGGGGAATATACAGAGACTTTTGTTCGATAACAGTTAAGTTATGCCTACGTATCCTCTCGTGCAATGAGGAAGTCAGAACACCGTAGTTCGACTCAAAGAGACTGAAAGATAAATTGACTGATGAACTGCCTGCTTGTCTATGCTCAAATGTATGAATTGTCTGGCTCAGGTGCTATCTGTCTCGCGTTAGACGGAAGAAGAAATTTCTCGTTTGTGAGTGAATGAGGTGAGAAAAGAATCCCGGAGGAGACGATTATTGTTTGTTTTTGAAGTTTTCAATCTTTTATTGCTTTTGGAGTTTGTCATAAGTTAATGAGCTTAAGCCTAAACCAAGGGTTAGTAAACTCATCACATCTTCCCTCTGATTAGGGGTAATGAGAATACCTTAAGTATGAGGTAAGCATCTCATACTTAATCACCATGATGTAGGATTAAGATCATTAACCTACTTGCAATTATTTAGATGTTTTTGAGGTTTTTTTTGTTTAGTGTTAAGTAATGAGTTTAAGCCATAATCAAGGATTTAATGGACCCATTACACCATCCTAATAGAAGGATGATAGATGAGAACATTTAAGCTGAGGAAGGCTCCTCAACTTAATCCATGATTAGGGATTAACCTCATGACAAAACAAAGCCTTTATTAAAGTGGATTTTAGTTAATGGTAAGATTAAGAAGTGAATTTTATGGTGTGTAAGACAACTTGAGGAGGACTTGTCCATTAACACTAGGGTTAGTCCTTCTTAACCAATTAAGGAAGAATTATAACCCTGATGCAAGGCCTAAGTTACAAGCTTGATGTCTTAGTGATTATTAGATAGATTGATTAAAGGATTTAAAAACATTAAGGGTTTAACACTTAGGATTAAAGTTATACACTCCATCCTAATAGAAGGATACAGGCATAACCTTAATCACAAAGCCTTAAAACCTTTAAGGTTTAGTCCTTGATTAAGAGATGAGAAGAGAAGACACAAAAGATGACACAAAGGAAAAACTAATGGGGGGATTAATCAAACCCTAATTGTGATCATGCTTGGGTATTCCTAGGGTTTATGAGGCTTGCAAGAAGTCTTCAATATGATCCACCAAGGAAGAAGCAAAGATGGAAGGAGAAGAAGCAGAAAGAAGCAAGTCAACTTACTTCACTTAAGAAGATAAGTTGCTTGAAGAAAGAAAGTGAGGAAGAGACATGAATGTGCAAGCTCACTCTAATACACAAGTAAAATGCAGCAATGAATGCATAAGATAGATGAGAAGAAATTGTGAGAAGTGAAGGTAAATTCACTTCTCAAAGTTCTTACCACCTGAAAAGTTAGCAAAAGGAAATGAAAATTAAATGAAAATGAAAAGTATGCAATGATGCAAACCAAAACCAGAAGCATGCTTATGATGCAAATTATGCTAAGAGATGATGCAAATGTATATCATGAGATGCAAATGATCATACAAGCAATGAGGATGCAAATGAAGCTTGAAAGAGACATGAAAGATCATGAATGCATATGAAATGAAATGAAGACATAACATGGCAAATGAATGATTAAATGATCAAACATGATTCTAATGTGTCCTAAGAAGTATTATATGTCATGTGGATGCATAAAATGTCATGGCAAGTTCTTATGTGCAAGCATGTGCAAGATGAATGCAAGTGAAGGCACAAAATTAAGGTTTATATGCAACATAAGATGAAAATGGCAAAGACAGAAGAAAATGATGAGATAAAAAATTGAAAATGCACTCAAAGGAACCTTAAGCCTATACTAAGTTACCACCCAAAGGGGAAGGTCAGAAGCTAAACCTAGAAGGACTTATGAATTTTCTAAGTTTCTAGGGTTTTAAGGGTGATCCTAAAGGTAAAATTCCAAACAAATTGAAAATGGAAGATAAAAATAAAACAAAAATGTTTTTAGATGCTTGAAACCATGCATAGCACAATGCAAAAAGAATCATTCACAAACTCAACTTGGTTTAAAAGTTATGAATTTTTTAAGTTAGAGTTAAAAATAAACAAATTTAAGAACCCTAATTCAATGAAAAAATGTCAAAGTATGATCAAAACCAAAAAAACATTTGTGTGGTGAGTTTGTAAATGCTTCTAAATGTTTAAATATGCTCTCTGATTTTTTTTGTGATTTTTAAATACTTAAATGTATTTTTAATTAATTAATTCTCATTAACTAATTAAAAATAATATTTAAATGATTTAAAAATATTTTTTTAATGCAAAAAATAAAAATAAAAATATTTTTGGGTTCTGAAAATTAATTAAAGGCTGGATAAAAAATTTCAGAATTTTTTGATGTTTTTTTTCTATTTTTAAAAATTCGTACAAATTAAATAGAAATAAATGAATTAAAAATGAAATAAAAAAAAGTATGCACAATGGAAGGACAAGATCAAGTTTGGGCTTGAATCCATTGACCTAGCGCGCAATCCTACGGCCCACATTTAAATCTGGTTAAACCTATTTAATTAACTAATTAAACCTAATTAAACTTAAGTGAATCAATCCTAACCACACAAACACGCGCGGGAACTTCCATCTAACGGCCCATATTTAAAAAATGCCCTAACCCTAATTAATTAACCTAATCACTTTCAGGTGGCCGGAAATGACCTCCGGTCATCTTCTCCGGCCACACCCTTCCCTGAGAATTGCTATCTCACTCCCTAGGCCATGACAAACCCCCCAAATCTCCAGAAATGATCCCCAAACCCCATAGAGCAAGAATCCAGCATCATAATCCATTTATCTTTCATCAAAATCATGATTTGAACAAAAACATAAAAATGGACAAAATTTCAGAACATGCATACACAGTCAATACTCAACCATTTTCAAAACCACAAAGCTCAGTGTAATCAGGAAAACAAACTCTACCATCTCATAACTAAAGAAAGGATTTCTGGAAAAAAGTTTCAAGAAGATACCTGAGGTGGAGCTTTGCCAATGGAACTGCCTGGGCCTTCTGCTTGATGCAAACAACCTCCTCTAACCTCCCTTGAGCTTCCTTGATGCTTTGCTGAAGTGTTTGTGTCCTCTCTTTGAAGTTCAGTGAAGCTCAGTTCAAAAGGGGGAAAATCGTGTTTTGTGTATGATGGCTTTTAAGGCAAAGTGAAGGGTGGGAAATGTTCAGTGATTGATGCTGAGATGAATGGTGGTGTTGGTTTGGAGAATGAGTGGTTGAGTTGTGTGTTTTGATAGAAAATGCAAGAGGGAGAGTTTTTGTGTATGCTGAGTTATGGGAGATTTCAAGCTTGCTCCTTGTTATGTTTGGCTTACTTTTGATTAGTATAAGGTAATGTGATTGGTCAGAAAGTTGGTAATGGCATAGTGTGATTGGTATGGCTTGTTTTGCAAAAAGTCAAGGTTATGTGTCCTTTAAGGTATGGGCTGTTTCAGGCCAAGGACAAGGGCATGTCTGGTGTAGCTGTGATCAAGGAGGACCATGGAAATGAGTTTGAGGCAAACCAGCAAGTTGTGACAAAGTTGTGGGAGGTTTTGCAATTTTGCGAAAGTTTGGCCCCTTTTGGATTTCTTCATGTGCAAGTCATGGAAATGTGAAATTCCTTGGGCAATTCTGAGTTTTCGGCATTGCATAATGATGTTATGATGTGTAGAAGTCACTTTGAAGTCACAAAATTGCTTGGCATGAGGTTTTGCAAAAATCCCTCTTTGGCATGAAACATGAAATTATGTGATTTTTGCCAACTTTGGAAAGCCATAACTTGAGTTCAAAAATGAATTAGAACATGTTCTTGTACTTTTTGAAAAGGGAATGATCCAATCTACAACTTTCATGACCAAGAATTTTTCATTTGAAGCATTTTTGGTTGAGAAAGAGGAGGTTGAAAAACTTTCCCAAAATGGAAAGTTTACATTACAAGTCATTTCCATTTTTGGCAACTTTTGGTTTTGCTCACTTTTCTTCAAATTTGTGGACTTATATGCACTTCAATGATCAATAAAGACCATATAACTTCAATTTGATGAAAAATCCTCTTTGGGTCCATTGATGGGGGCCTCAGATGCCCTGATTTTGCTCTGACTTGCTTAGGAAGTTACCCAATGAACAGATGACTTCCACAATGAATTTCTTCATCAAACTTGGTATGTATGATCCTTATACCACATTGATACCAATAGAAACAAGAATGACCAAAACATTTGGAGTTATGGCCTCTGAAACCAAAACCCTAATTTTAGGTCATCTGTGTAGTTAAACCTTGGCTCTGCTTCCATGACTTGCCAGTTCTTGTGATTTTTTGACTTCCTTGATCTTGGGAGGATATAATATGATGATTAAACATACATGGACCATCTTGAGATGATTGAAGACCTTTGGAGTGGCTTAGATGGATCCTGGATTGCTCAGATCATAAACCCTAGATGTAGATGAACTTGACCTAATGCAGTGAAGCAAAAATGCCACATGATATGCTATGATTGAACTAATGAACATGAGAAAGATCAAAAGCCATGGTGTGAACTTAGTGAGGGAAAATTTGGGGTGTTTACAGCTGCCCCTATTCAAACATGAGTTAGCTGTGCAGAATGTAAGCATCGGGCTTAACAGACAAACAAGATAACTTGTGGTTGAATACCAAAGACAGTCCAAAATTTGCACTCACTGAATGAAGAAGAAAAGGGATATAGATTGTAAAAGGAAGTAAAGTATGATTATAAAAAGTGTCGGCGATGGAGGACTACCATCGAGCAGAGGACGACTGCTGGGGGTAAAGCAACGACGGGGACGACCGACATGCTGGGGAAATAAAACGGTAAATGAAATTCCGGGGGTTGAAGGTAAAGTCAATGATGGGGACGGCCATTAAGTTTGAAATAAATGATGAGGTACGGTCATCAAAGGTGAAGGACGATCACCTAGCAGGGGACGACAACTCTGTCGGGGATAAGGATGAGGGACGGTCATCCAAGGTGAAGGACGATCACCTGGCAGGGTACGGCTGCCGAAAATATCACGACATAGGACGAATGCCGGATAAAAAAAGGTCGACGATGGGGATGGCCATCGGATAATCATGATGAAGGACGATCATCAAGAGGTGAAGGACAATCACCTAGTAGGGTACGGCTGCTCTCATGGTTTATCATAACATAGGACGAATGTCAGATCAAGATCAACGATGGGGACGGCCATCGGATAAAAGTGATGAAGGACGATTATCAAAAAGGTGAAGGACGATCACCTAGCAGGGGACGGCTGCTAAAATATCATGACATAGGACGAATGTCAGATATAAAAGGGTTCCAATAATGGAGACTCCGCTGGGAGAAGGATGAGGGAAGGTCATCCAAAGGTGAAGGACGATCACCTGGCGAAAGTATCATGACATAGGACGAATGTCAGATAGAAAAGAAGTTTTGCTTTTACTGGGGATTTACTGGGGACTCTTCTGGGGAATGGTAGACACGGACGAGTGCCTAAATTCAATGGATGAAAGGTATAAGTGTTTGACGCTGTGTATTGATTAAAGATGCGGACGAGCATCCTTAAGACTACGATACGGACGAGTATCGGTAGAAACAACCGCTGACGCATGTTCAGAGATGATGGTACGGACGAGTACCAACTGGTTAACAAAGTACACGAAAGAGTGCCAAATCTGAGGAGAAATAAGTGTGTATAGAAGATACGGACGAGTATCTGTATGAGTAAAAATAAACATGAGTGAGACACAGATGAGTGTTCCACTTGCTGGGGAGTGTGTGACACGGACGGGTGTCAAAAGAGAAAAGGTATAAGTTATGAACTTATAAGTATAAAAGGTGTTTGATGATCTGTGGGGACAGGATGGCACAGATGGGTGTCAAAAGGAGTACATTACAAACAAGTGTTTGGTTTTACAATGAGTGTTTAGGCAACCATGCTGGGGATGGGTGACACGGACGGGTGTCAAGAAAGTATATATAGGTAACTGTTTGTGGTTTATATCTGTAGGGGAATGATATGAGATGACACGGACGAGTGTTGAGAAGGGTGTATATGAACATGTATTTGTAAGTGCAAAGGGGATGCTTTGGCTCTCCGTTGGGGAAATGACACAGACGAGTGTCGAGAAGTATCTGTTATGTATAAGTATTTGTTTTGTAGGAAATGTACTGGCGACCACTGGGGAAAGATGACATGGACGGGTGTCAAAAAGGAGCATGTATTTGTATATTGGGAATGCAAAGAAGATGCTTTGGCATCCTGCCGGGGAATTTGAGAGGTATTTTGTATATTGTTGATAGAGTGTTGATATTTACAGGTGACTGATTCAAGACATGGCTTGTGATTATGCAATATGTTTGATTTTTGCCGTAATGCTCCATATTAAACGGAATGCTACGCTCTGGGGGAAATATGATGTAAATGCTATGATTATGCAAAAGATACCAATCCGGGACTCGGATCCCGCTGCTTGTGGAGATCTCCGATTGATCTGCTTGCAAGTATATCCCAGCCAGGGATGAGATCACTGGTAGATCTGATATATTGCTCTGCTTGGGGGAAATAAGTCACTGATAGACCTATCTTTGTAATGAGGAGCCCAGCAGGGGATGCGGGAGCTTTCGTCACTTTGTTGTGCAGGAAAATCAGATATTTTCTCTTCTGGGAGAGGCTGGAGCTTTGTGGGGAATGGTTCCCTGTCTAGCATTTGGCTAGGGGAAGAGAAAAGATTACTGAACGATATTCCTAGAGATTTCTGTGGGGATCCTGCTGAGGATCTGGATGCTTGATAACTCAGCTGGGGATATGAGCACCTCCTGGTACTGCTCTGACAGATGTGCTGGAGAAATGATGCCTGGTAACTCTGATGGGGAGAGATCATTTCTGATGCTCTGAGGAAGCGGCAATTTTAGCAACTTTGCTGGGGAAAATCTTCCATGCCCCATGTTGCGCTCTGAATACCTGCAATCCTGTTATGACAAAGAAACGCACAAGTATCCTGAGGCATCCCTTATCGGATTCCGTCATAGGACTTAGATATTCTCGGAAGTAAAAATATATTTCCTGCAAGCATGTGATTAGAAAGGCACATCTGTTTTTATGCAAACGTTATATCAAGGATGTTGGACATTTTTTGTAAATGAAATAAAATGTACGAGACGAAGTGTGACTGAAAAATATGATTTTATTAATTTGTGTACCCTGAATTTGGCAAGTACAGTCAAAGAAACAGATCCCCTGGAATGAGGAGATTGTTACAAAATTGAGAAACAAAAAGGTGCTGGAAATGTTAACGATGCTTTAGCGAGGTTCCTCTTTTGCTATGACCCGTATGACTTTTGACGTTCTTCTTATCCTGCTTTCTGAAGAAGGTTGATTCTAACCGATGCTTTAACCTTTCGAAGCTTGCCAAGTCGTAAGTGATACAGACGAATTCAGAATACAGTTGTTCCCTTATTCCCTTATTTTTGCGCGGATCGCCCTTTCGGGTTTTCAATCCACCGGGATACCCATTTTTTCCTGAGCTGTCCAATGCGGCTTTTCAACTCAGCGGGTGTACATTTTTTTGATTTTTCCCTTATTTTTGCCCGAGTCTTTTATTCTGTTTTTGACTCGCCGGGATGCCCTATTTTTGCCTGGACTTGCATTCTATTTTTATGTCCAGCGGGTCATTTATGCGAAGTATTTTTTAACTGCATCTGAATTCACAGGGGACAGGAAGTCTTCACCATCCATAGTAGTGAGCATCAGTGCTCCACCAGAGAAAACTTTCTTGACTATGAATGGACCATCATAATTCGGAGTCCACTTGCCCCTGTGGTCTGTATGAGGAGGAAGGAGTCTTTTCAGCACAAGATCCCCTACTTGGTATTCTCGAAGCCTGACTTTCTGATCGAAGGCTTTCTTCATTCTTTTCTGATACAGTTGCCCATGACAGATCGCGACTAATCTCTTCTCTTCGATCAGATTCAGTTTATTGTACCGAGATCGGACCCATTCTGCTTCATTCAACTTGACATCCATCAGTACCCGCAATGAGGGTAATTCAACTTCAACAAGTAGGACTGCCTCCATACCATACACAAGCTGATACGGTGTTGCCCCAGTGGATGTTCTGATTGATGTACGGTTCCCATGCAAGGCAAATGGTAGAATTTCATGCCAGTCTTTGTATGTGACCACCATCTTTTGCACAATCTTCTTGATATTCTTATTAGCTACCTCAACAGCGTCGTTCATCTTTGGCCTGTAAGGAGAAGAATTATGGTGTTGGATCTTGAAGTCCCGACATAGTTCCGCCATCATTCTGTTATTCAAATTGGAACTATTATCAGTAATGATTCGCTCGGGCACTCCATACCGACAGATGATGTCTCTCTTTAGGAATCAGGCTACTACTTGCCTAGTGACATTTGCATACGAAGTTGCTTCGACCCACTTGGTAAAATAATCAATGGCTACCAGGATGAATCTGTGGCCATTCGAAGCAGTCAGCTCGATCTTTCCAATCATATCAATGCCCCACATGGCAAAGGGCCAAGGTGAAGACATCACATTCAAAGGATTTGGAGGTACATGCACTTTATCTGCATAAATCTGGCATTTATGGCACCTTCTGGCATAAGCACAACAGTCTGCATCCATTGTGATCTAGTAGTAACCTAATCTTAACAATTTCTTGGCCATTGCATGTCCTCCAGCATGGGTACCGAAGGATCCTTCATGCACCTCGTGCATCAACAAGTCTGCCTCTATCTTATCAACACATATGAGAAGTACCATGTCGAAGTTTCTCTTGTACAAGGAACCATCAGCATTCAAGAAGAAACTACCAGCTAGCCTTCTTAATATCTTCTTATCATTGGATGATGCCCCGGGTGGGTATGTTTGATCCTCTAAGAAGCATTTGATGTCATAGAACCAAGGCTTATCATCTTTAGCAACGTCTACGGAAAATACGTATGCTGGTCTGTCAAGTCTGGATACTGAAATCCGAGGCACAAAGTTGGCAGCTTGAACCTTGATCATGGATGAAATGATCACCAGAGCATCCGCAAACTGATTTTCATCTCGAGGGATATACTCGAGTTTGACTGTAGTGAAGAAGGTCAGTAATCTCCTCGTGTAATCCCGGTAGGGAATCAGATGCTCCTGGTGAGTGTACCATTTGTCGTTGGTCTGATTGATTACCAGAGCTGAATCTCCGAATACAGTTAAAGTCTTGATCCGGAGGTCAATGGCTTCCTCAAGACCCATAATACAAGCTTCGTATTCAGCTTCGTTGTTAGTGCAGTTAAAGGTGAGTTTTGCCGAGAAAGGCATGTGAACCCCTTTAGGTGTAATAAGTACTGCACCAACACCACGACCGTTTATATTAACAGCCCCATCGAACATCATTGTCCATTCTTCTTCTGGGTCAGGACCTTCAGTGTGAACGGGCTCTTTATGATCTTTTGCTTTGATGAACATGATGTCTTCATCAGGGAAGTCAAATCTCATAGGCTGGTAATCATCAATGGGTTGCTCAGCAAGATAATCAGACAATACACTGACCTTGATGGCCTTTTGAGAGGTGTACTGAATGTCATATTCTGTGAGAATCATTTGCCATCTTGCAACCCGTCCGGTAAGCGCTGGCTTCTCAAATATGTACTTGACTGGGTCCATCTTTGAGATCAGTAAGGTAGTGTGGGTCAACATATACTGCCTTAGTCGGCGAGCAGCCCATGCTAAAGCACATCAAGTTTTCTCGAGCAGTGAATAACGTTGTTCACAGTCGGTAAACTTTTTGCTTAGGTAGTATATTGCATACTCTTTTCGACCAGACTCGTCATGCTGGCCCATCACACACCCCCATTGACTCTCCTAATACTGCCAAGTACATTATTAGAGGTCTTCCTTCAACTGGAGGCATAAGGATTGGAGGTTCTTGTAAGTACTCCTTGATTTTGTCAAAAGCCCTCTGGCAGTCTTCATTCCACCTGACCGTTTCCTCTTTCCTTAACAATTTGAACAAAGGCTCAGAGGTTGCAGTAAGGTGAGACATGATCCTTGAAATGTAGTTCAATCTACCTAGAAACCCCCGAACTTCTTTTCAGTCTTTGGTGCAGGCATTTCTTGAATGGCTTTGACTTTGTCAGGGTCTACTTCAATTCCCTTCTCACTTACAATGAATCCCAGCAATTTACCGGATCGCACCCCGAATGTGCATTTGTTGGGGTTTAGCTTCAGTTGGTACTTCCTCAGACGCTGGAACAGCTTCAACAAATTTACCAGGTGGTCTTCTTCTGTGAGGGACTTGGCAATCATGTCATCCACATAACATTCAATTTCTTTGTGGATCATGTCGTGGAATAATGTTACCATAGCCCGTTGATAAGTGGCACCAGCATTCTTCAGTCTGAATGGCATTACCTTATAACAGAATGTGCCCCAGGGTGTGATGAAAGTAGGGTTCTCCATGTCTTCAAGTGACATCTTGATCTGATTATATCCTGAAAATCCATCCATGAAGGAGAATACCAAAAACTGAGCCGTATTGTTGACCAATACATCAATGTGAGGTAATGGGAAGTCATCTTTCGGGCTGGCTCTGTTCAGATCCCGGTAATCCACACACATCCGCACCTTGCCATCCTTCTTAGGCACAGGTACAATGTTAGAAACCCATGGCGGGTAACTAGTTACAGCAAGGAAGCCGGCGTCCCACTGTTTTTGTACCTCTTCTTTTATCTTCATAGCCATATCCGGACGAGTACGACGCAGTTTCTGTTTTACTGGAGGACAGTCTTCCTTGAGAGGAAGCTTGTGCACAACGATGTCGGTATCCAGACCTAGCATGTCTTGATAAGACCAAGCAAAAACATCCACATACTCCCGAAGCATGTCAATAAGTTGCTCTTTCACCGAATCTTGCAGACGGGCCCCGATCTTCACTTCTTTTAAGTCTTCTTCTGTACCAAGATTTACTGTCTCCACTTCCTCCTGATGAGGAGTGATAACCTTTTCCTCTTGCCTTAACAACCTGGCTAGTTCTTCAGGTAGCTCATAATCTTCTTCAACCCCTTCATCGGCTTGATTAATAGGATTGTCAAAGTCATACGAAGTCATAGCAGTGTCGTTGTCGGTGCAGTCTGGAGGGCACTCTCTGCAAGGGTTTAGATTTGTTCATTTTGGTGATCAGCTTTATCTTGTTTAGAAAAAAGTGAAAATGAAGTTATTATTTTGAAAAACATTGCCATTTTATTTTTGTACAAAAAATGAAAAATGAAAAACAGTGAGCGAGAAAAAGAGACTCATTTGCAAAAGGTGTCCTGATATTCGTTAATTGATCGTTTGCACAAAATACAAGATGGCCCGATTACAAAATGAGCCCTGACATCTTGGGCAAGATACAGGACTTGATGCATGCTTAAACACAGGAAATAATAATTACTCTGCAGGAGTAACTCTTATAATTTCCTGGGAAGACCAGTTTGAGACTTGGTTCCCCGGGATCCTTGGACGTATCCAGCTTTCCAGGTTGCGTTCGTCTTCTTCCTCGTCTTCCAAACTATTCACAGCATCTGGGGTAAGCATTCCCCTGTTGACAAATTTGGGCTCCTTTGCAGCCTCTGGTTGATCTTGTCGAGTTGGTCTGTAACCCAACCCGAATCTGTCTTCTTTCTTTTCGACTGGTAGCAGCTTGCCCCAGCCTTGAGCGGTACCCTCCTCAACAACCTTTCGGGCTTGTTGATATGAAGTGATGGAAGTTCCAGATACAGCAGTTGCTTCATTGATGTTAAGGGCCTCAAACCCCTGACTCATAGTCTCATGGATATCCCCATCCATTTCTATATACTTATAAGTAGCCAGCTGGCTAACAAAAATGTCTTCCTCTCCGCAGATTGTGATGATCTGGCCTTCCCACTCGAATTTTAACTTCTGGTGAAGGGTAGATGTAACAGCGCCAGCGACGTGGATCCAGGGTCTACCCAACAGACAGTTGTAGGTCGGCTGTATGTCCATCACGAAGAAGGTAGTTTTAAAGGTCTGTGGGACAATCAACACAGGCAAATCAATCTCTCCAAGCACTGATCTCTTAGAGCCATCAAATGCTCTCACCACCAAGTTACTCTGGCACAATGCCAAACCATCATACTCCAAATTCACTAAGGCTTTCTTTAGGAGAAAATTGAGCGAAGACTCAGGGTCCACCAGTACATGAGAAAGAACATCACCTTTGCATTCCAAGGTGATGTGGAAAGCCTTGTTATGGTTGCGTCCCTCCGTTGTTAAATCAGCATCTGTGAAGCCCAGTCCATGGCTGGTGTTAACATTTGCAACCACAGTTTCTAACTGATTAACAATAATCTCTTCCGGCACATATACTGCATGTAGGACCTTCAACAATGTGTTCCTATGGGCTTCGGAACACATTAGCAGTGATAATATAGAGATTTTGGAGGGTGTCTGATGAAGCTGGTCTACCACTTTGTAATCACTCTTCTTGATTATTCTCATGAACTCGTCCACCTCTTGTTCAAAAGACGTCTTCTGAGTTTCTTTGACAGTTGGCTCTTCAGATACCACATTCTTTCCTTTTGCTTTAGCAGTAGCTTCTGCTTCAGCATTGGGCCTTGGTGTTTGTGAGGCAAAAAGGCGTCCGCTTCTGGTAAAGCCTCCGCCTCCCCCAACATTGTCGACTTGTGGTGAAGAGGTTGATGAATCTAGAGTGATTTCCTTCCCGTCGCAGTAGAGATCAGAACCATAGTGCCAAGGTATGGCATTACTGCTCTCATAAGGAACAGGTCCAGGTACCGTAATGGTGACCAGATTGATTGTTGCAGCGGAAGGAACTATGATGGTATGCGGATCATAGTAGATTGTGACTGGAGATCTGACAAGAGGTGTTGCAGTTTGTTGTTGAAAATTGTTGCTGGGAGGAACATTTGTCGGGTCATAGTATATCGTGACCGTTGAGACATCTTCATTAACGTTTGTTGGCGTTGTAGGCGATTCCGTTGATAAAATGGGTGCTGATGTTGTAGAAGTGAATGTTGTTGAATCTTGATCTGTTGAGGTAAAGGATGGAGTGATTGCTGGTGTTGTTGATGAATCAGTGGGAATGATAGTTGTTGCGGTTGTAGGAGTATCTGCTGTTGCTGAAGACAAGTTTGTTGATGTTGTCGGAAAATCCACTGTTCCTGAAGAAAGAGTTGTTGTTGGAGCTGTTGTAGTAATTTGCAAGATTCCATCTCTGATGAGGCCATCTATGCCAAACCTTAGCTTCTCAAAACCATTAGTAGAAGTCTTGCACAATTCGCAGCAGGCCCCACAGCCTGGGAACACCTGGCATCTTAAGAGTTGAGTCTTAACCTCTGCCAGCGGTGTTTGAATATGTGCAACATCGTCAATCAGTGTAGATGGTTGGTTCTCTTCTATGGCATTAATCCTGGGCCCACCATGATTAGGCATAGGATTTCTGTTTACATTCGGAGGTGGTGCGAACTTGAGAGCTTTGGAATCGACCAGATCTTGCACCTTCATTTGTAAGGCTCTGCATTTCTCAGTATTGTAACCAGGTGCGTTGGAGTGAAAGGCACACCGGGCATTAACATCGTAATTCTTCGGGAGATTGAGAGGATCTGGTGGAGCCAACGTCCTTAACTCAACCAGGTTAAGTTTCAGGAGTTGTGGTAGTAAAGCAGCATAAGGCATAGGGATGGGGTCAATTACCTTATTTGCTTGAGATGGCCTCTGTTGGAAGGGGCGCTGCTATTGGTTGTTGTTGTTGTACGTTCTTTGTTGCGGAAAGTGAGATTGTTGTTGTTGATAGTGTTGTTGTTGTTGTTGTTGAGGATATAATGGCTGTTGTGGAGCTGGAGCCGGAATAGTAACGGCTGCTACTGATTTGTGAGAATATTGAGGTCTGCCTCTGCTGGCATGAATAGCATTGGTTTCACCCGCCCTTCGAGGTCCTGAAAAAGGTTTTCTGGGATTGTTGGAAGAGCTGGCACCATTGTCAGAGATTTTGCCCATCTTCAAAAGACTTTCAATTCTCTCACCATCTATAACTACATAAGTGAAGCTAGTGGAGGAGAATGCAGCAAGTCAGTCAATATAAGTTCCTTGCAGGGTGTTCAAAAAAATGTCGGCCATCTCCCGTTCAGACATGGGTGGCTGGACAGCAGCAGCAAGTTGTCTCCACCTCTGAGCATAATCCCGAAAGCTTTCCCTTGAAGACTGAGACATGCCCATTAGAAGAGTTCTATTGGGGGCCATGTCCAGATTGTACTGGTACTGACGGATAAAGGCCTCAGCCAAGTCCTTCCAACATCTTATAGTGGCCCTCGTCAAGTGCGAATACCATTCTCTTGAAGCTCCAGTCAGAATGTCCTCAAAGTAGAACATCCATAACTTCTCATCCATGGTATAAGCCTTGAGTCTTCCCAAGAAAGATTGCAGATGAGTACGCGGACAGGAGGTACCATTATATTTCTCAAAGCAAGAGGGTTTGAATTTGTGGGGGATCCTCACCCCGTCTACCAACCCCATATCCATCACGTCGAAGCCTAAAGAGTTCTGAGATTCTAAAGATCTTAACTTTTCAGCAATCTCATCCAGTCTTCTATCATACACCTCATCCCCAGCTCCGACAACTGTGAATTGTTCCTCTTGGGGATCCTCCTGCAATATCCTGCCTGCAGTTGTGTTTCCTGGAACATTCCCATTAACATCTGGATTCAAATGGGGTCCAAATTCTGGTGGGTTGATGCGAGGCTGTCCGCGTTCATTATTGCTAGTTCCTTCTGTACCAGGATGAGGCTCTTCAGGTGTTTGTCTTTCTACCAGCTCTCTCAGCCTTTCTTGGCTCTGGGCTAAGCCAGTCATTACTGCCATAAATTGGGTCATTTGGTTTCTCATTTCGACCCTTTCGTTTTCCATCTGATTTCTCACTTCAGTCAGGTCCTGCTGTACCTGGTCCATCTGAATGCCTGGAAGGTTGTTACTGGTAGGGTACCGGTGCGTGCGGTTGACAGGGAACACTCGGCGACAAGCAATATTTCCTGAAAGCATAACAAAGTGAGAAACAAGATAATATGCAAAACCTACAAAACAAAGAAAAAGGGTTAGCATGCAATGCGGTATGCTTATTTGTTTTCCAAGGTATCCGGTTTTGGTTCTTGGTTTTGACCTTTCCAGACCTCGAGGAGATGCTTGATGATGTTGAGAGAAAGCCCACCAATAAAACAAACTGATATATATTACAAATGATAACAATACAAAGTTTGTTTACAACACATGCCCATGGTGGGTCAAAAGAAATACAACAAACAAAATCAAAAGTACATCAAGAGAAAGAAATACAAACAACAGGATCAGACATCCAATCCGAAGTCATCCTCCTTGACTTCCTTCAGGAGAGCCTCTGTCACTGGACCAACTGGATGCTCTGTAATAGTCTGAATGAGAAGGTTCCTGGTAGCAATGGCATCAGTCAGCTTCTTATGCCTGTCCTGATCTTTGGATCTCTTTAACCCCGCCCGGAGCTTTAACTCTGATATCTCCTTCTGTGCTGCCAACAAAGCTTCTTGCTGCTTCTTCTCATTGGCCTCTAGCTGTTCAATCTTGGCTTGAGTCCTCTGGTCTTCTAGTGCACGGGCTTCGGTGATCCTGACCTACCTAGCCTGGCTTTCTTCTAGATAATGTTCTGCCCTAGCTTTCTGAATCTTGGCCTCCTTGCAGACATTCTTCAATATCTGTTCCCCGACTCTTGCCTTCCTGATATAGTCTTCTGTCCTTTCAATTTTGGTCAGATGCTCAATCTTGAGCTTTTCCAATCTCTCAATGTCCAGAAGACCGTCACTTCTTTCCCAAAGAGTCTTCTTTAGAGCCTCAGATAGCCGCTTATTCCTCTCTTTCAACTTTTCAAATTCTTCCAGGCTGACAGTTGCTGCTGGTTGTACTGTAGATTGTCCAGGGGTGTCTTCCAAGGTGAAAGGGATTCTGGTAATCTGAGCTCTAGCACGGGACCAGTCTAAGTACTGAGCTGAAGCTACATTGTTACACCTCCTAAGGATAACTGTTCCTTTGGTATGGATGTTGTCCCAGGCCCAAACAGCTTGCCTGACAACAGCAGAGCCAGACTGGATCTCACAATATAGGGTCTCAGCTAAATCCTGTTCCCTGGGAGGGTGAACCAAGGCATATCCCAATTGCCTTTTAAGTAGTAAAGGGTTGTAGTTGAGGCAACCTTTTACTCCTATTAGAGGGACATTAGGGTATTGCCCACAGCTGGTGATAATGTCTTTGCCTTTGGTGCTCTGGGTGCACCATCTGATGTCATCTGAAGTCAAGGAGATGAACCTCTTGGCCCAGTTCTTCTGTTGATGTGGGTTCAGGAAAGCATCTGATTTAGGCAGGTGTCTGAGTAGCCAAGAGTAGAACAAGGGAGCATAGCATCTGACCAACTTCCCCCTTTTCTTTTCATTTCTCTGGTGGATGGAGTAGTAAGAATCTCCTAACAGTGTGGGCACTGGGTTCTTCAGCATGAACAAGTGGATGGCATTCTTACTAACAAACTTGGGCTCATCTGCAAACAATATAGCCCCATATATGCTGAGGGCTAAGAGTGCACAGAATGCCTTCCATTCTCCCACTGTAGCCTTTAGGGTGGCCTGAGAAATCAAGAAATCTAGATGTAAACCAGGAATCCCAGCTTTTGTTGCCATGTTTTGCTCAATAAGGGCAGGCTCCAAGTATAATGCCCTTGTTATCTCTTCACTTCTGGGAGCAGTCATCTCTGGGTTGAAAGGAATTCCTTTTTTGATAGGAACCCCAATCAATAAAGAAAACTCTTCCAATAGAGGCCCAATCTGAAAGTCGGGAAAGGTGAAGCACCTAAGAGGAGGGTCATAGAACTGCATGCATGTGTGGATAATGCTCCTCTGGGATGAATCACGATCCATAACCATATCCAAAATACCCCCATGGTGCTCTCTGAATAGAGTGATGTGGTCAGGTGTGATGAGTGACTGGACCTACCTGATACCAATCAAAGATGGCTCAAAGAAGTGATAAGATATGTTGCTCTTCCTTGGAGTAGTCATGAGTGCTAATGAAGAAGCTGAAGACAAGTGCTGATGAAGATCACAGACTGGGAAGCTGGAGGTGAGTCTCTAGCAGACTGGTGCAGGTGATGATGGAGATATCTGAAGCAGATGCTGAAGAAGGTGACTGAAGCAGAGGTCTAAGCAGTAGAAGGGGTCAAAACCAAAACCAAGATACAATGAGGTGGATACCCTGAAAAACAAATAAACAAATGTTAAATGATGCAATGATGATGTATGCAAATGATATGCAAGGGTTGTGATCAAGAGCTGGATCTGATTATCTGTCCTGATATAAAGTCCAGGTATGTTCAAACAGTCTGGATGAAGGCTCAGAAATCCAGTAACCAAGGTGGGGGACTCAAATAAAGAGTCACATATCCGAGGTAAATCACAAGAACTGTCCAAAGTGGAGTATTCTTAAACAAAACAGTAACAGGGTATGTTGTGGTCAAGGGTTCCTGCAAACCTGTAAACAACCCAACCCCCTCACATGAAGTGTTCTAGAACAAGGATCCTCAGACTTGGATCAGTTATGAGAAGTGTAAACACTTCTAACCCGGAGGTACAATGTTTACAATAACCATAAAGGATCCTCCTCAAATTCACCCCAGATTTTGAAGGTCAAAATAAAGGTCATCCAGATTTAGCAGTCTTCCCAGATAGCCCTAGCACTACAGGAAATCTGTAGCACAGAGTTCTCAAGAAGAAACCCACATCTGAACCTTGTTTCATATTCCCGCACCAGACCGAAATGGAATGGGAAAGAACATGAACCACTCTAGCCTAGGTGTCACTCAGGTCCCAGGTATAGGACCTTTAATCACTCAGAGAAACCCCACCCACCAAAACAGAAAACCAGCTCCAGCAATGACATTATGAAATATGCATAGGACTGTAAAGAAAGCAATAAATAAAGTTGTACATAAAGCAATAAATAAAGCAAAAAAACACAATTAGCACATAACACCCGAGTAAACACAAATCAAACAAGCGCTAGGAGGAACCCACAAAAAGAACCAGAAGCCCTGGTTGCAGTATAAGGGTCCCCAGCAGAGTCGCCAAGCTGTCGCTCCTGCCAAATGACACAGGGCCAAGAGGGGTACAGACACGAACGGTCGGCGAAAGGGAAGGAATGAATAGAGTTGCCAGCTAGGCATTTTTATCCCGAAGGAAAGGTAATGATGCATAAACCTGGGAAAAGATGGATAAGACGGTTGCGAACCAGAGAAACTAAGAAAGGGGGTTGGTTACAACCTGGGAAGGTATTAGCACCCAGATTGTCCGTTGTACTCGACGGGATCCACGCTTAAAAGATCTGTGTTTAAAGGGGTAGTGTCAGTGCTATCTGTGTATCAAAGCTGGAAAAGAATGCAAGTGTCAGTGTAAAAGAAATGTGAAGTGCTGAATAAAGAAGTGTCAGTGCAAGGAAAGAGTGCAAAGCTCAAGACTATGAGGCTTGAAGAATAAATCTGGAAGAGGGGGAATATACAGAGACTTTTGTTCGATAACAGTTAAGTTATGCCTACGTATCCTCTCGTGCAATGAGGAAGTCAGAACACCGTAGTTCGACTCAAAGAGACTGAAAGATAAATTGATTGATGAACTGTCTGCTTGTATATGCTCAAGTGTATGACCTTACTGGCTCAGGTGCTAACTGTCTCGCATTAGACGGAAGAAGCAAGTTCTCGTTTGTGAGTGAATGAGGTGAGAAAAGAATCCCGGAGGAGACGATTATTGTTTGTTTTTGAAGTTTTCAATCTTTTATTGCTTTTGGAGTTTGTCATAAGTTAATGAGCTTAAGCCTAAACCAAGGGTTAGTAAACTCATCACATCTTCCCTCTGATTAGGGGTAATGAGAATACCTTAAGTATGAGGTAAGCATCTCATACTTAATCACCATGATGTAGGATTAAGATCATTAACATACTTGCAATTATTTAGATGTTTTTGAGATTTTTTTTGTTTAGTGTTAAGTAATGAGTTTAAGCCATAATCAAGGATTTAATGGACCCATTACACCATCCTAATAGAAGGATGATAGATGAGAACATTTAAGCTGAGGAAGGCTCCTCAACTTAATCCATGATTAGGGATTAACCTCATGAAAAAACAAAGCCTTTATTCAAGTGGATTTTAAATAATGGTAAGATTAAGAAGTGAATTTTATGGTTTGTAAGACAACTTGAGGGGGACTTATCCATTAACACTAGGGTTAGTCCTTCTTAACCAATTAAGGAAGAATTAGAACCCTAATGCAAGGCCCAAGTTACAAGCTTGATGTCTTGGTGATTATTAGATGGATTGATTAAAGGATTTAAACACATTAAGGGTTTAACACTTAGGATTAAAGTTATACACTCCATCCTAATAGAAGGATACAGGCATAACCTTAATCACAAAGCCTTAAAACCTTTAAGGTTTAGTCCTTGATTAAGAGATGAGAAGAGAAGACATAAAAGATGACACAAAGGTAAAACTAATGGGGGGACTAATCAAACCCTAATTGTGATCATGCTTGGGTATTCCTAGGGTTTATGAGGCTTGCAATAAGTCTTCAAGATAAGCCACCAAGGAAGAAGCAAAGATGGAAGGAGAAGAAGCAGAAAGAAGCAAGTCAACTTACTTCACTTAAGAAGATAAGTTGCTTGAAGAAAGAAAGTGAGGAAGAGACATGAATGAGCAAGCTCACTCTAATACACAAGTAAAATTCAGCAATGAATGCATAAGAGAGATGAGAAGAAATTGTGAGAAGTGAAGGCAAATTCACTTCTCAAAGTTCTTACCACCTGAAAAGTCAACAAAAGGAAATGAAAATGAAATGAAAATGAAAAGTATGCAATGATGCAAACCAAAACTAGAAGCATGCTTATTATACAAATGATGCTAAGAGATGATGCAAATTTATGTCATGAGATGCAAATGATCATACAAGCAATGAGGATGCAAATGAAGCTCGAAAGAGACATGAAAGATCATGAATGCATATGAAATGAAATGAAGACATAACATGGAAAATGAATGATTCAATGATCAAACATGATTCTAATGTGTCCTAAGAAGTCTTATATGTCATGTGGATGCATAAAATGTCATGGCAAGTTCTTATGTGCAAGCATGTGCAAGATGAATGCAAGTGAAGGCACAAAATTAGGGTTTATATGCAACATAAGATGCAAATGGCAAAGACAGAAGCAAATGATGAGATAAAAAATCTAAAATGCACTCAAAGGAACCTTAAACCTATACTAAGTTACCACCCAAAGGGGAAGGTCAGAAGCTAAACCTAGAAGGACTTATGAATTTTCTTAGTTTCTAGGGTTTTAAGGGTGATCCTAAAGGTAAAATTCCAAACAAATTGAAAATGGAAGATAAAAATAAAACAAAAATGTTTTTTAGATGCTTGAAACCATGCATAACACAATGCAAAAAGAATCATTCACAAACTCAACTTGGTTTAAAAGTTATGAATTTTTTAAGTTAGGGTTAAAAATAAACAAATTTAAGAACCCTAATTAAATGAAAAAACGTCAAAGTATGATCAAAACCAAAAAGAGATTTGTGTGGTGAGTTTGTAAATGCTTCTAAATGTTTAAATATGCTCTCTGAATATTTTTGTGATTTTTAAATACTTAAATGTATTTTTAATTAATTAATTCTCATTAACTAATTAAAAATAATATTTAAATGATTTAAAAATATTTTTTTAATGCAAAAAATAAAAATAAAAATATTTTTGGGTTCTGAAAATTAATTAAAGGCTGGATAAAAAATCTCAGAATTTTTTGATGTATTTTTCTATTTTTAAAAATTCGTACAAATTAAATAGAAATAAATGAATTAAAAATGAAATAAAAAAAGTATGCACAATGGAAGGACAGGATCAAGTCTGGGCTTGAATCCATTGACCTGGCGCGCAATCCTACGGCCCACATTTAAATCTGGTTAAACCTATTTAATTAACTAATTAAACCTAATTAAACTTAAGTGAATCAATCCTAACCACACAAACACGCGCGGAAACTTCCATCTAACGGCCCATATTTAAAAAATGCCCTAACCCTAATTAATTAACCTAATCACTTTCAGGTGGCCGGAAATGACCTCTGGTCATCTTCTCCGGCCACACCCTTCCCTGAGAATTGCTATCTCACTCCCTAGGCCATGACAAACCCCCCAAATCTCCAGAAATGATCCCTAAACCCCATAGAGCAAGAATTCAGCATCATAATCCATTTATCTTTCATCAAAATCATGATTCGAACAAAAACATAAAAATGGACAAAATTTCAGAACATGCATACACAGTCAATACTCAACCATTTTCAAAACCACAAAGCTCAGTGTAATCAGGAAAACAAACTCTACCATCTCATAACTAAAGAAAGGATTTCTGGAAAAAAGTTTCAAGAAGATACCTGAGGTGGAGCTTTGCCAATGGAGCTGCCTGGGCCTTCTACTTGATGCAAACAACCTCCTCTAACCTCCCTTGAGCTTCCTTGATGCTTTGCTGAAGTGTTTGTGTCCTCTCTTTGAAGTTCAGTGAAGCTCAGTTCAAAAGGGGGAAAATCGTGTTTTGTGTATGATGGCTTTTAGGGCAAAGTGAAGGGTGGGAAATGTTCAGTGATTGATGCTGAGATGAATGGTGGTGTTGGTTTGGAGAATGAGTGGCTGAGTTGTGTGTTTCGATAGAAAATGCAAGAGGGAGAGTTTTTGTGTATGATGAGTTATGGGAGATTTCAGGCTTGCTCCTTGTTATGTTTGGCTTGCTTTTGATTAGTATAAGGTAATGTGATTGGTCAGAAAGTTGGTAATGGCATAGTGTGATTGGTATGGCTTGTTTTGCAAAAAGTCAAGGTTATGTGTCCTTTGAGGTATGGGCTGTTTCAGGCCAAGGAGAAGGGCGTGTCTGGTGCAGTTGTGATCAAGGAGGACCATGGAAATGAGTTTGAGGCAAACCAGCAAGTTGTGACAAAGTTGTGGGAGGTTTTGCAATTTTGCGAAAGTTTGGCCCCTTTTGGATTTCTTCATGTGCAAGTCATGGAAATGTGAAGTTCCTTGGGCAATTCTGAGTTTTAGGCATTGAATAATGATGTTATGATGTGTAGAAGTCACTTTGAAGTCACAAAATTGCTTGGCATGAGGTTTTGCAAAAATCACTCTTTGGCATGAAACATGAAATTATGTGATTTTTGCCAACTTTGGAAAGCCATAACTTGAGTTTAAAAATGAATTAGATCTTGTTCTTGTACTTTTTGAAAAGGGAATGATCCAATCTACAACTTTCATGACCAAGACTTTTTCATTTGAAGCATTTTTGGTTGAGAAAAAGGAGGTTGAAAAACTTTCCCAAAATGGAAAGTTTACATTACAAGTCATTTTCATTTTTGGCAACTTTTGGTTTTGCTCACTTTTCTTCAAATTTGTGGACTTCTAAGCACTTAAATGATCAAATAAAGACCATATAATTTCAATTTGATGAAAAATCCTCTTTGGGTCCATTGATGGGGGCCTCAGATGCCCTGATTTTGCTCTGTCTTGCTCAGGAAGTTACCCAATGATCAGATGACTTCCACAATGAATTTCTTCATCAAACTTGGTATGTATGATCCTCATACCACATTGAGACCAATAGAAACAAGAATGACCAAAAAGATTTGAGTTATGGCCTCTGAAACCAAAACCCTAATTTTAGATCATCTGTGCAGTTAAACCTTGGCTCTGCTTCCATGACTTGCCAGTTCTTGTGATTTTTTGACGTCCTTGATCTTGGGAGGATATAATATGATGATTGAACATACATGGACCCTCTTGAGATGATTGAAGACCTTTGGAGTGGCTCAGATGGATCCTGGATTGCTCAGATCACAAACCCTAGATGCAGATGAACTTGACCTAATGCAGTGAAGCAAAAATGCCACATGATATGCTATGAATTAACTAATGCACATGAGAAAGATCACAAGCCATGGTGTGAACTTAGTGAGGGAAAATTTGGGGTGTTTACAATGGTGACGACCTTCCGCAGTCAAATCAGCATTGGTGAAGCCTAGCCCATGGCTAGTATTAACATTAGACACCACTGTCTCGAGTTGATTTACCGTGTTCTCCTCAGGAACGTAGGCTGCATGCAGGACTTTAAGTAATGCATCCTGATGATCTTCAGAACACAATAGAAGTGATAAGATGGAGATCTTGGAAGGAGTCTGGTGGAGCTGATCCACAACCTTGTAGTCGCTTCTCTTGATTATCCTCATAAATTCATCCACATCTTGATCAAAGGATGTTTTATGGGCTTCTTTCAAAAATGGTTCCTCAGGCACCACATTTTTACCCTTAGCTTTGGCGACAGCCTCTACCTCAGTATTAACTCTTGGAACTTGTGACGCAAAGAGGCGTCCGCTTCGAGTGAAGCCTCCGCCTCCCTCGACATTATCGATCTGTGGTGTGCAATCTGAAGAATCAAGAGAGACTCTCTCCCCGTTGCAGTAAAGGTCTAAACCATATTGTCATGGTACAACATTATCTTCTTCATATGGGATAGGCCCAGGTACCGTGATGGTGACTGGACTGACTGTAGCGGAGATAGGTACTGTTATTGTCTACGGATCGTAATATATGGTGACGGGATTTCTGACTGATGAAGGTGGTGAATGACTGAAGCTGGGTTGATGCTGAGATTGTTGCTGAAAATTGTTGGAGTCGGGGACCATTGCGGGGTCGTAGTATATGGTGACTGTGGAGACGTCGTTGTTAATGGTTGTTGTAGTTGTAGAAGCGGATGCGATTGAACTAGTGTTTGTTTAAGTGATGGAAGAGATGATTGTTGATTTTGTAGACGAGTCTGTCTGAACAATTGTCTTTGAAGTTGTATGAGGAATGTCTGTTGTTGCTGTAAGAGGAATTGCTGATGTTGTAGAAACCATTGATGTTATCTGCATGATACCTTCTCTGATAAGGCCATTGATGCCACTTCTCAATCTTGCACACCCATTGACGGAAACCTTGCAAGATTCAAAGCAGGCCTCACAACTTGGGAACACCTGGCATTTCAAAAGCTGAGCTTTAACCTCTGCCAAAGGTGTTTGAATGCTTGCAGTATCTTCAATTAAATTCATGGGTTGATCCTCCTCAATTGCATTTATCCTTGGCCCACCGTGGCTGGGCATAGGATTCTTTGTGACGTTAGGAGGTGGTGCAAAATTTAAAGCCTTTGAATCAACTAGATCCTGGACCTTCATGTGCAAAGCTCTGCACTTTTCTGTGGTGTGACCAGGTGCATTAGAATGAAAGGCACATCTGGCATTGACGTCGTAATTCCGTGGAAGGTTCTGAGGATCTGGTGGAGCCATAGTTCTTAATTCGACTAGATTAAGCTTCAGAAGTTGTGGTAACAAAGTGGCATAGGGAATTGGTATAGGCTCAATTACCCTATTGACTTCAGATGGCCTTTGTTGGAAAGGACGCTGTTGTTGGTTGTTGTTGTTGTTATAGGACCTTTGTTGAGGAAAATGTTGCTGAGGGAACTGTTGTGGTTGCAGAGTGTATTGTTGTTGAGGAGGTGGAGTTGGAATTGTGACAGCGGCAAATGATCTTGGCATATACTGGGCCTTCCTCTGCCCATGTGTATTGAGTTTGTTTCACCGGACCTGAGAGGCCCTGCAAATGGTTTCCTTGTGTTGCTTGAGCTGGCGCCGTTATCAGAAATCTTTCTCATTTTTAGTAAACTCTCAATCCTTTCTCCAGCTATGACCACGTTTGCAAAGCTAGTGGAAGAGAAAGCAGCCAGCCTATCAATGCATGTCCCCTGGAAGGTGTTCATAAACATATCTGCCATCTCTCTTTCTGACATTGGAGGTTGAACGGCAGCAACTAATTGCCTCCATATCTGAGCATACTCTCTGAAGCTTTCCCTTGAGGACTGTGACATACCCATTAGAAGTGTTCTATTCGGAGCCATGTCTAGATTGTATTGATATTGGCGAATGAAAGCCTCGGCCAAATCTTTCCAATTTCTTACTGTGGCCCTAGTCAAATGAGAGTACCACTCACGGGATGCCCCAGTCAAGCTATCCTCAAAATAGAACATCCATAGTTTTTCATCCATAGTGTAAGCCTTTAATATTCCCAGGAAAGATTGAAGATGGATGTGAGGGCAAGATGTTCCATTATATCTTGCGAAGCAGCGAGGTTTGAATTTATGAGGAATTCTTACTCCCTCCACTAGCCCCATATCCATGACATCAAACCCTAAGGAGTTTTGAGACTCCAGAGATCTCAACTTTTCTGCTATCTCATCCAGCCGACGATCATAGACTTCATCTCCTGCCCTAACTACAGTGAATTGTTCCTCCTGAGGGTCCTCTTGCAAGGCACACCCTCCTGTATTACCCTGGGTATTCCTGATAGAATTAATGTCAGGGTTAAGATGAGGTCCAAACTCCGGGGATCAGTATGAGGCTGTACATGATCATTGTTGCTGGTACCCCCTGTACCTGGGTGGTTTTCTTCAGGAGTTTGCCGCTCGACCAACTCTTTAATCTTTCTTGGATTTGGGCTAACCCAGTCATCACTGCCATAAACTGTTTCATCTGAGCCCTCATTTCAGTTCTTTCATTAGCCATCTGGGTTCTCACGTCAGTCAAATCTTGCTGAACTTGGTCCATCTGTAAGCTCGGAAGGTTGTTTCTTGTAGGATACCGGTGAACTTTGTTGATGGGGAAGACTCTCCTACGAGCAATGTTTCCTGAAACCACAATAAAGTGAGAAACAACAAAAACAAATACCTACAAAACAAAGAAATGAGGTTAGTATGCAATGCAGGATGTCTATTTGTCTTCCAAGGGTATCCGGTTTGGTTCCTTTTGGTTTTGACCTTCCAGACCTCGAGGAATGATGATGTTGAAGAGAAATGAAGCCCAAAGGATAACACAAACCATATATAACAAAATGTAAAGATACATAGTTTATATTACAACAAGTTCCCATGGTGGGTCAAAATACAACAACAAAAACAAAATTACAAACAAAAATGAAGTACAAATACAAAGAAATCAAACACTCAACCCATAATCATCCTCTCTGAGTTCCTTTAGGAGAGCATCAGTCACTGGGCCAACTGGATACTCTGTGATGGTCCTGATAAGAAGGTTCCTGGTGGCAATAGCATTTGTCAACTTCTTATACTTGTCTTGGTCTTTTGATCTCTTTAACCCCGCCCGGAGTTTCAACTCAGAGATTTCCTTATGTGCTGCTAACAAGGCTTCATGACTCTTCTTCTCATTAGCTTCCAACTGCTCTATCCTAGCCTGAGTCTTCTGATCTTCCTGTGAATGAGCCTCAATGATTCTGATCCATCTAATTTGACTCTCTTCCAAGTAGTGCTCAACTCTGGCCTTTTGAATCTTGGCTTCCTTGCAAGCATTCTTCAATACCAACTCCCCTGCTCGGGCTCTTCTGATGTAATCATCTATCTTCTCAATCTTGGTCGTATGCTTGATCCGTAGCTTCTATAACCTTTTATTGTCCAGACGACTATCATTCCTCTCCTAGAGGGATTTCTTTAGAGCTCCAGCAAGCTGAGTATTCCTCTCTTTCAACTTCTCAAACTCCTCTAAACTGACTGTAGCTACAGGCTCTACTGCCGATGGTCCAGGCACATCTTCCAAGGTGAATGGCATGCGGGTGATCTGTCCTCTGATACGAGACAATCAATATACTAAGTTGAACCTATGTTGTTGCACTTGCCAAGAATGGCAGTCCCTTTTGTCTGAATGTTATCCCAAGCCCAGGCTGCTTGTCGGGTGATGGCATGATTATTTTGGATGTCACAGTAAAGGGTTTTTGATAAGTCCTGCTCTTTTGGTGGATGTACTAAGGTATACCCTAGCTGTCTTTTGAAAAGCAAAGGATTGTAGTTGATGCAACCCTTTACTCCAATAAGAGGTACATTGGGATACTGCCCACAGCTGATGATTATGTCTTTTCCCTTGGTGCTCTGAGTGCACCACCTAATGTCTTCTGAAGTGAGAGTAATCATTCTCTTAGCCCAATTTCTTGACTGATGAGGATTCAAGAAAGCTTCTGACTTTGGCAAGTGTCTCAGCAACCAGCAGTAGAAGAGAGGTGCACAACATCTGACTAATCTTCCCCTCTGCTTCTCATTTCTTTGATGCACTGAGTAATAGAAATCTCCTAGCAAGGTGGGAACTGGATTCTTCAGCAAGAAAAGATGGATAGCATTCCTTCTTACAAACTTAAGCTCATCTACAAAGAAGATGATACCATATATGCTAAGGGCTAAGAGGGCACAAACAGTGTCCCACCTCCCTACTGCAGCATGACTAGTGGCCTGAGTAATCAAGAAGTCCAAATGGAGGCTTGGGATTCCAGCCTTGGTGGTCATATTCTGATCAATGATGGTGGATTCCAAGTACAGAGCCTTAGATATATCCTCATTCCTGGGAGCAGTCATCTCAGGGTTGAAAGGAATCCCTCTCCTGATGGGGACACCCAACATGGAAAACTCCTCTAGCAAAGGGCCTAACTGAAAGTCTGGAAAGGTGAAACATCTGAGAGGAGGGTGTAACACGGTGGGAGAACTGACTTTAGTTATGTTGCGGATAGCAAGAGTCGCCACCGACTTTTATTTTATCCAAAGGAAAGGCATAAAAGAACAGGAAAGACCTTTAAAATATTTTTTTGGGTTCGGGGGGTAGGTTATGTAAAGGGAAGGTGTTAGCACCCTTTACATCCATGGTTATCCATGGGCTCTTAGTTACTTAGCTCACTTTAAAATGTTTTTGAAATGTGAAGTGTGTGAATAGAAATTTTCTTAAGTACTTTATAATGATCCATGTACGGATATATATAAAGCCTTTGTTTTGAAAATTGCTTGAAAAATGTGAAGTGTTTGAAATGTTTTTGAAAAGTGAGCAAGTACATAAGAGGAACCTACCCTAAGTTAAGTCTTTTCTGTTCTTAAATATCCTTTAAATGGTAAGACTATCCCTATTATTAAGGAATAGGTAGTCATTACCTTGGATGTGAGGGACAAGTGAAGGGACATCTGTTATTTAGGCAACTGTAAGGTGTATAAGCAATTCGAAGGGACTTATCATCTTTATTCGAAAGGGACAAGATCATTACGAAGGCAACCATTAAGGGACTTGATCTTTTTATCTGTTAAGGGACTAGATGATATGAGAAAAAGGGACTTTGCTTTACAACTTACTTGACCTTTTGTTTAGGCAACTTGAGAGGTAACCCTTAAGAAGTGAGATGGCGATCCAGGAGCGACTTACGTGTGTGAGTGTACCAATTCAAATATTTATCTTTAAATTAATGATCTAAATTGATTTTTAAATACAAACATGTTTTACACTCCCTATTTTACTAACCATGGCATTTAAAAATAAATAATAAAAATTACTACAACTATTACGTAATGGATACAATTACATTATAATAATTAAAATAATAAATAAATAAATAAATAATTGGGTTAGTAATAATAATAGTAAAATAAATAATCACATAAGAAGTAAATAAATAAAGAAGTTAGTAATAATAAACAAAATAAATATAAGAAAAAGAAATTAGCATAAAAAGTTCAATTTTAAATGAATAATTATTTTTAAGGTTTTTAATTAATAAGAGAAATAAATAATAAATATTATATATTAACAAAATATGATTAATAGTCTAATTATTTAATTTTATATACATATTATAAAAATATCTAATCAAAATTAAATAAGCATAAATTATATATATAAAATAAAATTAGGGTTTAATTATTTAGAAAAATACATTAGGGTTTACTACTTAATTAAAAATATAAACAAAAATTATGAAATTAAAATAAACAAATAAATTAATAAAAATATTAGGGTTTTACTTATTTATTTACAAATTAAATCAATTTATTTACAAACTATATATATAAACATATTATAAATATAAATAAAAAAATATTTTTAGAAAAGAAATTATGATATTTTAAGAATATGAATAAAAGTATTTTAATAGTATTTATAAATTATATTTTACTAATTTAAATAAAATAGAAATAATATAATAAAATAAATTAAAATAAGAAAACATGGAAAATTGATCAAAAAGAAAGGACCTGGGATTTGAACCCAGGTCCCTTACCTCCATACTCAACACCAAAACCACTCTGGCCAGCACACGCAGGTGATATAGAATGAGAACCATGTTGTTTTGTTTCAAAACCTGGAAAAATCACAACAAAAAGCAAAAATAATACAAAAGGGCCTGGGGGGGATTCGAACCCAGGACCCTCAACCAAACAAACACACACTCCAACCATCCAGCCAGAAGGGCGCATCTGTTAGATAACCACAACAATTAATAATATATTAAGTTATGTGAATAAATGTGAAAATCAAATAAAAAGAATGCTGCCTCCAAGAATCGAACCCAGGTCTTGAACCATAAAACGCGCAGCCATTACCACTGGGCCAGGCATGCATCTGTGAAATAAATTACAAACAATACAATAAAATATTAAAACAAAATTTGAATTCCAGCCAGCGCGCCAAGAACTTCATCTTCTTCCTTGGATGCTGCGAAATTTCCTACGAATTCTCTTGGGCAATTTCCTGCGAATTTGTTTTCATAGCTAAACCTGCGAAATTCAAACACCATTGAAACAACAAAATTTCTTCCAATTGATTAGGGCATTATGATTCCCAGAGTTCATACAATCATTCTATGTCTTTAAACATCATTTATATTAGGTTTATCATAAAACCCTAATAGCTTGGCCGAAACCCTAACAATGGCTTTTCACGTTTCCTGCATCCAATCTCCAATCAAACTATCCAGAATCGTTCTAAACATCATATTAAACATTAATCAATCATCAAAATTTATTTAAAACAAGGATATATGTGAAATCGAAAAATTCAAAATGCAAGAACAAATGGGATTCGGTTTATGCAGTAGGGCATGGTTATGATGCTTTTGATGATTGAGGAAGCATCAGTGATGTTCAAGGAGTATTTTGCAACCTTTAGAATGCCTTGAGAGAGCCTCTAACCAAGAATCCGAATTGAGAGTTTTGATGAAGTTTTGAAAATTTGAAACTTACTCTTGAGGCAGCAAATTCGTCCCTTTTGTGTTTGGATGAGTTATGTATATATAGTATAACATAATTAGGTCAAAACATTGTAAGATTATTTGGACTTTTTGATCATTGAAGATTGAAAAATATCATGTCTTAAATTTCAAATATTCTTGAATACAACCTTGCTATTTTAAGACAATCACCATGATTTTCATATCAATCTGATCCAATTAACTTTCATGACCTTCTAGAATCAAAATATTTTTTAAATCTTCATATTTTATATTTTATTTGAATTTAAAATGATTTTTAATATAAAAAATCATAATAAATAAAATAAAATGAATAAAATTATGAAAATATTAAATAAATTTCGTGCATGATGTCATGGAACACATTGGGTCACAAAAAGTTCAGCCCATTTGAAGAATTATGGTTTTAATTAAGACCCCATTTACTTCATAAACCACTCAAAAATTTCCCAAATTTGCAAGGGCACAAATCCTTCAATTTTAATGTTATGAAGGTGTTCTTGGACATTTTAGAAAGCTTAAAGAGTCCTCTAGCCAACCCCATTGGTTTCATGTCCATATCTTTTACCATTCTCAAGTTATGCCCTTTTGAAGTTGTTGACGTTTTGTTGACTTTCAAAAGGACCTATAATGTCTTAGCTCATACCTTCCAAATGAAGCATTTTTGGGCTTGGCTTGTGAGACACAAAGTTGTAGAGAATTCAATTTCCTTCAAAATGAGCTTTGGATGGAAAATTCTTGATGAAGCATGTGAAAGTTATGGCTGGTCAAAGTTCAGTTGACTTTTCCTGAGGAAACCCTAATTTAGAAACTCCTGATTCTTGATGATCTGAAATCTCCTTGATGAATCATGATCAACCCTTGATCAAATGATGATTTTTACTTCATATACTTGATGTTGGCAAAAAATCATGAAGTTTGACTTTGGTTTGACCACAGTTGACCTCAGTTTGACTTTTTAACTACTTTGACTGATTTTGACCTATCTGATCATCTGACTGAGCAAACCTTTGGGAAAAGTCTTGAAACTTGTCATGGGGATTCTCAAACACATATAAGATGTTATGAAGCTCACTTGAAGTCTTGGAAGTCCATTTAGCCTGATTAAAGCCAAAACCCTAGTTTAGGATGCACTGCTTAGGAGGATGTATTGTCTGAGAGAATTGTCAAATCTTCTGACTAATTGTGAACTTTGTGAACCTTGTGAACCTCATAAGATGTCTTGTGAACCTTGTGAACCTCATGAGAGGTCTTGTGAACCTTGTGAACCTCATGGTAGGTCTTGTGAACCTTGTGAACCTCATGAGAGGTCTTGTGAACCTTGTGAACCTCATGGGAGGTCTTGTGAATCTTGTGAAACTCATAAGATGTCTTGTGAAACTTGTGAACCTTTTAGTACACAAAGTCTTGTCTTGTGAGGGCAAATTTTGGGGTGTAACAGCTGCCCCTGTTCAATTTTCTGAAACCTGAGGGGTTAGATTGGTATATGTGCCAGTCGTGACCTGGAAGGTTGAAGGGGATTGAACACAAAAGCCTAAAAATTTGCACTCACCGGTGCGTAAAGTAATACTGATGATTAACTATATATGCTCGAGTGGGCTTGAAGATACCATTTGGAGAAAAGGAAATGGGCTTAAAGATGCCATCAGAATGAACTGGAGATGGGCTTAGAGATGCCATTTGGAGAAAAGTTCTTCAAATATACTTCTTGGAGAATAAGGTAGTCCAAAGTATGAAGATATAGCTTTTGGGAAGATAAACAACGTCCCAACATTACCTTTGGGAAGATAAACAACGGCCCAAGGTAATGGAATAGCTTTTGGGAAGATAAACAACGACCCAAAATAATAGTGACTTTTGGGAAGATAAACAACGGCCCGAAGTCATGATAGCTTTCAGGAGGATAAACAACGTCCCGAGGTATAAGTATAACTTTTGGGAAGATAAACAACGGCCCAAGGTAAGGGTATGACTTTTGGGAAGATAAACAACGGCCCAAAGTGATAATAGAGTACTTGGGAAGATGAACAACGGCCCAAGATAAGGGTATGACTTTTGGGAAGATAAACAACGGCCCAAAGTCATGATAGCTTTCAGGAGGATAAACAACGTCCTGAGGTATAAGTATAACTTTTGGGAAGATAAACAACGGCCCAAAGTAACAAAATGGCTTTTGAGAAGATAAACGACGTCCCAAGATAATGAGATAACCTTTGGGAAGATAAACAAAAGCCCAAGGTAACAAGTGGTTGATGAAGTTTGTCTGCTGGAGAATTAATTTGAAAAACAAGATTAGTTCGATGCAAATAACATTCTGCAAGATAATATTAGTTTATGCATTATGTATGCATGTATAGTATGATGCGCTGAAGTAATGTATTATGTATTTATGGATATGTATGTTAGGGTATGATGAAAATGATGTATGTATGCATCATGCAGCCTGAAGCGTCTGGATGTCTTCGTATAACAACTGTTGGCTAGGGAAAATAAATCCTGATTTATTGCTGAAGAAAATGAGGAACTCGTTCCCATATTGTTTGATAATATAGTGAAGACTATGAGGAACTCGTTCCCGTCTTGTTTGATAACATAGTATTCATAACCTCCCGTCTTCATTCGATAGTATGGTATCCATAACCTCTCGTCTTCGTTCGATAGTAAGGTATACATAACATCCCGTCTTCGTTCGTCAAACTCCTATTGAAAGAATAAATTCCCGATTATCCGTATGAGGATAAAAAAGATGGATATAAATTCCAGGGGAGATGTGACTCGAAGTATTTATGACGATGGATTTTCCCTACTGGGGAACTTGTAGCTGTCTAGTGGGGATGAACCGATGAAGCTTCGTTGCATTCCTTCCCTCGTTCGTCTTTAGTAAATACTATTACTGCATTTTCATGCATTTCTGGTAAACATCAACCATATTAAGCATTTATGCATTTCTGGTAAACATCAATCATATTCAAAAGCATACATACATTCAAACACAACCAATGGACGTTTTGCTTATGTAAATAGGGTAAAAGTAAATATGGATTCAAAGATGGAATTTTATTTATATCACAAAGTGACCTATTCATAGGCAAATTTGTACAAGGAGACAGAAATCCTAGTAAGAGGAATTCGTCATAAAATTTTTACAAAACACAGAACATCAGCTATGTGGGAAATAATCCTATTGAGTTTCAATTCTACTATTGCCATTATCTTCAAGTATCTCATCTTCTGCTGTTGAGACGGAATGATTGGATTGAGCTTTATCTGTTCGAGTTTGAGTAAGTAGCACAACTGATTGTAGTTTCATGGGTGATCCAAACGAGACATAGTCATACGCTTTAATCCCTAACTTTTGCCTGGATTGCCCTTTCAGGTTTTCAATCCACCGGGATACCCTTTTTTGCCCAAGCCGCCTTTTCAGGTTTTCGACTTGCCAGGTGTACATTTTATTTATTTATATATATATATCTCTAATTTTTGCCCGAACCCTTTTGGTTCGCCGGGATGCCCTTATTTTTACCTAGGCCAGTCAACCTAGCGGGTCTCTTTTTATGCGTAGTATTTTTTAACTATGTCTGCGTTTACAGGCTGTGGGAAGTCTTCACCATCCATAGTAGTGAGTATCATAGCACCTCCTGAGAATACTATTTTGACCACAAATGGTCCTTCATATGTTGGAGTCCACTGGCCCCTAGGATCACCCTGTGGTAATATGATACGCTTGATTACCAAGTCACCAGCCTGATATACCTTTGGCTTAACCTTCTTGTTAAAAGCTTTGATCATTCGTTTCTGGTACATCTGGCCATGACAAACTGCTGCTAACCTCTTCTCATCAATCAAATTTATCTAGTCAAGTCGAGTCTGAATCCACTCATCTTCATCCAAGCCTGCATCCTTCATAATTCTTAAGGAGGGAATCTGAACTTCAATGGGCAGAACTGCTTCCATACCATAGACTAAGGAGAATGGGGTTGCCCCTGTTGAAGTACGTATTGTAGTACGATAACCATGAAGAGCAAATGGTAACATCTCATGCCAATCCTTGTAAGTAACAATCATCTTCTGTAGAATCTTCTTAATGTTCTTATTAGCAGCTTCTACTGCCCCATTCATCTTCGGACGATACGGAGAAGAGTTGTGATGCTTAATCTTGAACTGTGTGCAGAGATCAGTAATCATAGTGTTGTTCAGATTAGAGCCATTGTCCGTAATAATCCTTTCAGGGATGCCATACCTACATATGAGATTATTCTTAATGAATCGAGCCACAACATTCTTGGTAACAGATGCAAATGAAGCTGCCTCCACCCACTTAGTGAAGTAATCAATAGCAACCAGGATGAAACGATGCCCATTAGAAGCAGTAGGCTTGAACTCACCAATCATATCAATGCCCCACATGGCAAAAGGCCAAGAAGCAGTCAACACATTCAATGGTGATGGAGGTATATGTACTTTATCAGCATAAATTTGACACTTGTGACACGTTCTGGAATGTTGATAGCAGTCAGCTTCCATGGTAGACCAATAGTAACCTGCTCTCAATATCTTCTTTGCCATAGTATGACCACTAGAATGAGTTCCAAAGATCCCATCATGCATGTCTTCCATAATCTCAGTTGCTTCCTTCTTATCTACACAACGAAGCAAAGTTGAATCATGATTGCGCTTGTACAAAATGTCGTTACTAAAAAAGAACTTAGCAGAAAACCTCCTCAGAAACTTCCTATCTTTGACAGATGCCCCTTCAGGGAACTCCTGGGCTTCAAGATATCTTTTCACTTCATAGAACCAAGGCTTCTCCTCCGCTTCTTCAGTGTCAATCTCATTGCAGTATGCAGGCTTCTCAAATCTATCAATAGTAATCTTGGGAGCTTCATCATCCCAGCTGATTTCAAACATGGATGCCATGGTGGCTAATGCATCTGCCAACTGATTTTCTCTTCGTGGAATATTTCCAAAGTTAATCTCTTTAAAATGTGGGATCAAAGTCAAAACATGTTCTCTGTAAGGAATGAGATTATCATGCTTGGTATCCCAATCTCCTTTGATCTGACTTACTACCAGGGCTGAATCTCCATATACGTCAAGGAACTGAATCTTCATATCAATGGCAACTTTGATACCCAGGATACATGCCTCATACTAAGCCATGTTATTGGTACAATAGAAACAAAGTCTGGCAGTAATCGGGGTATGACAACCTTCAGGGGAACTGATCACAACACCAACACCATTACCATGTGCATTAGAAGCTCCATCAAAAACCATAGTCCATCGGGATCCTTGTTCAGGTCCGTCATATTGTCCAGGTTCTTTGGTAATAATCATAATGTCTTCATCAGGGAACTCAAAACTCATTGACTGATAATCATCCACTGCTTGATGAGCCAAATGATCAGCTACAACACTTCCTTTAATGGCCTTCTGAGTAGTGTACTGTATGTCATATTCTGTCAAGATCATTTTCCATCTTGCAATTCTTCCGGAGAGAGTAGGTTTCTCGAATATGTACTTGATTGGATCCATCTTCGAAATCAATAATGTAGTATGAGTCAACATATACTGTCTTAGTCGGCGAGCAACCTATGCCAAAGCGCAGCAAGTTTTCTCGAGCAGTGAGTATCATGTTTCACAGTCGGTAAACTTTTTGCTAAGGTAGTATATTGCCTGCTCTTTTCGACCAGACTCGTCATGTTGCCCCAACACACACCCCATTGAGTTGTCTAATACTGTTAAGTACATGATCAAGGGTCTTCCATCAACTGGTGGCATCAAAATTGGTGGTTCTAGCAGATACTTCTTGATTTCATCAAAGGCGGTCTGGCACTCATCATTCCATTCCATCACCTGATCTTTCTTCAACAATTTGAAGATTGGCTCACAGATGGCAGTTAATTGGGAAATAAATCTTGCAATATAATTCAATCGTCCCAAGAAACCTCTAACTTCCTTCTCAGTACGGGGAGCTGGCATCTCTCGTATAGCTTTCACTTTCGCAGGATCCACTTCAATACCTTTTCCACTGACAATGAAACCCAGGAGCTTACCAGATCTAACTCCAAATGTGCACTTGTTTGGGTTTAATCTCAACTTGTATTTCTTCAACCTCTCAAACAATTTATGCAGATGATCAAGATGTTGTTCTTCATTCTGGGACCTGGCTATCATATCATCCACATATACTTCTATCTCATGATGAATCATATCGTGAAACAAAGCCACCATAGTACACTGATATGTTGCCCCGGCATTCTTCAAACCAAATGGCATTACTTTATAACAAAAGGTGCCCCACTGTGTAACAAATGTTGTCTTCTCCATATCTTCAGGAGCCATCTTGATTTGATTGTAACCAGAGAAACCATCCATGAAAGAGAACACCTTGTGTTGAGCAGTGTTGTCTACCAGTACATCAATATGAGGAAGTGGAAAGTCATCTTTGGGGCTAGCCTTGTTCAAATCTCTGTAGTCTACACACATACGTACCTTACCATCTTTCTTAGGTACCGGTACCACATTTGCAACCCACTGAGGATAAGAAGTCACAGCTAAGAACCCTGCATCAAACTGTTTCATTACCTCTGCTTTTATCTTCTCTGACATTTCAGGATGCATACGACGAACCTTCTGCTTCTTTGGACGACAATCTTCTTTTACTGGTAAACGGTGAACCACAATGTCTGTATCCAACCCTGGCATATCTTCGTAGGACCAAGCAAAGATCTCCACATAGTCATGTAACATCTGAATCAATCTGCTCTTGACACTATCCTCTAAATCAGCCCCTATCTTGACTTCTTTCCTGTTTTCTTCAGTTCCCAGATTCACAACTTCGATTGGCTCTTCATGTGGCTGTATAGCTTTCTCTTCTTGTTGTAACAACCTAGCAAGCTCTACAGGTACTTCACAATCGTCCTCCTTTCCACCTTCAGCTTGATAGATCAGATTCTCGAAATTATAATTTGCAATAGTAGAACTGTTATCAACAGGATCCAGAGTGGATGAGGATCTGCATTTTAGTGATGTGGGTGTGTGTAAGAACACATAGCTGATAAAACAAAAATAAAATAAAAGAAAGACAAGGAACACAATATTTACTAAAACGAAACGTCCACTGATTTTTATTGAATGAAGTATGCAAATGAAATGACATCCCGTAACAAGCACACCATTGTGCCCCGGGTAAGGCACAAGGCTTAAGAGTTTATTTGTTCAAAAATTACAAATTTAAAAGCAACAACACAGTAATAGTTGTAAACACCCCAAATTTTCCCTCACTCATTTCTCCATGGCTTGTGATCTTTTCATTTGCATAAATTCAATCATAGCACCTCATACCACATTTTTGGTTCAACTGCATTGATTCAAAGCCATCTGCATCTAGGGTTTGTGATCTGAGCTATCCCTGAGCCATTTGAGCCACTCCAAAGGTCTTCAATCATCTCAAAGGGGTCCATGTATGTTCAAGCATCATATTATATCCTCTCAAGATCAAGGAAGTCAGAAAATCACAAGAACTGAGAAAGGCATGGAAGCATAGCCAGGCTTAACTGCACAAATGACCTAAAATTAGGGTTTTGGTTTCAGAGGCCATAACTCCAATTTTTTTGGTCATTTTTGTTTCTATTGGTCTTTATATGTTATGAGGATCATGCATATCAAGTTTCATGAAGAAATTCCATGGGGAAGGCATCTGATCAAGAGATGACTTCTTGAGCAAGTCAGTGCAAAATCAGGGCATCTGAGGCCCCCAATGACCCAACCAAAGGGTGTTCTCCATCATTTTGAATGTATATGATCTTTATTTGATCATAGAAGGTGTTAGAAGTTCACAAAATTGGAAATTTTCATGTCATTTGCAAAGTTGCCTTTTTGGGAAAGTGACTTGTAATGAAAACTTGCCATTTTGGGAAAGTTTTTCAACCTTCTCTTTTTGATTCAAAAATGCTTCAAATGAAAGAACTTTGGTCATGAAAGTTGTAGAATGGTTCCTCCCATTTTCAAAAAGTACAAGAACTCATTCTAATTCATTTTGGATCAAAATTTATGGCTTGTCAAAGTTGGGAAAAATCACTTATTTTTCACTTTTGCACCAAAAGAAGAAACTTGCAAAAACCTTTGCCAAACCAATTTGTGACTTCAAAGTGGCTTCTATGCATTACACAAACCTCACACATGACCCAAAACTCAGAATTGCACAAGAATTTCTCAAGTTTCATGCCATGAACTTCACAAATTTCAAAAGGGGCCAAACTTCCCCAAAATTGCAAAATGGATCAAAGCTTCTCATCCACTTGTGCCAGCTGCCAAAAGTGACTTCCATGGACCTCCTTGAAGCATGCTGATCCAAGCCATGCCCTTGTACCTTGACTGAACTAGCCCATACCTCCTCTTACACAAAAGTTGACTTTATGCAAGTTGAGCCATACCAATCAAGCTAGGCCAGCAACAACTCTCTGACCAATCACAGCTTCACATACATGCCTCATGGATCATTTTCATAAAATCTTGGAGCCTGAAACCACAGCATTGCCATAGTTTCCAAAAACCTCCCTTTTTGCATTTTCATTCGAAACTCAACACTCAAGTCTCAAACATCAAAACAAACTTCACAAAACCACTCACCATGATCCTCTGATCATTTCCCAATCCTCATATGACCCTGAAACCACCCCAAGCAGAAACACGATTTTCCACCCCTTCTGAACAGAACTTCATCAATCTCTTAAACCAGCCATAAGAAATTCCAAACAAGCATTGCAAACTTCTCAGGGGGTTCATTAAAGGCATCTTGGACCAAAGAAGCAGCCAGAAAGCTCCAAAGATCAAAGCTCCAGTTCAGGTGAGCTCAAGAACAATTTTTCCAGAAACGTGTTTTTAAGTTACTAATTGATTCTCCATGATTCACTGATAATGCTGATGTGTTTGGTTTTGAAAATAGTCAAGTATTAAGCATGTATGAGCTCTCTGAAATTTTTTTGACCTAAAACTAATTTGCTTCGATTTAGCTTGAATATGTGAAATAAATTTGTTTTAGTGAGTGATTCTGGTTAAGTGATGTATGGGGTTGGATTCTGGGCAGAAAGATTAAGTTTTAGAAGCTTGGGGAGAGAGATAGCAAAATCTCAAGGGAGGTGTGGCCGGAGAAGATGACCGGAGGTCATTTCCGGCCACCTGAAGGTCATTAGTGCATTAATTGTGATTAGGGCTCAGTTTGAATGTGAGCCATAGATCCTGTTGACTTGGGTTGACCCGCGCGCGAATGAGTGGCCCAGATCCATCATTAAAACCCTAATCTTATAATTAGATTTAATTAATTAGGTTTAATTTAAATCCAGTCAGTTTGAATAATAGCCCTAGGATCTGGCGCGGGTCAACTCCCTCCAAAACCATTTGAATGCCAGCCATTAGATCTGTTGACTTCTCATAATTTCATTTTTATTTCATTTATTTTATACTTAACTTCTACGAATTCTTAAAAATAGCAAAACACTTTAAAAAATTCTGAAATTTTTTGTCAAACATTTCATTAATTTTCAGAACCCAAAAATATTTTTATTTTTATTTTTTGCATTAAAAATCATTTTTAAATCATTTAAATGTTTATTTTTAATTAGTTAATAGAAATTAATTAATTAAAAATGCATTTAGGTATTTAAAAATCACCAAAAAATTCACATGGCATTTTAAAACATTTAGAAACATTATCAAACTCTCAAAACAAATTTCTTTTTGGTTCTTGACCTACCTTGGCATTTTTCATTGGAATTAAATTTGTTTAAAGGCAATATTTTTGTTCAAACTTAGAAAAATTCATTCTGCCTAACCATGAAGAGTTTGATAATGGTTCTTCTTGCATTGCATCCTTCATAGCATGTAGTTTCTAGGGTAAAATTGGTTTGAATTTATCTTTCATTTTCAATTTAATGAGCATTTTTCCTTTTGAGGTGCCTTGAAACCCTAGTTGACTTAGAAAAATCATAACTTCCATTAGGATTAGATTTAGGTCTCCTCCTTTGGGAAGTGACCTTGTGTAGGGTTAGGGTTCCTTTGATCCCATTTTCAATTTTTTGTCATGTCATTTGCTTCTGGTTTTGAATTCTTGTGTTGCATGTTGGTCATAAACCCTAATTCTTGTCTTCCTTTGCACCCATCTCTCATATGTTTGCATCCAATAACTTTCCATGACATTTTGTGCATCCATATGACATATAACACATCTTAGGACATATTAGAATCATGCTTGATCATTGCATCATCCATTTTCCATGTTTTGCATCCTTTGCATTACATAAATTTTCATGAACTTTTATGGTTCAAAGCATGCTTCATTTGCACCCTCACCCTTGTATGATCATCCACAACTCTTGATATGTGTTTGCATCATCTCTTAGAATCATTTGCATCATGTGTATGTTTCTGACTTTGGCATTTGTCCATCCATATGCTTTGTTTCATCTCATCTCTTCTCTTATGCATCTTGTACTAACTTTTCAGGATAATGGTAAGTTTGTTTAGGAGGTGGATTTGCCTTCACCTCCTACCTCTTCTCACCTCATCATTTTACATCCTTGCTGCATTTTTACTTGTCTTTGAGTGAGCTTGCTCACTTGTGCCTCTCTTCCCTCTTTTCTATTCTCATCTCATCTCTTTTCTATCTTGTTCCTCCTTGGTGGCCTTTGAAGATCTCTTTCTTTCTTAAGCCTCATTAACCCTAGGAACAACCAAGCATGATCATGATTAGGATTGTTTAGTTCCCCTTAGACTCTTTCCTTTGAGGTTTCTTTAAGTCTTCTCTTCTCACCTCATAATCAAGGACTAAACCCTAAAGGTTTTAAGGCTTTGTGATTAAGCTTATGCCTGCATCCTTCTATTAGGATGGAGTGTATAACTTTAATCCTAAGTGTTAAACCCTTAATGTGTTTAAATCCTTTAGTCAATCCATCTAATAATCACTAAGACATCAAGCTTGTAACTTGGGCCTTGCATTAGGGTTCTAATTCTTCCTTAAATGGTTAAGAAGGACTAACCCTAGTGTTAATGGACAAGTCCCCCTCAAGCTGTCTTACAAACCATAAAAATCATTTCTTAATCTTACCATTAACTAAAATCCATTTAATAAAGGCTCTGTTTTGTCATGAGGTTAATCCCTAATCATGGATTAAGTTGAGGAGCCTTCCTCAGCTTAAATGTTCTCATCTATTATCCTTCTATTAGGATGGTGTAATGAGTCCATTAAATCCCTGATTATGGCTTAAACTCATTACTTAACACTAAACAAAAGCAACAAAAACATCTAAATAATCACAAGTAGGTTAATGATCTTAATCCCACACCATGGTGATTAAGTGTGAGGTGTTTACTTCATGCTTAAGGTATTCTCATTACCCCTAATCAGAGGGAGGATGTGATGAGTTTACTAACCCTTGGTATAGGCTTAAGCTCATTAACTTATGACAAACACAAAAAGTTAATAAAAGACTGAAAACATCAAAGACAAACAATAATCGTCTCCTCCGGGATTCTTTTCTCATCTCATTCACTCACAAACGAGAACTTGCTTCTACCGTCTAATGCAAGACAGTTTGCACCTGAGCCAGACAGGTCATACACTTGAGCATAGACAAGTAAGCAGTTCACAAGTCAATTTATCCTTCAGTCTCTTTGAGTCGAACTACGGTGTTCTGAATTCCTCATTGCACGAGAGGATACGTAGGCATAACTTAACAAGTTATCGAACAAAAGTCGCTGTCTATTCCCCCTCCTTCCAGCATTATTCTTTAAGCCTCATAGTCTTGAGCAATTCATTCTCATTCACACACTGACACTTCTCTTATACACTTCACACTTCTTTTACACTGACACTTGCATTCTTTCCAGCTTTGATACGCAGATTGCACTGACACTACCCCTTTAAAACACAAGTCTTTTAAGCGTGGATCCCGTCGAGTACGACGGACAATCTGGGTGCTAATACCTTCCCAGGTTGTAACCAACCCCCTTTCTCAGTCTCTCTGGTTCGCAACCGTCTTATCCATCTTTTCTAAGGTTTATGCAGAATTACCTTTCCTCCGGGATAAAAATGCCTAGCTGGCGACTCTTGTCTTTTGAGTTCACCCTTGTATGTTCTCTATCCTTTTCGCCGACCGTTCGCGTCTGTACCCCATTTGACTTAGCCTCATTTGGTGGGAGCGACAATAGTATTTACTCCTGACTAAAGGAGATAGGAACAACATCTTCAGCCTTCCAATTATTGAGCCCAGCACCCATAGTAGGAAAAATCCAAGCATCCAAGTTGTAATCTTCATCATAGTCACCCACAACATTGATCTGATCTTTCATAATCCCCTGATTGGTGATACGAACAGCACAAGCACGACGAACAACCTTCTGGGACTCTGCAGTGAAACCCAAACCAAATTTGTCAGATTTGTAAGGAATATCAGGAAGCTGACCCCAAATAGTACAACCACCTTCATCCACCACAGCTCCAGCATCTTTGAGGGAGGCCATTGTTGGAGGTACTTTGGTGACCACAGGAACTTTCTTGACAACAGGAGGAGCTTCATAATTATTAACAACCCAAGGAACTACTTCGAATGTCTGGCACGGAGTTTCAACATATTCACCTTCCACTTCAAGATATTTAAAGGTGTTCACATGGCTAACTATATATCCTTCCTCTCCATAAATAGTGACAACTTTTCCTTCTACTGGATATCTCAGCTTCTGATGTAAAGTGGAGGTTACAGCACCTGCCCCATGGATCCAGGGACGCCCAAGCAAACAAGAATACGAAGGACGGATATCCATATAAAAAGTAGCATTGAAGACCTGAGACCCTACATTGATTGGGAGATCAATTTCTCCATGCACCACTCTTCTCGAGCCATCAAAAGCTTTCACCACTATATTACTGGGTTTCAACACAGCATCTTCAGGACTAAGCTTATTCAGAACTTCTTTGGGCAACACATTCAGCGAGGAACCATTGTCTATTAACACATGTGACAGGGTAGTGCCCCTACATTCAATAGAGATATGTAGAGCCCTGTTATGATCCCTCTTGGCAGGAGTCAAATCAGCATCGGAGAAACCTAACCCATTATCATAGGTCAAGTGTGCAACACAATTTTCAAACTGGTCTACAGAAATCTCATTTGGTACGTGAGCAGTCTTCAAAAATTTAATCAAGGCTTTGGCATGAGCCTCAGAACACAACAATAAAGACAGCATAGAAATCTTGGAGGGAGTATGCCCCAATTGATCAACAATGTCATAATCACTCTTGCGAATGATTTTCAATACTTCTTCCATCTGCTTAGCAAGATCATCAGCAGCTGGCACATCAGTTCGTGTAGGTTCAATAACAGGACCTTTGCCCCGGGCATCAGTAGTGGAGGTAGTAGCTGGAATGACTGCATTCTTGGAGGTAACTGGAGGAGAGAAAACTCTTCCACTTCGTGTGATCTTACTAGATCCAGCAATATTATCAATATCAAGATTTCCATCAACAACAGATGTATCAGCTAAAGGTTCCTGCTTAACACCATGAATATAAACATCAGACCCATAATGCCAAGGCACAGCTTTATCAGAAGTATATGGAATAGGACCAGGAGTGGTAATGATCATAGGAGTCACTCTAGCTTCAGCAACAATCTTCACAGGGCCTTCAACAGTAATCTTAATTGGACCCTTATGAGTGATTTTGACAGGACCCTTGGAAGTAATCCTCACTGGCACTTTATCAACCATATCTACCTATTCAACCTTCGCACCTTTAGTTATATGATCAACCATACTTTCCACAGAAGGTGGTGTCCTCTCAAACACTATGGTGTAATTATTCATGAGGTATTGAATTTCGTCCTTCAACCTCCAGCAGCTATCCGGCTTATAGGCACAATATAAACAATCTTCACGACAACCTGGAAAGAACCCAGCTTGTACTAACTTCTTCTTAATAACAGACAATGGTGTAGTTAAATCTGCAACTGAGGAAATATGTGAAACTTCATCAATGGCATTGACAGTCTTCTCATGATTTGGCATGGGAGCAGTAATCACATTTGGAGTACCCGGAGGGTCAAACTCAATCTCTCCAGCATCAATCATATCTTGAATCGTATTCTTCAATACCCAACAACTATTGGTATCATGTCCCTGACAATTTGAATGATATGCACATCATGCATTAGGATTATACCTGGGAGAGGTAACATTGGGATTCTGAGGAGGGTCCCTCAAAGTGATAAGTTCACCCTTCAACAAGTGTTGCAAGGCTTGGGCCAGTGACATGTTGAGCTTGGTGAACTGCCTTCTAGGCCTCTGTTGATTTCCCTGTGGTGGCTCTGGTGTTGCAGAAGTTGGATTGGAGATATGAACTGCACTCACAGATTGGTGCCTCCTATTACGACCAGGTTGACCATAAACAACATTCGACTCTTTGTTCCCACTAGGGGGCTTCTTTATAGTACTGGATGAAGAAGCACCCACCTGGATCTTGCCACTCCTTATACCACTTTCTACGCGCTCTCCTGTCATTATCAACTCAGTGAAGCCAGATGATGAGCTTCCAATAAGATGACTATAAAAAGGACCATTCAACGTACACATGAACATATCCACTAACTCTCTGTCAGTTAGAGGAGGTTGCACTCTACCAGCCAAATCTCTCCACTTCTGGGCATACTCCTTGAAATTTTCTTTAGCACCCATAGACATGCTCTGTAGTTGCATGCGAGTAGGGGCTAGATCAGCATTGTATTGATATTGCCTATAGAAGGCCTCAGCAAGATCATTCCAATCACGGATGTTGACACTCTCCAACTGATAGTACCACTCCAATTGAGCTCCAGACAAGCTCTCTTGGAAGAAATGGATCCACAACTTTTTATCAGCAGTATGGGTTTGGATTCTCCGGACATAGGACCTCAGATGCAGCTTGGGACACGAGACACCATCATAAACTACGAAAGTAGGAACCTTGAAACCAATGGGTATGACTACCCCAGATATCAAACTCAGGTCTTCGAAATCCAGCCCAGAAGACTTTTGCAATTCCATAGCATCCATTCTATCCACCAGCATTTTGAACTTATCTTCATTAGGCTCATGATAGTAGTTAGCTTCAGAATCAGAGTCCCCCATTGTATTGTGGAGACTGCCTCCCTCTTTCTCAAACTCTTCAGACTCATAATCTTCAACCTGTTCTTTGGTCTTGACAGGACCTCTGAACCTTCTTCCCATGTTGATCAGGCCACCTAACCTTCTAGTCTTCTTAGTCTTCTTGGCCAGCAGTGTCTTCAATTCATCCTGCCCCTTGGACAAGTTCAGGATCAGCTCTTGGAACTGTGCATTTTGTGCCTGGAGATCCTTGACTGTTTGTTCAAGAGCCATTGCTGAAATAAACAGCGAGAAGATAAGAAACCTGTACACAAGAAACCTGTGATGCAATGATATGATATGCGCATGCAATGTTTTCAAGGACCGCAGGATTTAAATTTCCTTAAACAACCAAGAAAGTAAATTTTTATTAGTAATAAATTTGTTTGCCCCTTGGGCTTACAAAATGAAATGAAATAAATACAAAAGATGGGGTTTTAAGTCTCCCATTGACGTTTCCTCTTTGTGTTGAGGTATGAGTTGAGATTCCGCTCCTCGTGAAGTTGCTTTGTTAGCTCCAGAATTCTTTCTTGACGTGCTTTGTAATGAGTCTCGAAAGTATCCCTTTGCTCCTTCAACTGAATCCAGGATCTCTGTAAGTCTTCCATATCAGTGGGCATGTCTGGGTGAAGGATGGTATAAGAGGTATCTCCTTCAGCAACAGGCTCCATAGTAACTGGCAGGATGGCAGGATATGGCATCATAAGAGTCTGAGCACGAGACCGTACCCATCTGAGATAAGCTTCCATAGGAATAGTGTACTTGGGCTCCAGAGTCTTGCTGTCAACCTTGTTCACTTTTCCCCATGCTCGTATGAACCTCTGACGGTAACCTTGCAAATCGTTGTCGTAATCAAACACAATACCCTGAATCAACATGTTATGTGGACCATCACTCCGAGCGTAACCAAACTGTCGTAAAGCTAAGGAAGGATTGTAAGTAATGCCTCCTCTTATGCCTAGAAGTGGCACATTAGGAAACTCCCCATAACGGTCAATGATAGTGACATTCTCCATAGATCTGGAGCACCAATGGATATCTGAATGAGAGAGTGACATAATCCTCTTGGACCACATGAACCCTTGTTCATTCTTCATCACTGATCGAGGAAGGTGAGAAATAAACCACCTAGATAGCAAAGGTATGCAGCACATCAGAGTTCCTCGTGCCTTTGTAGTACGGGTATGAAGAGAGTGCAGGATGTCCCCAAGTAATGTAGGCACTGGATTGTGACTCAGGAATATATTGATGGCATGAACATCTATGAACTGATCAGGATTGGGGAACAATACCAAGCCATAGATCAATAAGGCTAAGATCTCCTCAAAAGCATCATAACTCATAGCCTTCAGGAACACTTGAGCTTTCTCCATCAATACCTTAGCAAGAATACCCTTAACTCCACTCCTTGTTTCTAGGACAATGTCAGACTTCTTCAGATGTAGAGCTGCAGCAATAACCTCAGGTTTAGGCTCTTTTTCCAAGCCTGTGAATGGTTTCTGATCAAGTACAGGTATACCCAGAAGTTTAGAGAACTCTTCCATTGTAGGAACCAGCTGGTAGTCGGGGAATGTGAAGCAATGGTGCTTAGGATCAAAGAACTGAAACAGAACACTCATCATGTCTTCATTGAACCCTGAAGTGACTAGATCCAGTAGGTGACCATGTCTCTTGATGAACTGGGAGTTTCCAGACACTTGAGAAACCAACTCTTTAAGCTTAGGAGGTATGCCTACAAAGTTGATCCTGATAGTGTTTCTACGAGCAGAAGCCATGACCTGCAACAAAGAACAAATATAAATCCTTTGGTCCTTGAAATGGTTAGTGAAAATTCTATGCTTATGATGCATGATGATGTCATGATGTTATGCTCAATCACAAACATGTGGCACACACAAACAAGTCACACCATAGCCCTAGGTTTGAAGGCTTGCATGAGGTTCAAAGGTAAGTACCCTCCCCTGAAGTTTAGATGGTTCATCCTGTCCTATAAAGTAACCAGGTTCTAAGGGATCTCAATATCATTGATCCTTCACAAGGGTGGTTGTTCAGAAGGCAACTTACTTGCCAACCAAAACCCTCCAAGTTTAAGATCTCAATGAGTGTAGTATCGAGTATCAACCAACTTCAGTCTTCACCAAAGCCGGTTATCTCGCTACTTTCTAAAGGCCAAGATGGGATGACTAGGGTTCTAAAAGTTAGTTAGTGCATTGACAACGTATGGCAGCCTCATATTATCCTCAACTTGACTTAAGGAACATAAGCACCAACCAAGAAATCACACTAACTATGGCCACCAGATCAACCATATCGGTATACGCCGTACAGTTTCCTTGGTCTATTGCCATTTACCTAAGGTACACTAGATCCGGGTTAGGATCTTTCACACATAAGAGCATCCAACAGATAAATATAAAGCAAACAAAGCAAACAATTTAAAGTGATCTAATTCCTAAGGGTACCCCTCTTTTATTAAATCCCCAGCAGAGTCGCCAGTTCTGTAACACGGTGGGAGAACTGACTTTAGTTATGTTGCGGATAGCAAGAGTCGCCACCGACTTTTATTTTATCCAAAGGAAAGGCATAAAAGAACAGGAAAGACCTTTAAAAGATTTTTTTGGGTTCGGGGGGTAGGTTATGTAAAGGGAAGGTGTTAGCACCCTTTACATCCATGGTTATCCATGGGCTCTTAGTTACTTAGCTCACTTTAAAATGTTTTTGAAATGTGAAGTGTGTGAATAGAAATTTTCTTAAGTACTTTATAATGATCCATGTACGGATATATATAAAGCCTTTGTTTTGAAAATTGCTTGAAAAATGTGAAGTGTTTGAAATGTTTTTGAAAAGTGAGCAAGTACATAAGAGGAACCTACCCTAAGTTAAGTCTTTTCTGTTCTTAAATATCCTTTAAATGGTAAGACTATCCCTATTATTAAGGAATAGGTAGTCATTCCCTTGGATGTGAGGGACAAGTGAAGGGACATCTGTTATTTAGGCAACTGTAAGGTGTATAAGCAATTCGAAGGGACTTATCATCTTTATTCGAAAGGGACAAGATAATTACGAAGGCAACCATTAAGGGACTTGATCTTTTTATCTGTTAAGGGACTAGATGATATGAGAAAAAGGGACTTTGCTTTATAACTTACTTGACCTTTTGTTTAGGCAACTTGAGAGGTAACCCTTAAGAAGTGAGATGGCGATCCAGGATCGACTTACGTGTGTGAGTGTACCAATTCAAATATTTATCTTTAAATTAATGATCTAAATTGATTTTTAAATACAAACATGTTTTACACTCCCTATTTTACTAACCATGGCATTTAAAAATAAATAATAAAAATTACTACAACTATACGTAATGGATACAATTACATTATAATAATTAAAATAATAAATAAATAAGTAAATAAATAAATAAATAATTGGGTTAGTAATAATAATAGTAAAATAAATAATCACATAAGAAGTAAATAAATAAAGAAGTTAGTAATAATAAACAAAATAAATATAAGAAAAAGAAATTAGCATAAAAAGTTCAATTTTAAATGAATAATTATTTTTAAGGTTTTTAATTAATAAGAGAAATAAATAATAAATATTATATATTAACAAAATATGATTAATAGTCTAATTATTTAATTTTATATACATATTATAAAAATATCTAATCAAAATTAAATAAGCATAAATTATATATATAAAATAAAATTAGGGTTTAATTATTTAGAAAAATACATTAGGGTTTACTACTTAATTAAAAATATAAACAAAAATTATGAAATTAAAATAAACAAATAAATTAATAAAAATATTAGGGTTTTACTTATTTATTTACAAATTAAATCAATTTATTTACAAACTATATATATAAACATATTATAAATATAAATAAAAAATATTTTTAGAAAAGAAATTATGATATTTTAAGAATATGAATAAAAATATTTTAATAGTATTTATAAATTATATTTTACTAATTTAAATAAAATAGAAATAATATAATAAAATAAATTAAAATAAGAAAACATGGAAAATTGATCAAAAAGAAAGGACCTGGGATTTGAACCCAGGTCCCTTACCTCCATACTCAACACAAAAACCACTCTGGCCAGCACACGCAGGTGATATAGAATGAGAACCATGTTGTTTTGTTTCAAAACCTGGAAAAATCACAACAAAAAGCAAAAATAATACAAAAGGGCCTGGGGGGGATTCGAACCCAGGACCCTCAACCAAACAAACACACACTCCAACCATCCAGCCAGAAGGGCGCATCTGTTAGATAACCACAACAATTAATAATATATTAAGTTATGTGAATAAATGTGAAAATCAAATAAAAAGAATGCTGCCTCCAAGAATCGAACCCAGGTCTTGAACCATAATACGCGCAGCCATTACCACTGGGCCAGGCATGCATCTGTGAAATAAATTACAAACAATACAATAAAATATTAAAACAAAATTTGAATTCCAGCCAGCGTGCCAAGAACTTCATCTTCTTCCTTGGATGCTGCGAAATTTCCTACGAATTCTCTTGGGCAATTTTCTGCGAATTTGTTTTCATAGCTAAACCTGCGAAATTCAAACACCATTGAAACAACAAAATTTCTTCCAATTGATTAGGGCATTATGATTCCCAGAGTTCATACAATCATTCTATGTCTTTAAACATCATTTATATTAGGTTTATCATAAAACCCTAATAGCTTGGCCGAAACCCTAACAATGGCTTCTCACGTTTCCTGCATCCAATCTCCAATCAAACTATCCAGAATCGTTCTAAACATCATATTAAACATTAATCAATCATCAAAATTTATTTAAAACAAATATATATGTGAAATCGAAAAAATCAAAATGCAAGAACAAATGGGATTCGGTTTATGCAGTAGGGCATGGTTATGATGCTTTTGATGATTGAGGAAGCATCAGTGATGTTCAAGGAGTATTTTGCAACCTTTAGAATGCCTTGAGAGAGCCTCTAACCAAGAATCCGAATTGAGAGTTTTGATGAAGTTTTGAAAATTTGAAACTTACTCTTGAGGCAGCAAATTCGTCCCTTTTGTGTTTGGATGAGTTATGTATATATAGTAGAACATAATTAGGTCAAAACATTGTAAGATTATTTGGACTTTTTGATCATTGAAGATTGAAAAAGATCATGTCTTAAATTTCAAATATTCTTGAATACAACCTTGCTATTTTAAGACAATCACCATGATTTTCATATCAATCTGATCCAATTAACTTTCATGACCTTCTAGAATCAAAATATTTTTTAAATCTTCATATTTTATATTTTATTTGAATTTAAAATGATTTTTAATATAAAAAATCATAATAAATAAAATAAAATGAATAAAATTATGAAAATATTAAATAAATTTCGTGCATGATGTCATGGAACACATTGGGTCACAAAAAGTTCAGCCCATTTGAAGAATTATGGTTTTAAGACCCCATTTACTTCATAAACCACTCAAAAATTTCCCAACTTTGCAAGGGCACAAATCCTTCAATTTTAATGCTATGAAGGTGTTCTTGGACATTTTGGAAAGCTTAAAGAGTCCTCTAACCAACCCCATTGGTTTCATCTCCATATCTTTTACCATTCTCAAGTTATGCCCTTTTGAAGTTGTTGACTTTTTGTTGACTTTCAAAAGGACCTATAATGTCTTAGCTCATACCTTCCAAATGAAGCATTTTTTGGCTTGGCTTGTGAGACACAAAGTTGTAGAGAATTCCATTTCCTTAAAAATGAGATTTGGATGGAAAATTCTTGATGAAGCATGTGAAAGTTATGGCTGGTCAAAGTTCAGTTGACTTTTCTTGAGGAAACCCTAATTTAGAAACTCCTGATTCTTGATGATCTGAAATCTCCTTGATGAATCATGATCAAACCTTGATCAAATGATGATTTTTACTTCATATACTTGATGATGGCAAAAAATCATGAAGTTTGACTTTGGTTTGACCACAGTTGACCTCAGTTTGACTTTTTAACTACTTTGACTGATTTTGACCTATCTGATCATCTGACTGAGCAAAGCTTTGGGAAAAGTCTTGAAACTTGTCATGGGGATTCTCAAACACATATAAGATGTTATGAAGCTCACTTGAAGTCTTGGAAGTCCATTTAGCCTGATTAAAGCCAAAAACCCTAGTTTAGGATGCACTGCTTAGGAGGATGTATTGTCTGAGAGAATTGTCAAATCTTCTGACTAATTGTGAACTTTGTGAACCTTGTGAACCTCATAATATGTCTTGTGAACCTTGTGAACCTAATGAGAGGTCTTGTGAACCTTGTGAACCTCATGGGAGGTCTTGTGAACCTTGTGAACCTCATGAGAGGTCTTGTGAACCTTGTGAACCTCATGGGAGGTCTTGTGAATCTTGTGTACCTCATAAGATGTCTTGTGAACCTTGTGAACCTTTTAGTACACAAAGTCTTGTCTTGTGAGGGCAAATTTTGGGGTGCAACAGAGGGTCATGAACTGAAGGCAAGTGTGGATCATACTCCTCTGTGATTCATCCAAGTCCATGATCATGTCCATGATACCACCATAATGTTCCCTGAATAAAGGGACATGATCAGGAGTGATGAGTGTCTGAATCTTCCTGATGCCTACTAGAGAAGGCTCAAAGAAATGATAAGTAATGTTGCTCTTCCTGGATGGGTCCATGCTGACAATGGATGCTGAAGGAAACAACTGAGGAGAACTGCTGATGAAGACAACTGATGAAAGTGTTGAAGAGAATCTCTGATGAATGTGGATGATGAATATATTTGATGAAGATGGAGAGTCAAAACCAAAACCAAAGATAGGATGTGGATACCCTGTAAAACAAATAGACAAATGTTAAAATGATGCAAAATGATGTATGTAGAATGATATGCAAGGGTTTGTGATCAAGTACTGGATCTGTTATCTGCCTTGATAAGGTCCATGTGTGTGTTCAGAAATCCGGATGAAGGCTTAGAGAACAGTAACCAAGTGGGGGACTCAAATAAAGAGTCACAAGTCCAGGGTTTCAAAAGAACAACCCAAAATGATGTAACCTTAAAACAAATCTAGTAACAGGGTATGATGAGGCCAAGGGTTCCTGCAAACCTGTAAACATCCCAACCCCCTCACAAGTATTGTTCTAGAACAAAGATCCTCAGACTTGGATCCATTATGAGAAGTGTAAACACTTCCAACCCGGAGGTACAATGTTTACATTAATAATAAAGGATCCTCCTCTAATTCACCTCAGATGCTGAAGGTCATAAAAAAGTCATCCAAACTTAGTAGGCTTCCCAGATAGCCCTAGTACTACAGGAAATCCGTAGTACAGAGTTCTCAAGAAGAAACCCATGTCTGAACCGTGTTTCATATTCCCGCACCAGACCGAAATGGAATGGGAAAGAATATGAAGCCACTCTATCCTATGTGTCACTCAGGATCCTGGTATGGAACCTTACTCATTGAATATCCCTCCCACCAAGGAAAACAGAAGATCCAGCACATGATATGATGATAATAGTATGAAATGCATAAAAACAATAAATGAAAGCAATAAATAAAGCTATACAGAAAGCAATAAATAAAGCAATAAAAAAAAGCACATGTAGCACATAACACCCCCATAAACATAAATCAAACAAGCGCTAGGAGAAACCCACAAAAAGAACCAGAAGCCCTGGTTGCAAGATAGGTCCCCAGCAGAGTCACCAAGTTGTCGCTCCCGAAGATTTGCATCCCGGTGCAGGCGCGAACGGTAGGCGAAAAGAGAAAATGAAAATGAAGTTAATAGAGTCGCCAGCTAGGCATTTTTATCCCGAAGGAAAGGTAATGTTGCATAAACCTAGAAAGAGATGGATAAGACGGTTGTGAACCAGAGAAACTAAGGAAGGGGGTTGGTTACAACCTGGGAAGGTATTAGCACCCAGATTGTCCGTCGTACTCGACGGGATCCACACTTACAAGATTGTGTTTAAAAGGGGTAGGTGTATATGCTATCTGTGTGCAAAAGCTAGGGAAAGAAAGTACATGTGTCAGTGCAAAAGGTGAATTGCTCAGGAAATGAGGCTTAGAAAAGAATGCTGAAAGAGGGGGATGACAAAGAGAATTTTGTTCGATAACATTTTAGTTATGCCTACATATCCTCTCGTGCAATGAGGAAGTCAGAACACCGTAGTTCGACTCAAAGAGACTGGAAAATAAATTGACTGTGAACTGCTTACTTGTCTATGCTCAAGTGTATGACTCGTCTGGCTCGAGTGCTAACTGTCTTGCATTAGACGGAAGAAGCAAGTTCTCGTTTGTGAATGAGTGTGATGAGAAAAGAATCCCGAAGGAGACTATTATTGTTTGTTTTTGTGTTTTCAGTTTTGTTATTGTTTTTGGTGTCTTGCATAAGTTAATGAGCTTAAGCCTAAATCAAAGGTTGTAAAATCATTATATCCTCCATGATTAGGGATAATGAGCCTACTTAAGTATGAGATAAGCATCTCTACTTAATTACCATGATGATGTAGGATTAAGATCATTAACCTACTTGTGATTATTTAGATGTTTTTGGGTTTTGTTTAGTGTTAAGCAATGAGTTTAATCTTTAATCATAGATTAGTGGACTCATTACACCATCCTAATAGAAGGATAATAGATGAGAACACTTAAGCTGAGGAAGATACCTCAACTTAATCCATGGTTAGGGATTAAATTAATTATATAACAAGCCTTTATTAAATGGATTTTAATTAAGGGATGAGATTAAGAAGTGGATTTTATGTTTGTAAGACAACTTGAGGGGGACTTGTCCATTAAACACTAGGGTTAGTCCCTCTTAACCATAAGGAAGAGTTAGAACCCTAATGTAAGGCCCAAGTTACAAGATGAAGTCTTGATGATTATTAGTATGATTTGATTAAGAGGTTTAAACAAATTAAAGGTTTAACACTTAGGATTAAATTTACACACTCCATCCTAAGAGAAGGATGCGGGCATAACCCTAATTCAAAGTCCTAGAGCTTTAAGAGTTTAGTCTCTGATTATTGAGATGAGAAGAGAGACTCAAAGAGACTCAAAGGTAAAAAGATAAAGGGGACTAAACACAACCTTAAATATTATCATGCTTGGATATCCTATGGTTTGTTAGGCTTAGGAGAAAAGAATCTTCAAGGAAGCCACCAATGGAAGAAGCAGATGAAAAAAAGAAGGAGAAAGAAGAACAAGTTACTTACTTCCTGAAGAAGATTAGTAACTTGAAGGAAAGAAAGTAAGAAAGATGGAACATAAGTGAACAAGGTCACTTCAAAGACATGTTAAAATGCATATGAATGAGATAAGAAGAGGTAGGAAGTGAAGGCAAATCCACTTCCCAAATAACTTACCCAAGGATCCTGAAAATGTTAGTATGGATGCATAAGACATAAATCATAAAGAAAATGAATTGAAATGAGATGAAATGAGATGCAAAGACCAAATTCAGGAGTATTTATGCAATGCAAATGTCATATGAGATGATGCAATGTCATACAATGTGCATATGAATGATCATACAAATATGGGATGTCATGAAAGCATGCTTAGAAGTTTGAAAACACATGGATGTTTATGAAATGAAATGAAATGAATGCAAGACATGGAAAATAAATGAAGAAATGATCAAGCAATGTTTTAACATGTCCTAATATGTCTAATATGACATATGAATGCTTGAAATGTCATGGCAAGTTCATGTGATGATGAGTATGCAAGGTGGATGCAAATGAACATGAAAACTTAGGGTTTTATGGACATGTGAGATGCAAATGAACAAGACAGAAGCATATAACATGATAAAATATTGAAACCAATCTCAATCAAACCCTAAACCCACACAAAGTCACACCTCAAAGGAGGAGGTCAGAAGCCTAACCTATTGAAAGTTATGATTTTTCTAAGTTTGCTAGGGTTTTTGGGTGATTCTTAAGGGGAAATGAAAATCAATTTGAAAATGCAAGATAAATTCATGAGAAAAATTACCAAGAAACTACATTCAATATGTGACACAATGCAAAAAGAATCAAGTTCAAACTCTTCTTGGTTACGCAGAAATGATTTTTTAAAGTTAGGGTTAAAAATTGTGATTTAAAAAAACCCTAATTCAAAGAAAATTGTGAAGTTATGAGCAAACCTAAAAATAAATTTGTAAGAAGAGTTTGAAAATGTTTCTAAATGCATTGGAATGGTTCATGATTTTTTTGGTAATTTTTAGAAACCTAAATGAATTTTTAATTAATTAAAATACTTTAATTAATTAAAAATAACATAAGAAATGAAAAGAAAATAAATATGCAACAAAAATGAAAAGAAAATAAAATAAAATGAACTAAAAATGCAAGTCAAATGATCCAAGGCTCTAGATTCAAACTTGAGGGAAACGGTTTGACCGCGCGTGTGATTGAGTTGCTAGGATTCATTCTGGCAATTTTATTAATTAAACCTAATTAATTAATTTAATTAGAAGATTAGGGTTAAGTGAAATGATCAGAACCGTCCACACGCTAATATAATCACCATCCAAGGGTCCTCATTCAATCTGGCAACAAAACCCTAATTAATCTCAGGCGACCGGAGATAAGCTCCGGTCGTCTTCTCTGGCCAACCCCTCACTCAATCTCTCTCAATACGCCATCCCTGGCCCTCAGAATCTCCAGAATACATCCAAACAACAATAAGCAAAAATCAAGCATCAAAAAGCATTTAAAACACGCATACATGATGAATCAAAGCAAAAACAATTTCACGGGCAAAGTTTCAGAACATCATGAAATGCTTGTTTCTCAACCATTTTCAATTTTAAACACATCAGGGTGATCAGTGAAGCATGTAGAATCATTCTATAACATAAAACACGTTTCTGGAAAAAATGTTCTTGGAGGTTACCTGAGATGAAGTTCTTTGAAATGGAGCTTTCTGGGCCTCTCCCTTGTGCAATCCAGTCCCCTTTGACCTCTTGAGGCTATTAGCAAGCTTGAATGAAGCTTAGAGTGTCTGGTTTGTGTGTTTCAGTTCTGACAAAGCAGAAATCGTGTTTCTTGTTTGATGTGTTTTTGGCTATGTGTTTTTGGCTGAGGTTATATGGAGTTGATTGGTGGAAGAATTTGTGGTTTTTGCTGGCTCGATTGTGTGTTTCAAAGAGATAAAGTTTTGGAGCAATTTCTTGATTCTCAGTTTGTGGGATGTTTCAGGCTTGTGTGTGTTATGAAATGGGGTCCTTAGGGTTTACATAAGAGGTTGTGATTGGTCAGAGAGTGGGTGGTGGCTCAGTTTGATTGGTATGGGAGGAAATGAAAAAATGTCAACTTATGTGTACTTGAGGTATGGGCTTGTGCAGAGGTGATTTCTGTGGCTAGATTGCTTTAGCATGCTTCATGGAGGGCCCTTGGATCATTAGAATGCAGCTATGATGCTTGGATGGAGAGATGGCAAGCTTTATGCAACTTTCCCTCTTTGGTGTTTCTTATGAATCAAGCCATAAAAATGTCAAATTCTTGGGGCAATTCTGATCTTTGCATGCTTCCTTGACATGTTGTAACATATTTGTGCACATTAGAAGTCATTTAGAAGCCTTAAAATGCCAATATGCAAAATCCCTCTTTGACATGAAACTTGAAATTATGTGATTTTTGCGAACTTTGAAAGGCCATGTCTTGAGTTCTAGGATGAATCAAGACATGTTCTTGTACTTTTTGAAAAGGGAAAGACCTAATCTACAACTTTAATGTCCAAGAATTTTTCATTTGAAGCATTTTTGGTCATGAAAGAGGAGGTTGAAAATCTTTCCCAAAATGGAAAGTTTCCATTACAAGTCATTTCCATTTTTGGCAAGTTTGCAATTGGCTCAAAATTCTTCAATCTTGTGAACTTCCAACCACTTCTAAGAGAACTTAAATTTGATGAAAATGATCCTTTGGTACCCTTGTTGGGGGCCTTAGATGCCCTGATTCTGACTTTACTTGCCCAAGAAGTTACCAAATGATCAGATGACTTCCATAATGAGTTTATTCATCAAACTTGGTACACATGATCCTTATAACATATTGAGAACATTAGAAACAAGAATGACCAAAAAATTGGAGTTAAGGCCTCTGAAACCAAAACCCTAATTTTGGTCATCTGTGCAGTGAAAACCCTAGCTCTGCTTCCATGCCTTTGCCAATCTTGTGATCCCTTGACTTTCATGAACTTTGGGGAGCATAATATGACTATAGAACACATATGGACCCTCTTGGAAAGCTTTAAGACCATTGGTATGGCTCAGATGGATTCTTGGATTGCTCAGATCACAAACCCTAGATGCAGATGAAAATGGAACTATGCAGTGAGACAAATATGCAATATGAGATGTAATGCTTTACAAAAAATGAAAGATCACAAGCCATGGTGTGATAAAGAGTGAGGGCAAATTTGGGGTGTTTACAACCGTAATTATGTAAAGTTAAGGAATTGGGGTATTAATTTATTGCGTGAAGTATGCCTAATCATGAGGATTGATTGAGAGTAGAGACAATGAGATCATGGTGATATTAGTTTAATTGTGATAATTAAAATTAAAGAGTTATATTATGTGTAACACCCCAAAATTTGCCCTCTTATTTATGATCAACCTCGAGCGATTTTCGCTTTATTCCTGCATCATTCCGCATATCATTGCATCGCATTTGAAAAAATAGTTGAATAAATCATTCATCGTCCTTTGCATGAGGTGTGTCGTCGATCGAGGCTTGACAAACATTGTAGTTCAAGAGAAAAATAATATACCAAAAATAATCCAAACCACTTCCAAGCTAACCAACCAAATGGGAAAAATCCACCTTTCTCTCCCTTTTCCTTCCCTTTTCCTTCCACTTTCTTTCCACATTTCCTTTCATTCTTTCTCTCTTGTTTTTCCACTTCAATTCCACTCCATTTCCCTTGGAAGCTTCCACCATGTTCTACCATCTTCTAGAGTGTTCCAAGGAATATTCCCTTTTCCAACCCTAACCCTAACTAACTACCAAACCATAATTTTGGATCCCAAACCTAATTTTTGGGCCCCAAACCTAATTCCATTCCCAAACCTAGCTCCAAGCCTAGCCTCTATATATTCATTAATCACTTCAATGCAAAAGGGTTCCCACAATTTTCCAAATTTTTCACTCTTTCACAATCACTTTTTCTCTCTCACTTTTCCTCCATTTCCATTTTCACCAAAGCTTTTTTTGAATAAGCTCTTCAAGTTTCACATTGAAACGTGAAGATATTGAAGCTTAGCCTCCAACCTCCATTGATTGTGGATTGTAGAAGAAGATGCTAGTGATTTTTGTGAGGATTTCGGCTTATCGGAAGTGCACGAAGATCCAAGCATCAAGAACGCATTTATTTTGTGGTTTTGCGGTTTTCTTGGTTTTCTCTTCGATCAAGCTCCGATTCTTGCAACAATTACCGAAGCACTTTTGTGCTTCGTAGGTTGGTGATCTAAATCACTTCTCCTTTAAGTTATTCTCTTCATCTCGCCATGTTCCTAGGAATGTTAGGGATCATTAGAAAGAAGATTGTGGCCAAAAGCACTTATTTCAAAAGCATTTTTCACTTTCTGTTCAGCGTTAACCGGTTAACGCATTTGGTTAACCGGTTAACGCATGCGTTTTTGGCCATTTTTAGTGTTGTCCAGGGTTCGTTAACGGGTTAATCGATTTGGTTAACCGGTTAACGCTGTTCATTTTTGGATTTTTAGCTTATTTTCTTGCTCAATCTTGCTTCCTTGTGCTTCTATGGTTCATGTATGTTTAGGTATTGATTTTAGATAATTTTTGGGTCTATTTCCAGTAGCTCATTCCCCCATTTCGAGTCGTTTCGACGCGTTTCCGTTCATGTCACATATTATGTGTTTTTGTGTTCTTTTGTGTATAGCTTGAATTCTTGCATTTTGTTTCCATGATTGTGCATTATTTGGCATGTGAATAATCATGTTGCATTATGTTTTTACATGTTTCACATTGCATTAAATCATTTTGCATTTCCGTTATATCAATGTATGTGGCATAATCATGTATGTATGTGCATTTGGTTGCATTTGTTTGCATGCTTGATCATATTATTTACATCAATTCAATTCTGAATTTTGCATTGAGTTTGGCATTCTTGTTGAGCTATCATATTGCATGTTCATAATCAATAATCCTCATGTTCATATACCATATTCATGTGCTACATTTTTGCATTACTTGTTGCATAATCAACCATGTGATGAATTCTTGCATAATCTCCCAAAAAAATGTTCATTGATCTTTCATTTATATATGTTGATTTAGGTTCAAATGCATGTTAATAATGAAGTTGGTGCATTTTTCATTGAGTTTGTGCATTAAAAAATAAAAATAATCAAATCTGGATTTTGCATTTCATAGCTGTTTTTGCATATAGGTGCTGTAAAATGTATGTTGTTTGTTTGTTTGCATGTTGTATTTGACCTTTTACACCTACCTTTTCATGCTGCATGCTGGCTGTAAAAAGCTGATTTGTGTTATGCATTGTTTTCATAGCTGATTGTGTGTTTGAGTGCTGTAAATAGTTGCGGAATTTTAGTTTAGCATAGTGTAGGCACCCTTAAACTTAAGATTGAGTCTAGTTTAGGTCCAAGTTGCCCTAGGAAATGTTTGGTGTGTTTACCTCATTCTTTTTTTTAATAAATTGCACACTAATCTTTGTTTTGTAAAGGGGAAGATTAAGGTAAGTTTCCTTCACCCTATCCTTTATTTTTTATGCATTTCTTTTATGCATTTAATTCATTTCCTTCCTTCCATACTTGTGATTGGTAGGGTTCCCCTTTGTTAGGACCAACTTATCTTCCTTAGGAAGTAAGTTGCATCCTTTTTCATTCTTTCTTTTCCTTTTGCTCCTTAGGATTAGAAAACCTCACAAACCATTAGGATCTCCCTTTTGTGCATAATAAATAACTTAGGGTTGGTCTTAGTCCCCCTTAGTTTTGGTCATTTTTCGACTTGAGTCCTTCTTTCTCATCTCATAAAGAAAAATAATAAAATACTTAATAAAGGTTGAATGTTATCATACACCATGAGACTTTGTTGCGGAGTACTTATACGCGTCCTATTTCGGGGTGAGGTGTAAGTCCCTACCACGATGGATAACTCTTAGTATGAGAATGTTCACAAACAAACAAATCCAAAACACTTCTCATAAAAGACAACCAAGAAAGACATCACGTCTTCTCTTCTCATCTCCTAATCTTTGCGGACGAATGCGACTTGCCTCGACAGTTCAAACAGCGATACAGTAAACACCCTCGAGTCAGAACCGGTAACACCTAAGCTAGAGCTATGGCAACGTCATCCTAAAAATACAAACATAGTCCCCGCCTTAGTTAGGCGAACTACGTCGACTCTGATCCTCATTATCCCGATGAGGTACGTATGCAATGGGGTAGGGCCCATTCGAGCACATTATTTATTTTCCCTACATTTTCCCCTCTTTCTTTTCGTTCTCCAGTTCCTTTTTAAATTCCCTTTCTCATTCCATTCTCATTCCATTTAGCAGTTTTATTCAGCAGCATTCTTATTTCTCAGCCTTTGAAATAAAACAAGCAAGCGTGGATCCCGTCGGGTACGGAGACGAATTGGGGTGCTAATACCTTCCCAATTTGTAACTGACTCCCGAACCCAAATCTTTGGTTCGCAGGACCTCGTCCTTTTCCTTTTTCCTCAGGTTTGTGCAGCATTACCTTTCCCATTCCTTCGGGATAAAAATGCCTGGCTAGCGACTCTACCTTTTCCGTGCCACTTTCGCGTTTGTACTAGGATGAAAATCCCGGGAGCGATAGCTGGCGACTCTGCTGGGGACCGAACCCAGAATCTCTGGTTTCCCTTGTAGAGTCAATCCTAGCGCTTGTGTGTTTTATTTCTTTAGGTGTTTATTTGTTTGTTGTGTGCTCTAGTTTAGCTTTACTGTTTTCATTTACAGCTTTACTTTACCGCATTTATTTACTGCTTTCAGTATTTATCATGCATCATTATCACTATCTGGTTGTGCTGGTTTTCATTTTTTCTGCGGGATGGGAGTTACTGTGAGATAAGCCAAATACACGACTTGAGTGCACTATAGGATTAGCGTGAACAGACATTGTACTCCCATGGTATCTCACTATGATGAGTGGCGATGTGTTCCACACCCAGATTGCGACCGTCTTGGAACTATTCTGTGTGGGGATTACCCCACTTCAGGGTACGACCTTGATAGTTATGTGCATCTGGTGACCGATCTTCGAGGACCTTAATGGGAACACCCCTCTCCAGTGATGACAGTGGCAGACCACATTTGTTGGCAAACCCACTCGCATCTGAGGGTCCATTGGGAACTCGCATAGGATGGCCTGGTTCTCTCATAAGAATCCAGTTAAAGCAAAATGTTCGTATGACGATAGTATTGTACCCTTCAGGATGAATGTACTATTGTTTCTCGATTCAGTGCTTGAAGCTGGGGACTTATGAGGGATGCTTGTTTTCCCCGTACTCAGCTGAGACCTCCCTGGTTAGTACATAATGCCAAACCGATTCCCTGATTTGGTCATGAGCCATTTCTCGGAAATGGTGAACGTATTATTGCTATCCGGATTTGAGAGTTCGTGATGTTGACTCGGTGTAGCATACCCGTGAGATGGGAGGGGTTTACAGGTTTGCAGGAACCCTGAAACTTCTAACATACCCACTTTGCCAACATTGTTCAGTAATATGATCAGGTTCTACATGGTCTTTTGGTTTTGAAATTCGGGATTTCGGTGGTACGGTTATCATGATTCTTCAATAGCACATGACTTTCTTCTCAGCACCAATGTTAGACCAGTGATCGCCAGTGTCGTACCTCGGAAAATACGATCCTCTCGAATGCGGTCACGGCTGGGCTGACTTAAGAGTCGCCACCTAATTTTGATTTATTCCCAAAGAGGGAAAGGGAAAATATAGATAAAACCCGGGAAGAAAGGATAAAGACAAGATCGACGGAACCATTGCCTAGGTTCGGAAGTCGGTTATGCAGGGGGAAGGTATTAGCACCCCCTACATCCATCGTACTCGATGGGAACCTTCTAAGTTGTCACGCGCGAAAGGATGTCTATGCCTAATGAATTACTTGCTAAAAGAGGAAAAGGAATTAAGTTTTATTATCTTTCTTTAGGAGTCGAATTGCACTAAAGACTATGGATAGTTTATTCCGAACCAACAAGCCAAGTGTCTTGTGACGGAATAATCGGAGCGAATAACGAGAGCTCGTAATCCTCCTTTCTATCACTTAAGGCTCGTGGCGTACAATTTCTCTTTTATTATTAAAGTGTTTTAATACCTAAGACCACTTGACGTTGGATCAAGGGTTTGGATTTAAAAGAACCATCTTGGTAGGTCGATTGCGAGGCAGAAAGCAATCGCGAAAGGTGAATGCAAAATGGAGGTTAAGGGTTAAATGGTTACGGAAGAATGATTCCTAACACTAAACTAAGGTGGAGCCGTTGGAGCTCGAATTAAACCGAAAGCGTCGAAATTTAGCTCTTTAACTGTCTTAGAATCGATTCAAAGTTAGAATCATTCCATAAGAAGTCGAGCATTACTTTATAAATCAAATAATTATTTAAATAGAAGAAATGCGATAAAAAGAATAAAATTTGTCTCATATTGATCTAAATGATAACGATTTGTCGAAATCGAACATTTAGATCATTTGTTATATCATCGACAATAAAAATAAAATAAAGTCGAAATAATAATAAAATAAGAGTTTGGCCTCATATTTAATTTAAATAACGTCGATTTATTTGAAATCTAATATTTAAATATTTATTCATCGGCCGAATAAATGATAAATCGAGATAATATGAAACATTAAGAAAAATAAATGTGCGGCCTCAAATTAGGGGATAACGTCGATTTATTAGAAATCGAATATCACCATTTATCATTGGCCGAATAAATAATAAAGTCGATAAATAATAATGGATCTAAAATTAATTAGAAAACCAATAAAATAATAGAAAACGGTCTCATATCAATTTGGACAACGTCGGTAAATCGAATGTCACAAATTGGATAATAATATCATAGACCAAATAAAAATGCGAAATAAATCGATAAATCGATAAATAAATAAAAATAGAAAAAATGGCCTCAAATCGGTTTAGATAACATCGCTTAATGGAATACCGATAAACCGTATTTTTATCATAGGCCCTTAAGAGATTAAGTAAAAGTAATAATATTAATAGTTGAAATTAAACTAAAAAAAAACTAATCTGTAATGATCTAAAAATAAAACTAAAACTAAAGTTGAAACATAATAATTAAGATCAAGAGCAAATATAAAAACTAATTATTTATCAAAAATAAAAGCACAGGGGGGAAGCTTTGTATTTAGGGGATATGGTGAAGAAAAAACGAAAAAAGATCCACATCCTAAAACAATATATAAATAAAATAAAATAAAAAAATTGTACAAAGCAATCAATTATCTTCAAAACATGATTTCGAAAAAAAAAAGAAAAAGAGACCCACTCTGCTATAACTGCTCTCAACGGCGTCAAATCAAAGCTCACGGCGGCGCCCTCAGCTTCGAATCCCACTCTCTCACGAGGTCACGCTTGCGACTCGCAACTGCCTAGGATCTGCTCGCAGTCACTCGGTGCGGATTTGACGGTTCTCTCTCTCAAGCGCTTACGGATCTCACTGGTTCATCTCGCGGTAGCTTCGGTGTGTTAAATCACGGTTTTGAGAAGGAAGGTTTGCGGTTCGATCTTGCTCCCTATCTCATCTCACTGTGTTTATGTTTGAAGATTCGAGGTCATGAAGAGTTGTTGATGGTTTTGTTAAAGTTATTTCGGTGGATGGTTTGAAGGAGATAGAGGTTGAGGCCAAGGATCCCTCCCTTTTCAGGGTGAGTTGATTGGTTTTATAGAGGAGTTTGAAGATAAACCTGGGAAAAAATAAAATTGTGAGCTGTCTAATTGTGTGAGAGAGAGTCAGGTCAGGGTGAATTGTAACAAATGTGAAAACCGTAAAAGAGGAATCAAGGGATTTTGTGATTTTGTGGGGACCTCAGGTTAGTGACTCATTATTTCATTTGTCTGTAGTGACCTTCTAGATGAAGTGTGGTCCCAGTTAACTTTGTTTAATTTTTCACTGCAAATCTGATTTCTTTACTACTGCAATCTTGCTTTTTTTACTGATACGCTTCATTGATTATCTATGCTGCAGATACCCTGGAAGATTTGGTGAGGGACTCTTGTACACTGATTATGAAATTTGATGGATCTGTTAGCACAAGTTTTGTGCAGCTGGTTGCTGTTTCATTGGGAGCTGGAGGTTGATGCTTGTACTAAAGAATAAACCGTCAACCTGAACTTTTAAACTTGAGCACACTTGTCCAGTCATGCTGTTTCACCACCTGTGCATTGGCTAGCTGATTGAGGTATTTATGTCGCAGTGTGAATCTTGAAATTGCTTTAGTTTTGGTTTCAAATCAGGGGAACAATATCCTGCTGGCTGCAAAAATGATGATGATGTTCAGTGCTTGTTCTGATTAAAACTATGTGGATGCCCTACAGGTCCATCTCATTATCTTGATATTTGGCTCGAAGTTTGGACTGCTTCCTTGACGTGCACACGACAGATTGTTTTGCAACTTGTTATGCACCGGCCTTGATCATTTACTTCTTTCCCGATGTACTTACTATTACAGGTTTTTGTGGCTTTGCTTTGAGGAAATAACACGATGTCCTGTCCACTTGCATGAACCTGAATCGGAACTAATACCTTATTTTGCTTGTGGATTACTTGTTGAATGGTCTGCACTTTGTTCATGAAATTTTTAAATATTTTGAAACTCATGACTTATTAATGACTCTCTATTGGATCAGGCTTGGCGCAATCATGATGTCTCTGAATTTGTGGGATTGATGGCTTCAATAACGAGATGAGCAACCAGTAATTTGCGAATTGAACGGTACATAATACTTGCTTTGAACCTGTGACTTTACTGTTTTGCAATGTACAATTTCTGCTGAAGTTTATTGACTTTGTTACTTCGAACTGATTTAACTATAAATTGTAACACCTGTTATACCTTCTTGCAGGGTTCATCTCCTGAGTTCTCTTTACAGTGTTCTGATACGAGGCTTCGGGCTGAGTGGTGGTTTTACTGATACCAGATTTGTTTTTCAATGCTGATAACAAACAGGAATTTGCTTTTATTGCTTCATGCTGTAAGCTGTTTTTTACTATGATGTGGATTTGATGTGGTACTTTACTTGTTTGTTGACTCTGAAAATGCTTATGGCCTGCATTGTGAATGTCTTGAGAGAGATTATTCAAAACAGGTTCACATGTGCTTGAACTTGATTCACAGGTCGTGGTTGCCTTTGCTAACCTTAATCTCACTTTTCACATACACTCTTTAACTTCTTTTTTATAACTCAATATGACAGATATTTCAACTTAATGTGTGCTTGGTTTAATATGAACTGTAACATACTGAAACTGATTCATGTATGCTTGTTGTTTGTGATGCAAGACAAAGTTTATTGCATTAGGTTTTAGCAACATTTCCATTTGACATTATGATTTTGTTTCCATCTTCTTTCTAGTCATTTTTCCTACTTGCATACCACCATGAAAACTTGAGACTATGCTCATGACCTTTGCCCTGTTTTCTCTTGCTTATTCGTCCCCTTGTTCGGTATTATGCAGGTTAACGACGTAGACGCGAGGGTAATTGTCACAATGAGGAGAAATACTATGGCTATGGCAAGATTTTTGGTAGGACACGAAGAAAGGCTTGAAGATATGAACGGTATGAATTGGATTTGACTGATTATGATGTTGTATCAATACGAAAGGACACTGACCTCTTATTAAATCTGAATTATATTCAAATTCATCATGAAACTTGCACTCTTGTTTTTTTCTTTGTCATAATTTTCTTGGACTTGGTGCTTTCTCTTTTGACGTGAACATCCAGCCTTTGTATGGGTGATATGACTAGTACCACAAAAGACGTCTTGATCATTGGTATTATTCAAATGTACTCTTTTGATGATGATGCTGCATAGCTTTGCACTGACGTTTGATGTGACACCTATCTACAGGTGAAATTCAGGAACGCCACAGGCTAGCTGTCTATGAGGCCATGAATGATGCCGCAGATTTATTGCTTGGCGAGCTTGAATTTTGACATCTTAAATTTCTGACTTTATGAACATTCTGAAGCATGGCTTGACTTGGCAAGAGGATAAAGAGATTTTCCTTTGGAGCAGGTGGTATTGAGACTTGGATTAGGCTCGCTTGATTACTCATGCTAGGATCTGTGGCTATCCATAGATTTTCAAACCTTGTAGCAATAAGGACTCTGTATTTTATCACATGTACAAGCAACATTGTAAAGCTCTTCTTTTTCGTTCCAAATTCATGAGGATTACTAATGGCACATCGGTTACACCGCTTGTATAAACAATACTATGCTTGAAATTGACTCCCTTCATTAAAAGTTCACTTATAGTTTCTCTTTTTTACCCTCTTTAAACTTTGTTTTGGATTTGTAACCAATTTGCAAATCTGCCCATTTATTTTGCTAATAACAAAATTGAAGCCATCTTAGAATCTTATGTTCACTTGACTTGAGCAACTCTTTCTTAAAACTGTGCCAACCAACATATTCTTGGAAAAATAATTGGGCTTTCCCTAGATCAACATCCTTAAAACAATTCTTGAGTATTCTCTTATATTTTGATGAGACAAAAATGACAATTCTAGACTTCAACATAAGACCAAGTATGACCAACCAATTCATCCATTCAAACACCAAATTAAACATATGTCAATCTTGAATAAAACAAACATGCTCCTCATTAAGCTACAACTAACTAACAAACTTGTGAAAAGAAGCTTAATGAAGACGAAGTGGAAAGCTTTTACAAAATCAAACTCACAAGTACTCCAATAGCCAAAAGTCAAAAGACCACACTAAAGAAAGGCTACTCACATTATAAATGTTTAGAAAAAAAATAGAATAGAAGGTAGGACAAATTTGGGGTATGACAGATGCCCCTATCTAATTGTCTTAAACTTGAAGTGAACTGCTGCAAGGCATTCGATTCTAAAGTGAAAGTCAATTAGATATAAGAAGACCCAAAATTTGTCCGATGCGGAATGCGATGCAATAATGAAATATGGTATGCTTATATGGATGCAATTGCCAGGGACTAATGCAATTTGAATGCGATATGAAACATGATGACATAAAGTCTGCGAATATGATGAAATGATTGAATGAGAAGAAAACAATGAAAATGAAAAGGTAAGAAACTGGTTGAGGAAAAACAAGATATTTATGAAAATTTGTCTGGACGACGGAGGATAATCAGGAATGCTTGAGATGACAAGAATAAACCCTGAAACAGGTATTAAAGACATCCAGAAAAATCTAAGGGTTCCCAAGCACCAAATTTGGAAGTCAACGTCTGAAACATCTAGAAACATTAGATGTGGAATGAAACCGAATTATGAAGGTACAACAAGGGAGAATCAAACTTCTCACCTAGAAATAAACATTCTCTCCAGATTCTTAATGGGATTAATCGAAGAAAGAAAATAGAATACAATGCAACTCTTGATAAGATTGCTAGAACGCACTTTGAAATTCCTCAATGGGATTAACCGGAGAGAGAAAATTAGAAGGACACAAATAACTCCTCAATGGAAACAACCAGGGTGATAAATTTGAAGAAAATAAGAACCTCTCAATGGGAACAACCAGAGAGAGAAAGTCGAAGAAACAAATTGAATTCCTCATTGGGACCAACCGGAGAGAGAAATTTGAAAGAAGGGTCCATGTCAAACTTTACAAAGTTTGAAGGAAAAGGGTTCCACGCCAAACTTAACACAGTTTGAAGGAAAAGGGTTCCACGTCAAACTTAACACAGTTTGAAGGAAAAGGGTTCCATTTCAAACTTAACACAGTTTGAAGGAAAAGGGTTCCACGTCAAACTTAACACAGTTTGAAGGAAATGAAATATCCACGTCAAATATCTCAAAGGGAATTATCCGAAAAGAGACCTTTGAAGGAAAAGGAAGATAAACACGCGAAAGACAGGGTGACAAACACGACTGCTTTGGTAGGTGCCAAGTGAGTTAGACTTCGATTTTTTTATGGTTGCCAATAGAAATTGGACTTTAAGGATGCCAAACAAATTTGGACTTTGACCACAAAATAAGACAACAAAACCTTGGGAAATGCAAATGAGCATGAAATAAACTTCATGCCATGCTTGATATGAAATTGTATGATGCAGATGGTGCAATGATTGCAATGCAAATGCTAAGACCACCGGAATAAGACTCTTGAAAAGGTGCGGCTGAAACAGCTGATTCCACAACACGGTGAACTTTTTCCAACTATAACCTTTGAAAGATGTCTTGAACACAACTTCAACCATTCTTGTATGAAGTATCAAGATGCTGATCTTTTTAGGAAGGAGTGATAAGCTTTGCTTGGGGGTTGCTTGAAGTAGACCGTCCCATGCTGAATGATTCTGAAGTGACTGCTTGACTGGTTGCTTAAAATGTTTGCCCTAGCACGAGTCTTGGAAAGATTCCTTGAAGAATATGATCTTTGACTGAAATATGCCCCTGATAGGACCACTGATCAAGTTTCTCAACTGTTTAGAAATCCTTGATAATGAGTACTTATTGTAAATAAAATGTTCATTCAAAAAATGTTAATTTTAATACAATGCTCAAGCACAAATTTTCAAATCAAAATTATTATTGGAATGATATTGGTGTAAAGAAAATGAAATACTAGCAAGAATGCACTATTTATTAAGTCATGCGAAGTGCAAAGTGAAAGATAATGCAAATTGAAAAATATGAAAGAGGTATGATACCAAAGCAAATAATTGGCAAATCTCTTGGGGAGTCAGCTTACGCAACCTTGTCGAGATATGCTTTCGAAACAAACCGAACTTCAATTAGGTCTTTGAAGGGTTGTAACGTGGCTTGGTTCACGGTTTATGAAACAAAGGATATAAGGCTCAAAATTTAATTTTTACCCAACCCATTCTCCATGATGATCTTCAGTCCTACGCTCAATTAATTCAACCTATACATTCAGGTTATTTGGATTTGTATTGACAATGATGGCTTAAGAGCCAAAGGATCACTGGATAGCAGTCATTGCTTATTCACAACATTTGTTGGTTTATTTGATGAGGATTTTGGATCAGCTCATCTTTGTATTTGTTGAGGGTTTCTGGTGACCTCCTTCGACTTGGTTTTTTATTATCCCTAACTTTTGCCTGGACTGTATCTTTGATGTTTTCAGTCCACCGGGATGCTTTTATTTTTGCCTAAGTCGCCTTTTAGGTGTTGACTTAGCGGCTTTTTCATTTTTGATTTGGACAATGTCTGCCATTAACCGCCTCGACAATTGTGCGAAGGAAAACTTGGGATTGAAATCCTTATTGAAAGATGTAGCGAATAATCCTCCTGAAATTGAATGCATATTTGAATTAATTGAGAACTACCCTGTCCCGGGTTAAAATTATAGGTTCTTCGGGTAGAAAGAAACTCCAACTTCTAGGCTCAAAGGGGTTGAAAATGGATTAACTTCCTTATTTCTCCAGTGTTTGGGAGTTGAAACAATGCCTGTATATCATCAGCAAGGTTTTATTTTGAAAGCATACCATTCAACAATTTGGGTATCTCGTTTTTGTCATCCTCCCTCCAATCATTGCTTATACAATAAATGAATAAGAGAAACAATGGTATATATTGTTTGGAATTTTTGAAAATGAAAAGCATAAATACGCACAAATATGAAGGTGAATGAATTGATTCAAAAAACATGCGATGCTCATTTCATTAACATTAACATTAAAGAACAAACAAAGTCTTTAAACAAGTACACATAACACAAACAAGGAAATTAAAACTAAAAAGAAACAAGGCCTAGCGTCTAATCAGTAGCAAGGATGAGCTCTCCCGTCTGACCCACTGGCTTTAGGTAGTAACTTGTGATTCTTCGATCAAATCTTCAGCCACTTTGTTTTGGCATGGGATCTATTTCAACCCTGGGAACCTTTCTTGGTGTAAAAGTGAGCAAGTCTCCCCTGACCAAGTCTTGAACTCGAGCTTGGAAAGCAAAACAGTTCTCAATATCATGACCTGCAGCTCCTTCATGGAATGGGAAATGAAGATCGGTCCTAAATCCAGGCGGAAGAGGATTTGGAGGGTTGAGAGGCCTAGTGGTAACAAGACCTTTTTGGCACAAGGCGGGGAAAATCTCAGCATACTTCATGGGAATAGGATCAATAGGAGCCCTGGGCCTGGGATTGCGAGTCTGATTCTGACCAACATTCCTTTGTGGATGAGCTCGAGCTGGTGGAGCATTAACCATAGGAGAAACTGTGGCTAATTGGGCTTCACCATATTGTTGTTGCCTGTAGTAGGGTCTTCTTTCAGTGTTGACAGCATGTGTATCACCCTCTTTCTTCTTTTGAAAGTTCCCAGAGGACTTTCTCGCAGCATTAGAAGCTTCAGCACTTCCAAACTTGCCCTTTCTGATTCCTTCCTCTAGCCTTTCTCCAATAGTGACTAGGTTAGCAAAACTAGATGATACGCTACCTATCATCCTTTCCCAGTATAGAGGTTGGAGGGTGTCCATGAACAGACCAGTCAGCTCTTTCTCTGCCAAGGGAGGCTCAACCTGAGCAGCTAGCTCTCTCCAGCGCTAAGCATACTCTTTGAATGATTCCTTTTCTTTCTGAGACATGTTTTGAAGATGACGACGATCAGGTGCCATGTCTATATTGTATTTGTATTGTCTCAGGAATGCATCAAGCAGGTCCTGCCAGCATTGGATACGACTTTTCTCGAGTCCCATATACCATTTCAAAGATGCCCCACTCAAACTATCTTGGAAACAATGGATGAGCAGTTTGTCTTTATCAGCATGGGCTGCCATTTTGCGACAGTACATGATCATGTGGCTTTTTGGGCAAGTGTCTCCCTTATATTTTTCAAATATTGGCATTTTGAACTTGTCTGGCATAACCAAATTCGAAACCAAACACATGTCTGATGCGGCAGCATTGAAGACATCAAATCCCTCGACAGCTCTTATCCTCTTTTCCAAAGTCATACATTGTTCCCTAACATCCTCAAAATTCCCAGCCTCACCTTGTACTGATGATGGTGGATTATGCACGAAGGGAGGATTCACATAAGCAGTTTGGGCAACAGTATGCACATTGGGTTGAGAGTCAGTGAACACTCCAGGTTCGAAAAAAGTGGATGTACTAGTCATCTGAGTAGTCACAAATGGCGGATTATAACCCGGTGGCAATCCAAATTCTGGCCATATGCTAGCGGGTCTTGAAGACTCTGCGTTAATGACGAAACTACTGTCTTCAGAGATGACGGTCTTCTGAGCTGGAGTGTCCTTAGTAGCCAAGACTTGGAGCATTTCCATGATCTTTCTCACACTACTCTTCAGGTCATCAATGTCTTCCCTGACTCGCTTGTTGTGTTCTTCTTGTTCGGCCATTCTTCTTCTTTCGTGGGCCCTAGTTCTGTATCTGCATGGAGGAATCAGCTTGACGGGTACTCAACAACTCTGAAGACGAGAACGAACGAACATGAGCAACTATGAATGCAAAATGAATGCAAATATGAATGCAATGATATGCAAATAAAATGGGAAACGGTGTTTAAACGTAAATTCATGGTATCACAAGTCCAAGGTACGGATGGAGGATACTCAAATTGCTTTCCCCACAAGGATTTTGCCGGTTAGGCTATAAAGTTTTAAAGGAACCCCAAAGTTAACAATCCCTATGGTTGTTCATCACACACGCCATAAGCAGGACGGTTGATTGACTCCACCATATGAATCTCTTTTGGGTGAGATCTTCGTATTGAACCACGTGAGATGGAAGTCTCTCCGTGCCCCATACTACGCGATCATCGACACGGGGTTTAAAACAAAGTCTCAGAGTTATGGACCTTTCTCAATTGTTTGATGCACGTGTCAGTTTCATATATTCTTGACAGTCAATCAACTCCATTGAGTAAGTCTATTCCAAGTGAGGTTTTCGTATCGAGCCACGCGAGGGCGAACCCTGGTGCCCCATACTACGCAACCATCAACCGATGTTTTAACCAAAAGGTTCTAAAGGTCCTCAGAGTTGATGACCCTAATGCAAACAACTGAGCACACACGCCAAGGACATGACGGTTGTCAGTATTCTCATTAGAATCTACTCCAAGTGAGGTTTTCGTATCGACAACCCACGAGAGTGGTTCTCTCAGGAGCCCATACTACACAACCTCGCTAACTTATGTTTGCACTCGAAAGCCCGGGTATAAAGCCTTTCACTCAAGTTTCAAAATATCGATCTAAGAACCACAAGGTATAATATGGAAAGCGATAAAGAAAGCGGTAAAACATACACAAGTAAGACATAAAGGCAAACATACAAACAAGCGTGAAGCAACCTAGATTAGGCTTGACTTGCATAGGGGTGAACCAGTCCCCAGCAGAGTCACCAGCTGTCGTACCTCGGAAAATACAATCCTCGCGAATGCGGTCCCGGCTGGGCTGACTTGAGAGTCGCCACCTAATTTTGATTTATTCCTAAAGAGGGAAAGGGAAAATATAGATAAAACCCGGGAAGAAAGGATAAAGACAAGGTCGACGGAACCATTGCCTAGGTTTGGAAGTCGGTTATGCAGGGGGAAGGTATTAGCACCCCCTACATCCATCGTACTCGATGGGAACCTTCTAAGTTGTCACGCGCGAAAGGATGTCTATGCCTAATGAATCACTTGCTAAAAGAGGAAAAGGAATTAAGTTTTATTATCTTTCTTTAGGAGTCGAATTGCACTAAAGACTATGGATAGTTTATTCCGAACCAACAAGCCAAGTGTCTTGCGACGGAATAATCGGAGCGAATAACGAGAGCTCGTAATCCTCCTTTCTATCACTTAAGGCTCGTGGCGTACAATTTCTCTTATATTATTAAAGTGTTTTAATACCTAAGACCACTTGACGTTGGATCAAGGGTTTGGATTTAAAAGAACCATCTTGGTAGGTCGATTGCGAGGCAGAAAGCGATCGCGAAAGGTGAATGCAAAATGGAGGTTAAGGGTTAAATGGTTACGCAAGAATGATTCCTAACACTAAGCTAAGGTGGAGTCGTTGGAGCTCGAATTAAACCGAAAGCGTCGAAATTTAGCTCTTTAACTGTCTTAGAATCGATTCAAAGTTAGAATCATTCCATAAGAAGTCGAGCATTACTTTATAAATCAAATAATTATTTAAATAGAAGAAATGCGATAAAAAGAATAAAATTTGTCTCATATTGATCTAAATGATAACGATTTGTCGAAATCGAACATTTAGATCATTTGTTATATCATCGACAATAAAAATAAAATAAAGTCGAAATAATAATAAAATAAGAGTTTGGCCTCATATTTAATTTAAATAACGTCGATTTATTTGAAATCGAATATTTAAATATTTATTCATCGGCCGAATAAATGATAAATCGAGATAATATGAAACATTAAGAAAAATAAACGTGCGGCCTCAAATTAGGGGATAACGTCGATTTATTAGAAATCGAATATCACCATTTATCATTGGCCGAATAAATAATAAAGTCGATAAATAATAATGGATCTAAAATTAATTAGAAAACCAATAAAATAATAGAAAACGGTCTCATATCAATTTGGACAACGTCGGTAAATCGAATGTCACAAATTGGATAATAATATCATAGACCAAATAAAAATGCGAAATAAATCGATAAATCGATAAATAAATAAAAATAGAAAAAATGGCCTCAAATCGGTTTAGATAACGTCGCTTAATGGAATACCGATAAACCGTATTTTTATCATAGGCCCTTAAGAGATTAAGTAAAAGTAATAATATTAATAGTTGAAATTAAACTAAAAAACAACTAATCTGTAATGATCTAAAAATAAAACTAAAACTAAAGCTGAAACATAATAATTAAGATCAAGAGCAAATATAAAAACTAATTATTTATCAAAAATAAAAGCACAGGGGGGAAGCTTTGTATTTAGGGGATATGGTGAAGAAAAAACGAAAAAAGATCCACATCCTAAAACAATATATAAATAAAATAAAATAAAAAAATTGTACAAGAGAGTAAAGCAATCAATTATCTTCAAAACATGATATCGAAAAAAAAGAAAAAGAGACCCACTCTGCTATAACTGCTCTCAACGGCGTCAAATCAAAGCTCACGGCGGCGCCCTCAGCTTCGAATCCCACTCTCTCACGAGGTCACGCTTGCGACTCGCAACTGCCTAGGATCTGCTCGCAGTCACTCGGTGCGGATTTGACGGTTCTCTCTCTCAAGCGCTTACAGATCTCACTGGTTCATCTCGCGGTAGCTTCGGTGTGTTAAATCACGGTTTTGAGAAGGAAGGTTTGCGGTTCGATCTTGCTCCCTATCTCATCTCACTGTGTTTATGTTTGAAGATTCGAGGTCATGAAGAGTTGTTGATGGTTTTGTTATAGTTATTTCGGTGGATGGTTTGAAGGAGATAGAGGTTGAGGCCAAGGATCCCTCCCTTTTCAGGGTGAGCTAATTGGTTTTATAGAGGAGTTTGAAGATAAACCTGGGAAAAAATAAAATTGTGAGCTGTCTAATTGTGTGAGAGAGAGTCAGGTCAGGGTGAATTGTAACAAATGTGAAAACCGTTAAAGAGGAATCAAGGGATTTTGTGATTTTGTGGGGACCTCAGGTTAGTGACTCATTATTTCATTTGTCTGTAGTGTCCTTCTAGATGAAGTGTGGTCCCAGTTAACTTTGTTTAATTTTTCACTGCAAAACTGATTTCTTTACTGCTGCAATCTTGCTTTTTTTACTGATACGCTTCATTGCTTATCTATGCTGCAGATACCCTGGAAGATTTGGTGAGGGACTCTTGTACACTGATTATGAAATTTGATGGATCTGTTAGCACAAGTTTTGTGCAGCTGGTTGCAGTTTCATTGGGAGCTGGAGGTTGATGCTTGTACTAAAGAATAAACCGTCAACCTGAACTTTTAAACTTGAGCACACTTGTCCAGTCATGCTGCTTCACCACCTGTGCATTGGCTAGCTGATTGAAGTATTTATGCCGCAGTGTGAATCCTGAAATTGCTTTAGTTTTGGTTTTAAATCAGGGGAACAATATCCTGCTGGCTGCAAAAATGATGATGATGTTCAGTGCTTGTTCTGATTAAAACTATGTGGATGCCCTACAGGTCCATCTCATTATCTAGATATTTGGCTCGAAGTTTGGACTGCTTCCTTGACGTGCACACGACAGATTGTTTTGCAACTTGTTATGCACCGGCCTTGATCATTTACTTCTTTCCCGATGTACTTACTATTACAGGTTTTTGTGGCTTTGCTTTGAGGAAATAACACGATGTCCTGTCCACTTGCACGAACCTGAATCGGAACTGATACCTTGTTTTGCTTGTGGATTACTTGTTGAATGGTCTGCACTTTGTTCATGAAATTTTTAAATATTTTGAAACTCATGACTTATTAATGACTCTCTATTGGATCAGGCTTGGTGCAATCATGATGTCTCTGAATTTGTGGGATTGATGGCTTCAATAACGAGATGAGCAACCAGTAATTTGCGAATTGAACGGTACATAATACTTGCTTTGAACCTGTGACTTTACTGTTTTGCAATGTACAATTTCTGTTGAAGTTTATTGACTTTGTTACTTCGAACTGATTTAACTATAAATTGTAACACCTGTTATACCTTCTTACAGGGTCCATCTCCTGAGTTCTCTTTACAGGGTTCTGATACGAGGCTTCGGGCTGAGTGGTGGTTTTACTTATACCAGATTTGTTTTTCAATGCTGATAACAAACAGGAATTTGCTTTTATTGCTTCATGCTGTAAGCTGTTTTTTACTATGATGTGGATTTGATGTGGTACTTTACTTGTTTGTTGACTCTGAAAATGCTTATGGCTTGCATTGTGAATGTCTTGAGAGAGATTATTCAAAACAGGTTCACATGTGCTTGAACTTGATTCACAGGTCGTGGTTGCCTTTGCTAACCTTAATCTCACTTTTCACATACACTCTTTAACTTCTTTTTTATAACTCAATATGACAGATATTTCAACTTGATGTGTGCTTGGTTTAATATGAACTATAACATACTGAAACTTATTCATGTATGCTTGTTGTTTGTGATGCAAGACAAAGTTTATTGCATTAGGTTTTAGCAACATTTCCATTTGACATTATGATTTTGTTTCCATCTTCTTTCTAGTCATGTTTCCTACTTTCATACCACCACAAAAACTTGAGACTATGCTCATGACCTTTGCCCTGTTTTCTCTTGCTTATTCGTCCCCTTGTTCGGTATTATGCAGGTTAACGACGTAGACGCGAGGGTAATTGTCACAATGAGGAGAAATACTATGGCTATGGCAAGATTTTTGGTAGCACGCGAAGAAAGGCTTGAATATATGAACGGTATGAATTGGATTTGACTGATTATGATGTTGTATCAATACGAAAGGACACTGACCTCTTATTAAATCTGAATTATATTCAAATTCATCATGAAACTTGCACTCTTGTTTTTTTCTTTGTCATAATTTTCTTGGACTTGTTGCTTTCTCTTTTGACGTGAACATCTAGCCTTTGTATGGGTGATATGACTAGTACCGCAAAAGACGTCTTGATCATTGGTATTATTCAAATGGACTCTTTTGATGATGATGCTGCATAGCTTTGCACTGACGTTTGATGTGACACCTATCTACAAGTGAAATTCAGGAACGCCACAGGCTAGCTGTCTATGAGGCCATGAATGATGCCGCAGATTTATTGCTTGGCGAGCTTGAATTTTGACATCTTAAATTTCTGACTTTATGAACATTCTGAAGCATGGCTTGACTTGGCAAGAGGATAAAGAGATTTTCCTTTGGAGCAGGTGGTATTGAGACTTGGATTAGGCTTGCTTGATTACTCATGCTAGGATCTGTGGCTATCCATAGATTTTCAAACCTTGTAGCAATAAGGACTCTGTATTTTATCACATGTACAAGCAACATTGTAAAGCTCTTCTTTTTCGTTCCAAATTCATGAGGATTACTAATGGCACATCGGTTACATCGCTTGTATAAACAATACTATGCTTGAAATTGACTCCCTGCATTAAAAGTTCACCTATAGTTTCTCTTTTTTACCCTCTTTAAACTTTGTTTTGGATTTGTAACCAATTTGCAAATCTGCCCATTTATTTTGCTAATAACAAAATTGAAGCCATCTTAGAATCTTATGTTCACTTGACTTGAGCAACTCTTTCTTAAAACTGTTCCAACCAACATATTCTTGGAAAAATAATTGGGCTTTCCCTAGATCAACATCCTTAAAACAATTCTTGAGTATTCTCTTGTATTTTGATGAGACAAAAATGACAATTCTAGACTTCAACATAAGACCAAGTATGACCAACCAATTCATCCATTCAAACACCAAATTAAACATATGTCAATCTTGAATAAAACAAACATGCTCCTCATTAAGCTACAACTAACTAACAAACTTGTGAAAAGAAGCTTAATGAAGACGAAGTGGAAAGCTTTTACAAAATCAAACTCACAAGTACTCCAATAGCCAAAAGTCAAAAGACCACACTAAAGAAAGGCTACTCACATTATAAATGTTTAGAAAAAAGAAAAAAGAAAAAAAAAGAATAGAAGGTAGGACAAATTTGGGGTATGACAGCCAGACCTTTGATCACATGCTAGTGCATTTCATGACATCCTTTGCATGCTTGCATCAATAACACATGCTTACTCATTTGCAGGGTCGCATGTCGCACCCTCATGAACATATCATACGCATTTACTGCATGATTTGCATATTTTGCATTTTTATAGGTTATTCGGACTTCCTAATTTATTCAACTTCAGGAAATATAGCTGGTCAACGCGTTCACCGGTATCCAACAAAAAGAAACCGAGTGAGAATAGTTGAACGAATGCAGACTGATCTCAATGAGCTCCGACAGAGGATGGATCAGTTCATGGACATGATGACCGGCATTTCTCAGAATCAAGATCTTCTCAGGTTGATGGTTGAGCAACCCCATGGGAATGCTAATGCTTGAACACCGACTGAGAATGTGGATCCTAACGTTGCCCGTAACGGAGTGCCAAATCTAAATGGGACTGTGGTCCGTAATGAAGACACTCAGGAAGACCAATTCACTCTACTGGATGCTGATATGGGTAATATGAATGAGGTCAACAATCGAAGGTATGAAGAGCTGGCAGAGAAGATTAAGGCCATGGAATGTCAGAATTCCCTGGGCATCGATGTAACAAATCTTGGGTTAGTGCCAGGAGTCAGAATCCCTCCTAAGTTCAAGGTGCCATCATTTGACAAGTACAACGGCAACACGTGCCCTAGAACTCACATTCATGCATACTTTGGAAGAATCTCGGCTCACATTGATGACGACAAACTTTGGATGCATTTCTTCCAAGATAGTCTATCTGGAGCTTCATTGAGCTGGTACATGAAGCTGAGCAGGGTCTCTATCCGATGCTGGAAAGATTTAGCTGAAGCTTTTCTCAAGCAGTATCAATACAATATTGATATGGCTCCAAACCGCACTCAGTTGCAGAACTTGTCTCAAGGACCTAAGGAAAGTTTTAAGTAGTATGCTCAGAGGTGGAGTGAGTTGGCCGCACAGGTTCAACCTCTATTGCTCGATCGGGAAATGGCCGATATGTTTATAGGCACCTTGTAAGGTGTTTACTTGGATCGTCTGGCCGCCTGCCCGTCCATTGGTTTTTCTGATATTGTCATCGCTAGAGAAAGGATAGATAATTTCTTGAAATTAGGAAAGATCCAGGATGCCAGCAATGTTGGTTCTTCTGGTGTGAAGAAACCTTTTGGCAATGGCCAAAGACGAAGAGAAGGCGAGACCAATGTCGTGTATAAGGGTCGAGACAGAGGTCGTTCACAAGGTTACTACCAAGCAGTTGCAGTGACTATTACTCCTTAAGTTCAACCACAACCTCAAGGTCAGCAATATCAGGCAAAGAGATTAAATCAGGAAAGAACAAGGGCAAGAAACCGCAGACTTGATCCCATCCCATGCCCATATGCTGTATTGCTCCCAGAGCTGCTAAAGTTGAACATGGTCGAGCTTCGTACCATGAGAGCTCCTTCTCCAGATAATCTACCTCCAAACTTTGATGCAAATGCCAGATGCGAATTCCATTCGGGTGCCCAGGGGCACAGTATTGAGAAATGTTGGGCTTTTCAGAACAAGGTACATGACATAATTGACTCCAAGGCGATCAATTTCGCGCCTCACCCAAATGTACTCCATAATCCAATGCCTAATCACAACGGAGCCGGTGTCACGGTTGTTTTACCAGATGGTCCACGTTAAGCTGGAATCTTCAGGAAGCAAATAAAGCCATCAGTATCCAGATACTCTCAGCAATGGCAACTGTTTGTTTGTTTTCCTTCAATGCATTTTCATCCCTATTGAGGGGAACTACGTCGCTCTGATTCTTCATTGGTCATGGGTCAATGGAGATACGTAGGCAGAAGATTGTCAGGTCTTTCCGAGCAACCTTATGGGGCAACTTTACTTCCCAGCTTCACTCTTTCCTTCAGATGTCTCGTGTCAGAGTCAGAATAGCTAGAAGAGGAAGTATTACTGCCATGGTTAGGTATACGGTTGCAATTTGAGGATTAAAAGTCCGTGAGAGAGCTATTGATCGCTGAAAGTATCCAAGACTGACAAGTACAGACGGAGCCAAGCCTCCTCAACTACGACAATATTCAGTTTCTTTACTGCATTTCCATTTGTAGTTTCTTTTGAATGTTAAACATTTGTCTACATGTATGAAATCTGTTTGCTTTTGAATGTTAGCAATAATAAAACTCACATGTTTTTTCTTGAAGTAATTCATTCGCATTCACTTATAATTTTGCATGTGTACATCGCAAATGCCAATTTTCGTGCTTAAACTCTATGAAGGAGAATGACGAAACAAAAACACAAAATCTCTAATTGTGTGTTCTCGAGTAAGGCCCTGTTGACGATGTACATGCTTTGTTTCAAATCCCTAAACACTGGAGATATAAGGAAGATAAACCCTTACTAACCCCTTTGAGCCTTGAAGTAGGAGTTTCTTTTCACATGAAAAACCCTCACATGTAACCCAGGGCAGGGTAGATGTCAGCTAGTCGGACCAAGCGTTCAGGCTTTCATAAAGGAGTATATTTGAGGATCCATTACATTCCACTATGCTAATCAAGAGGTCCAAAGACCAGAAACCACAATGGTTATCTAAATCAAGAGGTCCAAAGACTAGAAACCACAATGGTTATCCTTCATCGACCAAAGAATGAGGCAGTCACAACCCTCACAAAGCAATCAAGACAAACAGTGTCACACGATTTTGTTCAAAAAAGAAATAAATGAAAAGCTCGCTAAGTCGAAACTTGAAAACAAGTGACTTAGGCAAAAGTTAGGGCATCCCGTTGGACTTCACAATCAAAGATTCACAAGAATCAGTCCAGGAAAAAGTTTGGGATAAGTAAAATAACGCAAAAGCGAAAGACGAAAAGGATTACTCAAGAAAGATCCTCAAACAAGAACAAAGTCGTGTGGCACAAACACGAAAGACAAAAGAGGTGACTGACTCCAAACAATAACCTGATTGGTGCTTGAACTGATAGCATCAATGGTTCCTCAACCGACACGAAACCCTTATGAAAGGTGAACACTTGCAAAAATTAGCTGAACATAGGAATGGAGAACATCACGAAGAATGGGTGGGCACACATAAATTTAGAGCCTATATCATTTGTTTCTACAAACTGTGAACCAGGCCATGATACAACCCTCAAAAGTCCTAACTGAAACAGGGTTAATTTGAGAGTGTACTACCACGAGATGGCGTTCCTGACTCCTATGAGTTGTGCTAAAAGACCTTGTTGGTATTGCATGTACATACTTTCATTCAAAAATAATGTCGTATCTTAACCAGTGATTTGTTCACAAAGGTTTACGACACTTTTTCAAAACTTCAAGATTAACATGTGTGTTGCGTTAGAATTTCCATTCTTAGAATAAACATTTTTTTGCTTGCATACATTTGTTTGGCATCATAAAAGCTCACATGTGGAAATTCAGTCCAGAAGCTTAAGCTTGCCAAGTTGAGAAGTCTAAAACTTCTGAAAGACAGTCACGTCGAGGTGCACTTTTCCGAGAAAGCTCCATTGAGTAAGGACTTTCCTAACCAGTCATGGTAAGAGCCAACCAATCTGGGGCAGTTATGTCAAGCAATGTCCTCAAGAGTCAGCCAAATTGGGGAAATCACCTCTAGATTCAAATCTCTCCCAAAGCAATTGGTCAAGGATTCATACTGGGGCAAGCCACCCAATCGCATGAGGATTCATTCTTTCCCAAAGACGAATAATCAAAAGTTCCGAATACCGGGGCAATTATACTCCTGAAGAGTTTAAAGACACCAGGTCTTTTGTAAAATCCTCTTAAGATAAAGCCCGAATCAAAGCAAATGATCCCTGGCACAAGACTACTTGAAATCTTTCCTCCTCAGCAGGACGCGGTTCAGTTTCGTTATCCCCAACAGGCGCATAGACGTTATCCCCAATAAAGTCGTCAAACGTTTCATCAACATGTTTCCTTGATCTTATTTCCCACCAGATCTCAAACCAAATCCTTCTTTTCCCCAACAGAGCAGTAAGGATCATCCTTAGCAAGAGTTGTCTTCCCGTAGTGAAGCACTTCTTACAAGAATCCAGAAATTCTCGGCAGTTAGCTAAACGGTTCCCTTCCCCACAAAGGTTTGGAAATTTCAGGTAGACGAGAGAGTTCTCCTCAACAGAGCCTTGACAGGTCTTCCCCCGGCTAAGTCGAAAGGTTATCGATTCCCCAGCGAAATCCGTAGGGTGAGATTCAATCCCCAGCAGTTGAGGCATCCCCTAGCAGGGCCCTCAAATCTAAAGTCCAATTTATTTTTGGCAAAGGTGATAAGTCGAGACAGACTAGCCACACTCTTCTCAAACAGAAATATCGGCAACCATCTGTCCTCCCCACAGAGTCAGCAAGGATTTGTTATTTCCGTGTCAGGAATTCCATTTGTACTTATCCCCCAATATCATGGGGCATTATGCCATGCAGTTCAACGTATGTGTGCTCAATCCAAGGTTCATATCCAAAGTCCACCCGCAGCGTGGCAATTTATCCAAAGTCCAGCCGCAGCGTGGCAATTTATCCAAAGTCCAGCCGCAGCGTGGCAATTTATTCAAAGTCCAACCGCAGATTCGCCAAAGTCCATCCTCTGGGTGGTAAATTCTTAAAGTCCAGCTGCAAACTGGCCGAAGTCCATCCTCCGGGTGGCGAATTCTTAAAGTCTCCCGTAGCGAGCAGCATCCCCTGTAGTGTGGCAAGACATAAAAGTCTCCCGTAGTGAGCAAAAGTCTCCCGTAGCGAGCAGCAGCCCCCGTAGTGTGGCAAAACATTGAAGTCTCTCGTAGTGAGAAAAAGTCTCCTATAGTGAGCCAAAGTCTCCCGTAGCGAGCAGCAGCCCCCGTTGTGTGGCAAGAAATTGAAGTCTCCCATAGTGAGCAAAAGTCTCCCGTAGTGAGCAAAAGTCTCTCGTAGCGAGCAGCAGCCCCCGTAGTGTGGCAAAACATTGAAGTCTCCCGTAGTGAGCAAAAGTTTCCCTTAGTGAGCAGAAGTCTCCCGTAGCTGAGCAATGTGCCCCCGTAGTGTGGCAAATTTTCTGAAAGTCTCTCGTAGTGAGAAAAAGACTCCCGTAGTGAGCAGAAGTCTCCCGTAGCTGAGCAATGTGCCCCCGTAGAGTGGAAAAACATTGAAGTCTCCCGTAGTGAGCAAAAGTCTCCTGTAGTGAGCTATAGTCTGCCGTAGCGAGCAGCAGCCCCCGTAGTGTGGCAAATTTTACAGAAGTCTCCCGTAGCTGAGCAATGTGCCCCCGTAGCGTGGCAAAGTTTCTGAAAGTCTCCCGTAGCTGAGCAATTTGTCCCCGTAGTGTGGAAAATTTTCTGAAAGTCTCCCGTAGTGAGCAAAAGTCTCCCGTAGTGAGCAGAAGTCTCCTGTAGCTGAGCAATGTGCCCCCGTAGTGTGGCAAATTTTCTGAAAGTCTCTCGTAGTGAGCAGAAGTCTCCCGTAGCTGAGCAATGCGCCCCCGTAGTGTGGCGAATTTTCTGAAAGTCTCCCGTAGTGAGCAAAAGTCTCCCGTAGTGAGCAGAAGTCTCCTGTAGCTGAGCAATGTGCCCCGTAGTGTGGCGAATTTTCTGAAAGTCTCTCGTAGTGAGCAAAAGTCTCCCGTAGTGAGCAGAAGTCTCCCGTAGCTGAGCAATGTGCCCCCGTAGTGTGACAAATTTTCTGAACGTCTCCTGTAGCGAGCAATGTGCCCCGTAGTATGGCAAATTTCCAAAGTCTCCCGTAGCTGAGCAATGTGCCGTAGTGTGGCAAATTTTCTGAAAGTCTCCTATAGCGAGTAATGTGCCCCGTAGTATGGCAAATTTCCAAAGACTCCCGTAGCTGAGCAATGTGCCCCGGTAGTGTGGCAAGATTTCCAAAGCCCCGCAGAGTGAGCAAATGTCCATCCTAAGGGTGGTAAGGTATCAAAAGTCTCCCGTAGTGAGAAGTGTCCCCCGTAGAGTGGCAAAGCATTGAAATCTCCCACAGTGCGGCAAAGCATTCAGAAGACCACCCGTTGTGTGGCACGACATTGTTATCCCAGCAAAAGTCCACCCGTAGCGTGGCAAATCAACAATCTCCCATTGTTATTCCAAAACATTCACCAGTTCACTACTCTTCTCATCCGAGTTCTCCACAAGCAGAGTTCAGATGGTTGGGTTTATTTCCCTTTTCTCTTCCACCGAGTGCAAATTTTCTAGTTTTTTCTAGTATTCAATCCCCACATACTTCAAACGTCTGAAAGTGACTGCTATCATCCATTCAAGTCTACAGTGATTGAATAGGGGCAGCTGTAACACCCCAAAATTTTCCCTTTTATTTATGATCAACCTCGAGCGATTTACGCTTCATTCCTGCATCATTCCACATATCATTGCATCGCATTTAAAAAAATAGTTGAATAAATCATTCATCGTCCTTTGCATGAGTTGTGTGGTCGATCGAGGCTTAATAAGCATTGGAGTTCAAGAGAAAAATAATATACCAAAAATAATCCAAACCACTTCCAAGCTAACCAACCAAAAGGGAAAAATTCACCTTTCTCTCCCTTTTCCTTCCCTTTTCCTTCCACTTTCTTTCCAGATTTCCTTTCATTCTTTCCCTCTTGTTTTTCCACTTCAATTCCACTCCATTTCCCTTGGAAGCTTCCACCATGTTCTACCATCTTCTAGAGTGTTCCAAGGAATATTCCAAGGAATATTCCCTTTTCCAACCCTAACCCTAACTAACTACCAAACCATAATTTTGGATCCCAAGCCTAATTTTTGGGCCCCAAACCTAATTTCATTCCCAAACCTAGCTCCAAGACTAGCCTCTATATATTCATTAATCACTTCAATGCAAAAGGGTTCCCACAATTTTCCAAATTTTTCACTCTTTCACAATCACTTTTTCTCTCTCACTTTTCCTCCATTTCCATTTTCACCAAAGCTTTTTTTGAATAAGCTCTTCAAGTTTCACATTGAAACTTGAAGATCTTGAAGCTTAGCCTCCAACCTCTATTGATTGTGGATTGTAGAAAAAGAAGCTAGTGATTTTTGTGAGGATTTCGGCTTATCGGAAGTGCACGAAGATCCAAGCATCAAGAACGCATTTATTTTGCGGTTTTGCGGTTTTCTTGGTTTTCTCTTCGATCAAGCTCTGATTCTTGCAACAATTACTGAAACACTTCTCCACTTCGTAGGTTGGTGATTTAAATCACTTCTCCTTTAAGTTATTCTCTTCATCTCGCCATTTCAGCATTCTTTAATTACTTTTCGTTTTGCTTGCGATCAATTTCGTTTCCGTTATGTATTGCTTGCGATTTGTGATTGTTAATAGATTAAGGTTTATGGTGTTTATAGTTATAGGTTCTATCATGTGTAAATAAACCCCAATTAAGTAGAAATTAGTGTTAGCATGTTCCTAGGAATGTTAGGGATCATTAGAAGAAAGATTGTGGCCAAAAGCACTTATTTCAAAAGCATTTTTCACTGTGTTCAGCATTAACCGGTTAACGCATTTGGTTAACCGGTTAACGCATGCGTTTTTGGCCATTTTTAGTGCTGTCCAGGGTCCGTTAACGGGTTAACCAATTTGGTTAACCGGTTAACGCTGTTCATTTTTGTATTTTTAGCTTATTTTCTTACTCAATCTTACTTCCTAGTGCTTCTATGGTTCATGTATGTTTAGGTATTGATTTTAGGGAATTTTTGGGTCTATTTCCAGTAGCTCATTCCCCCATTTCGAGTCGTTTCGACGCGTTTCCGTTCATGTCACGTATTATGTGTTTTTGTGTTCTTTTGTATATAGCTTGTGTTCTTGCATTTTGTTGCCATGATTGTGCATTATTTGGCATGTAAATAATCATGTTGCATTCTGTTTTTACATGTTTCACATTGCATTAAATCATTTTGCATTTCCATTATATCAATGTATGTGGCATAATCATGTATGTATGTGCATTTGGTTGCATTTGTTTGCATGCTTGATCATATTATTTACATCAATTCAATTCTGAATTTTGCATTGAGTTTGACATTCTTGTTGAGCTATCATATTGCATGTTCATAATCAATAATCCTCATGTTCATATACCATATTCATGTGCTACATTTTTGCATTATTTGTTGCATAATCAACCATGTGATGAATTCTTGCATAATCTCCCAAAAAAATGTTCATTGATCTTTCATTTATATATGTTGATTTAGGTTCAAATGCATGTTCACGATGAAGTTGGTGCATTTTTCATTGAGTTTGTGTATTAAAAAATAAAAATAATCAAATCTGGATTTTGCATTTCATAGCTGTTTTTGCATATAGGTGTTGTAAAATGTATGTTGTTTGTTTGTTTGCATGATGTATTTGACCTTTTACACCTACCTTTTCATGTTGCATGCTGGCTGTAAAAAGCTGATTTGTGTTATGCATTGTTTTCATAGCTGATTGTGTGTTTGAGTGCTGTAAATAGTTGTTGAATTTTAGTTTAGCATAGTGTAGGCACCCTTAAACTTAAGATTGAGTCTAGTTTAGGTCCAAGTTTCCCTAGGAAATGTTTGGTGTGTTTACCTCATTCTTTTTTTTAATAAATTGCACACTAATCTTTGTTTTGTAGAGGGGAAGATTGAGGTAAGTTTCCTTCACCCTATCCTTTATTTTTTATGCATTTCTTTTATCATTTAAATCATTTCCTTCCTTCCATACTTGGATTGGTAGGGTTCCCCTTTGTTAGGACCAACTTATCTTCCTTAGGAAGTAAGTTGCATCCTTTTTCATTCTTTCTTTTCCTTTTGCTCCTTAGGATTAGAAAACCTCACAAACCATTAGGATCTCCCTTTTGTGCATAATAAATAACTTAGGGTTGGCCTTAGTCCCCCTTAGTTTTTGTCCTTTTCCGACTTGAGTCCTTCTTTCTCATCTCATAAAGAAAAATAATAAAATACTTAATAAAGGTTGAATGTTATCATACGCCATGAGACTTTGTTGCGGAGTACTTATACGCGTCCTGTTTCGGGGCGAGGTGTAAGTCCCTACCACGATGGATAAGTCTTAGTATGAGAATGGTCACAAACAAACAAATCCAAAACACTTCTCATAAAAGACAACCAATAAAGACATTGCGTCTTCTCTTCTCATCTCCTAATCTTTGCGGACGAATGTGACTTGCCTCGACAGTTCAAACAGCGATACAGTAAACACCCTCGAGTCAGAGCCGGTAACACCTGAGCTAGAGCTATGGCAACGTCATCCTAAAAAATACAAACATAGTTCCCGCCTTAGTTAGGCGAACTACGTCGACTCTGATCCTCATTATCCCGATGAGGTACGTAGCCAGTGGGGTAGGACCCATTCGAGCACATTCTTTATTTTCCCTACATTTTCCCCTCTTTCTTTTTGTTCTTCAGTTCCTTTTTCAATTCCCTTTCTCATTTCCATTCTCATTCCATTTAACAGTTTTATTCAGCAGCATTCTTATTTCTCACCCTTTGAAACAAAACAAGCTAGCGTGGATCCCGTCGGGTACGGCGGACGGATTGGGGTGCTAATACCTTCCCAATTCGTAACCGACTCCCGAACCCAGATCTTTGGTTCACAGGATCTCATCCTTTTCCTTCTTCCTCAGGTTTGTGCAGCATTACCTTTCCCATTCCTCCGGGATAAAAATGCCTGGCTGGCGACTCTACCTTTCCTGCGCCACTTTCGCGTTTGTACTAGGATGAAAATCCCGGGAGCGACATTATGTGATTGCGAACCATGTATTTTAAAAGCATCAAGAATGGAGAAAGAGTGAGGAAACCATACCATAAACCAATAGTATGGCCTAATAATGTAACTAGAAATTGTTAGATGGTATTGTCGTACGATTGATGTCTAAGTATGTTCTATTAGCATGTATTTCATTGTACTATAATGATAAGTCTTGAGGTGGTTATTACACTGAGTCCCACGGGAAGCAAATGATAAGTCTTGAGGTGGGTATTACACTGAGTCCCACGGGAAGCAAATGATAAGTCTTGAGGTGGGTATTACACTGAGTCCCACTGGAAGCAAATGATAAGTCTTGAGGTGGGTATTACATTGAATCCCACGGGAAGAAAATGATAAGTCTCGAGGTGGGTATTACACTGAATCCCACGGGAAGCAAATGATAAGTCTTGAGGTGGGTATTACACTGAGTCTCACGGGATGAAAATGATAAGTCTTGAGGTGGGTATTACACTGAGTCCCACTGGAAGCAAATGATAAGTCTTGAGGTGGGTATTACACTGAGTCCCATGGGAAGCAAATGATAAGTCTTGAGGTGGGTATTACACCGAGTCCCACGGGAAGCAAACGATAAGTCTTGAGATGGGTATTACACCGAGTCTCACGGGAAGCATGGTTTACACTTGAGGGTGGTATTAAATTGAGTCCCACATGAAGTGTCGAGAATGTTATATGGATATTCCATCTTGTTCTGTTTCCTTAAAGAGATGTGACCTTAGGCTTGAGATGGGTGTTACACCGAGTCCCATGGGAAGTAAGAAGGTAATATCCTAACTAGTGATAGTAGGATTTATTGGAATCTTGGACGTGATCCCAAATGAGTGTGAGATTGTGAGTTGTTAACTTGTGATAATGTCTCACAAGGTGAGATGTGTGAACTCAAGGTCGTATTCCTTTTCCCCCGACTTGAGTTAAGTTTGATAGAACCTTGTAGAGCCGAGAGAACTCTAAGATAGGGAAACCACTGAGATGTTGTTATCTCACCCCACTATTGTTGTTGCTTTTTCAGGTTACTTTTGCAGGTTTGATTTACAAGTGGAGCTATGCTCAGGATGTTTCAAGGGATGCATAGATTTAGTCTTCCACTGTGTATTTCTGTATCTTTGTACAATATTGGATATTGTATTTGAACTTAGTGTTTTTTTTGTATGATTTCCATGTCTTGTACCATTGTTGTTTAGAATTTTAGAATTGGTCAAGAATGTGAATTATACTAGTAGGTATTTATGATGGTGTCAGTACCAAATTAACACTTGTATGATATTATTCTAGATATATATTATATGGCCGTTACAGTTGGTATTAAAGCAGGCCATATCTTCGACCTAGACTTGAAACATCATAAGTAAATCTTTCCTGACTCTTAAGTGTGTCTGGCCAACATGATTCTTAATATCATACTATGTAGTATTGGGTCTGATTAGCCTAGTGCTATGTATGTGATAGGTAGAATCATGGTTGTGCGACCATGAGGACTCTGAAGTGTTGTTTTAACTTATGTTGTGAGAGTGAGCTCAAGCCAAGAGTTAGCAGAAAGAGCTTTGGTCGACTCAGTTGGAGTCTTCATAAGATTTTTACTTCCTGTAACATAGAGTTGCAGAGTAGTGTATTGTTCAAGAAATCCTTTGGAATGGATAGGATCTGAAGGGGTACAGGTACCTACAGGATGAGTGGTCAGTGTTCTAAGGAATACGTAAAGTCACTGGTGAATCAGTATTGGTCACTGGTATGGACAAGAGTGTTGAGAAGTTTCATTTCACAAGAAGAGAATATGCTTTATGGAGCGTGTGACGTAAGGTTCGGGAACAAGTTAATTGTTAGTGTTTCAGTACTAAGGTCGTGGTGGCATCATAGATGAACGAGAGTACTTCAAGGAATGTATTCGGATGATATCTTGCGGGTGGATAGAAGTTACAAGTAAATAATGTTTGTCTAGTTATGGGAACCTAAAGTCGTGGTGAAACGTGAAGAGAAACACAAAGATGTAATTTTGCGCTTCAAGTGAGACAAGTATACCCCAAACAAAATAGAAGACTAGAGTTGTGTATCCGGTTGTGCCCGAAGAGACAAAGTTTAGAGTGATGCATCAGGGTGTTATATTGAAGTAAGGGATCAATTCGGTAAGTGTTGGAATTACCCGAGGAATAGTATAAGGTATAGTGTCGAAGAAAGGATAAGCTCTATTTAGTATTAGGAGGTGTATTTGGTATGGATTATATAAGGTTGTGATGAGTGATAAAGTAAGCCCCATTGGATTCGGGAGGGTTCTAGTAAGATGGATTATGTTGGGTATAAGAGGACTACCGCAGAGAACAAAGTGAACATGGTATGGAAACAGTATTAGCAGTGCATTATGAGAATGTGTTAACGGAATGTATTTTTGGACGAAGGTAAAATGGAGTTTTTAAGATGTTGTTGGAACTAAAGCTAAAGAAGTGTAATCAATGGTGGTTCGCCCATCAAGACTCTGGTAGTATGATTACTACTTGTTTTGAATCAGCTATTGATAATTGTTATAACTTCAGTTGCGAATGGGATGAGTTTGAGAAATTTAGGTAGCAACAAAAACCTGAATTTTGCTTCTGCGTTTGAAGTAATCGGTTACTCTCCTAGTAATGACCGGTTATCGCTGTTAAGTTCTGGATTCTTCTAAGATGCATAAATTTGGACTTGGGTGTCCGAGTGAAATGTTCTTAGTACCGATGGGAAGTTGTGGAGACTTTCTATGCGATAATTGGTAAAGGGTAAGGGAACCCAAGTTTATACGTAAGTAGAGACAGCATGGTCCTTAAGAGGAGTGCATTACCTCGGTTTTCAAGTTTAAAAGGAAGCTCCTGTTATTATGAATGATCGTAATATAATTGGAATTTATCTCTAGATGGATTAAGAATGTTGTTGTTTTAATTCTTGTCAAGGAATTCAAGAGAGAGGGCAAAGTTGTATACTAGAAATTGGATGTCCATTGTTTTGTTTACCCGATAGGGATTGTGAGTTGGATTTGTTTGTGGACAAACCAAGTGTTAGCTTGCGACTAAAACCTTATTGTTGTCGTCATTGTTGATTCCCTGCTAACGTCATTGTAAGAAAGGGATCGGACAATTCCATTGAGTGTTTGTGATGTGATCGTAACAAAATGGTAATTCTACTTTGTCTTTTGTCGGAGAGTATAATCTGCATGTGATGCCCGTTTGTGTTATCTTGTGGATGGTGAACGATTGTTGTACCTGCTTAGAAACCCCAAGTGAGAGTCATATTGCAAGTTAGTGTGGACTAGATGGATAAATTCGAGTTGGATGGTTTGTTAACAAAAGGATCAAGTTTAGTTGTGTTCGACCGTTTAGCCTCAGACAGGTAATCGATTGATACATGATTTTGTGAGGGACTTTAGAAATTTTACTTTCTGAACTATAAGTCTATTTTGGCTTCCGTTCGAAGTATTAGAGAATAAAGTATTGGAATTTCTTTTGAGCATGATTGGTAGACGGTAAATGATCCGAAGGTTTTGGTACGTTGTCATTGCAACCATTGAGGACCTAAATTAAGAAGTTATAAGAGACTCATGAAGTGTTAATATTTCAGGAAACGTTTTGGTACCGGGATTATTGTGTGGACAAGAGATGAATGAATGACCGGTTTGTATCATAAATTCCTAGCATCAAGTTATGGAACCCGTAAGAGTAATACCGGTTGTGTGCAATTGAACCTTATTCAGAGATGAAAAATTTTAACTTACCCTTCCAGGTAAGAGTGAGAGGTGAATGTTCCAAAGTTAAACACGTAGATTAGATCGTTTAAGGAACGAGAACCTTGAGAGAAATGGATTTGAACGAGAAATTTGTATGGTCTTCAAGGCGAGTGTTGTGGAAATCCGCAAGTATACTAAAGATGATTTAAGTTTGGTACGGGTGACTCACTAATGATTGTAAGTTCTGTGACATTACTACATTATTATTAAGGGAGACCGTGTGTCAACAAAAACCTTGAGTGAATAGAGTCTTGTGAAGAGGATTGACATGGAGTAGAGTAACCATGGTCAGAATTGTTCAGCAGAAGTAGATAAATTGTTTCGAGTTTATAATGGAATTGGAATTGTATCGGTTGTGACTGTAGAAGTACAACCTTGTATCCTTGTCGTTTGAGAGCTTTAGTCCGATGTCATTATTATGTAGTCGACAAGTGCATTGTTCTATCGTTGCATGTCTACAAGTTTTGTTCCGTTGGTTGAAGAGAGCCCAATGGATACGTGAGTTCTCCGCAGACTACCAATTACTTGGTATTGCTTGAGAATTTGTAGTATCTCCACTGTTAGGATTTGGATGCATAATGGAGAGAGTCAGATAAAAGAGTTCTGTCAGATATGAGAATTTGAAGGGATTTATTTATAAGTGTCCGATGTTAATGGTTACAGTTTTGATCAAGTGGAATTGGTAATGAAGTTATTTAACAATTTATGAAATGGCTTTAGTGATTGAAGGATTATAATAAGAGTTTTGTTGGAAAATTGTATATGGTTAAGATTTCTCCAAGATACCTTGTTGAACTTTGTCGAGTGTTGAATGTTCTGAAATCAAGACAAAGTGTTATATTTTGTGTTGTGACTCAATGGAAGGAATTAGCATGGCATGTTTCTCCAAAGGAGGAATGAGACTAAGTGTTTCGGTATGGGGCAACAAATAAATTGCGAAATAGTGAGTTAGAGGTTAACCCAATGTTGGAAACAAGTGTACGAGTAAAGACGCAAAAGTTTGATTTTGTTGTGAAACGAGGATTTTAAGCCGCGAAGTCAAACTAGAATTTGAGTATGTCAGGTTATGTGAGAGAATTAAGGATAAGTGTGGATCTAAGATAATGTTGTAAACTGTCGTTGAGGATGAGTAAAGGAAATTCGAGGACAAATTTCAATCCAAGGAGGGGAGGATGTAATACCCCGTATTTAATTAAATGCTCTGAATAATATTAGTTAGGATTAATTAGTATCATCTGAGTCAGAAGCATTATTAAATATTTTCAGCTCAGAGACATTTTTGGATACTCTCAAATTAGACCCGTTAATATTACTAACTGATAGATATAATTTGTTTGGTTAATAAGAAAAATAAATTATGTGATATAAAAAGGAAAAAGAAAGGAAAAGAAAGTTAGTAAGAAGAAAGGAAGAAAAAGGAGAGAAGAGAAGAGAAATGGAGGAAAGGAAGAAGAGGAAAATCTAAAAGCTTAAAGGTCAAGAATCATCACCATTTCTTCATCGAATCTTCATCTTCACCAACCTCCTCGTCGTTGTAGAGGTGGGTTCATAGTTAGAACTTTTGTTTTTAAGAGTTTTGGTTAATTTTAGAAGTTACAAACTTTTAGGGTTTTTGGGGTAAAACCTTAGAATTGGTAAATTAATCGGTTGAAAATCAATATAAATGCATATGTAAGTGCCTATAGGTGTAGGAGCATGTTGCAAATGTTATTTTGACGTTGGAAATGTTTTAGAATGAATTTTGGAAGCTACTGTCATAAAATTAGCGTATTTGCTGCTGTCAGGTTTGGTTAACTGGTTAACGAAATTGGTTAACCGGTTAACACACCTGAAGTTTGCGCAGTGGCCTCTATTTTGGTTTAGTTAGCCGGTTAACGGAATTGGTTAACCAGTTAACACTGTAAGTGTGTGAGAAAATGTTTATTTTTCCAAACTTTGAAAATTCATAACTTTTTACTCGGTTATCAGATTTAAGCGTTCTTTATACCATTGGAAAGCTAAAATTATGTACTTTCACATGATGTCAATAAATATTATTTTCACCCGACTTTTCCATTTAATCGTAATTATGTAAGGTTAAGGAATTGGGGTATTAATCTATTGTGTGAAGTATGCCTAATCATGAGGATTGATTGAGAGTAAAGACAATGAGATCATGGTGAGATTTGTTTAATTGTGATAATTAAATTAAAGAGTTAGATTATGTGATTGCGAACCATATATTTTAAAAGCATCAAGAATGGAGAAATTGTGAGGAAACCTTACCATAAACCAATAGTATGGCCTTGTAATGTAACTAGAAATTTTTAGATGGTATTATCGTACGATTGGTGTCTAAGTATGTTCTCTTAGCATGTATTTCATTGTACTATAATGATAAGTCTTGAGGTGGGTATTACACTGAGTCCCACGAGAAGCAAATGATAAGTCTTGAGGTGGGTATTACACTGAGTCCCAAGGAAAGCAAATGATAAGTCTTGAGGTGGGTATTACACTGAGTCCCACGAGAAGCAAATGATAAGTCTTGAGGTGGGTATTACACTGAGTCCCACGGGAAGCAAATGATAAGTCTTGAGGTGGGTATTACATTGAGTCTCACAGGAAGCAAATGATAAATCTTGAGGTGGGTATTACACTGAGTCCCACGGGAAGAAAATGATAAGTCTTTAGGTGGGTATTACAATGAGTCCCACAGGAAGCAAATGATAAGTCTTGAGGTGGGTATTACACTGAGTCCCACAAGAAGTAAACAATAAGTCTTGAGGTGGGTATTACATTGAGTCCCACGGGAATCATGGTTTACACTTGAGGTGGGTATTAAATTGAGTTCCACGTGAAGTGTCGAGAATGTTATATGGATATTCCATCTTGTTCTGTTTCCTTAAAGAGATGTGACCTTAGGCTTGAGATGGGTGTTACACCGAGTCCCATGGGAAGTAAAAAGGTATATCCTAACTAGTGATAGTAGGATTTATAGGACTCTTGGACATGATCCCAAATGAGTGTGAGATTGTGAGTTGTTAACTTGTGATAATGTCTCACTGGATGAGATGTGTGAACTCAAGGTCGTATTCCTTTCTCCCCGACTTGAGTTAGGTTTGGTAGAACCTTGTAGAGCCGAGAGAACTCTAAGATAGGGAACCTAATAAGATGTTGTTATCTCACCCCACTATTGTTGTTTCTTTTCAGGTTACTTTTGCAGTTTTGATTTACAAGTGGAGATATACTCATGATGTTTCAAGGGATGCATAGATTTAGTCTTCCGCTGTGTATTTCTGTATCTTTGTACAATATTGGATATTGTATTTGATCTTAGTGTTTTTTTGTATGATTTCCATGTCTTGTACCATTGTTGTTTAGAAATTTAGAATTGGTCAAGAATGTGAATTATACTAGTAGGTATTTATGATGGTGTCAGTACCAAATTAACATTTGTATGATATTATTCTAGATATATATTATATGGGCGTGACATTTAATGTTTTATTTTTATGATTTTAACTTAATATTATATTTTTTATAACCATCATTATTATTTTTGTCTTAATATTGTCAATTTAAATTTTTCTCTAATATTATTTATTGGTGTAATTTCAAAGGTCTGTCGTGGTACCCGTGCGAACGCATGGATATCCCACTAGTGTATTCTAAGTTTTTTTTATAAGCTAGAAGTATATTGATAGAGAGAACTAAGGGTTCTCTAATCTGCTTACAAAAGATCTACAAAAAAATTCAAAAGAAAATTACAATCCAATTGCCCATTACAATAAATAAAAAAATGAGATCTTTAATAAATTCGTTAAAATTGCAATTGAAATGTGTAATCTTCCTGATGTATGACCATCTCCAAATTAAAGCTTTGATACTCCAAACCACGTCCGCGACATTCCGCGGATCGTTCTTAAAAATAATACCATTCCTTAATAACCAAATATGCCAACTTGTTGTCATCCACACACATCATTTCTTCCCTTTCCTCATTCCCTTATGTTTACCAAAACTACACCAAGCCAAAAAGCTCTCCTTTAAATTAGAAGTTTCGCTATTACTACACCCTATCCAATCTGCTACATCCTTCCAAATTAGTTTGGAAACAATGCACCCTAAAATAAGATGCTCTGTTGTTTCCGGAAACTCACTGCACAAGACACAAGCTATATCACTATTAGCCGAAAGACACCCTTTCACGGATAAATTGGTTTTGGATGGAAGTCTATTCAAAAAACCTCTCCATCTGAAACACCTAACCTTAAGCGGAATTTCAACCTTCCAAATACCGGATAAAGCATCATCAAAAGCGCTCATCGGTCCATAAGGAATCCGAAAAGTTTCCGTAATAACTCTGAAACTAGCCACCAAAAACATTGCATTAGCTTCCGCCCTCCAACCAATTGTATCGCTCCTAACCCCCACTGGTCCTGTGCCACGCAACAGAACTGCTAACAACATAGCTTCTTGCATTAAACCATCTCCCGCGCTAGTAGTTTCAGCACCGATATGATTGCCCAAACCCAGCTGATTTTCTCCCAACTCCTGAGCTATACCCCTAACCTCCATATCCGGATCCGATGTACTAGAAACTCCTGTAACTGCTGAAGATCAACAAAAGATGAAGATAAGTCCGCTTCATGGAAGGACATATTTACCGGCCTTAAACCAGAACCAAAAGACGACCCCTGTCCAGAATCCAAATTCTGCCAAGAATCCTGAAACTGGTTCGAGTTTTCGCTGCCGTTGACCTCATTAAAACCTGCTGAATTCGAAGCAACCTGTATTATAAATGATATCCAAGTATTACATTTATTTGTTAAAATAAAATTATGTTTATTTATTAAAATATTTTCAGAAACAAAAATTATGATCAAATGATATGGCAATAAAAAATTTAATATTGAAAGGAGCAATGCCACGTCATAAGTTACACTACCACATATGCAAAACTGGGACCAAAAATATCAAAAAATAAAAAATAAAAAACAAGAAACCTAATACCTGAATTTTTTTAAAGTGAAAAAAATTAAATAAAGGGGACTGAAACAACCTTTAAACCTATATTATATATATATATATATATATATATATATATATATATATATATATATATATATATATATATATATATATATATATATATATATATATATATATATATATATATATATATATATATATATATATATATATATATATATATATGGATGCGGTGTAGGACGGAAAAACAAGTTCCTTGTTAGGTGTGGGGGTGGGTGGTCATTTGTTACCTCTAACTGGAATGGGTGTGGGGGCGGGGATAAGATCTGTTTTAGAAAACGGAGGAAGAGCTAATAATATTTAAACTTACTATCGCTTCACTCCATTGTCATGCATACTTTTTATGACATCATTTTATACATCGTATAAGAAATCAAAATTAAATCCCATTTTAAATCGATGTAAAAGTGTTTCTTATTTGATAGCAGACCCACTTAATTTTAGCTAACTAATTTTAGGACTATTCTTAAATGAGATCTAACATGGTTGATTTTTTTAGTAAAATTAAAGTTTATCAAATGAGATGTGGAGTCATATTCATAACTTTTGTAAAACAAAATTGGAAGACATTTTTGCACGGAGACTTGCGTGCATAAATTTTTATTCTTTATGAGTTAAGAAAATAATATTATTAGGGCTGATAAACTGTCTATCTCACCGAACATGTCTATTTTATCTAAATTTTGTAGGAAGATTTATGAGATTAGATCTACACTCTCTAACATACTTTTCTAATAAACTTGTCTCATTCATATAGACATTAAGTTAAAATTTTAAAATTTTAAAGACATAGTGTTCACTGACTCGTCCTACCCTGCACTAGTTTACCGTTTTGCTTGAAATTTCAAGGTTTTTTTTTAATAGCCACAGTGATAAGCTAGTTACTGATAGCCAAACTGATATAGACAAAATAATATTCCATCTTAAAGATAAGGATTACAAATTCAATGGTGCATGTATTTTGCATGATAATAATATTTCAGATATATTAATTATTTAATAAATTTAAAAATTAATATTTTCCTATAATAGAGATAAGAGAGATATTTTTTTATTTGGGAAAATCTATCATATAAGGAAAGTCACTATTTTCTTCCCAATAGTTACCAAGTGGATGGTCTCACAATTTCACATTTGAAAACCCATTAACGGTTCAATCTTCATATTCTCATTCATTCTTGATTCTTCTTCCATATAACCTCATTGAAAAGTATTTTTTATTCTATTTCTCGGTACTATTATTTGTCTCTTTTTTTCTCATGCTCTTTGATTTTTTTTTTTTTTTTTATAATTTTGACTAATTTTTTGTATACTAATTTTGCAGATCTGAACTATAATGAGATGGAACAAGAAACTCAATATCTGAATACTCATATGGGTTCGTATGTTATTTTTCATAAAAAAGAAAACGAGGATAACATGTTTTTCTTTTCATCTCACATATCTATTATATAAGAAAAATCACTCTTTTCTTCCCAATAGTTGTCAAGTGGATGGTCTCACAATTTCACATTTTTCACTCCAAATGAAAACTCAAACCCAGTAACGGTTCAATCTTCATATTCTCATTCATTCCTGATTCTTCTTCCATATAACCTCATTGAAAAATATTTTTTATTCTATTTCTCAGTACTATTATTTGTCTCTCTTTTTCTCATGCTCTTTGATTTTTTTTATTTATTTATAATTTTGACTAATTTTTTGTATGTTAATTTTGCAGATCTGAACTATAATGAGATATAACAAGAACCTCAATATCTGAATACTCATATGGGTTCATATGTTTTTTTCAAATATTTTCATTAAAAAAAAATTCTTTTTCATTCTATTTTTCATAAAAAAGGAAACAAAAGGAAACGAGAAGAACATGTTTTTTTTTTTCATTCTTTTTTTTTTTTTTTTTCTTTCTTTCCATTCACTTTTATGATTTTTTAGAATATTTTCTTTGAAGATCTGAACTATATTACCGATTCATATATATTTTTTGATATGTTAGTATATATTTTTTTCAATCTCTTATATTTGTACTTATAATTGTTACATGTTCAATAAATATTTTTGAAAAACTATTATCATTATATATTATTATTATATTATCCTATTATTACTATTAATATTATTATTATTAAATATTATTATTATATATTACTGTAAGAATATGTGAAAGAGAAATAAATTTTATTAATTTTTTGACATTTTTTTCATTTCATTTATTTTTTCAGGTGGTAGATCTACTAATGAGAAAATGAACATTCAAATTGAGAGATTTAGAAAACTATTTTATTATTTATTTTAATTTAATGTCTTTTATCATCATTATTACAATTATTCAATTATATATAAAAAATGATATAAATGATGAATAATAAGCGGGGATAAATACATTAAATACTAATAACATCATTAGACAAAATATTAATAGTCATCCATTGTAAAATATATTGAATGGACAAGACATCAAATATTGTAAATATCGGACAACTGTCAAATAAAATGTTAAAATATGGAACTTTCAATCCATCAATATTTGGATTTTCTTAATTTAATTTTTTTAATGTCATGATTTTATATCGGATTTTAAAATAATTGATGAATAATAAGAGTGGATAAATACATTAAATACTAAAAACATCATTCGGCAAGATATTAAACAGTCAAGAAAATATATTGAATAAAAAAAAACAATGAAACCCATCATGATTTGAATTTTTTAATATAATATTTTTTAAAGTCATGAATTTTTATCTTATTTTAAAATAATTGGTATAAAACCATAAATATTAAAAAAAAATATATTGGATTTTTAAAGTGTTAGTTAAAACTATACTTTTTGAATCAAAGAAATAATTTTACAATTTATCAAAAATTAATTAACGTGTTTTATAAAAGTTAATTGAAAATTTTCATTCTCAATAAAATTAATGAATGAATCTTTCATTATTGGCATCACATACATCATTGATATATGAAATTAAAAAATTATTATTATTATTAATTTATAATCATGATATCACCTGCAATAAATCTTTATAGAAGATTATTTAGAGAGTCATAAAATCATATCTATCACTCTATTTGTTTTTTTATAACTATTTCAAATAATTTTGATCAATTATATTTAATAATTATTTTTAAATTAAATTTAAGATTTATTAAATATTTAATTATAGAATTAAATACATTTTTAATCTTTTAAGCATAATAATTTTGTTTCTCATCCTTTTAAATATAATAATTAAACACCTTTTTTTTTTATAAAAACATTAGATTTTCAAAATGTGGAGAGATTTAAAAAATATATATAAAAAAGATAAATTTAAAAAGATAAATTTTAATGATAATAAAAAATAAAAAAAATATTTTCTTAACAAAAATTTATCTATAATTAATCGAATTTTATTTATAATTAAATGTGTTACTAATAAAAAAATTAAATGATACAAATATTTATAAATAAATAGATACTAGAAAAAAAACATAAGTAACATATGAATTAAATGATATTAAAATTATATGTTAATTTAAACAATTCATAACTATTTTATGATCACCAAAACAAAGAAAATATAATAAAATAGTTAAAAAAAGTAAATATATTTTAAATAATTTATAAATCCAAACACGAGTAAAATGTATTATATTTATTACTAATATTTATTTAGAGAATTAAAATAATATTTTTAAATATTATGTTATTAATTAATATTTATAAAACTAAATGATTGTATAAATATATTTATAAATAATATAAAAAAAAAATTAATATTTAAGAAAATATATGTTTGATCAATATATATATATTATGCTCTAAATATAGGGTACGGGTACTGATTAATTACAAACTCCTCTTATGCTTTAAATAAAAATAAAAATATTTTTTTCTTTTAAAAATAATAAACTTTCTTTGTTAAATAATTTTGTCTTTCTCTTTTTTTTTATTCTTATTATATTTTAGATAAAAATATGTATAACACACGAGTACACAAATCAACACACGAATATCCAGACCTGAATTCATTCTAATTTATAGGTTATTATATTTTTTTTACAATTAAAAACATAAAAGTAATTATATATTTAAAATAATGGATGAATTCAAACACAGGAAAATATGTTCTTTTTAAATTTTTATGTCACAATCATTTTTATTTAAAAATTATTTTTAATTTAAGACATAATATTATTTTAAGATAATATATGAAAAAGTAAGCTATATGTTTTTTTAATTATACTAATTCTCTTATATATTATTTTTATTTTTTAAAAAACAAATACTTGTCGTCCAACCAGTATCCACACATATTAATTATATTATTTTTAATATAAATTATATTTTTTATATTTGTCAAATTTTGTTAATTGTATTTATTTTCAAATTTTGAATGTAAACAAATGCGCGTCACCGACGGGTACCCAGACGGACACACGGGGATTGATATGGTAAAATTTAAAAATTAAAAACTTTCTTGGTTTAAAAATTTAAATAATATATGAATCCAAACACGAGAAAAAATTATTTATTTCTGTTGCTAATTTTTATTTATACAACGAAATAAATTGTTAAAAAAATTTGTTTTTCTATTTTTTTTTCATTCTGATTACATTTTAGAAAAAGATTGGCATACCACATAAGTATTATGCAAACACAAGGGTACCCATACTATAATTTGTGCGAATGCACATATATCTACACTAAAATTTGTGCGAACGTATTTTTATATTTTTTTGTATAATTAAATAAAATAAAAGTAAATATATTTAAACTAATGTATGAATCCAAACACAGACAAAATGTATTTATTTATGTTACTAATATTTATTATTATAATTAAAATAATATTTATAAATATTATGTTATTAGTCGATTTTTATAAAACTAAATGATTGTATAAATAGTTTTATAAATAATGAGAATAATATTAATATTCACATTAAAATATTCGATTTTTATCTAAATATTTGTATATATATGGAATAATTATATTTATGCTAAAATATAAATTAAAAAAATTATTTGTAAAATAATAAACTTGGTTAAATAATTTTATTTCTTTATTTTTTTTTATTACATTTTTGAAACAAATGCGTGTAACACATCAGTACTGTGTGCGTATGCACGAATATCCCCACTATTATACAAACATTTTTCTTTAATTAATTAATAAATATTAAAACTTATCAAATATATTGATTTTATTAGATATTTTTTATTTTTTATTTTTATAAAAAATCATTTTTACGACGAATGCGCGTCACCAACCAGTACCCGTGCGAACGCACGGGTATCATACTAGTTATATTTATTTCCACAACATTTTTTCTACTCTTAAATTATATATTAAATTTTTGAGGTCCATTAAAATGACACTGACATATTCTTATATGTAAATTGAAAATAAAATTTAAGATTAAATGTTCGTATATATAATTTGAAAAAAATATATTTTTTAAAATTAAATGAAGTGTCGTCATTTTAATTTTTCTCTTTTATTTCTCTCCTTGCTTCATTGTATAAGGTGTCAAATGAGAAGTTACTATTTTATTCTGTTAAAAACATTCCTGTTTTAAATATGGAGGCAATATCAAGTATCAAGTTTCTTTAGTGAAAAAGGTTTGTTGCTTTCGTTGAGAATAATATTCTTTGGTCGGATTGGAATTTTGATCCGGTGAATTTTCTTAGATGATTTTCTTTTGTTAATGTTGGTTTGTTTTTTGTTGTAGGCTTTTATCGGCTTTTTTTCTCTTATTGTATCTTTGAGTTAAAGTATCCTAATGCTTTTTCAATATAATTCCCTTGCTTAAAAAAAAAAAAAACCTATAACATAGTGAGGTAGAATTGAAATATTCGTCCTACGTCTGGTTTTCTTTTTTTTCTTAGGAAAATTGTACCTAGTGGGTTGTGCTGCATTATTCACACTTGTTTTTCTTGTATTATTACAAACATGGGATAAATGTGTATTAATCATTATAAAGATAGGATGAATATTTCTAAAGGTGAAAGATAATATTGCAGACTGCCCTACATGCATTTATTTTTTCATATGTACTGATGACCTACCTAGGTCATGGCTTTTAAACTTTTTAATATAATAAGAAGAAGAAATTGGGGAGACATTCAAGTTTAATTTAAGAAGCATTTGGCATAGCTAAACTGTTAGCTTATATCTGGCTCAAAAAGATAATTGATAATTTATAGTTGATAAATTCGTAAAAATAATGTAGAATTATTTGAATTCGTATTTAAAAATTTTGGTTAAACAAAAAAAAGAATTCTTAATGTTTTTTCTATCTTATCACACAAGGAGATGATTAAGAGGAGGAGATGATTAAGAGGTTACAAGTTAGACCCAGTTTGGTTTAGTTTTAAAAATTTTTTTTTTTTTTTATTTTTGAAAATGAATTTTGTAAAACCGATTTTTTAAAATATTATAAGTTTTTTTATATTCATTTTACCTAAATTGAAAGATTAATTTTGACATCATATAACATAAATACACATTATTGAAGTTCAAAACATAGTCGAAATCACAATTTATTTTAAAAGTTGTCTCGAAAATGATTTTTATAAAAATCTATTTGAAATAGCTTCAAAATTAAGTGATTTTTTGAAATTTTGATCCAAATTTTTCTTCTCGATAAAATAATAAAATATCTTAAGAATAACCATTCAAACAAAATTTTCATTTGAAACTGTTATAAAAAATTTCTTTATAAATTCTTTTCTTTACAAAATTATATTATACTAAAAAATCATTTTTAGAAAAGCTAAACAAACGAATCTTTAGTTTAAAATCTAACTAACTTGTTTTGACAACATTGCTTATTTAACAAGTCAATTAGTAAATTACTTTGTAAAATTTACAAGTTAGTTTAGTCTCTAACAAACTTGTTTAGATAACTTTGTCTATTTAACAAGCCAATTAGTTATTTACTTTGTAAAGTTTTCAGTCTCTATACAATAATATAATATATTTTATACAAAAAATTATTTTTGTGTGCTAACCTACTGAGGTAAAACTTATTTTATAAGACGTTTTAATTAAATTTTAATTTTTAATTAAAAAATATATTTTCTCTGTTGTCAGAAAAATTGAGGGAAAAATATTTCACGGCAAGTTTCGGTTTTCAAGCCCTACAGGAAAATGTTACTTCATTTTTATATAGAAAGCACCACATTCTCCCCTCGCTACAAGGAAAAAAAAAACCTCAAATTGCAAGGTGAATATCACCTCACAACTCTAAAATACACCATACAACTAACCAATTGCGAGATAGACAAAACACCTCCTAAAAAAATTTGTCGTAACTTGTTGCAGAGTGAAAATTACATTGCAATTTGGTGAAAAACACCTCACAACCTTGTTAGGTGTATTTTACGTCGCATTCTCTTTGGCAAGGTTTAGAGCAGTGTGTCAGACGAAGTCAGGAGTGACAAGATGGAAATATGATATTTGTTTGTTAGGTGAAAATCACCACGCAAGTTTTGTCTTTGCTAAATGATTTAAACCATGCAAAAAATAATTAATTTATTACAAAAATGTTATTATATTTATATTAGGGTTAAATATGTTTGTGGTCCTCATAAATATCTAAATTTTCAGTTTTAGTCCCTCAAAATATTTTCTTCAAAGAATGATTCTCCTATAATTTTCTATTCTTTGAATAAAATATATTGAGGGACTGAAAACAAAATTGAGATATTTAGGAGGATCACATGCATATTTAACCATTTATGTTATTACAAATATTATAATTAATATTTAAAATAATATAAATATAGTAAATAATTTTGACATTTAATACTTAAATTCATAATTAATTAAAAATATTTAAATTCAAAAAAGTTAATTAAAAATTCATAATGTCTTCATTCTCATTCTCGCTTACCGCTCTTTGGCCACCAACTGCTCCAACTCCGCCGCCACCGAAAGGTTGATGCAACATATATTATTGCATTTGTTGTTGTGTAGCTCTTATTTAATCTTGTGAAACTCTAAACGCTTTCTCCAACTCAATTTGTCTTTTTCTCATTTCTTCCATTTCAGTCTTTTATGTAGCTTCACGTGTCACGACTTCACGAGCTTCTTCACTTAGAGCTAAATGTCTTACTATTTCCGCCATTTGAGGGTTAATAACAGGGATGTAACGACCCTTCCCCGCTTACAATTCTCCTAAATAAAGTCTTACTCTCTTTTCTATAGTTGCATGCTAAAAGTCCAGTACCATAAAATTTTGCTCTTTTTTATTCTTTCCACCAACTGATTATATCCAAAGATAAAGATCAACAGCTAGATCAACAACATGTTGGCCCCTCGGACCAACTAACTAAGGATATTGAGATATAAACTCTCCCTTCCGTCTACTGTACTCCTCATACACATACATAAAAATTAAATAAAATAATAGTGTTATACAATTTAATTAAATAAAATAGTCAAATAATATGTAAAAATTAAATTAACTAAATATAATTAAATAAAATAATGAAATAAAATATTTAAATATTAATATCATCTTACCATATTGTTTCTAGGACGTTTGTTGTTATACTCTCAATCTCTCCCCTATAAGTCCTTTCATGAATCTCATTCATTAATAATGGAGTTTTTCCACCAGCATCCACTATGACAAATAAGGAAAAAGACATCGCTTTTTTTGGTCTTTAACAACACTTAAAAGCGTTGCCTAAGGTGGCGCTGCCGTAGGTAAAGACAGTGTTTTTTTTAATGAGAAAACGCTGCTAAATACCTACTTTAGGCAAAATTTTACCTTTAAAAACGCTTTCTAAAGTAGGCTTTTAGACGACGCTTTTACTTGAAAAAGTGCTTTCTTAAGTGGACTTTTAGTAGCGCTTTTTGCTATCCTTTTATGCTTTCTATTCACATCTTTATGCAGCGCTTTCTCAAGAAAAAGTGATGTCTATTGTCCCCCTTTAGACTATGTTTTTGAAAGCGCTGTCTAATGTATTTTTTATTTCCACTTTAAGGAAGCGCTTTAAGTAGAAAGCGCTTTCTTTTGTTTATTATAGGCAACGCTTTTGCTTAAAAGCGCTTTCTTTTCTTCACATTTTTTTAATGATATTTTTTAAAAATCACATTTTGCTTCTTTTTTTTTCTCTTTAGAAACCTGTATAATTCAATTATAAGTCATTACCATTTCTAGGCCTTCTAAATCACATAAACTATTCTAAATCACATAAATCATTTCTAGGCCTTCTAAATCACACAAACCATTCTAATCCTTATGTGATTCATATTTAAAGTCATTTCCATAACAACCATTCTAATCCATAAACCATCGACATAATAATTAAAGCATTCTAATCCATAAACCATTCACATAATAATTAAATCATTATAGTCAATAAACCATTCACATAAACGATTCACATAAACCATTTCCATAATTAAACAAAAATCCATAAACCATTCACATAAACCATTCATGCACATAATTAAACCGAAAAATTATAATCCATAAACCATTCAAATAATTAAACCATTCTAATCCTTTAACTTCTAAAGATCTCCTAAACTATATAATTACCCTCCATAACTACACACCAACCTCCATACTGTATATGTTTCTTTTCTCAATAAGGTATTCACATAATTCCTCATTGATTTCGTCCAATTTATCTTCCGTGTAATGAGCACACACGTATTCATCAAAGTACTACATAACAAAACACAATATGCATGATTTAGTTTAAAGTAATAAATTATATGAAATATCCGATAAATATTAAAATAAATCCTAACTTATAAATTCATACCGTGATAGGAATCTCTAATCGATCCAAATTAAGGATTTCTCTCATAAACCTCAAAATGAAATAGCTGCAGTCTATACCATTACGTTGACGAGGACACTACATATAGAAAAACAAATAAGAATTAATATATAGTTGTCTTGTGTTATCAAGTAGCATCACCATTATAAGCAACATTGTGAAAATTAATATACCTTCACTTTGATCCATGTAATGTTGTTAGCTTTAGACAGTGATACTCGAGCATCTCTTTGTGCTCGGTATACTAGTATTGCTCTATACAGGAAAAACACAAATTTATAACAATTTCATATAAATAATTAAATATGCAAATACACACGAGTATTTAGAACAATGTCACTTATGTATCAACCAAATCCTTCATATTCTGATATGTTATCCATTCATGATCCAATGAATTCAGATAATACACCACTTCTCTTGTAGGAAAATTGTACCTAGTGGGTTGTGCTGCATTATTCACACTTGTTTTTCTTGTATTATTACAAACATGGGATAAATGTGTATTAATCATTATAAAGATAGGATGAATATTTCTAAAGGTGAAAGATAATATTGCAGACTGCCCTACATGCATTTATTTTTTCATATGTACTGATGACCTACCTAGGTCATGGCTTTTAAACTTTTTAATATAATAAGAAGAAGAAATTGGGGAGACATTCAAGTTTAATTTAAGGAGCATTTGGCATAGCTAAACTGTTAGCTTATATCTGGCTCAAAAAGATAATTGATAATTTATAGTTGATAAATTCGTAAAAATAATGTAGAATTATTTGAATTCGTATTAAAAAATTTTGGTTAAACAAAAAAAAAGAATTCTTAATGTTTTTTCTATCTTATCACACAAGGAGATGATTAAGAGGAGGAGATGATTAAGAGGTTACAAGTTAGACCCAGTTTGGTTTAGTTTTTTTTAAAAAAAAAAAAAATTTATTTTTGAAAATGAATTTTGTAAAACCGATTTTTTAAAATATTATAAGTTTTTTTTATATTCATTTTACCTAAATTGAAAGATTAATTTTGACATCATATAACATAAATACACATTATTGAAGTTCAAAACATAGTCGAAATCACAATTTATTTTAAAAGTTGTTTCGAAAATGATTTTTATAAAAATCTATTTGAAATAGCTTCAAAATTAAGTGATTTTTTGAAATTTTGATCCAAATTTTTTTCTCGATAAAATAATAAAATATCTTAAGAATAACCATTCAAACAAATTTTTTATTTGAAACTGTTATAAAAAATTTCTTTATAAATTCTTTTCTTTACAAAATTATATTATACTAAAAAATCATTTTTTGAAAAGCTAAACAAACGAATCCTTAGTTTAAAATCTAACTAACTTGTTTTGACAACATTGCTTATTTAACAACTCAATTAGTAAATTACTTTGTAAAATTTACAAGTTAGTTTAGTCTCTAACAAACTTGTTTAGATAACTTTGTCTATTTAACAAGCCAATTAGTTATTTACTTTGTAAAGTTTTCAGTCACTATACTAATATAATATATTTTAAACAAAAAGTTATTTTTGTGTGCTAACCTACTGAGGTAAAACTTATTTTATAAGATATTTTAATTTAATTTTAATTTTTAATTAAAAAATATATTATCAAAAAATATATTTTCTCTATTGTCAGAAAAATTGAGGGAAAAATATTTCACGGCAAGTTTCGTGCCCTACAGGAAAATGTTACTTCATTTTTATATAGAAAGCACCACATTCTCCCCTCACTACAAGGAAAAAAAAAACCTCAATTTGCAAGGTGAATATCACCTCACAACTCTAAAATACACCATACAACTAACCAATTGCGAGATAGACAAAACACCTCCTAAACAAATTTGTCATAACTTGTTGCAGAGTGAAAATTACATTGCAATGTTGTTTGGTGAAAAACATCTCGCAACCTTGTTAGGTGTATTTTACGTCGCATTCTCTTTGGCAAGGTTTAGAGCAGTGTGTCAGACGAAGTCAGGAGTGACAAGATGGAAATATGATATTTGTTTGTTAGGTGAAAATCGCCACGCAAGTTTTGTCTTTGCTAAATGATTTAAACCATGCAAAAAATAATTAATTTATTACAAAAATGTTATTATATTTATATTAGGGTTAAATATGTTTGTGGTCCTCATAAATATCTAAATTTTCAGTTTTAGTCCCTCAAAATATTTTCTTCAAAGAATGATTCTCCTATAATTTATTATTCTTTGAATAAAATATATTGAGGGACTAAAAACAAAATTGAGATATTTAGGAGGATCACATGCATATTTAACCATTTATGTTATTACAAATATTATAATTAATATTTAAAATAATATAAATATAGTAAATAATTTTGACATTTAATACTTAAATTCATAATTAATTAAAAATATTTAAATTCAAAAAAGTTAATTAAAAATTCATAATGTCTTCATTCTCATTCTCGCTTACCGCTCTTTGGCCACCAACAGCTCCAACTCCGCCGCCACCGAAAGGTTGATGCAACATATATTATTGCATTTGTTGTTGTGTTGCTCTTATTTAATCTTGTGAAACTCTAAACGCTTTCTCCACCTCAATTTGTCTTTTTCTCATTTCTTCCATTTCAGTCTTTTATGTAGCTTCACGTGTCACGACTTCACGAGCTTCTTCACTTAGAGCTAAATGTCTTACTATTTCCGCCATTTGAGGGTTAATAACAGGGATGTAACGACCCTTCCCCGCTTACAATTCTCCTAAATAAAGTCTTACTCTCTTTTCTATAGTTGCATGCTAAAAGTCCAGTACCATAAAATTTTGCTCGTTTTTATTCTTTCCACCAACTGATTATATCCAAAGATAAAGATCAACAGCTAGATCAACAACATGTTGGCCCCTCGGACCAACTAACTAAGGATATTGAGATATAAACTCTCCCTTCCGTCTACTGTACTCCTCATACACATACATAAAAATTAAATAAAATAATAGTGTTATACAATTTAATTAAATAAAATAGTCAAATAATATGTAAGAATTAAATTAACTAAATATAATTAAATAAAATAATGAAATAAAATATTTAAATATTAATATCATCTTACCATATTGTTTCTAGGACGTTTGTTGTTATACTCTCAATCTCTCCCCTATAAGTCCTTTCATGAATCTCATTCATTAATAATGGAGTTTTTCCACCAGCATCCACTATGACAAATAAGGAAAAAGACATCGCTTTTTTTGGTCTTTAACAACACTTAAAAGCGCTGCCTAAAGTGGCGCTGCCGTAGGTAAAGACAATGTTTTTTTTAATGAGAAAACGCTGCTAAATACCTACTTTAGGCAACATTTTACCTTTAAAAACGCTTTCTAAAGTAGGCTTTTAGACGACGCTTTTACTTGAAAAAGTGCTTTCTTAAGTGGACCTTTAGTAGCTTTTTGCTATCCTTTTATGCTTTCTATTGACATCTTTATGCAGCGCTTTCTCAAGAAAAAGTGATGTCTATTGTCCCCCTTTAGACTATGTTTTTGAAAGCGCTGTCTAATGTATTTTTTATTTCCACTTTAAGGCAGCGCTTTAAGTAGAAAGCGCTTTCTTTTGTTTATTATAGGCAACGCTTTTGCTTAAAAGCGCTTTCTTTTCTTCACATTTTTTTAATGATATTTTTTAAAAATCACATTTTGCTTCTTTTTTTTTTCTCTTTAGAAACCTGTATAATTCAATTATAAGTCATTACCATTTCTAGGCCTTCTAAATCACATAAACTATTCTAAATCACATAAATCATTTCTAGGCCTTCTAAATCACACAAACCATTCTAATCCTTATGTGATTCATATTTAAAGTCATTTCCATAACAACCATTCTAATCCATAAACCATCGACATAATAATTAAAGCATTCTAATCCATAAACCATTCACATAATAATTAAATCATTATAGTCCATAAACCATTCACATAAACGATTCACATAAACCATTTCCATAATTAAACCAAAATCCATAAACCATTCACATAAACCATACATGCACATAATTAAACAGAAAAATTATAATCCATAAACCATTCAAATAATTAAACCATTCTAATCCTTTAACTTCTAAAGATCTCCTAAACTATATAATTACCCTCCATAACTACACACCAACCTCCATACTGTATATGTTTCTTTTCTCAATAAGGTATTCACATAATTCCTCATTGATTTCGTCCAATTTATCTTTCGTGTAATGAGCACACACGTATTCATGAAAGTACTACATAACAAAACACAATATGTATGATTTAGTTTAAAATAATAAATTATATGAAATATCCGATAAATATTAAAATAAATCCTAACTTATAAATTCATACCGTGATAGGAATCTCTAATCGATCCAAATTAAGGATTTCTCTCATAAACCTCAAAATGAAATAGCTGCAGTCTATACCATTACGTTGACGAGGACACTACATATAGAAAAACAAATAAGAATTAATATATAGTTGTCTTGTGTTATCAAGTAGCATCACCATTATAAGAAACATTGTGAAAATTAATATACCTTCACTTTGATCCATGTAATGTTGTTTGCTTTAGACAGTGATACTCGAGCATCTCTTTGTGCTCGGTATACTAGTATTGCTCTATACAGGAAAAACACAAATTTATAACAATTTCATATAAATAATTAAATATGCAAATACACACGAGTATTTAGAACAATGTCACTTATGTATCAACTAAATCCTTCATATTCTGATATGTTATCCATTCATGATCCAATGAATTCAGATAATACACCACTTCTCTTGTAGGAAAATTGTACCTAGTGGGTTGTGCTGCATTATTCACACTTGTTTTTCTTGTATTATTACAAACATGGGATAAATGTGTATTAATCATTATAAAGATAGGATGAATATTTCTAAAGGTGAAAGATAATATTGCAGACTGCCCTACATGCATTTATTTTTTCATATGTACTGATGACCTACCTAGGTCATGGCATTTAAACTTTTTAATATAATAAGAAGAAGAAATTGGGGAGACATTCAAGTTTAATTTAAGCAGCATTTGGCATAGCTAAACTGTTAGCTTATATCTGGCTCAAAAAGATAATTGATAATTTATAGTTGATAAATTCGTAAAAATAATGTAGAATTATTTGAATTCGTATTTAAAAATTTTGGTTAAACAAAAAAATAGAATTCTTAATGTTTTTTCTATCTTATCACACAAGGAGATGATTAAGAGGAGGAGATGATTAAGAGGTTACAAGTTAGACCCAGTTTGGTTTAGTTTTTTAAAATTTTTTTTTTTTTTTATTTTTGAAAATGAATTTTGTAAAACCGATTTTTTAAAATATTATAAGTTTTTTTATATTCATTTTACCTAAATTGAAAGATTAATTTTGACATCATATAACATAAATACACATTATTGATGATCAAAACATAGTCGAAATCACAATTTATTTTAAAAGTTGTCTCGAAAATGATTTTTATAAAAATCTATTTGAAATAGCTTCAAAATTAAGTGATTTTTTGAAATTTTGATCCAAATTTTTTTTCTCGATAAAATAATAAAATATCTTAAGAATAACCATCAAACAAAATTTTTATTTGAAACTGTTATAAAAAATTTCTTTATAAATTCTTTTCTTTACAAAATTATATTATACTAAAAAATCATTTTTAGAAAAGCTAAACAAACGAATCTTTAGTTTAAAATCTAACTAACTTGTTTTGACAACATTGCTTATTTAACAAGTCAATTAGTAAATTACTTTGTAAAATTTACAAGTTAGTTTAGTCTCTAACAAACTTGTTTAGATAACTTTGTCTATTTAACAAGCCAATTAGTTATTTACTTTGTAAAGTTTTCAGTCTCTATACAATAATATAATATATTTTATACAAAAAGTTATTTTTGTGTGCTAACCTACTGAGGTAAAACTTATTTTATAAGACGTTTTAATTTAATTTTAATTTTTAATTAAAAAATATATTATCAAAAAATATATTTTCTCTGTTGTCAGAAAAATTGAGGGAAAAATATTTCACGGCAAGTTTCGGTTTTCAAGCCCTACAGGAAAATGTTACTTCATTTTTGTATAGAAAGCACCACATTCTCCCCTCGCTACAAGGAAAAAAAAACCTCAATTGCAAGGTGAATATCACCTCACAACTCTAAAATACACCATACAACTAACCAATTGCGAGATAGACAAAACACCTCCTAAAAAAATTTGTCGTAACTTGTTGCAGAGTAAAAATTACATTGCAATGTTGTTTGGTGAAAAACACCTCGCAACCTTGTTAGGTGTATTTTACGTCGCATTCTCTTTGGTAAGGTTTAGAGCAGTGTGTCAGACGAAGTCAGGAGTGACAAGATGGAAATATGATATTTGTTTGTTAGGTGAAAATCACCACTCAAGTTTTGTCTTTGCTAAATGATTTAAACCATGCAAAAAATAATTAATTTATTACAAAAATGTTATTATATTTATATTAGGGTTAAATATGTTTGTTGTCCTCATAAATATCTAAATTTTCAGTTTTAGTCCCTCAAAATATTTTCTTCAAAGAATGATTCTCCTATAATTTTCTATTCTTTGAATAAAATATATTGAGGGACTAAAAACAAAATTGAGATATTTAGGAGGATCACATGCATATTTAACCATTTATGTTATTACAAATATTATAATTAATATTTAAAATAATATAAATATAGTAAATAATTTTGACATTCAATACTTAAATTCATAATTAATTAAAAATATTTAAATTCAAAAAAGTTAATTAAAAATTCATAATGTCTTCATTCTCATTCTCGCTTACCGCTCTTTGGCCACCAACTGCTCCAACTCCGCCGCCACCGAAAGGTTGATGCAACATATATTATTGCATTTGTTGTTGTGTAGCTCTTATTTAATCTTGTGAAACTCTAAACGCTTTCTCCAACTCAATTTGTCTTTTTCTCATTTCTTCCATTTCAGTCTTTTATGTAGCTTCACGTGTCACGACTTCACGAGCTTCTTCACTTAGAGCTAAATGTCTTACTATTTCCGCCATTTGAGGGTTAATAACAGGGATGTAACGACCCTTCCCCGCTTACAATTCTCCTAAATAAAGTCTTACTCTCTTTTCTATAGTTGCATGCTAAAAGTCCAGTACCATAAAATTTTGCTCTTTTTTATTCTTTCCACCAACTGATTATATCCAAAGATAAAGATCAACAGCTAGATCAACAACATGTTGGCCCCTCAGACCAACTAACTAAGGATATTGAGATATAAACTCTCCCTTCCGTCTACTGTACTCCTCATACACATACATAAAAATTAAATTAAATAATAGTGTTATACAATTTAATTAAATAAAATAGTCAAAAAATATGTAAAAATTAAATTAACTAAATATAATTAAATAAAATAATGAAATAAAATATTTAAATATTAATATCATCTTACCATATTGTTTCTAGGACGTTTGTTGTTATACTCTCAATCTCTCCCCTATAAGTCCTTTCATGAATCTCATTCATTAATAATGGAGTTTTTCCACCAGCATCCACTATGACAAATAAGGAAAAAGACATCGCTTTTTTTGGTCTTTAACAACACTTAAAAGCGCTGCCTAAGGTGGCGCTGCCGTAGGTAAAGACAGTGTTTTTTTAATGAGAAAACGCTGCTAAATACCTACTTTAGGCAACATTTTACCTTTAAAAACGCTTTCTAAAGTAGGCTTTTAGACGACGCTTTTACTTGAAAAAGCGCTTTCTTAAGTGGACCTTTAGCAGCGCTTTTTGCTATCCTTTTATGCTTTCTATTGACATCTTTATGCAGCGCTTTCTCAAGAAAAAGTGATGTCTATTGTCCCCCTTTAGACTATGTTTTTGAAAGCGCTGTCTAATGTATTTTTTATTTCCACTTTAAGGCAGCGCTTTAAGTAGAAAGCGCTTTCTTTTATTTATTATAGGCAACGCTTTTGCTTAAAAGCGCTTTCTTTTCTTCACATTTTTTTAATGATATTTTTTAAAAATCACATTTTGCTTCTTTTTTTTTTCTCTTTAGAAACCTGTATAATTCAATAATAAGTCATTACCATTTCTAGGCCTTCTAAATCACATAAACTATTCTAAATCACATAAATCATTTCTAGGCCTTCTAAATCACACAAACCATTCTAATCCTTATGTGATTCATATTTAAAGTCATTTCCATAACAACCATTCTAATCCATAAACCATCGACATAATAATTAAAGCATTCTAATCCATAAACCATTCACATAATAATTAAATCATTATAGTCCATAAACCATTCACATAAACGATTCACATAAACCATTTCCATAATTAAACCAAAATCCATAAACCATTCACATAAACCATTCATGCACATAATTAAACCGAAAAATTATAATCCGTAAACCATTCAAATAATTAAACCATTCTAATCCTTTAACTTCTAAAGATCTCCTAAACTATATAATTACCCTCCATAACTACACACCAACCTCCATACCGTATATGTTTCTTTTCTCAATAAGGTATTCACATAATTCCTCATTGATTTCGTCCAATTTATCTTTCGTGTAATGAGCACACACGTATTCATCAAAGTACTACATAACAAAACACAATATGCATGATTTAGTTTAAAATAATAAATTATATGAAATATCCGATGAATATTAAAATAAATCCTAACTTATAAATTCATACCGTGATAGGAATCTCTAATCGATCCAAATTAAGGATTTCTCTCATAAACCTCAAAATGAAATAGCTGCAGTCTATACCATTACGTTGACGAGGACACTACATATAGAAAAACAAATAAGAATTAATATATAGTTGTCTTGTGTTATCAAGTAGCATCACCATTATAAGCAACATTGTGAAAATTAATATACCTTCACTTTGATCCATGTAATGTTGTTTGCTTTAGACAGTGATACTCGAGCATCTCTTTGTGCTCGGTATACTAGTATTGCTCTATACAGGAAAAACACAAATTTATAACAATTTCATATAAATAATTAAATATGAAAATACACACGAGTATTTAGAACAATGTCACTTATGTATCAACCAAATCCTTCATATTCTGATATGTTATCCATTCATGATCCAATGAATTCAGATAATACACCACTTCTCTTGTAGGATTAATTGCAACCAACAACCAGTGTCCAATGTAAAATATAACAAAAGTTTAGATGGATAATTTCTACGCAAAATATACAAAGATTAGAATGAAATTAGAATGAAAATCTTACCTATTTGTAGTATTATATGGTAAAAAATACAAACTTTATGTACTACTGGCCATAAATCTCTCGAGTAAGTGATCTCTTACTGAATCTGGATTTTTATCAATTAACGTGACGTTGATAAGGACACAAGACACAAAACAAAATTTGTTTGACAATTGATTCCCGCGCATCAAATTGTCATACAAGCACCATAAATAAAAACATAATAAACATTAGACTATTTTCATTAAAATGTGTAAATAAATTGTTCAACTAATTAAATATTAGATTGATCGGAGTACCAGATGTATGAATGCATAACACTGATGCCTAATTCAAGATGCTTGAAAATCTGTACCATGTCCTCTTTTCCAATTGTTTCGGAATGAGGAAAACCAAAAACACCTTCGTCCATGTCTATTTGACGAATAACACCATTCATCAAATCTGATTTTTCTACAAGTGTTTTAAGACACATCCGAAAGCGAGGTGTAAGAGCTCTTTTTGTCGTCCCGATCCTTGCAGGAGCTCTTTTCTTGCTGATCACTTTTTGTGAAACTTGAGCAGGAACCTAAAAATCAAATAAGTTAGGTAAAGTAGAAAATCATGAAGCTTTTGAATTCGGATCATAGAATAACACTTTGAATGTACCTCTTTTTTTGATTCAACTGACTCGTTATGCGGCAAAATCCCTTTATCCTTAGATGCGGGTTTTGTAGGAGTCTAAAATTACCATGTAAAAAAATGTACGTAATGGTTCAGTATGATTTTCATAATGATTTAGAATTGACATTTGAATACTAAAAGATTCATAATGGTTTTAAACTTACCTCATCATCTATGAAAATGAGGTCTGACGGCCATGCAACAAACGAGCCTATTATATCTCCCACCAATGTTATCTCTGAAAACAAGTCAGGTATAGGTAATAACGCATCCCTATCTATAGAAATATCAACCGACACTTTCAGATATCCATCAGGGAGAAAATTATGATGAAGTAACTCTCCCAATTTGTTATGCACTTTTCTCTTGCCAATTATGTGATACGTCGGTAACTATAAAAATAGTTGGCAAGATGAAATGCCCTAAAGCAATATTAAATATGTAATTGTTATTGTGTATATATTTCAATTAAAATAAATGTGATAATTTAATTAAAAAAATATATGTCAATTAAAATAAATGTGCTACTTACCTCAGGAATTTTCTTTTGACAATTGATACTAGCTTTGTTACTAGTATCTTTCAACTCTGAACCACATTTTTCAGCCTCATATCTCTCTTTATCCTTTTGCAATTCACGGAATTACGCTTTTAATTTCTCCAACGATTGCATCACTTCTTGATTGCTAGGAATTTTTCTCTTTGGCTGCTTATACAAGGAAGATGGAGTCACACCAAATCCTTTACCCTTCACCCGACTGGAATACTCAGGAACATTTAGTTCTTTAATAAGTATGCTCATGCAATCCTCCTCACTCGTGGTTAAGGATTTAGATAGAGTCTTTTGAAATTCATTGACATATCGAAATTTATTAGTGGGGATTAAACATTAATTATCTTTTAATAAAATTTCAATTAACTTAAAAAATACATAATGTCATGCTTACACATTCTTCATAAACATGCTGAACATCTTCCCTAACAACTCCATCCCTGACCACACGAGCTTCCTTCCATAAAACATGTTCCAGAAGTGATGTTTCTTCACTTTTCGTCTCTTCTAACTACACATTTAGATAAATGATAAGATCATGAATTATAACATAATAAGACAATTAATAAAATCATATCATTTATATATACTTACCATTTTTTGTTGTAAGCGTTCATATCCCAAACGCTTTTTTTCTATATGGATACACGGGTTTTGATGCTCTTTTGGGATTCATGGAACTCAATTCTTGGATAAACAAGTTTAAGTCATATCAGAAAAAACAATTGAAATTCTGGTATGACAAACTCAGATGTCGAATATGATGTCGAGACATCTTATCTGTTACATATAAACATGGCAAGGGACAAACAACAACACTTTTAAAATTTTGATATATCAGATTCAAACATTCTTCAGGATGTTTAAATATCTGATATGATATTCAACACATATACTGCATAAAATAAACTGAAAGCTGTAAAGAACACATTCAAATTGTTAACCCAGTTCGATGCTAACTCATCTACTCTGGGGCCTACCAAGCCAGGAAGGAAATCCACTATATAGTATCAATTCAAAGAATTCTCAGCAAACACCTACAGTTTACAGTCTTCTCACTTAATCATTACCCGTGCAACTTCTACTTAGGAACTCCTAAATATGAGAAACCCATCCTCACTTCCAATCACCTCAATGATGTCTCATAGTCCAAACAGTCAGTTGCTGTTATTGACGACGCTTTACCTACACCAATAATTCAAAACAGAATTCATACTTCCATGATAACACCTTAACCTTGCTTAGTAGCTTCAGTTATGTATAATCCACCTCTTACTTAGCAGCTTCAAGGTTTACACATAAAACAACCATAACATAAACCTTGTTGCGCACGGCTCTCACAAGAACACAACCCTAATGATATGATCTTTACATTTTCGGTTGGTTACTAAACCTAGGTTACAAGGTTTATTTTTATAACCTATTCCCAACTGGATTTGGGCCTAAAAGATCACAACAACAACTTCTACAAAAATGCATAAAAAATCTTCTACAAGTATACAAAAAGATCTTCAAATTAAAACTCCTAAAATATCTCTAAATATAGAAACTCTATATTTTTCAATATTTGATTTTTGTCTTAATAAACATTTGAGTCTTCAAGATCTTTTACATCAACGCCAATTGGATTGCTTTAAATCTTCTAAATATTTTGTTTCTGTTGAAATCAAAATAGAAACTTCAATCTACCTTCAGCAGTTCATGATTTTGAATGAACTGTCTTGACATATTCTTCAATATGTTGTTCCAGATGTTGAAACATTTCAACACAACATGTTTTGGCACACACAAAAGGAATCCTTGCTTAATGTTTTCTTTGTTTTGCAAAGATCTTGTACATATACATTGCTGCTATATTTGTCTTACAAAATTAATTCCAATTCTACAGAACTTACAATCTCCCCTTTGGCAAATTTTGGCTAAAACAAATAAAAAATAGCAGCAGCAGAACATACTGAAAAGACAACAGCAAAACCAAACTCTTCACTTTGTCAGGGCATGTTATTTGACATCATTAGAAGTATTCACAATAACACACCATTCACCTATTCTTTCAATGGAAAAAAAAGTCTTGAAGTCTTGGCTGAACCAATCCATTAAGACCTCTCTCTATCCAGGTTCCACAAAATCCTTCCTCCCAAGGTGATGAATATTCTCCATCTAGGTGACTAATTGTGGCTTAAGAGAACACCCTCTCATTCCCTTATGTAACTCATAACACAAGTCACAATTGTGTTCAACAACTCAGGACACAAGTCATAAAGACTAACATTCAACATTCATCTTGACATCCTGATATCCATCATACAAGAACAACAGATGCAGCTGCTGTGACAATAGCTCCAAGCACATCATATGCACACACTCTTTATCAAGTCAAAATTGTGTTCAACAACTTAGGACACAAGTCACAAAGACTAGCATTCAACATTCATCTTGACATCCTTATATCCATCATACAAGAACAACAGATGCAACTGTTATGACATTAGCTCCAAGCACATCATCTGCACACACTCTTTCTCCCCCTTTGTAGCCAAAACTTGGCACACACAGCCCTCACATCACCACACCCACGTATTGTTCATCCATACACAAAAGAACCCCATTAGAAGAAAAGATGAAAAATACTCACATGCTGATGGAGGAGAAATACGCTTCTATAAATAGGGAGCAAGAACATAGATAGTAACGGACTATCCTTGAATAAAGAAGCATTATTAATCCAAGACCTTTATGAAAGGAGAAAAAACTTCTGCACCATTAAATGAGGATCACACAAAAACAGATCTTGACCAGCTGACTTGCTCTCCCAAAATAAATGACCCAATAACAAACACGCTTGAATAAACCCGTGTTTCACACTTTTCTGCCAACGCTGTCCACTGTTATTCCTAGACAAGAATCAATACCAACATGTTTTGAAACATGTTCTGACATCCAACCATATACTGTCTTCTAGCAGTGCAACAATATGGTTCACAACTCCTAAAGAATCCAACATAAACTGCAGATAACATATTTATTCTATAAGCCTATAGGATACACATGACACTCCTCATCTGGAGTATAAGGACATACACACCACAACCACTAAGTAATAAATAAACACTAATATAAATTTGTACCACACTTAGCAGATCATGTCACAACATGATGTGTAACATCACATAACCTGGTTAAGGTACTACTCCCCCTTAACTTCACAACACCAACTGTACAGAATTGTAACATACTCCCCCTAACTAGGATACTCCATGCTTCTCTGCACTATATTGAAAGGAAAACATAAGATGCATCTTCATGTCTTCAAGAGCTCACCCTTTGTTCAATTCCCAATTGAACACATTCACTTCTTGTACCAAAGCACACCTGACCTCTTCTTGGTTTGTTGTTACCACAAACTACATAAGATGAACATCTTCTATAAAATAGGTCCTTCACACATAAGTGGACTTTATAACCAAGAGCCAAGCAATATAGACAAAAATAATTCAATCTAATTCTGAAGTTAGAAGGAATATCCACAAACAGACTTAAGCAATCAGGACCTGATCTACTTCAGTCTACTCTACATGTTTCTTTCAATACAAATTATCTAGGTAGACTAAAATTAGAAACCATGTTGACAGCCACCCCTGATAATGTCCTAAAACCAGTATCTTCTAAACACCAAGAACTTATCACCAAGACTCTTGATGTGCTCCACCAACTGGACTTACTATAGCATAGTAATCCAAGAATTGAAAATCTTCAACTACACTGTGCCACCAGCTCGAATCAGAAATCCAGAAAGAGAGATAAACTCTCACCCTCCTTCAAAAAGAACCAATCTCCTTGAGTCTTCAACTCATCACTCTTCTGCCTAAGAGCAATTTGTTCCAAGACATTCCTCAAGAACAACTAGCTGCCACACTCTGATTATCTTGATTCTTCAAATCTAATATAGAGATCAACCAATTGCCACAATTTGATCACCTCCTTTATGAATCCTCATATGAAAAATCCAATTTCCACCCTTTGTCTTCTTCACGTTTGTCAGAATTCTCATAAAAATATTCGGATCTACTAGTTGTAAATCATCCTATCTTTAATTGATGTGCCACTTCACCAACTGAGATTCTGATGTTGAACTAGATGTTTGAACATTATCATTCCACATCCAGTTGTTGAACTCAGCTCCTTCTTCTGCCACTTGAATGAACATCCTCCTTTAACAAAACAAGAGTTCCATGTTCTCATAGACTTGATTCATCAACCAAGTTTGAGTATACAACCTCCATTATGTTGATTATGCATAAATTCCTATCAATATCACATATTGTTAAGAAACTCCCACTGTTTTCTCCAAAGTCTTCAAACCTGCCACTGTCTGAATCTTCAAAAGGAATAGTTCAGAACTACACCTTACCGTTATACCAGGGATGACACTTCTCCTTGAGTAAATAAATCTTCACAAATTCCTGATGATTTGTCAATTATAACTTCATGATAATACACACATTCCTTTTCATGGGAAGAATAAAACTCCAGCTGCACCTTCCAAACAACAATTTGTATTCTTGCATCCATAGACCACATATAACACATATTAACTCCCCCTTACAAGAACAACCACAGTTCCTTTTCTAGATAAGCAATAGTTGCCCAGTACACTTTCTGAACCATAAGATTTAGACTACATATATGTATACTTCCTAGATAAATACCAAGTCTCCCGTCTAAGTATCCATCTTTATGCATCATAAAAACAATAGACAAATACCAAGTCTCCCGTCAAGGTATTTACTATTGGTCAGATAAGATTACCTTCTCACACAAGGAAGGACATGTAATCTGACTTCTTCTTCTGCAGGCATCTGACACTTTCTGAGATGATGTTCTAACATTCTTTCAGACATCAGTATCAGTCACAACTTCACAGATGACTATGGTTCTGAAGACAACCATCATAGTAATCCATACACATGTAGGGGAACACAAGAGAATCAACCATCAATAGTTGACCAGACCAAAACACAGACATATGCAGCAATTGGAACACAGATTTCTCCTTCAGACTCAATATTCAGACTGTCTGATTTGAGATTTATTTACACAGAATATAGCTACTGATTAGCTATATCCACATTAGTCAACTCCGCTAGTTGACATAGCTTGACCTTCATGTACAAGGAGTCTCTATGAAATAGTACTCCTTGAAGCTCAGGTACTTCACTCCTGCAGCAAGGAACAAAAATAAACTATCCTCAGGAGAACAAGAAATGTTGATCACACCTTGATCAACACACACATCTAAGAGAAATTCCAGGGCCACAACCTTCTTAGACACACCATACAAATGCCTCCTCTTCCAGATCAGGAGTAGGTTCCAAACATGTGTGAAATAAACACAATAGTTTAGCACCCAAGCATCTATATAACCAACCCTTAGACAACATAATCATGCCTAATTCATATGTGATGTTCTATCAAAGGATAAGACAACATTCCAAGGATCACAAAGAGATCTACAGACAAGAGATAAGTCTATTTAAAACAGTCTTCAGATCTCCAAACAACCACTTCTCTTCTTAGTTCCTTGAGTGGACTTAAAAAAGAGTCTCCAAGTATCATTAGCATAGCTAACAGAAGCAGATAAACATATATCCCCAACACCATAGGATATATCTATAGAGAAGAGCAACCTTCTCAAACGTAAGGAGTTATCAGTTAGATAAGCAGCAGATACAAACTCCTCAGAAGTTTCAAGTGTCACAAATTAGCCCTTCCAATATCTCCAGGTGACACCAACAACCATAGGTTTGAAAATAAATCGAACCTGTCAAAATAACAACACACCACCATGCTACCACAACAGAATAGTTCATCCTCCACTTCTAGGGACCATTCACGCAACAACTAGCTTTTCAGTAGAACACATCTACCTTGACCATGAACTAGAAAGTATCCCTCTTGGATCTCATCAAGAAACAAACTAGGATGCCTGCTCTGATACCATTTGAAATTCTGGTATGACAGACTCAGATGTCGAATATGATGTTGAGACATCTTATCTATTACATATAAACATGGAAAGGCACAAACAACAACACTTTTAAAATTTTGATATATCAAGATTCAAACATTCTTCAGGATGTTTAAACATCTGATATGACATTCAACATATAAACTACATAAAATAAATTGAAATCTGTAAAGAACATATTCAAATTGTTAACCCAATTCGATGCTAACTCATCTACTCTGGGGGCTACCAAGCCAGGAAGGAAATCCACTATGTAGTATCAATTCAAAGACTTCTTAGAAAATACCTACAGTTTACAGTCTTCTCACTTAATCACTACCCGCGCAACTTCTACTTAGGAACTTCTAAATATGAGAAACCCGTCCTTACTTCCAATCACCTCAGTGATGTCTCAAAGTTCCAACAGTCAGTTTCTGAAATTGACGGTTCTTTACCTACACCAAAAATTCAAAACAGAAGTCATACTTCCATGACAACGCCTTAACCTTGCTTAGTAGCTTCAGTTAAATACAATCCACTTCTTACTTAGCAGCTTCGAGGTTTACACATAAAATAGCCACAACATAAACCTTGTTGCGCACGACTGTCACAAGAACACAACCCTAATGATATGATCTTTACATTTTTGGTAGGTTACTAAACCTAGGTTACAAGGTTTATTTTTATAACCTATTCCCAACTGGATGTGGGCCTAAAAATCACAGCAACCACTGCTACAATAATGCAGAAAGAATCTGCTACAAATATACAAAAATATCTTCAAATTAAAAACTCCTCAAATATCTCTAAATATAAAAACTCTATATTTTTCTATATTTAATTTCTATCTTCAATAAACATTTGAGTCTTCAAGATATTTTACATCAGCGCCAATGGATTGCTTTAAATCTTCTAAATATTCTGTTTCTGTTGAAACCAAAATAGAAACTTCGATCCACCTTCAGCAGTTCATGATGTCGAATGAACTGTATTGACATCTTCTTTGACATGTTGTTCCAGATGTTGAAACATTTCAACACAACATGTTTGGACGCACACAAAAGGACTCCTTGCTTAATGTTTTCTTTGTTTTGCAAAGATCCTATACATATACACTACTGCTATATTTGTTTTACAAAATTAATTCCAATTCTACAGAACTTACACAAATGCAACAAGTATATAATACAATTAATAGACATGAAAAATTAACATTACATTGAATTTTTCGGTTTTCTGTTTGGCTACAAAAGTGCCCCATTCTTCAGGTGTAATCAAGTCCGCATACAACTGGGGAAGTTCTGCTTCAATAAAATTTATTTCCTCATCCCTAAGATATTTGTTTGATAACATAGTTCGAAACCCTCTATGTATTTTTCCGGCCAATTGAAGACAATACTTTTTTAGGCTCTCATCAACATTTAAAGACATCTACGAAAAAATATACACATAGAGTGTGTTAGTATAAGTAAATTAAAGACTTAATCATCAACTAAAATCTAATGACATCAATCATATTTGGTAAGTATGTGTATCTCAGTCCATATTTTATCTTTACCGGCTTGCAACAATTGATTCTTCTAATTATCACTGGTGATTGGAATGTGCTGACGAACAAGGGAACTGTCGTACCCCGAAAAATACGACCTCACGCAATCCGAAAAGATGGAGCCGTGCGCTGGGCAGACTGAAGAGTCGCCACCTAATTCTATTTATTCCCGAAGAGGGAAAGGGAAGATATAGATAAAACCCGGGAAGAGAGGGATGAGGACAAAGGTCAACGAAACCATTGCCTGGGTTCGGGAGTCGGTTATGCAGGGGGAAGGTATTAGCACCCCCTACATCCATCGTACTCGATGGGAACCATCTAAGTTAACGCACGCGAAAGGATGTCTATGCTTAAACGAATTACTTGCTAGAGGGAAATGAGTTTGAATTATAAGTTAGATTGATCCTAGGTGCTCGACAAGGATTGAGATCCTTGTGCCTACGTACTCCCGCGTGCAATGGGAAAGTCAGAGCCTCGTAGTTCGGCCTACTACAGTTGATGGTTGTTTATTTCATTACCTTTCTTCGATGAAAGGGTTTAGGAGTCGAATTGTACTAAAGACTATGGATAGTTTATTCCGTCCAGCAAGACGTGCGTCTTGCGTCAAAATAATCGGAGCGAGTAACGAGAGCTCGTTATCCTCCTTTCTACCGCTTAAGGCACGTGGCGTACAGTTCTTCTCGTATTATTAGAATGTGTTTTATTTCCTAAGACCGCTTGCCGTTGGATCAAGGGTTTGGATCTAAAAAACATTTTGGTTTTTTGAGGTTTGAGGGTGAATGCAAGTGGAGGTTTATTTTGTGGTTTGTTTAGCGAGACACAATGTGCTCGGCTCGCAAGGTGAGGTGGATCCTAATAAACGAAACGATAACTAAAAAGTAAAGTGTGAGTGTGCAAGTGTAACCGCTTGGCATTGGACCAAGGGTTCGCGAACGAAATAACGATAATCGATAAAATGCGGAAAATAAAGTGCGTACATAAAATGGAGGAGGGATACAAAATAAATTACAGGGGATTGCGAGAAATAAAGGGGTCTCGTTATAATTCGCCCAAGAGAAAGCATGTGTGCAGTGTTTTTGAACTGTTCGAAGGCGTTCGGCCTTTTTATTCGGAGGCAACTATTCGAAGGCGTTGGACCTTTTTCGGACGCGTCGAAATTTAGTTCGTTCACTTCCTTAGAGCCGGTTAAAATTTGGAACCGTTCTATGAGGAGTCGAATCGTTATTTTTTTGAAATGCGGAAATAAATAAATAAATAAAATTAAAATGAATTGCAAAAATTAAATTAAAATAGAATAATAAATACAAATAATAAATAAATTAATGAATAAAATTAATTAAATTGAATGTTTATTGGTCAAAATAATAAAATAACAAAAAACTAATTGAAAGGAGGGCCTCATATTGATTAAACGTTCGACTTAATAAAATCGGAACAAGTTTAACCTTTTGGTATATCATTGGCCCAAAAAAAAAGGAGTTAAAAGGAAACGATTCACTAAAATTTTTTTAAGACACTTTTAATCCAAGACATGAATAATAGAAGAAATAATAATAAATCATAACAAAACAAGATAGAGAGATGGGGTGCAATGTGAGTCCGGCGGTGTGTATAAAAAAAAAGATCAAAAAAGAAGACCAAACCCAATAATACAAAAATTATAGAGATTAAATAAATAAATAAAAAGAAGAGTGAGGTGTCGCGATTTATGAATATTGGTGTGTGCAGAAATAGTTTAGTCAATAAAAAAAATTAAAGCCTCAAATTCAAATTTTATTAGTTCTTAAAAAAAAAAAAAGTCAAACAAAATAAATATGTAAATGGGGGTGTATATTGGACTATGTAAGGGAGTATGGTAGTGACAACCGGATGGACCAAACCCACAGCTCATGATCCAAAAACTAAAAGTTCTTAAAAAAAAAGAATAAATTATTTAAATCAGTAAAATAAAATGACATTTGGTTTTATTTTATACAAGGGAAAGCAAAAACAGAGACGAAAGCGATAAAAAGGAACGCTAACTCACCTCTCCCTCACCCTCAAGATGGCAACGCTGGCGAGAAGAATCGCGACGGCTTTGCTTCGGTACCAGCTTCTTCTCAACGCGATTCTCGGTTTACTCACTCACCCTTTCACGAACGGTTTTGCGATCTACGGTCACTCACGAATCTCAGTCGAAATCGTCAGGATCTCCCTCTCGAACTTGGTTTCTGTGTCAGTCTTTCCACCTCCGACTTGCGCAACTTATTCTTCCTTTCAACGGTGCAACATCGTTTCTTCTCCATCTCAATCTTTCTCGCGATTTCCGATTCTCTGCTTTCGATGCGTTTGCTTTGGATTTGATTTTTTTGTTTTGAATATCGTTGAGGTTTTGAGAAGAAAAGGCTTTTTATGATATGGTTTACATAGTGATTTGAGGAAGAAAAGGTATTGAAGTTTATTTTGGTGAATCCATTGAAGAAGAAGACTATACTGCTTGTTTTATTGCGGTGAATATTGAGGAATTTTTTTGGAATTTTCTGTTTATTGTTTTAGTTGTTGAAGCTTGATTTTTTTTTTTGTTTTGATTTTTGGCAGGGGATCCTTTTCTGATTTTTCAAGCATCTTTTATGAAGAATGAGGGGCTGAATTTTTATAGAAGGAATAAGAGTGGATTAATGAGGGTAGAAAGGGAATCTAAGTTGAGTTTTGGATAGAGATGAGGATTTGTTGTGAGCTGTTGCGTTTCGGAAATGGTGGAGGTAGTTGGTCATGTGGTGATGAAAGAAACATTAGAAGTTTGTGTGATAAAGATTTGGAGGAATATGCTGGGGAGGAAAAAAAATGGTGGGGCCATGAAGAAGAAATTGGAACAATAATAATAATAATAATAATAGTAATAATAATAGTAGAAGTAATAATAACAATAATAAAAACTATAATAAATTAGAATAACAGAAATAAAATAAATAATAATAATAACAATAAGATAATAATAATAAAACAATAATAATGACGATAATAGAAACTAATAATAAAAATAATAATAATGATAATAAAAATAATAATAATAATAATAATAATAATAATAAGAATAAAAAGGGAATTATAATAATTCTAAAATAAAACATAATAATAGAAAAATAATAATAATAATAACAATAATAATAATAATAATAGACTATAATAAAAAAATAGTTATAACAATAATAATGGAAAAAGAAAAAATAATAGTATTGGATTTTGGCAATGATTAAAAATGTGCTACATAGTTGCTAAAAAGAAATAGACACAAATATGAAAATAATAATAATGTACAAAATAATAATCATGCTAGTAAAAATGATGGAACATATTTAATGGATAAACGAAAATAATATATATATTTTTTATATATTTTGTTTTTTGTAAATAAAATAAAGAGAAATTGAATTTTAGTTTGAAAAGAAATAAATGCTTTTTATTTTTATTTTTTTTGAAATGATGGTTAGACAGTAAAATAAAATGGAACGGGTAGGACAAATTCGGGGTATGACAGATGCCCCTATCGAATTGGCTTAGACCGAGTAAGATGAACTGGCTCGCGTTCAATCTTTCAAGGTATAAGATAATTAGATATTAACAGACTCCAAATTTGTCCGAAAAGAAATTGCGAAAATAATAAATGAAATAAACTGGAAATGATGGGTGACACAGCAAGAAACAAATTAACAAAATAAATCACTTATCACCAGAGGATAATAAGGCAAAAGACAGAAAAAATAAAGGATCACTATCAACAGAGGATGATAGGCGAAAGACAGAAAAATAAATAATCACTATCAACAGAGGATGATAGGCGAAAGACAGAAAAATAAAGAATCAATATCAACAGAGGATGATAGGCGAAAGACAGAAAAAGTAAAGAATCACTTTCAACAGAGGATGATAGGTGAAAGACAGAAAAATAAAGAATCACTATCAACAGAGGATGATAGACGAAAGACAGAAAAATAAAGAATCACTATCAACAGAGGATGATAGGCGAAAGACAGAAAAATAAAGAATCACTATCAACAGAGGATGATAGGCGAAAGAAATTTAAATACGGCCATTGAATTCGCCGAGGAGATGCATGGAATCTTCGATTGATATGATCCTGACTTCCGCTGGGGACAGGACCGGAAACTTGGGTTGATCTTGGATCCTGAATTATGCTACTATGCTTATGTTTTGAAATGGTATTCCATTAAAGATGGAAATATGATGCAAATGTTTATGCACTGAGATGCCAATTAAAACGTTGGGAGATATAAAAAGTCTGATTTATTTAAGGTATGCATATGATGCACATGTTGTAAATGATTGAAGTAAATGGTGCTTATGACATTGATGATGCATAATGATGCATATGAGCGAATGAAAGGAGCCAGCTTGGTGGACTTTTGGTCTGGTAGTTGCCAATAATGATTGGACTTTGGGTGGGTGGAGGGCTTGGTTCCCCGACACTCGATCTTTTACGATGTATGATCAGAAAATGGATCTAAAAACTCCAAGCTTGGTTATCTGCTGATGAGTGAAGCGACTTAATTGACACATGAAGACTAATTTTGCTTTGAATGATTGCCAATGTCTAGCAAGGACTGCTTGTTCAGCTGGGGAGAAGAGATAGGAAGATTTGCTCCTTGTTTGCTTGCCCCTGTCTGTAGTGTATTTGAAATAAATCTGGTGGGGAAGCTTTGACAATGGCCATGGCATGATCTTCCCCTGTATCTGGATCTGGTAGGCGTCTACCCCTGACTGAGCTGTTTGACGATGATTTGCCCCTGATTGGACCATTAAAGATGATTTTTCCCCTGATTAATGGACTTTGAAATAAATTGCCCCCAATTGGATTGCTGAGAGTACTTTTGCTACTGATTGAGCTGACTTTGAAGAAGTATTGATTCAAGTTCCCCTTTCGATTTCCCTTTGCTGGGATTGCACTGGTGTCAAGCACTGAATTGCAATTAGATTATTCATACACAAATGGTAGTGTTAATGTAACGTTCATGCGAGTTTTGAAAAAGTCATTTTATTTGAATGCTCCGAAAGTGTGACGAATGGGCCGTTAGTCCAAACGTGGTGCTGATTTAGAAAGTGCGTGAAAGATGCAGCAAGGATAATGTGAAAACGAGATTGAAGATTTAGCAAATATATGGGAGTCAACTTACGTAACCTTGTTGGTAGCATGCTTTCAGAATAAACCATGCCTCAATTAGGACTTTCTAGGGTTGTAACGTGGTTTGGTTAATGGTTTGAGAAATAAAGGATATAAGGCTCAAAGTTTGATTTGTACCCATCCCTTCTTCGTAATGTTCTCCAGTCCTACGTTCAGTTACCTCTATGCATTCATATTCGTTTTGACTTTGCAAGAGTGAAGATGAAGCTTCAAAGTTCGCTTGAAACTGGCAGTCATCTTATTTTATTGGTGACCCTTTGATTCTTGATTTGGTGGTCACTAATTTTTTCTTTTTTTTGCTGAGGATTTGAATTCCTCCTTTGATTTTTTCGACTAAGTCTCCCTTCGGGTGCTCAACTTAGTGGTTTTTTCTTTTCTTTTCTTTTTGTGACTGCCAAGTCATTTGTTGATTGTCCTCCGACGGGATGTCTCATCTTGCGATTTGAAGATGTAGTCAGGTTAACTGAACAACTACCCTGCCCCGGGTTAGATGTAAGGGTTTGTATTCGAAAGAAACTCCTACTTCTAGGCTCGAAGTGGTGGACTAGGGATTAACTCCTTATATCTCCAGTGTTTGGGGATTTGAACAAACGCCTGTACATCATTGACAAGGTTTTATCCGAAAGCATACCGCAACAGTTATGGGTATTTCGTTTTCATCATCCTCCCTCAAATATTTGCTAAAGTGAAGTGAGGAAATATTTTTGTGATTTTTGCGATAAATGATAAATAATAAGCGAATGCGAATAGATTGATTCAAAACATGCATAAACATAACATTAACATAACCAAGTACAGATAACAATGTTCAGAGCAAATAGTACTTAAACAAACATTACAAAATAACAGAAATGCGGAAATCATAAATGGCACTGGCTTCCTTGATTTGAGGAATTGAACTTCTCTTGATTGAATACTTCAAAGTTGGAGACTACTCAGCTTGGTCTTTAACAACCCCTTCAAATGTCTTCACTTGTTGGCACCGTGTGGCGGCAATGGATTGTTCTGGACATTTGCATTTCTTGGAGTGAGAGTGAGATCCTTAGAGTTGATCATATCTTGAACCATGTGTTTGAAGGCATGGCAATTCTCGATGGTGTGACCTGGAGCGCCTTTGTGATACTCACAGCGGGCATTGGCATCATAGTTCTAGGCATTACCAGTCTGAGGTGGCATATCTCTCAAAGTAAGAGATCCTTTTGCCATCAGCTGATTAAAGATCTCAGAATATGTCATAGGCAGGGGATCAATGTGTCTATCATATCCTCTTTGTTGATATGGTGGACGCTGCTGAGGAGCGCGTTGCTGTTGTTGTCCAGGCCGCTATGGGTAAGCCGGTTGCTGGTACGGATTGGGCGCATACTGCGCAGCAGCGACCATAGGATATGGACGTGGTTGATAAGCCATCTGAGGCGGAAATGGAGCTTGAATAGCTTGCTGATAAGGCATTGGAGGAATTGGATGATATGGCATAGGAGCATATTGTGCAGCAGCAACATAGGGGTACTGATAATAGGGAATTTGAGTAGGTGCACTCTGTTGCGGATTCCCACTTGCAGCAGAAATGGCATTCGTTTCGCCCTTCTTGTACCCATTGAAAGACTTCTTGACACTGGCTTGGCTGCTAGGAACTCCTTGGATCTTTCCACTTTTCAGACCCTCTTCAATTCTTTCTCCTACCATCACCATGTCTGAAAATCCAGAAGATACGCTGCTGATCAGCTTCTCGTAGTATTGCCCCTGTAGGGTACCCATGAAGATATCGATCAATTCATGGTCAACCAATGGTGGATGAACTCTGGCAGCTAGCTCTCTCCAGCGTTGGGCGTACTCCTTAAAGGATTCGCTCTCCTTTTGGGTCATACTCTGAAGATGAGTACGGTTAGGAGCAAGGTCAGTGTTGTACTTGTATTGCTTCTTGAATGCATCAGATAGATCAAGCCAAGTACAAACATTGTTGCGTTCAAGTTGCATGTACCATTCTAGAGATGCTCTAGACAGGCTGTCTTGGAAGAAATGGATCATAAGCTTATCATCTTTGGCATGAGCGGCCATTTTTCTGCAGTTCATCCTCAAATGAAGCTCAGGATAGCTGAGGCCTTTGTATTTCTCGAATTCTGGCAGTTTGAACTTAGCAGGGATCACAACATCTGGAACTAAACACATGTCTGAGGCACTCAAAGAAATTGAGTTATGTCCTTCCATGATTCAGAGTTTTTCATCTAACTCGCGACACATCTTCATAGCTTCATACTCTTGAACAACATGAGGATTGGTGATTGGAACAGCAGTATGCATCTCATACTCAACTTGATGATCCTCTTTAACATGAGGAAACTGGACTTGAGTTGGAAAAGGTTGAGCTTGAGGAATAACACCAACAGTGACGCCAGAGGTAGGTATTGGTTAGGAAGTGACCTCTTCAACAACAGGAGTGAAGCATGGAGGCAAACTGTAGACCAAAGGATTTGGAATGGGAGCTGAAGGCATTACTCGCGAGGCAGATCCTTGCACTAGAGCATTGTTCATTGCGGCAGCAGCTTCACGACGTTCTTCCATCCTAGCCAAAGCTTGTATGGTCTCATAAATCTGGTCAATCTTGTTCTTGACCGAGTCAATCTCTTCCCTCATAGAAGCTTGTTCTTTCTGAATCACGTCCATCAGTCTTCTAGTGTTGGCCTGAGTTAAGTACAGGCGTCTAGCACGATACGGGCGTCGGGAAACCAATTTGATTTACTGAAGATGGAGGAACATGAAATGAGTTCTTGGATTTGGAATGAAATGCAATATGAATAACTAATGCAAATGAAATGATATGCAATGTCAGAATCCATGATCACAAGATCATGGTCTCATGAGTCTAAGGTACAGATGAAGGATACTCTGATCAGGAACTCACTGGGTAGACTCTAAAGTTTTAGGGATCCCAAAGTTATCAATTCATACGACTGTTCATAACACGCGCCATAAGCATGACGGTTGACTGACTCCCCCATATGAATCTATTTTGGGTGAGATCTTCGTATCGACACCCACAAGAGCAAATTTTCTCGGGAGCCCATACTACGCGATCATCGACACAAGGTTTAAACAAAGGCCTCAGAGTTATGGACTTTGCTCAAATGTTTGATGCACATGTCAGCTTTTGACAGTCAATCAACTCCATTGAGAACGTCTATTCTGAGTGAGGTCTTAGTATTGACAACCCACGAGAGCAAATTTCTCGGGAGCCAATACTACGTCACCATCAATCGATGTTTTAACCAAAAGGTTCTAAAGGTCCTCAGAGTTGATGACCCTAATGAAAGCAACTGAAGGTCCAAGTGAGGTTTTCGTATCAACAACCCACGAGAGTGGTTCTCTCGGGAGCCCATACTACACAACCTCGCTAACTTATGTTCGTACTCGTAAGCCCGGGTATAGAGCCTTTCCCTCAAGTTTCTTTTGCAAAGTATCGATCCAAATTATAGTACCAAGGAGCCACAAGATATATAAGATGGAATGCGATAAAGGAAACAATAAAAATAAACAAGCAAGCTATAAAAGCAAACATCCAAACAAGCGCGGGAACCTAGACTAAGCTTGACTCGCATAGGGGTGAACCAGTCCCCAGCAGAGTCACCAGCTGCCGTACCCCGAAAAATACGACCTCACGCGATCCGAAAAGACGGAGCCGCGCGCTGGGCAAACTGAAGAGTCGCCACCTAATTCTATTTATTCCCGAAGAGGGAAAGGGAAGATATAGATAAAACCCGAGAAGAGAGGGATGAGGACAAAGGTCAACAAAACCATTGCCTGGGTTAGGGAGTCGGTTATGCAGGGGGAAGGTATTAGCACCCCCTAGATCCATCGTACTCGATGGGAACCATATAAGTTAACGCGCGCGAAAGTATGTCTATGCTTAAACGAATTACTTGCTAGAGGGAAATGAGTTTGAATTATAAGTTAGATTGATCCTAGGTGCTCGGCAAGGATTGAGATCCTTTTGCCTACGTACTCCCGCGTGCAATGGGAAAGTCAGAGCCTCGTAGTTCGGCCTACTACAGTTGATGGTTGTTGATTTCATTATCTTTCTTCGATGAAAGGGTTTAGGAGTCGAATTGTACTAAAGACTATGGATAGTTTATTCCGTCCAGCAAGACGTGCGTCTTGCATCGAAATAATCGGAGCGAGTAACGAGAGCTCGTTATCCTCCTTTCTACCGCTTAAGGCTCGTGGCGTACAGTTCTTCTCGTATTATTAGAATGTGTTTTATTTCCTAAGACCGCTTGCCGTTGGATCAAGGGTTTGGATCTAAAAAACATTTTGGTTTTTTGAGGTTTGAGGGTGAATGCAAGTGGAGGTTTATTTTGTGGTTTGTTTAGCGAGACACAATGTGCTCGGCTCGCAAGGTGAGGTGGATCCTAATAAACGAAACGATAACTGAAAAGTAAAGTGTGACTGTGTAAGTGCAACCGCTTGGCGTTGGACCAAGGGTTCGCGAACGAAATAACGATAATCGATAAAATGCGGAAAATAAAGTGCGTACATAAAATGGAGGAGGGATACAAAATAAATTACAGGGGATTGCGAGAAATAAAGGGGTCTCGTTGTAATTCGCCCAAGAGAAAGCGTGTGTGCAGTGTTTTTGAACTGTTCGAAGGCGTTCGGCCTTTTTATTCGGAGGCAACTATTCGAAGGCGTTGGACCTTTTTCGGACGCGTCGAAATTTAGTTCGTTCACTTCCTTAGAGCCGGTTAAAATTTGGAACCGTTCTATGAGGAGTCGAATCGTTATTTTTTTGAAATGCGGAAATAAATAAATAAAATTAAAATGAATTGCAAAAATTAAATTAAAATAGAATAATAAATACAAATAATAAATAAATTAATGAATAAAATTAATTAAATTGAATGTTTATTGGTCAAAATAATAAAATAACAAAAAACTAATTGAAAGGAGGGCCTCATTTTGATTAAACGTTCGACTTAATAAAATCAGAACAAGTTTAACCTTTTGGTATATCATTGGCCCAAAAAAAAAGGAGTTAAAAGGAAACGATTCACTATTTTTTTTTAAGACACTTTTAATACAAGACATGAATAACAAAAGAAATAATAATAAATCATAACAAAACAAGATAGAGAGATGGGGTGCAATGTGAGTCCGGCGGTGTGTATAAAAAAAAGATCAAAAAAGAAGACCCAACCCAATAATACAAAAATTATAGAGATTAAATAAATAAATAAAAAGAAGAGTGGGGTGTCACGATTTATGAATATTGGTGTGTGCAGAAACAGTTTGGTCAATAAAAAAATTAAAGCCTAAAATTCAAATTTTATTAGTTCTTAAAAAAAAAGAAATTCAAACAAAATAAATATGTAAATGGGGGTGTATATTGAACTATGTAAGGGAGTATGGTAGTGACAACCGGATGGACCAAACCCACAACTCATGATCCAAAAACTAAAAGTTCCTAAAAAAAAGATATCGACAGGATTCTCGGTACCAGGATTCGCGGCAGCTTTGGTTCGGTACCAGCTTCTTCTCAACGCGATTCTCGGTTTACTCACTCACCCTTTTGCGAACAGTTTTGCGATCTATGGTCACTCGCGAATCTCAGTCGATATCGACAGGATCTCCCTCTGGAACTTGGTTTCTGTGTCAATCTTTCCGCCTCCGATTTGCGCAGCTTATTCTTTCTTTCAACGGTGCAACATCGTTTCTTCTCCGTCTCAATCTTTCTCGCGATTTCCGATTCTCTGCTTTCGATGCGTTTGCTTTGGATTTGATTTTTTTGTTTTGAATATCGTTGAGGTTTTGAGAAGAAAAGGCTTTTTATGATATGGTTTACATTGTGATTTGAGGAAGAAAAGGTATTGAAGTTTATTTTGATGAATCCATTGAAGAAGAAGACTACACTGCTGGTTTTATTGCGGTGAATATTGAGGAATTTTTTTGGAATTTTCTGTTTATTGTTTTAGTTGTTGAAGCTTGATTTTTATTTGTTTTGATTTTTGGCAGGGGATCCTTTTCTGATTTTTCAAGCCTCTTTTATGAAGAATGAGGGGCTGATTTTTTATAGAAGGAATAAGAGTGGATTAATGAGGGTAGAAAGGGAATCTAAGTTGAGTTTTGGATAGAGATGAGGATTTGTTGTGAGTTGTTGCGTTGCGGAAATGGTGGAGGTAGTTGGTCATGTGGTGATGAAAGAAACGTTAGAAGTTTGTGTGATAAAGATTTGGAGGAATATGCTGGGGAGGAAAAAAAATGGTGGGGCCATGAAGAAGAAATTGGAACAATAATAATAATAATAATAATAATAATAATAATAATAGTAATAATAATAGTAGAAGTAATAATAACAATAATAAAAAGTATAATAAATTAGAATAACAGAAATAAAATAAATAATAATAATAACAATAAGATAATAATAATAAAACAATAATAATGACGATAATAGAAACTAATAATAAAAATAATGATAATGATAATAAAAATAATAATAATAATAATAAGAATAATAAGGGAATTATAATAATGCTAAAATAAAACATAATAATAGAAAAATAATAATAATAATAATAACAATAATAATAATAATAGACTATAATAAAAAAATAGTTATAACAATAATAACGGAAAAAGAAAAAATAATAGTATTGGATTTTGGCAATGATTAAAAATGTGCTACATAGTTGCTAAAAAGAAATAGACACAAAAATATGAAAATAATAATAATGTACAAAATAATAATCATGCTAGTAAAAATGATGGAACATATTTAATGGATAAACGAAAATAATATATATATTTTTTATATATATATTTTTTTGTAAATGAAATAAAGAGAAATTGAATTTTAGTTTGAAAAGAAATAAATGCTTTTTGTTTTCTTTCTTTTGAAATGATGGATAGACAGTAAAATAAAATGGAGCGGGTAGGACAAATTCGGGATATCTCAGGAACCTATGTAACTAGTCAACATTAAACTGTTAGGCTCAATTAGTTTGTTTTCATCACTCCAATGTACATCAAATTTGATCCTTTTATCTCTTGCACGAATGATTGACTTTGTAATAGTTATTACTCGTTTAATTTCACTTTCTACACCTTGAGCTTCATAATGTAAAGCGAAGGTTTCTTGCTTCTTTTCCAAATTCAAGATAATCATCATCAGTTTTCATCCACTATGGTGAATCTGCCGGATGTCAAAACTTTCTATCAATAATTCTTTCATCGGCATGCCAAGTCAAGTGTCTTGAATCAGTTTCACTATGAAACATGCGTCTGAATCTCAGAATTATAGGAAAATACCATAAGACTTTTGTTGGAGACAACTTCTTCTTATATCGAGAGACATCACATTTAGGAAACTCATTTAAAAATGCATACTCATTTTGAAACAAAATGAAATTGTTTGGACATACATGTATCTTATCATAGCTCATGAAAATAGAGCACAACATCTTTTATCCTTATATGTTCGATTGGGAAGAACCTTATCCTATGGAATCATATCTTTCATAAGGGCCAATAACTCTTTGAAACTTTTATCCGACCATCCATTGCCCGCCTTTAAGTTGTACAACTTTAATACTGCAAACAATCTTGTGAATTTAGTGCACCCATTATACAACAGTTTCTCTGCATCGCTTACCAACCTCTCCAACATTTCGAGACAATCCTTAAGATCATCTTCAAGTGCTTATGCAATCTCTTCAACTCGATCATAATCGTATGTATCTGTGCCATTGTCGTTTGAAGTATAGGTCGTATTATCCCCTGGTTCAACATTCTCGTTAATTTTCTCACCATGAAAATTCCAACATGTATAACTTCTATCAATTTCATGCCTATTTAAATGTGATCCAACTGAACCGCGTCAAATTGACTCCCAAAACAACAACCTAAGCAAGGACATATCATTCGAATGGGGTCTTTAGCATGCACAATAACAAACTTAACGAATTTTGATACCCCATTCTCATACTCATTCGACAATTGATTCAAAGAAATCCATTTCTTATCCATAGTTATACTAAACAAAAACAAAATAAAAAATATTTACCTATAAGGAAGTCAGTGGCTTATGGACCCACATAGTGTAAGATTCTTGGAACAAACTTTCACTCTTCATAAGTAAACTCTATATATAGAAAATTCAATAAGTTAATAACTTATGGTGTTTACAATAATATAACAGGACAATATTCAAAGGTATTTGACCAACATAAGGAACCCACAAATTATTGATCATGAAAATTTAAAAAAGTTCTATAAACATTCTATATAATATGTGGTACAAATTCAACAAGATTATCTCACCAAGTGTTAACAAAATTATATAAGAAAAGTACTATCTTAAATTTAAATACTATATATATTTTAATAAACCACATTCATAAACTAGACTTAATCCCTAAGTTGTTGACTTAAAACTAACACCAATAAATTTTTAATATAAGGAACTTAATTTAATTTTACCATAACCAAAGACAAGCTATAATTAACATAACCAAACCAAACCCATTGCTACTTACTGCATCTAATTCACTCATTATCCATTTTCACTAATTGGCTCGAGTTTAATTTCAAGAGTTTCTAATAGATTTGCAACAACTATTTTCTAGCCAAACTAATTGAAATAAACCATAACCAACCTGACTGGTTCTTAACAAAGAGCATTTGATCATCTAATTGTATTAAACTCCAAACAGATTTTCATAACAGTCTTACTAAACCTCTAACATCACATTCAACAACAACAACATTTGAAACATTCATACATATAACAACAACAACAACAGAACAACAACATTCAGATACATTCATAATCTATCAACAACAACAACAGAACAATAACTATATGACCCTTTAGTGTTCATACACCATTGACATTGAAGAAAATTCTCTAACAAGAACAACAAGAACTCAACAACAGAAAACAGAACAATGTACAACAAGAACACCAATAACAAGAACAACAATAAGAAGAACAATGTTACAACAACAAGAATGACGTACCTGAACTATGATGGTCAACAACTTCTTCGTTTTCGTCAAGCAACTTCTTTGTTTTCGTCAGCAAGAACAATGTTACGTTTTCGCCATCAAGATTAATGTTGTGTTTTCGTTAGCAAGAACAATGTTAGGATTAAACGCTTAGAAATGATTAGAAATGAAGAAACAGTCGGAGAGAGGACAATGTTTAGAAATGAATGAATAGGGTTATGAAAATTTTATATTTTAATTATAAATTGACCTAAGACAGTGCTTTACTAAAGCACTTTCTATCATACTAGATTTAACAGCGCTTTCCTGAGAAAGCGTTTTCTTAAGTGGGGCGAATTTAAGGATTTTAGCAGCGCTTTCTAAGGTTAACATTTAGCAGCGCTTTATAGAAAGCGCTTTCTAAATATGGGGCTTAGCAATTGGGTACCCCATATATATTTATCTTTGTATTTTAAATATTTGATGTATCACCACCCTTTTGGTTAATGTGCGTGTACAATGTCTTTCCCTACCTCAAAGGTGTGGGTTCGACCCCCTGCCATTTTTGTGATTTTTGATGTTTTTTCATATAATGTTTTATTTTTTTATTTTTTTTTAATATTATTTTTCAATTAATTATTTAAACACTCAAAATAAATCATTTTTGAATAATTTTTTGCACATAATTCATTCATACATTCGAATGATTATTTTCACAAAAATAACAAAAAAATATTATTATTTGATTAATTTTAAATATTTCAAAGAATTTCGTTTTTTTTTGTTTCAAAACATTTAAAATAAATTATATTCATCAATTTCTTCAAACAAAGAAAATTTCACATCATCATACAAATAACATATGATTTTTCATTCATACATTCAAATGAATATTTTCACAAAAATAACAAAAAAATATTTTTATTTGATTAATTTTAAATAATTTCTTTTTATTTTTTTTAAAAACATTTTAAATAAATTATTTTCATCAATTTCTTCAAACAAAGAAATTTTCACATCATCATACAAATAACATATGATTTTTCATTCATACATTCAAATGATTATTTTCACAAGAAAAAACAAAATAATAATATTATTTGATTAATTTTAAATATTTTAAAGAATTTATTTTTATTTTGTTTCAAAACATTTTAAATAAATTATTTTCATCAATTTCTTCAATCGAAGAAATTTTAAAATCATCATACAAATAACATATGATTTTTCATTCATACATCTGTTTACCCTGAAAATTGTAAGCAATCGTTGGTCCTCTAAAAATAACACAATGTTCTCAGTCACTCATAGGATCGACCAGATTGATCCTAAGACATGTGCTATAAATATGTTTTAATTGGTTTTTCAGGAATAATGTCATAAACTCTTCTACAAACTTTATGAAGTTTTTTGGTAAAAAAGAGAAAACAAAACAAACAAGACTCAAAACAGTTTAAGTCGAAAGTAAAGTGAAATAAAGTGTAAATGACAAGGAAATGTAGAGAAAACAAGTAAAAATACAATAAAAGACTGATTAATAAACTTGCTTGAAAGTAAAGAGAATGCAAGATAAAAAGACTTCAAAGTAAAAACTTGAATATAAATTGCATTGATATGAAAAAGGGTGGTGATCTCATCATGTACATTCTCGACTTCACTCGTTTCTCTACACACAGATACTTTGAGTATTTATGGAGTAACTTGTACAATATGATTCACACACAATTCTAACACTAGAACTACTTTATTTATACTAGTCGAAAGTAACCGCTATTGGTAGTTTACTCCCAAAAATATGCCACTTGATATTTTACATGTTCTTCAACTTCCATTGAGTGCCATTTGTCTTTATTTAAATTTTGAAAGAAACATAACTTTCTCTCCAACGTAGATCTCAACTGCTGCACACTTGCCATTCCAAGGATACACGGTTGAAGGTGATTCTTTTATACTTAGAAAATATTCTAAGTCCACGTCCTTATACTTCCTCGCGTCTTTGACTCAGGCCTCCTCAACATTACTTTAGTCAAAGCCTTTTCCTTTATACCAAAACATGATGCTAAAGTCAATGTTTTCTCAAGTCAACTAGGTGTCGAAATTAGGAGCTAACAACATTCAAATGATTATTTTCACAAAAATAACAACAATATTTTTTTGATTAATTTTAAATATTTTAAAGAATATCTTTTTATTTTGTTTTAAAACATTTTAAATGAATTATTTTCAACAATTTCTTCAAACAAATAAATTCTCACATCATCATACAAATAACATATGATTTTTAATTATAATTTCAAAGCCATAACATTTTTTATGAATAAATTTGATATTTTTATCATTTTATTTCATTTATTAATTCAAATAAAACTCATATATATTTATCTTTGTATTTTAAATTCTGGATGTATCACCACCCCAGTGGTTAATGCGGTTGTACAATGCCTTTCCCTACCTCAAGGGCGCGAGTTTGACCCCCCTTTTACCATTTTTGATGTTTTTTCATATAATTTTTAATTTAGGGTTTTCACTAAAAGTGCTTTCGATTCATTGCCTTATAACAACGCTTTTAGAAAGTGCTTTTTAAGGTAGGGCCTTTAGCAGCGCTTTCTAAGGTAAATCTTTAGCCACACTTTCTAGAAAGCGCTTTCAAAGATGGAGCCAACTTAAGACCTTTAACAGCACTTTCTAAGGTGACTTTTTAAAAGCGATTTTTTAAAAATATATATAGCAACGCTTGTTTCTAAAAGCATTGTCTTTATTGCGCTACAAAAAGCTATTTTTGGCATACTGATTAGTCTAATTAATACAATTAACTTCATGTAAATAAGAATATAATTAAAAAGGTAATGAGATGAAAATATAATTATCATTCGTCAATCATGTTCGATAATACAAATGCTTCCAGCTCTATGATTGAAAGCTCCATTTTTAAATGCTCTATGTTTCTTTTCTTTCTAGATGTTGCCTTAAACTAATATGAATTTTAATCACATAGTATTTATTTAAATACATATGTGCTCATGCATGGAGGCCTGATACCTCTTTCTTCCCAACCAATTATTGCACGCCTAAGCATGTCAAAAAGTCATACTAATGCTCTCTTCTTAAAATTACATGCAATCATCGCTTCATCTAATATGCTCTATGCACACTTCTCATGTAATATTGAAAAAAATTATTTGATAATCAAAACAAAATAGTAATTAAAAAAAAATTACTTAACAAGAAAACATTATACTCGAAATTTATCAAACCGAGATTGATACAATTTCTTATCCTTCTTGACAAGTTGTCTAAAATCCTTCCAAGATTGTTTATATAACTCTTGAATAACCTTTTTTTATGCTTACTACAACAAGCCTTATAACAACCTACTTCCCGACTCAATAATTAATAAATAAAATATAATTATATCCAAGTAGGATGTCACTTCACAATCCAAGGAGTCTGAATGTTACTTCATTTAATCAAAATTATAGTCCAAACAACGGAAATAAACAAAATTATGGTACCCATAGCCTCAACAAATCACCCACACAAAAAGTGGTTCCATATTTACTTTAAATTAAAAGATACATAATAGAATAACATTAATAAAACAATTTTTTCTCCGATGTTATGTATTAGAGCAACTCCACTAGTAGACTCGATCGATAACAACAAGGGGTACATCTCTAACTACTCAGGTACCTAATTGTTTACAATCTGAGGGAGCATATATACAATAAACACAAAAAGAGTGAGAAATTCATTTGTATAAAAAACGGTGTATAATAATTAAGAAAGTAGTATTTATACACACAATTCACATTCATTTATAATGGGTACGTGTGTGTGGCCTAGTGGTGAAACACTTGGGTCTTGAGAGTGTGCTCCTCTCAAGGGCTCGGGTTCGAATATTGCTGGGCACAAATTTCTTATTAAAAAAAACATTCATTCATAATCATATTCTGACCACAACAAATGCACAAGCACAACATATTTACAATGCAATGAGACCCGACAACATTATATGATGCATCAACGCTTAAAACCCCATCTAAAAATGATTTATGAAATGAAAGTTATGATATCACCCGTGCACGAAGGCGTTACTAAAAAGTTGTTTTTCTGAAATTTCCAGCACAATTTTCATCCATTTCAACCCCAAAAAGTTCATGAAATCATCACCAAAAATATTTTATCCCTGAAACAAAGTTATAGCCCTCTATTTCAGTTACCCAACGCTTTAAACCACATTGCAAAATTATTTACGATTTAAAATTTATGATTAAAATCATGCACAAAGGCATTACGAAAAAGTTGCTGCAAGTTTTTCTGAAATTTCCAGCATGATTTTCATCTTCTTCAACCCCAAAAACGCCCACATAATTATCACAAAAAAATATTTCATCGTTTTAAACTCAATCATAACATACCAATATCAATCACCAATTATTTTCACATAATCATACCATTAAATTCACAATTTCATACCTTACCATCATCATAATCATCATACCAAACCCTTAACATTTAAAATAAAATAAAATTAAGAAACAATTTAAAATTCATCATCAACTAATATCAATTTTTATATGCACCACAATTACAATTCATTATTCACAATCATGGTCACTAATAAGCAATAGTTAGTTATGTAGAACTATAAGTTAGTTAGAAGTTTGTTAGAGTTGATTACTTGCTCTGGAAGCTTCCTCCTTATCTGTATAAATACTCATTATTGCTCCTTCCAATATATGAAAGATTTACTGATTCTATTTTCTTCTTCTCTAGGTTCAGTTTAATATTTCATCTTTTACTTTATAACATGCATCAATGGCATTATGCATACACCTCACATTGATCCCACTGCTTATTGCATCACCAATGGTGATGTTGATTCTGTTTACTACGTACACCCTATTGAAGGTCCGAATTCAGTCAATATCACACCACAACTCAATGGTTCCAACTACATTTCTTGGTCCAAATCTATGGAACGTGCTTTTGGTGCAAAGAACAAGATTGCATTTATCAATGGTTTGATTCCAGTTCCAGATGCCACTGGTCTCAATCGTTCTACATGGGAACGATGCAATTGTTTGGTGAATTCATGGCTCCTGAATTCTGTAAACTCTCCAATTGCTCAAACCACCGTGTTCTTGGAAAATTCTTTAGATGCATGGAATGATCTCAAGGAGCACTTTACTAAAACTGATCCCATTCGAGTTTCAAATCAGCGTGTTGAAATCAATAATCTCAAACAAGGCTCTAAGACAGTTCTTGATTATTTTACCGAATTACATGGGTTGTGGGAGGAACTTAATTCCCATCGACCGATTCCTAGTTGTACATGGAATGAGCAACGCAGATGTCAAGTGTAACACCCTTTCTACCCCATCACGAATTAAACAATTTTAAATCAAATATCAGAGTAAAACTCATAAAAAGGGTATCACATTTACTTCAAAAACTAAAAAATCAAAACATCACATAGAGTATGTCCCGCAACATGGGTTCATCAGACATCAAATCTCATTTGTATTTCTTTTGAAACAATATGCAGCAGAAAAGAATAAGTCATAAACTCCTTTTTAATAGAATAAAACTCATAAATCATCACAAATATCATTTTATCCAAATACTTAAACAAAATTCAGCATGTTAATTCAAATAAAGCATAAACACTCAAACGAATCCCATCCCAATGTTACTGGACACAGAGCAGGACTCCACTTCGAACTAACTCGACGACTCACTATCTCCGAGTTAAGCACGCACCGAGCTAACCTTGATTATCTGCAGGATGGCATAATAGACCATCACCAGAAGGTAGGCAAGGTGAGTAAATTCACATTCCATAATATAATAGAGAAATAAGAATTTAAAACAATCAACAATAACAACAATTCATTTACAACTCATTTATACATATCATCCTCATCATCACATCATAGAAACATTCACCATACTCATTTAATACACATCATCAAGTACATCTCATCATTACACAAATTAAATCAATGCAATTCATGTTATGTCATTTAGAATAAAATGCAACCTCTTAATAATGCACGTGGTACCAAAACATCCTCATGGATGGACACTGGGCCATCAACCCTCCCCTAAGGAAGCACATCATAAACATCGTATCACTCCAATCCACACAATGGGATTGAAGCTACCATTGGACCGAAGTTTCCTCATAAATTCAATGCCATGAATGCAAGATGCAATATACATACATCATCCCCAAAACATCATAACATTGCATCCACATTTATTATTAATCAATTATTCTTCATACTCATTCATAACATCATAAACATACTCATAGGACACCATATAACACACTCATCCTACATCATATCTCTACATCATGAATTCATACGTCGTAATTCTAAGAAAATCAAATAATTCATCGTTCATCACTTAACTACTAACTCTACACATATAGCCTCAAAGACACATCATGTGACAACTCTACAGCGTCATAACAATCTAGAACATACTATCTTAAAAACAGTTTTCAAAGTTAAAACATTTTTCCAAGTTTTTAGGGCTCGCTAAGCGAGATATCACGCTCGCTAAGTGCCCAACTCACTGTCTCTTTTCGCTAAGCGAGCTTCGCGATTCTGCAGAATTGTTCTGCGATTTCAGTCTTCTTCTTCTGCGACAAAACCCCTCCAAAACCCATAGTTTAACAAAATTACATCAGAATACCTCATTAACATCAACATTCATCATAATAACATCATCTACATCATGTACATCATTGCATTCATCAAAATCATCATGAAATCACCATTAACAACACAAAATCATCAATCAAAGCCCTATTCCCTTAACTACACCACAAAACCCCCAATTCCCTTCCCATATTATAATATCGAAAGGAAAATACTCCCCATATCTTAATTTCCGTAAGCTTTCGATAAACTCTTCACAATTCTTTCCAAACTTCAAGCCCTAGCTTCTCTTATTCTCCAGAGCTCTTTTCCCCAAAAGCACGGTCGTTCTAAATGATCATATTCCCCAACTTTTCCCTTTTTTGTCACTCTTGCCCCTAGGACTTCTTTTAGTCTTTCCCCATAAAACCCTCACTATCCTCAACCAAAAGACCATAATACTCTCATCCTCTAATTCCTTTTATTTTATTTTATTAAATTTCAAATAATAAATAAAACCTCATATACTTATTTATTCTAATATTATTAAAATAATAAGTTACCCTCAAAACTTCACAAAACATCAAATAACCTCATAAACATAAAAATTCACAAGAAAACACATAAATATGATTAAAAAATCGACTTTGGGGTGTTACAACTCTCCCCCACTTAAGGATTTTCGTCCTCGAAAATGTACTTGAAGCAAACAACATTGAATACGACTATTTCATTTGATCCTCTCGCTCCCAAGTCCAACTATCACCAGCTGGTCCACCCCACGGTACCTTCATTAAGGAAATCTCTTTACCTCTTAATTGTTTCATTTCTCTGCCATCTATCTGTCTTGGTGAAACCTCTACAGTCAAATTATCTCTTACTCGAACATCATCAATCTAAATCACATGCGACAAATCTGCAATATACTTCCTCAACTGGGACACATGAAACACATCATACAAATTCACAAGTGACGGTGGTAATGCAAACCTATATGCCACCTCTTAGACCTTCTGCGAAATCTGATACGGTCCAATGAAACGTGAAGTGAGCTTCCGGGACTTGAAAGCTCGCCTGACACCAGTCACAGGGGTAACCCTCAAGAACACATGATCTCCCTATTGAAATTCAAGTGCTTTAATCCTCTTATCATGATAACTCTTTTTACGACTTTGAGAAGTCTTCATTCTCTCCTAAATCATCTTAATCTTTTCTGTTGTCTCTTGCACAATCTCAAGTACGAGCACAACACTCTCGCCTGACTCATACCAACACAATGGAGTTCTACACCGCCTCCCATATAATTCTTCATACGAAGCCATACTAATGCTTATATGAAAACTATTGTTATAAGTAAACTCAATCAATGGAAAATGACTATCCTACACACCTCCAAGATCCAACACACAAGCCCTCAACAAATCCTCTAAAGATTGGATAGTCCGTTTTGTCTGACTGTCCGTCTGTGGATGATAAGCAGAACTCATTCTCAATTTAGTTCCCAAAGCATCTTACAAACTCTTCCAAAATCTTGATGTAAACCTCATATCTCTACCTGACATGATACTCGACGGTATTCCATGCAACTTCACAATCTTATTAATATACATCTCTTCTAGCTTCGACATGGAATGATTAATCTTCATTGGCAAGAAATGCACCGACTTAGTTAATCATTCAATAATCACCCAAATTGAATCATCCCCCTTCACCGTCTTTGGTAACCCTATCACAAAATCCATATAAATTCTATCCCATTTCCATTCCGGAATACTCAAAGGTTGCATCATACCTAAAGGCTTTTGATGTTCAACCTTCGATTTCTGGAAAACCAAACACACATACACAAACTCCGCAACATCTCTCTTCATACCCGGCCACCAAAACAACTTTTACAAATCATGATACATCTTAGTCGCACCAGGATGAATACTCAACCTACTTCGGTGCCCTTCCTCTAGAATACTCTTATTCAATTCTGGAATGTCCGGAACACACACACGATCTTGAAACCTCATCATACCATTTTCATCAACACTGAACTATCCTCTGTTACCTTGGTTAACCAGAGTCATCTGATCAACCAACTTCAAATTTGATTGTTGTCCTAAACGAATCTCCTCCATAATATCATTAGTCAATTTCATCATACCCAGCTTCATACTTTCAGATGTATATTCACACAACAAACTCATATCTCTGAATTGCTCAATCATTTCAAGTTCTTTCACCATCATAATCGACATATGCAAAGTTTTCCTACTCAAAGCATCTGTAACCACATTAGCTTTACCAGGGTGGTAACTCAAATCAAAATCAAAATCCTTCAACATCTCTAACCATCTTCTCTGCCTCATGTTTAGTTCTTTCTGATCATACAAGTATTTCAAACTCTTATGATCACTGAAAACCTCAAACCTCAATCCAAATAGATAATGTCTCCATATCATTAACACAACAACCACGACTGCTAACTCTAAGTCATGTGTAGGATAGTTCCTCTCATGAACATGAAACTTTCTAGAAGCATAGGCAACTACTTGACCATTCTGCATCAAAACACCACCAAGACCCATCTTCGAAGCATCACAGTACACCATAAAAGATTCATTCAGATTCGATAAAATTAAAACTGGAGCAACAGTCAACCTCTTCTTCAACTCAACAAAACTCTTCTCACAAGCAACATCCCACATATAAGCCTGGCCCTTCCGAGTCAATTGCGTCAACGACAAAGCCAACTTAGAAAAACCCTCTATAAACTTGCGGTAATAACCGACCAACCCAAGAAAACATCTGATCTCCATAGTAGACTTCAGAGTTTCCAAATTCAACACAACATCAATCTTTGAAGGAACCACTAAAATCCCACCACTAGAAATAATATGGCCAAGGAAACTTACTTCGTTCAACCAGAACTCACACCTCGACAACTTAGCATAAAGCTTCTTCTCTCTCGACACCTGTAATAAAATCCTCAGATGTCCCTCATGTTCTTCTTCTGAATTTGAATAGATTAGGATATCATCAATAAAAACCACCACAGACTTATCCAAATACTCATGAAAATTCCGATTCATATATTCCATGAATACACCAGGTGTATTGGATACATCAAAAGGCATCACAGTATATTCGTAATGACCATACCTCGTCCTAAATGCTGTCTTCGGAATATCATCTGCTTTAACTCGAATCTGATGATAACCCGACCTCAAATCAATCTTGCTAAAAACACAAGCTCCCACTAACTGATCCATCAAATCATCAATCCTTGGAAGTGGATATTTATTCTTGATAGTCACCTTATTCAACTGTCGATAATCGACGCACAACCTCATACTACCATCCTTATTCTTAACTAACAACACAGGAGCACCCCACGAAGAAACACTTGGACGAACAAATTTCTTCTGAAGAAGATCTTCAAGTTGTTTATTCAACTCACTCAATTCAAAAGCCAAATTCCTATAAGGAGCCATCAACATTGGACTTGTACCCGATACTAAATCCACAGAAAACTCTATTTCACGCTCCGGTGGTAAATCACTAATGTCATCTGGAAACACATCAATAAATTCGCGGACAACAGGTAATTCAACACCTACCTGTTCACGGTCAACTTGCAATGTCGCAAACAAAGAAAACATCTGGGCTTCATCTGCTAGAAGTTCATCCACTTGCTTCGCAGATTGAAACATCATCTCACCATAATCACTAAACTCTGGAAACTCTACCGTCTTTGCATAGCAGTTGATATGCACAAAGTTAAACTCTAACCAATTCATCCACAAAACAACATCCATATGGAGAAAAGTCAAACACACTAAATCCATCAAGAAATCCTTGATGTAAATGGTCAAAGGACACTTCAAACACACACGGTTAGTCATAACTGAACCGTCAACAGGCATTTCAATTAACATATTACCATTCATAACAATCAAAGGTAAACTCAATCTGGTCTCACACTCAATCAAAATAAACGAGTGAGTAGCTCCAGTATCAATTAGAGCAACCAATTCAACATCATTAATAAAACAAGTACCTATGATCAAGTTTTCTTTCTTCTGAGCATTTGATCCACTCAAAGCAAACACTCTACCAGTAGTATGGGTCGCAGTAGCGACCTTCTTCAGTTTCTAGCACTGGGTACTGATATGCCCCTCTTCGTCGCAATTAAAACAAGTTGGTTCAGTACTTGTACACTCATTCTTCATATGGCCCTTCTTACCACACATATAACATCTTATCACAATAGCAGTACACACATCAGATTTGTGACCTACTTCCCCACAGTTGTAGCACTTGAGAGGTGTAGAACCCGATCCCCCACTTGGCTTCTTCCTATCATTACCCTTCTTCTTCCCATTGTCATTTGGAGATCGCATAAGGCTTCCCTCGAAACTGATCTTTGTCTTTCTTCTCACTCACCTGCTTATAGTGAGAAGATTGAGCTCGACTATCCTTATCATAAATTCTACTCTTATCCATAAGTTCAGCATACCTACGAATCTGCTGACAACCAATTGCTTGCTTGATTTCCGGTCTCAGCCCATTCTCAAACTTCAAACACTTGGACAACTCAACATCATCACTGTTGTAGTAAGGATATAACTTCACCAACCTCTCAAATTTGGCAGCATACTCTGCCACCGTCATGTTCCCCTGCTTCAGTTCCAAGAACTCTACCTCTTTCTTGCCACAAGTGTCTTCAGGAAAATACTTACACAAAAATTCCCTCCTGAACACATTCCAAGTAATCGTAGCTCCAGCCCCTTCCAATCTTTGACGGGTATTATCTCACCAATCCTCATCTTCCTCATCCAGCATATGGGTGCCAAACTACACCTTCTGAGCATTAAAGTACGCCATAGTTATGCAAATCTTCTCATTCGCCTTCAGCCACTTATGCGCGTTCTCCGGTTCATGAGAACCCTTGAACTTAGGCGGATTATTCCTCTGAAAAATCCCCAAAGCATGAAACTCATCCTGAACGTTGTTATGCGTCTTAGCATGAGCAAGTGAAGCTACCACATCCGCAAGAGCACGATTCAAAGTTATTCTACAAATCACCAACAACATCAGAAAACAACTCAATCCTAAAAACACTCAAACTCAAAAGTCGGCACGACTAACAACGAAACAACACGACCGACAAACCGACCCGCTCTGATACCACTAATGTAACACCCTTTTTACCCTACACGAATTAAACAATTTTAAATCAAATATCAGAGTAAAACTCAAAAAGAGGGCATCACATTTACTTCAAAAACTTAAAATTAAAACATCACATAGAGTTCTGTCCCGCAACACGGGTTCATAAAACATCAAATCTCATTTGTATTTCTTTTGAAACAATACACAGCGGAAAAAAATAAGTCATAAACTCCTCTTTAATAGAATAAAACTCATAAATTATCACAAATATAATTTAATCCAAATACTTAAACAAAATTCAGCATCTTAATTCAAATAAAGCATAAACACTCAAATGAATCCCATCCCGATGTTACTGGACACAAAGGAGGACTCCACTTCTAACTAACTCGACGACTCACTATCTCCGAGTTAAACACGCACCGAGCTAACCTTGATTATCTACAAGATGGCATAATAGACCATCAACAGAAGGTGCGCAGGGTGAGTAAATTCACATGACATAATATAATATAGAAATAAGAATTTAAAATAATCAACAATAATAACAATTCATTTACAACTCATTTATATGTATCATCCACATCATCACATCATAGAAACATTCACCATACTCATTTACTACACATCATCAAATACATCTCATCATTACACAAATTAAATCAATTTAATTCATGCTATGTCATTTAGAATGAAATACAACCTCTTAATAATACATGTGGTACCGAAACATCCTCATGGATGGACAATGGGCCATCAACCCTCCCCTAAGGGAGCACATCATAAAAATCATATCACTCTAATCCACAAAATGAGATTGAAGCTACCATTGGACTGAAGTCCCCTCATAAATTCAATGCCATGAATGCAAGACACAATATACATACATCACCCCCTAAACATAATAACATTGCATCTGCATTCATTATAAATCAATTATTCCTCATACTCATTCATAACATCATATACATACTCATGGGACACCATATAACACACTCATCCTACATCATATCTCTATATCTTGAATTTATACATCGTAACTCGAAGAAAATTAAATAATTCATCGTTCATCACTTAACTACTAACTCTACACATATAGCCTCCAAGACACGTCATATGACAACTCTACAGCGTCATAGCAATCTAGAACATATTTCCTTAAAAACAGTTTTCAAAGTTAAAACATTTTTCCATGTTTTTCAGGGAACTTTAAGTGAGACATCATGCTCACTAAGCGCCCAACTCATTGACTCTTCTCGCTAAACGAGCCATAGCTCGCTAACCAAGCTTCCCGATTCTGCCGAATTTTTCTCTGATTTCAGTTTTCTCCTTTTGCAGCAAAACCCATACTTTAACAACATTACATCAGAAAACCTCATTAACATCAACATTCATCATAATAACATCACGTACATCATTGTATTAATCAAAATCATCATGAAATCACCATTAACAACACAAAATCATCAATCAAAGCCCTATTCCCTAAACTACACCACAAAACCCCTAATTCCATTCTCACATTATAATATCGAAAGGAAAATACTCCCCATACCTTAATTTCCGTAAGCTTTTGATAAAATCTTTGCAATTCTTTCCAAACTTCAAGCCCTAACTTCTCTTCTTCTCTAGAGCTCTTTTCCCCAAAAGCACAATCGTTCCAAATGATCGTATTCCCCAAATTTTCCCTATTTTGTCACTCTTGCCCCTAGGACCTCTTTTAGTCTTTCCCCATAAAACCCTCACTTATCCTCAACCAAAAGACCACAATACCCTCATCCTCTAATTCCTTTTATTTTATTTAATTAAATCTCAAATAATAAACTAAACCCCATATACTTATTTATTCTAATATTATTAAAATAATAATTTACCCTCAAAACTTCACAAAACATCAAATAACCTCATAAACATAAAAATTCACAAGAAAACACATCAATATAATTAAAAAATCCACTTTGAGTTGTTACATCAAGCCATGAAGAGTGCTCGTGAATTTTTTCTCGAGGATCAGATAATTCAATTTCTCACAGGTTTGAATGATAAATTTTCTGTCATAAAAACTCAAGTGTTGTTAATGGATCCTCTTCCTTCCATAAACAATGTTTACTCTATGAATATTCAAGAAGAGAGCAATAATGTTTTTTTTGATGTCTAAAGTTGATTCTGCATCCATCTTGATGAATCTAATGTGCTTATTAATTCTTATGATTCAATAAGACATGCAGATCATGGCAAAACCTTCCAATTATTCTAATACCACTTCTAACACTAGGAAAGATGGTAGTCTTTGTTCTTGTTTCCACAAATTTGGACACATCATTGAGGTATGTTATCGTAAACATGGTTTTCCACATAACTTTACCAAGAAAAAAGTATCAGCAAATTCATCTACAATAGCTCATGGTGATTCACAATCAATGGTTCATGCTGGTGAAGAAGTTCCTACAGTTAATTCCGGTGCCAACACTACTCTAGAACAATTTTCTCAATTGATTGGCTTGCTCCAACAAACAAATTTGATGCCTCTTACCCAAACCATGCCTTCCAGTACCAATTATATATCCATTCATTATGGTCATACACCAAATGAGCCCTCAGATAATTCGTTTGTGTCCATGATTACATGTTCTAGTCACATTAAACCTGAATTTTGGATCCTTGATTTAGGTGCCAATGATCATGTGTGTTCTTCCTTACATTGGTTCAATTCCTATCATGAAATTCAACCTGTTAATGTTTGTCTACCTAATGGTTCTATTGTTGTTTCCAAACATGCAGGAACCATTCACTTTTCTTCTGAATTGTATATCACAAATATCTTATATACTCCTGATTTTTCTCTTAATCTCTTATATGTTTCTAAACTATGCAAGCCTTTGCAATGCATATGTCAATTCTCACAAACTGAATGTCTCATACATGATGTGAAAACTAAGAAGTTGGTTGGTTTGGCTAAACAATTTGAAGGGTTGTACAGACTGGTCAATGCTGATGGATGTCTTGAGGCACAAATTACCCCATCCCAACTTACCAATGCCAAAATACCTACTTCTCAAACATCCATTAATCAGTGTAAAGTGATACCTACATAAGCCATTTAGCATTTTAGATTAGGTCATCTATCTCATGACAAGTTATCTAGAATGGCCAAGATGTACCCTGAAATATTCAATGATAATAAAGTTGTTTGTGACATTTGACATTTTACTAAACACGAGAAAAATCCATATAGTATTAGTCATTCTAAGTCTACTAAGCCTTATGAATTACTGCATTTTGACATATGTGGACTAGTTTCAATACATTCTATTCACAATCATAGGTATTTTTTACTGTTGTTGATGATTTCAGTAGATTTGTATGGATTATTTTACTTAAGTCAAAGGCAGAGGTATCTAACCATGTTAAAAATTTCATTACCCTCATAGAAAACCAACAAAATACCTCTCCCAAATTTGTCAGGATAGACAATGGTCCTGAATTTCTAATTCCTGAATTTTATGCCTCTAAAGGTATAATACATCAAAGATCATGTGTTGAGTATCCTCAACAAAATGCTAGATTTAAGAGAAAAAATCAACATCTACTTAATGTAGGTAAAACTTTACTTTTTCAATCCTACTTTACCAAAATCCTTCAGGTCTTATGCTGTTAGTTATGGTGCTTTCATTATCAATAGAGTTAATACCCCTCTACTTGATAATAAGTCTCCTTACCATATGCTACACAATTCTCCATCTGACATAAACCAAATTAAAGTTTTTGGTTCACTTTGTTATGCCTATACTTTATCCAATCACATAACTAAACTTGACACTCGTGCTAGAGAATTAGTCTTCCTTGGATATGCAGTTGGATATAAAAGATCACTTCTCCTTGATATCCATACACATACCACCTTTATTTCTAGAAATGTTACATATCATGAGCATATATTACCTTACATTACTCATTCCATATCCCACACACATAATTGGGATTACTCCAGTTCAACTCCTTCCAAGCCCATCCATGCCCCACAAAATTAGTTTCTAGACATACCCGTCCATGTCCCAACCAATCATCCTACTGATGAAACTGAACCTATTCCAATCAACCTTAATATTGATATAATTGACCCTCCACCCCCATATTTCATCAATCTATTCATGACCCATCTCTTATACCTCTCAATAATACTTCCAGCCCTGTCACACACATAAATCCTCTCACACATGTTTCTTTAAGAGCAAGATCCACCATCTCATCTAAAGGCCTATGTTTGTGCAACCTTCAGTGATGCATAACTCTAATCATCTTCAGGTACACCTTATTCCATTTCTCATTTTTTATCATATTCCAATGCATCTCCTTCATATTCTTGCTTTATCTTTTCTATATCTACTCACCAAGAACCTAAAACATATAAAGAGGCATGGAATTTTGAGTGTTGGAACCAAGCTATGCAGATTGAGCTTGATGCTTTTGAGAAGACTAGCACTTGGCAGATTGTGGATCTTCCACCCAATGTGAAACCTATTGGTTATCCTTGGGTTTACAAAATCAAACACAAGTCAGATGGAAGCATTGAGATATTCAAAGCATGTTTGGTTGCAAAAGGTATAATCGGATTGAAGGTCTTGATTATTTAGATACCTTTTCCCCAGTAGCTAAACTCACCACAATTTGACTTGTACTTGCTTTGGCTTTTATACACAACTGGAATCTTCATGAACTTGACGTAAATAATGAATTTTTGCATGGAGATTTGCATGAATATGTTTACATGATTATTCCAACCGGTGTTAAAACTTCTAAGCCAAACCAAGTGTGCAAATTGATCAAATCCCTTTATGGATTAAAACAGGAAAGCAGTCAATGGTTTGAAAAATTAAATTCACTTTTAATTCATCCTGGTTACATGCAGGCATCCTCGGATCACTCATTATTTGTTAAGAAAACATCATCTTCATTCACAATTCTACTTATTTATGTGGATGATGTGATCTTAGCTGGAGATTCCTTACATGAGTTATAATTCATGAAAAATGTTTTACACCTAGCCTTCAAGATCAAAGATTTGGGATTTCTTAAATATTTTCTTGAGTTGGAGGTGGTTCATTCAAAGCAAGGAATATTCATCTATCAGAGGAAATATTGCCTTGACCTTTTGACTGATTCAGGATTCCTAGGCTCTAAACCAGCAACTAACACATCTGATCCTTCCATCAAACATTTCCATGATGATAATCCATCCTATGTTGATATTCCATCATATAGGTGCCTCAATGGATGATTGATTTATCTCAACACCACATAACCAAATATCACATTCATCACTCAACAACTCAGCCAATTCCTTTCAAAGCCTTCCATGATACATTACAATGTTTCCTGTAGAGTGTTGAAGTATTTGAAACAATTTCCAGGTCAAGGGTTGTTCTTACCACTAAATTCACCTCTTCACATAACTAGTTTTTCTGATGCAGATTGGGCCACTTGCAGTGATACACGAAGATCTATTTCTGGCCTATGTTTCTACCTTAGACATTCATTGATTTCATGGCGTACCAAGAAACAAAACACAGTATAATGTTCTTCATTAAAGGTTGAATATCACGCATTGGCTGTAACAACATGTGAACTATAGTGGATTAAATATTTACTCAGATGTAACACCCCAAATTTGCCCTCTTCTGTTTAGCATCATCATCATTATCATAATCATCATAAGCATGTCATATCCTTAGCATTTTTCATAGAAAGATGAAGCATAACACTTGCATGTTCTAGCATAAGGCATATGATCAGTCATCCGGGAAACTTGAAGCACTACAAGGCAAAATCAAGAGCATGGTGACATGGCAAGAAGCTCACAAGGCATGTTATACAAGCTTGGTATCATGGTCAAGGCCCTAAAAAGAGTGAAGATCAAAATCAGGTCAAAACGGTTGGCGCCGGGTTATTATTGAGGTTTCCCACCAAATGGTGGGAAAATTCAAAATTCACTGGCGTTAACCGGTTAACGCTTTGGTTAACCGCTTAACGGCTGCGAATTTTGAATTCCAGCAGCATTTTCAGCATGTGTTTTTGGCTCCAAATTTCTAATTTCCCAATTTTTATTCATTTGAATTATGGAGAAGGATCTAGAGCATTTGTCCAAGCCTAATTCCAATGCTAGGTCCTAATCACTTTCTAAAGCCAATTCCAAACCATATTTTTGGATCCCAAGCCTAAATTTTGGGCCCCAAACCTAAACCATATTTAATCCATTTCCCTCCAAACCAAGGGAGGCTCTCCCTTATAATTCACTCTTCTTCATTTTCTGAATTTTGATCTCTCTCACCATTCTCTCACTTTTCTCTCCCAATTTTCCAAATCACTCAAAGTTCCTCTTTGAAGATCACATAACTTTGCCTCAAAGTGTGTAGATCTTGGAACTAGACCTCCATCCATAGCTTCTTTGCATCATTTTTGCTGGTTTACTTGGTGGTTCAGATCTGGTTTGGAAATTAGAAGTGCTTTTGGAGCAAAAATTCTACATCAAGACCTTTTGCTTGCATTTATTTTGCATGGAGTGTGAAGCTTAGCACCAGATCTTCAAAGTGTTCCGCGAAATCTCTCATTTCCAGCTCAATCAACAACTACCAAAGCATACCTCAGCTTTGCAGGTTGGTTAAATTCAGATCTAGCTCTATTTTAGCTTATTTGCATGCTTGTACTTTAGATCTACCATGTGCTTGTGTATTTGCTTGTGTTGCTTGAATTGATTGGTTGATATGTAGCCGGATCCATGTGCTAATGTTCATGAGCTTAATGATGTCAATAAATGTGAATTGATCCACTTATTTCATGCTTAATTGATTGCTGGTCTGGTGTGGAATTATTTGAATAAGTTGGATTTGAGCTGATTTTCTACAGGAAATTGCTGTTGTTTTTACAGTGTTAACCGGTTAACACTTTGGTTAACTGGTTAACGCACTAGTTTTCTGCGTATTTTGCTGTAGGTTTGGACTGGTTAACCGATTAACGCTTTGGTTAACCGGTTAACACTGATGCAAAATGCCATATTTGAGCTGTTTTGAGCTTGTTTGATCCCCTTACTTGTTTTAATTGCCATGGATCATTGTATGATCATTGAATATGTTAGTTTAGGGTGATTTACTTGCTAGTTGATGTATGCCTTCATGTTCTCGACGCGTAAATGCTTGTATGTGCAAAGTTTGACATGTTGTTTGATCTTTGTTGATTCGAATTTGAGCATGCCAATTCCATGATTGTGTTGATGAGCATATGCTGGATTTTTTGCTAACATTATAGGGGCTCACGGTAAGAGAAGTGTGGATGTTTATCCACATTTCAACTCTTCATCTTTTCCTTTTTTAAATTTCTTTCTCTTTGTGATTTTTGATGTGCCTTATGCCATCATGTGATTCAACTCTTTTCTTTCCCCTTTAGGAGAAACTTATCTCCTTTAGAGGAGTAAGTTTCTTGCTAGCTTTCTTCTCCTTTTTTCTTTTGCTCCTCTTTGGTTCTTCTTTTCTCTTAGGATAGTTGAAACCTCACTAACTTTAGGACCACTTTTTGCATGCTAATATTAGGATTAGTCTTTCCCCATTAGACTTTTTCCTTTTTCTCCTTTGGTTCTTTCTCATCTCATCTCAAAACAAAGCATAAAAAACATTAATAAAGAAAGAAGTGACTCTTGTGCAATAGCCTTATCCCATGGGGCATATGTATTCATTCCATCTTGGAATAGTGCATTTGTCTAGCATGATGCACAAGTCGGACCATGAAGTCATCTTCATCAAGAAAAATCCTAAAAAATACTTCTTCATTTTTAATCACTAAAACACTTAATAAATTCAACAAGTCAATAAATTTAGGCCCTTGCCCTTGGAAACAAGTCTTGGATAAATTCTCCTTACTTGGTGTGCTTGTTCTATTATTACATCTTGAAATGTAATAACAAGTATACATTCCATGGAAAAGAGTTTGAGTTCATTCTCTTGTGCCACACCAATAAAAAACTCATAAAAAACACAAACAAACAATAAGCATCTCTCCTTCGGGACTTCTTTTCTCATCTCCTTCGCTCCGTACGCAAACTTGCTCCTACTTGTCATTTTGCAAGACGGTTACACACTCGTCGTCCGAGCCTGCAACACCTGAGCATTGACATAGGCGGTTCAAGCCTTAAGACACAAGCAATATTTCCACCCCTAGTCAGGGGAACTACGGCGCCTCTGATCCTCATGTCCAGATGAGGTACGTAGGCAGCGGGGTAGGGCCCATTCGAGCACAATCTCTTATTTTCCCTACATTTTTCCTCTTTGTTTCCTTTTTCAGTTCTTTTCTCATTTCAGTTTCAGTTTTGCAGCAGCTTTCATTTCTTTCACCCTTTGAAGCAGTTTCTTTGCAAGCGTGGATCCCGTCGGGTACGGCGGACGATCTGGGGTGCTAATACCTTCCCAGGTCGTAACCGACTCTCGAACTCAGTCTCTTTTGTTCGCAGGACCTTTGTCATTCCTTTTCTTTTCTTCTGGTTTGTACATCATTACCATTCCTGTTCCTTCGGGATAAAAATGCCTGGCTGGAGACTCTACCCTCTTTCCGCGCCACTTTCGCGTTTGTACCAGGATAGAAATCCAGGGAGTGACATCAGAGATCTTCATGTTAATGAAACAAAACTCCAGTTTTGTTTTGTGATATTCAAAGCGCACTTCATATTTCAACCAACCCAGTTTTCCATGAAAGAACTAAACACTTAGACATTGATTGTCACATTGATCGTGAGAAATTCTTAGTTGGTGTTATGAAGCTTCTCCCTGTATCTTATCACAACCAACTTATTGATTTTTTCACAAAATCACTCCTACCTAAACCATTCAACTCTTTCAAAGCTAAGCTAAACTTGCTAAACATTTACCAAGGTTCAGCTTGTGAGGGGCTAATAAGAAATAGTTAGTTATGTAGAGCTATAAGTTAGTTAGAAGTTTGTTAGAAGTTTGTTAGAGTCGATTACTTTCTCTAGAAGCTTCCTCCTTACTTATATAAATACTCAATATTTCTCCTTCCAATATATGAAAGATTTACTGATTCTGTTTTCTTCTTCTCTAAGTTCGGTTTAATATTTCATCTTTTACTTCATAACATGCATCAATGGCATGATGCATAATAGTCACAAATCAACAACAATCATAACATAGGATAAGACAAACCTAAGAGGGTAATGACCCCTCACTACCCTCTCATGATTAAGCTCAAAGGTCTTCTACAATGGTGATCTTCTTCTTCTTCCTACCCCTACCTCATGTTGTAGCTCTTTGTTTTTCTCTCTCTTTCAATTCTTTCACGTACGCTCCCCACTTTCTACTCTCTCCTCACCTTCATATAAGTAGAGCAACTAAATCCCTTATTTTTAATTCATTTTTAAATCTTATTATTATTACTATAATATTAAATCAAACTAAAAAAACAAATATATATATATATATATATATATATATATATGTATATTCATTAGGATAACTACCCAATACAATAATAATTAAAGTTATACTATCTCTATATTATTATGGTTATTTTAAATAATTATAAACTTATTTATTATTAATACTAACTTAATTTAATTAAATCTAATAATAATACTATTAATTTCATTGTGTCCAACACCCCCTACTTCTCATTAATTACTACCTCACTCCTCACTTAAAATTCTAATTTTCTATTGACACTACCCTATACCCTAGGCTCCCCTACTAATTCTAGATCATGAGTAGGATAATTCCTCTCATGTACCCTCAATTCTCGTGAAGCATAAGCCAACATTTTACAGTATTGCATCAACACACTGCATAAACCAATTTTAGAAGCGTCACAATATACTACAAACAATTTATGAGGATCTGGAAAAATTAAAATTGGAGTTGTAGTAAACTTTGTCTTTAACTTTCAGAAGTTCTATTCACAATGAATATCCCACACATAGGTATGACCCTTTCGAGTCAACTGATTTAACAGAAGTCATAAATTTGAGAATCCTTCGATAAACCTCCAATAATAACCTGTTAACCCTAGGAAACTTATGATCTTGTAATTGATTTATGAGCATCACATTATAGCACTGAGTCTACTTTGGATGGATCCACTGCAATTCCATTACTAGAATTAACATGCCCGAGGAAACTGACTTCTTACTGAAATTCTGTGATCAGGTACGAGATGTCGAATGAGATGTTTAAACACTTGAAGACTTAACTAAAACTTAAAGTGCAGGAAAATTAAACAACACATGAATTTGTTAACCCAGTTCAGTGTATAACCACACTTACATCTGGAGGCTACCAAGCCAGGAGGAAATCCAATATAAGTAATATTAATTCTAGACTTAAACCACTCAGTTTAATCTTTCACTTAATATCTACCCAATGCAATTTCTACCTAAGACACAACTTAGATATGAGTACCAACTCACTCCCCCTCAATCACACAGTGATATGTTTTACAAGTTTAATAAAATTGAAGTCATACTTCAAACAAAACAGCTTGATCTTACTTCACAGTTTCAATCAAGACACAAATACACTTTTGCTTAAAAGCTCATAAAGTGGTACAATTAAAACAACCTGCTATTAAAACACAAAACACTCTATTTGGTCTTCTTAATTTCGTACTTTATTCTGAGAGTTTCTGTTCCTTAAATAGGTGTTTGGATTTTGGGCTTTCTGTAGGATTATCCAATCCTGAAACGCATGCTGCCTCCACCTTGAATTAGGGTTTGTTACTTCCTAGATTCTAGGTGATTCAGTTCTTCTGATTATGCTGAAGTCACATAACAAAACTCCCTACAGATGCGCCTTATTCTGTTTCATCCATCCATAATTAATTCCAGATGACTTCCCTTAATTTTCTCAATTCTGTTAGTCATTAATTAATTCTGGTAGCAGGTTTGAGATGTCACAACATCTGGTGTGACATCCTGAAAACTGAACTTACTTCATTTACTGATACAATGTCACAACATCTGGTGTGACATCCTGTAAACTGAACTTATTTCATTAACTGATACAATGTCACAACATCTGATGTGACATCCTGTAAACTGAACTTATTTCATTAACTGATACAATGTCCCCACATCTGGTGTGACATCCAGAATTAAGTTCATTTACTTATACTCTGTTTGATAATGTCCCAACATCTTATGTGACATCCTGAACTAAAATTCAACACTTCTTGTTGATCAAAAATTCTGCCAATTCTAAACATCTACAAACTCCCCCTTTGGCTAATTTTTGGCTAACATACTTTTCTGGTTATCAGAGTACAACAGAAGTTCTTTTATCAGAGTACAACAGTTCTTTTCTGTTGAGTCATGTGAGAGTTTACTCCCCCTCAATTCTACATTTGTTCAGACTTGTTGCAACAAATTTTTTTCATTAAAATCACAATTTTAGTTCAAAAGCAAACAGAATTTTTTCATTAATCACTAATCAGCATCATACATTGTTGTTGTTGTTGTTCAGTTCTCCCCCTTGTTAGACATAAATTTGGGGCCAAAGTTACTAATTCAAAATTACAATGCAGAAGCAGTCATTACATATTCCTCACATACAAGTTTCACTCAGACTCCTCATAATCAGTATCTTCCTCTTCCTCAGTCTCCTCATCAGAAGCAGCAGCTTTCTGAGTACTCTCTTCAATCTCCAGCCTTTGGATAACCTCCTCAAGCTTCTACTTCCTTGCATCCAGTTCTTTACATGTGTTCTTCAGCTCAGCAATCAAGGCAGCTTTGGAGATTGGAGACTTTGCCTTTGAAGGACCAGCAGATGTCCCAGAGGGAGCTTCAACATCAGCTGCATGATGACTCAAAAACAGCTTGTAATGGAAGGCCAGAGGACTTTCTCTTTTGCAGATGGTGTCCTTCTCAGTGAGGATACCTGGATATTGACTGAGCATAATTCCACACAGCAAGGAAGGGAAGGCAATTGGCAGCTTAGTTGCAGATGATCCAGCATGTTTCAATGTCTGATCAAATATATAAGCTCCAAAATCCAGCTTTGTTTGGGTGCCCATAGCATATATAAACCTGCCCAATCCAGTTGCTATTGAGGAGGTATGGTTGGTAGGGACCCAGTTTGCAGTGCCAATCCTATGCAGCATGGCATACTTCCTTGTCAGCAGGCTAACAGAGAGCTTCCCCTTGACTGGCCAAGTCTTGACCTGATTAGCAGTGATAACCTTGCAAACCTGGTTATCAGTTTTCCCTAGCTCATTTGGACCATCAGATTCTCTTCCTAGATAGTGGTTGATCACCCTAGGAGAGAATTCTACACACCTCCCTCTTAGATCCGGAAGTCAATATCCCGGCTAATGTGCAAGGAAATACTACTGGGGGGAGGATCTTACAAGAAGACCCCCAAGAGGAACAATTCACTGTCATGGGAGCTGGGGATGAAGTCTATGATAGGAGGTTTGATGAAATTGCTGAGAAATTGAGATCTTTGGAGTCTCAAAACTCCCTGGGTTTTGATGTCATGGATATGGGGTTAGTAGACGGGGTAAGAATTCCCCACAAGTTCAAACCCCCGTACTTCGAGAAATACAACGGAACCTCTTGTCCACGAACTCACCTGCAGTCTTTTCTGGGAAGACTTAAAGCATACACCATGGATGAAAAACTATGGATGTTCTATTTTGAAGACAGCTTGACTGGAGCTTCAAGAGAGTGGTACTCACACTTGAACAGAGCTACTATCAGATGCTGGAAGGACCTAGCTGAAGCTTTCATCAGGCAATACCAATACAATCTAGACATGGCTCCTAACATGACTCTCCTAATGGGAATGTCTCAATCCTCCAGGGAATTCAGGGAATATGCCCAAAGGTGGAGACAGCTTGCTGCTGCTGTCCAACCACCCATGTCAGAAAGAGAAATGGCCGACATGTTCATGAATACTCTGCAAGGAAAATACATTGATAGGTTGGCTGCCTTTTCTTCTACTAGCTTCGCAGACGTAGTTATAGCCGGTGAAAGAATTGAGAGCCTATTAAAAATGGGCAAGATTTCTGATAATGGTGCAAGTTCGTCTAGTAATCCCAGGAAGCCTTTTGTGGGACCTCGAAGGACCGGTGAGACAAATGCCATTCATGCCAACAGGGGAAGACCTCAGTATGTCCACAGATCAGTAGCAGCTGTCACTATTCCAGCTCCGATTCCTCAGCAACCAGCATATCAACAACCACAACAACCCCATTATCAACAGCAAGTTCAGTATCCGCCACTGAGAACCTACAACAACAACAACATCAATCAACAACAAAGACCCTTTCAGCAAAGACCATCACAGGAAAATAGGGTGATTGATCTTATCCCTATGCCTTATGCCGCCTTATTGCCACAACTCCTGAAACTTAACTTGGTTGAGCTAAGGACATTGGCACCTCCAGATCCCTCCAATATCCCAAAGAATTACGATGTCAACGCCAGGTGTGCTTTCCATTCCAATGCACCTGGTCACAACACAGAGAAATGCAGGGCTTTGCAAATGAAAGTTCAAGATCTGGTGGATTCTAAAGCCCTCAACTTCGCACCTCCTCCAAATGTCAACAGAAATCCTATGCCTAATCATGGTGGGCCGAGGATTAATGCCATCGAGGAAGACAAACCATCTACTCTGATCACCAGTGTTGCACAAATTCGAACACCTCTGGTCGAAATTAAAGCTCAGCTTCTGGAGTGCCAGGTGTTCCCCGGGTGTGAACTCGGTTGTGGGTATTGCAACATTGCAGTCAACAGGTGTGATAATTTGAGAAGCGGCATAGATAGTCTTATCAAGGACAGTATTCTTCAGATCTCAACAACGGCGCCTACAAATCCAGCAATTCCTTTGACAACAATTCCTGATTCTTCTACAACAGCAGCAACCATTATTCCTACCGATTCATCAATATCATCAACAAAGGCTTCATCCATCACTTCAACAAATCAAATGTCAACAACCATTTCTTCTACAACATCAGCATCCTTTTTATCGGCAGAATCTTCTACAACACCAACAGAAATTAATGAAGATGTCTCAGCAGTCACAATCTAGTACGACCCATCAAATGTTCCTCCAAACAACAATTTTCAACAACAAGCAGTGGCACCTCCTTCCAGGTCACCAGTCACAATTTACTACGATCCGCACACCATTACAGTACCCTCCTCTGCAGCAGTCAGTCCAGTTACCATCACGGTGCCTGAACCAGTTCCCTATGAAAGCAGTAATGTCGTACCTTGGCATTATGGCTCTGATCTTTACTGCAACGGGGAGAAAATCATTTTGGATTCTTCAACCTCTTCTCTACAGATTGATAATGTTGGGGGAGGCGGAGGCTTCACCAGAAGCGGACGCCTTTTTGCCTCACAAGTACAAAGACCTAATGCTGAAGCAGAAGCTGCTGCCAAAGCAAAAGGAAAGAGTGTGGTATTTGAAGAGCCAACTATCAAAGAAACTCAGAGGACATCTTTTGAGCAAGATGTAGACGAGTTTATGAGAATCATAAAGAGAAGTGATTACAAGGTGGTGGATCAGCTTCACCAAACTCCCTCAAAAATCTCCATTTTATCCCTGTTGATGTGTTCTGAAGCTCACAGGAATGCATTATTGAAAGTCCTGCACGCAACATATGTGCCAGAGGAGATTACCGTTAATCAGCTAGAAACTGTGGTGGCAAATGTCAATACCAGTCATGGACTGGGCTTCACCAATGCTGACTTAACAACAGAGGGACGTAACCACAACAAGGCTTTACACATCACTCTAGAATGCAAGGGTGCTGTTCTATCCCATGTACTGGTGGACACTGGGTCTTCACTCAATGTTCTACCAAAGAAAGCCTTAGTGAAGCTGGAGTATGATGGCTTGGCATTGCGTCCGAGTAATTTGGTGGTGAGAGCATTTGATGGCTCTAAAAGACCAGTGCTTGGAGAGATTGATCTGCCTGTGATGATTGGCCCGCAGACTTTTAAAATTACCTTCTATGTGATGGACATTCAGCCGCCCTACAGCTGTTTGTTGGGTAGACCCTGGATCCATGCCGCTGGCGCTGTTACGTCTACCCTTCACCAGAAGCTGAAATTCGAGTGGGAAGGCCAGATCATCACCATCTGTGGGGAGGAAGACATCTTTGTTAGCCATCTGGCTACGTATAAGTACATTGAGATGGATGGAGAAATCCATGAAACTATGAGCCAGGGGTTTGAGGCCCTGAATATTAATGAAGCATCTGCTGTGCTGGGAACCTCCATAACGTCCTATCAGCAAGCCCGGAAGGTTGTTGAAGAGGGTACTGCCCAAGGGTTGGGCAAGCTGTTGCCCGTGGAGAAGAAAGAAGACAGATTTGGGTTGGGTTACAGACCAACTCAACAAGATCAATCAGAGGCTGCTAAGAAGCCCAATTTTGTAAGCGGGGGAATGCTCACCCTGGATGCTGTGAACAACTTGGAAGACGAGGAGGAAAGCGACCGCAACCTGGAGAGCTGGATACGTCCAAGGATCCCGGGGAGCCAAGTCCTTAACTGGTCTTCCCAAGAAATTATAAGGGTTACTCCTGCAGAGTAATTATTATTTCCTGTATATTTAAGCATGCATCAAGTCTTTTGTGCAAATGGATTAATTAATGAATATCAGACATCTTTTGCAAATGAGTCTTTTCCTTTTTCGCTCACTGTTTTTCATTTTTCTTTTTGTACAAAAATAAAATGGCAATGTTTTCCAAAATGATAATTTCATTTCACTTTTTCTAAAAAAAGATTAAAATCAATCACTAAAATGAACAATCTAAACCCTTGCAGAGAGTGCCCTTCAGACAGCACCGACAACAACACTGTTATGACTTTGTATGACTTCGACAATCCAATCAATCAAGCTGATGAAGGGGTTGAAGAAGATTATGAGCTACCTGAAGAGCTAGCCAGGTTGTTAAGGCAAGAGGAGAAGGTTATCACTCCTCATCAGGAGGAGGTCGAAACGGTTAATCTTGGTACGGAAGAAGACGTGAAAGAGGTTAGAATCGGGGCCTGCCTGCAGGATTCAGTGAAAGAACAACTGATTGATATGCTTCGAGAGTATGTGGATGTTTTCGCTTGGTCTTATCAGGATATGCCAGGGTTAGACACCGACATTGTCATGCACAAGCTGCCTTTGAAAGAAGACTGCCCACCGGTAAAACAGAAGTTGCGCCATACTCGCCCAAATATGGCAATGAAGATAAAGGAAGAGGTACAAAAGTAGTGGGACGCCGGTTTCCTTGCTGTGACTAGCTATCCGCCGTGGGTTAGTAATATTGTACCTGTGCCTAAGAAGGATGGCAAGGTGAGGATGTGTGTGGACTACCGGGATCTGAACAGAGCCAGCCCGAAAGATGACTTCCCTTTACCTCACATTGATGTATTGGTTGATAATACGACTCAGTTCTCGATATTCTCCTTCATGGACGGATTTTCAGGATACAATCAGATCAAGATGTCACCTGAAGACATGGAGAAGACAACTTTCATCACACCCTGGGGCACATTCTGTTACAAGGTGATGCCATTCGGACTGAAGAATGCTGGTGCAACTTATCAACGGGCTATGGTAACATTATTCCACGACATGATCCATAAAGAAATTGAATGTTATGTGGATGACATGATTGCCAAGTCCCTCACAGAAGAAGAACACCTGGTGAACCTATTGAAACTATTCAAGCGTCTGAGGAAGTACCAGTTGAAGTTAAACCCCAACAAATGCACATTCGGGGTGCGATCCGGTAAACTGCTGGGATTTATTGTAAGTGAAAAAGGGATTGAAGTTGACCCTGACAAAGTCAAAGCCATTCAAGAAATGCCTGCACCGAAGACAGAAAAAGAAGTTCGAGTGTTTCTAGGTAGATTGAACTACATTTCAAGGTTCATATCTCACCTTACAGCAACCTGTGAGCCTTTGTTCAAGCTGTTAAGAAAAGAACAAACGGTCAGGTGGAACGAAGACTTCCAAAGGGCTTTTGACAATATCAAGGAATACTTACAAGAGCCTCCGATCCTTATGCCTCCAGTTGAAGGAAGACCTCTGATAATGTACTTGACAGTATTAGAAGAGTCAATGGGGTGTGTGCTGGGCCAGCATGACGAGTCTGGTCGAAAAGAGTATGCAATTTACTACCTAAGCAAAAAGTTTACCGACTGTGAACAACGTTATTCACTGCTCGAGAAAACTTGTTGTGCTTTAGCGTGGGCTGCTCGCCGACTGAGACAGTATATGTTGACCCACACTACTTTATTGATCTCGAAGATGGACCCAGTTAAGTACTTTTTTGAGAAGCCAGCACTTACCGGACGGGTTGCAAGATGGCAAATGATCCTCACAAAATATGACATCCAGTACACATCTCAGAAAGCCATCAAGGGCAGTGTATTGTCTGATTACCTTGCTGAGCAACCCATTGATGATTACCAGCCTATGAGATTTGACTTCCCTGATGAAGACATCATGTTCATAAAAGCGAAAGATCATGAAGAGCCTGTTCACACTGAAGGGCCTGACCCAGAAGAAGAATGGACTATGATGTTTGATGGGGCGGTTAATATGAATGGTCGTGGTGTTGGTGCAGTACTCATTACACCTAAAGGAGTTCACATGCCTTTCTCGGCAAAACTCACCTTTAACTGCACTAACAACGAAGCTGAATACGAAGCTTGTATTATGGGTCTTGAGGAAGCCATTGACCTCAGGATCAAGACTTTGACTGTATTCGGAGATTCAGCTCTGGTAATTAATCAAACCAACGGCAAATGGTACACACACCAGGATCATCTGATACCTTATAGGGATTATATAAGAAGGTTATTGACTTTCTTTACAACGGTCAAGCTTGAGTATATCCTTCGGGACGAGAATCAATTTGCAGACGCTCTGGCTACCATTTCATCCATGATCAAAGTTCAAGCTGTCAACTTTGTGCCTCGGATTTCAATATCCAGACTTGACAGACCAGCATACGTGTTCTCAGCAGATGTTGTTAAAGATGATAAGCCTTGGTTCCATGATATCAAATGCTTCTTGGAGGATCAAACATACCCACCTGGGGCATCTCCCAATGATAAGAAGACATTAAGAAGGCTAGCTGGTAGTTTCTTCCTGAATGCTGACGGTTCCCTGTACAAGAGAAATTTCGATATGGTACTTCTCAGGTGCGTTGATAGGACAGAAGCAGACTTGTTGATGCGCGAGGTGCACGAAGGATCCTTTGGTACCCATGCAGGAGGGCATGCTATGGCTAAAAAGTTGCTAAGATCAGGTTATTACTGGATCACAATGGATGTCGACTGTTGTGCTTATGCCAGGAAGTTCCATAAATGCCAGATTTATGCGGATAAAGTGCATGTGCCTCCCAATCCTCTGAATGTGATGTCTTCACCCTGGCCCTTTTCCATGTGGGGCATTGATATGATTGGCAAGATTGAACCGACTGCTTCAAATGGCCACAGATTCATCCTGGTAGCCATTGACTATTTTACCAAGTGGGTTGAAGCAGCTTCCTATGCAAATGTTACCAGGCAAGTGGTAGCCCGATTTCTAAAGAGAGACATCATCTGTCGGTATGGAGTGCCCGAGCGAATCATTACTGACAATGGTTCCAACTTAAACAACAAAATGATGGAAGAGCTATGCCGGGACTTCAAGATCCAACACCACAATTCTTCTCCTTACAGGCCAAAGATGAATGGCGTTGTCGAGGCAGCTAACAAGAATATCAAGAAAATTGTACAGAAGATGGTGGTCACCTACAAATACTGGCATGAAATGCTACCATTTGCCTTGCATGGGTACCGTACATCAATCAGAACGTCCACTGGGGCAACGCCGTATCAGCTTGTGTATGGTATGGAGGCAGTCCTACCTGTTGAAGTTGAATTACCCTCCCTGCGGGTACTGATGGATGTTACGTTGAACGAAGCAGAATGGGTCCGGTCCCGATACGAACAACTGAATCTGATTGAAGAGAAGAGATTGGCTGCAATCTGTCATGGGCAGTTGTATCAGAAAAGAATGAAGAAAGCCTTCGATCAGAAAGTCAGGCTCCGAGAGTACCAAGTAGGAGATCTTGTGTTGAAAAGACTCCTCCCTCCTCATACAGACCACAGGGGCAAGTGGACTCCGAACTATGAAGGGCCATTCGTAGTAAAGAAAGTTTTCTCTGGTGGAGCACTGATGCTCAGCACTATGGATGGTGAATACTTCTTGTCCCCTGTGAATTCAGATGCAGTTAAAAAATACTTCGCATGAAAATGACCCGCTGGACATAAAAACAGAATGAAAGTCCAGGCAAAAATAGGGCATCCCGGCGAATCAAAAACATAATAAAAGACTCGGGCAAAAATAAGGGAAATAAATAAAAAATGTACACCCGCTGAGTTGAAAAGCCGCATTGGACAACTCAGGCAAAAATGGGTATCCCGGTGGATTGAAAACCCGAAAGGTCGATCCACGCAAAATAAGGGAATATGCGAACAACTGCATTCTGAATTCATCTGTATCACTTAGAACATGGTAAGCTTCGAAAGGTTCGAGCGTCGGTCAGAATCAGCCTTCTTCAGAAAGCAAGACGAGAAGAACGTCAAATGTCATACGAGTCATAGCAAAAGGGAAACTCCTTGAAGCGTCACCAACATTGCCAGCATCTTTTTGTTTATCAATTTGTAACAATATCCTCATTTTAGGGGATCTGTTTCCTTGACTGTATCTTGCCAATTCAGGGCACATAAATTAATAAAATCAAATTTTCAGTCATATTTCGTCTCGTACTCTTTTATTTGCAAGATGTCCGATGTCATTAAGATATTTGATTGCATGAATACAGATGTTTCCTTTCTAAAAACGTGCTTACAGGAAATATACTTACTCCCAGGAGTTTCTAAACTCCTATGATGGAATCCAGTAAGGGATACCTCGGGGTACTTGTGCGTTCTCTGTCTTTACAGGATTGCAGGTATTCAAAGCACAACGTGGGGCATGAAAGCTTCTCCCCAGCAAGCTGTCAAATCATTATCTATTCAGTCCGTCTTCCGAATTAGCACCGGAGGTGTTTTCTCCCCAGCTGAATTGTCAAGTATCATCCTCAGTAGGATCTCTACAGAAATCTCTAGGAAGATCTTCCAGTGATCTTTCTTCTTCCCCAGCCTAGTGCTGACCAGGGAAGTACCTCCCCACAGGGTTTCAACCCCTATCCAGAAGAACAACGCGTGAAGAAATCACAACAGAGTGAAGAAAGCTTCTACAAACCCCAGCTGGGTCCCCCATTGCTGAGATGGGTCTATCAATGATCTGTTTCCCCATGCGGATACATCTTATCAGGTCTACCAATGATCTTATCCCCAGCTGGGATGTCCACTTCAAGCAGATCAGTCAGAGATCTTCACAGCAATGGGATCCGGATCTCGGATCGATATCTTTGCATAACCATAGCATTCGCATCATGTTTTCCCCCACAGAGCGTAGCATTTCTTCTAATACGGAGCATTACGGCAAAAATAAAACATATTGCATAATCATAAGCCATGTGTCGAACTGAACGCTTGTGAATACTGACAATCCCTCAACGATATACAAAATGCTCCCCAAAATTCCCCGACAGAGAGCCAAGACATTTCTCTTACAGATACAGATACTTCCTGACACCCGTCCGTGTCATACCCCCAGCAGAAAGCCGAAGCGTCCCCTTTGCACTCACATATACATACAATTCCTTGACACCCGTCTGTATCACCTTCCCCAACATAGCTACCTAAACACTTTGTAAATCATATATTTGTTTATAATACACTTTTTTCGACACTCGTCCGTGTCGTACTCTCCCCAGCGAGATAGACACTCGTCCGTGTCTTACTCATACTTTTTACTCATACAGATACTCGTCTGTATCTCGTATACACCACTTATCTTTCTTAGATTCGAAACTCGTCCGTGTTCTTTGTTAACTAGTTGATACTCGTCCGTATCATCATCTCTGAACATGTGTCAGCGTTTGTTTCTACTGATACTCGTCCGTATCATAGTCTTAAGGATGCTCGTTCGCATCTTTAATCCATACGCAATGTCGGTTACTTTTACCTCTCTTTAGAATTTAGACACTCGTCTGTGTCTATCATTCCCCAGAAGAGTCCCCTCAGAATCAACACTCGTCCGTGTTCTTTGTTAACCAGTTGGTACTCGTCTGTATCATCATCTCTGAACATGCATCAAGCGTTTGTTTCTACCCGATACCCGTCCGTATCATAGTCTTAAGGATGCTCGTCCGCATCTTTAATCTACACTCAGTACCAAACACTTATACCTTTCATCTCTTGGATGTAAACGCTCGTCCGTGTTTACTATTCCCCAGCAAAGTCCCCAACAAAACTTGTTAAACTATTTCCTTTCTATCTGACATTCGTCCTATGTCATGATACCTTTTCGGCAGCCGTACCCTGCCAGGTGATCGTCCTTCACCTTTTTGATGATCGTCCTTCATCACCCCCAGTGGAGTCTCTATTCATTAGAACCCCTCCCTATCCGACATTCGTCCTATGTCTTGATATTTTCAGCAGCCGTCCCCTGCTAGGTGATCGTCCTTCACCTCATGATGATCGTCCTTCATCATTTTATCCGATGGCCGTCCCCATCGTTGATCTTGTTATCTGACATTCGTCTTATGTCATGATAAACCCTGAGAACAGCCGTACCCTGCTAGGTGATCGTCCTTCACCTCTTGATGATCGTCCTTCATCATGCTTATCCAATGGCCGTCCCCATCGTCAACCTTGTTACCCGACATTCGTCCTATGTCGTGGTACTTTCGGCAGCCGTACCCTGCCCGGTGATCGTCCTTCACCTTAGATGACCGTCCCTCATCTTATTCCCAACAGAGCAGCCGTCCCCTGCTAGGTGATCGTCCTTCACCTTTTGATGACCGTACCTCATCATTTATTTTATTTACCTATAATCCCCAGAAAGTCTTACAGCTTTACTTGATGGTCGTCCCCATCATAATCTCTTATATCCCCAGCACGTCGGCCGTCCCTGTCATTGCTCTTTCCCCAACAGTCGTCCTCTGCTCGACGGTCGTCCTCCGTCGCCCGCACTTTATATATATACTTTATTTTCTTTTACAATCTATATCCCTTTTCTTCTTCATTCTGTGAGTGCAAATTTTGGACTGTCTTCGGTATTCAACCACAAGTTATCTTGTTTGCCTGTTAAGCCGTTGCTTACATCCTGCACAGCTAACTCATGTTTGAATAGGGGCAGTTGTAAACACCCCAAATTTGCCCTCACCCATTTTCACCATGGCTTGTGATCTTTTCATATGCATAAGTTCAACCATAGCATCTCATATTGCATTTTTGCTTCACTGCATTGGTTCAAAGTCATCTGCATCTAGGGTTTGTGATCTGAGCCATCCCTGAGCTATTTAAGCCACCCCAAAGGTCATAAATCACTTCAAAAGGGTCCATGTGTGTCCAAGCATCATATTATATCCCCACAAGGTCAATAAAGTCAAAGAATCACAAGAACTGAGAATGGCATGGAAGCAGAGCCAGGTTTAACTGCACAGATGACCTAGAATTAGGGTTTTGGTTTCAGAGGCCATAAATCCAAATTTTTTTGGTCATTATTATTTCTATTGGTCTCTATATGTTATAAGGATCATGCAAATCAATTTTCATGAAGAAATTCCATGGGGAAGGCATCTAATCAAGAGTTGACTTCTTGAGCAAGTCAGTGCAAAATCAGGGCATCTGAGGCCCCCAATGACCCAACCAAAGGGTGTTCTTCATCATTTTGAATGTGTATGATCTTTATTTGGTCATAGAATATGTTAGAAGTTCACAAAATTGAAGAATTTCAAGCCATTTGCAAAATTGCCTTTTTGGGAAAGTGACTTGTAATGGAAACTTTCCATTTTGGGAAAGTTTTTCAACCCTTTCTTTTTGATTCAAAAATGCTTCAAATGAGAAAACTTTGGTCATGAAAGTTGTAGAATGGGTCCTCCCATTTTCAAAAAGTACAAGAACTCATCCTAATTCATTTTGGATCAAAAGTTATGGATTGTCAAAGTTGGACAAAATCACATAATTTCAAGTTTTACACCAAAGAGGCAAAGTTGCAAAACCTCTTGCCAAGGCAAAATGAGACCTCAAAGTGACTTCTAACCTTTTCACAAACATAAACCAATGCCTAAAGATCAGAATGCACCAAAGATTTGTCCATTTTCATGACTTATGCTTCAAGTAATCACAAAAGGGCCAAAAGATCATAAAGTTGCAAAACCTCTCACAAACCCTAATCCACTTGCTAATTGGCCTCAAGACTGATTCTATGGCTCTCCTCAATCCTTGCTGCGCAGGACACCCCTTTGTCCTTGGCCTGCCATTGACCCATACCTCTCTTACACCTAGACTTGACTTTTTGCAAAAAGGGCCATACCAATCAAGATAGGCCACACCAACTCCACAGACCTATCACAGTGTGATAAGTGGAAAAAGAGCAACTCAAAGCAACACACACACAAGCCTGAAGCATCTCACAAGCCATAGTTTCAAGATTTCACCTCTTATGCACTTTCCTTCGAAACTCATCACACAAACATCAAACACCAAAACAAACTTCATAGAATCACTCAACATGTTCCTCTGATCATTTCCCAAGCCTCATTTGTCCCTGAAACCTCCTCAATCAGAAACACGATTCTCACCCCTCACTGAACAGAACTTCATCAAACTCACAAACCAGCCACTCTAAACTCCAACCAAGCTTCAAAGCTTCATCAAGAGGATCATTGGAGCCATTTTGAAGCAAAGAAGCAGGCAGAAAGTTCCTGGATTGAAAGCTCAACCTCAGGTAACATGATGAACAAATTTTCCAGAACCCTGATTTCTTGTTAGAATATTGTTCTATGTGTTGCCCTGATCATGGGGATCTATTTATTTTTGAAAATGAGCCAGAAATGAGTATTTGGTGTTGCTATGAAACTTTTGCCCTAGAATTTGTTTTCTTCGATTCTCACTGTGTGGTTAATATAAATTGTTTTTGGCCCTGGATTATTGTTACCCATTGTTGGGGGATTGATTCTGGAGATTTGGAAGTCTTAGGGATGCGTTTTGAGTGATTCAGGTGAGGAAGATGGCCGGAGAAGACGACCGGAGCTTATCTCCGGTCGCCTGAGTTTAATTAGGGTTAAGTGTGATTAATTAGGAACTTTGAATTTAGGCCCTTGGATCTGTTTTCCCGCGCGTGAATGAAGGGCTGGATCTTGTCATTTAGCCCTAATCAGTGTTTAATTAAATTAACCTAGGATTAATTAATTATAAAACTTAAATTAGCCAGGTTTGAACTTGGGCCATTGGATGTGGCGCCAAGTCAACCTCTCCCAGCCCAGATTGCATCTGATCCCTTCATTGTACATACTTCCATTTATTCTAATTTTTATTTTCATTTTCTTTGCATTTATTTATACGAATTATTTAAAATAGCAAAAATCATTTAAAAATTATGAAAATTTTTGTCAAAGATTTCATTAATTTTTAGAACCCAAAAATATTTTTATTTTAATTTTTTTGCATTAAAAATCATTTTTAAATTATTTAAATGTTTATTTTTAATTAGTTAATGAAAATTAATTAATTAAAAATACATTTAGGTATTTAAAAATCACCAAAAAATTCACATTGCATTTAGAAACATTTAGAAACATTATCAAACCCTCAAACCAAATTTCTTTTTTGTTCTTGATGCCTTTTGATCATTTTCATTGGAATTAAATTCATTTTAAGGCAATATTTTGGTTCAAACTTTAAAAAATTCATTCTGCCTAACCTTTGAGAGTTTGATGATGGTTCTTTCTGCATTGCATCCTAAATAGCATGTAGTTTATAGTTAAAAATTGGTTTGAATTGATCTTGCATTTTCATTTTGTTTTGCATTTTTCTTGATGAGGTACCTTAAAACCCTAGTACTCTTGAGAAATTCATAACTTTCACTAGGTTAAGAGTTAGGTCCCCTCCTTTGGGCAGTGAACTTGTATAGGTCTAGGGTATCTTTGATTGAATTTTCAATTTTTTATCATGTCATATGCTTCTTATTTTGAATTTTGCTTTGTGTGTTGATCATAAACCCTAATTTGTGCCCTCCTTTGCATCCATCTTTCATTTGCTTGCATCCAATGACTTGCCATGACATTTTGTGCACCCACATGATTCATAATACATCTTAGGACATATTAGAATCATGTTTGATCATTGCATCTTTCATTTGCCATGTTATATGTCCATTGCATTTCATAACTTTTCATGTACATTCATGGTTTAAAGCATGCTTCATCTGCATCCATGTCCTTGTATGATTATTCTCATGTCTTGCCTCATGTTTGTATCATCTCTTAGAATCATTAACATCATACTTATGCTTCTGGTTTTGGTTTGCATCGTGGCATTGCACCTCATTCTCATTGTATTTCATTTTCTTGTGCTAACATTTCAGGTGGTAAGTTGTTTGAGAATTGAATTTGCCTTCACTTCTCACAATCTCTTTTCATCTCTTTCATACTTTCTTTGCTGCATTTTGTATGTGTTTTAGAGTGATCTTGCTCATTCATGTTCATCTCTTACTTTCTTCCTCCAAGCAACTTGTCTTCTTAAGTGAAGCAAGTTGTCTTGCTTCTCTCTGCTTCCTTCTCCTTTCATCTGCTTCCTTCCTGGTGGTTTCTCTGAAGATCTTCTTGCAAACCTCACTAACCCTAGGAATAACCAAGCATGATAATAATTAGGGTTTGATTAATCCCCCATTTAGCTTTTACCTTTGTGTCATCTTTGAGTCTTCTCTTCTCATCTCATAATCAGGGACTAAACCCTAAAGGCTTTAAGGCTTTGTGATTAAGCTTATGCCTGCATCCTTCTATTAGGATGGAGTGTATAACTTTAATCCTAAGTGTTAGACCCTTAATGTGTTTAAATCCTTTAATCAATTCACCTAATAATCATCAAGACATCAAGCTTGTAACTTGGGCCTTGCATTAGGGTTCTAATTCTTCCTTAATTGGTTAAGAAGGACTAACCCTAGTGTTAATGGACAAGTCCTCCTCAAGTTGTCTTACAAACCATAAAATCCACTTCTTAATCTTACCATTAACTAAAATCCACTCTAATAAAGGTGTTGTTTTGTCATCAGGTTAATCCCTAATCATGGATTAAGTTGAGGAGCCTTTCTCAGCTTAAATGTTCTCATCTATTATCCTTCTATTAGGATGGTGTAATGAGTCCATTAAATCCTTGATTATGGCTTAAACTCATTACTCAACACTAAACAAAAAAACAAAAAAAACATCTAAGTAAATGCAAGTAGGTTAATGATCTTAATCCTACATCATGGTGATTAAGTGTGAGGTGTTTACTTCATACTTAAGGTATTCTCATTACCCCTAATCAAAGGGAGGATGTGATGAGTTTACTAACCCTTGGTTTAGGCTTAAGCTCATTTTCTTATGACAAATTTCCAAAAGCAATAAAAGATTGAAAATCCAAAAACAAACAATGATCGTCTCCTCCGGGATTCTTTTCTCACCTCATTCACTCACAAAAGAGAACTTGCTTCTTCCGTCTAATGCAAGACAGTTTGCACCTGAGCCAGACAGGTCATACACTTGAGCATAGACAAGTAAGCAGTTCATCAGTCAATTTATCTTTCAGTCTCTTTGAGTCGAACTACGGTGTTCTGACTTCCTCATTGCACGAGAGGATACGTAGGCATAACTTAACAGTTATCGAACAAAAGTCTCTGTATATTCCCCCCTCTTTCCAGTATTATTCTTTAAGCCTCATAGCCTTGAGCATTTCACTCTTGTTCTTGCACTAACACTTCTCTTACACACCTCACACTTCTTTTACACTGACACTTGCATTCTTTCCAGCTTTGATACACAAATTGCACTGACACTACTCCTTTAAAACACAAATCTTTTAAGCGTGGATCCCGTCGAGTACGGCGGACAATCTAGGTGCTAATACCTTCCCAGGTTGTAACCAACCCCCTTTCTCAGTCTCTCTGGTTCGCAACCGTCTTATCCATCTTTTCTTAGGTCTATGCAGCATTACCTTTCCTCCGGGATAAAAATGCCTAGCTGGCGACTCTTCTCTTTCTGAGTTCACCCTTGTGTGTTCTCTTCCTCTTTCACCGACCGTTCGCATTTGTACCCCATTTGACTTAGGTGTCATTTTGGTGGGAGCGACACCTACATATGAGATTATTCAATGAATCGAGCCACAACATTCTTAGTAACAGATGCAAATGAGGCTGCCTCCACCCACTTTGTAAAGTAATCAATGGCAACAAGGATGAAACGATGCCCATTGGAAGCAGTAGGCTTGATCTCACCAATCATATCAATGCCCCACATGGAAAAAGGCCAAGGAGCAGTCAACACATTCAACGGAACTGGAGGTACATGCACCTTATCAGCATAAATCTGACACTTGTGACATGTTTTGGAATGTTGATAGCAGTCAGCTTCCATAGTAGACCAATAGTAACCTGCTCTCAATATCTTCTTTGCCATGGTATGACCACTAGAATGAGTGCCAAAGATCCCATCATGCATGTCTTCCATAATCTCTGTTGCTTCCTTCTTATCCACACAACGAAGAAAAGTCGAATCATAATTGCGCTTGTACAAAATTCCATTACTCAAGAAGAACTTAGCAGAAAACCTCCTCAGAAACTTCTTATCATTGACAGATGCCCCTTCAGGGAACTCCTGAGCTTCAAGATACCTTTTCACTTCATAGAACCAAGGCTTTCCCTCTACTCCTTCAGTATCAATCTCATTACAATATGCAGGCTTATCAAATCTATCAATAGTGATTCTGGGAGCTTCATCATCCCAACTAATCTCAAACATAGATTCCATGGTGGCTAATGCGTCTGCCAACTGATTCTCTTCTTGTGGAATATGTCCAAAGGTAATCTCTTCAAAATATGGGATCAAAGACAACACATTCTCTCTGTAAGGAATGATATTTGGGTGCTTGGTATCCCAATCTCCTTTAATCTGACTAACTACCAGGGATGAATCTCCATATACGTCCAGAAACTGAATTTTCATCTCAATGGAAGCTTTGATACCCATGATACATGCTTCATATTCAACCATGTTTTTGGTACAATAGAAACAAAGTCTAGCAGTAATTGGGGTATGACAACCTTCCGGGGAAATGATCACAACACCAACACCATTACCAAGCGCATTAGAAGCTCCATCAAAAACCATAGTCCATCGGGATCCCTGTTCGGGTCCGTCATATTGTCTAGGTTCTTTAGTAACAATCATAATATCTTCATCCGGGAACTCAAAATTCATTGACTGATAATCATCCACTGCCTGATGAGCTAAATGATCAACTGCCACACTGCCCTTAATTGCTTTCTGAGTGGTGTATTGTATATCATATTTTGTTAAGATAATTTTCCATCTCGCTATTCGTCCGGAGAGAGCAGGTTTCTCGAATATGTATTTGATTGAATCCATCTTTGAAATCAACAAGGTAGTATGAGTCAACATATACTGTCTTAGTCGGCGCGCAGCCCATGCCAAAGCACAGTAAGTTTTCTCGAGCAATGAGTATCTTGTTTCACAGTCGGTAAATTTTTTGCTAAGGTAGTATATTGCCTGCTCTTTTCGACCAGACTCGTCATGTTGCCCCAACACACACCCCATTGAATTGTCTAATACTGTTAAGCACATAATAAAGGGTCTTCCATCAACTGGTGGCATCAAAATTGGAGATTCTTGGAGGTATTTCTTGATTTCATCAAAGGCTAACTGGCACTCATCATTCCATTCCATTACCTGGTCTTTCTTCAGCAACTTGAAGATTGGCTCACAGGTAGTAGTTAGCTGGGAAATAAATCTTGCAATGTAATTCAGTCGTCCCAATAAACCTCTAACTTCCTTTTCAGTACGGGGAGCAGGCATCTCTTGTATAGCTTTTACTTTTGCAGGATCCACTTCAATACCTTTTCCACTGACAATGAAACCCCAGGAGTTTACCAGACCTAACTCCAAAAGTACACTTGTTCGGATTCAATCTCAGTTTATACTTCTTCAACCTCTCAAATAACTTGTGCAGGTGATCAAGGTGTTGTTCCTCATTCTGGGACCTAGCTATCATATCATCCACATATACCTCTATCTCATGATGAATCATATCATGAAACAAAGCCACCATAGCACGCTGATATGTTGCCCCAGCGTTCTTCAAACCAAATGGCATCACCTTATAACAAAAGGTGCCCCATTGTGTAACAAATGTAGTCTTCTCCATATCTTCAGGCGCAATCTTAATCTGATTGTAACCAGAGAAACCATCCATGAAAGAGAATACCTTATGTTGAGCAGTGTTGTCTACCAAAACATCAATATGTGGAAGTGGAAAGTCATCTTTAGGACTGGCCTTATTCAAATCCCTGTAATCCACACACATGCATACTTTACCATCCTTCTTAGGTACCGGTACCACGTTTGCAACCCATTGAGGATAAGAAGTCACAACTAAGAACCCTACATCAAATTGTTTCATTACCTCTGCTTTAATCTTTTTTGACATTTCAGGACGTATGCGACGAACCTTTTGCTTCTTTGGACGACAGTCTTCTTTTACCGGTAGACGGTGAACCACAATGTCAATATCCAACTCTGGCATATCTTCATAAGACCAAGCAAAGATCTCCACATAGTCACGTAACATCTGGATCAGTCTGTTCTTAACACCATCTTCTAGTTCAACCCATATCTTGACCTCTTTCCTGTTTTCCTCTGTTCCCAAATTCACAACTTCGATTGGCTCTTCGTGTGGCTGTATAGCTTTCTCTTCTTGTTGTAACAACCTATCAAGCTCTACAGGCACTTCACAATCTTCCTCCTTTCCATCTTCAGCTCGATAGATCGGATTCTCAAAGTCATAATTGGCAATAGTAGAATTGTTATCAATATGATCCAGAGTGGATAAGGATCTGCATTTTAGTGATGTGGGTGTGTGTAAGAACACATAGCTGATAAAACAGGAATAATAATAAAAGAAAGACAAGGAGCACAATATTTACGAAAACGAAACGTCCATTGATTTTATTGAATGAAGTACGTAAATGAAATGATATCCCGAAACAAGCATACCATTGTGCCCCGGGTAAGACACAAGGCTTAAAAGGTTTTATTGTTCGAAATTACAAACTTAAAACAAAACATAGTAATAGTATTTACTCCTGACTAAAGGAGATAGGGATAATGTCTTCAGCCTTCCAATTGTTGAGCCCATCACCCATGGTAGGAAATATCCAATCATCCAGGTTGTATTCTTCATTATGGTCACCCACAACATTGATTTGATTTCTTATGACCCCTTGATTAGTGATACGAACAACACGAGCACGACGAACAGTCCTCTGAGATTCTACAGTACAACCCAAACCAAACTTGTCATACTTGTAAGGGATGTTGGGAAGCTGACCCCAAATAGCACAACCACCTTTTTCGACCACAGCCTTAGCATCTTTGAGGGAGTCCATTGCAGGAGGTATTCTAGTAACCACAGGAGCTCTTTCAGAAGCAGGGACAGACTGAGGAACAGGAGCAGCGTAAGGAACAACTTCAAATGTTTGACACAGAGTTTCAACCATTTCACCCTCCATTTCTACATATTTGAAAGTATTCACATGGCTAACCATGTACTCTTCTTCACCATAGACAATGACAATTTTGTTTTTCACCGGATATTTCAACTTCTGATGTAAAGTGGAAGTCACAGCACCTGCCCCATGGATCCAGGGACGCCCAAGCAAACAAGAATACGCAGGACGAATATCCATCACATAGAAAGTAGAGTTGAAGACTTGAGAGCCTACTTTTATTGGGAGGTCTACTTCTCCATGTACCACTCTTCTTGAACCATCAAAGGCCCTCACCACCACATCACTTGGTCTTAACACAACATCTTCAGGACTGAGCTTATCCAGAACCTCTTTAGGGAGCACATTTAATGAAGAACCATTGTCCACCAGTACATGAGACAAAGTAGTGCCCCTACATTCAATGGAGATATGCAGAGCTCTGTTATGGTTTCTCTTGGCAGGAGTCAGATCAGCATCAGAAAATCCCAGACCATTATCACAAGTCAGATGTGCAACACAATTCTCAAATTGATCCACAGAAATTTCATTTGGCACATGAGTAGTTTTTAAGAACTTGATTAAGGCTTTAGCATGGGCCTCAGAACAAAGCAACAAAGATAACATGGAGATTTTGGAGGGAGTATGCCCCAACTGGTCAACAATATCATAATCACTCTTGCGAATGATCTTCAACACTTCTTCCATCTGTTTGGAAAGATTTTCAGCAGTTGGTGACTCAGCTTGCACAGGTTCAACCACAAGACCTTTTCCCCGAGCATCAGTACTTGGCCCAGAATTAGAGGTATGAGTTGGAGTAACTGTACTTTTAGAGGTGTCTTGAGGGAGAAGATTCTTCCACTTCTGGTGACCTTACTACATCCAACGATATTATCAACATCAAGATTGTGGTTGGCAATAGGAGGGTCAGCCATAGGCTCTTGCTTGATACCATGGATATACACATCAGAACCATAATTCCAAGGTATAGCTTTATCAGAAGTATAAGGAACAAGGCCATGAGTGGTAATGATCATGGGAGCCACTCTAGCTTCAACAACAGTCTTCATAGGGCCTTCAGCAGTAATCTTTATTGGTCCTTTGGATGTAATCCTGACAGGACCTTTAGAGGTGATCCTGACAGGTACTTTATCAACCATAGCTATATCTTCAAGCTTCGTATTTCGAGTCAGATGTTCACACATACTTTCCATAGAATGAGTCCTCTCAAACAATTTAGTGTAATTGTCCATGAGGCGTTTAATACCATCCTTCAACTTCCAGCAACTATTAGGTTTATAGGCACAGTAAAAACAGTCTTCCTTGCAACCTGGAAAGAACCCAGCCTACACCAGCTTCTTCTTGATGATGGATAGAGGAGTAGTCAAATCTGTTACTGAGGATACATAAGAATTTTCATCAATAGCATTAACAGTCTTCTCATGATTGGGCATAGGAGCAGTGATCACATTTGGGGTCCCAGGAGGGTCAAATTCAATTTCCCAAGCTTCGATCATGTCTTGAATCTTGTTTTTCAACACCCAGCAGTTGTTGGTGTCATGTCCCGGACTATTAGAATGATATGCACATCTTGCATTAGAATTGTACCGAGGAGAGGATGTATTAGGATTCTAAGGAGGATCCCTTAAAGTAATTAACTCCCCTTTCAACATGTGTTGCAAGGCTTGGGCCAATGACATGTTGATCTTGGTGAACTGTCTTCTAGGCTTCTGTTGATTGTTTTGTTGTTGCTCTGGTGCTGTAGGGGCAGGATTGGAGATGTGAACTGCTCCCACAGATTGGTGACTCCTGTTACGACTATGTTGACCATACACAACATTAGAATCCTTCTTTCCACTAGGGGGTTTCTTATCAGTGCTTGATGAAGAGGCACCCACCTGTATCTTACCACTTCTTATCCCACTTTCCACACGTTTTCCAGTCATTATTAGCTCAATGAAACCAGATGATGAACTTCCAATGAGGTGACTATAAAAAGGACCATTCAGCGTACTCATAAACATATCCACCAGATCCCCATCAGTCAGAGGAGGTTGAACTCTGCCAGCCAGGTCTCTCTATTTCTGGGCATACTCTTTGAAACTCTCCTTAGCAACCATAGACATGCTTTGGAGTTGCATGCGAGTTGGTGCTAAATCAACATTATATTGGTATTGCCTATAGAAAGCCTCAGAAAACTCATCCCAATCACGAATATTAACACTTTCAAGTTGATAATACCATTCCAGTTGAGCTCCAGATAAACTCTCTTGGAAGAAATGAATCCACAACTTCTTGTCAGTAGTATGTGGTTGAATCCTCCGAACATAAGACCTCAAATGCAGTTTAGGACATGAAACACCATCATACACCACAAAAACAGGAACCTTGAAGCCAATAGGTATAACTACTCCAGAACCTAAACTCAAATCTTCAAAATCAAGCCCAGAAGATTTTTGTAGTTCCATAGCGTTCATTCTGTCTACCAACATCTTGTACTTCTCCTCAATAGAAGGATCATGATAATAGTTCGCCTCAGAATCAGAATCTTCCATAGTATCATGGAGACTACCTCCTTCTTTCTCAGAATTTTCAGACTCAAGATCCTCAACCTCTTCTTTTGTTTTGATAGGACCTCTGAATCTTCTACCCAGGTTGATGAAGCCCCCTGATTTTCTAGTCTTCTTCTTCTTCTTCTTAGTCAGAAGTGCCTTCAGCTCATCTTGTCCCTTGGACAAGTTCAGGATCAGTTCTTGAAATTGTGCATTCTGAGCCTGGAGATCCTTAACAGTTTGTTCGAGAGCCATTTCTGCTGAAATAAACAGCGAGAAGATAAGATACATGTTCATAAGAAACCTGTGATGCAATAATATGGTATGTAGATGCATATGCAATGTTTTCAAGGACCGCATAATTTAAAAATTTTTAAACAACCAGAAATGAAACTTTTATTAGTAAGCAATAAACTTGTTTGCCTCTTGGGCTTACAATAAAATGAAATAAATACAAAGATGGGGTTTTAAGTCTCCCATGGACGTTTCCTCTTTGTATTGAGGTATGTGTTGAGATTCCGCTCCTCGTGAAGTTGTTTTGTCAGCTCCAGTATTCTTTCTTGACTAGCTTTGAAATGAGTCTCAAAAGTATCCCTTTGCTCCTTCAACTGGATCCAGGACCTTTGCAACTCTTCCATGTCAGTGGGCATGTCTGGATGAAGAATGATATAAGGATTATCTCCTTCAGCAACAGGCTCCATGGTAACTAGCAGGATAGCAGGATATGGCATCATAAGAGTCTGAGCACGTGCTCGTACCCATCTGAGATAAGGTTACATAGGAATGGAGTACTTTGGTTCCAGAGTCTTGCTGTCAACCTTGTTCACTTTACCCCAAGCTCGTATAAACCTTTGACGGTAACCCTGCAGATCGTTGTCGTAGTCGAACACAATACCCTGAATAAGCATGTCATGAGGACCATCACTCCGAGCATAACCAAACTGGCGTAGAGCTAAAGAAGGGTTGTAAGTGATGCCCCCTCTTATGCCAAGGAGTGGCACATTAGGTAACTCTCCACAACAGTCAATGATAGTAACATTCTCCATAGATCGAGAGCACCAATGAATATCTGAATGAGAAAGTGACATAATCCTCTTAGACCACATTAACCCTTGTTCATTCTTCATTACTGATCGAGGAAGGTGAGAGATAAACCACCTAGACAATAGAGGTATACAACACATCAGATTTCCTCGTGCCTTCGTAGTACGAGATGAAGAGAGTGTAAGATGTCTCCAAGTAATGTAGGCACTGGATTGCGAGTCAGAAATATGTTGATGGCGTGTACGTCTATGAACTGGTCGGGATTAGGGAATAACACTAAGCCATAGATCAATAGGACTAGTATCTCCTCAAAAGCATCATAACTCATAGCCTTCAGGAACACGTGAGCTTTCTCTATAAATACCTTAGCAAGAATACCCTTAACTCCACTTCTCGTTTCTAGGACAATGTCTGATTTCTTCAGATGTAGGGCTGCAGCAATGACTTCAGGTTTAGGCTCTTTTTATAAGCCTGTGAAGAGTCTCTGATCAAGGATAGGTATACCCAATAGTTTGGAGAATTCTTCCATTGTAGGAACCAACTGATAGTCGGGGAATGTGAAGCAATGATGTTTAGGATCAAAGAACTGAAATAGGACACTCATCATGTCTTCATTGAACCCTGAATTGACTAGATCCAGTAGGTGACCATGCCTCTTGATGAATTGGGAGTTTTCAGAAACTTGAGAGACCAATTCCTTAAGCTTAGGAAGTATTCCTACAAAGTTGATCCAGATAGTATTTCTACGAGCAAAAGCCATGACCTGCAACAAAGAACAAAGATAAATCCTTTAGTCCTTGAAATGGTTAGTGAAAATGTTATGCTTATGATGCATGATGTCATGATGTTATGCTCAATCACAAACATGTGGCACACACAAACAAGTCACACAATAGCCCTAGGTTTGAAGGCTTGCATGAGGTTTAAAGGTAAGTACCCTCCCTTGAATTTTAGTTGGTTTATCATGTCCTACAAAAGTAACCAGGTTCTAAGGGATCTCAATATCACTGATCCTTCCCAAGGGTGGTTGTTCTGTAGGCAACTTACTTGCCAACCAAAACCCTCCAAGTTTAGGATCTCAATGAGCGTAGTATCGAGTATCAACCAACTTCAGTCTTCACCAAAGCCAGCTATCTCACTACTTTCTAAAGGCCAAGATGGGATAACTAAGGTTCTAAAAGTCAGTTAGTGTATTGACAGCATATGCCAGCCCCATATTATCCTTAACTTACTTAAGGAACATAAGCACCAACCAAGAAGTCACACTAACTATGGCCACCAGATCAACCATATCGGTATACGCCGTACAGTTTCCTTGGTCTATTTCCATTTACCTAGGGTACACTAGATCCGGGTTAGGATCTTTCACACATAAAGCCCAACAAGTAATATAAAGCAAACACAACAAACAATTTAAAGAGATTTAATTCCTAAGGGTACCCCTCTTTTACTTAGTAACTCCCCAGCAGAGTCGCCAGTTCTGTAACACGGTGGGAGAACTGACTTTTAGTCATGTTGCGGATAGAAAGAGTCGCCACCGACTTTTATTTTATCCAAGTGGAAAGGACATAAAAGAACAGGAAAGACCTATTTTTAAAATACTTGAGTTCGGGGGGTAGGTTATACAAAGGGAAGGTGTTAGCACCCTTTATATCCATGGTTATCCATGGGCTCTTAGTTACTTAGCTGTAGCGGTAAAATCGTGAGTGTAAGTTATTGATTAACTTAACTCGATTAACACAGAGTCGCCACCGCGCTTTTCTTTATTTCCGAATGGAAAAAGGTAAATGAACGAATAAAAACCTAGGATTCTAAAAGCAAAAGCTAAAAGAAATAAACAGAGATTGGGTAAGGGGATTGGTTATGAACCGGGAAGGTTTTAGGAACCCGACTCATCCGTGGTACTCCACGGGAGCCCTTTGAAATATTTATTGCTTTTTGGTCTGAAATTGGTTTGTTTAAAATGATGGAAGAGATGAGGAGAAGAATATTTTTTAATGATTTTGTGTTTGATAAGGTTTTAACGCCTTATGCCTACGTACCCACAAAGTGCAATGCGAGATCAAAACCTCGTAGTTCGTGGTACAAAGTTTGAAAAGAATAAGTGGGTTGAATTGATTTTAAGATGTAGAGATAAGTCGTCATCCCTTAGCGAATAATTCCGCTAGAAGGGATGAATCATATCTAAACATGTAAAAAAGGAAAAAAGGTGCACAAGGCACAAAAAACAATTGAATGAGTTTTGAATTTTTTAATGTATATGAGAAAATGGTTTTGATATATTTACATGAATTAATATTTGGTTAAGAAAATAAAATGAAAAGATTAAAAATCGCTTGACCTAAGTAAAAGTTTGCTTATGAAAGTGTTTGAAGTTTGAAAACAAGAAGGTTTTGAAATAGGAAGAAGTTTTGAAAATTAAAGAATGGGGAGGAGATGAAGAGACTAGTCCTAATGCTTGAATTAAAAGTTAAGGAAAGAATTTACCAAACCAATATGTACAATCCTTCAAAGTTCGGAATTTCCATCTTCAAAAGTTAATGACATCACTTGAAGTCGAGGTTTCTAATCCACTCCAACTTGAGCAAGGGGAAAGTATCTTAAGGTCTAAGTCCATTCTCCAAAAAGCTCGGGATAGTAACCATTAGTCAAAAATTAGAAATCACAAGTTTTTTAAGAGTTTAATCCTTTATTAAGTGTTTTGATATCCAAATGGACAAAATAAAAACAAGCACAATATGAATATAAACAAGCACAATATGAATATAAACAAATGATATATGATATAATATGACAAAATATAATAAGGAGATAAGGGAGCAAGAGATTAAAATAAAAGGATAAGGTGCAAGAGATTAAACTTAAACAATTATATTCACATTATTATAATATTTACAATATAAGGTGGTATGATGAACTTAATCAAGCACAACCACAAAAAGAAAAATAAGATCGAGGCAAACGGATCCAAGTGGATCTTAATTCGAATCGGGAAAACTTTAGGTCTATGTTAAGCAATCGCCGAGTAATTTACGAAGTAATTACCCTACAAATGAGGCCGGCCACCACTAATTAAAGTGGAAAATATTCGTGTTAATACATGTTAGAGAAACGATATAATGGATCGTTCTCCGAAAACATGTCACACTAAAAGAAAAAGGAAGGTCTAATCTTAATCGAGATTATCGTTGAATTTCATCGAAAAGCAACCTATCACGATCTCAAAGTATGGAGAATGATCCAAATGGTCATTCATCCATAGATTTGAAATAATGAAGATTAAACTAAATCGGAAATCAACAATCTCGAATCGGAGATTATCATCGACCAAAATTAAAAAAAAAAAAAAAGATGAAGAACAATGGATCCAAAAATAGATCCATAAAAGAAATAGACTATTTTTTTTAAAATTTCTCTTTAAAAAAACTTTTCTAAACATCTCTCTAAAAATTCTTTTCTAAAAGATAATTTTTTAAAATCTTTTCCAAATTGTTTTTTCCTAAATACTTTTCTTAAAGAGTTTTAATAATATTCTAAAAAAAAATATTATTAAAATACTCTTCCTTTTAAAAACCTTTAACAAAATAGAACAAAACAAAATAAAGAAAACAAGAATTAAAACAAAAGGGAGGGGGGACGCAGGCCTGGTGGATGGTGGTGTGGATAGATCCAAACGGATCTTAAAAGATCCAGCCCATACAGAACTCATTTCAGTTTTTTAAAACAATTTAATAAAAATAAATTATGTAAAGAAGAAAAAAAAATGGAAAGAACTAGGAACAGATAGGTTATCTTCTTCTTCCTTGCGCACGCAAAACAGAAACAGGGGAAAACAAACAATTCACGGCGGCGGCAAAATCAGAGCCAACAATGCTCGAACCCTCACCTTCAAAAACAAAAAACAACCGAATCCTATCTCTCACGCAAGCTTGTTTCCTTCTTCTTCAACTCTTACGGAATTTCCAAATTTCTCTTCCTCTCAATCGAAACTCTCTCTCGGTTCTCTCAATCAAATTCAAACACAGATTCTGGTTTTTTGTTGGAATTCGATTTTGGTGGTTGTTGAAATTGAAGGTTATAGGTGATGAAAGGAGAAAGGAATTAGGGATTTTGGGTTTTGAAACTGTAGAATTAATTTGGCAGAAATTTCTTGGCTATTGAAAGCTTGAAATTGGAATGAAACTGATGCTCTTTAAATAGGAAAAGAAGAAAGGAACTTGATGCCGTTTTGAATGTGAGGTATGCGTTTTGGTGTAAGCAAGATTCTCGTGCATTCTCGTTTTGAAATTTTCACTGCGTTTTGTGCTCTGTTGTTTGCGTTTTGTGCTATGGCTTTGTGCGTTTTGGTTTTGGTTTCAGGTATTATGCTCGTGACTTATTCATGTGCGAGACGCGGCTTGTTTTCGTACACGTGAGGCTTGCTTCAGCTTGCTGTTAGCTGAAGTTTTGTTGTGAGGCTTCCGCGTGAGAAGCTGCGGAATGTGAGGTATTGGCTTCGGCCTGTTGTGCGAGTGAGCTGCAGGTGTTTACGTGCGCTGTTTTTGTTGTTTTGTTTGCGGCGTGATATTAGCTTGAGAGCTTGCTTGTTGTTTTCGGCTTGTAACGGTTTTGTTTGGTGTTTGTTTTGCAGCTTGTGTGTGGGTGTAAGCTGGTGTGAAGGTTGCTGGAGTTTTGCAAAAGCTTGGTTTGATGTGAGGATTCGTTGTTGGCTAGCTGAGAAGGCGTGAGAGGCTTGAAGTTTTGTGTGGCGTATAGCTTTGTTTTGCAGCTGGCTTGAAGGCTGTTGTTTTGCTGTGAAGTGGGAATTTTGGCTGGGCTGCGTATTGCACGCGTGAGGCTTGGGAATTGTTGTTGTGTTCACGTGCGGGAGTGAAGGCTTGTGGGGCCAAGTTGAAGTGAGGCAAAGCTTAGGCTGATGCTTTCGTACGGTTTGGCCAGAGCTGGTTTGTGCATTGTTTTGACAAGGCTTACGGTTTTGTGGGGCCTGCTGCTTGCTGAGGCAGCTTGGCAATGTTTGGCTACGGGATGCTAGCTGGAGTGTATTTGGCTTTTGGCTTGGGCAAGTGATTAAAGATGTGGGCCAAAGGCCCTTTTTATTGTTATGAGAAAATAATAAAAAGTAAATGGGATATATATATATAAAAGAAACTTTGTGATATCATTGTTTCTTTTTTTGGAATTGTTTTTGTATTATGATGAAGAAAAATAAGAAAACAAAATTGGAATAATAATAAAAAAAAAGAAAAAGAAAAAGAATAAAATTTGGAATTTGATTTATGGAGAATGATTGATTTTTAATGGACAATAGGCTAAAAATAATGGGATAGAAAAATTTGGGTAATGATCATAAATGGATAATGGATAATCGAGGAAAATGGGAAACGAAGATTATTGAATAACATGGGTATTAAAAAAAATTGGGAAAAATAAGAAATGGTTTAATCGAGAAAACAAATGGATGAAACTTGGTCTTAAGCCCACAACAATCTCTTGATTTTTCTTGCACAAGCCACTGATGAAAAATGAACACAGCCAATCACAGAACCACTGAACAACTGAATAAATTGCAACTCGAGCCACAACTGTCATCTGAAAACTGTCTGATTATTTCCCTGATAAACTGAATCCATACTGAGGAAAATAAATCCTCAGATGAATCGCTGGTTAACTGATGAACAAAACAAACTTCGCACAAAAAAAACACTGTCACACAAACCAACTTGTACTTTGAAAACGCATTGCCTGATGAATGAACCATTGGCACACACAACTGGCAATCAACACAATCTTTTGATAGTTTGACCAGATTAGGTCAAACATCCACTTGAAATCTAATTGTGACTGAACAAACGCATTTGAATTGAATCAACGCCCTGTCTTTGAACACCTGTAACACAGAGAAGAAAAAGAACACTGCAACATTTTTTTTGTATTTTGGTTAGAAGTCAATAAATATAAACAAATATAACGAAGTAAAAATAATGGTGATCCCCTGCGAAGCATAGATCCTATATCTGAGAAGAAACTCGAAAGCCAGTGCGATCTTGTTTGTATGCAAAATGCAGATGATATGCGAAACAATCTTAGGGCAAAAATTAGGGTGTTACAGCTGCCCCTATTTAAGTTTCTTCAATCCGGAGATATTAAGATTGACATCTTCGTCTCTACAAGATGGGAGAGACTTAAATACAGAAAACCCAATTTTTGTCCTAAGAGAACAAATGATATGATATGAATATGATATGCAAACCCAAGATCTCTGTGGGGAAAATATGACCACCAGAGAAAAGCAAAAACTTGGGGACACAGAAGAAAATCCCGCTGGGGAAATAACAACAGACGACCAAAGAGAGTTACCAGGAAAATAAATCACTGGATAACAGACTCCACTTGGGAAAAGAAATGATATAATCAGGGACCAGTATCAACCAGGGAAAGATAAACACCTTGCCAGAAATATCAGCCAAACAAAATATTTGAATCCAGGAATGGAGAAATACTGTGTTGAATAAGAATCATCAACTACCTGATTTACTGGGTAGGAAATATAACAGACTCGACTATCAATTTACTGGATAGGAGCAAAATACGGAGGGATAACCTCAATTACCTTTTTACTGGGCAATAAAATTCTCAACTACCTGATTACTGGGTAGGAAATACAAGAGACTCGACTATCGATTTACTGGATAGGAGATAAAAAAAGAACTCGACTATCGATTTATTGGATGGGAGATATAAAAAGGACTCGACTATCGATTTATTGGATAGGAGTATGATCGTCTACCTGATTTACTGGGTAAGAACTCAAACAAATGGAAACAGTTTCTATTACCTTTTTTACTGGGTAAGAAGAAAAAAAATCGGCTACCGGATTTACTGGGTAGAAACTCAATCAAATTACCTTTTTACTGGGTAATATGAAAATATCTGATTCTATTACCTTTTTACTGGGTAAGAGAAAAATAACTTGGCTACCGGATTTACTGGGTAGAACAATTCTCGACTACCGAATTTACTGGGTAGGGGCTTAAGCAAAGGAAAACAAACTCTATTACCTTTTTACTGGGTAAGAGGGAAAAAATCTCGACTACCGATTTACTGGGTAGGAGTACAAGTAAAAGAACTTGATCAATTTGGTAATATTACCCACTATCGATTACTGATAGCTTAATTCCAGAGCAACAATACTCAAGCTGGAGAAAATATTGCCCACTATCAAACAATGATAGCTTAATTTCAAAGCAAATATATCCACAAAAGGGGACCAAAGTTCAATCCAAGAACAAATTGGAAAGAAACGGTCAAACAAGACTCATCCCGAGGAGGAAATATCTCAACTGGGGAAAATTCCATCCAGATAATAAACTGGGGAGGAAGCTGAATCAAAATCATCCACGAGAAACAAACTCAGTGGGGAATTAGAAAGGATTAACACTTTCTGCTTAACGGTCGACACTCTAAACTTGAGAGGAATACGACACACACACTCTGTGGGGGAAGTCCACACCAAAGAGCAGATAACAATGATAAACACAAGAATGCAAGCAAACAATGCTATGCTTATGCGTATGAATATGCTTATGAATATGCTGACAAAACAGACATAAAGATAAGAAACAGGTGACATAAACACCACAACAACCGGATACTCGGCTAATCCCAGGAAACAATGCAGGGAAAACTGCTGGAGATTCAATCTTGAAATCTGCAGGGGAAAATCATAAGCCATCCAAGGAATAAAATCCTGCTACAAGGCTCAAATCATGATAAAACAGCATCTGCTAGGAACAACATCCTGCTGAGGAAAAGGTAATAATCTGCTGAGGATGAAAATATTCTTGATAAAAATCAAACTTCACGAGGAATAACTGTCATATCACTTCTGCTCCACTTGGGGATAGAGTGCAAGACTTGCTAAAAATCACATAGGAACCTGCTGGAAATCGACACATGCAGACCTAGTGGGGATCCATAAGGATATCAGAAGTTAACATCATAGCCAAAACACAGTTACGAGGGATTTTAAATCTATACCCAACATAGGGTAAAAGAAAACCTCTAAACTGACTGCTATATCAATACTTCTATATTCAAGGATGCAAACAATCAAGCTGAGGAACATGAGCTCAGGTGGGGATTCCCAATACTTCTCAATTTAAAGATAACTTGCTGAGGGAGAGATCAACACTCAACTAGGGATTCTGAACATCCCTTCCAACAACTCTTCTGGGGAATACATACAATCTCCATTCATGCTTATTGTTGGGGAATAAAACCTCATTAACATCAACCTGTCAAGACTATCCAGGAACTTTGCATGGACACAACCGAATCAAACCCTGCTTTGGGAGAGACAAGTTACCCACATCCAGACTTTACCATTCTTGGAAGCACTGTTGATAACCTTTCTTTGTTCATATATCAACAGAAAAAAATGTTTTTAAAATCTTCAAAGATTAAATTTATTAAATTTGTTTCAAAAATCATCATCAACAATAAATTGAAATTTTGTAAACAGAAACAATATAAAGAATTGCAAACAATTGGATAAAAGCTCAAATTCATTGATAGAATGGTAGTCAGCAAATGGCATGACTCCATGGATCATTACAAGTTTGAAAAATGGTAAATACATGGAAAAGGGCTACATTGAGATACAATGATCACTATTCTCCCTATCAACTTTGAACTCCACTGTGTCCGAAACTTCAGTCAAGGATGAGTGAATAAGAATCTTTGATGAATAATTCTTCTGAATGATAGAATCTGAAATCCTCGGTTACTACAAGTGATTCAGTCTGTCAATGCAGTTACTTGCCATGATCCCTAACTTTTGCCTAGATTGCCCTTTCGGGTTTTCAATCTACCGGGATAATTATTTCTGTTTTTGTCTCTAATTTTTGCCTGGACCGCCCTTTCGGGTTTTCAATCCACCGAGACGCTCATTTTTGCCTAAGCCGCCCTTTCGGGTTTTCAACTTAGCGAGCTGTTCTTTTATTTTTTAGGCGAAGTATTTCTTGACTGCATCCGCATTCACAGGGCGAGTGATCTCCTCACCATCCATAGTTGCAAGAATTAATGAACCGCCAGAGAAGGCTTTCTTAACAACATATGGGCCATCATAGTTCGGAGTCCACTTGCCCCGAGAATCTTTAAGGAAAGACTGAATCTTTTTGAGCACGAGGTCGCCTTCTCTGAATACACGAGGTTTGACCTTCTTGTCAAAAGCTTTCTTCATTCTTTGCTGGTACAACCGACCATGACACAAAGCTGTTATTCTCTTTTCTTCAATCAAATTCAACTGATCAAATCTACTCTGACACCATTCAGCCTCAGTCAACTTGGCTTCCATCAGAACTCTCATTGATGGGATTTCAACCTCGACGGGGAGCACTGCTTCCATACCATAAACAAGTGAGAAAGGGGTTGCCCCTGTTGAAGTGCGGACAGATGTACGATACCCATGCAAAGCAAAAGGGAGCATCTCATGCCAGTCCTTGTACGTCACAACCATCTTCTGAATGATCTTCTTAATATTCTTGTTCGCAGCTTCAACAGCCCCATTCATCTTCGGTCTATAAGGAGAGGAATTATGGTGTTGAATCTTGAAATCTTCACAAAGCTCTTTCATCATCTTATTGTTCAAGTTCGAACCATTATCAGTAATGATTCTATTCGGAACACCATATCTGCAGATAAGATTATTCTTGATAAACCGAACCACAACTTGCTTGGTCACATTAACATACGATGCCGCTTCAACCCACTTGGTGAAGTAGTCAATTGCTACGAGAATAAAACGATGTCCATTCGAAGCCTTGGGTTCAATCATGCCAATCATATCAATTCCCCACATAGAGAAAGGCCATGGGGAAGAAATCACATTGAGATAAGTTGTGGCACATGAATCTTATCAGCATACACCTGACACTTATGGCATTTTTTCACATATTTGCAACAATCAGATTCCATTGTCAGCCAATAGTAACCTGCTCTCAACATCTTTTTAGCCATTGCATGCCCATTGGCATGGGTGCCAAAAGATCCTTCATGAATTTCTTTCATCAACATGTCCGCTTCATGTCTATCCACGCATCTGAGCAAGACCATGTCAAAATTTCTCTTGTAAAGCACATTTCCATTCAAGAAGAAATTGCCTGCCAATCTCCTCAAAGTCCTCTTATCTTTACCAGATGCCCCAAGCGGGTATTCCTGACTCTGGAGAAAACATTTAATATCGTGATACCAAGGCTTGTCATCATGGACTTCCTCAACCGCAAACACATGAGCTGGTCTTTCCAGTCGATTCACACTGATCATGGGAACATCATTCCACTGGTGCACTTTTATCATGGAAGCTATGGTTGCTAAAGCATCAGCCATCTGATTCTCATCACGAGGAATATAATGAAACTCAACTTTGGTGAAGAAAGTTGATATCTTCCTGGCATAATCTCTATAGGGGATCAAGTGGGGTTGATGAGTTACCCACGTGCCCTGAATCTGATTAATTACCAAGGCAAAATCTCCATACACATCAAGATGTTTAATCCTCAAATCAATAGCTTCTTCAAGACCCATAATGCAGGCTTCATACTCAGCTTCATTATTGGTACAAGGAAAAATCAATCTTGCGGCAAAAGGGATATGCGAACCATGGGGAGTAATAATCATTGCCCCAATTCCTCTTCCACGTGCATTCACAGCACCATCAAAAACTAAACCCCATCGAGATCCAGGCTCTGGCCCTTCCTCAATCAAAGGTTCATCATTATCTTTCACTTTCAAAAACATCACATCTTCATCTGGAAAATCAAACTTGATTGGTTGGTAATCATCAATCGGTTGATGTGCCAAATAATCAGCCAAGATACTACTTTTTATAGCTTTTTGAGTTCGGTACTCGATATCATATTCTGATAATAACATTTGCCAACGAGCAATCCTCCCAGTCAAAGCAGGCTTTTCAAAGATATACTTGATTGGATCCATTTTAGAGATCAACCAAGTTGTATGATTCAACATATACTGGCGAAGACGCTTTGCAGCCCAAGCTAAGGCACAACAAGTTTTTTCGAGCATGGAATACCGAGACTCACAATCAGTGAATTTCTTACTCAAGTAGTAAATTGCATGTTCTTTTCTTCCATTTTCATCTTGCTGACCAAGCACACAACCCATGGAATCTTCCAACACAGTCAAGTACATGATCATCGGTCTACCTTCCACCGGAGGAGACAAAATAGGAGGTTCAAGCAAATATTCTTTAATACTTTCAAATGCTTTCTGACAATCATCTGTCCAGACACAACCTTTATCTTTTCGAAGCAACTTGAAAATCGGAGCACATGTGGCAGTCATGTGAGAGATAAACCTCGAAATATAATTCAAGCGGCCCAAGAATCCTCTGACTTGCTTTTCGGTTCTTGGAGCAGGCATTTCCTGAATAGCTTTCACTTTATCAGGATCAACTTCAATTCCTCTTTGGCTGACAATGAAACCTAGCAAATTTCCAGAACGTACACCAAAGGTGCACTTGTTCGGATTCAGACGAAGCTTATATTTCCTCAATCTCTGAAACAACTTCAGTAAATGTTCAACATGATCCTCTTCAGTCTTAGACTTGGCGATCATATCATCAACATATACTTCGATTTCTTTATGCATCATATCATGGAAAAGTGTAGTCATAGCTCTTTGATACGTTGCACCAGCATTCTTCAATCCAAAGGGCATCACTCTGTAGCAGAATGTTCCCCATGGTGTAATAAATGTGGTCTTTTCCATGTCCTCGGGTGCCATCTTTATTTGATTACAACCGGAAAATCCGTCCATAAAAGAGAACACATCAAACTTAGCCGTATTATCTACCAACATATTGTAAACACCCCAAATTTGCCCTCACCCATTCACACCATGGCTTGTGATCTCCTCATATGCATAAACTCAGTCATAGCATCCCATATCACAATCTTGATTCACTGCATAGATTCAAAGTCATCTGCACCTAGGGTTTGTGATCTGAGCAATCCAAGAGCTTCTTGAGCCACTCCAAAGGCCATCAATCACTTCAAAGGGGTCCATGTATGTTCAAACATCATATTATATCCTCTCAAAGTCAAGAATGTCAAAGAATCACAAGAACTGAGAATGGCATGGAAGCAGAGCCAGGTTTGACTACACAGATGACCTAGAATTAGGGTTTTGGTTTCAAAGGCCATAACTCCAAATTTTTTGGTCATTCTTGTTTCTATTGGTCTTTATATGGTATAGGGAGCATTCATATCAATTTTCATGAAGAAATTCCATGGGGAAGTCATCTGATCAAGAGTTGACTTTTCAAGCAAGTCAGTGTAAAATCAGGGCATCTGAGGCCCCCAATGACCCAACCAAAGGGTGTTCTTCATCATTTTGATTGTGTATGATCTTTATTTGATCATAGAAGATGTTGGAAGTTCACAAAATTGAAGAATTTCAAGTCTTTTGCAAAGTTGACTTTTTGGGAAAGTTTGACTTTTAATGAAATTGCCATTTTAGGAAACTTTTTCAACCTTTACTTTTTGATTCAAAAATGCTTCAAATGGAAAAACTTTGGTCATGAAAGTTGTAGAATGGATCATTCCCTTTTCAAAAAGTACAAGAACATGACCTAATTCATTTTGGATCAAAAGTTATGGCTTGTCAAAGTTGGCAAAAATCACAAAATTTGAAGTTTTCCACCAAAGAGGCAAAGTTGCAAATTCACTTCTCAAGGCAAATTAAGTTATCAAATGGACTTCTAAACTTCACAACATGATCATACAAGACCTAAAATTCAGAATGGGCCAAGAAATTTCTCATTTTTGTGGCTTATGGAGCAAGATATCTCATAAGAATCAAAAGCAAGGCAAGTTGCAAAACTCATCATAAGACACAACCCACTTGCTTACTGACCTGCTGATCAATCCTAGGGTTCTCCCCACATCATGCTGCGCAGGACACACCTTTTGTCCTTGGCTAGAAAGTAGCCCATGCTTCTCTTACACAACTTTGACATTTTGGCAACTTGAGCCATACCAATCAATAAAGCACACATCACTTCTTCTGACCAATCCCAATTGTTTATACAAACAAAAAGCAAGCCAAAGCAACTACAACACAAGCCTGAAACACTCTCCATCACAGCTTGCTCATTTTCACCTCATCTTGCAAGAGCATTCGAAACTGCTTGCACAAGCCACAAACACACAAACAAACTTCACCAATCAACTCAACACACCTTCCTGGTCACAAAGCACCCTTCACCATAGCCTGAAACTCAAAGAATCAAAAACACGATCACCACCTGCCATTGAACAGAACTCCTGCCATCTCTCAAACCAGCCATTGCAAACTTCAAACAAACATTGCAAGCTTCTTAGGAGGATCATTGGAGTGGATTTAGGCCAAAGAAACAGCCAGAAAGCTCCTGAATCGAAAGCTTCAGTTCAGGTAGTCATCTCAAAACTTTTTTCCAGAAACATGTTTTTAAGTTCTTAAAAGCTTCTATGCACTTCCCTGATCATGAATATGTGTTTACTTTTGAAAATGGTTGAGAAACCAGGATGTATGAATGCTCTGAAACTTTTTGCCCCAAAAATGTTTTGATTCGATTTGGCTGATTGATGAATGAAAAATGATGTTTGATTGGGGGGTTTGATTCGTTTTTGAATGGGGATGAGTTCTGGGCAGTTAGATTTTGTTTTCATTGCGTGTAGAGAGAGTTAGGAGTTTGAGCTTGCCGGAGAAGACGACCGGAACAGTGTTCCGGTCGCCTGAAAGTCATTAGGGTTTGATTAATTAGGGCTAATCATAATTACGTGAGTTTGAATCTCAGCCCTTGGATGTGGCGCCAAGTCAAACGCGCGCGTTCCCAGTTCAAATGCCAGCCATTGATTCTGATTACCACCCATTTAATTAGTTTTTATTTTCATTTTAATTGATTTGTTTTCTACATTTTATAAAAAATAGTAAAACAATTTTAAAAATTCTGAAAATTTTTATATAAACTTTTATTAATTTTCAGAAACCAAAAACATTTTTATTTTTATTTTTTGCATTAAAAAATATTTTTAAATCATTTAAAAGTTTATTTTTAATTAATTAATGAGAATTAATTAATTAAAAATCCTTTTAGGTATTTAAAAATCACCAAAAAATTCATGAAACCTTTAAAATCATTTAGAAACATTGTCCAACCCTCAAACCAAATTTCTTTTTTGATCTTGATGCATTTTGACAATTTTTCATGGAATTAATTCATTTTTAAAGCATTATTTTGATCCAAACTTCAAAAAAATCATTTCTGCCTAACCATTGATAGTTGGACTTTGGTTCTTTTTGCATTGTGTCTTGCATATCATGTAGTTTGTGAGATTAAATTGGCATGATTTGATCTTTCATTTTCATTTTGTTTGACATTTTTTCTTGTCGAGGTACCCTAAAACCCTAGAAATCTTAGGAAATTCATAACTTTTATTAGGTTAAGAGTTAGAGCCCCTCCTTTGGGCAGTGAGTTTGTGTAGGGTTAGGGTTCCTTTTAATGCATTTTCAATTTTTTATCTTGATGTTTGCTTCTGATTTTGGTTTTTGTTTGTTGCATTGATCATAAACCCTAATTTGGGCTTCCATATGCATCCATCTTGCATTTGCTTGCATACCATGACTTGCCATGACATTTTATGCACCCATTTGATTCATTAGACATCTTAAGACATATTAGAATCATGTTTGACCATTGCATCTTGCATTTTCCATGTTGTATGCCATTTGCATTTCATATCTTTTCATGTATGATCATGGTTCTAAACTTGCTTCATTTGCATCCATAAGTTTGTATGATCACCCCCATGCCTTGTTTCATGTTTGTATCATCTCATAGCATCATTATCATCTCACATATGCTTCTGGTTTTGGTTTGCATCATGCCATTTCATCTCATTTTGCATTGCATTGCATTTCTTTCACTAACTTTTCAGGTGGTAAGCAACTTTGAGAAGTGAATTTGCCTTCACTTCTCACATTTTCTTTTCATCTCTTTTATGCATCCTTGCTGCATTTTGTTATGTGTTTGAGATTGAGCTTGCTCTTTCTTCCTCATCTTACTTTCTTTCTTCAAGTGACTTGTCTTCTTAAATGAAGCAAGTTACTTTGCTTCTCTTTGCTCCTTTCATCTGCTTCCTGGTGGTTCCTCTGAAGATTTCTTTATTAAACCTCACAAACCTTAGGAACAACCAAGCATGAAAATGATTAGGGTTTTGATTAGTTCCCCACTTAGTTTTACCTTTGTGTCTCTTTGAGTCTTCTCTTCTCATCTCATAATCTAGGACTAAACCCTAAAGGTTTTAAGGCTTTGTGATTAAGCTTATGACTGCATCCTTCTATTAGGATGGAGTGTATAAATTTAATCCTAAGTGTTAAACCCTTAATGTGTTTAAATCCTTTAATCAATCCACTTAATAACTATTAATACATCACACTTGTAACTTGGGCCTTGCATTAGGGTTCTAATTCTTCCTTAATTGGTTAAGAAGGACTAACCCTAGTGTTAATGGACAAGTCCCCCTCAAGTTGTCTTACAAATCATAAAAATCACTTCATCATCATATCATTAACTAAAATCCACTTAATAAAGGCTTTGTTTTGTCATGAGTTTAATCCCTAATCATGGATTAAGTTGAGGAGCTTTCCTCAGCTTAAACATTCTCATCTATTATCCTTCTATTAGGATGGTGTAATGAGTCTGTTTAATCCCTGATTATGGCTTAATCTCATTACTCAACACTAAACAAAACACCAAAAACATCTAAATAATCACAAGTAAGTTAATGATCTTAATCCTACATCAAAGGTGATTAAGTGTGAGATGCTGACTTCACACTTAAGGTATTCTCATTACCCCTAATCAGAGGGAAGATGTGATGAGTTTACTAAATCCATTGGTTTAGGCTTAAGCTCATTAACTTATGACAAACTTTCAAAAGCAATAAAAGACTGAAAACACAAAAACAAACAATAATCGTCTCCTTCGGGATTCTTTTCTCATCACCTTCACTCATAAACGAGAACTTGCTTCTTCCGTCTAATGCAAGACAGTTAGCATCTGTGCCAGACAGATCATACACTTGAGCGTAGACAAGCAAGCAGTTCACAAATCAATTCATCTTTCAAGTCTCTTTGGGTCGAACTACGGTGTTCTGACTTCCTCATTGCACGAGAGGATACGTAGGCATAACTTAACAGTTATCGAACAAAAGTCTCTGTTTATTCCCCCTCCTCCAGCATCATTCTTTTAGCCTCATTATCATGAGCATTTCATCTTTGTTCTTACACCGACACTTCACTTATACACTTCACATTCTTCTTACACTGACACCTGTACATCCTTTTCCAGCTTTCTATACACAAATTGCACTGACACTACCCCTTTAAAGCACAAATCTTTTAAGCGTGGATCCCGTCGAGTACGGCGGACAATCTGGGTTCTAATACCTTCCCAGGTTGTAACCAACCCCCTTTCTCAGTCTCTCTGGTTCGCAACCGTCTTATCCACATCTTTCTAGGTCTATGCAGCATTACCTTTCCTTCGGGATAAAAATGCCTAGCTGGCGACTCTATTCATTCCCTATGAGTTCACTCCTGTGTGTTCTCACATCCTCCCTTCGCCGACCGTTCGCGTCTGTACCTTTATCTGGGCCATTCCCATTTATCGGGAGCGACAGCTTGGCGACTCTGCTAGGGACCCTTATACTGTAACCAGGGCTTCTGGTTCTTTTTGTGGGTTCTTCCTAGCGCTTGATTGATTTGTGTTTACTGGGGTGTTATGTGCTATGTGTGTTTGTATATTTTTTTTATTTATTCCCTTATGTACAGTTGTTTTACTGCTTTCTTTATAGCTTTACATACATCATACTGTCATACTATTCTGGCTGGATCTGGTTTTGTTGCTTTGGTGGGTGGGTGTTCTATTGAGAGTTTAAGGTCCTATACCTGGGACCTGAGTGACACCTAGGCTAGAGTGGTTCATGTTCTTTCCCATTCCATTTCGGTCTGGTGCGGGAATATGAAACACGGTTTTCGATATGGGTTTCTTCTTGAGAACTCTGTGCTACAGATTTCCTGTAGTGCTAGGGCTATCTGGGAAGCCTGCTAAGTCTGGATGACCTTTAGTATTGACCTTCAGAAACTGGGGTGAATTAAAGGAGGATCTTTTATGGTTATTGTAAACACTGTACCTCCGGGTTAGAAGTGTTTACACTTCTCATAACTGATCCTAGTCTGAGGATCCTTGTTTTAGAACATCACCTGTGAGGGGGTTGGGCTGTTTACAGGTTTGCAGGTACCCTTGACCTCAACATACCCTGTTACTTTGTTTTGATTAAGAGTACTCCATTTTGGAACAGTTCTTGTGATTTTTTAACCCTGGACATGTGACTCTTTATTTGAGTCCCCCACCTTGGTTACTGGACTTATGAACCTCCATCTGGATTTCTTGAACATATATGGACTCATATCAAGGCAGTTAATCAGATCCAGCTTGATCACAAACCCTTGCATATCATTTGCATACATCATCATTGCATCATTTGACATTTGCTTATTTGTTTTTCAGGGTATCCATACTATATTTTGGCTTGGTTTTGATCCCTTCATCTGCATAGACTTATCTTCACCAGTACCTGCTTCAGCTATTCCTCATCAGCTGCCTACTTCAGTCACCTGCATCACCAGTCTCAGCCTGTCAGTGGCCCACCTTCTAGTATCAGTCACCATCACCAGCATCTGTTCTTCAGCAACATGGCACCTAAGAAGAGCAACATCTCCTATCATTTCTTTGAGCCTGAGCTGGCTAGCATCAGGAGGATCCAAACCCTGATTACTCCAGACCATATACCACTATTCAGAGAACGTTATGGGAACATACTTGATGTGGTTATGGATTTGGACCCTTCCCAGAGGAGCTTGATTCATACTTTCCTGCAGTTCTATGATCCCCCTCTGAGGTGCTTCACTTTTCAGAATTTTCAGTTGGGACCCTTGTTGGAAGAGTACTCATCACTGATTGGTGTACCTATCAGGGGTGGAGTCCCCTTCAACCCTGAGATGGCTTTCCCTAGTAATGAAGAGGTGGCAAAGGCATTGTATCTGGAACCAGTTCTGATTGGGCAGAACATGACTACCAAGGCTGGAATCTCTGGTCTGCACTTGGATTTCTTGACCTCTCAGGCTATTCTGAAGGCCTCCTTGGGAGAGTGGAAGGCAGTCTGTGCATTATTAGCCCTAAGCATATATGGGGTTATATTATTTGCAGACGAGCCTAAGTTTATTAGCAAGAATGCAATCCATCTTTTCATTCTGAGGAACCCAGTGCCCACCTTACTGGGAGATCTCTACTACTCTGTCCACCAAAGGAATGAAAAGCAAAGGGGAAGATTAGTGAGATGCTGTGCTCCTTTGTTCCATACTTGGCTGCTCAAACATTTTCCAAAGACTGATGCATTCTTGAACCCTTACCAGCAAAAGAACTGGGCTAGGAGGCTTGTTGCTCTAACCTCAGATGACATCAGGTGGTGCACTCAGAGCATTAAGGGCAGAGACATCATTACTAGTTGTGGGCAGTTCCCCAATGTACCTTTGATAGGAGTGAAAGGTTGCATCAACTACAACCCTCTGCTATTCAAAAGACAACTGGGCTATGCATTGGTTCACCCTCCTAAAGTGCAGGATCTAGCTGAGACTCTTTATTGTGAGATCAAGCCTAATCTGGCTATTGTCAGGCAAGCATCCTGGGCTTGGGATAATGTCCAGACTAAAGGGGTAACCATTCTTGGGAGATGCAACAATGTAGCCTCGGCTCAGTACTTTGAGTGGTCTCATGCCAGGGCTCAAGTTTCTGGGATGCCCTTCACTATTGAAGATGTACCTGGACCCTCCACAGCACCACCTCCAGCAACTGTCAGCCTGGAGGAGTTTGAAAAGTTAAAAGAGAGAAATGAGAATCTGACTCAAGCTCTGCAGAAGACCCTCTGGGAGAGGAGTGATGGTCGGCTGGACATTGAAAGGTTGGAAAAGCTAAAGGTGGAGCATCTAGCCAGGATTGAAAAGTCAGAGGACTACATTAAGAAGTCAAGAGCTGGAGAGAAGATCTTGAAGAATGCCTGCAAGGAGGCTCAATTCCAGAAGGCCAGGACTGATTTGTATCTAAAAGAGAGTCAAGCTAGGTGGGTCAGGATCACCGAAGCTCGTACTCTGGAAGATAAGAGGACTCAGGATAAGATTGAGTAGTTGGAAGCTAGTGCAAAGGAGCAACAGGAAGCCCTGGTAGCAGCCCAGAGAGAGATCTCAGAATTGAAGATTAGAGCTGGTGTGAAGAGGTCAAAGGACCAGAGTCGACACAAGAAGCTGACTGCAGCTGTTACTACCAGAAATCTCCTTATCAGGAACCTCACAGAGCATCCAGCTGATCCTGTGACTGAGGCACTTCTAAAGGAAGTTCAGGAGGATGAGTTTGGTCTTGGTGTCTGACTTTTGCTTGTTGTTGCTTTCATTTCATTGTACTTTTCCTTTTTTTGTGTTGTATTTTGACCCCTCAGAGGGCATGTATTGTAAAAAGAAACAAACTATGTATTCATTTACTTTTTGTAATATATGTGTTGGTTTGTTTTATCTGAATTCTTCAAGCAACATCAAAAGCATCTTCCTCAGGGGTCTGGAAAGGTCAAAACCAAGTGCCAAGCCGGATACCTTGGAAACAAATAGGCATACCGCATTGCATACTAACCTTTTGTTTTGTTTTGTTTTGTAGGTTTTGTTTTGTTTTTGTTACTAACTCTGTTGTGGTTCAGGAACTATTGCTCGACGTCGGGTGTTCCCACTCAACCGTCCACACAGATATCCCACCCGCAACAACCTTCCGGGCATACAAATGGACCAAGTACAGCAGGACCTTACAGAGGTCAGGACTCAAATGGCCAATGAGAGACTAGAAATGAGAAATCAGATGACCCAGTTTATGGAGGTGATGAATGGATTGGCACAGAGCCAAGAAAGATTAAGAGCTTTGGTGGAGAGGCAGACTCAGGAAGACCCCCATCTAGGGACTGGTGGGACAAGCAACAATGAGAGGGTTCAGCCTCATATCAACCCACCTGTATTTGGGCCCCACCTTCATCCAGAGATCAACATCCCTGCTAATGTACAAGGGAATGCTACTACAGGTAGAGTGCTGCAAGAAGACCCCCAGGAAGATCAGTTCACAGTGATGGGAGCTGGGGATGAAGCCTATGACAGAAGGCTAGATGAAATTGCTGAAAAATTAAGGTCCTTGGAGTCTCAAAACTCCTTGGGTTTTGATGTTATGGACATGGGCTTAGTGGATGGGGTCAGGATTCCCCACAAGTTTAAACCTCCGTACTTTGAGAAGTACAACGGAACTTCCTGTCCGCGAACCCACTTACAATCCTTTCTGGGGAGGCTGAAGGCATATACCATGGATGAAAAGCTATGGATGTTTTATTTTGAGGATAGCTTAACAGGAGCTTCAAGGGAATGGTACTCTCATTTGACTAGAGCAACCATCAGGTGCTGGAAGGACCTGGCTGAGGCCTTCATTAGACAATACCAGTACAATTTGGATATGGCTCCCAACAGGACCCTCCTGATGGGAATGTCACAATCATCCAGAGAAAGCTTCCGAGAGTACGCCCAGAGGTGGAGACAGCTTGCTGCTGCTGTCCAGCCACCCATGTCAGAGAGGGAGATGGCTGATATGTTCATGAACACCCTCCAAGGGACATACATAGGCTAGCTGCCTTTTCTTCCACCAGCTTTGCAGATGTAGTCATAGCTGGAGAAAGAATTGAAAGCCTATTAAAGATGGGAAAAATTTCTGACAACGGTGCAAGCTCGTCCAGCAACCTAAGAAAGCCTTTTGTGGGCCCAAGAAGAACTGGTGAGACTAATGCTATCCATACCAGCAGGGGCAGACCTCAGTATGTTCATAGGTCTGTGGCAGCAGTCACCATTCCCGCTCCAATTCATCCACAACCAGCTTATCAACCACAACAACAAAATTACCAGCAACAAACTCAGTATCCTCCTCAAAGAAATTACAACAACACCAGCAACAACAATCAGCAAAGACCGTATCAACAGAGACCATCTCAGGCCAATAGGGTGATCGATCCGATCCCTATGCCTTATGCCGCTTTACTGCCACAACTCCTGAAACTCAACCTAGTTGAGCTAAGGACATTGGCACCTCCAGATCCTGCCAGTCTACCCAGAAATTATGACGCCAGCGCCAGATGTGCTTTTCACTCAAATGCACCTGGCCACAGTACAGAGAAGTGTAGAGCTTTGCACATGAAAGTGCAGGATCTAGTGGATTCCAAAGCTCTAAACTTTGCACCACCACCAAATGTTAACAAGAACCCTATGCCAAACCACGGAGGACCCAGAATCAATGCTATTGAGGAAGATAAGTCGTCTTACTTAATAACCAGTGTGGGCCAGATTCGGACACCCTTGGTGGAGATTAAAGCTCAACTCCTTGAATGTCAAAAGTTCCCTGGATGTGAGCTAGGATGTGCTTATTGCAACATTTCAGTGAATGGGTGTGATAACTTGAGAGATGGCATAGATGGTCTCATCCAGAGTGGCCTGCTTCAAATCACAACATCAATACCTACCAATCCAGCAATCTCCTTAACAACAGTTCCCGAGTCTTCTACAACCGCAACAACCATTGTTCCAAACAACTCTTCAATCTCATCAATAAATGCTTCATCTGTTACTTCAACAGACCAAATATCAGCAAATATCCCTTCTACAACTTCAGCACCCCTTCATTCAGAACCTCCTACAACAGCAACACCCATCCATTCAACAGTGTCTCCTGCAACATCAACAGCAAACAACGAAAGTGTCTCAACGGTTACAATTTACTATGATCCTGCAAATGATTCTGCCTACAACTCACAAAATGCCACTCCTATCAGAGCACCAGTCACAATATACTATGATCCACATACTATCATGGTCCCTTCTGCAGCTGCCATCAGTCCAGTCACTATCACAGTGCCTGGACCAGTTCCTTATGAAAGCAGTAATGCCATTCCTTGGCATTACGGCTCCGATCTATACTGCCAAGGACAGAAAATCACTTTCGAATCATCAACTTCTTCACCACAAATAGACAATGTGGGGGGAGGCGGAGGCTTCACTCGAAGCGGACGTCTTTTTGCCCCACAAGTCCCAAGACCCATTGCTGAAGCAGAAGCTGCTGCCAAAGCAAAAGGGAAGAGCATGGTGCAAGAAGATCAAGCTGTTAAAGAAGCTTTGAAAACCCCTTTTGATCAAGAGGTTGATGAATTCATGAGAATCATAAAGAAAAGTGATTACAAGATAGTGGACCAGCTTCACCAGACACCTTCCAAGATCTCCATTTTATCATTACTAATGTGCTCCGAGGCTCATCGGAACGCACTACTAAAAGTCTTGCACGCAGCTTATGTGCCAGAGGAGATTACCGTCAATCAGTTAGAGGCCGTGGTTGGAAATGTTAACGCTAGTAACGGACTAGGATTTACCAACACTGATTTGACTTCGGAAGGCCGCAATCACAACAAGGCTTTGCACATTACCCTAGAGTGTAAGGGTGCAGTTCTTTCCCATGTACTAGTAGACACAGGGTCATCCCTCAATGTCTTACCTAAAAAAGCCCTTGTGAAGCTGGAATATGAAGGATTGGTATTACGTCCCAGCAACTTGGTAGTAAGGGCCTTTGACGGTTCTAAGAGATCAGTTCTGGGAGAAATTGAGTTGCCTATAACGATTGGCCCACAAACTTTCAAAATGACCTTCTACGTGATGGACATTCAGCCGGCCTACAGCTGTTTGTTGGGTAGACCATGGATTCATGCCGCTGGCGCAGTTACGTCTACCCTTCACCAGAAGTTAAAATTCGAGTGGGAAGGCCAAGTCGTTACTATTTGTGGAGAGGAAGATATTTTTGTTAGCCATTTGGCTACATACAAATACATTGAGATGGATGGGGAGATCCACGAAACGATGAGTCAAGGGTTTGAGGCCTTGAACATAAATGAAACATCTGCTGTACCTGGAACCTCAATGACATCTTATCAACAAGCCCGAAAGGTTGTTGAAGAAGGGACTGCCCAAGGCTGGGGCAAGTTGCTGCCCGTAGAGAAGAAGGAGGATAGATTTGGGATGGGTTACAAACCAACTCAACAAGATCAAGCAGAGGCTGCTAACGAGCCCAATTTTGTCAGTGGGGGGATGCTCACCCCCGATGCAGTAAACAACTTGGAAGATGAGTCGGAAGATGAACGCAACCTAGAGAGCTGGATACGTCCAAGGATCCCGGAGAGCCGTATCTCAAACTGGTCTTCCCAGGAAATTATAAGGGTTACTCCTGTAGAGTAATTATTATTTCCTGTATATTTTAAGCATGCATCAAGTCTTGCATCTTGCCCAAGATGACAAGACTCATTTTGTAATCGGGCCATCTGTAATTTTGTGCAAACAGATAAATCAATGATAATCAGACATCTTTTGCAAATGAGTCTTTTTCTTTTCCGCTCACTGTTTTTCCATTTTTCTTTTTGTACAAAAATAAATGGCAATGTTTTCAAAATGATAACTTCATTTCACTTTTTCTAAACAAGATTAAAATCAATCACTAAAACGAACAATCTGAACCCTTGCAGAGAGTGCCTTCCAGACCGCACCGACAACAACACGGCTATGACTTCGTATGACTTTGACAATCCAATCAATCAAGCTGATGAAGGGGTTGAAGAAGATTACGAGCTTCCTGAAGAGCTAGCCAGGTTGTTAAGACAAGAGGAGAAGGTTATTACTCCTCATCAGGAGGAGATTGAAACGATTAATCTTGGTACAGTTGAAGATGTGAAAGAGGTTAAAATCGGGGCCTGCTTACAAGACTCGGTGAAGACTCGGTTAAAATTGTGGATGTGTTTGCTTGGTCTTATCAGGATATGCCAGGGTTGGACACCGATATTGTTATGCACAAGCTGCCTTTGAGAGAAGATTGCCCACCGGTTAAACAGAAACTGCGCCGTACTCGCCCAGACATGGCAATGAAGATCAAGGAAGAGGTATAGAAGCAGTGGGACGTCGGGTTCCTTGCTGTAACTAGCTATCCACCGTGGGTTGCTAATATAGTACCTGTGCCTAAAAAAGACGGCAAAGTAAGAATGTGTGTTGACTACCGGGATCTGAACAGAGCTAGCCCGAAAGATGATTTCCCATTACCTCTCATTGATGTATTGGTGGATAATACAGCTCAGTTCTCGGTATTCTCCTTCATGGACGGATTTTCAGGGTACAATCAGATCAAGATGTCACCTGAAGACATGGAGAAGACAACCTTCATCACCCCCTGGGGCACGTTCTGTTCCAAGGTGATGCCATTCGGATTGAAGAACACTGGTGCAACATATCAACGGGCTATGGTAACACTATTCCACGATATGATCCATAAAGAAATCGAGTGTTATGTGGATGACATGATTGCCAAGTCCCTCACAGAAGAAGACCACTTGGTAAATCTGCTAAAACTATTCAAGCGTCTGAGGAAGTACCAACTGAAGCTGAACCCCAACAAGTGCACATTCGAGGTGCGGTCTGGTAAGCTGCTGGGTTTTATCGTAAGCGAGAAAGGGATTGAAGTTGACCCTGATAAAGTCAAAGCCATTCAAGAGATGCCTGCACCGAAGTCCGAAAAAGAAGTTCGGGGGTTTCTAGGTAGATTGAACTACATCTCAAGGTTCATATCTCATCTTACAGCAACCTGTGAACCCTTGTTCAAGCTGTTAAGAAAAGAACAGACGGTCAGGTGGAATGAAGACTGCCAGAGGGCTTTTGACAAGATCAAAGAATACCTGCAAGAACCACCAATCCTTATGCCTCCAGTTGAAGGAAGACCTTTGATAATGTACTTGACAGTATTAGAAGAGTCGATGGGGTGTGTGTTGGGCCAGCATGACGAGTCTGGTCGAAAAGAGTATGCAATTTACTACCTGAGCAAAAAGTTTACCGACTGTGAACAACGTTATTCACTGCTCGAGAAAACTTGCTGTGCTTTAGCGTGGGCTGCTCGCCGACTAAGACAGTATATGCTGACCCACACTACTTTATTGATATCCAAAATGGACCCAGTCAAGTACATTTTCGAGAAGCCAGCTCTTACCGGACGGGTCGCAAGATGGCAAATGATTCTCACGGAATATGACATTCAGTACACGTCTCAAAAAGCCATCAAGGGCAGTGTACTATCTGAATATCTTGCTGAGCAACCTATTGATGATTACCAGCCTATGAGATTTGACTTCCCTGATGAAGACATCATGTTCATAAAAGCAAAAGATCACGAAGAGCCTATTCACACTGAAGGGCCTGACCCAGAAGAAGGATGGACTATGATGTTTGATGGGGCTGTTAACATGAATGGTCGTGGTGTTGGTGCAGTACTCATTACACCTAAGGGAGTTCACATGCCTTTCTCGGCAAAGCTCACCATCAACTGCACTAACAACGAAGCTGAATACGAAGCTTGCATTATGGGTCTTGAGGAAGCCATTGACCTCAGGATCAAGACATTGACTGTATTCGGAGATTCAGCTCTGGTAGTTAATCAAACCAATGGCAAATGGTACACCCACCAGGATCATCTGATACCTTACAGGGATTATACAAGAAGGTTATTGACTTTCTTCACAACAGTCAAGCTTGAGTATATCCCTCGGGACGAGAATCAGTTTGCAGATGCTCTGGCTACCATTTCATCAATAATCAAAGTTCAGGCTGCCAACTTTGTACCTCAGATTTCAGTGTCCAGACTTGACAGACCGGCATATGTGTTCGCAGCAGATGTTGTCAAAGATGATAAGCCTTGGTTCCATGACATTAAGTGCTTCTTGGAGGGTCAAACATACCCATCCGGGGCATCTTCCAATGATAAGAAGACTTTGAGAAGGCTTGCTGGTAGTTTCTTTCTGAACACTGATGGTTCCCTGTACAAGAGAAACTTTGATATGGTACTCCTCAGGTGTGTTGATAGAACAGAAGCAGACTTGTTGATGCACGAGGTGCACGAAGGATCCTTTGGTACCCATGCTGGAGGGCATGCCATGGCCAAGAAGTTGCTAAGATCAGGCTATTACTGGATCACAATGGATGCAGACTATTGTGCCTATGCCAGAAAATGCCATAAATGCCAGATCTATGCGGATAAGGTGCATGTGCCTCCCAATCCCTTGAATGTGATGTCTTCACCCTGGCCCTTTGCTATGTGGGGCATTGATATGATTGGCAAGATCGAGCCGACTGCTTCAAATGGACACAGATTCATCCTGGTTGCCATTGACTATTTTACCAAGTGGGTTGAAGCAGCTTCGTATGCAAATGTTACCAGGCAAGTGGTAGCCCGATTTCTGAAGAGAGACATCATCTGTCGGTATGGAGTGCCCGAGCAAATCATTACTGATAATGGTTCCAATTTAAACAACAAAATGATGGCAGAGCTGTGCCGGGACTTCAAGATCCAACACCACAATTCTTCTCCTTACAGGCCAAAGATGAACGGCGCTGTTGAGGCGGCTAATAAAAATATCAAGAAGATTGTGCAGAAGATGGTAGTCACATACAAAGACTGGCATGAGATGCTACCATTTGCCTTGCATGGGTACCGCACATCAATCAGAACATCCACTGGGGCAACACCGTATCAGCTTGTGTATGGTATGGAAGCAGTCCTACCTGTTGAAGTTGAATTACCCTCCCTACGGGTACTGATGGATGTTAAGCTGAACGAAGCAGAATGGGTCCGGTCCCGATACGAACAACTGAGTCTGATTGAAGAGAAAAGATTGGCTGCAATCTGTCATGGGCAGTTGTATCAAAGAAGAATGAAGAGAGCCTTCGATCAGAAAGTCAGGCACCGAGAGTACCAAGTAGGAGATCTTGTGCTGAAAAGAATCCTCCCTCCGCATACAGACCACAGGGGCAAATGGACTCCAAACTATGAAGGACCATTCGTAGTAAAGAAAGTTTTCTCTGGTGGAGCACTGATGCTCAGCACTATGGATGGTGAAGACTTCCCGTCCCCTGTGAATTCAGATGCAGTTAAAAAATATTTCGCATAAAATGACCCGCTGGACATAAAAACAGAATGTAAGTCCAGGCAAAAATAGGGCATCCCGGCGAGTCAAAAACAGAATAAAAGACTCGGGCAAAAATAAGGGAAATAAATAAAAAATGAACACCCGCTGAGTTGAAAAGCCGCATTGGACAACTCAGGCAAAAATGGGTATCCCGATGGATTGAAAACCCGAAAGGGCGATCCATGCAAAATAAGGGAATAAGCGAACAACTACACTCTGAATTCGTCTGTATCACTTACAACTTGGTTAGCTTCAAAAGGATTAAGCGCCGGTCAGAATCAACCTTCTTCAGAAAGCAAGACGAGAAGAAAGTCAAATGTCATACGAGTCATAGCAAAAGGGAAGCTCCTTGAAGCGTCGTCAACGTTGCCAACATTTTGTTTCTCAATTTGTAACAATCTCCTCATTTCAGGGGATATGTTTCTTTGATTGTATCTTGCCAATTCAGGGCACATGAATTAATAAAATCAGATTTTTTCAGTCACACGATGTCTCGTACATTTTTATTTGCAAAGAATGTCTGATGTTTTTAAAATACTGATTGCATAAATACAGATGCTTTTCTTCTAAAAACTACGTGCTTACAGGGAATATACTTACTCTCAGAAGTGTCTAACTCCTATGACGGAATCCAGTAAAGGATAACTCGGGATCACTTGTGCGTTCCTCTACCTTTGCAGGATTACAGGTATTCAAAAGCGCAGCATGGGGCACGAAAGCTTCATCCCAGCAAGTTGGCAAATCAACACTCAGTTTTAGCACCCAAAATGCTTTCTCCCCAGCTGAGTTGCCACTTGTTGTTTCTCCCCAGCTGAGTTGCCATCCGTTACTCCTCCTCATCCAAATACAAAAAAGCCAAGGAACCATCTCCCCACAGAGTTTCAGCCTCTATCCAGAAGAGCAACACACGAAGGAATCACAACAGAGTGACGAAAGCTTCTACAAACCCCAGCTGGGTCCTTCATTTACGGGAATAGGTCTATCATTGACCCATTTCCCCAAGCAGAATCATTTCATCAGATCTACCAACGATCTCATCCCCAGCTAGGATGTTCACTTCAAACAGATCGGCCAGAGATCTTCGCAGCAACGGGATCCGAATCCCCGATCTGTATCTTTGCATAATCATGGCATTCGCATCATGTTCGCCCCACAAAGCGTAGCATTCCGTCTAATACGGAGCATTACGGAAAAAATCAAACATATTGCATAATCATAAGTCATGGTCCGAACCAAACACTTGTGAATAATAGCAACCCATCAACAATATATGGAATGCTCCCCAGATTCCCCGACAGAGAGCTAAGGCATTTCCACTAACAAATACAGATGCTTCCTGGCACCCGCCCGTGTCATGATTCCCCAGTAAAGTCGCCCGAGCTGTTCTTTACAAACAAACACTTGTATATTACAGACACTTCTCGACACCCGTCCGTGTCATATCCCCAGTAGAAAGCCAAAACGTCCCCTTTGCACTCACAAATACTTATATGTACAATTCCTTGACATCCGTCCATGTCATTTTCCCCAGCACAGTAACCTGAAGCACTTTGTATATCAGATACTTGTTTATACTACTCTTCTCCTTTTGACACTCGTCCGTGTCACTTTCCCCAGCAGGTGGAACACTTAAATATACACCAATCATACTTATACAGATACTCGTCCGTATCTTGTATACACCATTTATATCCCCGCAGATTCAACACTCGTCCGTGTTCTTTGTTAACCCGTTGGTACTCGTCCGTACCATCATCTCAGAACATGTGTCAAGCGTTTGTTTCTACCCGATACTCGTCCGTATCGTATTCTTAAGGATGCTCGTCCGCATCTTTAATCCATACACCGTGTCAAACACTTTTGTCTTCTTGAATATAGACACTTGTCTGTGTCTACCATTCCCCAGAAGAGTCCCTTCAGATTCAACACTCGTCCGTGTTCCTTGTTAACCAGTTGATACTCGTTCGTATCATCATCTCTGAACACGTGTCGGTATTTGTTTCTACCTGATACTCGTTCGTATCATAGTCTTAAGGATGCTCGTCCGCATCTTTAATCTATACACATCTAAACACTTATACCTTTTATTTCTTGGATATAAAAACTCGTCCGTGTTTACTATTCCCCAGTAGATCGCCCGCAGAGCAAATTTCTTTTTTATCTGACATTCGTCCTATGTCATGATAAACCCTGAGAGCAGCCGTACCCTGCTAGGTGGTCGTCCTCCACCTCTTGATGATCGTCCTTCATCATGCTCATCCGATGGCCGTCCCCATCGTCGACCTTTTCTATCCGACATTCGTCCTATGTCGTGATATTTAGCAGCCGTCCCCTGCTAGGTGATCGTCCTTCACCTTTTGATGATCGTCCTTCATCATTTTATCCAATGGCCGTCCCCATTGTTGATTTTGGTTATCTGACATTCGTCCTATGTCATGATAAACCTTGAGAGCAGCCGTCCCCTGCTAGGTGATCGTCCTTCACCTCTTGATGGTCGTCCTCCATCATGCTCATCCGATGGCCGTCCCCATCGTTGACCTTTTATCCGGCATTCGTCCTATGTCGCGATATTCTCGGCAGCCGTACCCTGCCAGGTGATCGTCCTTCACCTTAGATGACCATCCCTCATCTTAACCCTTACAGAGCAGCCGTCCCCTGCTAGGTGATCGTCCTTCACCTTTGATGACCGTACCTCATCATCTGTTTATTTCATTTATTCTTTAACCCGATGGCCGTCCCCGTTGTGGTCCCTTTTCTTTTTAGCCCGATGGCCGTCCCCATCGTTGGTTGCTTTAATTTTTGAACTTGATGGCCGTCCCCATCATTTTTCATTAATCCCCAGAAAATTTTACAGCTTTACTTGATGGTCGTCCCCATCATAACCCCTTTTATCCCAGCATGTCGGTCGTCCCCGTCATTGCTCTTTACTCAGCAGTCGTCCTCTGCTCGACGGTCGTCCTCCGTCGCCCATACTTTACAATATACTTTATTTTCTTTTACAATCTATATCCCTTTTCTTCTTCATTCTGTGAGTGCAAATTTCGGACTGTCTTCGGTATTCAACCACAAGTTATCTTGTTTGCCTGATAAGCCGTCGCTTACATCCTGCACAGCTAACTCATGTTTGAATAGGGGCAGCTGTAAACACCCCAAATTTGCCCTCACCCATTCACACCATGGCTTGTGATCTCCTCATATGCATAAACTCAGTCATAGCATCCCATATCACAATCTTGATTCACTGCATAGATTCAAAGTCATCTGCACCTAGGGTTTGTGATCTGAGCAATCCAAGAGCTTCTTGAGCCACTCCAAAGGCCATCAATCACTTCAAAGGGGTCCATGTATGTTCAAACATCATATTATATCCTCTCAAAGTCAAGAATGTCAAAGAATCACAAGAACTGAGAATGGCATGGAAGCAGAGCCAGGTTTGACTGCACAGATGACCTAGAATTAGGGTTTTGGTTTCAAAGGCCATAACTCCAAATTTTTTGGTCATTCTTGTTTCTATTGGTCTTTATATGGTATAGGGAGCATGCATATCAATTTTCATGAAGAAATTCCATGGGGAAGTCATCTGATCAAGAGTTGACTTTTCAAGCAAGTCAGTGTAAAATCAGGGCATCTGAGGCCCCCAATGACCCAACCAAAGGGTGTTCTTCATCATTTTGATTGTGTATGATATTTATTTGATCATAGAAGATGTTGGAAGTTCACAAAATTGAAGAATTTCAAGTCTTTTGCAAAGTTGACTTTTTGGGAAAGTTTGACTTTTAATGAAATTGCCATTTTAGGAAACTTTTTCAACCTTTACTTTTTGATTCAAAAATGCTTCAAATGGAAAAACTTTGGTCATGAAAGTTGTAGAATGGATCATTCCCTTTTCAAAAAGTACAAGAACATGACCTAATTCATTTTGGATCAAAAGTTATGGCTTGTCAAAGTTGGCAAAAATCACAAAATTTGAAGTTTTCCACCAAAGAGGCAAAGTTGCAAATTCACTTCTCAAGGCAAATTAAGTTATCAAATGGACTTCTAAACTTCACAACATGATCATACAAGACCTAAAATTCAGAATGGGCCAAGAAATTTCTCATTTTTGTGGCTTATGGAGCAAGATATCTCATAAGAATCAAAAGCAAGGCAAGTTGCAAAACTCATCATAAGACACAACCCACTTGCTTGCTGACCTGCTGATCAATCCTAGGGTTCTCCCCACATCATGCTGCGCAGGACACACCTTTTGTCCTTGGCTAGAAAGTAGCCCATGCTTCTCTTACACAACTTTGACATTTTGGCAACTTGAGCCATACCAATCAATAAAGCACACATCACTTCTTCTGACCAATCCCAATTGTTTATACAAACAAAAAGCAAGCCAAAGCAACTACAACACAAGCCTGAAACACTCTCCATCACAACTTTCTCATTTTCACCTCAACTTGCAAGAGCATTCGAAACTGCTTGCACAAGCCACAAACACACAAACAAACTTCACCAATCAACTCAACACACCTTCCTGGTCACAAAGCACCCTTCACCATAGCCTGAAACTCAAAGAATCAAAAACACGATCACCACCTGCCATTGAACAGAACTCCTGCCATCTCTCAAACCAGCCATTGCAAACTTCAAACAAACATTGCAAGCTTCTTAGGAGGATCATTGGAGTGGATTTAGGCCAAAGAAACAGCCAGAAAGCTCCTGAATCGAAAGCTTCAGTTCAGGTAGTCATCTCAAAACTTTTTTCCAGAAACATGTTTTTAAGTTCTTAAAAGCTTCTATGCACTTCCCTGATCATGAATATGTGTTTACTTTTGAAAATGGTTGAGAAACCAGGATGTATGAATGCTCTGAAACTTTTTGCCCCAAAAATGTTTTGATTCGATTTGGCTGATTGATGAATGAAAAATGATGTTTGATTGGGGGGTTTGATTCGTTTTTGAATGGGGATGAGTTCTGGGCAGTTAGATTTTGTTTTCATTGCGTGTAGAGAGAGTTAGGAGTTTGAGCTTGCCGGAGAAGACGACCGGAACAGTGTTCCGGTCGCCTGAAAGTCATTAGGGTTTGATTAATTAGGGCTAATCATAATTACGTGAGTTTGAATCTCAGCCCTTGGATGTGGCGCCAAGTCAAACGCGCGCGTTCCCAGTTCAAATGCCAGCCATTGATTCTGATTACCACCCATTTAATTAGTTTTTATTTTCATTTTAATTGATTTGTTTTCTACATTTTATAAAAAATAGTAAAACAATTTTAAAAATTCTGAAAATTTTTATATAAACTTTTATTAATTTTCAGAAACCAAAAACATTTTTATTTTTATTTTTTGCATTAAAAAATATTTTTAAATCATTTAAAAGTTTATTTTTAATTAATTAATGAGAATTAATTAATTAAAAATCCTTTTAGGTATTTAAAAATCACCAAAAAATTCATGAAACCTTTAAAATCATTTAGAAACATTGTCCAACCCTCAAACCAAATTTCTTTTTTGATCTTGATGCATTTTGACAATTTTTCATGGAATTAATTCATTTTTAAAGCATTATTTTGATCCAAACTTCAAAAAAATCATTTCTGCCTAACCATTGATAGTTGGACTTTGGTTCTTTTTGCATTGTGTCTTGCATATCATGTAGTTTGTGAGATTAAATTGGCATGATTTGATCTTTCATTTTCATTTTGTTTGACATTTTTTCTTGTCGAGGTACCCTAAAACCCTAGAAATCTTAGGAAATTCATAACTTTTATTAGGTTAAGAGTTAGAGCCCCTCCTTTGGGCAGTGAGTTTGTGTAGGGTTAGGGTTCCTTTTAATGCATTTTCAAATTTTTATCTTGATGTTTGCTTCTGATTTTGGTTTTTGTTTGTTGCATTGATCATAAACCCTAATTTGGGCTTCCATATGCATCCATCTTGCATTTGCTTGCATACCATGACTTGCCATGACATTTTATGCACCCATTTGATTCATTAGACATCTTAAGACATATTAGAATCATGTTTGACCATTGCATCTTGCATTTTCCATGTTGTATGCCATTTGCATTTCATATCTTTTCATGTATGATCATGGTTCTAAACTTGCTTCATTTGCATCCATAAGTTTGTATGATCACCCCCATGCCTTGTTTCATGTTTGTATCATCTCATAGCATCATTATCATCTCACATATGCTTCTGGTTTTGGTTTGCATCATGCCATTTTATCTCATTTTGCATTGCATTGCATTTCTTTCACTAACTTTTCAGGTGGTAAGCAACTTTGAGAAGTGAATTTGCCTTCACTTCTCACATTTTCTTTTCATCTCTTTTATGCATCCTTGCTGCATTTTGTTATGTGTTTGAGATTGAGCTTGCTCTTTCTTCCTCATCTTACTTTCTTTCTTCAAGTGACTTGTCTTCTTAAATGAAGCAAATTACTTTGCTTCTCTTTGCTCCTTTCATCTGCTTCCTGGTGGTTCCTCTGAAGATTTCTTTCTTAAACCTCACAAACCTTAGGAACAACCAAGCATGACAATGATTAGGGTTTTGATTAGTTCCCCACTTAGTTTTACCTTTGTGTCTCTTTGAGTCTTCTCTTCTCATCTCATAATCTAGGACTAAACCCTAAAGGTTTTAAGGCTTTGTGATTAAGCTTATGCCTGCATCCTTCTATTAGGATGGAGTGTATAACTTTAATCCTAAGTGTTAAACCCTTAATGTGTTTAAATCCTTTAATCAATCCACTTAATAACTATTAAGACATCACACTTGTAACTTGGGCCTTGCATTAGGGTTCTAATTCTTCCTTAATTGGTTAAGAAGGACTAACCCTAGTGTTAATGGACAAGTCCCCCTCAAGTTGTCTTACAAATCATAAAAATCACTTCATCATCATATCATTAACTAAAATCCACTTAATAAAGGCTTTGTTTTGTCATGAGTTTAATCCCTAATCATGGATTAAGTTGAGGAGCTTTCCTCAGCTTAAACATTCTCATCTATTATCCTTCTATTAGGATGGTGTAATGAGTCTGTTTAATCCCTGATTATGGCTTAATCTCATTACTCAACACTAAACAAAACACCAAAAACATCTAAATAATCACAAGTAAGTTAATGATCTTAATCCTACATCAAAGGTGATTAAGTGTGAGATGCTGACTTCACACTTAAGGTATTCTCATTACCCCTAATCAGAGGGAAGATGTGATGAGTTTACTAAATCCATTGGTTTAGGCTTAAGCTCATTAACTTATGACAAACTTTCAAAAGCAATAAAAGACTGAAAACACAAAAACAAACAATAATCGTCTCCTTCGGGATTCTTTTCTCATCACCTTCACTCATAAACGATAACTTGCTTCTTCCGTCTAATGCAAGACAGTTAGCATCTGTGCCAGACAGATCATACACTTGAGCGTAGACAAGCAAGCAGTTCACAAATCAATTCATCTTTCAAGTCTCTTTGGGTCGAACTACGGTGTTCTGACTTCCTCATTGCACGAGAGGATACGTAGGCATAACTTAACAGTTATCGAACAAAAGTCTCTGTTTATTCCCCCTCCTCCAGCATCATTCTTTTAGCCTCATTATCATGAGCATTTCATCTTTGTTCTTACACCGACACTTCACTTATACACTTCACATTCTTCTTACACTGACACCTGTACATCCTTTTCCAGCTTTCTATACACAAATTGCACTGACACTACCCCTTTAAAGCACAAATCTTTTAAGCGTGGATCCCGTCGAGTACGGCGGGCAATCTGGGTGCTAATACCTTCCCAGGTTGTAACCAACCCCCTTTCTCAGTCTCTCTGGTTCGCAACCGTCTTATCCACATCTTTCTAGGTCTATGCAGCATTACCTTTCCTTCGGGATAAAAATGCCTAGCTGGCGACTCTATTCATTCCCTGTGAGTTCACTCCTGTGTGTTCTCACATCCTCCCTTCGCCGACCGTTCGCGTCTGTACCTTTATCTGGGCCATTCCCATTTATCGGGAGCGACACATATCAATATGTGGCAATGGAAAATCATCTTTCGGACTGGCTTTGTTCAAATCTCTGTAATCTACGCACATTCGGACTTTTCCGTCTTTCTTCGGAACTGGAACAATATTGGCCACCCATTCAGGATAAGTTGACGTCACAAGAAAACCGGCATCAATCTGCTTTTGAATCTCCTCTTTGATTTTTACTGCCATGTTTGGATGAGTTCTTTTGAGCTTCTGCTTTACAGGTGGACATTCAGGCTTCAACAGCAATCTATGCTCCACAATATTAGTATCAAGACCTGGCATGTCTTGATAAGACCAAGCAAATACATCAACATATTCTCTGAGAAGCTCTATAATCTTCTTCTTAACATCAGGATCAAGCAATGCTCCAACTTTGACTTCTTTCTTTTCATCTTCAGAACCCAAGTTGACCATCTCTATAGACTCTCCATGAGGCTGAATAATCTTCTCCTCGTGCTCAAGCAACCGAGAAATTTCATCTGGAATCTCTTCATCATCCTCTTCCTCAGCTTCAAACACAGGGAATTCAAAGTTGGGAGAGGGCATAGGATCATTGTTTTCAATGGGTTTATCAATCAATCTGCACAATGATTTTATTTTTATTTTAGAATATGAACAAAAGTGCAAATATATGCAGGTAAACAATTATTATATTTTGGGTTTTTTATGTTACCATTTTTCAGAATAAAGCAAAAAGGAAAAACACACATGGAAATAACAAAATAACATTTTATTGATGATGATCAAATTTGAAACAAAGCCCGACAAACATCACTTTCACCTTGGGCAGAGTGAAAGGATTTTTTGAAAGAAAATAAAAACAAATTACTTTGAAGAATGAACGATAAAAGGAACATCAACAGCAATCCAGTTCTGGCAAATCTTTCCATGCGTAACGAAGTCAAGCATTTCTTCGTCTTCATCATCGTCATCAATGATAGCAGCAGCGGAATGATCATTGATAAATCCAGCACTTCGGAAGCCTTCTTGAATAGTCTTTGGGTCTTTGATAACTGCACCAGGTGCAAAGCCGATACCAAAACCTTCCTTGTTGTCTACAGCATCAATAATTCTTCCCCAACCATCAGACTGACCAGCTTCCAGCACTCGCATAGCATCTTTGAAAGAGGACATGGGCATGACATTCTTCTTAACAACACTATTCACAACAGAAAGAGCTTGAAACGACGTTCCCACCTCTTCCTCGGCGTCAATATAAGAAAAAGAAGATAGATTACTCACAAGCATCACCCTCTCACCTTCAATGGTCACCAATTTACCTTCTCTCACAAACTTCAACTTCTGATGAAGAGTGGATGTTACAGCTCCTGCCTCGTGGATCCATGGTCTTCCGAGGAGACAACTATATGCAGGACGTATATCCATTACTTGAAAAGTAATCTTGAATATAAACGGTCCGATAAGAATAGGAAGATCCACCTCTCCAATCACGGTCTTCTTCGACCCATCAAAAGCTTTCACTATAATCCCACTGTGTCGCATGGGAGCACCTTGAAACGCAAGCTTTGACAAAGTCGATTTTGGCATAACATTCAGAGACGAGCCGGTATCAACTAGCACCTTAGATAAAGCATTTTCTTGACAATTCACTGAGATGTGCAGAGCCAGGTTATGATTTCTTCCTTCTTCAGGCAAATCGTCATCACAGAAGCTCAAATTGTTGCATGACGTGATATTTGCCACAATACTATCGAATTGATCAACCGTCACATCATGGTCAACATAGGATTGATCTAGGATCTTCTGCAATGACTGCCTATGAGCCTCAGAACTCATCAAGAGAGACAAAACCGATATCTTCGAGGGAGTCTGCAATAACTGCTCAGAAATGTTATACTCACTCTTCTTTATCAACTTTAGCACCTCATCATCATCATTACCAGCTTGGATCGATTGGACAACAGCATCCATAATCTGCTTGCTCGCACTGGTATCTTCAACTCTCTTCGGGGGGTCTGAAGCATACACTCTACCACTTCGGGTCACCTTCGTCACATCAGCAATGCTAACCACAGATTTTGGAGTAGGAAGAGGAACTTCCCTACCATTTTCTATCATCGTAGCATTATACCGGTACGGAACAGCTTTATCAGACTCATATGGCATTGGACCAGGTACATTAATCACCAATGGAGTAACAGCAGTCTTGCGACTATCGAAAGAAAACACCACCCTTTCAGGAGCAGCCCTCTCAGGAAGATTGAGCTGAGGCATAATGACATTCACTTCATTCTCATATTCATCTCTCTTCGCTGTTACTTCAATCAGCTTATCGTCCATCAGCTTTTGGATATCCCGTTTAACAATCACGCAACCACGAGGATTCACCGAGCAGATACAACATCCAGCATAGTCATGGTCAATATCGTGATATTCACTCAAGAAAGCATGCATTTCCACCAAAGATCTTCGGATATGGCGAACTTCATAGATTTTGAACAAACCAGGACAACCAGCAACCATATTCACAGACGCATTACCATGCTTCGGCAACGGATTCTTCTGCACATTAGGATTAACATCATTAAAATACAGAACATTGTTCCTCATCAATTTTTGTACTTCAAACTTCAGTGGATAACAGTTCTCAACATCATGCCCCAGAGCACCTTGATGAAAATCACACCGAGCCTCTGGCTTATACCACCATGGAATGGTTTCTGGAACTGGAGGTGGAGGAAGAGTTTGCACAAGATTCTTTGCAATTAAAGATGGAAGCAAGTCCGCATACGGCACAGGAATAGGATCAAAACTGGGCTTAGCCCGAGCTTGTTGATTACCACTTTGTTGCACAGAAGGTTGCTGATAACGAGGTTGATACTTTGGAACTGTTGGCACAATTGGAGCGACATTGATCATCGGGGTTACAGAAGCCACATGCTGCGAATGGTGATTCCCACGATTGTGAGGTCTTCTATAACTTTCACGGGATACTGCATTAGTCTCATTTTCTTTCTTTTTCCCAAAGTTGAACCTTCTAGAGCTTGAACCAATGCCATTCTCTTGACTCAACTGTCCCTCATGGACACCTTCTTCTAAACGCATCCCCATGCTCACCATCTCAGTGAAGTCAGAAGGAGCGCTTGCTATCATCCTCTCATAATAAAAAGAACCCAACGTCTTCAAGAAGATCTTCGTCATTTCTTTTTCTTCCAACGGTGGAACAATCTGGGCTGCCAGCTCTCTCCATCTCTGCGCATATTCTTTAAAAGTCTCTTTGTCCTTCTGGGACATAACACGAAGTTGATCTCTATCAGGCGCCATATCAACGTTGTACTTGTACTGCCTCACAAAAGCTTCTCCCAAATCATTAAAGGTCTTGATTTAGCTATTATCCAGACTCATATACCACCTCATAGGTGCCCCGGTCAAACTATCCTGGAAATAGTGAATCAGCAGCTTATCATTATCAGTCTGAGCAGGCATTTTTCTTGCATACATGGTCAGATGACTCAACGGACAAGTGTTGCCTTTGTACTTCTCAAACTCAGGCAGCTTGAATTTGTAAGGAACTTTAACATTAGGGACCAGACAAAGGTCATAAGCATCTTTTCCGAACAAATCCTTATGCTTCAAAGCTCTCATCTCCCTCTGAATCTCAACAAAGCGTCCCTGGAAGTCATCAAGTCTTTCAGCAACTCCAGCACCTTCACTGGGCTCAGCATGGTAAATCGTTTCATCATGATGCGGAACATTATGCACAACAGGCGGTATAGTAGTCACAACGGGAGGAAGAGTAGTCCAAACTGGCGGTGGGAGATTATTAAATGCAGCATTCTCTGGACGATGAGGAGGACGATAACCAGCAGGAAAAAAGTCAACAGGCATGCCCCAAGGCGGGCTAGCAGGTATACGATGGCGAGGAGAAATAACAGTCTCAACAGGAATTGAAGCGGTAACAACCTCTGAGATGACAGTATTCTGAACAGGAGGACTAGGAGGTGGCTGATTCTGAGCAGCCATCAAATTTTCCATCATAGCAGTCACTCTTTCCAAGCTTTCCCTCAGATAAGTAACCTCTTCGCGCAGCTCGCGATTCTCTTGTTGCAAAGTATCCATCACTCTTTTCCGATTAACTCGAGTATCGAAACGATGAGTCAGCTTGACAGGAACACTGGATGAAGACCAAGAAACAACAATAAGATCCTTGGAGAACACTCAAAAAGCAAGACAAATGCGAGTATGATGCATGCTATGTATATGCAAATGCAAAGATTTCAAAGGATTATAAGTTAACTTGCAATATTCATAAAGAGACATTTTTGAAATACTTAAAAACTCATTCTCATTAATATCAAAGTGAGGATTACAAATGAAGTACAAACATCAATAATCCTAATACATAAGAGGAAAAGTAAACTAGGCCTAAGGAATCATATCCGAAGAAGTCCCGAGTCCTGGCTGATACTTCATACGAATCCTCTTGATCTCTTTCTTGTACCGCTCTTCCGTATCTTCCTTATCCTTCACTAACTTGTCGACAATGGCCTTCCAAGCACCGGAAGTAGGAGGAATAGCAGATGGAGTACTAGAGGAAAATAAATCCTCTCTCGGTCTCTTCATGACGCGCCGCTCAAGTAGCTCAATAAGATCATCCTTTTCCTTAAGCTGCTCCTGCATAGTAGTCTTCTCAAGTAGCCATTCTTCCTTTTCTTTCTTCATCTTCTCTAACTCTTCTTGAAGAACCATCTTCTCATCAATGGGATGAAGAAAAGCAGACAAAGGCAATATGGGAAACATAGGCTCCTCAGGTGGATAAGGCATCTTGAGCTTGGAAGCTCTAGATCGAACCCACTGAATATAACAATCAGAAGGAGGAAGGTGTTGTCTACCCAATTGACCTCTCTCTTTCCTATGAACAGCATGCCAAGAATGAGCAATCCTTTTCTTCATCTCTATATAATCAGCACCATTAAGAAAGAAGAAACGGGATAAGGCAAGATTATTTGGAACATCCTTCAAACAATAACCGAACTGTCGTCTAGCCAAAATAGGGTTGTAGCTAATTCCCCCACGTGTACCAAGAAGAGGTACATTAGGAAATTCTCCACAACTGTCAATAAGAACTCCAGTGTCATAATGAGAACTATACCATGTCATGTCCTTATGAGAAAGCGACATCAACCTTTGAGACCATCTTCGATTCTCTCTATTGTCCTTGAAAACATCCGACTTCGGTAGGTGCGAAATAAACCACCTATAAAGAAGAGGCGCACAACATACAATCTCTCTGTCACCTTTGGAGGTCCTATAGTGAAAAGCATGATACATATCTCCAAGCAAAGTAGGAATCGGGTTCTTCTTCAAGAAGATCTGAATAGCATTCTCATCCACAATACCATCCAAGTTCGGAAACAAGACGATCCCATAGATAAGAAAAGCAAGAATAGCCTCAAATGCATCCTTATGACCCAAAGTAAGTGAAGTAAAAGCCTTTCCCATCAAGAACTTAGCATTAATACCACGAACACTCCCCTTCGGAAGAAAATTCCCATTAAGATCGGATTCCTTAAGAAACAGTGCTTTGGCGATAACTTTGATAGTAAGCTCCTTCTCTAAACCAGTGAAAAGAAACTCCTTGTCCAGAATAGGCAAACCTAACCAATGAGAATACTCCTCCAAAGTCGGCACAAGCTGATAATCCAGAAAAGTGAAACAATGGTGCAACGGATCATAGAACTGAGCTAAAGTAGGGAGAATCCCCTCAGGTACATCGGTATCCAACATATACAAAAGCTTCCCATGACATCTTCTAAACTCTTGGGTATCAACAACCAAAGCTCCTAGCTTTCTCAACTCTACAACATTAGGATTCTTGAAAGTGTACTTCTTTGTGTTCCTCCTTTCAAAAGTCATAGCCATGGACATCTGAAATTTTGCAAAAGTTCCTTATAAGTCCTTTGAAATCTTACGAACAATACTCATGAATGTTATGATGGCATGTATGCAACAAACACAAACAAGATCACACAAGGCACACAGGCTTAGGTTCCGAGTCACGAGCATGAAGTCAAGGTAACAGAACACCAACCCCACAGGTAAGTACTAAGGTTTTGTCTTCATTGTACCTGCAAGAAACCAAAAGGGTGCTAACAGAGGTGTCCGGAGTTAACAGCCATCTTTAGAATATCATCGGTACGTTGGATTACTCCCCAACCGATAACATTCTTAAAATAGACCTCGTCCGAGTGTAGTATCGCGTGACAACCGCCTTAGATTTACATCCAGACAGCTTCCGCACTACGTTCCTAAATTGGCTTAGATGGGTTAAGGGTTCTAAGGTCCTCAGTATGATCAGCTCAAGGTCGGAAAATAATGCCACGTACGATTACTCGTCATGACATTGATAGTCCAAGAGAGCCTAACCGAGTGGAGATTATCAAATTGATATTGCTTTGGACTACTCCATCACATATCGCTTCGAATATCGCCGTCCTATCATAAGTTTCAACTCAGATCCGGGTTAGAATCTATCGCACACAGAGGATCATCAAAAACCAAAACGGAACAAACAAATAACAAACAAATCAAACCAAAGCAGTAAATAAATCAAAGTAGGCTAAATCCGCTTAGAGATTACTCCCCAGCAGAGTCGCCACTTTTCTGTAGCGGTAAAATCGTGAGTGTAAGTTATTGATTAACTTAACTCGATTAACACAGAGTCGCCACCGCACTTTTCTTTATTTCCGAATGGAAAAAGGTAAAAGAACGAATAAAAACCTAGGATTCTAAAAGCAAAAGCTAAAAGAAATAAACAGAGATTGGGTAAGGGGATTGGTTATGAACCGGGAAGGTTTTAGGCACCCGACTCATCCGTGGTACTCCACGGGAGCCCTTTGAAATATTTATTACTTTTTGGTCTGAAATTGGTTTGTTTAAAATGATGGAAGAGATGAGGAGAAGAATATTTTTTAATGATTTTGTGTTTGATAAGGTTTTAACGCCTTATGCCTACGTACCCACAAAGTGCAATGCGAGATCAAAACCTCGTAGTTCGTGGTACAAAGTTTGAAAAGAATAAGTGGGTTGAATTGATTTTAAGATGTAGAGATAAGTCGTCATCCCTTAGCGAATAATTCCGCTAGAAGGGATGAATCATATCTAAACATGTAAAAAAGGAAAAAAGGTGCACAAGGCACAAAAAACAATTGAATGAGTTTTGAATTTTTTAATGTATATGAGAAAATGGTTTTGATATATTTACATGAATTAATATTTGGTTAAGAAAATAAAATGAAAAGATTAAAAATCGCTTGACCTAAGTCAAAGTTTGCTTATGAAAGTGTTTGAAGTTTGAAAACAAGAAGGTTTTGAAATAGGAAGAAGTTTTGAAAATTAAAGAATGGGGAGGAGATGAAGAGACTAGTCCTAATGCTTGAATTAAAATTTAAGGAAAGAATTTACCAAACCAATATGTACAATCCTTCAAAGTTCGGAATTTCCATCTTCAAAAGTTAATGACATCACTTGAATTCGAGGTTTCTAATCCACTCCAACTTGAGCAAGGGGAAAGTATCTTAAGGTCTAAGTCCATTCTCCAAAAAGCTCGGGATAGTAACCATTAGTCAAAAATTAGAAATCACAAGTTTTTTAAGAGTTTAATCCTTTATTAAGTGTTTTGATATCCAAATGGACAAAATAAAAACAAGCACAATATGAATATAAACAAGCACAATATGAATATAAACAAATGATATATGATATAATATGACAAAATATAATAAGGAGATAAGGGAGCAAGAGATTAAAATAAAAGGATAAGGTGCAAGAGATTAAACTTAAACAATTATATTCACATTATTATAATATTTACAATATAAGGTGGTATGATGAACTTAATCAAGCACAACCACAAAAAGAAAAATAAGATCGAGGCAAACGGATCCAAGTGGATCTTAATTCGAATCGGGACAACTTTAGGTCTATGTTAAGCAATCGCCGAGTAATTTACGAAGTAATTACCCTACAAATGAGGCCGGCCACCACTAATTAAAGTGGAAAATATTCGTGTTAATACATGTTAGAGAAACGATATAATGGATCGTTCTCCGAAAACATGCCACACTAAAAGAAAAAGGAAGGTCTAATCTTAATCGAGATTATCGTTGAATTTCATCGAAAAGCAACCTATCACGATCTCAAAGTATGGAGAATGATCCAAATGATCATTCATCCATAGATTTGAAATAATGAAGATTAAACTAAATCGGAAATCAACAATCTCGAATCGGAGATTATCATCGACCAAAATTAAAAAAAAAGATGAAGAACAATGGATCCAAAAATAGATCCATAAAAGAAATAGACTATTTTTTTTAAAATTTCTCTTTAAAAAAACTTTTCTAAACATCTCTCTAAAAATTCTTTTCTAAAAGATAATTTTTTAAAATCTTTTCCAAATTGTTTTTTCCTAAATACTTTTCTTAAAGAGTTTTAATAATATTCTAAAAAAAAATATTATTAAAATACTCTTCCTTTTAAAAACCTTTAACAAAATAGAACAAAACAAAATAAAGAAAACAAGAATTAAAACAAAAGGGAGGGGGGACGCATGCCTGGTGGATGGTGGTGTGGATAGATCCAAACGGATCTTAAAAGATCCAGCCCATACAGAACTCATTTCAGTTTTTTAAAACAATTTAATAAAAATAAATTATGTAAAGAAGAGAAAAAAAAATGGAAAGAACTAGGAACAGATAGGTTATCTTTTTCTTCCTTGCGCACGGAAAACTGAAACAGGGGAAAACAAACAATTCACGGCGGCGGCAAAATCAGAGCCAACAATGCTCGAACCCTCACCTTCAAAAACAAAAAACAACCGAATCCTCTCTCTCACGCAAGCTTGTTTCCTTCTTCTTCAACTCTTACGGAATTTCCAAATTTCTCTTCCTCTCAATCGCAACTCTCTCTCTCGGTTCTCTCAATCAAATTCAAACACAGATTCTGGTTTTTTGTTGGAATTCGATTTTGGGGGTTGTTGAAATTGACGGTTATAGGTGATGAAAGGAGAAAGGAATTAGGGATTTGGGGTTTTGAAACTGTAGAATTAATTTGGCAGAAATTTCTTGGCTATTGAAAGCTTGAAATTGGAATGAAACTGATGCTCTTTAAATAGGAGAAGAAGAAAGGAACTTGATGCCGTTTTGAATGTGAGGTATGCGTTTTGGTGTAAGCAAGATTCTCGTGCATTCTCGTTTTGAAATTTTCACTGCGTTTTGTGCTCTGTTGTTTGCGTTTTGTGCTATGGCTTTGTGCGTTTTGGTTTCGGTTTCAGGTATTATGCTCGTGACTTATTCATGTGCGAGATGCGGCTTGTTTTCGTACACGTGAGGCTTGCTTCAGCTTGCTGTTAGCTGAAGTTTTGTTGTGAGGCTGCCGCGTGAGAAGCTGCGGAATGTGAGGTATTGGCTTCGGCCTGTTGTGCGAGTGAGCTGCGGGTGTTTACGTGCGCTGTTTTTGTTGTTTTGTTTGCGGCGTGATATTAGCTTGAGAGCTTGCTTGTTGTTTTCGGCTTGTAACGGTTTTGTTTGGTGTTTGTTTTGCAGCTTGTGTGTGGGTGTAAGCTGGTGTGAAGGTTGCTGGAGTTTTGCAAAAGCTTGGTTTGATGTGAGGATTCGTTGTTGGCTAGCTGAGAAGGTGTGAGAGGCTTGAAGTTTTGTGTGGCGTATAGCTTTGTTTTGCAGCTGGCTTGAAGGCTGTTGTTTTGCTGTGAAGTGGGAATTTTGGTTGGGCTGCGTATTGCACGCGTGAGGCTTGGGAATTGTTGCTGTGTTCACGTGCGGGAGTGAAGGCTTGTGGGGCCAAGTTGAAGTGAGGCAAAGCTTAGGCTGATGCTTTCGTACGGTTTGGCCAGAGCTGGTTTGTGCATTGTTTTGACAAGGCTTACGGTTTTGTGGGGCCTGCTGCTTGCTGAGGCAGCTTGGCAATGTTTGGCTATGGGATGCTAGCTGGAGTGTATTTGGCTTTTGGCTTGGGCAAGTGATTAAAGATGTGGGCCAAAGGCCCTTTTTATTGTTATGAGAAAATAATAAAAAGGAAATGGGATATATATATAAAAGAAACTTTGTGATATCATTGTTTCTTTTTTTTGAATTGTTTTTGTATTATGATGAAGAAAAATAAGAAAACAAAATTGGAATAATAATAAAAAAAAAAGAAAAAAAAAAGAATAAAATTTGGAATTTGATTTATGGAGAATGATTGATTTTTAATGGACAATAGGCTAAAAATAATGGGATAGAAAAATTTGGGTAATGATCATAAATGGATAATGGATAATCGAGGAAAATGGGAAACGAAGATTATTGAATAACATGGGTATTAAAAAAAATTGGGAAAAATAAGAAATGGTTTAATCGAGAAAACAAATGGATGAAACTTGGTCTTAAGCCCACAACAATCTCTTGATTTTTCTTGCACAAGCCACTGATGAAAAATGAACACAGTCAATCACAGAACCACTGAACAACTGAATAAATTGCAACTCGAGCCACAACTGTCATCTGAAAACTGTCTGATTATTTCCCTGATAAACTGAATCCATACTGAGGAAAATAAATCCTCAGATGAATCGCTGGTTAACTGATGAACAAAACAAACTTCGCACAAAAAAAACACTGTCACACAAACCAACTTGTACTTTGAAAACGCATTGCCTGATGAATGAACCATTGGCACACACAACTGGCAATCAACACAATCTTTTGATAGTTTGACCAGATTAGGTCAAACATCCACTTGAAATCGAATTGTGACTGAACAAACGCATTTGAATTGAATCAACGCCCTGTCTTTGAACACCTGTAACACAGAGAAGAAAAAGAACACTGCAACATTTTTTTGTATTTTGGTTAGAAGTCAATAAATATAAACAAATATAACGAAGTAAAAATAATGGTGATCCCCTGCGAAGCATAGACCCTATATCTGAGAAGAAACTCGAAAGCCAGTGCGATCTTGTTTGTATGCAAAATGCAGATGATATGCGAAACAATCTTAGGGCAAAAATTAGGGTGTTACAGCTCACTTAAATTGTTTTTGAAATGTGTAGTGTGTGATAAGAAAAATTTCTTTTTGTAATGACCCTCGTATGGGTGTATACAAAGCCTAGTTTAGAAATTGTGAGGTGTAAAAGTAATTTTGAAGGTGTGAGCAAGTAACTATGAGGTACCTACTCTAGATTAAGTCTTTCATGTTCTCGTATGTTCTTTCAATGGTAAGACTATCCCTATTATTAAGGAATAGGTAGTCATTACCTTGGATATGTTAAGGGACAAGCGTAGGGTCATCGTATGGTCATAGAAAGCAACTTGAAGGATGTCTTTAGCAATTCGTAGGGACTATCATAATTTATTCGAAGGGACAAGATCTTTATTTCGTAGGCAACCTCGAAGGGACTTGATCTCTTAAACTGTAGGGACTTGATGATTTTATAAAGGGACTTTGCTTAAGACATCCCTATATTCGAGGGACTTGACCATTTAAAAGCAACCAAGAGGGGTAACCTAGGAAGTGCAAGATGGCAATCAAAGATCGACTTACGTGTGTGAGTGTTTCGTTTCAAATATTTATCTTATTTAAATTAATTTTCTAAGTTATTTTTAATCACATTTAGGTTATACACACCCTAAAATTACTAACCATACAATAAAATATTTACAAAATAAAATAAAGATGGAAAATAAACCTACAAGTATTACATGGCTTTAGCAGATACATAATAATCAAATAAAAATAATAATAATAATAAATATAATAAAAATAATAAATAAACCACAAAATATTAGCAATAATAAAATAATAATAATAATGATTAGAATAATAAATAAAGAAAATAAAAATTTAAAAGAAAAATTATTTTTAGGTTAAACAAATATTAGAAATTTTTTAGTGGTTAATTAAGAAAATATAAAAAATTTAATAATAATAAGCAAAATATTAAATTATTTACATACTAATAAAGATAAAGATTAATATATTAATTAGGGTTTAGAAAAAATAAGTTAATTTTTTAGGGTTAAAAGAAAAGTTAGGGTTAACATTTTAATTAAGAAAATTAGGGTTAAGAATTTAGGTTTAGAATTTAAATAAGATTTAAATAAGTTATTTACAAATTATATAAAAATAAAGTTGATATACAAAATTATTTATGAAATTAATTAAAATGACTAATCAAGAAAAATTATGAGATTAATGAAAATATAAAGTTTAATCAAGGTTTTAAATAAAATTAGTAATTTTAATATAAAACAAATTAATTAATATTTAATTATATAAAATAAATGAAATAAGTGATAAAAAAGAAAGGTGGGGAGGCCTGGTTTTGATCCCAGGACCTCTCCCTTACCACAACAAAACCAGACCACTGGGCTAGCACGCGCTAGTGAACAAAGAGTGAATCCAAATCAACAAATATGAAACCGGTTAAATATGATAAAATAAAACAACAAAATGGCAAAACCTGGGAATCAAACCCAGGTCATTTGGTCTTCACACGCGCACACACTACCAGTTGAGCTACCAGCCTGCTTTGACAATATAACCAACACAAATCATAATAAAATAAGATAAATTTTCAAACTGAATTTCCGCGCCAAACTTCATCTTCTTCGTTTGAATTTCCTGCAAATTTTCATACGATTCTTCTTGCGAATTTACCTGCAAACCAGTTTTCATAGGTTCTCCTAGTTTTCTTCAATGAGCATCAAACTTGTAACAATTCTCAAAATTGATCATACATATACAATCCTCATGTTATTTGCAGTTAGACTATGGTGTCATATTTCATTTATATTTATTAAATCGTGAACCCCCAATTCGAGAGCTCTAACCCTAACAATGGCGTTTCACGATTCAGGTCATGAATCTTCAATCTAATTGTCCAGAAAGTATCCTAAGGTCATCACAAACATAAACCAGCCATTAGAATCAATTAATAATGCATCAAAATATGAAATCGAAAAAGACATTAGTCTTGAACAAGAACGATTCGGTTAGGGCATATGAGAAGGTTTTGGACAATGTGAATGATGCAAATGTGTTCTATGATCCTCAAAGAAAATGTTTCAACCTTGAGAAAGCTTGGAAACAGCCTCTAGGGTCAAAACCGAATCTCACCTTTTCTTGAAAATTTTGAACTTTGTTACTTTGTTCTTGGCTGCAAAAATTCGTCCTCAATGCAATGGTCTTGTTTCCCTTATATCATAGAGTGAATTAGGTCAAAAATCTTATGGATTTGTGGGCTTTTTGATGTAGCTTGATCATGAAGAAATAAAATATTTGAAAATCACCAAAAATCAAATCTAATAATTCCAAATTGATTATGCACGAATTTGGATGTGATCAATCAACTCTAAATGATGTTTATGACCTTCTAGAACCACAATCATGTCCAAATATTTGATTTTTATATTTGATTTTGATTTAATTTGTATTTTAATGAATAAAATTCAAATAAATATTAAAAAAAAATAAAAAAATCAGATAATGCTTGGATTGGGTCGTGCTTGAGGTTATCATGAAGATTGGGTGGCAATTTGGTAGGCCCATTTGGCAAAAAATGGATTTAAGGCTTCATTTGCTTCACATATCTCCCAAAAATTTCCCAACTTTGCAAAGGCACAAATCCCTCAATTTTAAGGCTATGAAGGTGTTCTTGGACATTTTGGAAAGCTTAGAGAGTCCTCTAACCAACTTCTTTGATCTCATGTCCATATCCTTTATCATTTTCAAATTATGCTCTTTGGAAGATGTTGACTTTTTGTTGACTTTTAAAATGACCTATAACGTTTTAGCTCATATCTTCCAAATGAAGCATTTTTGGGCTTGGCTTGTGAGACACAAAGTTGTAGAGAATTCAGTTTCCTTCAAAATGAGCTTTGGATGGAAAATGTTTGATGAAGCATGTGAAAGTTACGGCTGGTCAAATTTCAGTTGACTTCTCCTGTGAAAACCCTAATTTTGAAACTCCTGATTATTGATGATCTGAAATCTCCTTGATGAATCATGATCAACCCTTGATCAAATGATGAATTTTACTTCATAAACTTGATTTTGGCAAAAAATCATGAATTTTGACTTTGGTTTGACCACAGTTGACCTCAGTTTGACTTTTTAACTACTTTGACTGACTTTTGCATATATGATCATCTGACTGAGCAAACCTTTGGGGAAAGCCTTGAAACTTGACATAGGGATTCTTGAATACATGTGGGATGTTATGAAGCTCACTTGAGGCCTTGGAATTCCATTTAGCCTGATGAAATTCAAAACCCTAGTTTAGGGTTCACTACTTAGGAGGATGCCTTGTCTGAGGGGATTTCCCAAACTTTCTGACTAATTGTGAACCTTGTGAACCTTGTGAATCTCTTAGGATACCTTGTGAACCTTGTGAACCTTGTGAACCTGTTGGGACACCTTGGTACACAATGCCTTGACTAGGGGAGGGAAAATTTTGGGGTGCAACAGTACCATGCTGCTGGTCCACAAGCTGAAAGTCAGGGTGAACCTGGATATATGGATGAAGTTAGAGAGCAATGCTTAACTCTTGAGAAGAGGGTAAGAGGTTTAGAAGGAAAATATGTCTTTGATGCTACTGCAATAGACATGTGTTTGGTTTTCCGACTTAGTTTTTCCTGATAAATTCAAAGTTCATGTGTTCGAGAAATACAATGGGCATACTTGTCCAAAGATGCATCTGCTAATGTATTGTCGCAAAATGGCTACAAATGCCAAGGATGACAAGCTGCTTATTCATTGTTTTCAAGATACTCTAAGTGGTGCTTCTATGAAGTGGTATGTGGGACTCGAGAAGAGTCACATCTAAAGCTGGAAGGATTTATCCGATGCTTTCGTAAAGCAGTATAAGTACAATCTGGACATGGCGCCTGACCGTCGTCAACTTCAAAACATGTCACAGAAAGAGAAAGAATCATTCAAAGAGTAAGCTCAGTGTTGGAGAGATCTAGCTACTCACGTGGAGCTACCTTTGGCCGAAAAAGAATTAACTAGTTTGTTCATGGATACTCTTCAACCGTTCTTTTAGGAGAAAATGGTAGGAAGTGTTTCATCTGGTTTTGCTGACTTAGTCACTATTGGAGAAAGACTAGAAGAAGGTATCAAGAAGGGTAATATTACTAATGCTGAATCTTCTAATGTTGTAAGAAAGTCTCATGGGAGCTTTTAAAAGAGAAGAGATGTTGATGCTTATGCTGTTTCAACTGAAAGGAAGCCTTATCGCTAGCAAAAACGATATGTTCAACCATATGTAATTGCAGTTGCTCCTATTGTCAAAGCACAACCAGCTCAAGCTCAAACTCAAGCTCAAGTTCAGGCTCCTCGTCCTGCTGCCAAACAAAATCAGTATCATAATAGGCCAAACTTTGATCCTATCCCGATGAATTACACTGATTTGTATCCTTCTTTGATTAAGAGTGGAATGATTACTATTAGACCTCCGCCTACTATTCCAGATCCTCTTCCAGCTAACTATAGATCTGACCTTCGTTGTGAGTTTCATCAAGATGGAACTGGTCACGACTTGGAATACTGTTTTGCACTAAAGGCTAAAGTGCAAGAACTTATCAGAACATCCTTTCATTTCATTATACAAATCCTAATGTTTTCAACAATCCTTTGCCGAAGCATGAGAAGTGAATCTTCTAGATAACTTTAACTGTCAGATTATCTTCAAGGCCAAAATCTCAGACGAGACAACTCATCCTTATTGCTGATGGATCACTAGGCCATTGTTTCTTTATGTTTGCAATTTTCTTCAATTGTATTGACTTGTTTGCTTTTAAGCTTGTTTGTACTTTCATGTTGATTTTAATGAAATGAGCATTGCTTTGTTTTGATTCAATTTCATTCGTTATTTGCATCTTTATGCTTTATATTTCAAGTTCATTTTCTTTTATCAAGCTTGTACAATGATTGGAGGGAGAATGATGAAAACGAGATACCCATAATTGTTGTTGGTATGCTTTCAATTGAGACTTGGCTGATGATATACAATCATTGTTTCAAATCCCAAACACTGGAGAAATAAGGAAGTTAATCCCTTGTCAACCCCTTTGAGCCTTGAAGTTGGAGTATCTTTCTATTCGAAAAAACCCGCAATTTTAACCTGGGGATGGGTAGTTCTCAATTAATTCGAATGTGCATTCAAGCACAAGAGAATCATTTAAAACAACTTTCAATAGAGGTTGCAATCTCAAGCTTTCCTTCACACACATCAAGAAGTGTTGAAGATGTCTCTCAATTCAAAAGCCAATGATGGTTCTCCGTAATCATTAAATCAAGTAGTCATTATCTTTAAAAAAATGGAATTAAAAAAATGATGAAAAAATCAAAGCCCGCTAAGTCAAAACCTTTGAAGGAGACTTAGGCAAAAAACTGGGGCATCCTGCTGATTGTAAGCTCAAAATGACACAGTTCAGACAAAAGTTAGGGATAATAAAAAGAAAGATCAATCAAGAGGTCATCAAAATCCTCAACAAAAATAAGATGAGTTGACCAGAGTCCTCACCAGAAATAACAAAAGAGAGAGGTGACTACTATCTCAAAATCCTTGGCTTATGAACCATCTTCATCTGTGCAATCCCAAATGTCTTGGAACTTGAATGCATAGGCTGAATTAATTGAATGTAGGACTGGAGTTCATCACGAAGTTGGGTTGGGTACAAATAACTTTGAGCCTATATCCTTTATTTCATAAACCGTGAACCAGACCACGTTACAACCTTCAAAAGTCCTAATTGAATCCAGGTTTCTTTTGAAAAGCATACTACATCAAGGTTGCGTAAACTGACTCCCAAGTTCGTTACCAATCATTTATTTCTTACCTTTGCTTTATATTTCATTTTGTCTCAACCGTCGTGTTTTGACAATGTTTCCATTTACTTTACCTCAATAAATTTCATTCCAAAAATGATTTTTGATTTAAAAATTTTGCATGAACTTTTCATTAAAGTTACCAGGTTTGTACAAACACTTTTTATTTGCAAACAAACTTTCCTCATCAAGGAATTTTCAAACAATTGAGAGACTTGGTCAGTGATCTTATCAAGGGGCAAGTTCTTCCTAGGTCCTGGTTCAAAAGAGTTGTTGCTCAATACAAGTTGTTCTCTGATTTGGTTAACCAGAAGATCTTTTCAAGATTCATACTGGGTTTATCTTCTCAACATTCATTTCAAAAGCTGAAGCCATGATCAGTTTCTTCTCTCGACAGTCATTTCAAAGATTTGATCAATTTTCTCCAATAGTAGTCAAGAATTGAATCCATTTTTAGTTTACCTTCATCAGTCATTGAACTTGGGGCAATGTTCTTCAAGAATCTCCAAGCAGCTTTTCATGATTTCTCTCAAAAGATTTTCAACTTGATACAGTTTACCGGTGTGACAGAGATATATTCAAGAACATTAGCATATCTAATCTCCGAGCAGAATGGCAGTGATCTCCGTGTTGAGGAATTAGTCTTCCATCTTTCCACTCCTCTAAGAGTCTAAACTGGTTGTAAAACATTTTCTCTCATATTATTTTCTTGGGTGTGTTATTCCCCATTTTCGTATACGTTTGCATATTTGAGTGTGTTATTCCTCATTATGCATTTTCTTGGGTGTGTTATTCCCCATTATTGATAAGGTTTACATATTTTAGTGTGTTATTGCTCATTATGCATTTTCTTGGGTGTGTTATTCCCCATTTCCGTATATGTTGGCATATTTGAGTGTGTTATTCCTCATTATGCGTTTTATTGTGTGTTATTCACCATTCTTGTTAATGTTGGCATATTTGAGTGTGTTATTTGTAGATATTAAGAATTGGCAGAATTTTTGACAAACAAGAATAAGTGAACTTAGTTCAGGATGTCACACCAGATGTTGTGACATTGTCAAACAGAGTAAAAATTAATAAATTAAGTCAAGATATCAGGATGTCACACCAGATGTTGTGACATCGTAAACCTGCTACCAGACTTAAATGATGCATAACAGAACTGAGTAAATTCAGGGGAATTTATCTGGAATTAATTGAAAAGAGATAAGCATTCCAAGGCGTATCTTTAGGGAGCTTAGTTATCTGATTTCAGTGTAACATAATAACTAACTCACCTTGAATCAAGGAGGTAACAAACTAACTAACCCTAATTCAAGGTGATGACAGTGGGATTTATTAGGTCTGGATAATTTTCAAAAAGCCCACAAACCAAGCATCTATTTAAGGAACTGAAATTCTCAGAAAAGAGTACGAATTTTAGAAGACCAAAAAGGGTGTTTGTGTTTTATAGCAGGTTTTGATTGTTTGTCACTTTATGAGCTTTTAAGAAAAAAGTGTATTGTGTCTTGATTGAAACTTTTAAGTAAGATCAAGCTGTTGTGTTTGAAGTGTGACTTCAATTTTATTAATCATTGTAAACTATCACTGTGTGATTGAGGGGGAGTGAGTAGGTACTCATATCTAAGTAGTGTCTTAGGTAGAAATTGCCTTGGGTAGATATTAAGTGAAGGATTAAACTGGTTGGTTTAATTCTAGAATTAATATTACTTATATTGGATTTCCTTCCTGGCTTGGTAGCCCCCAGATGTAAGTGTGGAGATACACTGAACTGAGTTAACAATTTCCTGTGTTATTTAATTTATCAGCACTTTAAGTTTTGTTTAAGTCTTCAAGTGTTTAAACATCTGATTCGACATCACGTACCTGATCCCTAAATTTCAATTGGCATCAGAGCAGGCACCCTGCCTGTTTAACTGGGTGAGATCTAGGGACTGCAAATTTTGGGAACATGGACAGAGATGTAGGATTTGTGAATCGACCACCTATCTTGGATGGATCCAACTATGATTACTGGAAGCCAAGAATGGTAGCATTCTTAAAATCTCTTGATAGCAGGGCTTGGAAAGCAGTTAACAAAGGATGGGAGCACCCTGTCCAAGACAATAAGGATGGGGCAAAAGTGTTAAAGCCTGAAGAAGAGTGGAGCAAGGAGGAAGAAGATTCAGCACTTGGAAATTCCAAAGCCTTAAATGCCTTATTCAATGGCATTGACAGGAACATATTTAGACTTGTGCATCACTGTGAGCTGGCCAAGGATGTTTGGGACACTCTCAAAACCACTCATGAAGGAACATCAAAGGTGAAGATGTCAAGACTTCAACTTCTCACCACCAAGTTTGAAAACATGAGGATGAAGGAAGATGAGACCATTCATGAGTTTCACATGAACATCCTGGAAATTGCTAATACTTCTGGTGCCTTGGGAGAGAAGATGAGTGATGAAAAAGTTGGTAAGGAAGATTCTCAGATCACTGCCAAAAAGATTTGACATGAAGGTTACTGCCATAGAAGAAGCTCAGGACATCTGCACAATGAAGGTTGAAGAGCTCATTGGTTCTCTTCAAACCTTTGAGATGGAAATGAATGATACAATTGTGAAGAAAAACAAAAGCATAGCCCTGATTTCAAACACTGATAAAGAAGAAGAAAGTCATGAAGCAGGCTCTTAGGACAACTTATCAGAATCAATTGCTATGCTTGGAAGACAATTCAACAAAATTCTCAAGAAAATGGAAAACAGGCCCAGACCAAGTGGAAGAAACTCAACCTCTGAGAATAAAAGACCTTATGATTCTAATAGAAGGTCAAATTATGATGAGAAGACTAACCAAGGAAAAGGGATTCAATGTCATGGATGTGAAGGATATGGACACATCAGAAGTGAATGCCCAACCTATCTAAAGAAGCAAAAGAAAGGTCTCTCGGTGACCTGGTCAGATGAAGACTCAGGATGTGAGTCAGAAGAAGAATCTGCAAAGCACATCAATGCTCTAGCTGGAGTATGTGAAACTGAAGGGGGATCCAGTGATGAGGAGCTGACATTTGAAGAGCTTGAAGCATCTTACAGGATGATGTGTAAAAGGAGCACTGAAGTATGCATGGAGAATATACAACAGAAGAAGCAGATTGAGGAGCTGACATTTGTACTCAACTCCAAAATGGAGCATATGTCTAAATCTATCAGAATGCTGAACAGTAGCTCAAACACACTGGATGCCATTCTCAACAACAACAAGCACTCAGGGGATAGGACTGGGCTGGGATTTAATAAAGCTCAAAACTTTAAGGCTAGCACCAGTCAAACAACTCCAAATCCCATGAAGCCAAACAAGATGTTCAAGAAAATGTCTCAACATCATGACAAGAACATGATGAAAAAGAAATATCAAAGATGGAGATGCCATCACTGTGGAAGGTTTGGTCACATCAAACCTTATTGCTACAAGCTACATGGATACCCCAATCAGAGTTCCCAGCACCCTCTTAAGCATAAGACAGAGGTCACCAAGAAAATCTGGATACCTAAAGCTAGTCTGTATGCAGATCAAAGCTACAAGAACATGCCTAAGAACAAGGTCAACAGGCAGCCTTGGAACTCTAGAGATGGACACTCTCCAGAACAGATGCATCAAAGGAAACCTCACAACAGGAAAAAATGGTCCAAGAAGGTTGTTGCCTCTATAGCTCATACATCTCTCAGAGTATCAGCTAAGGAAGACTGGTACTTTGACAGTGGCTGCTCAAGGCACATGACTGGACTGAAAAATCTGCTGGTAGACTTAAAGTCACACTCATCCAGATATGTAACCTTTGGAGATGGAGCAAAGGGAGAAATCAAGGGAGTTGGGACCCTGGACTACTCAGGTGTACCAAGTCTAGATGATGTGCTGTTGGTAAAAGGATTAACTGCTAACTTGATCAGCATAAGTCAATTATGTGACCAAGGTTACAGTGTAAACTTTACCAAAACTGAATGCATAGTTTCTGATAAAGAATAGAAGGTTGTCATGAGAGGAGCCAGATCAAAAGACAACTGCTATATGTGGGAACCCCAAGATTTCAGCCTCACATCAACTTGTTCCTTAGCCAAAGAAGAAGAAGTGAAGCTGTGGCACCAAAGGCTGGGTCATCTCCATCTTAGAGGAATAAAGAAGATCATTTCTATGGAGGCTGTAAGAGGAATCCCAAGACTTAAGATTGATGAAAGCAAAGTGTGTGGTGAATGTCAAATAGGCAAGCAAACCAAGATGTCATATCCAAAGCTCCAACATCTGACAACTTCCAAAGTCCTGGAATTATTGCACATGGATCTTATGGGACCAATGCAAGTAGAGAGTCTTGGTGGAAAAAGATATGCTTATGTGGTTGTTAATGAATTCTCAAGATATACCTGGATAAGCTTCATCAAAGAAAAGTCTGATGTATTTGAGGTATTTAAAGATCTATGTCATAGAATCCAAAGAGAAAAAGCAAGATGTGTGGTCAGAATAAGAAGTGATCATGGAAAGGAGTTTGAGAATAAAAAATTCTCAGACTTCTGTTCTTCAGAAGGGATCAATCATGAGTATTCTTCTCCTATCACCCCTCAACAGAATGGGATTGTTGAAAGGAAAAACAGAACTATTCAGGAGTCAGCTAGAGCCATGATTCATGCTAAAAAGTTACCCCTGTACTTTTGGGCTGAAGATATGAACACATCATGCTACATCCACAATAGAGTCACACTAAGAAAGGGAACTTTATCCACCATCTATGAAGTCTGGAAGGGCAGAAAACCTACAGTCAAGTACTTTCATGTGTTTGGAAGTAAGTGTTACATTCTGGCTGATAGGGATCAAAGAAGGAAGATGGACCCTAACAGTGATGAAGGGATTTTTCTTGGATACTCTATAAATAGCAGAGCTTACAGAGTATTTAACTCCAGAACCAAGGTTATAATGGAGTCAATAAATGTGATTATTGATGATGCCTCTGCAGATGTTACTGATGATGTTGGGACATCTGCTGACAATCAGACTGAAATTGAAATAAAGAGTGATAATCCTGACTTCACTCTAACTGAGGCAAGGTCAGAACAATCCAACAAACCTCCCTCCATCAGAATCCAGAAAGATCATCCTAAAGATCTGATAATTGGTGATCCCAACAGTGGTGTCATCACTAGATCAAGAGAGATGATTTCAGGCTCCTGCTTTGTTTCAAAGATAGAACCTAAAAACATCAAGGAAGCTCTGAATGATGAGTACTGGATCTCTGCTATGCAAGAAGAATTAGGCCAGTTTACAAGGAATGAAGTATGGGATCTTGTTCCAAGGCCTGATGACATAAATGTGATTGGCACTAAGTGGGTGTACAAGAACAAGTCAAATGAGCAGGGAGTAGTTACAAAAAACAAGGCTAGACTTGTAGCTCAAGGATACACACAAATTGAGGGAGTAGACTTTGATGAAACCTTTGCACCAGTAGCAAGGCTTGAATCAATCAGACTACTCCTAGGAATTGCTTGCATCCTAAAGTTCAAGCTATTTCAGATGGATGTTAAAAGTGCCTTTCTAAATGGGTACCTTAATGAGGAAGTATATGTGGAGCAACCTAAGGGATTTGTTGATCCAAGCTGTCCAGATCATGTATACAAACTAAGGAAGGCTCTTTATGGTCTAAAGCAAGCCCCAAGAGCATGGTATGAAAGACTGACCACTTTTCTCATAAAACATGGGTACATGAAAGGTGGAATAGACAAAACCTTGTTTGTGAAGGATGAAGAGAGAAAGGTCATGATTGCTCAAATATATGTGGATGACATAGTGTTTGGTGGGATGTCAGACAGGATGGTTAAACATTTTGTTACTCAAATGGAGTCTGAGTTTGAGATGAGCCTAGTAGGAGAACTAACCTACTTCCTTGGACTGCAAATCAAGCAAATGGAGGACTCCATGTTCATATCCCAAAGCAAGTATGCAAAGAACACGGTTAAGAAGTTTGGGATGGACAATGCAAGTCACAAAAGAACACCTGCCCCCACTTATTTAAAACTGACCAAGGATGACAAAGGTGAGAATGTGGACCAAAGCTTATACAGAAGCATGATTGGAAGCCTACTATATCTGACAGCTAGCAGACCAGATATAGCCTTTGCAGTAGGTATGTGTGCAAGGTATCAAGCTGAGCCAAAAGTGAGCCATCTAAACCAGGTTAAGAGGATCCTGAAATATGTTAATGGTACATATGACTATGGCATAATGTACTCTCATGGCTGTGAACCAATTCTCATTGGATTTTGTGATGCTGACTGGGCTGGAAGTGCTGATGATAGAAAGAGTACATTAGGAGGATGCTTCTTTCTAAGGAACAATTTAATTTCTTGGTTTAGTAAGAAACAAAATTGTGTGTCCCTATCCACTGCTGAAGCTGAATATATTGTAGCTGGTAGCAGTTGTTCACAGTTGGTATGGATGAAGCAAATGCTCACAGAATACAATGTCCCACAAGATGTCATGACATTGTACTGTGACAACTTAAGTGCTATTAACATCTCAAAAAATCCTATCCAACACAGCAGAACTAAGCACATATACATTAGACATCACTTCATCAGAGACCTTGTGGAAGAGAAGGTGATCACATTAGAGCATGTAGCCACAGAGCTGCAATTAGCTGACATATTTACTAAGGCTTTGGATGCTACCCAATTTGAAAACCTAAGGGGTAAATTGGGAATCTGATTATGTGAAATATAGCAGTTATGGAGAAGTGCCAGCATGTCTCACGACATCGTGTGGCATGATCACCAGATGGCAGCATCAGTCTGGTCAATAACTCTGTGTATTCTACTCTTAAAAATTCCACTAGTAACTGATTCTATAAATGTACAAACGTGCTCTCAGCTCCTCACCTCCTCACTATCTCCACTAAACGATTTGCATGCTAAAGCTAAATTTCTAAGCTCATCAAAATCGATCAAACCTAACTCCTCTTCCACTACATTCGAAAAATGTCTCAACATCAAAACCCTAACTTCATTGATGAGGGTCTCAATCAAGAAGATGTAGTGCACGCAACCCCAATCTCTATAGTACCAATGGATGCTACTCCTATAGATGAGATCAGAGGAAGCGTTCCTATTGCTCAAAAACCTAGAACTCCCAATGCAAGAAGAGCTAAGGAGCCTGTTTTCAGCAAAAGCAAGGGAACTCCTTCATCTACAAGCACCCCCAAAGCTTTTGATTATGTGGATGCATCCATCAAACAACTTGTAAATAGGATCCTCTATGAACAAAGAGTTGTCCTTGGGGTGTCTGTTCCCCTGAACAGCATGCTTGCTCCACAAGAAGAACCAAACAACCAGGCTGAAGAGGACATACCTGCTCAACAGGATGTCCCAAGAAATGTTGAAGCATCTGAGGGCCAGAACAAAGCCTCAACTGATGATGATAAAGCCACGGATGATCAAGATCATGTTGATCAAACTGCTGAAAAAGAGGTTTCCCAACCTCCACCTGTTGAAAACATAGATGATGACTCTGACACAGAGATCATTGCCTCTGTTAACCCTAACATAGCCAAAAGGCTTAGGGCTAGAAAGGAGAAGAAGCCAGCTGCACATGCAACTCCTGAAAAGAAACAGTCTACTCCTAAAAAGGACAAGGTCAAAGTTGCCTTTGGACCTACTAAGCAATGGAGCAAGGTAAGCACCCAGAAGAGGAAAGCTACAACTCCACCTGACTCAGATGTTGAGGAGGATGTCCCAACATCCCAACCAAGGAAGAAGCCAGCACCTCCCAGGATTGCCTCTGCTGTTCCTGAAGCACCTCTGGACAATGTGTCCTTCCATCATGTCTCTATTGTAGGCAAGTGGAAGTATGTTTATCAAAGAAGAGTGGCTCTGGAAAGAGAGCTGGGCAGCAATGCTTTGGAGTGCACTGAGGTAATAGACCTAATCTCCAATGCTGGGTTATTCAAAAATGTCTCCAACTTTTCTCCCTGCTATGAACTGCTGGTCAAAGAATTCATAGTCAACCTGTAAGAGGGGTGTGCTGATGGGAAATCAGAGGATTTCAGGAAGGTTTATGTGAGGGGGAGATGTGTTGATTTTTCTCTTAGGGTTATAAATCAGTACCTAGGAAGAGAATCTGATGGGCCAAATGAACTGGGCAAAACTGACAACCAAGTCTGCAAGATCATCACTGCCAACCAGGTCAAGTCATGGCCAGTCAAAGGCAAATTATCTGTCAGCTTGCTAACAAGAAAGTATGCTATGCTGCATAGAATTGGAACTGTCAACTGGGTACCCACCAACCACACTTCTTCTATAGCTACTGGGCTGGGAAGATTCATCTGTGTTGTAGGCACCCAAACAAAGTTGGACTATGGGGCTTATATCTTTGATCAAACACTAAAGCATGCAGGAACATCAGCAACCAAGCTTCCAATAGCTTTTCCCTCACTGCTTTGTGGGATAATCCTCAACCAATATCCAGGCATCCTTACTGATAAGGATTCCATTTGTAAGAGGGAAAGCCCACTTTCCTTCCACTACAAACTGTTTCTGAGCCATCATGCTGCAGATGTTGAAGCTCCTAGTGGGACATCTGCTGGACCATCAAATGTCAAGACTCCTATATCCAAAGCAGCCCTAATTGCAGAGCTCAAGACAACTTGCAAAGAGCTGGATGAAAGGAAGAAAAAGCTTGAGGAAATAATTCAAAGGCTGGAGCTGGAAGAGGTTGCTCAGAATGTTGATGGATCTGATGTTGAGTCTGAGGATGAAGAAGATACTGAGTATGATGAGTCTGAGTGAAGCTGTGTGTGGTGGAAAGTGTACTACCTGTTCTGCATTGTAATTTTGCTTTGTAATTTTGAATGTATTTCTCTCTGCTTATGTAATGTTTGGCCCCAAATTTCTGTCTAACAAGGGGGAGAAGTGTATTGAATGCCTGTTGCTGGTTAATGAACAATGTTGAAGTTAATTTTCTGTCTTCTGAACTAAGTTTTTTTTAATGCTCATTGGTATATCAAATTCTGTTGATAAAGTCATAGCAGTATACATACAGGTTTGAGGGGGAGCAAATTATTAGCTCTCACATGATTCAACAGAAAAGAACTCTGTTGCACTCTGATAAATAAAACTCTGCTGCACTCTGATAAAACCAGAAGATTGTGTTAGCCAAAAATTAGCCAAAGGGGGAGTTTGTAGATGTTAAGAATTGGCAGAATTTTTGACAAACAAGAATAAGTGAACTTAGTTCAGGATGTCACACCAGATGTTGTGACATTGTCAAACAGAGTAAAAATTAATGAATTAAGTCAAGACATCAGGATGTCACACCAGATGTTGTGACATCGTAAACCTGCTACCAGACTTAAATGATGCATAACAGAACTGAGTAAATTCAGGGGAATTTATCTGGAATTAATTGAAAAGAGATAAGCATTCCAAGGCGCATCTTTAGGGAGCTTAGTTATTTGATTTCAGTGTAACAGAATAACTAACTCACCTTGAATCAAGGAGGTAACAAACTAACTAACCCTAATTCAAGGTGATGACAGTGGGATTTATCAGGTCTGGATAATTTTCAAAAAGCCCACAAACCAAGCATCTATTTAAGGAACTGAAACTCGCAGAAAAGAGTACGAATTTTAGAAGACCAAAAAGGGTGTTTGTGTTTTATAGCAGGTTTTGATTGTTTGTCACTTTATGAGCTTTTAAGCAAAAAGTGTATTGTGTCTTGATTGAAACTTTTAAGTAAGATCAAGCTGTTGTGTTTGAAGTGTGACTTCAATTTTATTAATCATTGTAAAATATCACTGTGTGATTGAGGGGGAGTGAGTAGGTACTCATATCTAAGTAGTGTCTTAGGTAGAAATTGCCTTGGGTAGATATTAAGTGAAGGATTAAACTGGTTGGTTTAATTCCAGAATTAATATTACTTATATTGGATTTCCTTCCTGGCTTGGTAGCCCCCAGATGTAAGTGTGGAGATACACTGAACTGGGTTAACAATTTCCTGTGTTATTTAATTTATCAGCACTTTAAGTTTTGTTTAAGTCTTCAAGTGTTTAAACATCTAATTCGACATCACGTACCAGATCCCAGAATTTCATTATTCCTCATTATGCATTTTATTGGGTGTGTTATTCCCCATTCTTGTTAACGTTTGCATATTCAAGTGTGTTATTCCTCATTATGCGTTTTCTTGGGTGTGTTATTCCCCATTTTCATATATGATTGCATATTTGAGTGTGTTATTCCTCATTATGTGTTTTCTTGGGTGTGTTATTCCCCACTCTCATTGGCATATATGAGTGTGTTAGTCCTCATTATGCATTTATCGAGGTTTTGTTGTTTTCAACATCTTACCTTGTGATCAAAGTCCAACTTACTTGGCACCTACAAAAATACTTGTCTGTGTCTTTTATCCGATCTTATTCCGAATATCCTTGTTTGTTATGATGTTTTCCTAGAACTTTCGCCTCTATCTGATGTTGTTCCAGATATGTTAAGTCTTTATCCGATGTTATTCCGGATATCCCTTTGTTCTGATGTTTTCCTAGAACTTTTGCGTGTCTTTATGATGTTTTCCCAGAACTGTCACCTTTATCTGATGTTGTTCCAGATATGTTAAGCCTTTATCTGATGTTGTTCCAGATATGTTGAACCTTTATCTGATGTTATTCCAGATATGTTGGTAATTTTTGTTCTGATGTTTTTCCAGAACCTTTTTGTGTTTATCTGATGTTTGTCCAGATATACCTTGATTTGATGTCTCTCCAGAATCTTTTCTTACCAGATGTTTCTTCTCAGACTTTTACACCTCTTTTATCCGATTTCCATTCTCGGATGTCCATAGTGAAGTCATCATTGATTTGAAGTACTGTCCCAAACTTTTTTCCATTTCATTCAGTTCTGTTCCTGGATGTCGTGAGTCACATTTTTATCTGATTACTATTCTCGGATGTTGTGATCACTTTATCTCCTATTACCATTCTCAGATTTCCATGTTGGAGTCATCATTGATTTGATGTACTTTCCCGAACTTTTCCCATTTCATTCAGTTCTGTTCCTGAATGTTGTGATTCACATTTTTATCTTAATTTTATTCTCAAATGTTGTGATTACCTTTTTCTGATTGCCATTCTCGGGTATCCCTAGTAAAGTCAGTAATGTCATCCTTGGATGCTTCTGATGTACTTTTTCAGGACTTTTCTCACTTCATTCAGTGCTATTCATGGATGTTGTGATCCTTTCTATCCAATTTCCATTCTTGGACATTTTCGCCTCAGTTGAGCCATGTTGTGGTCTTTAGCATGCTGCTTTTCCCCGTCGGAGTTTCATTCTCCTTATTCCCAACGTTTATTCTATTTCATGTGTCGTGTCGTTCCTTACATTCTTCTCTGTATTTCGTATGTTTTCATAACATTTTCATAACATTTAGGTAACATTTTCATAACATTTCATATGTTTTCATATCATTTCATAACATTTTCACATCATTCCATATTGTTTGTTTCATTTCATTTCATTCCATTCCATTTTTTGGCATCTTAGGATAAAAAAATTGGGTTTTTTTGATATTTAAGTATCTTCCATCTTGTCGAAACGAAGATGTCAGTCTTCACTATCTCTGGATTGAAGAAACTTAAATAAGGGCATCTGTCATAACCTAATTTTTGACTCTAAGATTTTTCGTATCTCATCTGCATCTTGCATACAAACAAGATCACACACTGGTTCATTTATCCTTTTCAGTTGCAGGTCTATGCCTCACAGGGGATTACGGTGTTGTTACTTGCCTTTATCTGTTTATATTTACTAACTTCTGACAAAAATACCAAAAATATGTTGCAGTTTTTTTATGGATTTTAATTAGATCCATATTTCTTTATTTCATCCCTTATTTTTCTTTTGGTCAATGAGATCTCCGATTCGACAATTATTGATTTTCGAAGATGTTTAATCTTCATTATTTCAAATCTATGGATGAATGATCATTTGGATCATTCTCCATACTTTGGAATCGTGATAGGTTGCATTTGATAAATCAAAGTGAATCTCGATTAAGATTAGACCATTACCACATTATCTTTTTGTGTGACATGTTTTCAGAGAATGATCCATCATATCATTTCTCTAACAAGTATTAGCACAAATATTTTCCACCTTAATTGGTGGTGGCCGGCCTCATTTGTAGGGTAATTACTTCGTAAATTACTCGACGATTTCTTAACATAGACCTAAGCTTGTTCCGAATTCGGAATAAGATCCAATTGGATCCGGTTGCCTTGCGATTTTGGTTATCTTTTTTGGTTGTGGTTGATTAAGTTCACCATACCATAATTATGTAAATATTATTATGCTATTAATATACTAACATTTTAATACATTCTCGCACCTTATCCTCTTTATTTTAATCTCTTGCTCCTTATCTCTTTTATTATGCTTTTATTATACTATATCATTCATCATATTGTTTATGTTTATACTCATATTATTCTCGTGCGTTTTTTCTTTTGTCCATTTATACACAAAAATATTAATAAAGGATTAAACATCTAAAAGACTTATGACCTTAACTTTGGACTATGGCCACTATCCTTAGCATTGGACTTAGAGTTTTAGACTTAGATTCTAGGATCATTCCTTTGCTTGAGCTATTATGGATTGGAGACTTTAGCCCGATTTGGTTCACTTGTTTTATGAAGATGGAATTCCTATTACTTCGAAGAATGTTCACTATACGGTTTGGATCGTTCTTCCCTTAACTTTTACTTTAAAGTCTTAGGATAGTCCATTCATCTCTTCCCACTTCTTAGATTTTCAAATCTTCTTCCTATTTTTAAAACCTTCTTTGTTTTCAAACTTCAAACTTCTTTCATAATCAAACCTTGAATTAGGTCAAACGGTTTTACCTTTTCATTTTGTTTCTTAATAAATGCTAAACCACATAAGCATATCGAAACTTTCTTTTCAAAACACTTTAAAAAATTCAAAACTCATTCAATTATTTTTGGGCCCTCGTGCACTTTTCTTTTCACAGTTTAGATATGATTCATTATTTTTAGCGAAATTATTCGCTAAAGAATGACGACTTATCTTTACATTTTAAAACCAATTCAACACATTTTTTCTTTTCACATTTTGTACCACGAACTACGAGGTTTTGATCTCTCATTGCACTTTGTGGGTACGTAGGCATGAGACAGACGTCTCTTCAAACACAAAAATCTTGAAAAAACATTTCTCTTATCATCTCTTCAATATATTTTCAAACAAACCATTTTCAAACCAAAAAAGAAATAAATATTTCAAAGGGCTCCCGTGGAGTACCACAGACATTTTGGGTGCGTAAAACCTCCTCGATTTGTAACCAATCCCCTTACCTGTTCTCTGCTCGATTCTTTTAGATTTTTTCTTTTAGATTCATTAGGATTTTATTCGTTCTTTTTTCCTTTTACATTTGGAATAAAATAAAAGCGCGGTGGCGACTCTGTTCACTTTGATTTAAGTTAACCAATAGCTTACACTCATGATTTTACCGCTACACACCCAGACCTTCTTCGACGTTGCACCCATAGTTGGCCTTAGCCCTATAGGAATAGACTTCGACCCCACTATTTTGGATGACAATTCTATAGCCTTCGACCTAGCTTTGCCTCCTATTCTCTATTCATTTCTTACTATCATGATAAAGATGAAAGAGCGAAAAACACAAGGAAGGGGGGTTGGAATTGGGTTTTATTAAACAATGATTAAAAAGAACACATTAATTTATCCTGGTTCGTTTGAACTAAAACTACATCGAGTCCACCCGCCAAGGTGATTCCGTCTCTCTCAACGAGGTCTTAATCAACTATTAAAAAACGATGAATACAATCACTAAGACCTATATTCAAAGTCTTCTTGAGTCTACGTACTACACTAGTCAATCAGGGAAATCACAGAGTTTACAAAAATTGTTGTAACAAAAAATGCTTCAGAAAGCAATTAATACTGAGTGATAGTTTTTACAAAACTTAAGCACGAAGAAAAGAAATTGATCAAAGTTAGCGTACGTGTGTAGAAACTTCAATTTCTTCAAGATATCTCCTTTATATAGGCATTGAATAATAGATCCGTTGGGAACATCTGATGCCATATATGGATGAATATAATTAGCCATAAAGTCCTTCCAAAAATAAGGATTATGTTCTCAGCCGTTATTCTTGATTCCTTATTAAATGTCCTTTATTATAAGAATCAAAATATCATAAAAGCTCATCAGAGTCTATAGAAGATTCTATTATCAAATCTTCTATAAAAGTTGTGCTTGGCTTGAGTATGTATAGAAGATTCTATTCAATCTTAATAAACTCCTTTTTATTGAGAACTTCTATCCTGCACATATAGAGAACTTTTAGTGCTTTAATTTGTTCTCATAAAATATTGTTATCATTAAAACTATGTAAGAGAGTATAATCAAAATCTTGTTGTAACAATCTCCCCCTTTTTCATGATAACAAAAACATTTATTACGATAAAGAACAAAATTTAAAGAATGTGAAAACTCCCTTTAGATGGTTAAAGCTTCTTTCAGAGTTTTCCATAAGAAGTTCTTTAACTTATGTTTTATGAGAATTTCTTCATTATGTGCTCCCCCTGAGTTGATTACTTATCGTGTTCTTAAAAAATAATTTAAACAGTTTGATCAGAGTATTAATATGTTTGAGGCTTAGTTTGATAAACTGTTATGGATCAGAATCATTTACGTTTCTCCCCCTTTTTGTCATTACTCAAAAAGATGCAAACAAATATAGAAGCAGAGATAAAAGGAAATGATCTTCATTAATCAGATAATCAGATGAAACATTGAACAAAACATTGAGATGCTAAAAAGAAACGATTAAATAACAGAAAGAAAACAGAGAAAACATGAAACAAAATCAAGGTTGGGGGTTAATCCTGGTAACTAATGCTTCCAGAAGAGATTTGATCTGAGAAGTTGATTCAACTAGTTGTCCAACCTCTTCTTGACAGTTTCATTCTCTTTCTTAAGTTCATTCAGAGTCTTCAACACTAAGGATGTTGGAAGAGATTATTCAATAGTTGCAACAGCTTGAATGGATGGTTCCTCAGAAGATTCTTCAGCAGAAGGTACTTCAACAATTTCTTTTCCCTTGTCTTCAGCAAAAGGAACTATCATCAGCTGAAATGAAGAAGAAGCTTCCTTTGGTTCATATTCTCTCCAAGGCTTGTCATCCAGAAGGTGAGTTTTCTTCTTCTCTATACTGGTGACCACTTCTTTCAGACTTTCACATAAGTTCTGCTGAGCAATATCATAGCAGATATCTTTCAGCTTTTTGGTCTCAGTAGAGAACCACTTTCTGAAGGAAGTCCAAAGAGAATCAGAAGCAGCAGGATCAGGAATTTCTGCACAGGCAACATTCAGATCTTCTCTCCTAAGTTTCATTTCTTCTTTGAATGCTAGCAACAGTGGACCAACATCTGATATGGTTGGTTTTGGCTTAAATATTAGTATGGTAGTTTTGTTTGTGACAGAAAATAGTTTTTGTAGGGCTTCTATATCAATGGATGTTCTAAAGGGATCTTCGGGTTCATTTGTGTGCGAGGGACTATCTGGAATAATAATGTAAGATGGAGTTTTTGGTGGAGTGGATTCATAAGATGATAGGGAGGCTTCACGAATGGGGGATAAGTCAAAAACAACTCTATGAAAATCAGAGTGTAGAGGAGGGTTAAAGCCATGTGTTTGTTGAGAAGGAGGATTAGAGGATTGAGTATCAGAGGTAGCAGCAAAGTTTGGAAAAACATCAATGTTAGACAGAACTTGTTGAAGTTCTGAATGAGTCTCGACAAAGTTTGAGGTGTCCAGATCAAAAGGAGGTGATGGATCTATAGGCATGTCAAAATCTTCTAGAGTTTGAGGAGAGTGATGTTCAGGAATGTTTGGTGGTGAGTTAGTGTTTTAAGGTGGAGGTGAAGATGAAGGTGGTATTTCAGAGGAGATGGGGTTTAAGGGTTCATGCATCATAGAGGGAGTGGTATTAGAGGGAGGATTTTCATATGTGACCACTGTTACAGATTCTACAATAGAGATGAACTCAGATTGAGAAAAGGAAGTACCTTTCTTTCTGATTTGATTTGGAGCCTTCTGAGAAGTTCCTTCAGAGGCTTTCCTCTTCTTGTTTTTCTTTAGAGCAACTTCTGGTGTAAGTCTTCTGAGTTCTTCAGGATTGAACAGAGGATAAACACCATCCATCTTACAGGATTCTAAGTACCTGACCACAACTTCTGGTGGTGTGTCAGCACAGAACATAGGAAGGTCCTTTAGAGGAATTTTCCTGGTAGTGATGACTTCTCTAGAGTGTAGAACTGGATCTTTCTTAATGGTTTCTATGAATTTCATCTTCTTCATATTATTAGCATTCAGAGGCTTCCCAGCGTCTGCTTCCAAAAGATAAAATTGTTTAGCTTCCATCAGATGATCTACCAATTTCTTTTCAGTTAGAATGTCTGAGACGAGTCTTCCCAGAGGAATCCAATCTCTTTTGATTTTCTCATCTTCTCTAGTTTCTCTGATGTTGTTCTTCAGATGATTGAAAAGAGAATGAGCAAGATTGACCTTCTTGTTTTTGGATATGACGTACATCAGGAGTTGCTGATCCACGTTGATGTAGTCTGGAGAGTTTGTTGCTTTTCTGTGACTGATGCAACCTAAGGTAATTTTTTCCCAAATTATCAGATGATCCTTCAGATCTTTAATCTTGTTGGAGTGTTGGCCATTTGAGAAGATTTTTTAGAGACGAGATATGTATCAGAAAGCTTATCCATCTCACTGCACTTGATCCCATTTCCATGTGATTGTATCAACTTAGCAATGTGTTCTTCAGTAATGATGATCCTCTTACCCAGAACATAAGAGGTTACATTAGAGTTAAAAGCACTTGCAAAAATCTAAAATTCTTTGAAAATCTTTGGAAACATTGGACCCATTAGACGATCAAAATATTTCTCCCAGCCTTGAGCCTTTACAGCAGGTGTTAGATCAAACCCATTTTCCTTCAAATTGTCAAAATCAACAAACAGTTCACAGAGAACTTCTAGCTTTTCTACAAGAGTAAGAAGATTTCTGACTGGAGAGATATGGAGTTCTTCTGAAGTTTGAGCTTGTTGATTATGCTGAGCAGAAGTAGCTTGATGAATGTTTTGAGATGAGGAAGCCATTGTTACCAGGATTACGGTTTTAGCACAGGTGCAAAGAAAGAGAATAGTAACAAAAGGTGAAGAGTGAAAAGTGAAAGTATGCGTTTATATATAATTGATAAGCAGTTAAAGAAAAGAAAAATTAGTGGAAATATTTAATGCACAAAACATCATGATTAAATTGCATTAAATGAGTTCTGACAGGGGAATGGCGTAAATATTTTGGAACAATTACCAATTACTTGCGCCTCAATTATGTATATTCAACCTTTTTAGTTTCCTAGAAATTGAACATGTATTCTTCTGTAGAGGACAACTTCCCAAATGCATGTTCTATTCATCTTCAGAGCATGAACACGTATCCAGATTCTTTGGGATTCCTCTGAGTTTCATTGACACATGTTGATGTTATGATCTGCATGTTATTCTTTTACCGTAGAGGTCTGAGAAGTAAACATTCAAAAAAAAAAGAATGCTTAAGAAAATTATACAGAACTAATGAGAGTTAAATGCATAAATTTAAAACTCTTTCATTCTGGGCATAGTTTCATACTGAGGTTAGTCAGAATGAAATTAAATCTATCTTCAGGCAGGGGTTTTGTAAAAATATCAGCCCATTGGTGATTTGTATCTATAAATTAAAAATAGAATCCTCTTATGAGTATAGTCCCTAATGAAATGATGTTTAACTTCTATGTGTTTAGATCTAGAGTGTAAGATAGGGTTTTTAGAAAGACAAATAGCAGAAGTATTATCACAGAGGATAAAAATGTTACTCTCATAGATATTGAAGTCCTCAAGCTGATTTTTCATCCAGAGCATCTGAGTACTACATCCAGCTGCTGCTATGTATTCAGCTTTAGTAGTTGATAGTGTTATGGTTGATTGTCTTTTGCTGGACTAGGATATTAAATTGTCTCCCAGAAATTGACAATTTCCAGAAGTACTTTTTCTTTCTGTTCTGTCTCCAGCAAAATCAGCGTCACAGTATCCTACGAGTTTGTAATTTTTTCACTTTCTGTAGCATAGACCAAGATTAGTGGTACCTTTCAGATATCTAAAGATTCTCTTAACTGCTGTTAAGTGAGTTTCTCTAGGATCTAATTGGAATCTAGCACATAAATATACACTATACAAAATATTTGGTCTAGAGGCAGTTAAATAGAGAAGAGATCCAATCATACCTCTATAGATCTTCTGATCTACTTTCTTAATTACCTCTTCCTTTTCCAAGATACACGTGGGGTGCATAGGAGTTTTGGAAATCTTATTATCTGACATATCGATTTTTTTAGAAGATCCTTGACATATTTTCTTTGATGTATATGTGTTCCTTCTGGTGTTTGATTGATTTGTATTCCCAAGAAAAACTTTAATTCTCCCATTAGACTCATTTCAAATTCTGCCTGCATAGACTTAGCAAATTCCTTTCCCAAGGCACTTTTAGTGGAACCAAAAATAATATCATCTACATATATTTGACAAATTAAAATATCATTTTTAAAGGTTTTGCAGACGAGAGTTGTGTCCACTTTCCCTCTGATAAAATTATTTTCCAGAAGAAAATGACTTAGTCTTTCATACCAAGCTCTGGGAGCTTGTTTTAGACCATATAAAGATTTTTTAAGTTTGTAAACATGTTATGGAAATTTGGTATTTTCAAAGCCAGGGGGTTGGTGTACATAAACTTCTTCTTCAATATAACCATTTAAAAATGCACTATTGACATCCATCTGATAAAGAGTGATGCCATGATTAACAACAAATGAAATTAAGAGTCTAATTGATTCTAACCTTGCGGCTGGTGCAAAGGTTTTTGTGTAGTCTATCCCTTCTTGTTGAGTATAACCTTGTGCAACCATCCGTGCTTTGTTTCTGACGACTTCGCCTTGTTCATTGAGTTTGTTTATAAATACCCATTTTGTGCTAATAATGTTGAATCCTTTTGGTCTGGGAACTAAATCCCATACGTCGTTTTTGGTGAATTCATTTAGTTCTACTTGCATTGCAAGTATCCAGTCATTTTCTGAAAGAGCTTCTTCTACAGAAGTTGGTTCAATCAGAGAGACTAGTCCCATTAGAGATTCTTTAGAATTTCTAAATGATGACCTTGTTCTAATTGGATCATCCTTCTTTCCCAGAATCTTATCTTCTGGATGATTCAATGAGCTTCTTGATTGTTTCTTCTGAATGGTTTCTTTAGTAGTAGTAGAGGTGATTGTCTTATCTTGTTTTGTAGCTGGTTGATCTTCAGATATTCTTTCTTCAGTGATTTGAACTTTTATATCTACAAGAGATTCATCCTGCTTTGGTTTTTCAAGACCAAACGTATCATCAAATCTGACATAGATGGATTCTATCACAATTCTTGTTTCTATATTGTATACTTTGTATCCTTTCGAACGTTCAGAGTATCCTAACATATGACATTTGGTTCCTTAGAATCAAACTTGTGCAGAGGATCATTAGTGTTTAGAATAAAACAAGTGCATCCAAAAGGATGAAAGTAAGATATGTTGGGCTTTCTGTTCTTCCACAATTCATAAGGAGTCTTTCCTAGAATAGGTCTTACAGAGATTCTATTCTGAATGTAGCATGTTGTATTAACTACTTCTACCCAAAAATGTTTAGCCATGTTGGTCTCATTGATCATGGTTCTGGCCATCTCTTGTAAAGTTCTATTCTTACGTTCTACAACTCCATTTTGTTATGGAGTTCTAGGGCAAGAGAAATTATGAGAGATGCCATTTTCATTAAAAAATAATTCCAATTTTTTGTTTTCAAATTATCCACCATGATCACTTCTGACTTTAATAATTCTAAACTCTTTTTCATTTTGAACTTGTTTACAGAATTTTGAAAATACAACAATTGACTCATCCTTGTGTCTAAGAAACTTTACCCATGTCCATCTGCTATATTCATCTACAATCACTAATCCATACTTCTTACCACTGATAGAGGCAGTTTTCACTGGACCAAATAAATCAATGTGTAGAAGTTCTAGTGGTCAAGAGGAAGAAACAATATTCTTTGGTTTAAAAGCAGGTTTAGAAAACTTTCATTTCTGACATGCTTCACACAGAGCTTCTGAGTTGAACTTCAAGTTTGGAAGTCCTCTTACCCGATTGAGTTTGTTAACCTGAGACAATCTTCTCATATTAAGATGCCCCAATCTTCTGTGCCAGACACATTGCTCAGTGTCCATAGACATTAGGCATTTTACATTTAGACTTTTCAGTTCAGAAAGTTTTATTTTATATATGTTGTTCTTTATCTTTCCACTAAATAGGATTTTCCATCTTTCTGACTAACAGCCCTACAGAACTTTTGATTGAAGATTATGTCATAACCATTATCACTTAATTGACTTATGGATAACAGATTATGCATTAATCCTTCTACTAACAAAACATTAGAGATAGAGGGAAGTGTTCCATTACCAATAGTCCTAGAGCCAATAATCTTTCCTTTTTTATTACCTCCAAAGCCTACAAATCCTCCAGCTTTCAGCTCAAGACTTTAGAACATATGTTTTCTTCCCGTCATGTGTCGTGAGCATCCAGAGTCCATGTACCTAGATTGGTGTTTCAGTCTGGCTGTCAAAGACATCTGCAACATACACAATTTTGTCTTTGGGTACCTATATCTTTCTGGGCCCTTGTTTGTTAGATTTTATAAATTTCTGATTGGGTTTGAATTTATCATCAGAACTTGTAGAACAAGATGTCTCACTAGTATATTTCAGATAATGATTATGACCATAGGTGAAATGAGAACTTAAAGGAGTATTAGCTTTTATAATTATGTCATTTACTTGTTTGAACTTCAGAGGTTCTTCTCCTTTATTTTACACATAACCTATACCTCTTCTACCGTTTCTACTAACTCAATAGATCATCGAGGCAATCTTGCTTCTATCTATGTTTTTAGATAGACATTTTTTAAAACTATAATCATATTGCTTTATGATATTATCAGAACTGGGTAGAACTTCTGATTCAAATTCCTTCTGAGTTTTAAGGGTTTCAAGAGAAATTTTGCATTTTAAATTATTTTCTTTTAACTCAGAGTTTTCTGACCTCATTTTTCTAACTTCCTCCGATTCAGATACTAGACTTTGTTTTGTGTCTTTGTATTTGAACTGAAGTTTCTGATATTTTTCAAGAATTTCTGAGAGGCTATCTTCTAATTGAGATCTAGTAAGTTTAGAGAATACCTCTTCTGTGTCAGAATCTGATTCTAATTCTAATGAGTTGACTTCTTCTAGTATCTTTGCCATTAATGCAATGTTGGCATGTTCATCTTCTGAATCTGAGTCTGCTTCAGAAGATTTTGAATCATCCCATGTCGCCATGAGACTTTTCTTCTTATCTCTGTTGAATTTATTTCTAGGCTTCTCTTTCTGAAGTTTTGGACATTCACTCTTGTAGTGTCCAAGTTCCTTGATTCATAGCACACTACTTCTTTGCTTCTGGGTTTCATGTGATCAGATGATGATTCTGAATGATTGCTTGATCTTCTAGGGTTTATGAACTTCTTCTGATGATGCTTCCAGAGTTGTTGAACTCTTCTGGATAAAAGAGATAGTTCGTCTTCTTCTGATGAGCCTCCAGAACTTTCTTCTTCTTTTGCCTGCAAAGCTTTAGAATCAGATTTGTTAGATTTAAGAGCAACAAACTTACCTTTCTTCTGAGGTTCATCTTCTTCTAATTCTATCTCATGACTTCTCAGTGAGCTAATCAATTCTTCAAGAGATATCTCATTCAGATTCTTTGATAGCTTCAAAGCAGTGACCATGGGTCTCCAAGCCTTTGGCAAGCTTCTGATGATCTTCTTCACAAAATCTGCTGTTGAGTAGCCTTTGTCCAGAACGTTTAGTCCAACAACTAGAATTTGAAACCTTGAGACCATTTTCTCAATTGTTTCGTCTTCTTCCATCTTGAAAGCTTCATACTACTGGATAAGGGCCAGAGCTTTTGTCTCTTTGACTTGAGCGTTTCCTTCGTGTGTCATCCTCAGAGAGTCAAACATATGTTTGGTTGATTCTATATTAGTGATATTTTCATATTCTATATAGGAGACATCACTTAGAAGTATGGTCCTAGCCTTGTGATGGTTTCTGTACTCCTTCTTCTATTGAGATGACATATTCTTTCTTACGATCTTCTGACCATCTGCTCCAACAGGATGAGTGTATCCATCTGTTACCATATCCCAGAGATCTCCATCCAGAGCATGAAATAAAATTTCCATAACATCCTTCCAGTAATCAAAGTTGTCACCATTGAACACTGGAGGTTTTCCGCTGATCTTGTCATTTTGATAATCATTTTTGTTGTTGACTGAATCTGCCATTGTGTTTATTTTCTGGATCTTCTACTGACACGATTAAGTGCATATCTCAGAACCTAGAGCTCTGATTCCAATTGAAGGAGCGCAAAACACAAGGAAGGGGGTTGGAATTGGGTTTTATAAAACAATGATTAAAAAGAACACTTTGATTTATCCTGGTTCGTTTGAACTCAAACTACATCCAGTCCACCCACCAAGTTGATTTCGCCTCTCTCAATGAGGTGTTAATCCACTATGCAAAAACGATGAATACAATCACTAAGACCTATATTCAAAGTCTTCTTGAGTCTACTTACTACACTAGTCACTCAAGGAAATCACAGAGTTTACAAAAATTGTTGTAACAAAAAATGCTTCAGAAAGCAATTATCACTAAGTGATAGTTTTTACAAAACTTAAGCACAAAGAAAAGAAATTGATCAAAGTTAGCGTGCGTGTGTAGAAACTTCAATTTCTTCAAGATATCTCCTTTATATAGGCATTGAATAATAGATTCGTTGGGAACATCTGATGCCATATATGGATGAATATAATTAACCATAAAGTCCTTCCAAAAATAAGGATTATGTTCCCAGCCTTTATTCTTGATTCCTTCTTAAATGTCTGAAATTCTGGGATCAGATATGTGATGTCGAACCAGATGTTTAGACACTGATATCCTAAACAATAAATTAATGAGCTAGTAAATTAAATAACACAGGAATTTGTTAACCCAGTTCAGTGTATCTCCACACTTACATCTGAGGGCTACCAAGCCAGGAAGGAAATCCAATATAAGTAATATTAATTATGGAGTTAAACCAATCAGTTTAATCCTTCACTTAATATCTACCCAAGGAAATTTCTATCTAAGACTCTACTTAGATATGAGTTCCTACTCACTCCCCCTCAATAACACAGTGATCTTTAACTTAGAATGATTAATAAGTTTGAAGTCACACTTCAGACACACCAGCTTGATCTTACTTATCAGTTTCAATCAAGACACAATTTAATTTTTGCTTAAAAGCTTATAAAGTGACTAACAAACAATTAAAACCTGCTAGCTTCACTAACACCCTTGACACTCTTCTTAAATTCGTGAAATTTACTTGAGTGTATCAGTTCCTTAAATAGATACTTAGTTTGTGGGCTTTTTGCAAATAATCCAGACTTTGATAAATCCCACAGTTATCTCCTTGAATTAAGGTGAGTTAGTTTGTTATCTCCTTGAATCAAGGTGAGTTCGTTTTTCTGTTTCCTTTACTGAAACCAGATAACTAAGCTTCCTAAAGAGGCGCCTTGGAGTGCTTATCCTTTTACAATTAATTCCAGATATTTACAACTGATTTTAAGCACTTCTGTTACGCATCATTTAAGTCAGATAGCAGGTTTGCGATGTCACAACATCTGGTGTGACATCCTGATGTCCTGAACTAAGTTCATAGCTTTTACTTTGTTTGTCAAAAATTCTGCCAATTTCTAACATCTACAAACTCCCCCTTTGGCTAATTTTTGGCTAACATATTCTTCTGGTTTTGTCAGAGAGCAGCGAAGTTCCTTTCTGTTGAATCATGTGAGAGCTAATAATTTGCTCCCCCTCAAACATGTATGTATACTGCCATGACTTGATCCAACAGAGTTTTGATAATTATTCATTTCACCCAGTGACATATTGAAAATTCAAATTCAACTTAGTTCAGCAGACAAACATTAACAACATTGTTCAATACACTTCTCCCCCTTGTTAGACATAAATTTTGGGGCCAAACAAACAAAAAAAAACATTCAGAATTACAATGCAGAACAGACAATACATTTTCCACCAACACACACAGCTTCACTCTTCATCTTCTGTATCCTCATACTCATCATCAGATTCATCATCAGATTCATCATCATTCCCAGCAACCTCTTCCAGCTCCAGTCTTTGAATTAGGTCCTCAAGCTTCTTCTTCCTTTCATCCAGCTCTTTGCAGGTTGTCTTGAGCTCTGCAATTAGGGCTTCCTTTGATATAGGTGTCTTGACAGCAGATGTCCCAGCAAATATCCCACCTGGTGCTTCAACATCTGTAGCATGATGACCTAGAAATAGCTTGTAATGAAAGGACAGTGGACTCTCCCTTTTACAGACAGAATCCTTATCAGTAAGGATTCCTGGATATTGGTTGAGAATTACCCCACAGAGTAGTGATGGGAAGGCTATTGGAAGCTTGATGGCTGAGGTTCCTGCATGCTTGAGAGTCTGGTAAAAGATATATGCCCCATAATCCAGCCTGGTTTGGGTGCCTACAGCACAGATGAACCTCCCAAGCCCAGTAGCTATAGATGAGGTGTGGTTGGTTGGGACCCAGTTGACTGTTCCAATTCTGTGCAGCATGGCATACTTCCTGGTTAATAAGCTAACTGAGAGTTTTCCTTTGATTGGCCATGTCTTGACTTGGTTAGCTGTGATTATTTTTCAAATTTGATTGTCAGTCTTGCCAAGCTCAGTTGGCACATCAGCTTCTCTCCCCAGGTACTGATTTATCACCCTAGGAGAAAAATCTACACATCTCCCCCTGACATACACTTTCCTGAAATCCTCAGATTTCCCATCAGCACACCCTTCTTGTAAGTTAACTATGAATTCTTTTACCAGCAGTTCATAACAAGGAGAAAATTTAGAAACAGTCTTGAACAGTCCAGCATTGGAGATTAAATCAATTACCTCAGTGCATTCCAAAGCATTGCTACCCAACTCTCTTTCCAGAGCCACCCTTCTCTGATATACATATTTCCACTTGCTTACACTAGAGACATGGTGGAAGGACACATTATCCAGGGGTGCTTCAGGGGCAGCAGTGGCAGTCCTAGGAGGTGCTGGCCTCTTTCTGGGTTGAGATGTTGGGACATCCTCCTCAACATCAGAATCAGATGGAGTTGTGGCCTTCCTCTTCTTAGTGCTAACCTTACTCCATTGCTTTGTAGGTCCAAAAGCAGTTTCAACCTTGTCCTTCTTGGGAGTTGGTTGTCTTTTCTCAGGAGTTGCATGAGCAGCTGGCTTCTTATCCTTCCTAGCCCTAAGCCTCTTGGCTATGCTAGGATCAACAGATGCTATGATCTCTGTGTCAGAATCATCATCCAGGTTTTCAACTGGTGGAGGTTGGGAAGCCTCATTCTCAGCAGCTTGATCATCAGTAGCTTGATCCTCAGTAGCATGATCATTATCATTTGGGGCTTTGTCCTGGCCCTCAGTTGTTTCAACATTGCTTGGGACATCCTGTGGAGCAGGTATGTCTTCTTCAGCTTGGTTGCTTGGGACATCTTGTGGAGCAGGCATACTGTTCAGGGGAAATGACACCCCAGGCACAACCCTTTATTCCGCTAGGATCCTGGTTACAAGCTCTTTGATTGATGCGTCCACGTAAGCAGAAGCTTTGGGAGTACTGGAAGATGAAGAAGCTCCCTTACTTTTGCTGAAGACTGGCTCCTTAGGTCTTCTTGCATGGGGAGTCCTGGGCTTTCGAGCAATGGGAATGCTTCCTCTGATCACATTTATAGGTGTAGCATCCATGGGTACTACAGACAATGGAGTGGCGTTCACAACGTCTTCCTGAATGAGACCCTCATCAATGGAGTTAGGGTTTTGATGTTGAGACATTTTTTCGATTGTGGTGGAAATGTGTAAAGGTTTGATGATTGATTTGGATGAGTTTAGAGTTTCAGCTGTAGCATGCAAAAGGTTCAGTGGTGCTAAAGAGAATGTGAGAAGCTGAAAGCACGTTTGTACATAAATAGAGCCCGTTGCTATTGGAATTTTTAAAATTGGAATACAAACAGTTATTGGCCAGACTGGTGTTGCCATCTGGTGATCATGCCATACGATTTCATGAGACATGCTGGCACTTCTCCATAATTGCTATATGTCACATATGCAGATTCCCAATTTACCCCTTAGGTTTTCAAATTGGGTAGCATCCAAAGCCTTGGTGAATATGTCAGCTAATTGCAGCTTTGTGGCTACATGCTCCAATGTGATCACCTTCTCCTCCACAAGGTCTCTGATGAAATGATGTCTGATATCTATGTGATTAGTCCTGCTGTGTTGGATAGGATTTTTGGAGATATTAATAGCACTTAAATTGTCACAGTACAATGTCATGACATCTTGTGTGACATTGTATTCTGTGAGCATTTGTTTCATCCATACCAGCTGTGACCAACTGCTACCAGCTGCAATGTATTCAGCTTCAACAGTGGATAAGGATACACAATTCTGTTTCTTATTGAACCAAGAAATTAAATTGTTCCCTAGAAAGAAGCATCCTCCTGATGTACTCTTTCTATCATCAGCACTTCCAGCCCAGTCAGCATCACAAAACCCAGTGAGTATGGGTTCACAACCATGAGAGTACATTATGCCATAGTCACAGGTGCCATTTGCATATTTCAAGATCCTCTTAACCTGGTTGAGATGGCTCACCTTTGGTTCAGCTTGATACCTTGCACAAACACCTACTGCAAAAGCTATATCTGGTCTGCTAGTTGTAAGATATAGTAGACTTCCAATCATGCTCCTGTACAAACTTTGGTCCACACTCTCACCTTTGTCATCCTTTGTCAGTTTTAGATGAGTGGGAGCAGGTGTTCTCTTGTGAGTTGCATTGTCCATCCCAAACTTCTTGACAGTGTTCTTTGCATATTTGCTTTGGGATATGAATATTGAGTCCTCCATCTGTTTGATTTGCAGTCCAAGGAAGTAAGTTAATTCTCCCACTAGACTCATTTCAAATTCAGACTCCATTTGAGTCACAAAATGTTTAACCATCCTGTCTGACATCCCACCAAACACTATGTCATCCACATATATCTGAGCAATCATAACCTTTCCCTCTTCATCCTTTACAAACAAGGTTTTGTCTATTCCTCTCTTCCTGTATCTATGCTTAATGAGAAAGGTGGTCAGTCTTTCATACCAAGCTCTGGGAGCTTGCTTTAGTCCATACAGAGCCTTCCTCAGCTTATATACGTGCTCTGGACAGCTTGGATCAACAAAACCCTTTGGTTGCTCCACATATACTTCCTCATTAAGGTACCCATTTAGGAAGGCACTCTTAACATCCATCTGAAATAATTTGAACTTTAGGATGCAAGCAATTCCTAGGAGTAGTCTGATGGATTAAAGTCTTGCTACTGGTGCAAAATTTTCATCAAAATCCACCCCCTCAATTTGAGTATATCCTTGAGCCACAAGCCTAGCCTTGTTTCTTGTAACTACTCCCTGCTTATTAGACTTGTTTTTGTACACCCACTTAGTGCCAATCACATTAATGCCATCAGGCCTAGGAACAAGATCCCATACTTCATTCCTTGTAAACTGGCCTAATTCTTCCTGGATAGCTGAGATCTAGTACTCATCATTCAGAGCTTCCTTGATGTTCTTAGGTTCTACCTTTGAAACAAAGCAGGAGCCTGAGATCATCTCTCTTGATCTAGTGGTGACACCACTGTTGTGATCTCCAATTATCAGTTCTTTAGGATGATCTTTCTGGATTCTTATGGAGGGAGATTTGTTAGATTGCCCTGACTTTGCCTCAGTTAAAGTGAAATCAGGATTATCACTTTCTATTTTAACTTCAGTTGGATTGTCAGCAGATGTTCCAACATCATCAACAACATCTGACTTTGCATATGTATCATCAATAGTCACATTTATTGACTCCATCATAACCTTGGTTCTGGAGTTAAATACTCTATAAGCTCTGCTATTTATAGAGTATCCAAGAAATATCCCTTCATCACTCTTAGGGTCCATCTTCCTTCTTTGATCCCTATTGGCCAGGATGTAGCATTTACTTCCAAATACATGAAAGTACTTGACTGTAGGTTTTCTACCCTTCTAGACTTCATAGATGGTGGATAGAGTTCCCTTTCTTAGTGTGACTCTATTGTGGATGTAGCATGCTGTGTTCATAGCTTCAGCCCAAAAGTACAGGGGTAACTTCTTGGCATGAATCATGGCTCTAGCTGACTCCTGAATAGTTCTGTTTTTTCTTTCTACAATCCCATTCTGTTGAGGGGTGATGGGAGAAGAGTACTCATGGTTGATCCCTTCTGATGAACAGAAGTCTGAGAATTTTTTATTCTTAAATTCCTTTCCATGATCACTTCTTATTCTGACCACACATCTTGCCTTTTCTCTTTGGATCCTTTGGCACAGATCTCCAAATACCACAAACACATCTGACTTTTCTTTGATGAAGCTTATCCAGGTATATCTTGAGAAGTCATCAACAACCACATAGGCATATCTTTTTCCACCAAGACTCTCTACCTGCATTGGTCCCATAAGGTCCATGTGCAGTAATTCCAAGACTTTGGAGGTTGTCAGATGTTGAAGCTTTGGGTGTGACATCTTGGTTTGCTTACCTATTTGACACTCACCACACACTTTTCCTTCATCAATCTTAAGTCTTGGGATCCCTCTTACAGCCTCCATAGATATGATCTTCTTCATTCCTCTGAGATGGAGATGACCCACTTTTTGATGCCATAGCTTCACTTCTTCTTCTTCGGCTATGGAACAAGTAGATGTGAGGCTGGAATCTTGGGGTTCCCACATATAGCAGTTATCTTTTGATCTGGCTCCTCTCATGACCACTTTCTGTTCTTTATCAGAAACTATGCACTCAGCTTTGGTGAAGTTGACACTGTAACCTTGGTCACATAACTGACTTATGCTGATCAAGTTAGCAGTTAACCCTTTCACTAACAGCACACCATCTAGATTTGGTACACCTGAGCAGTCCAGGGTCCCAACTCCCTTGATTTCCCCCTTTGCTCCATCCCCAAAGGTTACATAGCTGGATGAGTGTGACTTTAAGTCTACCAACAGATTCTTCAGTCCAGTCATGTGTCTTGAGCAGCCACTGTCAAAATACCAGTCTTCCTTAGCAGATACTTTTAGAGATGTGTGTGCTATAGAGGCAACAATCTGCTTGGACCACTTGTGCTTGTTGTGAGGTTTCCTTTGTGAATTCAGATCAGGCTGTCTTTCTCTCTTAGGTTCCCACTGCTGGATGTATGTATGTCTCTTCTGATGCATCTGCCCTGGATAGTGTCCATCTCTAGAGTTCCAAGGTTGCCTGGTGAACTTGTTCTTCTGCTTAGGCTTGTACTGGTAGCTTTGACCAGTATAGTGTATATCTTTAGGTATCCAAGTTCTCCTGGTGACCTCTGTCTTCAACTTAGGAAGGTGTTGGGAAATATGATTGGGGTATCCATGCAGTTTGTAGCAAAAAGGTTTGATGTGACCAAACCTTCCACAGTGATGACATCTCCACCTTTGATATTTATTTTTCATCATGTTTTTCTCATGATATTGAGACATATGCTTAAACATCTTTTTTGACTTCATAGGATCTGGAGTTGTTTGGCTGGTGCTAGCCTCAGAGTTTTGAGCTTTATTAAATCCCAACCCAGTCTTATCCCATGAGTGCTTGTTGTTGTTGAGAATGACATCCAGTGTGTTTGAGCCACTGTTCAGCATTCTGACAGATTTGGACATATGCTCCATTTTGGAGTTGAGTAGGCTGACTTCATTTTTCAAAGTGTCAATGATCTCCAGATGACTTGCCTTTTCAGCCTTTAATTCCTGAATCTGCTTCTTCTGCTGTTTACTTTCCTTGCATACCTCAGTGCTCCTTTCACACAGCATCCTGTAAGATGTTTCAAGCTCTTCAAATGTCAGATCCTCATCACTGGATCCCCCTTCAGTTTCACATACTCCAGCTAGAGCAGTGATGTGCTTTGCAGCCTCTTCTTCTGACTCACTACCTGAGTCTTCATCTGACCAGGACACAGAAAGACCTTTCTTTTGCTTCTTTAGATAGGTTGGGCATTCACTTCTAATGTGTCCATAACCTTCACATCCATGACATTGAATCCCTTTTCCTTGGTTAGTCTTCTCATCATAGTTTGACCTCCTGTTAGAGTCATAAGATCTTTTATTCTCAGAGGTTGAGTTTCTTCCACTTGGTATGGGCCTGTTGTCCATTCTTTCGATAATTTTGTTAAATTGTCTCCCAAGCATAGTAATTGAATTTGATAAGTTGTCCTCAGAGCCTGCTTCATGACTTTCTTCTTCCTTATCAGTGTTTGAGGCCAGGGCTATGCTTTTGTTTTTCTTCACAATAGTATCATTCATTCCCATCTCAAAGGTTTGAAGGGAACCAATGAGCTCCTCAACTTTCATTGTGCAGATGTCCTGAGCTTCTTCTATGGCAGTGACCTTCATGTCAAACCTCTTGGGAAGTGATCTGAGAATCTTCTTTACCAATTTTTCATCACTCATCTTTTCTCCCAAGTCACCAGAAGTATTAGCAATCTCCAGGATGTTCATGTAAAACTCATGAATTGTCTCATCTTCCTTCATCCTCAAGTTCTCAAACTTGGTGGTGAGAAGTTGAAGTCTTGACATCTTCACTTTTGATGTTCCTTCATGAGTAGTTTTGAGGGTGTCCCAAACATCCTTGGCTAGCTCACAGTGATGCACAAGCCTAAATATGTTCCTGTCAATGCCATTGAACAAGGCATTTAAGGCTTTGGAATTTCCAAGTGCTGACTCTTCTTCCTCCTTGCTCCACTCTTCTTCAGGCTTCATCACTTTTGCCCCATCCTTATTGTCTTTGACAGGGTGCTCCCATCCTTTGTTAACTGCTTTCCAAGCCCTGCTATCAAGAGATTTTAAGAATGCTACCATTCTTGGCTTCCAGTAATCATATTTGGATCCATCCAAGATAGGTGGTCGATTCACAGATCCTACATCTCTGTCCATGTTCCCAAAATTTGCAGTCCCTAGATCTCACCCAGTTATACAGGCAGGGTGCCTACTCTGATACCAATTGAAATTCTAGGATCAGATATGTGATGTCAAACCAGATGTTTAGACACTGATATCCTAAACAATAAATTAATGAGCTAGTAAATTAAATAACACATGAATTTGTTAACCCAGTTCAGTGTATCTCCACACTTACATCTGGGGGCTACCAAGCCAGGAAGGAAATCCAATATAAGTAATATTAATTATGGAGTTAAACCAATCAGTTTAATCCTTCACTTAATATCTACCCAAGGCAATTTCTATCTAAGACTCTACTTAGATATGAGTTCCTACTCACTCCCCTTCAATAACACAGTGATCTTTAACTTAGAATGATTAATAAGTTTGAAGTCACACTTCAGACACACCAGCTTGATCTTACTTATCAGTTTCAATCAAGACACAATTCACTTTTTTCTTAAAAGCTTATAAAGTGACTAACAAACAATTAAAACCTGCTAGCTTCACTAACACCCTTGACACTCTTCTTAAATTCGTGAAATTTACTTGAGTGTATCAGTTCCTTAAATAGATGCTTAGTTTGTGGGCTTTTTGCAAATAATCCAGACTTTGATAAATCCCACAGTTATCTCCTTGAATTAAGGTGAGTTAGTTTGTTATCTCCTTGAATCAAGGTGAGTTCGTTTTTCTGTTTCCTTTACTGAAACCAGATAACTAAGCTTCCTAAAGAGGCGCCTTGGAGTGCTTATCCTTTTACAATTAATTCCAGATATTTATTCCTGATTTTAAGCATTTTTGTTACGCATTATTTAAGTCAGATAGCAGGCTTGCGATGTCACAACATCTGGTGTGACATCCTGATGTCCTGAACTAAGTTCATAGCTTTTACTTTGTTTGTCAAAAATTATGCCAATTTCTAACATCTACAATGTCCTTTATTATAAGAATCAAAATATCATAAAAGCTCATCATAGTGTATTTGAATTTTGCGCAGGAATGAGAATTGATTTGGTGAGAACTTCTATCAGCAAATCTTCTATAAAAGTTGCGCTTGGCTTGAGTATGTATAGAAGATGCTATTCAATCTTAATATACTCCTTTTAATTGAGAACTTCTATCCTACACATATAGAGAACTTTTAGTGCTTTAATTTGTTTTCATAAAATATTGTTATCATCAAAACTATGTAAGAGAGTATAATTAAAATCATGTTCTAACAAAAGATACCACTGAAGTTTCTGATGTAGAGCACATAGCCCTTTTGACCCTCTGGTTGTCGAAGTTTGTTTTTTTCTCCCGCTCCCTTCAAGTTGCCAAGAAATACCTCACCATAGCTAACCAACTCCATGTTGGGAACAACCTTTGTTTAAGTGAAATGGGTTTAGCAAACCTTTACGAATCACTTAGCGAGAGTGTGGAATTCCTGAAAACTGTCAAAGAAAAAGGAAAATTGAGCTTGATAGGACCCTTTTGGCTTCTACAATCATGGCTTAATGCTAATTTCGAGGCTTCTCTTCCTGTCAAGAATGAGGTGGGTGAGAAAGGAGTAAAGAACAGGACTGCCAAATGGCCCAGGTTAGTACAACTAACCCCATCTGATGAAGGAACTAACCTTCGACGATCCTTCACCAGCTACGTGATGATGTGTGCCAAAAGGTACAATTTTACTTCAACCATGGAACCCTTTGCCAACAGAACTATTGGACCTAAATGGTTCACTAAACAACTCCCCCTTGAGATGCAAGAAGATGAAGATACAATTTTGGTTATTTGGGAATCATTTTTGACACCAAGGCTCCTTTTCTCCCACCACAACATGAACAACACCAAGATCTCTCTTATCGTTTATCAGCCTAACCTTGTTGCTCGCCAGTTTGGGTTGATTCAAATAAAACCAAAATCCATCTACCCAAAGAAAGGCTCCATCATCTTTTACAATTCTTTCCACAACACAGAGAAAAGCGTAGAGTTGCCGGAGAAGTTAACTGATGAAACTCTAGAGATTCGACAAGTGGTTTTTCAACCATCTTTCCTCTGTACTCAAGAATTTGATGTTTGGTGGAAATATTATTACCTCACCATATTTTTTGATGTGAAAACCTTTACAACTCATCTGACGAACGCTTTTGCTTTTGTGTAGGATCGATCAAAGAAAGGTATTCAACAACACATTAAAGAAATCCAAAAATTTCAAAAGTATTTTGAAACCATTTAAAGACCAAATGATCTTAGTCGAACCATAGGCGAAACAACAGTGACTTTAAAACACAAGTTTACATAAAAACTGGGGAAACTGACATTGCCTTCGTATGTTCGATCATAAATACGTTATGATTTGGCGTACATCTATTATCCACCAAAGTTTCCCCCTCTACCTTCTGTTGAATTTGGTGTGGCATTGAGCCCTCCATTCCCAGATTGGTTCGTTTGTGGATCCGATCTGAAACTGCTTCGTGAATCTTGTAAAAAACCTATTGAGCACGTGGTTCTGATTAAGTATCATTTGTACAATTTCCCAGGGCACCTTCATATTGGAATAGAGCATGTTCGCGTGGAATCTCCCATTCTTGAAGGTGTTAAAGAAAACACAATTTTCTATTTCGTTCTAACTTCATTCTTATGTGTTTTCCCTTTGTGTTTATTTATTTCTCTATTATTCTGTCTTTTAGCTGTCAAGATTACTGCTAAGAAAGCTCCTGTCGGAAGTAGTCCTGGAAAGGTGGTCGAAAATTTATCCTCTATTGTAAAAAATGTTTCAACAAAAGCATCAACCTTTCTTTTATGTAGTAGATTTATTTTACCCACACTAACCAAATTTCTCTTTGGTGTTTTAGGTGAATCGAAAACCACCAACTACCCAAAAAAGAAAATAAGAGGAGGCAAAGGTGATTACTGAAGAATACAGGGACAAATCTCCAGAACAACAACCTCTTAAGAGAAAGAAAGTCCTAAAGATCAAGACGGTCACCTCCCAGAGGTCTATTGTCAGATCTACAAAGAAAACTCCCCCTACCAGTCCAACTACCAGAGCTCATACAAAAGATGCAGAGAGTGGGAATTCTAGCTTCCATACCGAGATCCCTCAGGTAAACTTTATTTCGACTAATGGTATTCACTTGTTACTCGCATTTTCTTTTCCCTAACTTTCTCGCTTGTTCTCAGGTCCAGGTTATGGTTGAAGAACACCCTACAGCAGAAGGAGCACCACAATTTCAAATTGCTTATGCTTCTAAGGCTATTAGTTATACTCCCAATTCTCCAAAGGGTTCGATCAAAGAGTCAGGGGCAGAAGTAGATCAGATAAAAACCCATCCTCAAGCTGAGACAATTTTGACGGAGAAGGTCCAAGAGGAGGCTAACCCCAAAGATGACAAACCTGAACCACAAACTATAACAGATTCCGACACCAACATGGATGACCAATCTGATGATAATTCTCCTCCCCATCCAAGATTAAATACTGAAAAGGATGATGATGTTGCCATGGATAATAAGGTATAAGATGCTAATGAAGGAAAGACTGTTGAGGAAGAAGGTGATCAGAAGAAAGACCAAGGAACTTCTCCATCAACTGGTTCGACCAGTCTCTCTCTCGAGGAACTTGAGAGCTTAAAAGTGAGAAAACCTTTAGACTATCTGAAGGCTATGCTCAGTGCTCACTACAAGTTTCAAGACTCTTCCTACAACAGTTCAACTACTTTTAGGGCCACTTATGAGGATAGGTCACTTGATGCCATCATGACTGGAATTAGGACCAAAATACTTGGTGTGGACTTATTCAAGATTTTGGGTGAAAGTCCCACTTCCCAGTTCGACCTGAAGAAAACCCTCAAACAAGTAAATGTTCCGGAGGCCTCTGCTGAAGAAAGTCGCCTGGTGATGGATCTAACCCACATGATTGACATGGTGAGTGCAGATCTGCACCGTCAAAAAGAGTTCTCCCAGCAAATATCTAAAAAGTTTGAGATTCAAATTGTAGAGTGGAATGTTGTGGCTGCTTCGACTGATAAAGTTTCAAAGCTACAAAAACATTATGAAGTTTATTCTAAAGATGTTGCTGAATGCGACATCAACATCCAAAATTTGGAGAAGCAGATAGCCAATCTTCAACAGAAGATTTCCCAAGAAAAATAACGCAAAGCAAACCTCCAGCAACCCATGCAAGATGAGATTGACGAAGAGATTAAAGTGGGACTTCACCATGCAGATAAAGCTCAACAATTAAGTCAGGAGATCGACAACCTTTCTCATAACAAGAGCCTCTGCGAATGTCGACTCTAGATCCAAAAGAGGAAATTTGAAGAGCTTAACGAGTCTTTTCTTAAAGATTAAATTGCAATAGGAATAGGCTTCTTATTTACTGGCATCCTTTGAGGCTTTTCTTTGTAATGATATTGACGCCATTTTTTTGGCAAAACACATCATTTTGTTTTATATAATTATTCTATTTCTATTTTAACTTCTTGCAATGTTGGCTTATACTTTTTCAAATACTTGCCATTTATCTTTAGTATTCTTTTATCTTTGTCTTTCTCTTCGACCTCATATGCGTCATTTGAAAAAAAATTTAAAAATTGGAAAGGTCCTTCCCACTTACGAGACCATTTTCCCATTAATCTATCTTTTCGATCCATAGGAAGAATCACTTTCTAAACAAGATCACCCACCAAAAGGGTCTTAAATTTCACTTTATTGTTGTAAAACTTTTCGACTCTTTCTTTTTGCCTCTTTATCAGATCTAAAGCACGCAACCTCTCTTCGTCCAAATCAACTAATTCGTCCATCATCATGCTCCAATATATTTCTGATGGGATTTCATGATGCCTTTGAACTCGTAGCGACTGTAAATAAATTTCGACTGGTAGCACTGCATCATGTCCATAAGTCAATTTGAATGGAGTAGAATTTGTTTCTTCTTTAGGAGACGTTCGACAAACCCATAAAATTTGATCCAAAGTCTTATGCCAGTTTCTAGGTTTTCTACCCACGTGCTTTTTGATAAAATTTATCACAACCTTGTTTGCTGCTTCGACTTGTCCATTTTCCTGGGCATAATAAGGTGTCGAAGTTAAGAGTTTAAAACCTATTTCTTTTGCAAATATTTGCATGTTTTTTCCAGTAAATACAAATCCTTGATCAGTAGTTATTGTTTCTTGTATCCCAGATCTATAGATTATATATTTTTGGATAAACTCTATAAATGTCTCTTGATCCATGTTTACCAATGGTATAGCTTCAATCCATTTAGTGAAATAATCTATTCCAACTAAAATGTACCTCTGCCCTTTTGAAGAAGCTGGTCAATTTCTCCAATTAAGTCCAAAGCCCAACCCCTGAATGGCCAAGGCTTTATAATTGAATGCAACTCACTTACAGGGACATGTGGTATACCTGCATGTACTTGGCATTCCTGAAAACCTTTTTCAAATTCGACACAATCTTTCAATATTGTTGGCCAGTACATTTCTTGTCGAAATAATAACCATTTCATTTTATGGCCTGCTTGGTGCACGCCACATGCACCACTGTGCACGTTCGACAAAGCTATGTAAGCTTCATCTTCGCCCAAGCACTTTAGTAAAACTCCTTCTGCAGTCTTTTTAAATAATTCAATTCCAAAAAGCACGTAGCTTAAAGCTCTGTACTTTACCTTTCTTTCGACTTTCTGATTTGGGTCTTGTAGATAATCCTTAATAGGTTTTCTCCAATATTCAATTTTTGAATCATCTACATTGAAGATTTCAAAATTTTCTTCATCCCCATAACCTAATTTTATTGTCTCTAAATCTGATGGGGACAATTTGGTGGATATAACTCTTCCCCCTTACTTCAATAGTTTTCTCCAAGTTTTCTTTCGACACTTTGTAGCCTGATGCAAGTTGAGCCAGATCATTTTCTTCTTGATTCTCCAACCTAGGAATGTGTTTAATGGCTACATTGTCGAATGTTTTAAGGAGTCTGTTAGCTATTACGAAGTACATAATCAGATTCTCTTTGACACATTTATATTCTTCTGTCAATTGTTTTATCACCAACTCAGAGTCACCCATTATTTCGACTCTTGTTGCCCCCAATTCCAATAAGATTTCAAGTCCAGCAATCAGAGTTTCATATTCTGCTTCATTATTTGAACATAAGGCTTCAACCTTGTAATTGAATTTTGTTGGAATTTGGTCAGGAGAAATAATTAGTATTCCAACACCAGTTCCGTTCTTATGACGTGAATTGTCGAAATACAGCCTCCATGGCTCTAACTCGACATATTTTATTTCATTTTCATTTATTGAGTGGTCAGCTATGAAGTCAACAACCAGTTGTCCCTTAACATCCTTTAAAGGTAGATATTTTAAGGAATATTCTGTCAACGCCAAAACCCATTTCTCAATTCGACTATGTGTTGCACCCCAAAATTTGCCTTCACAAGATAAGACTTTGTGTACTAAGAGGTTCACAAGGTTCACAAGACAAGACTTTGTGTACTAAGAGGTTCACAAGGTTCACAAGACAAGACTTTGTATATTAAGAGGTTCACAAGGTTCACAAGACATCTTATGAGGTTCACAAGGTTCACAAGGTTCACAAGACATCTTATGAGATTCACAAGGTTCACAAAACCTCTCATGAGGTTCATGAGGTTCACAAGGTTCACAATTAGTCAGAAGATTTGACATTTCCCTCAGACAATGCATCCTCCTAAGCAATGCATCCTAAACTAGGGTTTTGACTTTAATCAGGCTAAATGAACTTCCAAGACTTCAAGTGAGCTTCATAACATCTTATATGTGCTTAAGAATCCCCATGACAAGTTTCAAGACTTTTCCCAAAGGTTTGCTCAGTCAGATGATCAGATAGGTCAAAATCAGTCAAAGCGGTTAAAAAGTCAAACTGAGGTCAACTGTGGTCAAACCAAAGTCAAACTTCATGATTTTTTTGCCAACATCAAGTATATGAAGTAAAATTCATCATTTGATCAAGGGTTGATCATGATTCATCAAGGAGATTCCAGATCATCAAGAATCAGAGGTTTCTAAATTAGGGTTTCCTCAGGAAAAGTCAACTGAACTTTGACCAGCCATAACTTTCACATGCTTCATCAAATTTTTCCCATCCAAAGCTCATTTTGAAGGAAATTGAATTCTCTACAACTTTGTGTCTCACAAGCCAAGCCCAAAAATGCTTCATTTGGAAGGTATGAGCTAAGACATTATAGGTCCTTTTAAAAGTCAACAAAAAGTCAACAACTTCAAAAGAGCATAACTTGAGAATGGTAAAAGGTATGGACATGAAACCAATGGGGTTGGTTAGAGGACTCTTTAACCTTTCCAAAATGTCCAAGAACACCCTCATAGCCTTAAAATTGAAGGAGTTGTGCCCTTGCAAAGTTGGGAAATTTTTGGGAGGTTTATGAAGCAAATAGGGCTTTAAAACCAATTTCTTCCAAATGGGCTTGCAATTTTGTGATCCAAACTTCAACATGACATCATGCACGACCCAATCCTCATTTATTCAGATTTTTATTATTTTTTATTTTATTTATTTTGATTTTATTCATTTAAAACCATTTTAAATTAAAATAAAATATATAAATCAAATATTTGAGTGAGATATTGTTTCTAGAAAGTCATAAACATGGATTGGATCAGATTGATATGCAATTTATGGTGATTGTCTTAAGATAGAAAGGTTATATCAAAGAATATATGAAATTCAAGGCATGATCTTTTTCAATCTTCCATGACCAAAATATCAAAAGGATAGCCCAATATTTTGACCTAATTTCATCTACTATATGTACACAAACTCATCACAATGCCAAGGACGGAAATTTGAGCGTCCAAAGGTAAGAACAAAGTTTCAAAATTCATCCTAAGAACACAAATTCGGTTTGATACCTAGAGCTACTTTCAAGACAAACCAAAGGTTGCAACTTGTTCCTTGGAGTTCATAGGTCAATTCTGGATCATAACACTGTCCATTCATGCTCTAATTCGCACAAACCGAATGCATCCCTTTCATATTCTAAGTTTTTTCGATTTGATTGATTTATGCTTTGATATTGAAAACTAATTATAGATTTATGTTTGTTGTGATGTTTAGAAGCTTTTTGAATGAATTAATTAAGTTATTGTGGACTGTATCGAAGTTTGCCATTGCTAGGGTTTGGAGCTTCAAAACGGGAACCAAGCATTTAGGACCTTAAAACAAATTCTAAGACCATGGCTGTGACATATGAACATTGTACAATTGATCTGGGTTACTAATTTTTGTTATTATGATGGTTTGCATGATGGTTCAAAAAACGTAGGTTTCTGGTTTTGGAAATTCGCAGGAAATTTCGCATGTGATTTCGCAGGTATTTTTGCAGGTATTGAGGAAGAAGAAGACCCCCTGACGCGAAATTCAAATATTTGAATTTGGATATGAATTATATATTATTGTTTGTATTATATGTTATGAGAAACACTGATGGCTTGGTGGTGAAGGTGTGCGCGTGAGAAGCAAAGGTCCACGGATCAAATCTCAGCCTCAGCAAGTTTTTTTGTATTATTTCATTTATTTGCAAAGCTAAAAATATAATGATTGGCATCTGTTTGTTATCACCAAGCGCACGTTGGCCTGGTGGTTGTGGAGGCAGGACTCAAAGATTGAAGCCTAGGGCCTGGGTTCGAATCCCAGCCCCAGGTATGTTTTCTTTTCTCTTATTTTGTTCTCTATTTTATAAATTAAACTTAAATAATTTCTTTAAAAATGTTAAAATAAATATATGTATTATTTGTTATATCCAAAATTCATTTTTTCTAATCAAAAATTTATTTCAAAAATTTAATTGTTTAAATATTGTATGTTCATATTATGTAAATATATATATATATATATATATATATATATAATTTGAATTTATTTTGTATATTAATTACTTAACCCTAATATTTTCTAAAACCCTAAAAATATTTTATATAAAACCTAATATTCTCATAAACCCTAATTTATTTTGATTAATCTTAATATTCTTATAAAACCTAATTATATTATAACTTTTTAATTTATTTATTTGTAAATTTTAATTATGTACATTATTTTATAATTTGTTTATAATTATTATTGAATATAGTTTTTACATGTAAATAATTTTAATTAAATAGTAAACCCTAGATTATTTTTAAAATAATTAAAAATCCTAATTTGATCTTATGAATATAATTTATTTTTATAGTATGTTTATTTAATTATAGTTAACCAATATTTTTATAATATGTATGTAAAATTAAATAATTAGACAATTAATCATTTTTTCTTATTATTTATTTCTTTTATTAAATTCTCTTAAAATATATTATTTATTTAATTTTGAACTTTTAATTTATTATTATTATGCTAATTCTTTCATCTTATTCTTATTTATTTTATTACTACTAACCCCTTTTATTTATTTATCTATTATGTGATTATTTATTATTATTATTACTAACCCATTTAATTATTTATTTATTTACTTATTATTATTATGTAATTGTTCCATTTATGTAATAGTTGTAGAATAATTTTTATTATTTATTTTTAAATGCCATGGTTAGTAAAGTAGGGAGTGTAAAACATGTTTGTATGTAAAATTGAATTTAGATCATTAAATCTCAAGATAAATATTTGAACTTGTACACTCACACACGTAAGTCGATCCTGGATCGCCATCTCACTTCTTAAGGGTTACTTCTCAAGTTGCCTAAACAAAAGGTCAAGTAAGGTGTATAAAGCAAAGTCCCTCATCTCATATCATCTAGTCCCTTAAACAGATAAAAAGATCAAGTCCCTTCACGGTTTCCTTCGTAATGATCTTGTCCCTTTCGAATAAAGATGATAAGTCCCTTCGAATTGCTTATACACCTCACAGTTGCCTAAATAACAGATGTCCCTTCACTTGTCCCTCATATATCCAAGGTAATGACTACCTATTCCTTAATAATAGGGATAGTCTTACCATTTAAAGGATATTTAAGAACAGAAAAGACTTAACTTAGGGTAGGTTCCTCTTATGTACTTGCTCACTTTTCAAAAATACTTCAAACACTTCACATTTTTCAAACAATTTTCAAAACAAAAGGCTTTATATATATCCGTACATGGATCATTATAAAGTACTTAAGAAAATTTCTACTCACACACTTCACATTTCAAAAACATTTTAAAGTGAGCTAAGTAACTAAGAGCCCATGGATAACCATGGATGTAAAGGGTGCTAACACCTTCCCTTTACATAACCTACCCCCCGAACCCAAAAATCTTTTAAGGTATTTCCTGTTCTTTTATGCCCTTTCCTTTTGGATAAAATAAAAGTCGGTGGCGACTCTTGCTATCCGCAACATTTAACTAAAGTCAGTTCTCCCACCGTGTTACAGAACTGGCGACTCTGCTGGGGATTTAATAAAAGAGGGGTACCCTTAGGAATTAGATCACTTTAAAATTGTTTGCCTTGTTTGCTTTATACTTATCTGTTGGGTGCTTCTTATGTGTGAAAGATCCTAACCCGGATCTAGTATACCTTAGGTAAATGGCAATAGACCAAGGAAACTGTACGGCGTATACCGATATGGTTGATCTGGTGGCCATAGTTAGTGTGACTTCTTGGTTGGTGCTTATGTTCCTTAAGTCAAGTTGAGGATAATATGAGGCTTCCATATGTTGTCTACACACTAACTAACTTTTAGAACCCTAATTATCCCATCTTGGCCTTTAGAAAAGTAGTGAGATAACCGGCTTTGGTGAAGACTGAAGTTGGTTGATACTCGATACTACGCTCATTGAGATTCTAAACTTGGAGGGTTTTGGTTGGCAAGTAAGTTGCCTACTGAACAACCACCCTTGTGAAGGATCAATGATATTGAGATCCCTTAGAACCTGGTTACTTTTGTAGGACAGGATGAACCAACTAACTTCAGGGGAGGGTACTTACCTTGGAACCTCATGCAAGCCTTCAAACCTAGGGCTATTGTGTGACTTGTTTGTGTGTGCCACATGTTTGTGATTGAGCATAACATCATAGCATCATCATGCATCATAAGCATAGCATTTTCACTAACCATTTCAAGGACCAAAGGATTTATCTTTGTTCTTTGTTGCAGGTCATGGCTGCTGCTCGTAGAAACACTATCAGGATCAACTTTGTAGGGATACCTCCTAAGCTTAAGGAGTTGGTTTCTCAAGTTTCTGAAAATTCCCAGTTTATCAAAAGACATGGTTACTTACTGGATCTAGTCACTTCAGGATTCAATGAAGACATGATGAGTGTTCTGTTTCAGTTCTTTGATCCTAAGCACCATTGCTTCACATTCCCCGACTATCAGCTAGTTCCTACAATGGAAGAGTTCTCCAAACTTCTGGGAATACCTATCCTTGATCAGAGACCCTTCACAGGCTTGGAAAAGGAGCTTAAACCTGAGGTTATTACTGCAGCTTTACATCTGAAGAAGTCAGACATTATTCTAGAAACGAGAAGCGGAGTTAAGGGTATTCTTGCTAAGGTGTTGATAGAGAAGGCTCAAGTGTTCTTGAAGGCTATGAGTTATGATGCTTTTGAGGAGATCTTAGCCTTGTTGATTTATGGCTTAGTATTGTTCCCCAATCCAGATCAGTTCATAGACGTTCATGACATTAATATATTCCTGAGTCATAATCCAGTGCCTACATTGCTAGGAGACATCTTACATTCTTTTCATACTCGTACTACGAAGGCACGAGGAACTTTGATGTGCTGCATACCTTTGCTATCTAGGTGGTTTATTTCTCACCTTCCTCGATTAGTGATGAAGAATGAACAGGGGTTCAGATGGTCTAAGAGGATTATGTCACTCTCTCATTCAGATATTCATTGGTGCTCCAGATCTATGGAGAATGTCACTATCATTGACCGTTGTAGGGAGTTTCCTAATGTGCCACTTCTAGGCATAAGAAGAGGCATTACTTACAACCCTTCTTTAGCCTTACGACAATTTGGTTATGCTCGGAGTGATGGTCCTCATGACATGTTGATTCAGGGTATTGTGTTCGACTACGACAACGATCTGCAAGGTTATCGTCAGAGGTTCATACGAGCATGGGGAAAAATGAACAAGGTTGACAGCAAGACTCTGGAGCCTAAGTACACTATTCCTATGGAAGCTTATCTCAGATGGGTACGGTCTCGTGCTCAGACTCTCATGATGCCATATCCTGCCATCCTTCACCCAGACATGCCCACTGACATGGAAGACTTACAGAGATCCTGGATCCAGTTGAAGGAGCAAAGGGATACTTTTGAGACTCATTACAAAGCAAGTCAAGAAAGAATCCTGGAGCTAACAAAGCAACTTCACGAGGAGCGGAATCTCAACTCATACCTCAACACAAAGAGGAAACGTCCATGGGAGATTTAAAACCCCATCTTTTGTATTTATTTCATTTCATTTTGTAAGCCCAAGGGCAAACAAATTTATTACTAATAAAAGTTTACTTTCTTGATTGTTTAAACAAATTTAAATCTTGCGGTCCTTGAAAACATTGCATACACATTTATGCACCATATCATTGCATCACAGGTTTCTTGTGCACAGGTTTCTTATCTTCTCGCTGTTTATTTCAGCAATGGCTCTTGAACAAACAGTCAAAGATCTCCAGGCACAAAATGCACAGTTCCAAGAGCTGATCCTGAACTTGTCAAAGGGGCAGGATGAATTGAAGACACTGCTGGCCAAGAAGACTAAGAAGACTAGAAGGTCAGGAGGCCTAATCAACATGGGAAGAAGGTTTAGAGGTCCTGTCAAGACCAAAGAACAGGTTGAAGATTATGAGTCTGAAGAGTCTGAGAAAGAGGGAGGCAGTATCCACAACACAATGGGGGACTCTGATTCTGAAGCTAACTACTATCATGAGCCTAATGAAGATAAGTTCAAGATGCTGGTGGATAGAATGGATGCTGGTGGATAGAATGGATGTTATGGAATTACAAAAGTCTTCTGGGCTGGATTTTGAAGATCTGAGTTTGATATCTGGGGTGGTCATACCCATTGGTTTCAAGGTTCCTACTTTCGTAGTTTATGATGGTGTCTCTTGTCCCAAGCTGCATCTGAGGTCTTATGTCCGGAGAATCCAACCCCATACTGCTGATAAGAAGTTGTGGATCCATTTCTTCCAAGAGAGCTTATCTGGAGCTCAATTGGAGTGGTACTATCAGTTGGAGAGTGTCAACATCCGTGATTGGAATGATCTTGCTGAAGCCTTTTATAAGCAATATCAATACAATGCTGATCTAGCCCCTACCCGCATGCAACTACAGAGCATATCCATGGGTGCTAAAGAAAATTTCAAGGAGTATGCCCAGAAGTGGAGAGATTTGGCTGGAAGAGTGCAACCCCCTCTAACTGACAGGGAGTTAGTTGATATGTTCATGTGTACGTTAAATGGTCCTTTTTACAGTCATCTCATTGGAAGCTCATCATCTGGCTTCACTGAATTGATAATGACAGGAGAGCGCGTAGAAAGTGGTATAAGGAGTGGCAAGATCCAAGTGGGTGCTTCTTCATCCAGTACTACAAAGAAGCCCCCTAGTGGGAAGAAAGAGTCAAATGCTGTTTATGGTCAACCTGATCGTAATAGGAGGCATCAGTCTGTGAGTGCAGTTCATATCTCCAATCCAACTCCTGTAACACCAGAACAACCACAGGGAAATCAACAGAGGGCTAGAAGATAGTTCACTAAGATCAACATGTCACTGGCCCAAGCCTTGCAACACTTGTTGAAGGGTGAACTTATCACTTTGAGGGATCCTCCTCAGAATCCCAATGTTACCTCTCCCAGGTACAATCCTAATGCACGATGTGCATATCATTCAAATTGTCAGGGACATGATACCAATAGTTGCTGGGTATTGAAGAATAAAATTCAGGATATGATTGATGCTGGAGAGATTGAGTTTGACCCTCCGGGTACTCCAAATGTGATTACTGCTCCCATACCAAATCATGAGAAGACTGTCAATGCCATTGATGAAGTTTCACATATTTCCTCAGTTGCAGAGTTGACTACACCATTGTCTGTTGTTAAGAAAAAGTTGGTACAAGCTGGGTTCTTTCCAGGTTGTCATGAAGATTGTTTATATTGTGCCTATAAGCCGGATAGCTGCTGGAGGTTGAAGGATGGAATTCAACACCTCATGAATAATTACACCATAGTGTTTGAGAGGACACCACCTTCTGTGGAGAGCATGGTTGAGCACATAACTAAAGGTGCGAAGGTTGAAGAGGTGGATATGGTTGATAAAGTGCCGGTGAGGATTACTTCCAAGGGTCCTGTCAAAATCACTCATAAGGGTCCAATTAAGATTACTGCTGAAGGCCCCGTGAAGATTGTTGCTGAAGCTAGAGTGGCTCCTATGATCATTACCACTCCTGGTCCTATTCCATATACTTTTGATAAAGCTATGCCTTGCCATTATGGGTCCGACGTTTACATTCATGGTGTTAAGCAGGAACCCTTAGCTGAGACACCTGTTGTTGATAAAAACCTTGATGTTGAAAATATTGCTGGATCTAGTAAGATCACACGAAGTGGAAGAGTTTTCTCTTCTCCGGCTGTTTCCAAGAATACAGTTACTCCAACTACTACCTCTACTGCTGATGCTCGGGGCAAAGGTCCTGTTATTGAACCTATTCGAACTGATGTGCCAGCTGCTGATGATCTTGCTAAGCAGATGGAAGAAGTATTGAAAATCATTCGCAAGAGTGATTATGACATTGTGGATCAATTGGGGCATACTCCCTCCAAGATTTCTATGTTGTCTTTATTGTTGTGTTCTGAGGCTCATGCCAAAGCCTTGATCAAGTTTTTGAAGACTGCTCACGTACCAAATGAGATTTCTGTAGATCAGTTTGAAAATTGTGTTGCACACTTGACCTATGATAATGGGTTAGGCTTCTCCGATGCTGATTTGACTCCTGCCAAGAGGGATCATAACAGGGCTCTACATATCTCTATTGAATGCAGGGGCACTACCCTGTCACATGTGCTAATAGACAATGGTTCCTCGTTGAATGTATTGCCCAAAGAAGTTCTGAATAAGCTTAGTCCTGAAGATGCTGTGTTGAAGCCCAGCAATATAGTCGTGAAGGCTTTTGATGGCTCGAGAAGAGTGGTGCATGGAGAAATTGATCTCCCAATAAAAGTAGGTTCTCAGGTCTTCAATGCTACTTTTTACGTGATGGATATTCGTCCTTCGTATTCTTGTTTGCTTGGGCGTCCCTGGATCCATGGGGCAGGTGCTGTAACCTCCACTTTACACCAGAAGCTAAGATATCCGGTAGAAGGAAAAGTTGTCACTGTGTACGGAGAGGAAGGATATATAGTTAGCCATGTGAACACCTTTAAATATCTTGAAGTGGAAGGTGAGTATGTTGAAACTCCATGCCAGACGTTCGAAGTGGTTCCTTGGGTTGTTAATGATTATGAAGCTCCTCCCGTTGTCAAGAAAGTTCCTGTGGTCACCAGAGTACCTCCTACAATGGCCTCCCTCAAAGATGCTAGAGCTGTGGTGGATGAAGGTGGTTGTACTATTTGGGGTCAGCTTCCTGACATTCCTTACAAGTCTGACAAATTTGGTTTGGGTTTCACTGCAGAGTCCCAGAAGGCTGTTCGTCGTGCTCGTGCTGTTCGTATCACCAATCAGGGGATTATAAAAGATCAGATCAATGTTGTAGATGACTATGATGAAGACTACAACTTGGATGCTTGGATTTTTCCTACTGTGGGTGATGGGCTTAATAACTGGAAAGCTGAAGATGTTATTCCTATCTCCTTTAGTCAGGAGTAAATACTATTACTGTGTTGTTACTTTTAAAGTTTGTAATTTTTGAACAATTTAAACTCTTAAGCCTTGTGCCTTACCCGGGGCACAATGGTGTGCTTATTACGGGATGTCATTTCATTTGCATACTTCATTCAATAAAAATCAGTGTGTAAACACCCCAAATTTGCCCTCACTCATTTCACCATGGCTTGTGATCTTTTCATATGCATAAGCTCAATCATAGCATCTCATATTGCACTTTTGCTTCACTGCATTGTTTCTAATCTGCATCTAGGGTTTGTGATATGAGCTATCTCTGAGCCACTTGAGCCACTCCAAAGATCTTCAATCACTTCAAAGGGGTCCATGTATGTTAAATCATCATGTTATACCCTCACAAGATCAAAGAAGTCAAAGAATCACCAGAACTGAGAAAGGCATGGAAGCAGAGCCAGGTTTAACTCCACAGATGACCTAGAATTAGGGTTTTGGTTTCAGAGGCCATAACTCCAAAAATTTTGGTCATTCTTGTTTCTATTGGTCTTTATATGTTATGAGGATCATGCATATCAATTTTCATGAAGAAATTCCATGGGGAAGGTATCTAATCAAGAGTTGACTTCTTGAGCAAGTCAGTGTAAAATCAGGGCATCTGAGGCCCCCAATGACCCAACCAAAGGGGATTCCCCGTCATTTTGAATGTGTGTGATCTTTATTTGATCATAGAAGGTGTTAGAAGTTCACAAAATTGAAGAATTTCAAGCCATTTGCAAAATTGCCTTTTTGGGAAAGTGACTTGTAATGTAAACTTGCCATTTTGGGAAAGTTTTTCAACCTTCTCTTTTTGATTCAAAAATGCTTCAAATGAGAAAACTTTGGTCATGAAAGTTGTAGAATGGATCATTACCTTTCCAAAAAGCACAAGAACTTTTTCTAATTCATTTTGGATCAAAAGTTATGGCTTTGCAAAGTTGGGAAAAATCATGAAATTTCCACTTTTGGCACCAAAGAGGGATTTTTGCAAATTCAAATTCCAAGCTTTTTCAAGACCTCTAAGTGACTTCTTTGCATCATTATAACAGGTTACAACTTAGAAAAGTCAAGTTTGTGCCAAGATTTTTTCATTTCCATGCCTTGGATCACAAGTTGCATAAGGCATTTCTCATAAAGGCTACAAAATTGAAACTTTGCAAAAGGGATCTCTCATGTTTGAATTGAACTCCAATTGGTATCAAAGCATCATAACAATATTACAAGACTCATTTTGTCACATTTTGCCCAAAAGATCACAAGTTTCTTTGCCTTGGTTCATGAGAAAATTCAAAGAGGGAAATGTGCAAGAACCTTGGAAACCCTTGATCAAGGCTAGCCAGCTCACAAAGTCAGATCCAAAGGCCTTCCTTGACTCAAGCTGAGTCAGGACAAGCCCTAAGATCTCCTCTGACCCGAGCCATACTCATAGTACACAAGATCTTGACTTTTTGCATTTTTTCCCATGCCAATCCCACTGTGCCACCACCAACTCTCTGCCCAATCAGAGTCAAATATGTGGACATCAAGCATCCCAAAACACACCATACACAAGCAAGAAAGCTCCCACATTGCAGCATACACAAAATTATGTCAAAAACTTCTCCTCTTCGAATTCCTTCACACAGCCATCAAACCTTCATTTTTCCTTCACCAATGAATCATACACCCTCCATGGAACCAAAATCCACCATTGGAACAGCTTGAAACCTCACATATCCCAATTGTAAAATCTGCCACACCAGAACTCAAACTCACAAATCAGCCATCAACAAGAGATTTGGAGCATCCCATTGATCTCAGGAGGTTCAGGGGAGACACTTTTCATAAGAGAAGGGTCTGGAAAGCTCATCTTCACAGTTCTTCACCTCAGGTAGCTTCAAACTTCAAACTTTTCAGAGCTTGTTTTTTTTGTTACAAAATGAAAATACACATCATGGGGATCACTCTGATGTTTTTAGATTTAAAAATGGTGTGAAAATGAGCATTTTGTGCCTCTCTGAAATTTTGCTCGTGAATGTGTTTGGTTTCGATTCTCTTTGTTCATGCTGGATAAATGGTTTTTGATGTTGGATTTAGGTTTAGTTTGGGAAGGGGAACGTTTCTGGGCAGTTGATTTAGGTTGGGGTGGCCTGTAGGAGAAGCTAGGGTTTTTGCCCTGCCGGAGAAGATGACCGGAGCTTCCCTCCGGTCACCTGAAAGTCATTAACCCTAATTAGGGTTTAGTCCCCAGATGCATTATGGGCCTTTGGATCGTGTTTTAATTAGTGGACGGATGGCTCAAATTTCATGATTAGCTCTTAATTCATTTTAATTAGGTTAATTTAGGATTAATAAATTAATTTGACCAGAAGGGATCCTGACCCACAATTAGCGCGCGCAGTCAACCATTGACCCCCAAGTTTGAATCTCAGCCATGGATCTTGCATACTTCTCATATTTTCCTTTTTTTATTCATTTCTTTTCCATTTTATTTGCACGAATTATTTAAAATAGCAAAATACATTTAAAAATTCTGAAAATTTTTGTCAAGCATTTCATTAATTTTTAGAACCCAAAAATATTTTTATTTTTATTTTTTGCATTAAAAATCATTTTTAAATCATTTAAATGTTTATTTTTAATTAGTTAATGAAAATTAATTAATTAAAAATGCATTTAGGTATTTAAAAATCACAAAAAAAATTCACATTGCATTTCAAAACATTTAGGAACATTATCAAACCCTCAAAACAAATTTCTTTTTGGTCCTTAATGCATTTTGATCATTTTCATTGGAATTAAATTCATTTTAAGGCAAAATTTTTGTTCAAACTTTGAAAAATCCATTCTGCCTAACCATTGATAGTTTGATGATGGTTCTTCTTGCATTGCATCCTTCATAGCATTTAGATTATAGGATAAAATTGGTTTGAATTTATATTTCATTTTCAATTTGTTTAGCATTTTTCATTGTGAGGTACCTTGAAACCCTAATTGACTTGAGAAATTCATAACTTGCACTAGGTTAAGAGTTAGGTCCCCTCCTTTGGGCAGTGGACTTGTGTAGGGTAAGGGTTCCTTTGATCCCATTTTCAATTTTTTGTCATGTCATTTGCTTCTGGTTTTGAATTTTTGCATTGCATGTTGTATGTAAACCCTAATTTGTGCCTTCCTTTGCATCCATCTCTCATTTGCTTGCATTTAGGGACTTGCCATGACATTTTGTACATCCACATGATTCATAATACATATTAGAATCATGTTTGATCATTGCATCTTTCATTTGCCATGATATATGTCCATTCCATTTCATAAACTTTCTTGAACTTCCATGGTTCAAGCATGCTTCATCTGCATCCATATCCTTGTGTGATCATTCTCATGTCTTGCCTTGTGTTTGCATCTTCTCTTAGCATCATTAACATCATGTTTATGCTTCTGACTTTGGTTTTCACCATGACATTTCATCTCATTTGCATTGCATTTCATTTCTTTTGCTAACTTTTCAGGTGGTAAGTTGTTTTGGGAAGTGAATTTGCCTTCACTTCTCACAATCTCTCTTCATCTCTCTTATGCATCATTGTTGCATTTTATCTTTGTATTAGAGTGAGCTTGCTTATTCATGCTCTTTCCCTTTCTCTTCCTTCAAGAAACTTGTCTTCTTAAGTGAAGTAAGTTGTCTTGCTTCTCTTTGCTTCTTTCTCCTTTCATCTGCTTCTTTCCTGGTGGCTTTTCTCCTGGAGATCTTTTGCAAGCCTCATAAACCCTAGGAACAACCAAGCATGATCATCATTAGGGTTTGATTAGTCCCCCATCAGTTTTTACCTTTGTGTCATCTTTGAGTCTTCTCTTCTCATCTCATAATCAAGGACTAAACCTTAAAGGTTTTAAGGCTTTGTGATTAAGCTTATGCCTGCATCCTTCTATTAGGATGGAGTGTATAACTTTAATCCTAAGTGTTAAACCCTTAATGTGTTTAAATCATTTAATCAACCCATTTAATAATCACTAAGACATCAAGCTTGTAACTTGGGCCTTGCAGTAGGGTTCTAATTCTTCCTTAATTGGTTAAGAAGGACTAACCCTAGTGTTAATGGACAAGTCCCCCTCAAGTTGTCTTACAAACCATAAAATCCACTTCTTAATCATACCATTAACTAAAATCCACTTTAACAAAGGCTTTGTTTTGTCATGAGGTTAATTCCTAATCATGGATTAAGTTGAGGAGCCTTTCTCAGCTTAAATGTTCTCATCTATTATCCTTCTATTAGGATGGTGTAATGAGTCCATTAAATCCTTGATTATGGCTTAAACTCATTACTTAACACTAAACAAAACACCCAAAACATCTAAATAAATGCAAGTAGGTTAATGATCTTAATCCTACATCATGGTGATTAAGTGTGAGGTGTTTACTTCATACTTAAGGTATTCTCATTACCCATAATCAGAGGGAAGATGTGATGAGTTTACTAACCCTTGATTTAGGCTTAAGCTCATTAACTTATGACAAACTCCAAAAAGCAGTAAAAGGCTGAAAACACAAAAAACAAACAATAATCGTCTCCTCCGGGATTCTTTTCTCATCACACTCATTCACAAACGAGAACTTGCTTCTTCCGTCTAATGCAAGACAGTTTGCACCTGAGCCAGACAGGTCATACACTTGAGCATAGACAAGCAAGCAGTTCATCAGTCAATTTATCTTTCAGTCTCTTTGAGTCGAACTACGGTGTTCTGACTTCCTCATTGCACGAGAGGATACGTAGGCATAACTTAACAGTTATCGAACAAAAGTCTCTGTATATTCCCCCTCTTTCCAGCATCATTCTTTTAGCCTCATGATCTTGAGCATTTCATTCTTGTTCTTACACTGACACTTCTTTTATACACTTCACATTTCTTTTACACTGACACTTGCATTCTTTCCAGCTTTGATGCACAAATTGCACTGACACTACCCCTTTAAAACACAAATCTCTTAAGCGTGGATCCCGTCGAGTACGACGGACAATCTGGGTGCTAATACCTTCCCAGGTTGTAACCAACCCCCTTTCTCAGTTTCTCTGGTTCGCAACCGTCTTATCCATATCTTTCTAGGTCTATGCAGCATTACCTTTCCTCCGGGATAAAAATGCCTAGCTGGAGACTCTTTTCCCTTGTGTGTTCTCTTCCCCTTTCGCCGACCGTTCGCGTCTGTACCCCTCTTGACCGGGTGTCATTTGGTGGGAGCGACACAGTGGACGTTTCATTTTCGTAAATATTGTGTTCCTTGTCTTTCTTTTATTTTATTTTTACCTTTATCAGCTATGTGTTCTTACACACACCCACATCACTAAAATGCAGATCCTCATCCACTCTGGATCCTGTTGATAACAGTTCTACTATTGCCAATTATAATTTCGAGAAACCGATCTATCAAACTGAAGATGGAAATGAGGACGATTGTGAAGTACCTGTAGAGCTTGCTAGGTTGTTACAACAAGAAGAGAAAGCTATACAGCCACATGAAGAGCCAATCGAAGTTGTGAATCTGGGAACTGAAGAAAACCGGAAAGAAGTCAAGTTAGGGGCTGAATTAGAGGATAGTGTCAAGAGCAGATTGATTCAGATGTTACATGATTATGTGGAGATTTTTGCTTGGTCCTATGAAGATATGCCATGGTTGGATACAGACATTGTGGTTCACCGTTTGCCAGTAAAAGAAGATTGTCGTCCGAAGAAGCAGAAGGTTCGTCGCATGCGTCCTGAAATGTCAGAGAAGATCAAAGCAGAGGTAATGAAACAATTTGATGCAGGGTTCTTAGCTGTGACTTCTTATCCTCAGTGGGTTGCAAATGTGGTGTCGGTACCTAAAAAAGATGGTAAGGTACATATGTGTGTGGACTACAGGGATTTGAACAAGGCCAACCCCAAAGATGATTTTCCACTTCCTCATATTGATGTTCTGGTAGACAACACTGCTCAGCATAAGGTATTCTTTTTCATGGATGGTTTCTCTGGTTACAATCAGATCAAGATGGCACCTGAAGATATGGAGAAGACAACATTTGTTACACAGTGGGGGCACTTTTTGTTATAAAGTGATGCCATTTGGTTTGAAAAATGCCGGGGCAACATATCAGCGTGCTATGGTGGCTTTGTTTCACGACATGATTCATCATGAGATAGAGGTATATGTGGATGATATGATAGCCAGGTCCCAGAATGAAGAACAACATCTTGATCATTTGCATAAGTTGTTTGAAAGGTTGAGGAAATACAAGTTGAGATTGAACCCAAACAAGTGTACTTTTGGAGTTAGGTCTGGTAAACTCCTGGGTTTCATTGTCAGTGGAAAAGGTATTGAAGTAGATCCTGCGAAAGTGAAAGCTATACGAGAGATGCCAGCTCCCCGTACTGAGAAGGAAGTTAGAGGTTTCTTGGGACGATTAAATTATATTGCAAGATTTATTTCCCAATTAACTGCCACCTGTGAGCCAATCTTCAAATTGTTGAAGAAAGATCAGGTAATGGAGTGGAATGACGAGTGCCAGACCGCATTTGATTAAATCAAGAAATATCTCCTAGAACCACCAATTTTGATGCCACCAGTTGATGGAAGACCCTTGATTATGTACTTAACAGTGTTAGACAACTCAATGGGGTGTGTCTTGGGGCAACATGACGAGTCTGGTCGAAAAGAGCAGGCAATATACTACCTTAGCAAAAAGTTTACCGACTGTGAAACAAGATACTCACTACTCGAGAAAACTTGCTGCGCTTTGGCATGGGCTGCTCGCCGACTAAGACAGTATATGTTGACTCATACTACCTTATTGATTTCAAAGATGGATCCAATCAAGTACATATTCGAGAAACCTGCTCTCTCCGGAAGAATAGCAAGATGGCAAATGATCTTAACAGAATATGATATACAGTATACTACTCAGAAGGCCATTAAGGGAAGTGTTGTAGCTGATCATTTGGCTCATCAAGCAGTGGATGATTATCAGTTAATAAGTTTTGAGTTCCCCGATGAAGACATTATGATTATTACCAAAGAACCTGGACAATATGACGGACCTGAACAAGGATCCCGATGGACTATGGTTTTTAATGGAGCTTCTAATGCACATGGTAATGGTGTTGGTGTTGTGATTAGTTCCCCTGAAGGTTGTCATACCCCGATTACTACCAGACTTTGTTTTTATTGTACCAATAACATGGCTGAGTATGAGGCATGTATCCTGGGTATCAAAGCTGCCATTGATATGAAGATTCAGTTCCTTGACGTGTATGGAGATTCAGCCCTGGTAGTAAGTTAGATTAAAGGAGATTGGGATACCAAGCATGATAATCTCATTCCTTATAGAGAGCATGTGTTGTCTTTGGTTCCACATTTCAAAGAGATTACCTTTGGACATATTCCACGAAGAGAGAATCAGTTGGCAGATGCATTAGCTACCATGGCATCCATGTTTGAGATCAGCTGGGATGATGAAGCTCCCAAGATTACTATTGATAGATTCGAGAAGCCTGCATACTGCAATGAGATTGGCACTGAAGAAGTAGAAGAGAAGCCTTGGTTCTATGAAGTGAAAAGATATCTTGAAGCTCAGGAGTTCCCTAAAGGGGCATCTGTCAAAGATAGGAAGTTTCTGAGAAGGTTTTCTGCTTAGTTCTTTTTGAGTAATGGCATTTTGTACAAACGCAATCATGATTCAACTATGCTTCGTTGTGTGGATAAGAAGGAAGCAACTGAGATTATGGAAGACATGCATGATGGGATCTTTGGCACTCATTCTAGTGGTCATACTATGGCAAAGAAGATTTTGAGAGCAGGTTACTATTGGTCTACCATGGAAGCTGATTGCTATCAACACTCCAGAACATGTCACAAGTGTCAAATCTATGCTGATAAAGTACATATACCTCCATCACCATTGAATGTGTTGACTGCTCCTTGGCCTTTTGCCATGTGGGGCATTGATATGATTGGTGAGATCAAGCCTACTGCTTCTAATGGGCATCGTTTCATCCTGGTTGCTATTGATTACTTCACGAAGTGGGTGGAGGCAGCTTCATTTGCATCTGTTACTAAGAATGTGGTGGCTCGATTCATTAAGAATAATCTCATATGTAGATATGGCATCCCTGAAAGGATTATTACTGACAATGGCTCTAATCTGAACAACACTATGATTACTGATCTCTGCACATAGTTCAAGATTAAGCATCACAACTTTTCTCCGTATCGTCCAAAGATGAATGGGGCAGTAGAAGCTGCTAATAAGAACATTAAGAAGATTCTACAGAAGATGACTGTTACTTATAAGGATTGGCATGAAATGTTACCATTTTCTCTTTATGGTTATCGTACTACAATACGTACTTCAACAGGGGCAACCCCATTCTCCTTAGTATATGGTATGGAAGCAGTTCTGCCCATTGAAGTTCAGATTCCCTCCTTAAGAATTATGAAGGATGCAGGCTTGGATGAAGATGAGTGGATTCAGACTCGACTTGACCAGATAAATTTTATTGATGAGAAGAGGTTAGCAGCTGTGTGTCATGGCCAGATGTACCAGAAACGAATGATCAAAGCTTTTAACAAGAAGGTTAAGCCTAAGGTATATCAGGCTGGTGACTTGGTAATCAAGCGTATCATATTACCACAGGGTGATCCTAGGGGCAAGTGGACTCCTACATACGAAGGACCATTTGTGGTCAAAACAGTATTCTCAGGAGGTGCCATGATACTTACTACTATGGATGGTGAAGACTTCCCACAGCCAGTAAACGCAGACATAGTGAAAAAATACTACGCATAAAAAGAGACCCGCTAGGTTGACTGTCCTAGGCAAAAATAAGGGCATCCCGGCGAACCAAAAGGGTTCGGGAAAAAAATTAGGGATATATATAAAAGATGTACACCCGGCAAGTCGAAAACCTGAAAAGGTGGCTTGGGCAAAAAAGGGTATCCCGGTGGATTGAAAACCTGAAAGGGCAATCCAGGCAAAAATTAGGGATTAAAGCGTATGACTATGTCTCGTTTGGATCACCCATGTAACTACTACCAATTGTGATACTTACTCAAGCTCGAACAGATAAAGCTCAATCCAATCATTCCATCTCAACAGCAGAAGATGAGATACTTGAAGATAATGACAATAGTAGAATTGAAACTCAATAGGATTATTTCCCACATAGCTGATTTTTTTTGTTTTGTAAAAAAATTGTTATGACGAATTCCTCTTACTAGGATTTCTGTCACCTTGTATAAACTTACCCATGTACGGGTCACTTTGTGATATAAATAAAATTCCATCTTTGAATCCAGATTTACTTTTACCCTATTTACATAAGCGAAACGTCCATTGGTTGTGTTTGAATGTATGTATGCTTTTGAATATGATTGATGTTTACCAGAAATGCATAAAATGATTAATATGATTGATGTTTACCAGAAATGCATGAAAATGCAGTAATAGTATTTACTAAGGACGAACGAGGGAAGGACTTCAACGAAGCTTCGCCGGTTCATCCCCACCAGACAGCTATAAATCCCCCAGTAGGGCAAATCCATCTTCATAAATACTTCAAGTCACATCTCCCCTGGAATTTATATCCATCTCTTTTATCCTCATACGGATAGTCGGGAATTTATTCTTCCAATAGGAGTACGACGAACGAAGACGGGAGGTTATGTATACCTTCCTATCAAACGAAGACGGGAGGTTTATGAATACTATATCATCAAACAAGACGGGAACGAGTTCCTCATATTCTTCAGCAACGAATCGGGATTTATTTTCCCTGGCCAGCAGTTGTTATACGAAGATACCCGGACGCTTCAGGCTGCATGATTCATACATACATCATTTACATTATACCATAACATAGATATCCATAAGTACATAATGCATTTGTTTGAGTGCCTCATACTATACATGCATACATAATACATAAATTAATATTATCTTGCAGAATGTTATATACATCGAACTAATCTTGTTTTTCAGATTAATTCTCCAGCAGACAAACTACATCAACAACTTATACCTCAGGATGTTGTTTATCCTCCTGAAAGCTATCATAACTTTGGGCCGTTGTTTATCTTCCCAAAAGCTATTCCATTACCTCGGGACGTTGTTTATCCTCCTGAAAGCTATCATTACCTTGGGCCGTTGTTTATCCTCCCAAGTACCCTATCATGACTTTGGGCCGTCGTTTATCTTCCCAAAAGTTATATCCTTACCTTGGGCCGTTGTTTATCTTCCCAAGCACCCTATTATACCTCAGGACGTTGTTTATCCTCCTGAAAGCTATCATGACTTTGGGCCGTTGTTTATCTTCCCAAAAGTTATACTTATACCTCGGGATGTTGTTTATCCTCCTGAAAGCTATCATGACCTTGGGCCGTCGTTTATCTTCCCAAAAGTCACACCCTTACCTTGGGCCGTTGTTTATCCTCCCAAAGGTAATTTTGGGACGTTGTTTATCTTCCCAAAAGCTATATCTTCATACTTTGGACTACCTTATTCTCCAAGAAAGTATATTTGAAGAACTTTTCTCCAGATGGCATCTCTAAGCCCATCTCCAGTTCATTCTGATGGTATCTCTAAGCCCATCTTTCGTTCCTCCAAGTGGCATCTTTAAGCCCACTCGAGCATATACAGTTAATCATCAGTATTACTCTATGCACTGGTGAGTGCAAATTTTTGGGCTTTTGTGTTCAATCCCCTTCAACCTTCCAGGTCACGACTGGCACATATACCAATCTAACCCCTCAGGTTTCAGAAAATTGAAAAGGGGCAGCTGTTGCACCCCAAAATTTGCCCTCACAAGATAAGACTTTGTGTACTAAGAGGTTCACAAGGTTCACAAGACAAGACTTTGTGTACTAAGAGGTTCACAAGGTTCACAAGACAAGACTTTGTGTATTAAGAGGTTCACAAGGTTCACAAGGTTCACAAGACATCTTAGGAGGTTCACAAGGTTCACAAGGTTCACAAGACATCCTATGAGGTTAACAAGGTTCACAAAACCTCTCATGAGGTTCATGAGGTTCACAAGGTTCACAATTAGTCAGAAGATTTGACATTTCCCTCAGACAATGCATCCTCCTAAGCAATGCATCCTAAACTAGGGTTTTGACTTTAATCAGGCTAAATGAACTTCCAAGACTTCAAGTGAGCTTCATAACATCTTATATGTGTTTAAGAATCCCCATGACAAGTTTCAAGACTTTTCCCAAAGGTTTGCTCAGTCAGATGATCAGATAGGTCAAAATCAGTCAAAGCGGTTAAAAAGTCAAACTGAGGTCAACTGTGGTCAAACCAAAGTCAAACTTCATGATTTTTTTGCCAACATCAAGTATATGAAGTAAAATTCATCATTTGATCAAGGGTTGATCATGATTCATCAAGGAGATTCCAGATCATCAAGAATCAGAGGTTTCTAAATTAGGGTTTCCTCAGGAAAAGTCAACTGAACTTTGACCAGCCATAACTTTCACATGCTTCATCAAATTTTTTCCATCCAAAGCTTATTTTGAAGGAAATTTAATTCTATACAACTTTGTGTCTCACAAGCCAAGCCCAAAAATGCTTCATTTGGAAGGTATGAGCTAAGACATTATAGGTCCTTTTAAAAGTCAACAAAAAGTCAACAACTTCAAAAGAGCATAACTTGAGAATGGTAAAAGGTATGGACATGAAACCAATGGGGTTGGTTAGAGGACTCTTTAAGCTTTCCAAAATGTCCAAGAAAACCCTCATAGCCTTAAAATTGAAGGTGTTGTGCCCTTGCAAAGTTGGGAAATGTTTGGGAGGTTTATGAAGCAAATAGGGCTTTAAAACCAATTTCTTCCAAATGGGCTTGCAATTTTGTGATCCAAACATCAACATGACATCATGCACGACCCAATCCTCATTTATTCAGATTTTTATTATTTTTTATTTTATTTATTTTGATTTTATTCATTTAAAACCATTTTAAATTAAAATAAAATATATAAATCAAATATTTGAGTGAGATATTGTTTCTAGAAAGTCATAAACATGGATTGGATCAGATTGATATGCAATTTATGGTGATTGTCTTAAGATAGAAAGGTTATATCAAAGAATATATGAAATTCAAGGCATGATCTTTTTCAATCTTCCATGACCAAAATATCCAAAGGATAGCCCAATATTTTGACCTAATTTCATCTACTATATGTACACAAACTCATCACAATGCCAAGGACGAAAATTTGAGCCTCCAAAGGTAAGAACAAAGTTGCAAAATTCATCCTAAGAACACAAATTCAGTTTGATACCTAGAGCTACTTTCAAGACAAACCAAAGGTTGCAACTTGTTCCTTGGAGTTCATAGATCAATTTTGGATCATAACATTGTCCATTCATGCTCTAATTCGCACAAACCGAATGCATCCCTTTCATATTCTATGTTTTTTCGATTTGATTGATTTATGCTTTGATATTGAAAACTAATTATATATTTGTGTTTGTTGTGATGTTTAGAAGCTTTTTGAATGAATTAATTCAGTTATTGTGGACTGTATCGAAGTTTGCCATTGTTAGGGTTTGGAGCTTCAAAACGGGAACCAAGCATGTAGGACCTTAAAACAAATTCTAAGACCATGGCTGTGACATATGAACATTGTACAATTGATCTGGGTTACTAATTTTTGTTATTATGATGGTTTGCATGATGGTTCAAAAAACGTAGGTTTCTGGTTTTGGAAATTCGCAGGAAATTTCGCATGTGATTTCGCAGGTATTTTTGCAGGTATTGAGGAAGAAGAAGATCCCCTGGCGCGAAATTCAAATATTTGAATTTGGATATGAATTATATATTATTGTTTGTATTATATGTTATAGAAACACTGATGGCTTGGTGGTGAAGGTGTGCGCGTGAGAAGCAAAGGTCCAGGGATCAAATCCCAGCCTCAGCAAGTTTTTTTGTTTTATTACATTTATTTGCCAAGCTAAAAATATAATGATTGGCATCTGTTTGTTATCACCAAGCGCACGCTGGCATGGTGGTTGTGGAGGCAGGACTCAAAGATTGAAGCCTAGGGCCTGGGTTCGAATCCCAACCCCAGGTATGTTTTCTTTTCTTTTATTTTGTTCTCTATTTTATAAATTAAACTTAAATAATTTCTTTAAAAATGTTAAAATAAATATATGTATTATTTGTTATATCTAAAATTCATTTTTTCTAATCAAAACTTTATTTCAAAAATTTAATTGTTTAAATATTGTATGTTCATATTATGTAAATATATATATAATTTGAATTTATTTTGTAAATTAATTACTTAACCATAATGTTTTCTAAAACCCTAAAAATATTTTATATAAAACCTAATTTTCTCATAAACCCTAATTTATTTTGATTAATCTTAATATTCTTATAAAACCTAATTATATTATAACTTTTTAATTTATTTATTTGTAAATTTTAATTATGTACATTATTTTATAATTTGTTTATAATTATTATTGAATATAGTTTTTACATGTAAATAATTTTAATTAAATAGTAAACCCTAGATTATTTTTAAAACAATTAAAAATCCTAATTTGATCTTATGAATATAATTTATTTTTATAGTATGTTTATTTAATTATAATTAACCAATATTTTATAATATGTATGTAAAATTAAATAATTTGACAATTAATCATTTTTTCTTATTATTTATTTCTTTTATTAAATTCTCTTAAAAAATATTATTTATTTAATTTTGAACTTTTAATTTATTATTATTATGCTAATTCTTTCATCTTATTCTTATTTATTTTATTACTACTAACCCCTTTTATTTATTTATCTATTATGTGATTATTTATTATTATTATTACTAACCCATTTAATTATTTATTTATTTACTTATTATTATTATGTAATTGTTCCATTTATGTAATAGTTGTAGAATAATTTTTATTATTTATTTTTAAATGCCATGGTTAGTAAAGTAGGGAGTGTAAAACATGTTTGTATGTAAAATTGAATTTAGATCATTAAATCTCAAGATAAATATTTGAACTTGTACACTCACACACGTAAGTCGATCCTGGATCGCCATCTCACTTCTTAAGGGTTACTTCTCAAGTTGCCTAAACAAAAGGTCAAGTAAGGTGTATAAAGCAAAGTCCCTCATCTTATATCATCTAGTCCCTTAAACAGATAAAAAGATCAAGTCCCTTCACGGTTGCCTTCGTAATGATCTTGTCCCTTTCGAATAAAGATGATAAGTCCCTTCGAATTGCTTATACACCTCACAGTTGCCTAAATAACAGATGTCCCTTCACTTGTCCCTCATACATCCAAGGTAATGACTACCTATTCCTTAATAATAGGGATAGTCTTACCATTTAAAGGATATTTAAGAACAGAAAAGACTTAACTTAGGGTAGGTTCCTCTTATGTACTTGCTCATTTTTCAAAAATACTTCAAACACTTCACATTTTTCAAATAATTTTCAAAACAAAAGGCTTTATATATATCCGTACATGGATCATTATAAAGTACTTAAGAAAATTTCTACTCACACACTTCACATTTCAAAAACATTTTAAAGTGAGCTAAGTAACTAAGAGCCCATGGATAACCATGGATGTAAAGGGTGCTAACACCTTCCCTTTACATAACCTACCCCCCGAACCCAAAAATCTTTTAAGGTATTTCCTGTTCTTTTATGCCCTTTCCTTTTGGATAAAATAAAAGTCGGTGGCGACTCTTGCTATCCGCAACATTTAACTAAAGTCAGTTCTCCCACCGTGTTACACTATGTAAAATAGATTTAGATAACATATACTTTATGACGTCGAAATGAGAAGAAACATATACATCAACAAGTTTTATATAGTGTTTTAACTTTGTACAAGAAAAATATACACACAAACATAATTTCTCTATTACACTATATCTAGTTTCAGCATCATTTAAGATTCTGCTGAGATAATAGATGGCCCTTTCGACGCCATTTTCATCTTCTTGACACAACATGCTTCCCAAGGTTTTGTCTGATGCTGAAAAGTATAACCTCATACTTCTTTTTCTACAAGGGGACATCAAAACTGGAGGACTAGCTAGATACTCTTTGATCTTGTCGAAGGCATCTTGTTGTTCTTGCCCCCATGCAAAGTATTCCTTCTCTAGTCGAAGTAGAGGAGAGAAGGCTTGCGTTTTTCCACTAAGGTTGGAGATAAACCTTCTGAGAAAGTTGATTTTCCCTAGCAGAGACTGCAATCCCTTTTTTGTTGATGGAGCTTTCGCTTCCATTATGGCTTTGGCTTCGTTTTCATTTATTTCGATCCCTTTCTTGTGGACCACAAAATCTAAGAAATCACCCGCCTGCACACCAAAAGCACATTTAAGGGGGTTCATTTTTAAACCAAACCTCATCATCCATTCAAAGGATTGTCGAATATGGTCTAAATGATTTTTTCCTGAAACAGACTTGATTACAATATCATCAATATAAATTTGCATGAAAGTTTCAAAAAAATATCGAAAAATTGAATTCATAGCCCGTTGGTAAGTTGCTCCAGCATTGTTTTAAGCAAAAGGGCATTACTACCCATTTGTAAGTCCCTATTGCTCCAGGACAACGAAATGTTGTTTTAGAAACATCTTCATCTGCAATAAAGATTTGATTATAGCCAGAGTATTTGTCTAACATACTTAAGTACTCATGGCCTGCTGCAGAATCTATAAGCATTTCTGCTACTGGCATAAGATATTCATCCTTTGGGGTAGCTGAGTTCAAGTCTCAAAAGTCAATACATACCCTTAGTTTGCCATTTTTCTTAATTACAGGCACTATATTTGCAATCCATTCGACATACCTGGTTGTGTGGATGAATTTTCATTTCAGAAGTCTTTCGACCTCTTCTTTTATTTTCGACAAAATTTCTAGTGCGAAGCGTCTTGGAGTCTGCTTTACTGGCTTTTTTCCCTCCATTATTGGTAGCTTCAATTCGACCAAACTTCTATCTAAACCAGGCATCTCGTCGTAGTCTCATGCGAAGCAGTCTTTGAACTCTTTCAACAAGCAAACTATTTCGACCTTGAACTGAGGGTCCATCCTAGCGCTTATGTAGGTTGGTGTCTTTTCTGCCCCCAGTCCCAGATTTATTTCTTCCAATGGATCATGTGCCACCATCTTCATGTTAGTTGACATTGGATATTTTTTGAACCCCAGAGGTTCGTCATCATAGATGGCGTCAAGCTTCTGGTGTTTCCATTCTCCCATCTGGTTGTCATCATAGTCTTTGTCAACATCCCTTTGAGAACATTGTTCGTCAAAATTTTCTTTGTTGGCTTCGACGGCCATATATTTCACTTTGGCTTCAAGAGCCGCTTTGAGTTTATTTTCGGCTATATAAGTCGTAATTCTTTCAAGAGTTGTTGCTTCACTCATCATCATCATCATCATCAAATTCACTCCCTCAACCTGCTGGCTCAATATGAGAAGTTCTCCATATGTGACTTGGTTCACCAATTACTTCTTTGTCCCACTGAAAACCATGTGTTTGCTGAAGATACATGGAACAGTAGGCGTTGTCAGTTGCCTTCAAGTCGAATTCTGCTGGACTGCAGGGAGGTATGTGAGCCAAATTCTTGTCGAAACTTAGAATTTTTGCATTGTTTATTTCAGTCATAAAAAGCTTTGATCTGCTTCAATATTCTCAACAATTCCATCAGGACGCCAGATAGCTATTTGCTGGTGCATTGAAGAAGGTACGGCTCATATTCCATGAATTCATTCTCTTCCAAGCAGTAAGTTATAATTCGCCCTTGAAGCAATGACTATGAACATTTTTGGTCTTGTTATGGTTCCAACAGTCAAGTCCACCTGGATAATGCCCATGGTAGTTCCTACTTTCCCTTCATAATTCGACAACACAATATTATGAGGCTTTGTGTTAGAATCATCCTTCCCAATCTTCTTTAGGATAAAGTGGGTCATCAAATTTACTGCAACTCCACCATCCACCAGTATCTTATTTATACCAACATTCTAGACCTTACCCTTGATGAATAAAAGCTTTAGGTGTCCCTTCATTAAGTCATCTGGCCTTTCAAAGAAAGCATTCTGTTCTTCGACGCAATTGTTATTCATTATATAATAGCACACCGACCTAGGTCCCATTGTATTGTCTTCCATATTCTCCTCTTCATCTTCGACCTCCATAATCCTATCGTAGTCCCTGGGAAGGACAAACACCACATTGCAGACCACATCGAATGAGCCCTGTGAGTCATACTTGAAATCATCAGTTGCTTCATCGTCTTCTGGCACTTTGTTGTCGAGTTTCGACATCTCTAACACGCTGCTTGGTTTGTTCTTTAGGGAAGGCTCCTCTTCGCCTATGGCCTAGGCATTTTTGCTTGATTCTTCTTTGTTTTTATTAACATTTTCCTTTTCGATCATGCTTCCTTCTGCAGCTTCTTTTTCTGCCCTCTTCTGCCTTTGAAATCTTCTCCATTGGGATCTTGACATATGATTCTTCCCTTTGTAGTTCTCTGATGCGTATGGTCTTGGTCTTTCAATTTCTTTCTTTCCTTCTACTGAAGGTCCTATCTAAATTTCAAAATTTCTCCACTTCTTTGGTCCTTGAGCATCCCTAATGGGTTGGACCCATTTATCGTCAACAACTTTGCTAGATGGTTTGTAAGGGTTGCAGTGTCTTTCCCCAAACCTCTAGAGGTGATGCTCGCTCCTTCTTGGGTCATATCTTCTAGTTTTGACTACTGGGATTGTCCCCCAGATTCCTTTTTTCTTGGTCTTATCCACTGCTTCTAAATTTGTTGTTGCCTTCCTATTGAAGATTGTACTGCAACGTGGACATAACATCACTTTAGTCTTCTTCCTCTGACACCTTTGGATGAATTCTGCTAGATTCTCATCCTCCTTAGGATATGCCAGCCTCTGGTACTCTTCTCGACGACGATACTCATCAGCCTTCTCTTGTTTTCTCTGAGACATGTCCACCATGTTGATGTTTATCTTCTGTCCATCAGTAATACTTAAATTATTCATTTTTTCAACAAGAGCTCCTTCGACTTCATTCTGGCTCTTTGTCAGGTAGAAATATTTTTCTTTGATTTGTTGCTCTTTAGGATCCTCTATTGTTCTGTGCAGGATTTGTCGCTCCCGATAAATGAGAATGGCTCAAGTAAAGGTACAGACGCGAACGGTCGGCGAAAGAGGGATGAGAACACACAGGAGTAAACTCAAGAGAAAGGAAAGAGTCGCCAGCTAGGCATTTTTATCCCGAAGGAAAGGTAATGCTGCATAAACCTAGAAAGATATGGATAAGACGGTTGCGAACCAGAGAGACTGAGAAAGGGGGTTGGTTACAACCTGGGAAGGTATTAGCACCCAGATTGTCCGTCGTACTCGACGGGATCCACGCTTAAAAGATTTGTGTTTTAAAGGGGTAGTGTCAGTGCAATTTGTGTATCAAAGCTGGAAAGAATGCAAGTGTCAGTGTAAAAGAAGTGTAAAGTGTAGTATGTACAGTGTCAGTGTAAGAACAGGAATGAAATGCTCAAGACTATGAGGCTTAAAGAATAATGCTGGAAAGAGGGGAAATATACAGAGACTTTTGTTCGATAACTGTCAAGTTATGCCTACGTATCCTCTAGTGCAATGAGGAAGTCAGAACACCGTAGTTCGACCCAAAGAGACTGAAAGATAAATTGACTTGTGAACTGCTTGCTTGCCTATGCTCAAGTGTATGACCTGTCTGGCTCAGGTGCAAACTGTCTTGCATTAGACGGAAGAAGCGAGTTCTCGTTTATGAGTGAATTAGATGAGAAAAGAATCCCGGAGGAGACGATTATTGTTTGTTTTTGTATTTTCAGTCTTTTATTGCTTTTGAAAGTTTGTCATAGATTAATGAGCTTAAGCCTAAACTAGTGGATTTAGTAAACTCATCACATCTTCCCTCTGATTAGGGGTAATGGGAGTACCTTAAGTGTGAAGTCAGCTTCTCACACTTAATCACCATGGTGTAGGATTAAGATCATTAACCTACTTGTGATTATTTAGATGTTTTTGTGGTTTTTGTTTAGTGCTGAGTAATGAGATTAAGCCATAATCAGGGATTAAACAGACTCATTACACCATCCTAATAGAAGGATAATAGATGAGAATGTTTAAGCTGAGGAAAGCTCCTCAACTTAATCCATGATTAGGGATTAAACTCATGACAAAACAAAATCTTTATTAAGTGGATTTTAGTTGATGATAAGATGAAGAAGTGAGTTTTAGGGTTTGTAAGACAGCTTGAGGGGGACTTGTCCATTAACACTAGGGTTAGTCCTTCTTAACCAGTTAAGGAAGAAATAGAACCCTAATGCAAGGCCCAAGTTACAAGCTTGATGTCTTGGTGATTATTAAGTGAATTGATTAAGGGATTTAAACACATTAAGGGTTTAACACTTAGGATTAAAGTTATACACTCCATCCTAATAGAAGGATGCAGGCATAAGCTTAATCACAAAGCCTTAAAGCCTTTAGGGTTTAGTCCCTGATTATGAGATGAGAAGAGAAGACTCAATGAGACACAAAGGGTAAAAGCTAAATGGGGGACTAATCAAACCCTAATTATTATCATGCTTGGTTGTTCCTAAGGTTTGTGAGGTTTACAAGAGACATCTTCAGAGAAACCACCAGGAAGCAGATGAAAGGAGCAAAGAGAAGCAAAGTAACTTGCTTCATTTAAGAAGACAAGTCACTTGAAGAAAGAAAGTAAGATGAAGAAGAATGAGCAAGCTTAATCTCAAACACAAGACAAAATGCAGCAATGATGCATAAGAGGGATGAAAAGAAATTGTGAGAAGTGAAGGCAAATTCACTTCTCAAAGTTACTTACCACCTAAAAGGTTAGTGAAAGGAATGCAATGCAATGCAAAATGAGATTAAATGGGATGATGCAAACTAAAACCAGAAGCATGAGTTTGATGATAATGATTCTAAGAGATGATGTACACACATGACAAGAGATGGGAATGATCATACAAGCATATGGATGCAAGAGAAGCATGCTTAGAACCATGAACATACATGAAAAGTTATGAAATGCAAATGACATACAACATTGAAAATGAAAGATGAAATGATCAAACATGATTCTAATATGTCTTAAGATGTGTCATGGATCAAATGGATGCATGAAAAGTCATGGCAAGTCATGGTATGCAAGCAAATGCAAGATGAATGCAAAAGGAAGGCACAAATTAGGGTTTATGAGCAATGCACAAAACAAAAACCAAAACCAGAAGCAAACATCAAGATAAAAAATTGAAAATGCATCCAAGGGAACCCTAAACCTATACAAACTCACTGCCCAAAGGAGGGGTTCTAACTCTTAACTTAATGGGGGTTATGAATTTCTTAAAATTGCTAGGGTTTTAAGGTACCTTGTCAAGCAAAATGTCAAACAAATTGAAAATGCAAGATCAAATCATGCCAATTTAATCCTATAAACTACATGATATGCAAGATGCAATGCAAAAAGAATCAAAGTCCAACTCTTAAAGACTAGGCAGAAATGAATTTTCAAAGATTGGATCAAAATAATGCCTTGAAATGAAATTAATTCCATGAAAAATTGTCAAAAGACATCAAGACCAAAAAAGAAATTTGGTTTGAGGGTTGGACAATGTTTCTAAATGATTTTAAAGGTTTCATGAATTTTTTGGTGATTTTTAAATACCTAAAAGTATTTTTAATTAATTAATTCTCATTAATTAATTAAAAATAAACTTTTAAATGATTTAAAAATAATTTTTAATGCAAAAAAAAAAAATGAAAATGTTTTTGGTTTCTGAAAATTAATAAAAGGTTGCATAAAAATTTTCAGAATTTTTAAATGATTTTTACTATTTTTAAATAAATGAGCAAAACAAATGAATTAAAATGAAAATAAAATTGAATAAAAATGAAAGTATGCGCATCCAAGGGACAGGATTGGTTCTGGGGATATTTGGCTTGACTTCGCGCGCAATCTGATGGCCACAATTCAAACTGAGCTAATTTCCAATTAAATTTAATTAAACTGAATTAATTAGATTAATTATGGATTAGGGTTTCTAATGGTGCATCCTGTCCATTCAAACGCGCGCCAGTCAGCCTAGGTCAACTCATCCAACGCACCAAATTCAAACCTCACTTAATGACACAGATTAGGGCTAATGGTTCTCAGGTGGCCGGAGAAGACTTCCGGCCGTCTTCTCCGGCGAACCAAAACCCTAGATTTTGCTATAGGTCATCAAACATGAAATTTCTTCCACAGAAATGATCCTGCCCCCCATCTAAACCTAACCCCTCTTTCAAAAATCATTTATTTTCATTGACAAGCTTGAATCGAAGACAAATATGAAACACGGGCAAACTTTCAGAGAGACATGAAATGGTCATCCCTTACTTATTTTCAAATCTAAATACATCCAGATGATCAGTGCAACATATAGATTCAATTTGTAACAAGTAAATGAAGTTCTGGAAAATTTGTTCTTGAGCTATACCTGAGATGGAACCTTCTGGTTCTGGGCTTTCTGGGTTGTTTCTTGGTGCAAACTCACTCCTCTTGAGCTCCTAATGAAGTCTTGATACTTGAAAGAAGCTTGTGATGGCTAGTCTGGAAGATCACAGAAGTTCTGTTCAAGGTGGGGTGGAAATCGTATTTTTATTTCAGTGACTTTCAGGCTATGGTGATGGGTGGTTTTTGATCAGTGGAGTGTGCTGAGTTTGTTTGTGAAGGTTGTTTGTGTGTTTTCAGCTTGTGGAGAGTGTTTCGAAGGCTTTTGCAAATGGGAGAGATTTTGATAACTATGGCTTGTGGGCAAGATCAGAATCAGTTGTGTGTTGTGTTAGGCTGGGTTTTGTCCATGTATCAAAAGGGGATAGGTCAGAAAGTTGTTGGTGGCCTATGGTGATTGGTATGGGTCTTTGGCCAAAATGTCAACTTGATGTGTACTTGAAGCATGGGCTATGGTACAACTTGCTTTTTGGCTTGCTTTTGCTCAGCTTGAATCAAGGAATGCTATGAAAAAGGTTTAGAGGCAATGCAGCAAGTGGTTTGTAACTTATGATAAGTTTTGCAAGTTGGTTCAAGTTTGGTTCCTTTGGGATTTCATGAGTTTCAAGGCATCAAAGTGCAAAGTTCTTTGGCCCATTCTGAATTTTAGAGGTCATATGATCATGTTGTGAAGAAATGGTACACATTTGAGGCCTTTAGAACACTTGATCAAACCATTTTGTAAAATACCTCTTTGGTAGAAAACTTCAAATTTTGTGATTTTAGCCAACTTTGACAAGCCATAACTTTTGATCCACAATGAATTAGGTCATGTTCTTGTACTTTTTGAAAAGGGAATGATCCATTCTACAACTTTCATGACCAAAGTTTTTTCATTTGAAGCATTTTTGAATCAAAAAGCAAGGGTTGAAAAAGTTTCCCAAAATGGCAATTTTCATTAAAAGTCAAACTTCCCAAAAAGTCAACTTTGCAAATGACTTGAAATTCTCCAATTTTGTGAACTTCTAACATCTTCTATGATCAAATAAAGATCATACACAATCAAAATGATGAAGAACACCCTTTGGTTGGGTCATTGGGGGCCTCAGATGCCCTGATTTTACACTGACTTGCCCAGAAAGTCAACTCTTGATCAGATGACTTCCCTATGGAATTTCTTCATGAAAATTGATATGCATGCTCCCTATACCATATAGAGACCAATAGAAACAAGAATGACCAAAAAATTAGGAGTTATGACCTCTGAAACCAAAACCCTAATTCTAGGTCATCTGTGCAGTCAAACCTGGCTCTGCTTCCATACCATTATCAGTTCTTGTGATTTTTTGACATTCTTGACTTTGAGAGGATATAATATGATGCTTGAACATACATGGACCCCTTTGAAGTGATTGATGACCTTTGGAGTGGCTCAAATGGCTCTTGGATTGCTCAGATCACAAACCCTAGATGCAGATGACTTTGAACCAAAGCAATGAATCAAAAATGTGGTATGAGATGCTATGATTGGATTTATGCATATGAAGTAATCACAAGCCATGGTGTGAATGGGTGAGGGAAAATTTGGGGGTGTTTACAGCTGCCCCTATTCAAACATGAGTTAGCTGTGCAGGATGTAAGCGACGGCTTATCAGGCAAACAAGATAACTTGTGGTTGAATACCAAAGACAGTCCAAAATTTGCACTCACAGAATGAAGAAGAAAAGGGATATAGATTGTAAAGGGAAATAAAGTATAATATAAAGTGCGAGCGACAGAGGACGACCGCCGAGCAGAGGACGACTGCTGGGGAAAAGGCAATGACGGGGACGGCCGGCATGCTGGGGAGAGTGTGTGAAGCAAAGCAATGACGGGGACGGCCGACATGCTGGGGATATGAGAGATTATGATGGGGACGGCCATCAAGACTCTCTGGCGGATTATAGGTAAAAATAAATGATGAGGTACGGTCATCAGGTTCATAAAGTAATGCAAACAACGATGGGGACGGCCATCGGGCTAAACTGATGAAGGACGATCATCAGGAAAAGGAAAAGGGACCACGACGGGGACGGCCATCGGGTTAAAGAATAAATGAAATAATGATGAGGGACGGTCATCAAAGGTGAAGGACGATCACCTAGCAGGGGACGGCTGCTCTGAGGGGGATAAGATGAGGGACGGTCATCTATGGTGAAGGACGATCACCTGGCAGGGTACGGCTGCCGAAAGTATCGCGACATAGGACGAATGCCGGATAAAAGGTCAACGATGGGGACGACCATCGGACGAGCATGATGAAGGACGATCATCAAGAGGTGAAGGACGATCACCTAGCAGGGGACGGCTGCTCTCAAGGTTTATCATGACATAGGACGAATGTCAGATAACAAGATCAACGATGGGGATGGCCATCGGATAAAATGATGAAGGAAGATCATCAAGAGGTGAAGGACGATCACCTAGCAGGGGACGGCTGCTAAATATCACGACATAGGACGAATGTCGGATAAAAGGTCAACGATGGGGACGGCCATCGGATGAGCATGATGAAGGACGATCATCAAGAGGTGAAGGACGATCACCTAGCAGGGGACGGCTGCTCTCAAGGTTTATCATGACATAGGACGAATGTCAGATAGAAAAGAAATTTTGCTTTGCGGGCGATCTACTGGGGAATAGTAAACACGGACGAGTGTTTATATCCAAGAAATAAAAGGTATAAATGTGTTGACATTGTGTATAGATTAAAGATGCGAACGAGCATCCCTAAGACTTCGATACGAACGAGTATCGGGTAGAAACAAATACTGACACGTGTTCAGAGATGATGATACGGACGAGTATCAACTGGTTAACAAGGAACACGGACGAGTGTTGATTATGAGGGGACTCTTCTGGGGAATAGGTAGACACAGACGAGTGTCTTAATTCAAGAAGACATAAGTGTTTGACACGTGTATGGGTTAAAGATGCGGACGAGCATCCTTAAGACTATGATACAGACGAGTATCAGGTAGAAACAAACGCTTGACGCATGTTCAGAGATGATGGTACGGACGAGTACCAACTGGTTAACAAAGAACACGGACGAGTGTCGAATCTGAGGGGATATAAGTGGTGTATAGAAGATACGGACGAGTATCTGTATAAGTGAAATAAGTATGAGTGGTGTATAGACGGGTATTTAACCTGCTGGGGAGAGTGACACGGACGAGTGTCAGGAGGTATATTATAAACAAGTATGCTTTACAAAGTGTTTGGGTAATTATGCTGGGGAAAGTGACACGGACGGATGTCAAGAAAGTTACATATATATAAGTATCTGTGAGTGCAAAAGGGGACGCTTTGGCTTTCTACTGGGGAAATGACACGGACGGGTGCTGAGAAGGAGTATGTACTGGTGTTTGTGGGTGTAAGGAAAATGCTTTAGCTTTTTGCTGAGGAATCTGGGGAGCATTCTGTATATTGTTGATGGATTGTCATTATTCACAAGTATTTGATTCAGACCATGACTTATGTTTATGCAACATGTTTGATTTTTACCGTAATGCTCCGTATTAGACGGAATGCTACGCTTTGTGGGGTGAATATGATGCGAATGCTATGATTATGCAAAAGATACCGATCCGGGATTTGGATCCCGTTGCTGCGAAGATCTCTGGCCGATCTGTTTGAAGCGGACATCCCAGCTGGGGATGAGACCATTGAGATGTATCTGCTTGGAGGAACAAGTCACTGATAGACTCATTCTTGGTAATGAGGGACCCAGCTGGGGTTTGTAGAAGCCTTCGTCACTCTGTTGTGATTCTTTCGTGTGCTGCTCTTCTGGATAGAGATTGACACTTTGTGGGGAGACGGTTCCCTGGCTTGATTGTGGAGGAATAGTAAATGGTAACTCGGCTGGGGAGAAACAACAAGTGGCAACTCAGCTGGGGAGAAAACATTTCTGGTGCTAAGGCTGAGTGAGTATTGATTTGCCAGCTTGCTGGGAGTGAAGTTTTCATGCCCCATGTCGTGTTTTGAATACCTGCAATCCTGCAAAGATAGGAACGTACAAGTAATCCCGGGGTATCCCTTACCGGATTCCATCATAGGAGTTCATACACTCCCGGGAGTAAATATATTCCCTGCAAGCACACATTCTTTAGAAAAGAAGCATCTGTATTTATGCAATCAGTATCTCAAAGACATCGGACATTTTTTGCAAAATGTAAATAAAATATACGAGACAAAACATGACTGAAAATATGATTTTATTAATTCATGTGCCCTGAGTTGGCAAGATACAGTCAAAGAAACATATCCCCTAAAATGAGGAGATTGTTACAAATTGAGAAACAAAATGTTGGCAATGTTGACGACGCTTCAAGGAGCTTCCCTTGGCTATGACTCGTATGACATTTGACACTCTTCTCGTCTTGCTTTCTGAAGAAGGCTGATTCTGAAAGAAGCTTGATCCTTTAGAAGCTTACCAAGTTGTAAGTGATACAGACGAATTCCGAATGCAGTTGTTCGCTTATTCCCTTATTTTGCATGGATCGCCCTTTCGGGTTTTCAATCCATCGGGATACCCATTTTTTCCTGAGTTGTCCAATGTGGCTTTTCAACTCAGCGGGTGTACGTTTTTTGTTTATTTTCCCTTATTTTTGCCCGAGTCTTTTTATTCTGTTTTTGACTCGCCGGGATGCCCTATTTTTGCCTGGACTTTCATTCTGTTTTTATGTCCAGCGGGTCATTTTATGCGAAGTATTTTTTAACTGCATCCGAATTCATAGGGGATGGGAAGTCTTCACCATCCATGGTGCTGATCATGAGTGCTCCACCGGAGAAAACCTTCTTAACTACGAATGGTCCTTCATAGTTCGGAGTCCACTTGCCCCGGTGGTCTGTATGAGGAGGGAGGATTCTTTTCAACACAAGATCTCCTACTTGGTACTCTCGGAGCCTGACTTTCTGATCGAAGGCTTTCTTCATTCTTTTCTGATACAACTGCCCATGACAGATTGCAGCCAATCTTTTCTCTTCAATCAGACTCAGTTGTTCGTATCGGGATCGGACCCATTCTGCTTCGTTCAGCTTAACATCCATCAGTACCCGTAGGGAGGGTAATTCAACTTCAACTGGTAGGACTGCTTCCATACCATACACAAGCTGATACGGTGTTGCCCCGGTGGATGTTCTGATTGACGTGCGGTACCCATGCAAGGCAAACAGTAACATCTCATGCCAGTCTTTGTAGGTGACTACCATCTTCTGCACAATCTTCTTGATATTCTTGTTAGCTGCCTCAACAACGTCGTTCATCTTTGGCCTGTAAGGAGAAGAATTGTGGTGTTGGATCTTGAAGTCCCGGCAAAGCTCTGCCATCATTTTGTTGTTCAAGTTGGAACCATTATCAGTAATGATTCGCTCGGGAACTCCGTATCGACAGATGATGTCTCTCTTCAGAAATCGGGCTACCACTTGCCTTGTAACGTTTGCATAAGAAGCTGCTTCAACCCACTTGGTAAAAATAGTCAATAGCAACCAGGATGAATCTGTGGCCGTTTGAAGCAGTCGGTTCAATCTTGCCAATCATATCAATGCCCCACATAGCAAAGGGCCAGGGTGAAGACATCACGTTCAGAGGATTGGGAGGCACATGCACCTTATCCGCATAGATCTGGCATTTATGGCATTTTCTGGCATAGGCACAACAGTCGGCATCCATTGTGATCCAGTAATAGCCTGATCTTAGCAATTTCTTAGCCATGGCATGCCCTCCTGCATGGGTGCCAAAGGATCCTTCGTGCACCTCGTGCATCAACAAGTCTGCTTCTGTTCTATCAACGCACCTGAGGAGTACCATATCAAAGTTTCTCTTGTACAGGGAACCATCAGTGTTCAGAAAGAAACTACCAGCAAGCCTTCTTAGAGTTTTCTTATCATTGGAAGATGCCCCAGGCAGGTACGTTTGATCCTCCAAGAAGCACTTAATGTCATGGAACCAAGGCTTATCATTTTTGACAACGTCTGCTGCAAACACATATGCTGGTCTGTCGAGTCTGGACACTGAAATTCGAGGCACAAAATTGGCAGCTTGAACTTTGATCATGGATGAAATGGTGGTCAGAGCATCTGCAAACTGATTTTCATCTCGAGGGATATACTCAAGCTTGACTGTTGTGAAGAAAGTCAATAACCTCCTTGTATAATCCCTGTAAGGTATCAGATGATCCTGGTGGGTGTACCATTTGCCGTTGGTTTGATTAACCACCAGAGCTGAATCTCCGAATACATTCAATGTTTTGATCCTGAGGTCAATGGCTTCCTCAAGACCCATAATGAAAGCTTCGTATTCAGCTTCGTTGTTAGTGCAGTTAAAGGTGAGTTTTGCCGAGAAAGGCATGTGAACTCCCTTAGGCGTAATGAGTACTGCACCAACACCACGACCATTCATATTAACAGCCCCATCAAACATCATAGTCCATTCTTCTTCCGGGTCGGGCCCTTCAGTGTGAATAGGCTCTTCATGATCTTTTGCTTTTATGAACATGATGTCTTCATCAGGGAAGTCAAATCTCATAGGCTGGTAATCATCAATAGGTTTTTCAGCAAGATAATCAGACAATACACTGCCCTTGATGGCTTTCTGAGATGTGTACTGGATGTCATATTCTGTGAGGATCATTTGCCATCTTGCGACCCGTCCGGTAAGAGCTGGCTTCTCGAAAATGTACTTAACTGGGTCCATTTTTGATATCAACAAAGTGGTGTGGGTCAACATATACTGTCTCAGTCGGCGAGTAGCCCACGCTAAAGCACAACAAGTTTTCTCGAGCAGTGAATAACGTTGTTCACAGTCGGTAAACTTTTTGCTCAGGTAGTATATTGCATACTCTTTTCGACCAGACTCGTCATGCTGGCCCAGCACACACCCCATCGACTCCTCTAATACTGTCAAGTACATTATCAGAGGTCTTCCTTCAACTAGAGGCATAAGGATTGGTGGTTCTTGGAGGTATTCTTTGATCTTGTCAAAAGCCCTCTGGCAGTCTTCGTTCCACCTGACCGTCTGTTCTTTTCTTAACAGCTTGAACAAGGGTTCACAGGTTGCTGTAAGGTGAGATATGAACCTAGAAATGTAGTTCAATCTACCTAGAAACCCTCGAACTTCTTTCTCAGTTTTTGGTGCAGGCATTTCTTGAATGGCTTTGACTTTATCAGGGTCAACCTCAATCCCTTTCTCGCTTACAATAAAGCCCAGCAGCTTACCGGATCGCACCCCGAATGTGCATTTATTGGGGTTCAACTTCAGTTGGTACTTCCTCAGACGCTTGAATAACTTCAACAGATTCACCAGGTGGTCTTCTTCTGTGAGGGACTTGGCAATCATGTCATCCACATAACACTCGATCTCTTTATGGATCATATCGTGGAATAATGTTACCATAGCCCGTTGATATGTTGCACCTGCATTTTTCAGTCCGAATGACATCACCTTATAACAGAAAGTGCCCCAGGGTGTGATGAAAGTTGTCTTCTCCATGTCTTCAGGTGATATCTTGATCTGATTGTATCCTGAAAATCCGTCCATGAAGGAGAACACCGAGAACTGAGCCGTATTATCAACCAATACATCAATGTGAGGCAATGGGAAGTCATCTTTCGGACTGGCTCTGTTCAGATCCCGGTAGTCAACACACATCCTCACTTTGCCGTCTTTCTTTGGCACAGGTACAATATTAGCAACCCACGGCGGATAGCTGGTTACAGCAAGGAACCCGGTGTCCCACTGTTTTTGTACCTCTTCCTTTATCTTCATTGCCATATCTGGGCGAGTACGGCGCAGCTTCTGTTTTACTGGCGGGCAGTCTTCTTTCAAAGGTAGCTTGTGCATGACGATATCGGTGTCCAACCCTGGCATATCTTGGTAAGACCAAGCAAACACATCCGCATACTCCCGAAGCAGATCAATCAGTTGTTCTTTCCCTGAGTTTTGTAGGCAGGCCCCGATCTTAACCTCTTTCACGTCTTCATCCGTACCAAGATTAACTGTTTCAATCTCCTCCTGATGAGGAGTGATAACCTTCTCCTCTTGCCTTAACAACCTGGCTAGCTCTTCAGGAAGCTCAAAATCTTCTTCAACCCCTTCATCGGCTTGATTGATTGGATTGTCAAAGTCATACGAAGCCATAGTTGTGCTGTTGTCGGTGCAGTCTGAAAGGCACTCTCTGCAAGGGTTTAGATTGTTCATTTTAGTGATTGATTTTAATCTTGTTTAGAAAAAGTGAAATGAAATTTATCATTTTGAAAACATTGCCATTTTATTTTTGTACAAAAAGAAAAATGAAAAACAGTGAGCAGAAAAGAAAAAGACTCATTTGCAAAAAGACGTCCGATATTCATTGATTGATCTGTTTGCACAAAATTACAAGATGGCCCGATTACAAAATGAGTCTTGTCATCTTGGGCAAGATGCAAGACTTGATGCATGCTTAAAAATACAGGAAATAATAATTACTCTGCAGGAGTAACCCTTATAATTTCCTAGGAAGACCAGTTCGAGATACGGCTTCCCGGGATCCTTGGACGTATCCAGCTCTCCAGGTTGCGCTCATCTTCCGACTCATCTTCCAAGTTGTTTACAGCATCAGGGGTGAGCATCCCCCCACTGACAAAAATGGGCTTCTTAGCAGCCTCTGATTGATCTTGTTGAGTTGGTTTGTAACCCAACCCAAATCTGTCCTCCTTCTTCTCCACAGGCAATAGCTTGCCCCAGCCCTGGGCATTCCCTTCTTCAACAACCTTCCTGGCTTGCTGGTAAGATGTCATGGAGGTCCCAAGTACAGCAAATGCTTCATTAATGTTCAGGGCTTCGAATCCCTGACTCATGGTTTCATGGATCTCCCCATCCATCTCAATGTATTTGTACGTAGCCAGATGGCTAACAAAAATATCCTCTTCACCGCAAATGGTGATGATCTGACCCTCCCACTCGAATTTTAACTTCTGGTGAAGGGTAGACGTAACTGCGCCAGCGGCATGAATCCAAGGTCTACCCAGCAAACAGCTGTAGGCTGGCTGAATGTCCATCACATAGAAGGTTATTTTAAACGTCTGTGGGCCAATCATCACAGGTAGATCAATCTCTCCTAGCACTGATCTCTTAGAGCCGTCAAACGCCCTCACTACCAAATTACTTGGACGCAGTGCCAAGCCATCATACTCCAGCTTCACCAAGGCTTTCTTTGGTAAGACATTGAGTGAAGACCCAGTGTCTACCAGTACATGTGATAGAACAGCACCCTTGCATTCCAGGGTGATGTGTAAAGCCTTATTGTGGTTATAACCCTCAGTTGTTAAATCAGCATTGGTAAAACCCAATCCATGGCTGGTATTGACATTTGCTACCACGGTCTCTAGCTGATTAACGGTGATCTCCTCCGGCACATATGTTGCGTGCAAGACTTTTAGTAATGCATTCCGGTGAGCTTCGGAACATATCAGCAGGGATAAAATGGAGATTTTTGAGGGAGTTTGGTGAAGCTGATCCACCACCTTGTAATCACTCCTTTTGATAATTCTCATAAACTCGTCTATATCTTGTTCAAAAGATTTCTTCTGTGTTTCTTTGAGAATGGGTTCTTCAGCTATTACACTCTTCCCTTTTGCTTTGGCAGCAGCTTCTGCCTCGGCATTGGGTCTTTGTGATTGCGAGGCAAAAAGGCGTCCGCTTCTGGTGAAGCCTCCGCCTCCCCCGACATTGTCAATCTGTGCAGAAGAGGTTGAGGAGTCAAGAGTGATTCTCTCCCCATTGCAGTATAGGTCAGAGCCATAATGCCAAGGGATGGCATTACTACTTTCATATGGAACGGGCCCAGGTACCGTGATGGTAACCGGGCTGACTGCAGCAGAGGAGGGTGTTACAATAGTATGTGGATCATAGTAGATAGTGACCGGTGTCCTGGCAGGAGATCCCACTGCTTGTTGTTGGAAATTGTTGTTCGGAGGAATACTTGACGGATCATAATAAATAGTGACTGCTGAGATATTTGCTGGTGTTGTAGGAGAAGATTCTGAATAGAGGGGTGCTGACGTTGTAGAAGTAATGTTTGTTGATATCTGACTTGTTGAAGTGATAAATGAAGCATTTGTTGATGAAACTGAAGAATTGTTTGGAATAATTGTTGTTGCAGTTGTAGGAGACTCTGGAACTGTTGTCGGAGGGATTGCCGGATTTGAAGGCATTGATGTTGTGATTTGAAGTAGACCATTCTGGATAAGACTGTCTATGCCGCTTCTCAAATTATCACATCCATTTACCGAAATGTTGCAATAACCGCATCCGAGCTCACACCCAGGGAATATCTGGCATTCAAGGAGTTGAGCTTTAATCTCTACCAGGGGTGTCCGGATCTGCCCAACCCTGGTTATCAAGAAAGACGGCTTATCTTCCTCGATAGCATTAATTCTGGGCCGTCCATGGTTGGGCATGGGGTTTTTGTTAACATTTGGCGGGGGTGCAAATTTTAGAGCTTTAGAGTCTACCAGGTCTTGCACCTTCATCTATAAAGCTCTGCACTTCTCTGTACTATGGCCAGGTGCGTTAGAGTGAAAAGCGCATTTGGCGTTGGCGTCGTAATTTCTTGGCAGACTAGAAGGATCTGGTGGCGCCAACGTCCTTAACTCAACCAAGTTGAGCTTCAGGAGCTGCGGCAGTAAAGCGGCATAAGGCATAGGGATCAGATCAATCACCCTATTGGCCTGAGATGGTCTCTGTTGAAATGGTCTTTGTTGATTGTTGCTGTTGTTGTTGTAGTTCCTCTGAGGCGGATATTGAGTTTGTTGCTGGTAGTGAGGTTGTTGCTGTGGTTGATATGTCGGTTGCTGAGGAATTGGAGCGGGAATGGTGACTGCTGCCACTGACCTATGAACATATTGTGGTCTGCCTCTGCTGGCCTGAATAGCATTAGTCTCACCGGTTCTTCTTGGACCTACAAAAGGTTTTCTGGGGTTGCTGGACGAGCTCGCACCATTGTCAGAAATCTTGCCCATCTTTAATAGGCTCTCAATTCTTTCCCCAGCTATGACTACGTCAGCGAAGCTGGTGGAAGAAAAGGCAGCTAGCCTGTCAATGTATGTCCCCTGGAGGGTGTTCATAAACATGTCGGCCATTTCCCTTTCCGACATGGGTGGTTGGACAGCAGCAGCAAGCTGTCTCCACCTCTGGGCGTACTCCCGGAAGCTTTCCCTGGATGATTGAGACATTCCTATTAGGAGGGTCCTGTTAGGAGCCATATCCAAGTTGTACTGGTATTGTCTGATAAAGGCCTCAGCCAGGTCCTTCCAGCATCTGATGGTTGCTCTAGTCAAGTTAGAGTACCATTCCCTTGAAGCTCCTATTAAGCTATCTTCAAAATAAAACATCCATAGCTTTTCATCCATGGTATATGCCTTCAGCCTCCCCAGAAAGGATTGTAAATGGGTTCGGGGACAGGAAGTTCCGTTGTACTTCTCGAAGCACGGAGGTTTGAATTTGTGGGGAATCCTTACCCCGTCCACTAGACCCATGTCCATAACATCAAAGCCCAAGGAATTCTGGGACTCCAGGGATCTCAATTTTTCAGCAATTTCATCTAGCCTTCTGTCATAGGCTTCATCCCCAGCTCCCATCACAGTGAATTGATCCTCTTGGGGGTCTTCTTGTAATACTCTGCCTGCAGTGGCATTCCCTTGTACATTAGCGGGGATGTTGATCTCTGGATAAAGGTGAGGCCCATACACTGGAGGATTAACATGAGGCTGAACCCTCTCATTGTTGCTTGTTCCCCCAATCCCTAGATGGGGTTCCTCCTGGGTCTGCCTTTCTACTAATGCCCTTAATCTCTCTTGGCTCTGTGCCAATCCATTCATCACCTCCATAAACTGGGTCATCTGATTTCTCATCTCCAGTCTCTCATTGGCCATTTGAGTCCTGACTTCTGTAAGGTCCTGCTGTACTTGGTCTATTTGTATACCCGGAAGGTTGCTGCGGGTGGGATATCTGTGTGGACGGTTGAGTGGGAACACCCGACGTCGAGCAATAGTTCCTGAATCACAACAGAGTTAGTAACAAACAAAACAAAGACCTACAAAACAAAAGAAATGTTAGTATGCAATGCAGTATGCTTATTTGTTTCCAAGGTGTCCGGCTTGGCATTTGGTTTTGACCTTTCCAGACCCCTGAGGAGGGTGCTTTGACGTTGCTTGAGAGAAAAAGAACTCAGATGAAACAAACTAATGAATATATTACAAATGGAGAATCATACATAGTTTGTTTCTTACAATACATGCCCTCTGAGGGGTCAATAAATACAATATAAAATAGAAGTACATGAAATGAAAACAACAACAAGCAAAAGTCAGACACCAAGACCAAACTCGTCCTCCTGGACTTCCTTCAAAAGTGCTTCAGTCACAGGATTAGCTGGATGCTCCGTGAGGTTCCTGATGAGAAGATTCCTGGTGGTGATAGCAGTGGTTAGCTTCTTGTGTCTGCTTTGGTCCTTTGACCTCTTCACACCAGCCCTGAGCTTCAATTCTGAGATTTCCCTCTGGGCTGCTAATAGGGCTTCCTGTTGCTCCTTTTCATTAGCCTCCAACTGTTCAATCTTGTCCTGGGTTCTCTTATCCTCTTGAGTGCGAGCTTCAGTGATCCTGACCCACCTAGCTTGGCTCTCCTTCAGATAGAGATCAGTCCTAGCCTTCTGGAACTGGGCCTCTTTACAGGCATTCTTCAAAATCTGTTCCCCAGCCCTTGACTTTTTGATGTAGTCCTCTGACTTTTCAATCCTGGCTAGATGCTCCACCTTAAGCTTTTCTAACCTTTCAATGTCCAGACGACCATCACTCCTCTCCCAGAGGGTTCTCTTCAAGGCTTCAGACAAATTCTCATTCCTCTCCTTTAGCTTCTCAAACTCCTCCAGGCTGACAGTTGCTGGAGGTGGTGCTGTGGATGGTCCAGGTACATCTTCAATGGTAAAGGGCATCCCAGAAATTTGAGCCCTAGCATGAGACCACTCATAATACTGAGCTGAGGCCACATTGTTGCATCTCCCAAGAATGGTTACCCCTTTAGTCTGGACATTGTCCCAAGCCCAGGATGCTTGCCTGACAATAGCCAGATTAGGCTTGATCTCACAATAAAGGGTCTCAGCTAGATCTTGTACTCTAGGAGGGTGGACCAATGCATAGCCCAGTTGTCTTTTTAATAGCAGAGGGTTGTAGTTGATGCAACCCTTCACTCCTATCAGAGGTACATTGGGGAACTGCCCACAACTAGTAATGATGTCCCTGCCCTTGGTGCTCTGGGTGCACCACCTGATGTCATCTGAGGTTAAAGCAACAAGTCTCCTAGCCCAATCCCTCTGTTGGTGAGGATTCAAGAATGCATCAGTCTTGGGCAAGTGCTTGAGCAGCCAGGTATGGAACAGGGGAGCACAGCATCTCACCAATCTTCCTCTTTGCTTTTCATTCCTTTGGTGAACAGAGTAGTAGAAATCTCCCAGTAAGGTAGGCACTGGGTTCCTCAGGATGAAAAGATGGATTGCATTCTTGCTAATAAACTTAGGCTCATCTGCAAATAATATGACCCCATATATGCTAAGGGCTAATAATGCACAGACTGCTTTCCACTCTCCCAAGGAGGCCTTCAGGATAGCCTGAGAGGTCAAGAAATCCAAGTGTAGACCAGAGATTCCAGCCTTTGCTGTCATGTTTTGCTCAATCAGAACTGGTTCCAGATACAATGCCTTTGCCAACTCTTCATTACTAGGAAAAGCCATCTCAGGGTTGAAGGGGACTCCACCCCTGATAGGTACACCAATCAGTGATGAATACTCTTCCAACAAGGGTCCCAACTGAAAATTCTGGAAGGTGAAGCACCTCAGAGGGGGATCATAGAACTGCAGGCAAGTATGAATCAAGCTCCTCTATGAAGGGTCCAAATCCATAACCACATCAAGGATGCCTCCATAATGTTCTCTAAATAGTGGTATATGGTCTGGAGTAATCAGGGCCTGGACCTTCCTGATGCCAGCCAGCTCAGGCTCAAAGAAATGGTAGGAGATGTTGCTCTTCTTGGGTGCCATGCCTGCTGATGAAGAGCTGAGACAGATACTGATGATGATGACTGATACTAGGAGATGAACCACTGATAGGCTAAAACTGGTGATGCAGGTGACTGAAGCAAGGTAGCTGATGAAGGTTGCTGAAGCAAATAGCTGGTGAACAAAGGGCCTATGCAGATGAAGGGGTCAAAACCAAGCCAAATGTGATATGGATACCCTGAAAGACAAATAAACACATGTTAAATGATGCAATGATGATGTATGCAAATAATATGCAAGGGTTTGTGATCAAGCTGGATCTGATTACTGCCTTGGTATAAGTCCATGTATGTTCAAGAAATCCAGATGGAGGTTCATAAGTCCAGTAACCAAGGTGGGGGACTCAAATAAAGAGTCACATGTCATGGGTTAAATCACAAGAACTGTCCAAAGTGAAGCATTCTCAAACATAACAAAGTATCAGGGTATGCTGAGGTCAAGGGTACCTGCAAACTTGTAAACAGCCCAACCCCCTCACAGGTGGTGTTCTAAAACAAGGATCCTCAGACTTGGATCAGTTATGAGAAGTGTAAACACTTCTAACCCGGAGGTACAGTGTTTACAATAACCATAAAAGATCCTCCTCTAATTCTCCTCAGTTTCTGAAGGTCATAATAAAGGTCATCCAGACTTAGCAGGCTTCCCAGATAGCCCTAGCACTACAGGAAATCTGTAGCACAGAGTTCTCAAGAAGAAACCCATATCTGAACCGTGTTTCATATTCCCGCACCAGACCGAAATGGAATGGGAAAGAACATGAACCACTCTAGCCTAGGTGTCACTCAGGTCCCAGGTATAGGACCTTAAACTCTCAATAGAACACCCACCCACCAAAGCAACAAAACCAGATCCAGCCAGAACAATATGACAGTATGATGTATATAAAGCTGTAAAGAAAGCAGTAAACAAACTGTACATAAAGCAATAAATAAAACAGATATACAAACACAAATAGCACATAACACCCCAGTAAACATAAATCAAACAAGCGCTAGGAAGAACCCACAAAAAGAACCAGAAGCCCTGGTTACAGTATAAGGGTCCCCAACAGAGTCGCCAAGCTGTCGCTCCCGATAAATGAGAATGGCTCAAGTAAAGGTACAGACGCGAACGGTCGGCGAAAGAGGGATGGGAACACACAGGAGTGAACTCAAGAGAAAGGAAAGAGTCGCCAGCTAGGCATTTTTATCCCGAAGGAAAGGTAATGCTGCATAAACCTAGAAAGATATGGATAAGACGGTTGCGAACCAGAGAGACTGAGAAAGGGGGTTGGTTACAACCTGGGAAGGTATTAGCACTCAGACTGTCCGTCGTACTCGACGGGATCCAAGCTTAAAAGATTTGTGTTTTAAAGGGGTAGTGTCAGTGCAATTTGTGTATCAAAGCTGGAAAGAATGCAAGTGTCAGTGTAAAAGAAGTGTAAAGTGTAGTATGTACAGTGTCAGTGTAAGAACAGGAATGAAATGCTCAAGACTATGAGGCTTAAAGAATAATGCTGGAAAGAGGGGAAATATACAGAGACTTTTGTTCGATAACTGTCAAGTTATGCCTACGTATCCTCTAGTGCAATGAGGAAGTCAGAACACCGTAGTTCGACCCAAAGAGACTGAAAGATAAATTGACTTGTGAACTGCTTGCTTGCCTATGCTCAAGTGTATGACCTGTCTGGCTCAGGTGCAAACTGTCTTGCATTAGACGGAAGAAGCGAGTTCTCGTTTATGAGTGAATTAGATGAGAAAAGAATCCCGGAGGAGACGATTATTGTTTGTTTTTGTATTTTCAGTCTTTTATTGCTTTTGAAAGTTTGTCATAGATTAATGAGCTTAAGCCTAAACCAGTGGATTTAGTAAACTCATCACATCTTCCCTCTGATTAGGGGTAATGGGAGTACCTTAAGTGTGAAGTCAGCTTCTCACACTTAATCACCATGGTGTAGGATTAAGATCATTAACCTACTTGTGATTATTTAGATGTTTTTGTGGTTTTTGTTTAGTGCTGAGTAATGAGATTAAACCATAATCAGGGATTAAACAGACTCATTACACCATCCTAATAGAAGGATAATAGATGAGAATGTTTAAGCTGAGGAAATCTCCTCAACTTAATCCATGATTAGGGATTAAAATCATGACAAAACAAAATCTTTATTAAGTGGATTTTAGTTGATGATAAGATGAAGAAGTGAGTTTTAGGGTTTGTAAGACAGCTTGAGGGGGACTTGTCCATTAACACTAGGGTTAGTCCTTCTTAACCAGTTAAGGAAGAAATAGAACCCTAATGCAAGGCCCAAGTTACAAGCTTGATGTCTTGGTGATTATTAAGTGAATTGATTAAGGGATTTAAACACATTAAGGGTTTAACACTTAGGATTAAAGTTATACACTCCATCCTAATAGAAGGATGCAGGCATAAGCTTAATCACAAAGCCTTAAAGCCTTTAGGGTTTAGTCCCTGATTATGAGATGAGAAGAGAAGACTCAATGAGACACAAAGGGTAAAAGCTAAATGGGGGACTAATCAAACCCTAATTATTATCATGCTTGGTTGTTCCTAAGGTTTGTGAGGTTTACAAGAGACATCTTCAGAGAAACCACCAGGAAGCAGATGAAAGGAGCAAAGAGAAGCAAAGTAACTTGCTTCATTTAAGAAGACAAGTCACTTGAAGAAAGAAAGTAAGATGAAGAAGAATGAGAAAGCTTAATCTCAAACACAAGACAAAATGCAGCAATGATGCATAAGAGGGATGAAAAGAAATTGTGAGAAGTGAAGGCAAATTCACTTCTCAAAGTTACTTACCACCTGAAAGGTTAGTGAAAGGAATGCAATGCAATGCAAAATGAGATGAAATGGGATGATGAAAACTAAAACCAGAAGCATGAGTGTGATGAAAATGATGCTAAGAGATGATGTACACACATGACAAGAGATGGGAATGATCATACAAGCATATGGATGCAAGAGAAGCATGCTTAGAACCATGAACACACATGAAAAGTTATGAAATGCAAATGACATACAACATGGCAAATGAAAGATGCAATGATCAAACATGATTCTAATATGTCTTAAGATGTGTCATGGATCAAATGGATGCATGAAATGTCATGGCAAGTCATGGTATGCAAGCAAATGCAAGATGAATGCAAAAGGAAGGCACAAATTAGGGTTTATGAGCAATGCACAAAACAAAAACCAAAACCAGAAGCAAACATCAAGATAAAAAATTGAAAATGCATCCAAGGGAACCCTAAACCTATACAAACTCACTGCCCAAAGGAGGGGTTCTAACTCTTAACCTAATGGGGGTTATGAATTTCTTAAAATTGCTAGGGTTTTAAGGTACCTTGTCAAGAAAAATGTCAAACAAATTGAAAATGCAAGATCAAATCATGCCAATTTAATCCTATAAACTACATGATATGAAAGATGCAATGCAAAAAGAATCAAAGTCCAACTCTTAAAGACTAGGCAGAAATGAATTTTCAAAGATTGGATCAAAATAATGCCTTGAAATGAAATTAATTCCATGAAAAATTGTCAAAAGACATCAAGACCAAAAACGAAATTTGGTTTGAGGGTTGGACAATGTTTCTAAATAATTTTAAAGGTTTCATGAATTTTTTGGTGATTTTTAAATACCTAAAAGTATTTTTAATTAATTAATTCTCATTAATTAATTAAAAATAAACTTTTAAATGATTTAAAAATAATTTTTAATGCAAAAAAAAAAATGAAAATGTTTTTGGTTTCTAAAAATTAATAAAAGGTTGCATAAAAATTTTCATAATTTTTAAATGATTTTTACTATTTTTAAATAAATGAGCAAAACAAATGAATTAAAATGAAAATAAAATTGAATAAAAATGAAAGTATGCGCATCCAAGGGACAGGATTGGTTCTGGGGATATTTGGCTTGACTTCGCGCGCAATCTGATGGCCACAATTCAAACTGAGCTAATTTCCAATTAAATTTAATTAAACTGAATTAATTAGATTAATTATGGATTAGGGTTTCTAATGGTGCATCCTGTCCATTCAAACGCGCGCCAGTCAGCCTAGGTCAACTCATCCAACGCACCAAATTCAAACCTCACTTAATGACACAGATTAGGGCTAATGGTTCTCAGGTGGCCGGAGAAGACTTCCGGTCGTCTTCTCCGGCGAACCAAAACCCTAGATTTTGCTATAGGTCACCAAACATGAAATTTCTTCCACAGAAATGATCCTGCCTCCCCATCTAAACCTAACCCCTCTTTCAAAAATCATTTATTTTCATTGACAAGCTTGAATCGAAAACAAATATGAAACACGGTCAAACTTTCAGAGAGACATGAAATGGTCATCCCTTACTTATTTTCAAATCTAAATACATCCAGATGATCAGTGCAACATATAGATTCAATTTGTAACAAGTAAATGAAGTTCTGGAAAATTTGTTCTTGAGCTATACCTGAGATGGAACCTTCTGGTTCTGGGCTTTCTGGGCTGTTTCTTGGTGCAAACTCACTCCTCTTGAGCTCATAATGAAGTCTTGATACTTGAAAGAAGCTTGTGATGGCTAGTCTGGAAGATCACAGAAGTTCTGTTCAAGGTGGGGTGGAAATCGTATTTTGATTTCAGTGACTTTCAGGCTATGGTGATGGGTGGTTTTTGATCAGTGGAGTGTGCTGAGTTTGTTTGTGAAGGTTGTTTGTGTGTTTTCAGCTTGTGGAGAGTGTTTCGAAGGCTTTTGCAAATGGGAGAGATTTTGATAACTATGGCTTGTGGGCAAGATCAGAATCAGTTGTGTGTTGTGTTAGGCTGGGTTTTGTCCATGTATCAAAAGGGGATAGGTCAGAAAGTTGTTGGTGGCCTATGGTGATTGGTATGGGTCTTTGGCCAAAATGTCAACTTGATGTGTACTTGAAGCATGGGCTATGGTACAACTTGCTTTTTGGCTTGCTTTTGCTCAGCTTGAATCAAGGAATGCTATGAAAAAGGTTTAGAGGCAATGCAGCAAGTGGTTTGTAACTTATGATAAGTTTTGCAAGTTGGTTCAAGTTTGATTCCTTTGGGATTTCTTGAGTTTCAAGGCATCAAAGTGCAAAGTTCTTTGTCCCATTCTGAATTTTAGAGGTCATATGATCATGTTGTGAAGAAATGGTACACATTTGAGGCCTTTAGAACACTTGATCAAACCATTTTGCAAAATACCTCTTTGGTAGAAAACTTCAAATTTTGTGATTTTAGCCAACTTTGACAAGCCATAACTTTTGATCCAAAATGAATTAGGTCATGTTCTTGTACTTTTTGAAAAGGGAATGATCCATTCTACAACTTTCATGACCAAAGTTTTTTCATTTGAAGCATTTTTGAATCAAAAAGCAAGGGTTGAAAAAGTTTCCCAAAATGGCAATTTTCATTAAAAGTCAAACTTCCCAAAAAGTCAACTTTGCAAATGACTTGAAATTCTCCAATTTTGTGAACTTCTAACATCTTCTATGATCAAATAAATATCATACACAATCAAAATGATGAAGAACACCCTTTGGTTGGGTCATTGGGGGCCTCAGATGCCCTGATTTTACACTGACTTGCTCAGAAAGTCAACTCTTGATCAGATGACTTCCCTATGGAATTTCTTCATGAAAATTGATATGCATGCTCCCTATACCTTATAGAGACCAATAGAAACAAGAATGACCAAAAAATTTGGAGTTATGGCCTCTGAAACCAAAACCCTAATTCTAGGTCATCTGTGCAGTCAAACCTGGCTCTGCTTCCATACCATTATCAGTTCTTGTGATTTTTTGACATTCTTGACTTTGAGAGGATATAATATGATGCTTGAACATACATTGACCCCTTTGAAGTGATTGATGACCTTTGGAGTGGCTCAAATGGCTCTTGGATTGCTCAGATCACAAACCCTAGATGCAGATGACTTTGAACCAAAGCAATGAATCAAAAATGTGGTATGAGATGCTATGATTGGATTTATGCATATGAAGTAATCACAAGCCATGGTGTTAATGGGTGAGGGTAAATTTGGGGGTGTTTACAGGATTCCATAAGTGACAGGTTTTACAGGGCCTTCAATAGATTCTACCTTAATTCTTGTAATGTCCTTATTGAAAGGTCCCACAGTGTTGACGCAGTTTGCAGCATTACTCATCTTTATTTGGTCAGGATCAAGACCCTCAGCAGCCTTGTCTCCAATGGTGAGGCCTTCAGAAGCCTTCTTTTCGACGCTAAAGAAACTGTTAGTTGTCTCTTCATTAGTGCTCACAGGAACATCTTCCCATCCAGTTGGTTGGATTTTGTTGATGTCAATATGAGAGCTTGCGGGAGCAGTGTATTTCACGAGATAATCGAACTTTACACTCGACTCCCCTAAAGTATCCCATAGTATTCCATCTTCAACAATGTTGTTGTTATTTCCTTTGTTGAAACCTTCAGTAGTTTCCACCATTTTCTGGTTATCAAAGTCTTCAGTAACTTCAATTTTGTCATGACTGTCGAAACCTTCAGTAGTCTCAACTTTGTTTTGACTGTCGAAACATTCAGTAGTCTCAACTTTGTTTTGACTGTCGAAACCTTCAGTAGTCTCAACTTTTTTGATGTAGTCATTCAATTCCTTCACATCAAGATATTCAGTAACCTTGATCATTATTGGCAGGGTCACACAGTCTTTGGATACTTCTTCCACTTCAGGCTGGTTTAGGCGATCATCAGCAATCCCCACCATGTTAATGTGGGTGTCGAAACCTTCAGTATCTTCTATCATTTCAAAACTATCCTCATTCGCCTTTTCGACTTTGACCATATTCACAATGAATGGTTCAACATAATTGGCCTCAACAACCTGCATAGGATTTGAATCAATCCTCATTTGTTGTTTTCATTTGTCTCCAAATTTCAGTCTTCTATCATCGATTACATTCTGAACAAGATCCCTGAAAAGGAAACATTGAGAAGTTTTATGACCCAAAAAGTTATGGTATTTACAAAAACCTCTCTTTTTCTGTTGGTCGATAGGAGGCTCTTTAGTGCCTGGTGGTTTTATTAACTAACCATCTTTAACCAACAAGTCGAAAATTTCGTCACACTTGGTGACGTCGAACATATAAGTTATTTTAGGAAACTTATCATTCTTTTCCGATTCGACTGGATTCTATCCGTTCGACGAAGCTAGTACTTTACAAGAGTATGGTGGGCATTGCTTTAGTTCTGATAAGTCAATTTCTTGTTCGTCGAAAATAACTGGTTCATTTTCGTCATAATCATCATCTTGGCATACTCCTACATAGGCCACCCTCTCTTTCTTACTTTTATTTGCTCTAAATTTTTCAGCTTTTAGCCTTTCGATTTGTCTTATCCTATCTGCTAATTGTGCCATGTCTCTCAAATATTGAGTGTATAATTTCTTTCTTATAGAATAATCTAGACCTCCTGCAGCCATTTCGACTAACTCCTATTCTGGCACTTGTGTGAAACATCTTGCCTTTAGCAATCTGAACCTATTTAGGTAATCATCTATAGGCTCTGAAAATTTCCTCTTAACACTGGCTAGTTCTTTCAAACTTATTTTAATTTGTCCCATATAAAATTGTTTGTGGAACAATCTTTCTAACTGGGTCCACGTGTATATGGAGTTTGCAGGCAAGGATGTAAACCAAGTAAACACATTCTTCGTCAAAGAACTTGGGAAGTATTTCATTTTTAAATTTTCGTTATGGGATATTTCCCCTGCTTCGATCAAATAACATGCTACATGTTCTATAGTGGATTCTCTAGTGTCCCCTGAAAATTTGGTAAATTTGTGGATTTTCCACCTTTGGGGTAACTCCTGCTGTAGAACATATTCAGATAATGGGGAAGCTTAACTAGGCCTTTGTAATCCTACATTTACCCCATTTTGTGCCATTATCCTTTCGACCATGGCCACTAAATTGTTTTCGGCAGGCAAGTTATTATACTGTATTCGCTGTTGAAACACATCATAAGCATCCTGGCCTCTCTAGACTATTACCCTCCTAAATTCTTGTTGGACAGGGATTTCGACACAAGGCTGTTCTACCACTTCTCCTAGGTTCCTAAGGTTGGCTTGGGGATTGTCTAAAGGCCTCTGATTTATTGTGGGTTCCTCTTCCACAATCACTAATGGGTTATGAATTATTTGTTTTCTTTGTCGAGTTTGAGGGACACCAAAAAAATCAGCAATACGCGTCATTTGCGTTGCCAACATTTGGTTTGTTTGGGTAGTGTTTTGTATCAAAGGATTAAAAACTACTCCCATTTGTTGTGTCAACATTTGGACCATATCACAATTACTTTCGTCCATTTGTTGTCGTATTACTTGTGTAGAATTATTCGTAATTGTTGGCATTTGGAAACCTGGCGGGGGTTGATTCAATCTACTCATATTCACACCATATCTTGACCTTTGTAATGGTGAAGACATATGGACCATAGCATCAGAATACAAGGATGGTGAATTCTGCTAATTTGCCATCACTGAAGTTGGCATTCCATAGGGTTGTTCCCTCCCAAACATAGGCATGGAAAAATTTGTCTAAAATGGCCTAAAATTATTTCCTCCAGGAGGAGACATCCCCATGGGCATTGAATGCCCCATTGTGGAGGAACTAGGCGCATTCTAAAATAATGAAACCGCTGGTATTGATCTTGTTGATGAAGGGATAGCCTCTTCTAGAACAGGAATTGATTCCACATTTCCCCCTGTTGAAGGGATAGGGTTAGATACTAGAATAGTTTCATTTGGATTTGGATTATTTGGCGGATTTTCCATTCGTCTTACTCTTGTTCTTTTAGGTCTTTCTACGTCAGTTACGGCTAATTTACCGCTTCTTAGAATCATACAACGAAGTAGAAAATTTTTAACTAAGAGTTATTCTATTAAATTTTCAAAATTTGCACTGGTCCCACCAGGTATGCCAATTTATTCACTGTTGAATTTGGTGAACAACCTCTGGTTTTCCAATCTCACTGAATTGGTTTACTTGCAGGATCAACCACATAAATCCTAGGACACATGTGCAAATTTAAATGAACTTCTGAACTCTTAGTACAAAAATCTTTTGATCCTTTATTTGGTTTGTTAAGTCTTTCATATATGAATGATTTTGATTAGGTTACTTAAGCAAAATTTTTGACAAAGTAAATTTAACAAAGTTGAAATTTTCATAAAGTAAATAATGAAGAATAAATGGCTGGTAAATGTAAATGAAAAATTGGTAAAGAACGTTGAAATTGATAGAAACTTAAAGAAATGGTGTTGTTCACATGTACATTTTCCAGATAAAACTTTTTTTCTCTCACACGGGTACTTTAGAGTATTTTGCAGGAATTTTGTACAAGTTTTTTCACACACTAAATCTAACAAACATTATCCTATTTATATACAAAATAAAATAACTGCTATCAACGGAAAAATCCTAAGACTAATGACACTTGGATTTCTGCATGATTTTCATTCTTCAAAAGCTTCCACGCGTCCTTCTGCCTAGCGAAATAACTGTCTGAATTTGAGTTTATCCTTAATGTCAAAACAATGCATCCCTTCAGCCTTGTCAAATTTGTCTAAACATAACATATCAACTAAAAACTGTCGAAATAATGCATCATATCTCTTTATAGAAATGTCGAACACTCCAGTTGTCACTCAACTCTATCGAACTATCGAAATATTTCTTTAAATATATTTCTTCAACTCGATTCCTTTGCAAATATCTTCTTCTGCCGAAGAGCATCGTTTTATCTTTCAAGTCATGGTGTTGAAAATATGTGTCTACATATACTCCATAAACATACCAGGTGCATTCGACACTCCGAAAGGAATCATTAAATATTCATAGTGATCTTATAGATTTCTAAATGATGTCTTCTGAATATCTTCATTCTTAACTCGGATCTAATGGTAAATTGACCTCAAATCAATTTTGTTATCCTACCAACCGGTCCATCAAATCGTCGATTCTTAGAAGTGGATACTTGTTCTTAATCGTTACTTTATTCAACTTGCGGTAATCAACACCTAGTCGCATACTACCATCCTTCTTCTTTACCAACAACACTAGACCCCCCCAAGTGACACACTTGGTCTAATAAATTTCTTTTCAAGTAAATCTCCTAATTGATTCTTCAATTCTCCAAACTATGATGTTGACATTTTGTATGGTGCCATAGAAACAAGTCTAGTACCAGGAACAATATCAATAGAAAACTACACCTCTCTCTATGGCAGTAAATATGAAATATCCTTTGGAAACACCTCTAGAAATTTACATACCACTAGTAACCCTTCCATTAGTGTCTGACTCTCAACAGACAAGGAAGCAAACATTACAAACACTTTAACTTAATCTTTCAACATCTTTTACAATTGATTAGAAAATATGAAACTAGTTTCTTCTTCATCATTAGGAGCAATAAATTATACTTACTTGTTGTATCAATTGATATGAACATTGTTGAATTCCAATCAGTTCATCCCCAGAATGACATTAAGATCACTTAGTGGAAGACAAATTAAGTCCACACCAAAGTCTCTACCATAAATTGATAGAGTACAAGTAAAGCATATTAAATAAGTAGTTACTGACCCATTAGGTAGGGTATCAATAACTAGTCCACTACTCAAAGTAGACACTACAGGACCCAATCTTTTCACACAGTTAGTAGAAATAAATAAGTGTGTCGCACCCGTGTCAATAATGGTAATCAAAGGAATGTTGTGAATGTAACATCTACCTCAATCCTTCAAAATACATACAATACAGTTAAATTATTCTATAGAATTAGATCTTCAAGTAGGGTTTTATAGGCTTACTCGACACAAAACTAAACAATAATAATTTGAATAAGTAATAAATTATATATATATATATATATATATATATATATTAAAAAAAGAAGATAAAATGTGCATATGCTTAAAATATATGATGTATGTATTTGAGTGCACAACCTAAGAGGCAGGTGAATTAGGTGTAATGGTATTTTTAGAGATTTATGATACTTTTCTAGTTTCTTGAAAATTTCCGGAATTAGGAATGATGAACAAATGATAAACTAAAATGTAAAGAGTGGTAATGTAAATGAAAACAATTATGAATACTAGTTCCCCTTATAAACCAAGGGTACATCTAGTCCTCCATGTTCCGTGATAGATTTTCACTATTGTTAGATCTTTGTATAAGCCTCACACCAAAACTCTCCTACAATCTTCTAACAACAACAAAGAAGCACACCACTTCCTTGATTTCACAAATACACCAACAAATATGGTGTACTTTAAATCAAACCAAGTGTGTAATTTCTAAAAGTATTTGCAATAGAATGTTGTATAATTTATATTTGTGGAGAAATTAAGTCACCACACACTTGGTGATCAATTACAATATTTGAACAAATTTGAAAATATGATGTGTTTTTGAATTAATTTCAATATATAATAGATCTTCTCTTTCAATTTACAATTCAATAATGTAGGAATCTTAAGTGCCCAAAAATTATTATGAAACTTTTATGAATGATTTTAAGGTTATGCACAAAGTTTCATAATTTTTGAAAAAGAATGAACACTTATAAAATTATTTGAATTGATGTGAACAATTAATAATGAAAGAGATAATTTGAAAACTAATGTATTTTTCCTTAAATAAATTCTAAAAAATATCTACGAATTGATGCAAAAGTTTGAGAAATTTTCATGAAGGTTTGCAATAGTTTAGAATGACAATGAATCATGAAAATACATAATTTTGAATTATGTCAAGGACTTGTTAAGTCGTTTAAACAGAAACCTGACTTAACAAGTGAAGGACAAATTTTGAATTTAAAATAATTTTACAATTTTCAAATAGCAACAGGTTTTGTTAAGTTAGTTAACCATATATGAATTAAAAAATGCAACAAATCAACTTGACTTAAAAAATGTTGACATCTTATTACAAAAAATTGTATGCCCTTTTTTCAAAGATATTTATGCATGATAATTTGAGAACTTTAGAGATGAAGATGAGTATTTTTTTTAACATCTAATGTTTAAACATAATGAATTACAATTGAGTACCTTAGTATTAAGATCAATTTCATTTACTTCCAAACTATCCATAAGCTTATGCATTATTGATTCTTGATTCCAAACTTTTTCTTCTTTGATATTTCTTCTTTGATAAGCTTTTCCCTTCATTAAAACCAAGTTAAGAAGAATGATAAACATCTTCTTCACATCAGAAATAAACTCATGATCTTCCTGCATGCCTAATAAGCCATCTTCCATTAATCTTCTGATACCAAACTTACATCATAGCCACATCCACTTCCTCAAAGCCCTCCTCTCCTTCCCCCTCCTCCTCTTCCTCATCCCCCCCTCCATCCTCATGCTCATGATTGCGCAACATAGATTCATCCTCATCCCAATGGGTTGATAAGGGTACATGTGATGTGTGAGATGTAACACTCCACTTTCCCATTTTGTAAAATACATAATTGATACAAAAATAATAAGAGTTTACACCAAAAGGTAGGATTCCACATCATCTAAAACCAACCAACGAAACTTTTTTTTAAGGAAATAAAACAACATAATTTTTTTTATTCAAATCAAGGAAATCTGTTGATAACACCACAATTCCACATAAACTTGTAGTTCAACTAATCTTCAAATAAAGAGTGATACATAACAAAAACAAATAAAGAATAAAAAATGAAGAAAAATCCTCAATTCCTGTTTGTAATACCCTAAAATTTTCCCTCTTATTTATTACAAATACCAAGTAGCTCGTGCTTCATTACATTGCATTTAGGTCATAACCCATCATACATGCATCATTGGTTTCTAAGGGCATGGGATCATCATCCACCAAAAGAAGAGCTTGTATAAGCCATGAAATGGTCTTTCCCAATAAAAACATATCATAAGGTGCACCTTGACCTCAAAAGGTTTGGAAATGACAAGAGAAGAAGGGACAATCACCACCTCCTTGAAAAGGTCCAAATTAGGGTTTTGAGTAACAAAAGAAACAAGGATCTCCATAAACAAGGAAGAGTTCTTACCAACCTGCATATGACACATATGATAACTTGGATACAAATATCCTCAATCACCTTACAAAGAACTATGGTTTTGACCTCTGGTCAACCCTCCTGAGTCAAATGATCCAAAATTAGGGTTTTGTTTAGAATCAATTTATTTCTAGTTCTTGAGCTAAAACTTGATCTCAAGGGGTTTCATATGCTATTAAGTGTCTAAGGATGGAATATTGCTCATTGGTTCAATATAGAGGGGTTTCAATTGATCAATTGCTTGAGAATCAATCAAATTGGGGAAATGTCAATTGTGTAGGGAAAAAGTCAACTCTTGACTTTTTGAGGTCAAATTCTTGATCCTCAAGTCAAATATGTCCATGGATGAAGATATTATCAAGAAATTTCAAGGTATTCAACAAAAAACAAGAAATATGCAAAATTTCCCAAATAGAACATTAGGGTTTCCAAAAATGGCAAGCTTTGTCAAGTTGAACAACCAACTTTGGAGCTTTCTTTCTCCCTGACAGGCTTCAATTTAAATATTCCAAATTCCCAAAATAAAGTTCTTATCCTAAGCTTCAAAACCATATCAAGAACATCTCCATGGATCAAAATTGAAAGAGATATGATCATTTAAAGTGGAGGGTTTTCAAGACATTTTTGGCCAGCTGTAACACCCCAAATTTGCCCTCTTCTTTTTAGCATCATCATCATATCATAATCACCATAAGCATGTCATATCCTTAGCATTTTGCATATAAAAATGAAGCATAGCACTCACATATTCCATCATAAGGCATATGATCAATCATCTGAGAACTCGTGATCTTACAAGGCAAAGTCAAGAGCATGGTGACCTGACAGGAAGCTCACAAGACCTTTTGTACAAGATTGGTATCATGGTCAAAGCCCTAAAAGGATTGAGGGTCAGGATCAGATTGGAATGGTTGACGCCGGGGTATTCTTGGAGTTTCCCACCAAAAGGAGGGAGAATTCAAAATTTTCCTGCGTTAACCGGTTAACAGCTGCGAATTTTGAATTCCAGCAGCAAGTTCAGCATGTGTGTTTGGCTCCATTTTTTCATATTTCTGATTTTTATTTATTTTGAATTAATTGGGAATTATGGAGAAGGATCTAGAGAGTTTACCAAGCCTAATTCCAAGGCTAGATCCTAATCACCTTTCTAAGCTAATTCTAATCCACTTTTTTGGACTCCAAACCAAATATTTGGGCCCCAAACATAGAGGATATTTATTCCATTTCCTTCCAAACCAAAGCTAATCCTCTCATAATTTCCTTCTCATTTTTCTAAATTTTCACCACTCTCTCACCATTCTCTCATTTTCTCTCCCAATTTTCCTAAACACTCAAAGTTCCTCTTTGAAGATCACAAAACTTTGCATTAAAGTTTGTAGATCTTGGAACTAGACCTTCATCCATAGCTTCCTTACATCAATTTGATGGTTTCACTACTTGGTTCAGATCTGATTTGGTGATTAGAAGTGCTTTTGGAGCCAAGTTCTTGCATCAAGACTCTTTGCTTGCATTTATTTTGCATGGTGTGTGAAGATTAACACCGGATCTTCGAAGTTTTCCGCGAGATTCCTCATTTCCAGCTCAAAAAACATTTACCAAAGCATATCTCAACTTTGTAGGTTGGTTAAGTTCAGATCTAGCTCTGTTTTAGCTTATTTTCATGCTTGTGCTTAGATCCACCATGTGCTTGTGTATTTGCTTGTCTTTCTTGAATTGTTTGGCCGATTTATGATCGGATCTATGTGTTAATGTTCATGAGCTTAATGGTGTTTGATTAATGTGAATTGATCTTACTATTTCATGCATAATTGATTGCTGGACTGTTTTGGATTATTGGAAATAAGCTGGTTTGGACTGTTTTTTCTGCAGGTTTTAGTGTTGTTCGCATAGTGTTAACCGGTTAACGCTTTGGTTAACCGGTTAACGCGTATGTTTTTTTTTGTTTTTTTTCTGCAGGTTTAAATTGGTTAACCGGTTAACGCTTTGGTTAACCGGTTAACACTGAAGCAGAGTGCTCATCAAAAACCACAAAGTAGAAAGCAAAGTAAAAGGCTCATCAAAAACCACAAAGTAGAAGGCTCATCAAAAACCTAGCGGAAAACCACAAAGTAGAAGGCTCATCAAAAACCACAAAGTAGAAGGCTCATCAAAAACCACAAAGTAGATAACTTACTCCTCTGAAAGGTACTACTAATCTTGGTCTATGCTACAGAAGATCGAAAGATTACAAGCTTGTAGGTTACTGTGATGTTGATTTTGCTGGAGACAGAACAGAAAGAAAAAGTACTTCTGGAAGTTGTCAATTTCTGGGAGACAATCTAATTTCCTGGTCAAGCAAAAGGCAGTCAACCATAGCATTATCAACTGCAGAAGCTGAATACATTGCAGCAGCTGGATGCAGTACTCAAATGCTCTGGATGAAAAATCAGCTTGAGGACTTCAATATTTATGAGAGTAACATTCCCATCCTCTGTGATAATACTTTTGCTATTTTTCTCTCTAAAATTCCAATTTTACATTCTAGAGCTAAACACATAGAAGTTAAACATCATTTCATTAGGGACTATACTCAGAAGAGAATATTATTTTTAAAATTCATAGATACTAATCACCAATGGGATGATATTTTTACAAAACCCCTTGCTGAAGATAGATTTAATTTCATTCTAACTAATCTTAGTATGGAATTATGTCCAGAATGAAAAATGTTTACTTACATGTTTTTATCTCTCAGTAGTTCTGAACTGGTTATTTTATTTATTCAGAAGTTAGTTTAATGATCTGACTGTTTATCTCTGAGAAATTCTGTTTCAAAAGAATAACATGCAAATTTTGTTTGCTTTTTTGATCATCTATTTATGTTTATTTTGGCCTTACTACCTATTAATGAAAACCTTGCTCTGTTTTGTTTCTCTATAATCATGTTTTACTTCTGCACTTTTTAACTTTTTGATTAATGACAAAAAGGGGGAGAAACATAGAAGATTTTGATCTATAGCAGTTTATCAAGATTAACCTCTAACATATTAATATTCTGATAAAACTGTTTGAGTTGTTATTCTAAATAGAAACAGGTTAAGTAATCAACTCAGGGGGAGCTAAAGCAAAGAACTTCTGATGGAAGAATTAAATTTGTTGAAAGAACTTCTAATGAAAAATTTCTGAAAGGATAATTCTCATAAACCAAAGGGAGTCCTTCTAATACTTTTAACTCTATTCTTAAATCAAAATAAATGTTTTGTCATCATCAAAAAGGGGGAGATTGTTAGAACAATTTTGATTCTAATCCTTTAAGACTTTTGATGATAACTATTATTATTATGCAAGAATAGAAATTCTAACTTATGCTGAGAATAAATTACTTATTTATGTATTGTAGAAGTTCGTAAAAAGGAAGTTATTGAAAAGAATGCTTGCTTCAATAGAAGAAGACTTGCACTATAAAATAGAATCTATATAAGTTAAAGAGAATCCTTCTTTAAAGACAATATTAAAAGTTGCGTACAAAGAATTAATTAACTCTGATTATTGTCTAGAAGATGGTGATTCTTTCATTAAAGCCTTAATTAAAGAATATCTGAATTAATGTTGGGAACAAATATCTTTGATTATGGAAGGTTTTTATGGTATTAACTAATATCCATAATTGGCTCAAGATGTCTCCAACGGTCTCATCAAATCAAGCATTATATAAAGGAATCATTTTGAAGAGTAACAACTCTGGCTCCTACGACTTACATATTGCGCCATACATTTCTTGTAACAATTCACCTTGTGATTATAGCTTTATTAGAAGCAAGTTAGTTGCTTTTTATTATCATTGTAAAAGATAAGAAACTTTCCTTGAGTGACTAGTTTAAGTTAGAAGACTCAAGAGGACATTGATTGTAGGTCATTGTGTGTATTCAAATATTGAATAGTGGATTAAGACCTCATTGATAGAGGAAAAATCACCTTGGCGGGTGGACTGGATGTAGTTTGAGTTCAAACGAACCAGGATAAATTAAAGAGTATTTTAAGTCATTTTTTATTAGTTATTGAAAACCAATTCCAACCCCCATTCTTTGTGTTTTACGTCCCTTCAGTAGGCAGCGGGGTAGGGCCTGTTCGAGCATACTCTTTTATTTTCCCTATATTTTCCACATTTCTGTTCTAGTCTTCTCCAGTTATAGTCATTCTTTTTTGCAGTAGCTTTCATTTCTTCACCCTTTTAAACATTTAATTTGCAAGCGTGGATCCCGTCGGGTACGACGGGCGATCTGGGGTGCTAATACCTTCCCAGGTCGTAACCGACTCCCGAATCCAGTCTCTTTGGTTTGCAGGACCCATGTCCTTCCTTTTCTTTTCTTCGGTTTGTGAAGCATTACCATTCCCGTTCCTTCGGGATAAAAATGCCTGGCTGGAGATTCCACCTCTTTCCGCGCCACTTTCGCGTTTGTACCAGGATGGAAATCTAGGGAGCGACAGCTTGCGACTCTATTGGAGATCGAACCCAGAATCTTTGGTTTCCCCTTGAGAGTCAATCCTAGTGCTTGCATGTTTTTGTTTCATTGGGTGTTGACTGTTTGTTGTTGCGTGTTTATTTACAGTTTTATTTACAACTTTATTTACTATTTTCAGTATTTATTTTCATGCATCATATTATACTGGACTGTCTGGCTGTGTTGGTTTCCTTTTTCCTGTGGGGTTGGGAACTGTTACTGTGAGATGAGCTCGTAACCGGGGCTCGAGTGCACCCTAGGACTTAGCGTGGACAGTCACTTTGGCTTCATGGCATCTTGCTATTTTGGTAGTTGTGAGTTCCACACCCAGACTTGCGACCGTCTTGGAAGTGTTTTGATGCAGGAATCTTTCTTGGATCATTACACGACCTCGATAGTTATGTGCATCTGGGGACCGATCATTGAGAACCTTTGTGGAAACATCCCTTTCCAGTGGTGACAGTGGCATACCACATTCTATGGCAAACCCATTCGCACCCGAGGGCCCACTAGGAACTCGCATAGGATGGACTGGTTCTTTTATAGGAACCCAGTCAAAGCATCTGGTCGTATGACGATAGTATTGTACCCTTCGGGATGAATGTACTATTGTTTCTCGATTCCAGCGCTTGAAGCTGGGAACTTATAAAGGATGCTTGTTTTTCTCGGATTCACGCTGAGACCTCCCTAAGTAGTACATAATGCCAAACCGATTCCCTGATTTGGTCATGAGCCATTTCTCGGAAATGGTGAATGTATTATTTCTATTCGGATTTGAGAGTCCATGATGTTTGACCTGGAGCACACCTGTGAGATTGGGAGGGGTTTACAGGTTTGCAGGAACCCTTGACCTCATCATACCTTATTACCAGTACAGTTCTATGATTTGATATGGCTACATGGATTTTGGAGTTCTTAAGTCATTTGGTATCTGATTTGGAGCTTATTTGAGACTGAATTCTTATTCATGGGGCTTTATTCAGAGGATCTTGGTTCTTGGTCACTTGGGTCCAGTATTTCATATCCAGACAATCCCAGTTGTTGATCATATGCCCGCATTGCATTTGCATCGCATCATACTTGCATTAATTGTTTGTGTTTCCATTTCAGGTTATCATTTATCCTCTGTACCCAGTTCTTGTATTCATTATTTCTCCAGATGACAGAAGTCCAAGAGATACCCAGAAAAAGGAATGCTCACTACACTTTCCCGCAACCAGAAATTGAGGGTATTCAGAAACTGGCGGGCTTGATGAGTGACAAGGTTTCAGATGATTTCAGAAGCCGGTATGGGAAGATCTTGGGTTACATGAACAAACCTATTATTGATCAGAGAGATAACCTTCACTCTTGGTTGCAGTTTTATGACCCTCAGTTGAGAATTTTTGTCTTTGCTGACTATGTCTTGGCTCCTACTATGGAAGAGATTTCTGACATCCTGAAGATTCCCATCAAGAATGGTGTTCCATATTATGTTGCAGAGAAGTGTCCCCCATACAAGGACATTGCAGGTGCCTGTCATTTGAGTATGCTTAGAGTAAAGATGGAGTTGGAAGCTAGTAAGGGGAAGGGATTTACTCTGGATTTTCTTATCACAGAAGCCCATGTGTTTGCTTTGGGAGGGAAGTGGTTAGAATTTAGTGCACTGTTAGCATTAATGGTATATAGGATAAGTCTCTTCCTAGGAGAGAAAGGATGGGTAAGCTTGGAGGCTATCACCCTTTTCATTAAAAGAAACCCAGTGCATACGTTGTTGGGAGACTTTTACTTTAGTGTACATAACAAAAATGAGAAAATAAAAGGGTACGTAAATTGGTGTGCTCCATTGTTTGCTGAGTGGTTTGCCAAGAAGCTTCCAAATTCAGGACCATTCAAAGATCTTAGGCAAGATTGGAAGTGGGATAGAAGATTGACGGGGTTAACATCTGATGACATAGCTTGGGGATGTAGCAGAAACTTAGGGGGGAAGGAGTTTATTACAAGGTGTGGTGAATTTCCATATGTGCCTTTGTTAGGAAGGAAAGGAGTGATAAGTCATAACCCTGTGCTCTCTAGAAAACAGTTTGGCTATCCACTGAGGGATCCTCCATCAGATGAAGAAATAGCTAAGACTCTGTATTTTCTAGCTGAAGATAATGAGCAGTTGGTTATCCAAGTATCTCAAGCTTGGGAAATAAAGGTTAGGGAGGGTAAGAAAGAATTTGGAAAGGTAGACCCTACGACTTATCCCCTTTTTGTTGCTTGGATACAAAGTAGGGTTGACACCTTCTTCCTTCCATTTTCAGTTGAGGCTCCACTATATCCAAAAGAAGTACCGGCACAAACCACTGTTTCTCTTGAAGATTACAAGAAGTTGGAAGCTCAGTTGCACAAGGTTTGGGTAGAGAATTCTGAAATGGCTAGCTTGTATCACCGTGCCAATCATGCTAAGCAAGAAGCAGAAGAAAAGGTACAGAGGATGTAGGCTACCTTAGAAGCTAAAGAAAAGAAGTTTGCTGGGAGAGAAGCTCATTTTCAGAGATTGGGTTTAACAGAGTCTAAAAGAGAAGCGGAGCATAAGAAGATTTTGAAGACACTTAGGGAAGCTCGTCAGTCCATTACTTGGTTACAGGGACAAAGGGAACAGGAGCAGAAGAAGTACAAAGAAAAGGAAGAGTTCTTTGAGGTGCAGATGGCATTCAAGAAAGAAGAAGTAGAACAAGTTCACAAAATACGAAGGGAAAAGACTCAGCAATTGGTACAGAGCCAGCTAGCCTTGGAGGAAGCAATGAAGGAGATTGCAGATCTTAAGTTGAGAGCAGGTGTCAAGAAGAACCAGATAGGGGTGGTGACTACAGAAGAAGGGCCTGAAGCATTTTACCCTAGGGTTTTAGTTTATTGTTGTTTGTATCCAGACTACCTACATGCTTGTTGTAGGAGTTTTGCTTTATCTTTTTTGTTTTTTGTATTGAATTGTAACTCTTTGGAAATTGTGTGTATGTCTATGACTCTGGTTGTTGGTAGTTTGTTCATGTTATGCAATGATACTTTCCAGTTACCGTTTCTGAATGAGTAACGTTGTTTGTGCGAAGCCATCAGGGTCTGAATAATCCTCAAAAGAGTTTGCAAAGCCAGTTTCCAAAAAGACATCTGGATATTTTATGTCAAAAAATACCAGAACTGGGGCATATTAATGCCTGAACATGGAAACATGAATAGTTACATTGCATGCATATAACGTGTTTATTGTTTTACAGGTAATTTGTCAGTTTTCTAACGTTTATGTCAATTTCAGGCACTATAGCTACTAAGAAGGTTCAGAGACAGCCAACTGTACACAGATACCCTACAAAGGTGAACAGAGAGAGAGAGAGTTCAATGGATCAGATGCAAGCAGATCTGGCTGACCTAAGGACAAGAATGGACAACTTCATGAACCTCATGGCTAGAATGGGTCAAACTCAAGAGCGCTTGCGCGAAATGGTGGAAAACAATCAAGCCAGGAACAATGGAACAACAGATGGAGGTAACCGCAACAGGGATGGCGCCCGTCATGTTGAAATCCCTGTAGTGCAACCAGGGGTCACTATTATTAATGATGGAGTGAATAACATGCAGATGGATGGGCAGGACGAATAGTTCACTTTACTGGATGAGGCGGAAGGCCAGGGAATTGACATGAATAAGAGGTTTAAAGAAATGGCTGAGAAAATTCGCGCCATTCAATCTCAGAGTTCTCTAGGATTTGACATCACTGATCTGGGCTTAGTGCCAGGGGTGAGAACCCTAAAAGTTCAAGGTCCCTGCTTTTGATAAGTACAACGACACGGCTTTCCCGAAAACTCACATTCAGTCTTTTGTGGGAAGGATTACTGCGCATACAGATGATGAAAAGCTGTGGATGTATTACTTCCAGGATAGTCTTGTAGGGGCTTCCTTGGAATGGTACATGAAGCTGAGCAGGGTCAATATTCGAAGCTGGAAGGATTTAGCCGAGGCATTTGTGAAGCAGTATCAGCATAATTTGGATATGGCTCCAAATCGTACCCAGTTGCAGACAATGTTTCAGAGTTCTAAGGAAGGGTTCAAAGAGTACGCCCAGAGGTGGCGTCAGCATGCTGCTCTAGTACAACCTCCTTTGTTGGAGAATGAAATGGAAGACATGTATAAGTGAACACTACAAGGGGTGTTTATTGAGAGACTGGCGTCTTCTTCAGCAACGAAGTTTAACGATATTGTAATAGCTGGAGAGAGGGTTGAAACTCTGCTGAAAATGGGGAAGATCCAAGACAGTGGTGCAGGTAGCTCAGGTGGTGTTAGAAAGGCTTTCAATGAACCTCCGAGAAGAAGGGAGGAAGAAACTAATGTTGTGTATGGCCAAGGCCGGGGCCGTGGATACAGGGTATCTTACGAGCAGGTGGCAGCTGTCACCATTCCAACAAGTCTTGTGCAACAACCACAACAACAATAGCAACAACAACAGTCGCAACGCGATAACTATCAGCAACGATCTTATTGTCGCTCCCGATAAATGGGAATGGCCCAGATAAAGGTACAGACGCGAACGGTCGGCGAAAGGAGGATGTGGGAACACACAGGAGTGAACCCACAGGGAATGAATAGAGTCGCCAGCTAGGCATTTTTATCCCGGAGGAAAGGCAATGCTGCATAGACCTAGAAAGACATGGATAAGACGGTTGCGAACCAGAGAGACTGAGAAAGGGGGTTGGTTACAACCTGGGAAGGTATTAGCACCCAGATTGTCCGTCGTACTCGACGGGATCCACGCTTAAAAGATTTGTGCTTTAAAGGGGTAGTGTCAGTGCAATTTGTGTATAAAAGGGCTGGAAAAGGATGTACAGGTGTTAGTGTAAAATGAATGTGAAGTGTAATAAGTGAGGTGTCAGTGTAAGGAAAGAGTAAAATGCTCATGATAATGAGGCTGAAAGAATGGTGCTGGAAAGAGGGGGAATATACAGAGACTTTTGTTCGATAACTGTTAAGTTATGCCTACGTATCCTCTCGTGCAATGAGGAAGTCAGAACACCGTAGTTCGACCCAAAGAGACTGAAAGATGAATTGACTTGTGAACTGCTAACTTGTCTATGCTCAAGTGTATGACCTGTCTGGCTCAGGTGCAAACTGTCTTGCATTAGACGGAAGAAGCGAGTTCCCTTTTGTGAGTGAAGATGATGAGAAAAGAATCCTGGAGGAGACGATTATTGTTTGTTTTTGAGTTTTCAATCTTTTATTGCTTTTGAAAGTTTGTCATAGGTTAATGAGCTTAAGCCTAAACCAATGGGTTAGTAAACTCATCACATCTTCCCTCTGATTAGGGGTAATGAGAATACCTTAAGTGTGAAGTCAGTTTCTCACACTTAATCACCCTGATATAGGATTAAGATCATTAACCTACTTGTGATTATTTAGATGTTTTTGGTGTTTTTGTTTAGTGTTAAGTAATGAGGTTAAGCCATAATCAGGGATTAAACAGACTCATTACACCATCCTAATAAAAGGATAATAGATGAGAATGTTTAAGCTGAGGAAGACTCCTCAACTTAATCCATGATTAGGGATTAAACCCATGACAAAACAAAGCCTTTATTAAGTGGATTTTAGTTAATGATATGATGAAGAAGTGAGTTTTATGGTTAGTAAGACAACTTGAGGGGGACTTGTCCATTAACACTAGGGTTAGTCCTTCTTAACCAATTAAGGAAGAATTAGAACCCTAATGCAAGGCCCAAGTTACAAGTGTGATGTCTTGATGATTATTAAGTGAATTGATTAAAGGATTTAAACACATTAAGGGTTTAAAACTTAGGATTAAAGTTATACACTCCATCCTAATAGAAGGATGCAGGCATAAGCTTAATCACAAAGCCTTAAAGCCTTTAGGGTTTAGTCCCTGATTATGAGGTGAGAAGAGAAGACTCAAAGAGACACAAAGGTAAAACTAAGTGGGGAACTAATCAAAACCCTAATCATTGTCATGTTTGGTTGTTCCTAAGGTTTGTGAGGTTTAAGAAAGAAATCTTCAGAGGAACCACCAGGAAGCAGATGAATGGAGCAAAGAGAAGCAAAGCAACTTGCTTCATTTAAGAAGACAAGTCACTTGAAGAAAGAAAGTAAGATGAAGAAGAAAGAGCAAGCTCAATCTCAAACACATAACAAAATGCAGCAAGGATGCATAAGAGAGATGAAAAGAAGTTGTGAGAAGTGAAGGCAAATTCACCTCTCAAAGTTACTTACCACCTGAAAAATTAGTGAAAGAAATGCAATGCAATGCAAGATGAGATGAAATGACATGATGCAAATAAAAACCAGAAGCGCATACATGATGTTAATGATGCTATGAGATGATGCAAACATGAATCAAGACATGAGGATGATCAAACAAACTTATGGATGCAAATGAAGCAAGTAAAGAACCATGATCATACATGAAAAGTTATGAAGTGCAAATGACATACAACATAGCAAATGAAAGATGCAATGATCAAACATGCTTCTAACATGTCTTAAGATGTCAAATGAATCAAATGGATGCACAAAATGCTATGGCAAGTCATGGTATGCAAGGAAATGCAAGATGAATGCAAAAGGAAACCCAAATTAGGGTTTATGATCAATGCACAAAACAAAGACCAAAACCAGAAGCAAACATCAAGATAAAAAATTGAAAATGCAATCAAAGGAACCCTAAACCTACACAAACTCACTGCCCAAAGGAGGGGTTCTAACTCTTAACCTAATGAGGGTTATGAATTTCCTAAGATTTCTAGGGTTTTAGGGTACCTTAACAAGAAAAATGTCAAACAAAATGAAAATGAAAGATCAAATCATGCCAATTTAATCCTATGAACTACATGATATGCAAGATGCAATGCAAAAAGAATCAAAGTTCAACTCTCAATGGTTAGGTAGAAATGATTTTTTGAAGTTTGGATCAAAATAATGCTTTGAAAATGAATTAATTCCATGGAAAATTGTCAAAATGCATCAAGATCAAAAAAGAAATTTGGTTTGAGGGTTGGACAATGTTTCTAAATGTTTTTAGAGGTTTCATGAATTTTTTGGTGATTTTTAAATACATAAAAGGATTTTTAATTAATTAACTCTCATTAACTAATTAAAAATAAACTTTTAAATGATTTAAAAATATTTTTTTAATGCAATAAATAAAAATAAAAATGTTTTTGGTTTCTGAAAATTAATAAAAGCTTGTATAAAAATTTTCAGAATTTTTGAATGATTTTTACTATTTTTAATAAATTGTAGAAAACAAATCAATTAAAATGAAAATAAAAACTAATTAAATGGGTGGTAATCAGAATCAATGGCTGGCATTTGAACTGGGAACGCGCGCGTTTGACTTGGCGCCACATCCAAGGGCTGAGATTCAAACTCACGTAATTATGATTAGCCCTAATTAATCAAACCCTAATGACTTTCAGGCGACCGGAACACTGTTCCGGTCGTCTTCTCCGGCAAGCTCAAACTCCTAACTCTCTCTACACGCAATGAAAACAAAATCTAACTGCCCAGAACTCATCCCCATTCAAAAACGAATCAAACCCCCCAATCAAACATCATTTTTCATTCATCAATCAGCCAAATCGAATCAAAACATTTTAAGGGCAAAAAGTTTCAGAGCATTCATACATCCTGGTTTCTCAACCATTTTCAAAAGTAAACACATATTCATGATCAGGGAAGTGCATAGAAGCTTTTAAGAACTTAAAAACATGTTTCTGGAAAAAAGTTTTGAGATGACTACCTGAACTGAAGCTTTCGATTCAGGAGCTTTCTGGCTGTTTCTTTGGCTTAAATCCACTCCAATGATCCTCCTAAGAAGCTTGCAATGTTTGTTTGAAGTTTGCAATGGCTGGTTTGAGAGATGGCAGGAGTTCTGTTCAATGGCAGGTGGTGATCGTGTTTTTGATTCTTTGAGTTTCAGGCTATGGTGAAGGGTGCTTTGTGACCAGGAAGGTGTGTTAAGTTGATTGGTGAAGTTTGTTTTTGTGTTTGTGGCTTGTGCAAGCAGTTTCGAATGCTCTTGCAAGATGAGGTGAAAATGAGAATGCTGAGTTATGGATGGTTTCAGGCTTGTGTTCTTGTTGCTTTGGCTTGCTTTTTGTTTGTATAAACAATTGTCATTGGTCAGAAGAAGTGATGTGTGCTTTATTGATAGGTATGGCTCAAGTTGCCAAAATGTCAAAGTTGTGTAAGAAGGGCATGGGCTACTTGCTAGCCAAGGACAAAAGGCATGTCCTGCGCAGCATGATGTGGGGAGAACCCTAGGGTGGTTCAGCAAGTCAGCCAGCAAGTGGATGGTAGCTTATGATGAGTTTTGCAACTTGCCTTGCTTTTGCTTCTCATGAAGAATCTTGATCCACAGGCCACAAAAATGAATGACTTCTTGGCCCATTCTGAATTTTAGAAGCCATATGATCATGTTGTGAAGTTTAGAAGTCCATTTGTTAACTTAATTTGCCTTGAGAAGTGAATTTGCAACTTTGCCTCTTTGGTGGAAAACTTCAAATTTTGTGATTTTTGCCAACTTTGACAAGCCATAACTTTTGATCCAAAATGAATTAGGTCATGTTCTTGTGCTTTTTGAAAAGGGAATGATCCATTCTACAACTTTCATGACCAAAGTTTATTCATTTGAAGCATTTTTGAATCAAAAAGTAAAGGTTGAAAAAGTTTCCTAAAATGGCAATTTCATTAAAAGTCAAACTTTCCCAAAAAATCAACTTTGCAAAAGACTTGAGATTCTTCAATTTTGTGAACTTCCAACCTCTTCTATGATCAAATAAAGATCATAAAAAATCAAAATGATGAAGAACACCCTTTGGTTGGGTCATTGGGGGCCTCAGATGCCCTGATTTTGCACTGACTTGCTTTAAAAGTCAACTCTTGATTAGATGACTTCCCCATGGAATTTATTTATGAAAATTGATATGCATACTCCCTATACCATATAGAGACAAATAGAAACAAGAATGACCAAAAAATTTGGGGTTATGGCCTCTGAAACCAAAACCCTAATTTTAGGTCATCTGTGCAGTCAAACCTGGCTCTGCTTCCATACCATTCTCAGTTCTTGTGATTTTTTGACATTCTTGACTTTGAGAGGATATAATATGATGCTTGAACATACATGAACCCCTTTGAAGTGATTGATGCCCTTTGGAGTGGCTCAAGAAGCTCTTGGATTGCTCAGATCACAAACCATAGATGCAGATGACTTAGAAGCGATGCAGTGAATCAAAATGTGGTATGAGATGCTAATGATTGAACTTATGCATATGAGAAGATCACAAGCCATGGTAAAATGGGTGAGGGCAAATTTGGGGTGTTTACAGCTGCCCCTATTCAAGCATGAGTTAGCTGTGCAGGATGTAAGCGACGGCTTATCAGGCAAACAAGATAACTTGTGGTTGAATACCAAAGACAGTCCAAAATTTGCACTCACAGAATGAAGAAGAAAAGGGATATAGATTGTAAAAGAAAAATAAAGTATATTGTAAAGTGTAGGCGACGGAGGACGACCGTCGATTAGAGGACGACTGCTGGGTAAAGAGCAATGACGGGGACGGCCGACATGCTGGAAAAGTGCGGAAAATAAAGCAATGACGGGGACGGCCGACATGCTGGGGATAAAAGGGATTACGATGGGGACGGCCATCAAGTAAAGTTATAAGATTCTCTGGGGATTAATGAAAAATGACGGGGACGGCCATCAAGTTCATAAAGTAACCAACGATGGGGACGGCCATCGGGCTAAACTGATGAAGGACGATCATCAGGAAAAGGAAAAGGGACCACGACGGGGACGGCCATCGGGTTAAAGAATAAATGAAATAAACAGATGATGAGGTACGGTCATCAAAGGTGAAGGACGATCACCTAGCAGGGGACGGCTGCTCTGTTGGGGACAAGATGAGGGACGGTCATCTAAGGTGAAGGACGATCACCTTGCAGGGTACGGCTGCCGAAAATATCGCGACATAGGACGAATGCCGGATAAAAGGTCAACGATGGGGACAGCCATCGGACGAGCATGATGAGGGACGGTCATCAAGAGGTGAAGGACGATCACCCAACAGGGGACGACTGCTCTCAAGGTTTATCATGACGTAGGACGAACGCCAGATAACAAGATCAACGATGGGGACGGCCATCGGATAAAATGATGAAGGACGATCATCAAAAGGGTGAAAGACGATCACCTAGCAGGGAACGGCTGCTAAATATATCACGACATAGGACGAATGTCGGATAAAAAAGGTCAACGATGGGGACGGCCATCGGACGAGCATGATGAAGGACGATCGTCAAGAGGTGGAGGACGACCACCTAGCAGGGTACGACTGCTCTCAGGGTTTATCATGACATAGGACGAATGTCAGATAAAAAGAAAATTCACTTTACTGGGGAATCGTAAACACGGACGAGTGTTTGCATCCAAGAAATAAAAGGTATAAATGTTTAGATGTGTATAGATTAAAGATGCGGACAAGCATCCTTAAGACTACGATACGGACGAGTATCGGGTAGAAACAAATACTGACACGTGTTCAGAGATGATGATACGGACGAGTATCAACTGGTTAACAGAGAACACGGACGAGTGTTGAATCTGAAGGGACTCTTCTGGGGAATAGTAGACACAGACGAGTATCTAAATTCAAGAAGACATGAGTATTTTGACACAGTGTATGGATTAAAGATGCGGACAAGCATCCTTAAGACTATGATACGGACGAGTATCATGTAGAAACAAACACTTGACGCATATTCTGAGATGATGGTACGGACGAGTACCAACGGGTTAACAAAGAACACGGACGAGTGTCGAATCTGCGGGGATATAAATGGTGTATACAAAATACGGACGAGTATCTGTATAAGTATGATTGGTGTATTTTTAAGTGTTCCCTCCGCTGGGGAGAGTGACACGGACGAGCGTCAAAAGGAGAAGAGTATAGTATAAACAAGTATCTGGTATACAAAGTGTTTTATATTACTGTGCTGGGGAAGGTGACACGGACGGGTGTCAAGGAAATGTATGTATAAGTATTTGTGAGTGCAAAGGGGATGCTTTGGCTTTCTGCTGGGGGCATGACACGGACGGGTGTCAAGAAATATCTGTAATACGGATGGTCTGTTTGTAAAGAGTGTTCAGGCGACTTTACTGGGGAATGATGACACGGACGGGTGCCAAAAGGAGCGTGTATTCGTATTGGTGAATGTGAAGCAACTGCTTTAGCTCCTGCTGGGGAATCTGGGTAGCATTCCATATATTGTTGATGGTTTATCATTTTTCACAAGTGTTTGATTCAGAAAATGGCTTACGATTATGCAATATGTTTGATTTTTGCCGTAATGCTCCGTATTAGACGGAATGCTACGCTCTGTGGTGTGAATATGATGCGAATGCTATGATTATGCAAAAGATACCGATCCGGGATTCGGATCCCATTGTCGTGAAGATCCCTGGTCGATCTGCTTGAAATGGACATCCCAGCTGGGGATGAGATCATTGGTAGATCTGATGAGACGCATCTGCTTGGGGAAATGGGTCAATGATAGACCTATTCTAGTAAATGAGGGACCCAGCTGGGGTTTGTAGAAGCTCTCGTCACTCTGTTGTGATTCCTTCATGCGTTGCTCTTCTGGATGGAGGCTGAGGCTCTGTGGGGAAGTGGTTCCCTAGCTTTTGTACTTGGCTGAGGAGGAAGAATGATTGGTGCCTCGGCTGGGGAGAAAAATAGCAAGTGGCAACTCAGCTGGGGAGAAAGCACTTTGGGTGCTAGGACTGAGTGTTGATTTTCCAACTTGCTGGGACGAAGCTTACATGCCCCATGTTGTGCCTTGAATACCTGCAATCCTGTAAAGACAGAGAAACGCACAAGTAATCCCGAGGTATCCTTTACCGGATTCCGTCATAGGAGTTAGACACTCCCGAGAGTAAGTATATTCCCTGCAAGCACGTATTTTATTTTTGAAGATAAGCATCTGTATTCATGCAATCAGTATTTTAAAGACATCAGACATTTTTGCAAAATAAAAATGAAGTGTACGAGACGAATCATGACTGAAAATCTGATTTTATTAATTCATGTGCCCTGAATTGGCAAGATACAGTCAAAGAAACATATCCCCTGAAATGAGGAGATTGTTACAAATTGAGAAACAAAATGCTGGCAATGTTGACTACGCTTCAAGGAGCTTCCTTATTGCTATGACTCGTATGACATTTGACGTTCTTCTCGTCTTGCTTTCTGAAGAAGGCTGATTCTGAAAGAAGCTTGATCCTTTCGAAGCTTACCAAGTTGTAAGTGATACAGACGAATTCAGAATGCAGTTGTTCGCTTATTCCCTTATTTTGCATGGATCACCCTTTCGGGTTTTCAATCCATCGGGATACCCATTTTTGCCTGAGTTGTCCAATGCGGCTTTTCAACTCAGCGGGTGTACGTTTTTTTTTTTTTTGTTTTTTTTTTTTTGTTTTTTTGTTTTCCTTATTTTGCCCGAGTCTTTTATTCTGTTTTTGACTCGCCGGGATGCCCTATTTTTGCCTGGACTTACATTCTGTTTTTACGTCCAGCGGGTCATTTTTTATGCGAAGTATTTTTTAACTGCATCTGAATTCACAGGGGACGGGAAGTCTTCACCATCCATGGTGCTGAGCATCAGTGCTCCACCAGAGAAAACTTTCTTTACTACAAATGGTCCTTCATAGTTTGGAATCCACTTGCCCCTGTGGTCTGTATGAGGAGGGAGGATTCTTTTCAGCACAAGATCTCCTACTTGGTACTCTCGGTGCCTGACTTTCTGATCGAAGGCTTTCTTCATTCTTCTTTGATACAACTGCCCATGAGATATTGCAACCAATCTTTTCTCTTCAATCAGACTCAGTTGCTCGTATCGGGATCGGACCCATTCTGCTTCGTTCAGCTTAACATCCATCAGTACCCATAGGGAGGGTAATTCAACTTCAACTGGTAGGACTGCCTCCATACCATACACAAGCTGATACGGTGTTGCCCCAGTGGATGTTCTGATTGACGTGCGGTACCCATGCAAGGCAAATGGTAGCATTTCATGCCAGTCTTTGTAGGTGACTACCATCTTCTGCATAATCTTCTTGATATTCTTGTTGGCTGCCTCAACAGCGCCATTCATCTTTGGCCTGTAAGGAGAAGAATTGTGGTGTTGGATCTTGAAGTCCCGACACAGTTCTGCCATCATTTTGTTGTTTAAATTGGAACCATTATCAGTAATGATTCGCTCGGGAACTCCGTATCGACAGATGATATCTCTCTTCAGGAATCTGGCTACCACTTGCCTTGTAACGTTTGCATAGGAAGCCGCTTCGACCCACTTGGTGAAATAGTCAATGGCAACCAAGATGAATCTGTGACCGTTCGAAGCAGTCGGCTCAATCTTGCCAATCATGTCAATGCCCCACATGGCAAAGGGCCAGGGTGAAGACATTATATTCAAAGGATTGGGAGGCACATGCACTTTATCCGCGTAAATCTGGCATTTATGGCATTTTCTGGCGTAGGCACAACAGTCAGCATCCATTGTGATCCAGTAATAACCTGATCTTAGCAATTTCTTAGCCATGGCATGCCCTCCTGCATGGGTACCAAAGGATCCTTCGTGCACCTCGTGCATCAACAAGTCTGCTTCTGTTCTATCAACACATCTGAGGAGTATCATATCAAAGTTTCTCTTGTACAGGGAACCATCAGTGTTCAGAAAGAAACTACCAGCAAGCCTTCTTAAAGTCTTCTTATCATTGGAAGATGCCCCAGATGGGTATGTTTGATCCTCCAAGAAGCACTTAATGTCATGGAACCAAGGCTTATCATCTTTGACAACATCTGCTGCGAACACATATGCTGGTCTGTCAAGCCTGGACACTGAAATCTGCGGTACAAAGTTGGCAGCTTGAACCTTGATCATAGATGAAATGGTATCCAGAGCATCTGCAAACTGATTCTCGTCCCGAGGGATATACTCAAGCTTGACTGTTGTAAAGAAAGTCAGTAACTTTCTTGTATAGTCCCTATAAGGTATCAGATGATCTTGGTGGGTGTACCATTTGCCGTTGGTTTGATTAACTACCAGAGCTGAATCTCCGAATACAGTCAATGTCTTGATCCTGAGGTCAATAGCTTCCTCAAGACCCATAATGCAAGCTTCGTATTCAGCTTCGTTGTTATTGCAGTTAAAGGTAAGTTTTGCCGAGAAAGGCATGTGAACTCCCTTAGGTTTAATGAGTACTGCACCAATACCACGACCATTCATATTAACAGCCCCATCAAACATCATAGTCCATTCTTCTTCCGGGTCAGGCCCTTCAGTGTGAATAGGCTCTTTATGATCTTTTGCTTTAACGAACATGATGTCTTCATCAGGGAAGTCAAATCTCATAGGCTGGTAATCATCAATAGGTTGCTCAGCAAGATAATCAGACAATACACTGCCCTTGATGGCTTTCTGAGATGTGTACTAGATGTCATATTCTGTGAGGATCATTTGCCATCTTGCAACCCGTCCAGTAAGAGCTGGCTTCTCGAAAATGTACTTGACTGGGTCCATTTTGGAGATCAACAAGGTAGTGTGGGTCAACATATACTGCCTTAGTCGGCGAGCAGCCCACGCTAAAGCACAACAAGTTTTCTCGAGCAGTGAATAACGTTGTTCACAGTCGGTAAACTTTTTGCTTAGGTAGTATATTGCATAATCTTTTCGACCAGACTCGTCATGCTGGCCCAGCACACACCCCATTGACTCTTCTAATACTGTTAAGTACATTATTAGAGGTCTTCCTTCAACTGGAGGCATAAGAATTGGTGGTTCTTGCAAGTATTCTTTGATCTTGTCAAAAGCCCTCTGGCAGTCTTCATTCCACCTGACCGTCTGTTCTTTTCTTAACAGCTTGAACAAAGGTTCACAGGTTGCTGTAAGGTGAGATATGAACCTTGAGATGTAGTTCAATCTACCTAAAAACCTTCGAACTTCTTTTTCAGACTTTGGTGCAGGCATTTCTTGAATGGCTTTGACTTTATCAGGGTCAACCTCAATCCCTTTCTCGCTTACAATAAATCCCAGCAGCTTACCAGATCGCACCCCGAATGTGCACTTGTTGGGGTTCAGCTTCAGTTGGTACTTCCTCAGACGCTTGAATAGTTTCAGCAGATTTACTAGGTGGTCTTCTTCCGTGAGGGACTTGGCAATCATGTCATCCACATAACACTCGATTTCTTTATGGATCATATCATGGAATAATGTTACCATAGCCCGTTGATATGTTGCACCAGCATTCTTCAATCCGAATGGCATCACCTTGTAACAGAACGTGCCCCAGGGTGTGATGAAGGTTGTCTTCTCCATGTCTTCAGGCGACATCTTGATCTGATTATACCCTGAAAATCCGTCCATGAAGGAGAATACCGAGAACTGAGCCGTATTATCAACCAATACATCAATGTGAGGTAATGGGAAATCATCTTTCGGGCTGGCTCTGTTCAGGTCCCGGTAGTCAACACACATCCTTACTTTGCCGTCTTTCTTGGGCACAGGTACTATATTAGCAACCCACGGCGGATAGCTAGTTACAGCAAGGAATCCGGCGTCCCACTGCTTTTGCACCTATTCCTTTATCTTCATTGCCATATCTGGGCGAGTACGGCGCAACTTCTGTTTAACCGGCGGGCAATCTTCTCTTAATGGCAGCTTGTGCATGACGATATCGGTGTCCAACCCTGGCATATCTTGATAAGACCAAGCAAACACATCCACATATTCCTGAAGCAGGTCAATCAGTTGTTTCTTCACTGAGTCTTGTAAACAGGCCCCGATCTTAACCTCTTTCACGTCTTCATCCGTACCAAGATTAACTGTCTCAATCTCCTCCTGATGAGGAGTGATAACCTTCTCCTCTTGCCTTAACAACCTGGCTAGCTCTTCAGGAAGCTCATAATCTTCTTCAACCCCTTCATCGGCTTGATTGATTGGATTGTCAAAGTCATACGAAGCCATAGCTGTGCTGTTGTCGGTGCAGTCTGGAAGGCACTCTCTGCAAGGGTTCAGTTTGTTCATTTTAGTGATTGATTTTAATCTTGTTTAAAAAGAGTGAAATGAAGTTATCATTTTGAAAACATTGCCATTTATTTTTTGTACAAAAAGAAAAATGAAAAAACAGTGAGCGGAAAAGAAAAAAGACTCATTTGCAAAAGATGTCTGATTATCATTGATTGATCTTGTTTGCACAAAAATTACAGATGGCCCGATTACAAAATGAGTCTTGTCATCTTGGGCAAGATGCAAGACTTGATGCATGCTTAAAATATACAGGAAATAATAATTACTCTGCAGGAGTAACCCTTATAATTTCCTGGGAAGACCAGTTTGAGATACGGCTCCCCGGGATCCTTGGACGTATCCAGCTCTCCAGGTTGCGCTCATCTTCCGACTCATCTTCCAAGTTGTTTACTGCATCGGGGGTGAGCATCCCCCCACTGACAAAGTTGGGCTTCTTAGCAGCCTCTGCTTGATCTTGTTGAGTTGGTTTGTAACCCAACCCAAATCTGTCCTCCTTCTTTTCCACGGGCAACAGCTTGCCCCAGCCTTGAGCATTCCCCTCCTCAACAACCTTCCGGGCTTGTTGATAAGATGTCATTGAGGTTCCAAGTACAGCAGATGTTTCATTTATGTTCAAGGCCTCAAACCCTTGACTCATCGTTTCGTGGATCTCCCCGTCCATCTCAATGTATTTGTATGTAGCCAGATGGCTAACAAAAATATCTTCCTCTCCACAAATAGTAACGACTTGGCCCTCCCACTCGAATTTTAACTTCTGGTGAAGGGTTGAGGTCACGGCGCCAGCGGCGTGTATCCATGGCCTACCCAATAGACAGCTGTAGGCAGGCTGTATATCCATCACGAAGAAGGTCGTTTTGAAAGTCTGTGGGCCAATCGTTATAGGCAACTCAATTTCTCCCAGAACTGATCTCTTAGAACCGTCAAAGGATCTCACTACCAAGTTGCTGGGGCGTAATGCCAATCCTTCATACTCTAGCTTCACAAGGGCTTTCTTAGGCAGGACATTGAGGGATGACCCTGTGTCCACTAATACATGAGAAAGAACTGCACCCTTACACTCCAAGGTAATGTGCAAAGCCTTGTTGTGATTGCGGCCTTCCGTTGTCAAATCAGTGTTGGTAAATCCCAGTCCATGACTAGCGTTAACATTTCCAACTACAGCTTCCAACTGATTGACGGTAATCTCCTCTGGCACATAAGCTGCGTGCAAGACTTTTAATAGTGCGTTCCGATGAGCCTCGGAGCACATAAGCAATGATAGAATGGAGATCTTGGAAGGTGTCTGGTGAAGCTGGTCCACTATCTTGTAATCACTTTTCTTGATGATTCTCATGAATTCATCAACCTCTTGATCAAACGGGGTTTTCAAAGCTTCTTTAGCAGCTTGGTCTTCCTGCACCATGCTCTTCCCTTTTGCTTTGGCAGCAGCTTCTGCTTCAGCAATGGGTCTTGGGATTTGTGGGGCAAAAAGACGTCCGCTCCGAGTGAAGCCTCCGCCTCCCCCCACATTGTCTATTTGTGGTGAAGAAGCTGATGATTCAAAAGTGATTTTCTGTCCTTCGCAGTATAGATCGGAGCCGTAATGCCAAGGAATGGCATTACTGCTTTCATAAGGAACTGGCCCAGGCACCGTGACAGTGACTGGACTGATAGCAGCTGCAGAAGGGACCATGATAGTATGTGGATCATAGTATATTGTGACTGGTGCTCTGGTAGGAGTGACATTTTGTGAGTTGTAGGCAGAATCATTTGCAGGATCATAGTAAATTGTAACCGTTGAGACACTTTCGTTGTTTGTTGTTGATGTTGTAGGAGACACTGTTGACTGGATGGATGTTGTTGTTGTAGGAGATTCTGAATGAAGGGGTGCTGAAGTTGTAGAAGGGATGTTTGTTGATGTTTGGTCCGTTGAAGTGACAGATGAAACATTTGTTGATGAGATTGAAGAGTTGTTTGGAACAATGGTTGTTGTAGTTGTAGAAGACTCGGGAATTGTTGTTAAGGAGATTGCTGGATTGGTAGGTTTTGATGTTGTGATTTGAAGCAGGCCACTCTGGATGAGACCATCTATGCCTTCTCTCAAGTTATCACACCCATTCACTGAAATGTTGCAATAAGCACACCCTAGCTCACATCCAGGGAACATTTGACATTCAAGGAGTTGAGCTTTGATCTCTACCAAGGGTGTTCGAATCTGACCCACACTGGTTATCAAGTAAGACGACTTATCTTCTTCAATAGCGTTGATTCTGGGTCCCCCGTGGTGCGGCATAGGGTTCTTGTTAACATTTGGTGGTGGTGCAAAGTTTAGAGCTTTGGAATCCACTAGATCCTGCACTTTCATGTGCAAAGCTCTGCACTTTTCTGTACTGTGGCCTGGTGCATTTGAGTGAAAAGCACATTTGGCACTGGCGTCATAATTTCTGGGCAGACTAGTAGGATCTGGAGGTGCCAATGTCCTTAGCTCAACCAGGTTGAGTTTTAGGAGTTGTGGCAATAGTGTGGCATAGGGCATAGGGATCGGATCAATCACCCTATTGGCCTGAGAAGGTCTCTGTTGAAATGGTCTTTGCTGATTGTTGTTGCTGGTGTTGTTGTTGTTATAATTTCTCTGAGGAGGATACTGAGTTTGTTGCTGGTAATGGGATTGCTGCTGCGGTTGATAAGCTGGTTGTGGATGAATTGGAGCGGGAATGGTGATTGCTGCCACAGACTTGTGAACATATTGGGGTCTGCCCCTGTTGGTATGGATAGCATTGGTCTCACCAGCTCTTCTTGGGCCCGCAAAAGGCTTTCTTGTGTTGCTGGATGAGCTAGCACCGTTGTCAGAAATCTTGCCCATTTTTAACAGGCTCTCAATTCTTTCTCCAGCTATAACGACATCTGCAAAGCTGGTAGAAGAAAAGGCAACTAGCCTATCAATGTATGTCCCTTGGAGGGTGTTCATAAACATATCAGCCATTTCCCTCTCTGACATGGGCGGCTGGACAGTAGCAGCAAGCTGTCTCCACCTCTGGGCGTACTCCCGGAAGCTCTCCCTAGATGATTGAGACATTCCCATCAGGAGGGTCCTGTTGGGAGCCATGTCCAAGTTGTACTGGTATTGTCTGATAAAGGCCTTAGCCAGGTCCTTCCAGCATCTAATGGTCGCTCTAGTCAAGTGAGAGTACCATTCCCTTGAAGCTCCTGTTAAGCTATCTTCAAAATAAAACATCCATAGCTTTTCGTCCATGGTATATGCCTTCAGCCTCCCCAGAAAGGATTGTAAATGGGTTCGGGGACAGGAAGTTCCGTTGTACTTCTCAAAGCACGGAGGTTTAAATTTGTGGGGAATCCTGACCCCGTCCACTAGACCCATGTCCATAACATCAAAGCCCAAGGAATTCTGAGACTCCAGGGATCTCAGTTTCTCAGCAATCTCATATAGCCTTCTGTCATAGGCTTCCTCCCCAGCTCCCATCACTGTGAACTGATCTTCCTGGGGGTCTTCCTGTAATACTCTGCCTGCAGTGGCAGTCCCTTGCACATTAACAGGGATGTTGATCTCTGGATGAAGGTGGGGTCCATAGACCGGAGGATTAACATGAGGCTGGACCCTCTCATTGTTGCTTGTCCCACCAGTCCCTAGATGGGGGTCTTCCTGATTCTGCCTCTCTACCAGTGCTCTTAATCTCTCTTGGTTTTGAGCCATATTATTCATCACCTCCATAAATTGAGTCATCTGATTCCTCATTTCTAGCCTCTCGTTGGCCATTTGAGTCCTGACCTCTGTAAGGTCCTGCTGTACTTGGTCCATTTGTATGCCTGGAAGGTTGTTGCGGGTGGGATATCTGTGTGGACGGTTGAGTGGAAACACCTGACGTCGAGCAATAGTTCCTGAGATCACAACAGAGTTAGTAACAAAAACAAAACAAACCTACAAAACAAACAAAGGTTAGTATGCAATGCAGTATGCTTATTTGTATCCAAGGTATCCGGCTTGGCACTTGGTTTTGACCTTTCCAGACCCTTGAGGAAGATGCTTGTGATGTTGCTTGAGGAATTCAGATAAAACAAACCAACACATATATTACAAAAAGTAAATGATACATAGTTTGTTTCTTTTTACAATACATGCCCTCTGAGGGGTCAAAAATTCAACATAAAAAAGGAAAAGTACAATGAAATGAAAGCAACAACAAGCAAAAAGTCAGACACTAAGACCAAACTCATCCTCCTGAACTTCCTTTAGAAGTGCTTCAGTCACAGGGTCAGCTGGATGCTCTGTGAGATTCCTGATGAGAAGATTCCTGGTGGCAATAGCTGCAGTTAGCTTCTTGTGTCTGCCCTGGTCCTTTGACCTCTTCACACCAGCCCTGAGTTTCAATTCTGAGATCTCCCTCTGGGCTGCTACCAGGGCTTCCTGTTGCTCCTTTGCACTAGCCTCCAGCTGCTCAATCTTGTCCTGAGTCCTCTTATCCTCCTGAGTACGAGCTTCGGTGATCCTGACCCACCTAGCTTGACTCTCTTTCAAATATAAATCAGTCCTGGCCTTCTGGAATTGAGCCTCTTTGCAGGCATTCTTCAAAATCTGTTCCCCAGCCCTTGACTTCTTGATGTAGTCTTCTGAATTTTCAATCTTGGCTAGATGCTCCACCTTAAGCTTTTCTAACCTTTCAATGTCCAGACGACCATCACTCCTCTCCCAGAGGGTTCTCTTCAAGGCTTCAGACAAATTCTCATTCCTCTCTTTGAGCTTCTCAAACTCTTCCAGGCTGACAGTTGCTGGAGGTGGTGCTGTGGAGGGTCCAGGCACATCTTCAATGGTGAAAGGCATCCCCGAAACTTGTGCCCTGGCATGAGACCACTCATAGTACTGAGCTGAGGCCACATTGTTGCATCTCCCAAGAATGGCCATTCCCTTGGTCTGAATATTGTCCCAAGCCCAGGATGCTTTCCTGACAATAGCCAGATTAGGCTTAATTTCACAATAAAGGGTCTCAGCCAGATCTTGCACTTTAGGAGGGTGAACCAATGCATAGCCCAGTTGTCTTTTGAATAGCAGAGGGTTGTAGTTGATGCAACCCTTCACTCCTATCAGGGGTATATTGGGGAACTGCCCACAACTGGTAATGATGTCCCTGCCTTTGGTGCTCTGAGTGCACCACCTGATATCATCTGAAGTTAAAACAACAAGCCTCCTAGCCCAATTCTTTTGCTGGTGAGGGTTCAAGAATGCATCAGTCTTTGGCAAATGTTTGAGCAGCCAATTATGGAATAGAGGAGCACAGCATCTCACTAATCTTCCCCTTTGCTTTTCATTCCTTTGGTGAACAGAGTAGTAGAAATCTCCCAGTAAGGTGGGTACTGGGTTCCTCAGAATGAAAAGATGGATTGCATTCTTGCTAATAAACTTAGGCTCATCTGCAAATAATATAATCCCATATATGCTAAGGGCCAATAAAGCACAGACTGCCTTCCACTCTCCCAAGGAGGCCTTCAGAATAGCCTGAGAGATCAAGAAATCCAAGTGAAGACCAGAGACTCCAGCCTTGGTGGCCATATTCTGCCCAATCAGAACTGGTTCTAGATACAAAGCCTTTGCTACTTCTTCATTACTAGGGAAAGCCATCTCAGGGTTGAAGGGGACTCCACCCCTGATAGGTATACCAATCAGTGATGAATACTCTTCCAACAAGGGTCCCAACTGAAAATTCTGGAAGGTGAAGCACCTCAGAGGGGGATCATAGAACTGCAAGCAAGTATGAATCAAGCTCCTCTGTGAAGGGTCCAAATCCATAACCACATCAAGTATGTTCCCATAATGTTCTCTGAAAAGTGGTATATGGTCTGGAGTAATCAGGGCCTGTACCTTCCTGATGCCAGCTAGCTCAGGCTCAAAGAAATGATAGGAGATGTTGCTTTTCTTAGGTGCCATGTTGCTGAAGAAGAGCTGAGACAGATGCTGAGAATAACACTGAAGATGGGCCACTGACAGGCTGAGACTGGTGATGCAGGTGACTGAAGTAGGTAGTTGATGAGGAATAGCTGAAGCAGATACTGGTGAAGATAGGTCTATGCAGATGAAGGGGTCAAAACCAAGCCAAAATATAGTATGGATACCCTGAAAAACAAATAAGCAAATGTTAAAATGATGCAATGATGATGTATGCAAATGATATGCAAGGGTTTGTGATCAAGCTGGATCTGATTAACTGCTTTGGTATAGGTCCATATATGTTCAAGAAATCCAGATGGAGGTTCATAAGTCCAGTAACCAAGGTGGGGGACTCAAATAAAGAGTCACATGTCCAGGGTTAAAAATCACAAGAACTGTTCCAAAATGGAGTACTCTTAATCAAAACAAAGTAACAGGGTATGCTGAGGTCAAGGGTACCTGCAAACCTGTAAACAGCCCAATCCCCCTCACAGGTGATGTTCTACAACAAGGATCCTCAGACTTGGATCAGTTATGAGAAGTGTAAACACTTCTAACCCGGAGGTACAGTGTTTACAATAACCATAAAAGATCCTCCTCTAATTCACCTCAGTTTCTGAAGGTCAATAATAAAGGTCATCCAGACTTAGCAGGCTTCCCAGATAGCCCTAACACTACAGGAAATCTGTAGCACAGAGTTCTCAAGAAGAAACCCATATCTGAACCGTGTTTCATATTCCCGCACCAGACCAAAATGGAATGGGAAAGAACATGAACCACTCTAGCCTAGGTGTCACTCAGGTCCCAGGTATAGGACCTTAAACTCTCAATAGAACCCCACCCACCAAAGCAAAAGAAAACAGATCCAGCCAGAATAGTATGACAGTATGATGTATATAAAGATGTAAAGAAAGCAATAAACAACTGTACATAAAGCAATAAAATAAACACAAATATACAAACACAATTAGCACATAACACCCCAGTAAACACAAATCAAACAAGCGTTAGGAGGAACCCACAAAAAGAACCAGAAGCCCTGGCTACAATATAAGGGTCCCCAGCAGAGTCGCCAAGCTGTCGCTCCCGATAAATGGGAATGGCCCAGATAAAGGTACAGACGCGAACGGTCGGCGAAAGGAGGATGTGGGAACACACAGGAGTGAACCCACAGGGAATGAATAGAGTCGCCAGCTAGGCATTTTTATCCCGGAGGAAAGGCAATGCTGCATAGACCTAGAAAGACATGGATAAGACGGTTGCGAACCAGAGAGACTGAGAAAGGGGGTTGGTTACAACCTGGGAAGGTATTAGCACCCAGATTTTCCGTCGTACTCGACGGGATCCACGCTTAAAAGATTTGTGCTTTAAAGGGGTAGTGTCAGTGCAATTTGTGTATAAAAGGGCTGGAAAAGGATGTACAGGTGTCAGTGTAAAATGAATGTGAAGTGTAATAAGTGAGGTGTCAGTGTAAGGAAAGAGTAAAATGCTCATGATAATGAGGCTGAAAGAATGGTGCTGGAAAGAGGGGGAATATACAGAGACTTTTGTTCGATAACTGTTAAGTTATGCCTACGTATCCTCTCGTGCAATGAGGAAGTCAGAACACCGTAGTTCGACCCAAAGAGACTGAAAGATGAATTGACTTGTGAACTGCTAACTTGTCTATGCTCAAGTGTATGACCTGTCTGGCTCAGGTGCACACTGTCTTGCATTAGACGGAAGAAGCGAGTTCCCTTTTGTGAGTGAAGATGATGAGAAAAGAATCCCGGAGGAGACGATTATTGTTTGTTTTTGAGTTTTCAATCTTTTATTGCTTTTGAAAGTTTGTCATAGGTTAATGAGCTTAAGCCTAAACCAATGGGTTAGTAAACTCATCACATCTTCCCTCTGATTATGGGTAATGAGAATACCTTAAGTGTGAAGTCAGTTTCTCACACTTAATCACCCTGATATAGGATTAAGATCATTAACCTACTTGTGATTATTTAGATGTTTTTGGTGTTTTTGTTTAGTGTTAAGTAATGAGGTTAAGCCATAATCAGGGATTAAACAGACTCATTACACCATCCTAATAAAAGGATAATAGATGAGAATGTTTAAGCTGAGGAAGACTCCTCAACTTAATCCATGATTAGGGATTAAACCCATGACAAAACAAAGCCTTTATTAAGTGGATTTTAGTTAATGATATGATGAAGAAGTGAGTTTTATGGTTAGTAAGACAACTTGAGGGGGACTTGTCCATTAACACTAGGGTTAGTCCTTCTTAACCAATTAAGGAAGAATTAGAACCCTAATGCAAGGCCCAAGTTACAAGTGTGATGTCTTGATGATTATTAAGTGAATTGATCAAAGGATTTAAACACATTAAGGGTTTAACACTTAGGATTAAAGTTATACACTCCATCCTAATAGAAGGATGCAGGCATAAGCTTAATCACAAAGCCTTAAAGCCTTTAGGGTTTAGTCCCTGATTATGAGGTGAGAAGAGAAGACTCAAAGAGACACAAAGGTAAAACTAAGTGGCGAACTAATCAAAACCCTAATCATTGTCATGTTTGGTTGTTCCTAAGGTTTGTGAGGTTTAAGAAAGAAATCTTCAGAGGAACCACCAGGAAGCAGATGAATGGAGCAAAGAGAAGCAAAGCAACTTGCTTCATTTAAGAAGACAAGTCACTTGAAGAAAGAAAGTAAGATGAAGAAGAAAGAGCAAGCTCAATCTCAAACACATAAAAAAATGCAGCAAGGATGCATAAGAGAGATGAAAATAAGTTGTGAGAAGTGAAGGCAAATTCACCTCTCAAAGTTACTTACCACTTGAAAAATTAGTGAAAGAAATGCAATGCAATGCAAGATGAGATGAAATGACATGATGCAAATCAAAACCAGAAGCACATACATGATGTTAATGATGCTATGAGATGATGCAAACATGAATCAAGACATGAGGATGATCAAACAAACTTATGGATGCAAATGAAGCAAGTTAAGAACCATGATCATACATGAAAAGTTATGAAGTGCAAATGACATACAACATAGCAAATGAAAGATGCAATGATCAAACATGCTTCTAACATGTCTTAAGATGTCAAATGAATCAAATGGATGCACAAAATGCTACGGCAAGTCATGGTATGCAAGCAAATGCAAGATGAATGCAAAAGGAAACCCAAATTAGGGTTTATGATCAATGCACAAAACAAAGACCAAAACCAGAAGCAAACATCAAGATAAAAAATTGAAAATGCAATCAAAGGAACCCTAAACCTACACAAACTCACTGCCCAAAGGAGGGGTTCTAACTCTTAACCTAATGAGGGTTATGAATTTCCTAAGATTTCTAGGGTTTTAGGGTACCTTAACAAGAAAAATGTCAAACAAAATGAAAATGAAAGATCAAATCATGCCAATTTAATCCTATGAACTACATGATATGCAAGATGCAATGCAAAAAGAATCAAAGTTCAACTCTCAATGGTTAGGCAGAAATGATTTTTTTGAAGTTTGGATCAAAATAATGCTTTGAAAATGAATTAATTCCATGGAAAATTGTCAAAATGCATCAAGATCAAAAAAAATATTTGGTTTGAGGGTTGGACAATGTTTCTAAATGTTTTTAGAGGTTTCATGAATTTTTTGGTGATTTTTAAATACCTAAAAGGATTTTTAATTAATTAACTCTCAATAACTAATTAAAAATAAACTTTTAAATGATTTAAAAATATTTTTTTAATGCAAAAAATAAAAATAAAAATGTTTTTGGTTTCTGAAAATTAATAAAAGCTTGTATAAAAATTTTCAGAATTTTTTAATGAATTTTACTATTTTTAATAAATTGTAGAAAACAAATCAATTAAAATGAAAATAAAAACTAATTAAATGGGTGGTAATCAGAATCAATGGCTGGCATTTGAACTGGGAACGCGCGCGTTTGACTTGGCGCCACATCCAAGGGCTGAGATTCAAACTCACGTAATTATGATTAGCCCTAATTAATCAAACCCTAATGACTTTCAGGCGACCGGAACACTGTTCCGGTCGTCTTCTCCGGCAAGCTCAAACTCCTAACTCTCTCTACACGCAATGAAAATAAAATCTAACTGCCCAGAACTCATCCCCATTCAAAAACGAATCAAACCCCCCAATCAAACATCATTTTTCATTCATCAATCAGCCAAATCGAATCAAAACATTTTTAGGGCAAAAAGTTTCAAAGCATTCATACATCCTGGTTTCTCAACCATTTTCAAAAGTAAACACATATTCATGATCAGGGAAGTGCATAGAAGCTTTTAAGAACTTAAAAACATGTTTCTGGAAAATTTTTTTGAGATGACTACCTGAACTGAAGCTTTCGATTCAGGAGCTTTCTGGCTGTTTCTTTGGCTTAAATCCACTCCAATGATCCTCCTAAGAAGCTTGCAATGTTTGTTTGAAGTTTGCAATGGCTGGTTTGAGAGATGGCAGGAGTTCTGTTCAATGGCAGGTGGTGATCGTGTTTTTGATTCTTTGAGTTTCAGGCTATGGTGAAGGGTGCTTTGTGACCAGGAAGGTGTGTTGAGTTGATTGGTGAAGTTTGTTTTTGTGTTTGTGGCTTGTGCAAGCAGTTTCGAATGCTCTTGCAAGATGAGGTGAAAATGAGAATGCTGAGTTATGGATGGTTTCAGGCTTGTGTTCTTGTTGCTTTGGCTTGCTTTTTGTTTGTATAAACAATTGTCATTGGTCAGAAGAAGTGATGTGTGCTTTATTTATAGGTATGGCTCAAGTTGCCAAAATGTCAAAGTTGTGTAAGAAGGGCATGGGCTACTTGCTAGCCAAGGACAAAAGGCATGTCCTGCGCAGCATGATGTGGGGAGAACCCTAGGGTGGTTCAGCAAGTCAGCCAGCAAGTGGATGGTAGCTTATGATGAGTTTTGCAACTTGCCTTGCTTTTGCTTCTCATGAAGAATCTTGATCCATAGGCCCCAAAAATGAATGACTTCTTGGCCCATTCTGAATTTTAGAAGCCATATGATCATGTTGTGAAGTTTAGAAGTCCATTTGGTAACTTAATTTGCCTTGAGAAGTGAATTTGCAACTTTGCCTCTTTGGTGGAAAACTTCAAATTTTGTGATTTTTGCCAACTTTGACAAGCCATAACTTTTGATCCAAAATGAATTAGGTCATGTTCTTGTACTTTTTGAAAAGGGAATGATCCATTCTACAACTTTCATGACCAAAGTTTTTTCATTTGAAGCATTTTTGAATCAAAAAGTAAAGGTTGAAAAAGTTTCCTAAAATGGCAATTTCATTAAAAGTCAAACTTTCCCAAAAAGTCAACTTTGCAAAAGACTTGAGATTCTTCAATTTTGTGAACTTCCAACCTATTCTATGATCAAATAAAGATCATACAAAATCAAAATGATGAAGAACACCCTTTGGTTGGGTCATTGGGGGCCTCAGATGCCCTGATTTTGCACTGACTTGCTTGAAAAGTCAACTCTTGATTAGATGACTTCCCCATGGAATTTCTTCATGAAAATTGATATGCATACTCCCTATACCATATAGAGACAAATAGAAACAAGAATGACCAAAAAATTTGGGGTTATGGCCTCTGAAACCAAAACCCTAATTTTAGGTCATCTGTGCAGTCAAACCTGGCTCTGCTTCCATACCATTCTCAGTTCTTGTGATTTTTTGACATTCTTGACTTTGAGAGGATATAATATGATGCTTGAACATACATGAACCCCTTTGAAGTGATTGATACCCTTTGTAGTCGCTCAAGAAGCTCTTGGATTGCTCAGATCACAAACCATAGATGCAGATGACTTAGAAGCGATGCAGTGAATCAAAATGTAGTATGAGATGCTAATGATTGAACTTATGCATATGAGAAGATCACAAGCCATGGTAAAATGGGTGAGGGAAAATTTGGGGTGTTTACAGCTGCCCCTATTCAAGCATGAGTTAGCTGTGCAGGATGTAAGCGACGGCTTATCAGGCAAACAAGATAACTTGTGGTTGAATACCAAAGACAGTCCAAAATTTGCACTCACAGAATGAAGAAGAAAAGGGATATAGATTGTAAAAGAAAAATAAAGTATATTGTAAAGTGTAGGCGACGGAGGACGACCGTCGAGCAGAGGACGACTGCTGGGTAAAGAGCAATGACGGGGACGACCGACATGCTGGAAAAGTGCGGAAAATAAAGCAATGACGGGGACGGCCGACATGCTGGGGATAAAAGGGATTACGATGGGGACGACCATCAAGTAAAGTTATAAGATTCTCTGGGGATTAATGAAAAATGACGGGGACGGCCATCAAGTTCATAAAGTAACCAACGATGGGGACGGCCATCGGGCTAAACTGATGAAGGACGATCATCAGGAAAAGGAAAAGGGACCACGACGGGGACGGCCATCGGGTTAAAGAATAAATGAAATAAACAGATGATGAGGTACGGTCATCAAAGGTGAAGGACGATCACCTAGCAGGGGACGGCTGCTCTGTTGGGGACAAGATGAGGGACGGTCATCTAAGGTGAAGGACGATCACCTGGCAGGGTACGACTGCCGAAAATATCGCGACATAGGACGAATGCCGGATAAAAGGTCAACGATGGGGACGGCCATCGGACGAGCATGATGAGGGACGGTCATCAAGAGGTGAAGGACGATCACCCAGCAGGGGACGACTGCTCTCAAGGTTTATCATGACGTAGGACGAACGCCAGATAACAAGATCAACGATGGGGACGGCCATCGGATAAAATGATGAAGGACGATCATCAAAAGGGTGAAAGACGATCACCTAGCAGGGAACGGCTGCTAAATATATCACGACATAGGACGAATGTCGGATAAAAAAGGTCAACGATGGGGACGGCCATCGGACGAGCATGATGAAGGACGATCGTCAAGAGGTGGAGGACGACCACCTAGCAGGGTACGACTGCTCTCAGGGTTTATCATGACATAGGACGAATGTCAGATAAAAAGAAAATTCACTTTACTGGGGAATCGTAAACACGGACGAGTGTTTGCATCCAAGAAATAAAAGGTATAAATGTTTAGATGTGTATAGATTAAAGATGCGGACAAGCATCCTTAAGACTACGATACGGACGAGTATCGGGTAGAAACAAATACTGACACGTGTTCAGAGATGATGATACGGACGAGTATCAACTGGTTAACAGAGAACACGGACGAGTGTTGAATCTGAAGGGACTCTTCTGGGGAATAGTAGACACAGACGAGTATCTAAATTCAAGAAGACATGAGTATTTTGACACAGTGTATGGATTAAAGATGCGGACAAGCATCCTTAAGACTATGATACGGACGAGTATCATGTAGAAACAAACACTTGACGCATATTCTGAGATGATGGTACGGACGAGTACCAACGGGTTAACAAAGAACACGGACGAGTGTCGAATCTGCAGGGATATAAATGGTGTATACAAAATATGGACGAGTATCTGTATAAGTATGATTGGTGTATTTTTAAGTGTTCCCTCCACTGGGGAGAGTGACACGGACGAGCGTCAAAAGGAGAAGAGTATAGTATAAACAAGTATCTGGTATACAAAGTGTTTTATATTACTGTGCTGGGGAAGGTGACACGGACGGGTGTCAAGGAAATGTATGTATAAGTATTTGTGAGTGCAAAGGGGATGCTTTGGCTTTCTGCTGGGGGCATGACACGGACGGGTGTCAAGAAATATCTGTAATACGGATGGTCTGTTTGTAAAGAGTGTTCAGACGACTTTACTGGGGAATGATGACACGGACGGGTGCCAAAAGGAGCGTGTATTCGTATTGGTGAATGTGAAGCAACTGCTTTAGCTCCTGCTGGGGAATCTGGGGAGCATTCCATATATTGTTGATGGTTTATCATTTTTCACAAGTGTTTGATTCAGAAAATGGCTTACGATTATGCAATATGTTTGATTTTTGCCGTAATGCTCCGTATTAGATGGAATGCTATGCTCTGTGGTGTGAATATGATGTGAATGCTATGATTATGCAAAAGATACCGATCCGGGATTCGGATCCCATTGTCGTGAAGATCCATGGTCGATCTGCTTGTAATGGACATCCCAGCTGGGGATGAGATCATTGGTAGATCTGATGAGACGCATCTGCTTGGGGAAATGGGTCAATGATAGACCTATTCTAGTAAATAAGGGACCCAGCTGGGGTTTGTAGAAGCTCTCGTCACTCTGTTGTGATTCCTTCATGCGTTGCTCTTCTGGATGGAGGCTGAGGCTCTATGGGGAAGTGGTTCCCTAGCTTTTGTACTTGGCTGAGGAGGAAGAATGATTGGTGCCTCGGCTGGGGAGAAAAATAGCAAGTGGCAACTCAGCTGGGGAGAAAGCACTTTGGGTGCTAGGACTGAGTGTTGATTTGCCAACTTGCTGGGACGAAGCTTACATGCCCCATGTTGTGCCTTGAATACCTGCAATCCTGTAAAGACAGAGAAACGCACAAGTAATCCCGAGGTATCCTTTACCGGATTCCGTCATAGGAGTTAGACACTCCCGAGAGTAAGTATATTCCCTGCAAGCACGTATTTTATTTTTGAAGATAAGCATCTGTATTCATGCAATCAGTATTTTAAAGACATCAGACATTTTTGCAAAATAAAAATGAAGTGTACGAGACGAATCATGACTGAAAATCTGATTTTATTAATTCATGTGCCCTGAATTGGAAAGATACAGTCAAAGAAACATATCCCCTGAAATGAGGAGATTGTTACAAATTGAGAAACAAAATGCTGGCAATGTTGACTACGCTTCAAGGAGCTTCCTTATTGCTATGACTCGTATGACATTTGACGTTCTTCTCGTCTTGCTTTCTGAAGAAGGCTGATTCTGAAAGGAGCTTGATCCTTTCGAAGCTTACCAAGTTGTAAGTGATACAGACGAATTCAGAATGCAGTTGTTCGCTTATTCCCTTATTTTGCATGGATCACCCTTTCGGGTTTTCAATCCATCGGGATACCCATTTTTGCCTGAGTTGTCCAATGCGGCTTTTCAACTCAGCGGGTGTACGTTTTTTTTTTTTTTTTGTTTTTTTTTTTTTTTTGTTTTCCTTATTTTGCCCGAGTCTTTTATTCTGTTTTTGACTCGCCGGGATGCCCTATTTTTGCCTGGACTTACATTCTGTTTTTACGTCCAGCGGGTCATTTTTTATGCGAAGTATTTTTTAACTGCATCTGAATTCACAGGGGACGGGAAGTCTTCACCATCCATGGTGCTGAGCATCAGTGCTCCACCAGAGAAAACTTTCTTTACTACAAATGGTCCTTCATAGTTTGGAATCCACTTGCCCCTGTGGTCTGTATGAGGAGGGAGGATTCTTTTCAGCACAAGATCTCCTACTTGGTACTCTCGATGCCTGACTTTCTGATCGAAGGCTTTCTTCATTCTTCTTTGATACAACTGCCCATGACATATTGCAGCCAATCTTTTCTCTTCAATCAGACTCAGTTGCTCGTATCGGGATCGGACCCATTCTGCTTCGTTCAGCTTAACATCCATCAGTACCCGTAGGGAGGGTAATTCAACTTCAACTGGTAGGACTGCCTCCATACCATACACAAGCTGATACGGTGTTGCCCCAGTGGATGTTCTGATTGACGTGCGGTACCCATGCAAGGCAAATGGTAGCATTTCATGCCAGTCTTTGTAGGTGACTACCATCTTCTGCACAATCTTCTTGATATTCTTGTTGGCTGCCTCAACAACGCCATTCATCTTTGGCCTGTAAGGAGAAGAATTGTGGTGTTGGATCTTGAAGTCCCAGCACAGTTCTGCCATCATTTTGTTGTTTAAATTGGAACCATTATCAGTAATGATTCGCTCGGGAACTCCGTATCGACAGATGATATCTCTCTTCAGGAATCTGGCTACCACTTGCCTTGTAACGTTTGCATAGGAAGCCGCTTCGACCCACTTGGTGAAATAGTCAATGGCAACCAAGATGAATCTGTGACCGTTCGAAGCAGTCGGCTCAATCTTGCCAATCATGTCAATGCCCCACATGGCAAAGGGCCAGGGTGAAGACATTATATTCAAAGGATTGGGAGGCACATGCACTTTATCCGCGTAAATCTGGCATTTATGGCATTTTCTGGCGTAGGCACAACAGTCAGCATCCATTGTGATCCAGTAATAACCTGATCTTAGCAATTTCTTAGCCATGGCATGCCCTCCTGCATGGGTACCAAAGGATCCTTCGTGCACCTCGTGCATCAACAAGTCTGCTTCTGTTCTATCAACACATCTGAGGAGTATCATATCAAAGTTTCTCTTGTACAGGGAACCATCAGTGTTCAGAAAGAAACTACCAGCAAGCCTTCTTAAAGTCTTCTTATCATTGGAAGATGCCCCAGATGGGTATGTTTGATCCTCCAAGAAGCACTTAATGTCATGGAACCAAGGCTTATCATCTTTGACAACATCTGCTGCGAACACATATGCTGGTCTGTCAAGCCTGGACACTGAAATCTGCGGTACAAAGTTGGCAACTTGAACCTTGATCATAGATGAAATGGTAGCCAGAGCATCTGCAAACTGATTCTCGTCCCGAGGGATATACTCAAGCTTGACTGTTGTAAAGAAAGTCAGTAACTTTCTTGTATAGTCCCTATAAGGTATCAGATGATCTTGGTGGGTGTACCATTTGCCGTTGGTTTGATTAACTACCAGAGCTGAATCTCCGAATACAGTCAATGTCTTGATCCTGAGGTCAATAGCTTCCTCAAGACCCATAATGCAAGCTTCGTATTCAGCTTCGTTGTTAGTGCAGTTAAAGGTAAGTTTTGCCGAGAAAGGCATGTGAACTCCCTTAGGTGTAATGAGTACTGCACCAATACCACGACCATTCATATTAACAGCCCCATCAAACATCATAGTCCATTCTTCTTCCGGGTCAGGCCCTTCAGTGTGAATAGGCTCTTTATGATCTTTTGCTTTAACGAACATGATGTCTTCATCAAGGAAGTCAAATCTCATAGGCTGGTAATCATCAATAGGTTGCTCAGCAAGATAATCAGACAATACACTGCCCTTGATGGCTTTATGAGATGTGTACTGGATGTCATATTCTGTGAGGATCATTTGCCATCTTGCAACCCGTCCAGTAAGAGCTGGCTTCTCGAAAATGTACTTGACTGGGTCCATTTTGGAGATCAACAAGGTAGTGTGGGTCAACATATACTGCCTTAGTCGGCGAGCAGCCCACGCTAAAGCACAACAAGTTTTCTCGAGCAGTGAATAACGTTGTTCACAGTCGGTAAACTTTTTGCTTAGGTAGTATATTGCATACTCTTTTCGACCAGACTCGTCATGCTGGCCCAGCACACACCCCATTGACTCTTCTAATACTGTTAAGTACATTATTAGAGGTCTTCCTTCAACTGGAGGCATAAGAATTGGTGGTTCTTGCAAGTATTCTTTGATCTTGTCAAAAGCCCTCTGGCAGTCTTCATTCCACCTGACCGTCTGTTCTTTTCTTAACAGCTTGAACAAAGGTTCACAGGTTGCTGTAAGGTGATATATGAACCTTGAGATGTAGTTCAATCTACCTAAAAACCTTCGAACTTCTTTTTCAGACTTTGGTGCAGGCATTTCTTGAATGGCTTTGACTTTATCAGGGTCAACCTCAATCCCTTTCTCGCTTACAATAAATCCCAGCAGCTTACCAGATCGCACCCCGAATGTGCACTTGTTGGGGTTCAACTTCAGTTGGTACTTCCTCAGACGCTTGAATAGTTTCAGCAGATTTACTAGGTGGTCTTCTTCCGTGAGGGACTTGGCAATCATGTCATCCACATAACACTCGATTTCTTTATGGATCATATCGTGGAATAATGTTACCATAGCCCGTTGATATGTTGCACCAGCATTCTTCAATCCGAATGGCATCACCTTGTAACAGAACGTGCCCCAGGGTGTGATGAAGGTTGTCTTCTCCATGTCTTCAGGCGACATCTTGATCTGATTATACCCTGAAAATCCGTCCATGAAGGAGAATACCGAGAACTGAGTCGTATTATCAACCAATACATCAATGTGAGGTAATGGGAAATCATCTTTCGGGCTGGCTCTGTTCAGGTCCCGGTAGTCAACACACATCCTTACTTTGCCGTCTTTCTTGGGCACAGGTACTATATTAGCAACCCACGGCGGATAGCTAGTTACAGCAAGGAATCCGGTGTCCCACTGCTTTTGCACCTCTTCCTTTATCTTCATTGCCATATCTGGGCGAGTACGGCGCAGCTTCTGTTTAACCGGCGGGCAATCTTCTCTTAATGGCAGCTTGTGCATGACGATATCGGTGTCCAACCCTGGCATATCTTGATAAGACCAAGCAAACACATCCACATATTCCTGAAGCAGGTCAATCAGTTGTTTCTTCACTGAGTCTTGTAAACAGGCCCCGATCTTAACCTCTTTCACGTCTTCATCCGTACCAAGATTAACTGTCTCAATCTCCTCCTGATGAGGAGTGATAACCTTCTCCTCTTGCCTTAACAACCTGGCTAGCTCTTCAGGAAGCTAATAATCTTCTTCAACCCCTTCATCGGCTTGATTGATTGGATTGTCAAAGTCATACGAAGCCATAGCTGTGCTGTTGTCGGTGCAGTCTGGAAGGCACTCTCTGCAAGGGTTCAGTTTGTTCATTTTAGTGATTGATTTTAATCTTGTTTAAAAAGAGTGAAATGAAGTTATCATTTTGAAAACATTGCCATTTATTTTTTGTACAAAAAGAAAAATGAAAAAACAGTGAGCGGAAAAGAAAAAAGACTCATTTGCAAAAGATGTCTGATTATCATTGATTGATCTTGTTTCCACAAAAATTACAGATGGCCCGATTACAAAATGAGTCTTGTCATCTTGGGCAAGATGCAAGACTTGATGCATGCTTAAAATATACAGGAAATAATAATTACTCTGCAGGAGTAACCCTTATAATTTCCTGGGAAAACCAGTTTGAGATACGGCTCCCCGGGATCCTTGGACGTATCCAGCTCTCCAGGTTGCGCTCATCTTCCGACTCATCTTCCAAGTTGTTTATTGCATCGGGGGTGAGCATCCCCCCACTGACAAAGTTGGGCTTCTTAGCAGCCTCTGCTTGATCTTGTTGAGTTGGTTTGTAACCCAACCCAAATCTGTCCTCCTTCTTTTCCACGGGCAACAGCTTGCCCCAGCCTTGAGCATTCCCCTCCTCAACAACCTTCCGGGCTTGTTGATAAGATGTCATTGAGGTTCCAAGTACAGCAGATGTTTCATTTATGTTCAAGGCCTCAAACCCTTGACTCATCGTTTCGTGGATCTCCCCGTCCATCTCAATGTATTTGTATGTAGCCAGATGGCTAACAAAAATATCTTCCTCTCCACAAATAGTAACGACTTGGCCCTCCCACTCGAATTTTAACTTCTGGTGAAGGGTTGAGGTCACGGCGCCAGCGGCGTGTATCCATGGCCTACCCAATAGACAGCTGTAGGCAGGCTGTATATCCATCACGAAGAAGGTCGTTTTGAAAGTCTGTGGGCCAATCGTTATAGGCAACTCAATTTCTCCCAGAACTGATCTCTTAGAACCGTCAAAGGCTCTCACTACCAAGTTGCTGGGGCGTAATGCCAATCCTTCATACTCTAGCTTCACAAGGGCTTTCTTAGGCAGGACATTGAGGGATGACCCTGTGTCCACTAATACATGAGAAAGAACTGCACCCTTACACTCCAAGGTAATGTGCAAAGCCTTGTTGTGATTGCGGCCTTCCGTTGTCAAATCAGTGTTGGTAAATCCCAGTCCATGACTAGCGTTAACATTTCCAACTATAGCTTCCAACTGATTGACGGTAATCTCCTCTGGCACATAAGCTGCGTGCAAGACTTTTAATAGTGCGTTCCGATGAGCCTCGGAGCACATAAGCAATGATAGAATGGAGATCTTGGAAGGTGTCTGGTGAAGCTGGTCCACTATCTTGTAATCACTTTTCTTGATGATTCTCATGAATTCATCAACCTCTTGATCAAACGGGGTTTTCAAAGCTTCTTTAGCAGCTTGGTCTTCCTGCACCATGCTCTTCCCTTTTGCTTTGGCAGCAGCTTCTGCTTCAGCAATGGGTCTTGGGATTTGTGGGGCAAAAAGACGTCCGCTCCGAGTGAAGCCTCTGCCTCCCCCCACATTGTCTATTTGTGGTGAAGAAGCTGATGATTCAAAAGTGATTTTCTGTCCTTCGCAGTATAGATCGGAGCCGTAATGCCAAGGAATGGCATTACTGCTTTCATAAGGAACTGGCCCAGGCACCGTGACAGTGACTGGACTGATAGCAGCTGCAGAAGGGACCATGATAGTATGTGGATCATAGTATATTGTGACTGGTGCTCTGGTAGGAGTGACATTTTGTGAGTTGTAGGCAGAATCATTTGCAGGATCATAGTAAATTGTAACCGTTGAGACACTTTCGTTGTTTGTTGTTGATGTTGTAGGAGACACTGTTGACTGGATGGATGTTGTTGTTGTAGGAGATTCTGAATGAAGGGGTGCTGAAGTTGTAGAAGGGATGTTTGTTGATGTTTGGTCCGTTGAAGTGACAGATGAAACATTTGTTGATGAGATTGAATAGTTGTTTGGAACAATGGTTGTTGTAGTTGTAGAAGACTCGGGAATTGTTGTTAAGGAGATTGCTGGATTGGTAGGTTTTGATGTTGTGATTTGAAGCAGGCCACTCTGGATGAGACCATCTATGCCTTCTCTCAAGTTATCACACCCATTCACTAAAATGTTGCAATAAGCACACCCTAGCTCACATCCAGGGAACATTTGACATTCAAGGAGTTGAGCTTTGATCTCTACCAAGGGTGTTCGAATCTGACCCACACTGGTTATCAAGTAAGACGGCTTATCTTCTTCAATAGCGTTGATTCTGGGTCCCCCGTGGTGCGGCATAGGGTTCTTGTTAACATTTGGTGGTGGTGCAAAGTTTAGAGCTTTGGAATCCACTAGATCCTGCACTTTCATGTGCAAAGCTCTGCACTTTTCTGTACTGTGGCCTGGTGCATTTGAGTGAAAAGCACATCTGGCGCTGGCGTCATAATTTCTGGGCAGACTAGTAGGATCTGGAGGTGCCAATGTCCTTAGCTCAACCAGGTTGAGTTTTAGGAGTTGTGGCAATAGTGTGGCATAGGGCATAGGGATCGGATCAATCACCCTATTGGCCTGAGAAGGTCTCTGTTGAAATGGTCTTTGCTGATTGTTGTTGCTGGTGTTGTTGTTGTTATAATTTCTCTGAGGAGGATACTGAGTTTGTTGCTGGTAATGGGATTGCTTCTGCGGTTGATAAGCTGGTTGTGGATGAATTGGAGCGGGAATGGTGATTGCTGCCACAGACTTGTGAACATATTGGGGTCTGCCCCTGTTGGTATGGATAGCATTGGTCTCACCAGCTCTTCTTGGGCCCGCAAAAGGCTTTCTTGTGTTTCTGGATGAGCTAGCACCGTTGTCAGAAATCTTGCCCATTTTTAACAGGCTCTCAATTCTTTCTCCAGCTATAACGACATCTGCAAAGCTGGTAGAAGAAAAGGCAGCTAGCCTATCAATGTATGTCCCTTGGAGGGTGTTCATAAACATATCAGCCATTTCCCTCTCTGACATGGGCGGCTGGACAGTAGCAGCAAGCTGTCTCCACCTCTGGGCGTACTCCCGGAAGCTCTCCCTAGATGATTGAGACATTCCCATCAGGAGGGTCCTGTTGGGAGCCATGTCCAAGTTGTACTGGTATTGTCTGATAAAGGTCTTAGCCAGGTCCTTCCAGCATCTAATGGTCGCTCTAGTCAAGTGAGAGTACCATTCCCTTGAAGCTCCTGTTAAGCTATCTTCAAAATAAAACATCCATAGCTTTTCGTCCATGGTATATGCCTTCAGCCTCCCCAGAAAGGATTGTAAATGGGTTCGGGGACAGAAAGTTTCGTTGTACTTCTCAAAGCACGGAGGTTTAAATTTGTGGGGAATCCTGACCCCGTCCACTAGACCCATGTCCATAACATCAAAGCCCAAGGAATTCTGAGACTCCAGGGATCTCAGTTTCTCAGCAATCTCATCTAGCCTTCTGTCATAGGCTTCCTCCCCAGCTCCCATCACTGTGAACTGATCTTCCTGGGGGTCTTCCTGTAATACTCTGCCTGCAGTGGCAGTCCCTTGCACATTAACAGGGATGTTGATCTCTGGATGAAGGTGGGGTCCATAGACCGGAGGATTAACATGAGGTTGGACCCTCTCATTGTTGCTTGTCCCACCAGTCCCTAGATGGGGGTCTTCCTGATTCTGCCTCTCTACCAGTGCTTTTAATCTCTCTTGGTTTTGAGCCATATTATTCATCACCTCCATTAATTGAGTCATCTGATTCCTCATTTCTAGCCTCTCGTTGGCCATTTGAGTCCTGACCTCTGTAAGGTCCTGCTGTACTTGGTCCATTTGTATGCCTGGAAGGTTGTTGCGGGTGGGATATCTGTGTGGACAGTTGAGTGGAAACACCCGACGTCGAGCAATAGTTCCTGAGATCACAACAGAGTTAGTAACAAAAACAAAACAAACCTACAAAACAAACAAAGGTTAGTATGCAATGCAGTATGCTTATTTGTATCCAAGGTATCCGGCTTGGCACTTGGTTTTGACCTTTCCAGACCCTTGAGGAAGATGCTTGTGATGTTGCTTGAGGAATTCAGATAAAACAAACCAACACATATATTACAAAAAGTAAATGATACATAGTTTGTTTCTTTTTACAATACATGCCCTCTGAGGGGTCAAAAATTCAACATAAAAAAGGAAAAGTACAATGAAATGAAAGAAACAACAAGCAAAAAGTCAGACACTAAGACCAAACTCATCCTCCTGAACTTCCTTTAGAAGTGCTTCAGTCACAGGGTCAGCTGGATGCTCTGTGAGATTCCTGATGAGAAGATTCCTGGTGGCAATAGCTGCAGTTAGCTTCTTGTGTCTGCCCTGGTCCTTTGACCTCTTCACACCAGCCCTGAGTTTCAATTCTGAGATCTCCCTCTGGGCTGCTACCAGGGCTTCCTGTTGCTCCTTTGCACTAGCCTCCAGCTGCTCAATCTTGTCCTGAGTCCTCTTATCCTCCTGAGTACGAGCTTCGGTGATCCTGACCCACCTAGCTTGACTCTCTTTCAAATATAAATCAGTCCTGGCCTTCTGGAATTGAGCCTCTTTGCAGGCATTCTTCAAAATCTGTTCCCCAGCCCTTGACTTCTTGATGTAGTCTTCTGACTTTTCAATCTTGGCTAGATGCTCCACCTTAAGCTTTTCTAACCTTTCAATGTCCAGACGACCATCACTCCTCTCCCAGAGGGTTCTCTTCAAGGCTTCAGACAAATTCTCATTCCTCTCTTTGAGCTTCTCAAACTCTTCCAGACTAACAGTTGCTGGAGGTGGTGCTATGGAGGGTCCAGGCACATCTTCAATGGTGAAAGGCATCCCCGAAACTTGTGCCCTGGCATGAGACCACTCATAGTACTGAGCTGAGGCCACATTGTTGCATCTCCCAAGAATGGCCATTCCCTTGGTCTGAATATTGTCCCAAGCCCAGGATGCTTGCCTGACAATAGCCAGATTAGGCTTAATTTCACAATAAAGGGTCTCAGCCAGATCTTGCACTTTAGGAGGGTGAACCAATGCATAGCCCAGTTGTCTTTTGAATAGCAGAGGGTTGTAGTTGATGCAACCCTTCACTCCTATCAGGGGTACATTGGGGAACTGCCCACAACTGGTAATGATGTCCCTGCCTTTGGTGCTCTGAGTGCACCACCTGATATCATCTGAAGTTAAAACAACAAGCCTCCTAGCCCAATTCTTTTGCTGGTGAGGGTTCAAGAATGCATCAGTCTTTGGCAAATGTTTGAGTAGCCAAGTATGGAACAGAGGAGCACAACATCTCACTAATCTTCCCCTTTGCTTTTCATTCCTTTGGTGAACAGAGTAGTAGAAATCTCCCAGTAAGGTGGGTACTGGGTTCCTCAGAATGAAAAGATGGATTGCATTCTTGCTAATAAACTTAGGCTCATCTGCAAATAATATGATCCCATATATGCTAAGGGCCAATAAAGCACAGACTGCCTTCCACTCTCCCAAGGAGGCCTTCAGAATAGCCTGAGAGATCAAGAAATCCAAGTGAAGACCAGAGACTCCAGCCTTGGTGGCCATATTCTGCCCAATCAGAACTGGTTCTAGATACAAAGCCTTTGCTACTTCTTCATTACTAGGGAAAGCCATCTCAGGGTTGAAGGGGACTCCACCCCTGATAGGTATACCAATCAGTGATGAATACTCTTCCAACAAGGGTCCCAACTGAAAATTCTGGAAGGTGAAGCACCTCAGAGGGGGATCATAGAACTGCAAGAAAGTATGAATCAAGCTCCTCTGTGAAGGGTCCAAATCCATAACCACATCAAGTATGTTCCCATAATGTTCTCTGAAAAGTGGTATATGGTCTGGAGTAATCAGGGCCTGTACCTTCCTGATGCCAGCTAGCTCAGGCTCAAAGAAATGATAGGAGATGTTGCTTTTCTTAGGTGCCATGTTTCTGAAGAAGAGCTGAGACAGATGCTGAGAATAACACTGAAGATGGGCCACTGACAGACTGAGACTGGTGATGCAGGTGACTGAAGTAGGTAGTTGATGAGGAATAGCTGAAGCAGATACTGGTGAAGATAGGTCTATGCAGATGAAGGGGTCAAAACCAAGCCAAAATATAGTATGGATACCCTGAAAAACAAATAAGCAAATGTTAAAATGATGCAATGATGATGTATGCAAATGATATGCAAGGGTTTGTGATCAAGCTGGATCTGATTAACTGCTTTGGTATAGGTCCATATATGTTCAAGAAATCCAGATGGAGGTTCATAAGTCCAGTAACCAAGGTGGGGGACTCAAATAAAGAGTCACATGTCCAGGGTTAAAAATCACAAGAACTGTTCCAAAATGGAGTACTCTTAATCAAAACAAAGTAACAGGGTATGCTGAGGTCAAGGGTACCTGCAAACCTGTAAACAGCCCAATCCCCCTCACAGGTGATGTTCTACAACAAGGATCCTCAAACTTGGATCAGTTATGAGAAGTGTAAACACTTCTAACCCGGAGGTACAGTGTTTACAATAACCATAAAAGATCCTCCTCTAATTCACCTCAGTTTCTGAAGGTCAATAATAAAGGTCATCCAGACTTAGCAGGCTTCCCAGATAGCCCTAGCACTACAGGAAATCTGTAGCACAGAGTTCTCAAGAAGAAACCCATATCTGAACCGTGTTTCATATTCCCGCACCAGACCAAAATGGAATGGGAAAGAACATGAACCACTCTAGCCTAGGTGTCACTCAGGTCCCAGGTATAGGACCTTAAACTCTCAATAGAACCCCACCCACCAAAGCAAAAGAAAACAGATCCAGCCAGAATAGTATGACAGTATGATGTATATAAAGATGTAAAGAAAGCAATAAACAACTGTACATAAAGCAATAAAATAAACACAAATATACAAACACAATTAGCACATAACACCCCAGTAAACACAAATCAAACAAGCGCTAGGAGGAACCCACAAAAAGAACCAGAAGCCCTGGCTACAGTATAAGGGTCCCCAGCAGAGTCGCCAAGCTGTCGCTCCCGATAAATGGGAATGGCCCAGATAAAGGTACAGACGCGAACGGTCGGCGAAAGGAGGATGTGGGAACACACAGGAGTGAACCCACAGGGAATGAATAGAGTTGCCAGCTAGGCATTTTTATCCCGGAGGAAAGGCAATGCTGCATAGACCTAGAAAGACATGGATAAGACGGTTGCGAACCAGAGAGACTGAGAAAGGGGGTTGGTTACAACCTGGGAAGGTATTAGCACCCAGATTGTCCGTCGTACTCGACGGGATCCACGCTTAAAAGATTTGTGCTTTAAAGGGGTAGTGTCAGTGCAATTTGTGTATAAAAGGGCTGGAAAAGGATGTACAGGTGTCAGTGTAAAATGAATGTGAAGTGTAATAAGTGAGGTGTCAGTGTAAGGAAAGAGTAAAATGCTCATGATAATGAGGCTGAAAGAATGGTGCTGGAAAGAGGGGGAATATACAGAGACTTTTGTTCGATAACTGTTAAGTTATGCCTACGTATCCTCTCGTGCAATGAGGAAGTCAGAACACCGTAGTTCGACCCAAAGAGACTGAAAGATGAATTGACTTGTGAACTGCTAACTTGTCTATGCTCAAGTGTATGACCTGTCTGGCTCAGGTGCAAACTGTCTTGCATTAGACGGAAGAAGCGAGTTCCCTTTTGTGAGTGAAGATGATGAGAAAAGAATCCCGGAGGAGACGATTATTGTTTGTTTTTGAGTTTTCAATCTTTTATTGCTTTTGAAAGTTTGTCATAGGTTAATGAGCTTAAGCCTAAACCAATGGGTTAGTAAACTCATCACATCTTCCCTCTGATTAGGGGTAATGAGAATACCTTAAGTGTGAAGTCAGTTTCTCACACTTAATCACCCTGATATAGGATTAAGATCATTAACCTACTTGTGATTATTTAGATGTTTTTGGTGTTTTTGTTTAATGTTAAGTAATGAGGTTAAGCCATAATCAGGGATTAAACAGACTCATTACACCATCCTAATAAAAGGATAATAGATGAGAATGTTTAAGCTGAGGAAGACTCCTCAACTTAATCCATGATTAGGGATTAAACCCATGACAAAACAAAGCCTTTATTAAGTGGATTTTAGTTAATGATATGATGAATAAGTGAGTTTTATGGATAGTAAGACAACTTGAGGGGGACTTGTCCATTAACACTAGGGTTAGTCCTTCTTAACCAATTAAGGAAGAATTAGAACCCTAATGCAAGGCCCAAGTTACAAGTGTGATGTCTTGATGATTATTAAGTGAATTGATCAAAGGATTTAAACACATTAAGGGTTTAACACTTAGGATTAAAGTTATACACTCCATCCTAATAGAAGGATGCAGGCATAAGCTTAATCACAAAGCCTTAAAGCCTTTAGGGTTTAGTCCCTGATTATGAGGTGAGAAGAGAAGACTCAAAGAGACACAAAGGTAAAACTAAGTGGGGAACTAATCAAAACCCTAATCATTGTCATGTTTGGTTGTTCCTAAGGTTTGTGAGGTTTAAGAAAGAAATCTTCAGAGGAACCACCAGGAAGCAGATGAATGGAGCAAAGAGAAGCAAAGCAACTTGCTTCATTTAAGAAGACAAGTCACTTGAAGAAAGAAAGTAAGATGAAGAAGAAAGAGCAAGCTCAATCTCAAACACATAAAAAATGCAGCAAGGATGCATAAGAGAGATGAAAAGAAGTTGTGAGAAGTGAAGGCAAATTCACCTCTCAAAGTTACTTACCACCTGAAAAATTAGTGAAAGAAATGCAATGCAATGCAAGATGAGATGAAATGACATGATGCAAATCAAAACCAGAAGCACATACATGATGTTAATGATGCTATGAGATGATGCAAACATGAATCAAGACATGATGATGATCAAACAAACTTATGGATGCAAATGAAGCAAGTTAAGAACCATGATCATACATGAAAAGTTATGAAGTGCAAATGACATACAACATAGCAAATGAAAGATGCAATGATCAAACATGCTTCTAACATGTCTTAAGATGTCAAATGAATCAAATGGATGCACAAAATGCTATGGCAAGTCATGGTATGCAAGCAAATGCAAGATGAATGCAAAAGGAAACCCAAATTAGGGTTTATGATCAATGCACAAAACAAAGACCAAAACCAGAAGCAAACATCAAGATAAAAAATTGAAAATGCAATCAAAGGAACCCTAAACCTACACAAACTCACTGCCCAAAGGAGGGGTTCTAACTCTTAACCTAATGAGGGTTATGAATTTCCTAAGATTTCTAGGGTTTTAGGGTACCTTAACAAGAAAAATGTCAAACAAAATGAAAATGAAAGATCAAATCATGCCAATTTAATCCTATGAACTACATGATATGCAAGATGCAATGCAAAAAGAATCAAAGTTCAACTCTCAATGGTTAGGCAGAAATGATTTTTTTGAAGTTTGGATCAAAATAATGCTTTGAAAATGAATTAATTCCATGGAAAATTGTCAAAATGCATCAAGATCAAAAAAAATATTTGTTTTGAGGGTTGGACAATGTTTCTAAATGTTTTTAGAGGTTTCATGAATTTTTTGGTGATTTTTAAATACCTAAAAGGATTTTTAATTAATTAAATCTCATTAACTAATTAAAAATAAACTTTTAAATGATTTAAAAATATTTTTTTAATGCAAAAAATAAAAATAAAAATGTTTTTGGTTTCTGAAAATTAATAAAAGCTTGTATAAAAATTTTCAGAATTTTTGAATGATTTTTACTATTTTTAATAAATTGTAGAAAACAAATCAATTAAAATGAAAATAAAAACTAATTAAATGGGTGGTAATCAGAATCAATGGCTGGCATTTGAACTGGGAACGCGTGCGTTTGACTTGGCGCCACATCCAAGGGCTGAGATTCAAACTCACGTAATTATGATTAGCCCTAATTAATCAAACCCTAATGACTTTCAGGCGACCGGAACACTGTTCCGGTCGTCTTCTCCGGCAAGCTCAAACTCCTAACTCTCTATACACGCAATGAAAACAAAATCTAACTGCCCAGAACTCATCCCCATTCAAAAACGAATCAAACCCCCCAATCAAACATCATTTTTCATTCATCAATCAGCCAAATCGAATCAAAACATTTTTAGGGCAAAAAGTTTCAGAGCATTCATACATCCTGGTTTCTCAACCATTTTCAAAAGTAAACACATATTCATGATCAGGGAAGTGCATAGAAGCTTTTAATAACTTAAAAACATGTTTCTGGAAAAAAGTTTTGAGATGACTACCTGAACTGAAGCTTTCGATTCAGGAGCTTTCTGGCTGTTTCTTTGGCTTAAATCCACTCCAATGATCCTCCTAAGAAGCTTGCAATGTTTGTTTGAAGTTTGCAATGGCTGGTTTGAGAGATGGCAGGAGTTCTGTTCAATGGCAGGTGGTGATCGTGTTTTTGATTCTTTGAGTTTCAGGCTATGGTGAAGGGTGCTTTGTGACCAGGAAGGTGTGTTGAGTTGATTGGTGAAGTTTGTTTTTGTGTTTGTGGCTTGTGCAAGCAGTTTCGAATGCTCTTGCAAGATGAGGTGAAAATGAGAATGCTGAGTTATGGATGGTTTCAGGCTTGTGTTCTTGTTGCTTTGGCTTGCTTTTTGTTTGTATAAACAATTGTCATTGGTCAGAAGAAGTGATGTGTGCTTTATTGATAGGTATGGCTCAAGTTGCCAAAATGTCAAAGTTGTGTAAGAAGGGCATGGGCTACTTGCTAGCCAAGGACAAAAGGCATGTCCTGCGCAGCATAATGTGGGGAGAACCCTAGGGTGGTTCAGCAAGTCATCCAGCAAGTGGATGGTAGCTTATGATGAGTTTTGCAACTTGCCTTGCTTTTGCTTCTCATGAAGAATCTTGATCCATAGGCCACAAAAATGAATGACTTCTTGGCCCATTCTGAATTTTAGAAGCCATATGATCATGTTGTGAAGTTTAGAAGTCCATTTGGTAACTTAATTTGCCTTGAGAAGTGAATTTGCAACTTTGCCTCTTTGGTGGAAAACTTCAAATTTTGTGATTTTTGCCAACTTTGACAAGCCATAACTTTTGATCCAAAATGAATTAGGTCATGTTCTTGTACTTTTTGAAAAGGGAATGATCCATTCTACAACTTTCATGAGCAAAGTTTTTTCATTTGAAGCATTTTTGAATCAAAAAGTAAAGGTTGAAAAAGTTTCCTAAAATGGCAATTTCATTAAAAGTCAAACTTTCCCAAAAAGTCAACTTTGCAAAAGACTTGAGATTCTTCAATTTTGTGAACTTCCAACCTCTTCTATGATCAAATAAAGATCATACACAATCAAAATGATGAAGAACACCCTTTGGTTGGGTCATTGGGGGCCTCAGATGCCCTGATTTTGCACTGACTTGCTTGAAAAGTCAACTCTTGATTAGATGACTTCCCCATGGAATTTCTTCATGAAAATTGATATGCATACTCCCTATACCATATAGAGACAAATAGAAACAAGAATGACCAAAAAATTTGGGGTTATGGCCTCTGAAACCAAAACCCTAATTTTAGGTCATCTGTGCAGTCAAACCTGGCTCTGCTTCCATACCATTCTCAGTTCTTGTGATTTTTTGACATTCTTGACTTTGAGAGGATATAATATGATGCTTGAACATACATGAACCCCTTTTAAGTGATTGATTCCCTTTGGAGTGGCTCAAGAAGCTCTTGGATTGCTCAGATCACAAACCCTAGATGCAGATGACTTAGAAGCGATGCAGTGAATCAAAATGTGGTATGAGATGCTAATGATTGAACTTATGCATATGAGAAGATCACAAGCCATAGTAAAATGGGTGAGGGCAAATTTGGGGTGTTTACACTTATCAACAGAGACAAGCTCTTCCAGCTAACAGGGTGCTTGAGGCAATCCCTATGACATACACAACACTACTCCAGAGATTGTTAGATTTGAACTTGGTTCAGTTAAGGACATTAGCACCACCTCCACCTGGAGAACTTCCAGTGGGGTATGATGCTAATGCAAGATGCACATTTCATTCAGGAGCTCCCGGGCATTCAACGGAGAAGTGAAGGGCATTACAGCATAAGGTCCAAGACTTGATTGACTCGAAAGCCATTAACTTTGCACCGCCTCCAAATGTTACATCAAACCCCATTCCAAATCATGGAGGGGCCAGGATAAATGTTGTTGATGGTGGTGAGAGGTTAAACTTGATTTTGAATGTAGAGGAAGTGAAGACTTCGTTGTTGGTGGTGAAAGACAGATTGCTGAAAGGGCAGGTATTCCCAGGTTGTGGTTATGACTGTGAGGGTTGCATGAATTCAGTTAATGGTTGTTAGGATTTGAAAGCGGGGCTGCAGTGTTTGATTGACGATGGGTCCCTACAGTTTGACAGGGTTGACAATAGAAGTGATTGTGTGTCCACAATAACAATTTATTTTGATCCTGCTGAAGTTCCTGCCCGGAGAGAGCCGGTGACTATCTATGTTCCAGAAGTGAGTCCAGTAACCATTACTGCTCCGGGACTAGTTCCCTATGTTGATGATAAAGCCATCCCTTGGCACTATGGCTCAGACGTGTACGTAGAAGGTCAGAAGGTGGAAAGTAAAGCAGTGACAATTGACCCGATTATTATGAATGTCGGAGGAGTTGGCGGGTTTACTCGGAGTGGGCGTCTCTTTGCTCCTCAAGTTCTTATAGGTGATCCCGAAGCTGAAGCTGCTGCAAAGGCTAAGGGTAAATAGATAGTGACTGAAGAGGTGACAACTCCTGCCGCTAGTCAGGGCACCTTTGAAAAGGAAGTTGAGGAATTCATGAGAATAATTAAGAAAAGTGACTATAAGGTGGTTGAACAGCTGAATCAAACCCCATCCAAGATATCCATTTTGTCGTTGTTAATGTGTTCTCAAGCTCATAGGGAGGATTTGCTAAAGGTTTTGCAAATGGTATATGTACCACAAGAGATAACTGTTAACCAGTTGAAGGCTGTGGTAGCCAGTGTGAACACCAGCCATGGGTTGGGATTCACAGATAGAGATCTCACTTCTGAGGGAAGAAATCACAACAAGGCCTTACACATCACCATGGAGTGTAAGGGTGTTGTTCTATCACATGTCTTGGTAGATACAGGCTCTTCTCTCAATGTGCTCCCTAAGAAGGCCTTAATGAAGCTGAATGTTGATGGCATTGTTTTGCGACCCAGTGATTTGATTGTAAAAGCCTTTGATGGGTCACGGAGATCTGTGTTCGGGGAGGTAAAGCTACCAGTAAAGATTGGGTCTCAGGTATTCAAGAGCATGTTCTATGTTATGGATATCCAACCTGCTTATAGTTGTCTACTGGGACGTCCTTGGGTTCATGCTGCTGGTGCAGTGACATCCACGTTGCATCAAAAGTTAAAGTATGTGGTAGATGACCAAGTTGTTACTGTATGCGGGGAAGAAGATATTTTCGTAAGCCATTTGTCGACCTTTAAGTATGTGGAAATGGACTGGGAGATCCACAAAACACTTTGCCAAGCTTTCGAGGCAGTTAATGTTAGTACTTTGTCTCCAGTTGCTGCAATTCAAAGCCATGAGAAGGAAGGGACTTCTATATACTCCTACAAGCAAGCTAAGGAAGTAGTCCAATCCAGAAACACCTAGGGCTGGGGCAAGCTATTAGAAGTAGAAAAGAAGGATGACAAGTTTGGTCTCGGATATCTACCTGGTGGGTTTAGCTAGTCTCAAGGCAGTAAGTCCATATCATTCACAAGTGCTGGAATGCTCGACAATAACAACATTTGTGCAACAGATGAAGAGGGGGATAGTGACTGAGACTTGGATAACTGGATTCACCCATGTGCACCTGGGGAGGAGCTCCGGAATTGGTCAGTTGAAGATTTTGTTCAAGTTACTTGGCAGTCAAAGTGATTTTCTTGTTTCCATTTTAATCGAACTGCATGTCAAATCCTGCACTCTGCCCGAGGTGCATGGATCCATCTGTAGGGCCACCATGCTTTTGATTCATTTACTTTTTTCCATGAAATAAAGGACATTTTTCAAGCAAATTGTGTTCTCTTTCTTTCGTTTTAAAATTTTTCACAAAAAACAAATAAAATGGCAATGTTTCTTTTCAGTTTTTTGTGTGTGTTTGCGTCCCTTGTAAAAACAAACAGATTCTGAAATAAGCACATCATTTGTGCAGTGTTGATCATTTGAATTCCTATGATAATGTTCCTGCTATGACTATGCATGACTTCGGCAATCCTATCTACAAAGCTGATGAAGGGATTGAGGAAGACTGTGAACTCCCAGAAGAATTGGTTAGATTGTTAAAACAGGAGGAAAAGGTCATTCAGCCTCATCAGGAAGAAATAGAGATCATCAACATTAGGTCTGAGGATGTTAAGAAATAGATAAAGATTGGGGCCAGTCTTCCGGCCGAGGTAAAGAAGGAATAAATTGGTATGCTACGTGAATATGTGGATATCTTCGCCTGGTAGTATCAAGATATGTCGGGGTTGGATACTGACATCGTTGTACACAAGCTGCCACTAAAGGAAGATTGTCCTCCAGTAAAGCAAAGCTGAGAAGAACTCGCCCTGATATGGCAATGAAGATCAAGGAGGAAGTTCAAAAGAAGTGGGATGTCGGGTTCCTTGCTGTAACCAGTCACCCACCTTGGGTAGCTAACATTGTGCCTGTACCAAAGAAAGATGGCAAGGTCCGGATGTGCGTTGATTATCGGGATCTAAACAGAGCAAGTCCAAAGGATGACTTTACATCACCTCACATTGATGTGCTGGTAAACAACACCGCTCAGTTCTCGGTATTTTCTTTCATGGATGGCTTCTCCGGGTACAATCAGATTAAGATGGCTTCAGAAGACATGGAGAAAACGATGTTCATTACCCCATGGGGTACATTCTGTTATAAATTTATGCCCTTTGGATTGAAGAATGTAGGGGCAACGTATCAACGGGCTATGGTAACTTTGTTCCACGACATGATACACAAGGAAATTGAGTGCTATGTGGACGATATGATTGCCAAGTCCCGGGACAAATAAGAACACCTGGTCAATCTCAAAAAGTTGTTTGACGGGTTGATAAAGTACAAATTAAGGTTGAATCCAAACAAGTGCACTTTCGGAGTGCGTTGGTAAATTGCTAGGTTTCATTGTTAGCCAGAGGGGGATTGAGGTAGATCCTGCAAAAGTAAAAGCAATACAAGACATGCCTGCACCAAAAATAGAAAAAGAAGTGCGTGGGTTTTTAGGGAGATTAAACTACATTTCACAGTTTATATCTCATCTAACTGCCACATGCGAGCCAATCTTCAAATTGTTAAAAAAAAACAAACGGTCAGGTGGAATGAGGATTGTCAAAGAGCCTTTGAAAACATAAAAGAATATTTTCAAGAGCCTCCGATCCTAATTCCTCCAGTTCCAGGACGGCCATTTATCATGTACTTGACTGTGTTAGAAGGGTCGATGGGGTGTATTATAGGCCAACATGACGAGTTTGGTCGAAAAGAGCATACTATTTATTACCTTAGCAAAACGTTTACCGACTGTGAATCCCGTTACTCACTGCTCGAGAAAACTTGCTGCGCTTTGGCATGGGCTGATTGTCGACTGAGACAGTGTATGTTGACCCACACCACATTGCTAATCTCAAAATATGGACCCCGTCAAGTATATTTTCGAGAAACCAGCATTAATCGGAAGGGTTGCAAGGTGGTAAATGATCTTAACAGAGTATGATATACAATATACTTCCCAGAAAGCCATCAAAGGAAGTGTATTGCCAAATTATCTTGCACAACAACCAATTGAAGACGACTATCAACCAATGAAGTTTGATTTCCATGATGAGGACATCGTGTACCTCATGGCAAGAGATTGCGAGGAACCACTTCCGGAGGAGGGGCCTGACCCTGAATCCAAATGGAAGTTGATGTTTGATGGGGCAGTCAATATCAACGGACGTGGAGTTGGTGCTGTTCTTATCACTCTCGAATGTGTTCACTTTCCCTTCGCTTCCAGAATTACTTTTGGCTGCACCAAAAATGAAGCGGAATATTGGCGTGCATAATGGGGATAAAGGAGGCTATTAATCTTCGGATTAAGACCCTCGATATATTCGGAGATTCAGCCTTCGTTATTAACCAGATTACCGGCAAGTGGTATACACATCAAGAACACTTAATTCCTTATAGGGATTATGCCAGAAGACTGTTGACGTTCTTCACAATGGTTAAGCTTCAATATATACCACGAGATAAGAATGAATTTGCCAATGCATTGTATACTCTTTCTCCGTCCATCAAAGTCTTGTGTCTGAACTATGTGCCCAGGATTAACATTTGTAGGCTTGACGCACCAGCTTATGCTTTCTCTGTAGACGCAGTGTCTGATGAGAAACCTTGGTACTTTGATATTAAGTTTTTCCTGAAAAAACAAGAATACCCAGCTGGGGCATCATCCAATGACAAGTAAACCTTGAGACGACTTGTTGCCAATTTCTTCTTAAATGCAGACGTAGTTCTGTATAAGAGGAATTTTGACATGGTTTTGCTCAGATGCGTGGATAGATACGAAGCAGACCTATTAATGCAGGAAGTCCATGAGGGATCCTTCGATACTCATGCAGGAGGGCATGCAATGGCTAAGAAGTTATTAAGATCAGGGTACTATTGGCTAACAATGGATGCAAACTGTTGTTTGTACGCCCGTAAATTCCACAAGTTCCAGATTTATGCAGACAAGGTGCATGTTCCTCCTAGCCCGCTCAATGTCATGTCATCTCCTTGGCCTTTTCTATGTGGGGCATTGACATGATCGGGAAGATAGAGCCTACTACTTCAAGTGGTCATCGTTTCATCTTGGTTGCGATTGATTACTTCACCAAGTGGGTTGAAGCAGCATCTTATGCTAATGTCACTCGCCAAGTGGTAGCCAGATTCCTAAAAAGAGACATCATTTGCAGATACGGAGTGCCTAAGTGAATCATTATTGATAATGGTTCCAATTTAAACAACAAGATGATGATAGAACTGTGTCGGGACTTCAAGATTCAACATCACAATTCTTCTCCTTACCGGCCAAAGATGAATGGCGTGGTAGAGGCGACTAACACGAATATTAAGAAGATTGTGCAAAAGATGGTTTTCACTTACAAAGATTGGCATGAGATGTTACCGTTTGCATTGCATGGATATCAAACGTTAGTCAGGACGTCAACCGGGGCAACTCCTTTCTCTTTGGTGTATGGCATGGAGGCAGTCTTGCCTGTTGAGGTAGAAATTCCTTCTTTACGTGTGATAATGGATGTGAAGCTTGATGAGGCTGAGTGGGTACGTGCTCGATATAATCAATTGTGTCTAATTGAGGAAAATAGATTAGAGGCTATCTGTCATGGTCAGCTTTATCAGAGGAGAATGAAGCGAGCATTCGACCAATGAGTACGTACTCGAGAGTATCAAGTAGGCGAGCTTGTACTCAAGAGGATCATTCCTCCAGGTTCAGATTATAGGGGCAAGTGGACCCCAAACTAAGAAGGCCCATTCATAGTAAAGAATGTTTTCTCTGGTGGGGCGCTGATGCTCACTACTATAGATGGAGAAGATTTCCAATCCCCTGTTAACTCGGACACATTTAAAAAATACTTCGCATAAAAAGGCCCGCTGGACACAAAAAAAGAATTAAGTTTAGGCAAGAAAAGGGCATCCCGGCGAGCTAAAAACATAATAAAAAGCTCGGGCAAAAGTTAAGGGAAAAAATGTACACCCGCTGAGTTGAAAAGCCACATCGAACAACTCAGGCAAAAAGGGGTATCCCGGTGGATTGAAAACCCGAAAGGGCGATCCACGCAAAACAAAGGAATAAACAAACAACTGTGATCCGGGTATCTGGACCAAATCATCGTTTCATGCAGCCTGGAAATATCAAAAGGGTAGGAATCAGTCCCCTCATCTTCTTCAGAAAGCAAAGGTAAGAACAGAATGTCTTGAAGACATGTTGGTCATAGCAGGAAGGAAACTCGTTGGAATACCGTGTACATTGCCATTAGGATAGTTTCTTTTCTCAATTTTATGGTAGCTATCTCTTTCCAGGTAGTTGCTTCCTGATGTAAACTTTTCCTATTTAGAGGCTTCTCAATGAATGAATATTCAGTCAAAAGCTGTGTCGTGTTTTATTTACCTTGTTTGCAAAAATGTCCTGAATTTCTGGCAAAAAGAACATTGCATTTAAAACATGTTGATTTTCCAAAACAAAAATTGACATTGCAGGGAAACAGTTAAAACTATCTTTGAGGGTCGGTGACAATGGATGAACAGATCATACCATGCAAGTCCCCGTGGCACATGTGTGTATACTATTGTTGCAGGTTTTGTAGGATGGTGTCATATCTCCCCAAGCATAATGTTCCCCAACTGAGTTAGAGCAAGTGGAATCCCTAGTGGAACTTGTAAACACCCAAAATTTTCCCTCACTAATTTCACACCATGGCTTGTGATCTTTCATCTTTGCATAAGTTTGAGCATGTCATCTCATATTGCATTTTGTTTCACTGCATTGGTTCAAATTCATCTGCATCTAGGGTTTGTTATCTGAGCAATCCAAGGATCCATCTGAGCCAATCCAAAGGTCTCCAATCATTCCAAGAGGGTCCATGTGTGTTCTATCATCATATTATATCCCTCAAAGATCAAGGAAGTCAAACAAATCACAAGAACTTGGAAAGCATGGAAGCAGAGCTAGGGTTTCACTTCACAAATGACCTGAATATAGGGTTTTGGTTTCAGAGGCCATAACTCCAAATATTTTGGTCATTCTTGTTTCTATTGTTCTTAGGATGCTATAAGGATCATATGTACCAATTTTGATAAAGAAATTCATTGTGGAAGTCATATGTTCACTAGGTAACTTCTTGAGCAAGTCAGAGCAAAATCAGGGCATCTGAGGCCGCCAACAATGGAACCAAAGTGGTATTTTCATCAAATTGAAGTTATATGATCTTTATTTGATCATTGAAGTGCTTGGAAGTTCACAAAATTGAAGAAATTTGAGCTAAACCAAAAGTTGCCAAAAATGGAAATGACTTGTAATGGAAACTTTCCATTTTGGGAAAGTTTTTCAACCTCCTCTTTCTCAACCAAAAATGCTTCAAATGAAAAATTGTTGGTCATGAAAGTTGTAGATTGGATCATTCCCTTTTAAGAAAGTAAAAGAACATGTTCTAATTCATTATGGAACTCAAGTTATGGCTTTGCAAAGTTGTCAAAAATCCTATAATTTTCACTTTCACACCAAAGAGGATTTTTTGCAATTTCACATACCAAGTCATTTTGTGACCTCTAATCACTCTCTAAGCATCATACAAACATAATACATTGAATTGTGACCAGAATTGCCCAAAGAATCATTCAATTTCATGCCTTGAACTTCAAGAAATTCCAAAAGGGCCAAAGTTCCTCAAAATTGCAAAATGATACAAAACCTCTCATACACTTGTTACAACTCATCAAATCTGATCCCTGAGCCTTCCTTGATCTCTGCTGAACCAAGACATGCCCAAATCCAAGCCTACCATTTTCCCATACCTCAAGTACACCATTTGTTGACTTTTTGCAAATCACCCCATACCAATCAGCTGCAGCTACAACCACTCTCTGGCCAATAGGGTTATGTTATGTGGACCAAAAGCAAGCCATAACACCCATCACACAAGCCTGGATCATCAAATACAACAAGTTTCACAAAATCACCTTAAACCTTCCTCTCTTCGAAACACTCTGTCCAGCCACTCAAACCTCAAACAAACTTCACCATTCAACTCACCATCATCATTAGAACATTTCCCAACCATTACCAAGCCCTAAAAGCCAGCCAAACACAAACACGATTTTGGACCAGCTGTGTTGCAACCTCTCAATCCAGCCATTTTAAACTCATTCCAAGCATTGCAACACCATCAGGGGGTCAAGTGAAATGGAATTGCACAAGAGAAGAGGTCTGAAAGCTCCAAAAGTGAAAGCTCCAGCTCAGGTATTCATCTTCAAACTTTTTTCCAGAAGCATGATTTTAAGTTTCTAAATTGTTCTACATGATATGCTGATCACCATGATATAATTTGTTTTGAAAATGAGTTGAAAATAAGCTTGTATTTGACTTCTGAAACTTTGCCCGTGAAACATGTTCTTGTTTGATTCTCATGATTGATGCAAAATAAATTAGTTTGAGGGTGGATTCGTGTTTAGGGTGAGTTGGGATTTGATCTGGAGCTTTAGAGCTCCTGAAATGACCTAGGGAGAGAGTTTGGAAAATTACCCTGCCAGAGAAGACGACCGAAACACTGTTCCGGCCGTCTGATTTGGATTAGGGCTAATCTCAGGTGATTAGCTGAGTTTGAATCTGGGCCGTTTGATGAGTGTTTGGCGCATGTTTTGGAGGGCTGAGATCACTTCATTAACCCTAATTTTATTTTATTAATTTAATTGAGTCAGATTAAGTCCTAGCCGTAGGATTTCATTTAATTGGAAGGATTAAGTCACAAACTTTGGATTTAAATACCCCAAGTCACGCTGACTTTGCATCTTGACCATTGGATCCCTCAACTTGCAATCTCAGCCTCTCATCCTGCATACTTTCATTTTTATTTTTATTTCTTTTTATTTTATTTTGTTTATTTATTTAAAATAGTAAAAATCATCAAAAAAAATATTTCCTTCTGCATTTTAATTTCAAATATTTTTCTTCACCCAAAAATATTTTTATTTTTATTTTTTGCATTAAAAAATCATTTTAAAAATATTTAAATGTTTATTGTAATTAGTTAATGGAATTAATTAATTAAAATACAATTTAGGTTTCCAAAAATCACAAAAAATTTCACATTGCATCTTAGGACATTCAGAAACATTGTCAAACCATTCATACAAATTTCTTTTTGGTTTTGATCCAATTTTGACATTTTTTTTTAATTTAGGGTTCATAAAATTCCCTTTTTGGAACCCTAACTTTGAAAATTCTTTTCTGCCTAACCATGAAGGGTTTGACAATGATTCTTTTTGAATTTTTTTCTATATAGCATATAGTTTCTAGGGTATTTTTGTCATGAATTTATCCTTCATTTTCAATTTGATTTGCATTTTTCCTCTTAAGGTACCCAAAAACCCTAGTTAACTTAGAAAAATCATAACTTCTTTTAGGTTAAGAGTTGGACCTTCTCCTTTGGGGTGTGATATCATATGGGGTTAGGGTTTGTTTGAGCTCATTTGCAAATTTTTATCATGTGAATTGTTTCTGTTTTGATCATTTTCATCTCATCCTTTCATGTAACCCTAATTTTGCATCCATACTTGCATCTTACATTGCATTGCATGAACATGTGAACTTGTCATGACATTCTAAGAACTTGTATGCCATCTTAGACATATTAAGACATTGCTTGAACATTTCTTGGTCATTTCTTCATATATTTTCTATGCCTTGCATCCATTTCATTTCATAAACATCCATGTGTTTTCATACTTCAAAGCATGCTTCATTTTCATCCAATCTCTTATATGAACATTCATAACACTTGGTATGCTTTTGCATCATGTCATAGCACCATTTGCATCATGTGTTTGCTTCTGGTTTTGGTTTTTTACCTTTGCATATACTTCATTTCATTTATTTCCTTATGCTAACATTTTCAGGTGGTAAGTTAACTTGAGAAATGAATTTTCCTTCACTTCTCATTTCTCTTCATCTTCTTCATATGTATCATTGCTGCATTTTTCTTTGCCTTAGAGTGAGCTTGCTCATTCATGTTCATCTCTCACTTTCTTTCTCCAAGTTACTTATCTTCTTCAGTGAAGTAAGTAACTTGTTTCTTCTGCATCTCCTTCCTTCCCTCTGCTCCTTCCAATGGTGGCTTCTCTGAAGATCTTTTTTTTAGCCTCACAAACCATAGGAACACCCAAGCATGACAATAATTAGGGTTGTGATTAGTCCCCCTTTATTTTTCACCTTTGTGTCTTCTTTGTGTCTCTCTTCTCATCTCATCATTAGAGACTAAACCTTTAAGGATTTAGGACTTTGGAATTAGGGTTATGCCTGCATCCTTCTCTTAGGATGGAGTGTATAACTTTAATCCTAAGTGTTAAACCCTTAATTTGTTTAAACCTCTTAACCAATCCATCTAATAATCATTAAGACATTAACTTGTAACTTGGGCCTTACCCTAGGGTTCTAATTCTTCATTTATTGGTTAATAAGGACTAACCCTAGTGTTTAATGGACAAGTCTCCCTCAAGTTGTCTTACAAACTATAAAACTCACTTCTTAATCTCACACTTAATTAAAATCCACTTTAATAAAGATTTGTTTTGTCATGAGGTTAATCCCTAATCATGGATTAAGTTGAGGTAACTTCCTCAGCTTAAGTGTGCTCATCTATTATCCTTCTATTAGGATGGTGTAATGAGTTCACTAATCCTTGATTATGGCTTAAAATCATTACTTAACACTAAACAAAAACTCAAAAACATCTAAATAATCACAAGTAGGTTAATGATCTTAATCCTACACCATCATGGTAATTAAGTTGAGATGTTTATCTCATACTTAAGGTATCCTCATTATCCCTAATCAAAGGGAGGATATAATGAGTTTACTAACCCTTGGTTTAGGCTTAAGCTCATTAACTTATGACAAACTCCAAAAACAAATAAAAGATTGAAAACACAAAAACAAACAATAATTGTCTCCTTTGGGATTCTTTTCTTATCATCTTCACTCACAAACGAGAACTTGCTTCTTCCGTCTAATGCAAGACAGTTAGCACTCGAGTCAGACGAGTCATACACTTGAGCATAGACAAGCAGGCACTTCACAGTCAATTTATCTTTCAGTCTCTTTGAGTCGAACTACGGTGTTCTGACTTCCTCATTACACGAGAGGATACGTAGGCATAACTTAATAGTTATCGAACAAAAGTCTTTGTGTCTCCCCCTTTTTTCAGCAATCTTTCCCTAAGCCTCATTCCTGAGCACCTCACTTCACTCTCTTGCACTGACACTTGTACATTCTTTTCCAGATTTTTCACATAGATATCACATACACCTACCCCCTTTAAACACAATCTTTCAAGCGTGGATCCCGTCGAGTACGACGGACAATATGGGTGCTAATACCTTCCCAGGTTGTAACCAACCCCCTTTCTCAGTTTCTCTGGTTCGCGACCGTCTTATCCATATCTTTCTAGGTTTATGCAGCATTACCTTTCCCTCGGGATAAAAATGCCTAGGTGGCGAATCTATTCAGTTCATTTCATTCTCTCCTCTCGCCAACCGTTCGCGCTTGTACCGGGATGCAAATATTTGGGAGCGACAGAACTCCAAGGCTAATTAAAGAGGTTTCCTCCCCAAGCGAATTATCTTTCCACAAGTGAAGTATTCCCAGCAAGCAGCCGTACGCCTAATTTCCCCACAGAGTCGTAGATGGCAGAATTCCCTCCTTAGCAAGAGTTTGATCAAGCCTCTTCCCCAACCATGTCTGAAGATGGTTATTCCCCGCAGAGTTCATGTTTGGGAATTACTCCCATCATTGAAATATTTCCCCAGAGAAGTCGCCAATTTATTTTTGGCTAATGTGAGGACACAAACAGTTGTTCATCCCCCCAACCAGAGTTAAGTGTCAAAGCATCTTGACCTTGTTCTCCCCTGTATAATTGAGATTTTTACTACCAATCAGGGCACTTTGCTTTTGCTTGTCTGCGTTCTTCAACGCTCGTCTGTGTTGGATATTTGTTTTTGCTCATCTGCGTTTCCCAACGCTCATTTGTGTTTGATATTCGTGTGTTGCTTGTCTGCATTCCCCAACATTCGTCTGTGTTTGTTGTCTGTTTGAAGCTTGTTTGCATTGCTTGGATACTCGTCTGTATCATACTCCGAATGCTTGTCTATGATTGGATCTCTGATACTCGTCTATATTGTTACTCCAAATGCTCGTCTGTGTTGGATTTCTGGTACTCGTCTGTATCATACTCTGAATGCTCATCTATGATTGAATCTCTGATACTCGTCTGTATTGCTACTCCAAATGCTCGTCTGTGTTGGATTTCTGGTACTCGTATGTATTGCTACCCCAAATGCTCGTCTGTCTTGGATTTCTGGTATTCATTTGTATCAGTGGTTGATATTCGTCTGTATCATTGCCTGAAGCGCTCGTCTGAGTTTCTTAGATCATCGTCTGATATTCTTTTGTATCATTGACTAATGGCACTCGTCTGTGTTCTCTTGATGATCATCTAATGCTTGTCTGTGTTGAAGAGGTTTGAAGTCCTGTCGGTGGGATTAAACGTCAAAATGGTTACCGGTCCTGGCGTAACAGGGTTATCCGAAGGAGGTTCGTCTGTCTCAGTGACCACTTATCTATGCAAGATTTGTGAGGAGGGTTCGTCAAATCCTAATGTTGCACCTGGCGTAACAGGTTTGCTCGAAGAAGACTCGTTTGTCTTAGACCATATATCCACGAAGGATATATGAAGAGGGTTCATCTATCCTGATTATGCATATCTATCCCACAGACTTAAGTGCATCACCTGTCCTGGCGTAACAGGTTTATCCGAAAGAGGTTCGTCTGTCTCAAGTCATATATATTTTTTTTGTAAAATGTATGAAGAGGGCTTGTATGTCCATATCTTGGCGTAACAAGGTTTAGTTGAAGAGGGCTCGTATGTCCAGTTCCTGGCATAACAGGTTTACTTGAAGAGGGCTCGTATGTCCAGTTCCTAGTGTAACATGTTTGCTTGAGGAAAACTCGTCTGTCTAGGTGTTTCTCACCTGGTGTAACTGTGCAATTTGGAAGGAGCTCGTATGCTTCATAGGCACTTCAGTCACCTAGAGTGATATTTGGTTGGGTTTATTTCCCATTGCTTGCATTCTCCGGCAAAGTGCAAATTTCAGGTCTTCTTGGCAATCAACAACAATTTATCTTGAACGGTCGATAGCCCGTGCTATCGTCCTTTTCAGATTAACAGTTGCTTGAATAGGGGCAACTGTAACACCCCAAATTTAACCTCTTCTTTTTAGCATCATCATCATATCATAATCACCATAATAATGTCATATCCTTAGCATTTTGCATAGAAAAATGAAGCATATCACTCACATATTCCAGCATAAGGCATATGATCAATCATCTGAGAACTCGTGATCTTACAAGGAAAAGTCAAGAGCATGGTGACCTGAGAGGAAGCTCACAAGACCTTTTATACAAGCTTGGTATCATGGTCAAAGCCCTAAAAAGATTAAGGGTCAGGATCAGATTGGAATGGTTGGTGCCGGGGTATTCTTGGAGTTTCCCACCAAAAGGAGGGAGAATTCAAAATTTTCCTGCATTAACCGGTTAACGTTTTGGTTAACCGGTTAACGGCTGCGAATTTTGAATTCCAGCAGCAGGTTCAACATGTGTGTTTGGCTTCATTTTTTCATATTTCTGATTTGTATTCATTTTGAATTAATTGAGAATTATGGAGAAGGATCTAGAGAGTTTACCAAGCCTAATTCCAAGGCTAGATCCTAATCACCTTTCTAAGCTAATTCTAATCTACTTTTTTTGGACTACAAACCAAATTTTTGGGCCCCAAACCTAGAGGATATTTATTCCATTTCCCTCCAAACCAAAGCTAATCCTCTCATAATTCACTTCTCATTTTTCTGAATTTTCACCACTCTCTCACCATTCTCTCATTTTCTCTCCCAATTTTCCAAATCACTCAAAGTTCCTCTGTGAAGATCACAAAACTTTTCATTAAAGTTTGTAGATCTTGGAACTAGACCTTCATCCATAGCTTCTTTACATCAATTTGTTGGTTTCACTACTTGGTTCAGGTCTGATTTGGTGATTAGAAGTGCTTTTGGAGCCAAGTTCTTTCATCAAGACTCTTTTCTTGCATTTATTTTGCATGGTGTGTGAAGATTAGAACCGGATCTTCGAAGTTTTCTACGAGATTCCTCATTTCCAGCTCAAACAACATTTACCAAAGCATATCTCAGCTTTGTAGGCTGGTTAAGTTCAGATCTAGCTCTGTTTTAGCTTATTTGCATGCTTGTGCTTAGATCCACCATGTGCTTGTGTATTTGCTTGTCTTGCTTGAATTTTTTGGTCGATTTGTGATCGAATCTATGTGTTAATGTTCAGGAGCTTAATGGTGTTTGATTAATGTGAATTGATCTTACTATTTCATGCATAATTGATTGCTGAACTGTTTTGGATTATTGGAAATAAGCTGGTTTGGACTATTTTTTCTGCAGGTTTTAGTGTTGTTCGCACAGTGTTAACCGGTTAATGCTTTGGTTAACTGGTTAACGCGTCTGTTTTCTGTGTTTTTTTCTGCAGATTTAAATTGGTTAACCGGTTAACGCTTTGGTTAACCGGTTAACACTAAAGAAGAGTGCCTTAATTGGTTAACCGGTTAACGCTTTTGGGTTGTTTTTGAGTTTGTTTGCTTCCCTTACTTGCCTTAATCATCATGGATCATTGTATGATTATTTTGTATGCTAGTTAAGGTGGTTTGCTTTCTGGTTGATGTATGCCTTCATTTTCTCGACACGTAAATTCATGTATTTGCAAAGCTTGGAATGTTTGTTGATCTTGTCTTCTTGAAACTTTGAGCATGTTAATTCCATGAATTGTGTTGATATTGATTGATGTGTTGAATATGTGTTGGAAATTTTGCTAACATTTGTAGGTGCAATGGTAAGTGAAGTGTAGATGTTTATCCACATTTCAACTATTCATCTCTTTTTCTTGCTTTGCTTTCTACTTTGTGGTTTTTGATGAGCCTTATGCCATCATGTGATTCAACTCTTCTCTTTTCCCCCTTAGAAGCAACTTATCTCCTGTAGAGGAGTAAGTTATTCTCTATCTTTCCTCTCCTCTCCTTTTCTTCTCCTTTGATCTTCTTTTTTTAGGATAGTTTCAAACCACACTAACCTTAGGACCACCTTTGCATGCTAATATTAGGATTAGTCATTCCCCATTAGACTTTTACCTTTGCTCCTTTGTGGTTCTCTCTCTCATCTCATCTCAAAACAAACCCTAAAAAACATTAATAAAGAAAGAAGTGACTTCTTGTGCAATAGCCTTATTCCATGAGGAATATGTATTCATTCCATCTTGGAATAGTGCATTTGTCTAGCATAACGCACAAGTCTGATCATGAGGTCATCTTCATCAAGAAAACCATAAAAAAAATACTTCTTCATCCTAATCACTAAGATACTTAATAATTTCAACAAGTTAGTGAGCTTAGGCCCTTGTCCTTGGAAACAAGTCTTGGATAAATTCTCCTTACTTGGTGTGCTTGTTCTATTATTCCATCTTGGAATGTAGTAGCAAGTACACATTCCATGGAAAAGAGCTTGAGTTCACTCTCTTGTGTCACACTACATAAAAAACTCATAAAAACACTGGACAAAGAATAAGCGTCTCCTCCGAGACTTCTTTTCTCATCTCACTCACTCCTTATGTACGAACTTGCTCCTACTTGTCACTTTGAAAGACGGTAACGCACTCGTCGTCTGAGCCTGCAACACCTGAGCATTGACATAAGCAGTTCAAGCTTAAGACACAAGCAATCTTTTCCACCCCTAGTTAGGGGAACTACGGCGACTCTGATCCTCATGTCCAGTGAGGTACGTAGGCAGCGGGGTAGGGCCCGTTCGAGCACACTCTTTTATTTTCTCTATATTTTCCACCTTTCTGTTCTAGTCTTCTCCATTTCTAGTCTTTCTTTTTTGAAGTAGCTTTCATTTCTTCACCCTTTGAAACAGTTTCTTTGCAAGCGTGTATCTCGTCGGGTACGGTAGACGATCTGGGGTGCTAATACCTTCCCAGGTCGTAACCGACTCCCGAACCCAGTCCCTTTGGTTCGCAGGACCCGTGTCCTTCCTTTTCTTTTCTTCGATTTGTGCAACATTACCATTCTCGTTCCTTCGGGATAAAAATGTCTGGCTGGCGACTCTACCTCTTTCCGCGCCACTTTTGTATTTGTACCAGGATGGAAATCCAGGGAGAGACACCAGCCATGCAAGTCATGGGCGAGCTAGCGTGCAGTCATTTCATCCAACACCTAGTAGGCATGCAATGTTCATGTTCAGAGGCAAATTACTACATGTTAGAGACTTCATTTGGAAAATTGTTCAACATGAAAGTTGTTCATCTTATGGCCCTCTACAACTTTGGTGTTTTGAGATTTTTATTTTGAGGCTTGTAGCCAATGATATATGAGGATGAAGTTGGAGTCATGTCCTGATTCAATGGGCCAACATATATGCAAGTTCCAGGCATGCCTTGCCCAAAGAATTTAGTTTTTGTGCCATTGACTTCGTCGTCGTTTTTCTTTCATTTCAAGTTTCCATTTGATCAAAACTCAAACACAAATCTTGTAATATATGGAATCTTCTTTCTAATAGCACAAGAATCACTAGTGTTAGCTCAACATCCTTGGATTTATGCCACTCCAAAGTTCATTACATGAGTATGTTTCCCATCATGCATAGTCATAATATTTCATGCCAAACTTAAGGATATGGTCACATACACATCATTAAGCGCATAGTAATCATGTACCATTCATCTTTACCCCATTTGGCCATACATTGTCTTCATACACGTGCATCATGAACCAAAGTTTCCATATATGTCAAAACTCAATTCAATCAAAATCCATGCATCCCAGTTACTTAAAATCAACTCCATTAATCATTGTGGATCATTTGCAGCTCACCCTAACACCCATGAACTACCATGCACTAGGTAACTACCTTTTCCACTAAAATTTGCAATTTTACAAATTCATATGAAAGTCATTAAACCATGGTTCTAACTTACTCTTAACCCTAGTCAGCTTCTAACCACGCCTCATATAAGCAAAATCACAAGCTAACATATACACTTACACTGATTCTCTCACACTTTCACATTTTTTCATCACCTTTGCAATTTCCTTTGAATCTCCTTCCACTAAGGGATTCTCTGCAAATTTCTTCCACCATCATCATTCACACACTCAAGAATCATTCTGGAAGAAATGGAATATCTCCATACTCACTCCATCACCTCACACGATTTTCAACATCAATCTCCATTTTCAAGCAATTCCAAAATTTTTTAGAGTTTCTTTGATCTTTAGAGGAAGCAAAGAGTTTCAGTGGTTCTTTCACACATCTGCATAAAGCTCCATTAAAGGTTGGTGGATTTCTTTAATCTTTAAATTAAGCCATAACATGCAGTTAGGATGATGGAGAAGCTGGAATTGAAGTCCTATGGTGATATAAGCATTGTTTGGTAGCTTAAACTAGGTGTTTGATGTGTTTTTTTAGGTCTTAGTTGTTTTGATTTTGGTTAGCATGTTAGAGATAGAATCAATTAAATCTAAGAATGGATCAGAATCAGCATGGGACATAGAGTGGAACTGTGGTTTTATTTTTCATTTATGGAGAAACTTTTTCCTGAGATCCGTTGAGCTCGCCAGAGAAGATGACCGGAGGTCTTATCCGGCTGCCTGAAACTTCACCCTCTCCATAAACCCTATTCTTGCTAGTTTAAAACACAACCATTGAATTTTTGTGATATAACGCGTATAACACTGCCAACACATTAACGAATTCGTGCCCATCATGTGCCTGACTTTCAACATTGGTTTACTTATGTGATCTTGTGTGTGCATCTCGTCATAACATAGCTTCTTCTTTGTATCTCATCCATTCATCACGCATACCTATTTGATCATCTCATCAAGACTGCATCCAAAGGCTCCCATAAAATCATCAAATTAACTAAGTTACATGGTATAGATTTCCGACCCAGGAGCATTGGGCTGGATCTTCGCTTGATATTCACACCCCCTGATTTGAGGCCCAAGGCGCTTTTAACTGAGTTTTTGCTATATCAACACCCCACCCCATTTTATTTTAAAATTTTATTTTCTCCCTCTTTCTTTTTAGAAAATGATTTTTAAAAAATGTTTTCTTGATCCTAAAAACTCCAATTAAATTCATGGTGCCTCCTAACATGTTAAACTAAAATGGTTTCTTGATTTTAACAAATGCATTTTTACCGCATATCCGAACATAGGATATGCGATATGCAAAGAGAATCTCACAGCGCATGATTCTAATCAATGAATTTTTACCACATATCCACCCATATGATTTGTGAAGAGGGTATTACAATGCATGTCTCAGATGCAGGGTCCAGTGCATGTCTATCCCACATACTAAAGTGCACTAATGGGGAGTGTCTCTCAGATGGAAGATTCAGTCTCATTGAATCACCCATTTATCAAAGTCCACTATCATTGTGGAAAGCCAGTAGTCGTTTGGCATCGTACAAAAGATAGGTTCCAAGTCCACCGTCGTTGTGGCAAGCCAGTAGTCGTTTGGAATTGTACAAAAGAAAGGGTTCTAAGTCCACCGTCATTGTGGCAAGCCAATAGTTGTATGGCTTTGTTCAAAAGTCATTCCCTGTTCATTATTCATATCATGGTTATTATTCATCACATCAAAATTCTCCAATTATAGTTTTCTTTGGTTGGGGTTTATATCCATTTTCTTCTTCTCCACGGAGTGAAAAGTTTATGGGCTATTTTGGTATTCAATCACAGTTTATCTTGAATGTATGATAGTCGTTGCTCTCATCTTTTTCAGATTAACAAATGATTAAATAAGGGCAGCTGTAACACCCTAAAATTTTCATCTCATATTCATGGTATCTAGCATAAAATTTCCATACATTGTATTCATATCATAGAAAAATGAAGCATAACATTCATTAGTGGAAGCATAAGGCATGTGATCAGTTGATTTGCAAAGTTGTGATTATTCAAAAGCCAAAGGACAATATCCAAGTGCCTCATAGAAAGTCTCAAAGGTCTCTCATATCTCACACAATCTCAAATGATCCCTCAAGTCTTTTCACGAGGTGAATTCATCAAGAAGCTGGCTTAGAGCTTCATCTCCTACATAAGTGGTCCAAATTAGGGTTTTGGATTCAAGAGGCTTATTGATGGGATTTTGGTTCCAACTTATTCTCATGGTCTTCTATATGATATCAAGTGTTCATGGATGAAAGTTTTTCCATTGATTCCTCATGGAGGGTTTTCAGTGGATCAGTTACTTGAGAAACAAGCAAACGTCAACAAGAAAGGGGAAAAGTCAACCTTTGAATTTTAAGGTCTAAATCATGATCCTCAAGTTCATATACCTTCATTTGTTCAACAAATGTCAAGAATTTCATCATTCACCAAGAATCAAAGCTCAGGGAAAAATTTACTAAAACTGGAAATGACTTGTAATTTGAAGTTTCTATTTTTGGAAGCTTTATAAGTCACATTCAACTTGGCTTTTCATCATAAAAAAGCTTCAAATGAACTTTTCTCAAACATGAAAGTTGAAGATAATTCATTTCCATTTCTAAAAAGTACAATGATATCTCCATATCATTTGTGGTTCAAAAGTTATGATCAAAAGACTTCAAGTGGTTTTTAGGTGTTTTCCATGCATTCCAACTTTACATCTTTTGCAAAATGTGCCAAAATGGTTTATACATGATTCTAATTTCCAAAGTTAGGTTACAATATCCAATTACACTTCATTTGGTGCATTTTTGGCCTTTGAATCATTTGGTTTCATGCTATTTTGCTCACTTATTTCACAAGTTGCCAAAATGTAAAAGTTATCAAAACATGAAATCCATGCAATCACAAGGCCTAATTCCAATACACTTATGATCAGTAAACAAAATTTAAGTGATCCATAACCACAACAACCTTCATTCACATGTAAGACTCATGCACACTTGAAATTTCATTTTTTCAAATTGAATCACAACTCACTAACCAAGCTTCCTCTGGGTTATTAACCATGGTTAGGCAAACAAAATCACATATAAGCTCCCAACTCCTCTAGTTAGGGCAAGAGGTTCCCACATTTTCTAGGATTTTCAAATTTTCTCTCAAACTTTATCTCTTCGAAACTCATTCTCCCTAGGGTTTCATTGAATTCTCTTTGCATATTCTTGAACAGGAAGTTCCATAGAACACAAATCCACCATTGACTGAAGCTTATAGTGAGGTTTTCATCAAGTTCAATTTGAGAAGTTTCAAGTTCAAATATCAAGATCTAGCACGATTCCAAGCTCTAATTACATTTTTTTTGCAATTAGAGATCAAAATAGGAAGCTCTACAACTTCCTACTGGTTTTATAGGAGTATTTTGCTAGCTTCAAGTTTTCAGGTGAGTGAAATTCATCCTCTTATTTCATGCTTTTATGATGTGCATTATGATCTACATGCTTTGGTGATTATATTAATCTAATTTGTTTGAGTTTTGGACGTATATCATGGCTGTATTTGAGATCTGAAAATTTTTAGTTCATACTTTATAGCTTCGATCTGATCTATTCTTGCATGTTATGATGAAATAAAGGTGATATTCATGATCAATGAGGAATTTAGAGTAGGATTGTGCTTTTAGTTACCATTTTTGGAGAATTTTTATTGAAGCTTCGCCAGAGAACATGAATAGAGCTAAGGCTCCGGTATCTATTATATTTTTCAGGTGATCATAGATCTGGAGGTTGAAGATGAAATCACAGCTGTATGTTGCTTTGATCCAATGGTTGTGGTTGTGACAACACATTAAAAATGCATGTGGTGTGTCACATGTTTTTTTTATAACATTTAATACTGATTGTGTGACTCCTTAGGTTTTGTTAGCATGTGCATTTGATCTTGACCTCATATCTTACCTACTTTATCTGTTTGACTTGAATCATGTGCGTGTGATTGATCTTATGGTTCTGATCTGGTCAATTTTATTGACTGAATTCCATAATAACATGTTTGACTTTGCTGACGGGTTTATGGACCTTTTGATTACTTTCTGAGCACCTCCCTTAGGCCCATGGTTCATTTTAAATGTGACTTTTACTCTTTGTGCACCCATGGCCCTTCTTCTCATATTTTTATTTTATTTTTGTCATAGTTTCCATTTTTATTTTCTAAAATTACCAAAATGCATCCAAAAATCATAAAATAATTCATGAAGCATATTTTAACATTTAATTAAGTTTTGATCATTTTTATTTCATAATTTGATCATTTTTTTAATTATATTTTGATATTTTATTTTATTTTCCTTTGAAAATTGTTTCTTCTTTAACATCTCGACTTTGAAGATTTATTTTGCATAGCATATAAAATCTTTTGCATCCAATCATTATGTATTATTTCATTATAATCTTATAGTTTCTAAAAATAATTTCTCATATTTTTTAAATCATTTTGTATTGCATTTTGGTCCTTATTTTGTACATTGTTCTTCTTTGACCATTAGGTGAATTTGAACATTTGTTTGAGCCAGTTCCCTTTTGAATTTTTGAATGATATTTTGACATGTTGTTTGCCTCTGAGCTAAGTTACTTGAGGTACATTTTCTTAATTTTTTAGTGTTGTTTGATTTTTGTTTGATGGTTTATGCTTGAAGTAATCTTTTGTGAACTTTCTCTTCATCTCTTAACCCTAATCCATTAGGAGGAATTTATGTCATTGTGTGAGAACCCTTGTGTGATATTAAAATACATTTTTAGACATTTATAGGTCTTTCCTTTGCATGTTATAGGTCATCATTGGTTTGTGTTTGCTTTTGTTTTGTGTTATGCATCAATGTTTGTACTTTGACCTAACTTTCTTTCTTCTTCTCTTCTTATGCTTCATATGCTACTTCTTTGTCTTGAACATGTTCATTCATACATACCATGAGCATTTTATATTATGTATGTTACTGACTTCATGCTAATTCATTAATTTGTGTATTTCATCTTGAATCTTTTCCATGCATCTCAAGTATGTGACATCCATTTCTTATGTGACAACTTTTGCTTACATGTTTAAATTGTTTTGGCATCTTTCATATGTGCTTTGGTATGATCATATTTTCCTTCTTAAAATGTCATATTGGTCATATTCTATTGACTTGCATCATTTCATACACATATTTACATCTTTGACTTGTGATCTTAAGTTGTTTGTTTTCTTATTATGTGAACATTGGAATTGTTTTCTTTTCTTCATCTCATGTCATTATGAACTAACTCATGCATCCTTGTATGATCATTTTGTATCATCTTAGAAATTATAATATGTCATACCATTCTGACATTGATGATCCACACATGCTTTCATCCATTCCATACCTCATTTTCATTCCTACTTCTTTAGGTGTACCTTTTGTGAGCTTGTGTGCTTCTTTTGTTTTTCTTTGACCTAGTTTGGTCTCTTTGGGATACTTTGAGCTTATTAAATCTTATTTGTGATTAGATTATGATTTGGAGGGTTATTATACCCTAGGATCCTTTTCATGTGACTTCATTTGTTGCTTGGCCTCTATTTTGTTTCTTATGAACATTTATGTTTCATTTGCTAACTTTTCAGGGGCTATGTTAAGTCATAAGAGTGTGGATGTGCATCCACATTCTAACTTCTTCCCTAGTATTTTTAAGTTTCAATTTTTGTTTTATTAAGCATTTAAGATGCTTTGTTTCTACAATATTCTCCCATCCCTCTTAGAAAATACTTAAATTCTATCTTGGAAGTAAGTTGTTTTCTCTTTTTCTTCTTCTTTTTTATTCTCTCCTTCTCCTTTATTTTATGATAGAGATCTCATACCACACTAACCCTAGGACATACAAGCATAAAAACTCTTAGGATTATTAGTTTCCCTTATACTTT